>JARQAC010000005.1:1246666-2493333 GCA_036172945.1 Meloidogyne incognita
TTTTTCAAACAGACGGATTCAAAGGATACACGGAGGGACCAAACGGATCAGAAGGGAAATAAACACAAGGGATATTTGGAGGATATCACCAGTAAAGAGAAGAGGAGTTTGGAGCAGTTGGAGTTGAATTGAAGTTGGATTAGAGTTGGAGTTCAATTGGAGCGGCAAATTTTAGTTTGGAGTTGAGTGTTAAGTCCGATACCATTTGAAGGGAGAGAAGAATACTGTTGGGAAGGATAAAGGACACTTATTAGCGGATTCTAGAAAATTCTGGATTTAATCTCTTGAAACAAGCCTCTAATAAATTTTGTAGCCAGTCTTGTAGTAAAAGCTTAAAAAACGTGCACGTGGAAAAAATAAATTGAGGAATAAAAGCTCGAATCATTTCCTAACAGATCAGGGGTATATCACTGCAGGATAACTTCTGGTTCCCCTACTGTGGGCAAAAGCTAGCTAAAAGAGGAGATATTATTTAAAGTGTTAGGAAAAGTCGAGCATTGGAATAAAATTTAAAAAAAAATTATAAAATAAAGTCCGGACAAAGACTATCTAAAGAAAATTAATAGAAGGCTTGTGATGAAAGAAGAGGACATTTCAGGACAGGATGGGGGAAATACAAAGGATAAAGGGGATAATGAGATTGGCACGAGCTCAAGTGGACTTCCATACCCTACCTTCTTTAATGGCACAGGAGATTTTTTGAGCTATCTAAGGACTTTCAACCGGATTGCGACTGCACACAATTGGACTCCCGCGAGATGTACTCAGATATTACCACTGTATCTACAAGGATCTGCACTTGCGATTTATGAATCAATGCCCGGGGATCAAAAATCGCGGTGGAAGACACTTGTAGAAGGATTATCAGGGATGCTAAAAAAGATAACAAATAAGGAAAGCGCACGCAAAAAGTTAGTGGAAAGGAGACAGGAAATGGGCGAAGGATTAGAAGAATTTGCAAGGGATTTAATGAATTTAGTAGAAGCGGCTTATCCTGAGAATGCGTTAGGCATGGAGCTTGATTCAATTAAATTAAATGACGAGCAAAGGACAGGCTTGAAAGAGGAAAATGACAAAATGGTCAAAAGGTTCAAGGAGGAAATTTGTATGGAGAGATTCAAAGCCGGACTGTTACCTGAACTTAGGGAAAAGATTATTTTTATGAAAACGCCCTCTTCCTTGGCAGAAGCAATAGCGCAAGTAAAAAGGGTTGATGAATTAAATAGCACAATCAAGGCTGAAACAAGGAAAAGACTGGAGAAAATAGAAGTTAAGGCGGCGATAGCGGAGGTTAATGAAGTCTGGGATCCGTACCAAAATGATGCACAATATTACCATGAGGAATTCAAGGAGTCAAACGGATTTAGTGAGAATTGGGAAGAGGACGATAAAAACTGGATAGTGAACAGATGGACCCAAATTTTGACCCATACTATGGCAATGACCAATATTATGACGATGAAGGACAATGGTTTCCACATGGGAGTAATGAGGACTGGGGAGAGGAATATTGTCAGGATCAAAGATATCAGAACTGCCCCATGGACGGAACAGATTTTGAAAAATATTAAAAAAAAAACCTAGCCCCCAGGAGAGGAAGAGAAAGTGATTTTGGCGTTTATTTGTTGACATTTGATTGGATTGACGCTCCATTGGCATATACATAATTTTTTCCGTTCATGCCAAAATTTTACTATTACTGATCCAATACATACAAGTGCAGGAATTTTCTGAAGTGAAATTACGTTTTGCGCGGGATAGATTTGATAAAGAATGGAAGCGAAGAATGTGGATGACAAAATATCGACTAGAAGCAAATCGGACCCGAAAGAAATGACACATACAAAAAGATAGATTATTCAGACAAAGAAAACAGAATTTCATTTCACATTTTCCGCACTTTTATTTATCCGCTTTTTCTGTTGTATCCCCCACCCCCCGCGTATAGAATGTCATAGTTAAGATTATGAAACGCCCATTTTTAGCGCCTCATAAAAGGCGAGAGAGAATAGGCCAACTCAACTTACTCACTTATTAATTAATTTGGTTTTGGGCCCGATCAAAAGTTGGCCTGTCCTCTCTCCCCTTTATTAATTAATATATTTGTTGGATAAAAAGTTAAAAAGAAGGCCGTCGTTTTTAATAGGTGGATCGGCGCGCCCCAAGGGTGGGTTACCACTCTTGGGGTCCAACGCCGCTAGTTCTTGTTAGAATTAGGATAAATATAAGAACATATATTAATAAAAAGTGCATTTTTTTCTTGCTTAAACAACCTTCCATTGTTATACAATTTTACCTTCAACAATTTTTCCTTGTCGTTAATTTATATAAGCGTAAAAAGATTTTTAAAAAATAGACGAGAAAATACATATTTTTTCATTTAGACTAATTATACAGTAGCCGATAAACATATTAAAAGTTGGCTCTGTTCTATGTATGTAGTTTATAGAGACGTCCGAGACCGAAAATTTTCCAAGACTCAAGACCAAGACCCAAGACCAAGACTACACCCCAAGACCAAGACCCAAGACCAAGACTTGACCCCAAGACTCAAGACCAAAAATTATCAAGACTCAAGACAATTTTTAGGTTCCATAAGTCAAATTTTTGGTTTATTTTTTGTTATTTTGACATGATCACAGTCAAATCAACAGGAATATTATGAAGTATCGTCTTGCGCCGCAGGCGAAAATTTTTACGATTTGGAGGAATCTTACCCCAAAAATCTTCTCTTCACATCGCCGCAGGCGAAAATTTTGAAAATTTCGGAAGGTCAAGAAACCAAAATCTACCTTTTCCAACGCCGCAGGCGAAAATTTTGAGAATTTTGGAAGGTTCTAAGCCAGAATTCTTCCTTTTCAAGCGCCGCAGGCGAAAATTTTGTGAATTTTGAAGGCCAAGAAGCCAGAATTCTCCCTTTTCCTGCGCCGCAGGCGAAAATTTTGAGAATTTTAGATGGATATGAGGCCAGATTTCTTCCATTTTGGAAATAAAATAAGGAAACTAAAAAAAGTTCAATCCTTAGGGATGTAAGTTTAGATAAGCCCAAAAAAGTCGAGACCAAGACCAAGACTACACCCCAAGACCAAGACCAAGACCGAAAAAAACCCAAGAAAAGTCTTGAGTCAAGACTCAAGACCAAGAGTCTCGGACGTCTCTAGTAGTTTATGCAAATACTTTAAAAAATTTATTTGCTACATTTGGCAAAAATTTCAAATAAAACATTTATATATTGTTATATATTGGAAATGATGTCAAGACAAACAGTAACTTGATTCGAAATCAGATGTTTCAATCCATACCCAGAAGTAGAGTAAGTCGAGTACCGAGTAATTGGGAAAAAACCGAGCTCGAGTAATCCGAGTTTGAAAAACCCGAGTTCGAGTACGAGTTCAACTTTTTAGGCCGAGTTCGAGTACGAGTAAATCGAGTAATTTTTATAAAACAGTATTCTAAAATAATTTTAATAAAAACAATACTTTTACTAAAGACTATTCATCATCAGTGCTGGGTATTGGGCATTTATTGACAGTGATGCGGGGGATCATCATCCAAATCCCATTTATTTTCTTAATCCACCTATATCCCTCTTAATCCGCCGAAATTCCATGATACGCCCATGATAAATGTTGGCTCCAGGTGGAAAGTCAATGGATAATATTATTTCGGGGGATTTGTGTAGATTATGCGGATATCGAGTGATAAGAGGAATGAGATGGATATTAAGGGATTAAGCGGGATTTGGGCTGATTATCGTGGAATTTGGGTGTATTACGCGCAAAATCTGGGAAATTCGGGAGATTAAGTGATATCGTCGGATTAGGTATATTGTCGAAAGGTGATCAAGAGATCCGTTGCTCTTAATTTTGAGAATTTCTGAAGGCCAAGTAGGAACACCCAAGCTTCGGAAGGCCAAATCTCTTGCTATATCCTTAGATCCCTTGAAATATCCGAAAAAAATATCACTAAAATCCAGTAATTTCATTCAACGATGTAACTCAAAATCCTCCTTAATCTGTCCAGATCCTCTGATATACCTGAAAAAAGAAGAAATTTCAACTTCCCTTTACAGTGCCGCAAGCAAAACTTTTGGGATTTCTTCTTTTTTCAGCGCCGCAGGCGAAAATTTTGAGAAATTTGGAAGATCCTTAAGCCAAAAATCTACTTTTTTGGGCCGCAGATAGGGGCATAAAAATACTCGGTTTTAACCGAGTCTGTCGAGTATGAAGTTTCCGAGTACGAGTAATCCGAGTATTAGGATTCCGAGTTCCGAGCCCGAGTAAAGGCGAAAAAAACCCGAGCGATCGAGTCGAGTATACTCGAACTCGCTCGAACTCGACTTACTCTACCCAGAAGCATCCAACACACCTAAAGAGAAAGAAACAGGGCATCCTACACAGCCAAAGATTCCGGATGGACCTGATTTGGTTGAATTAGATGGAGAACAACCGGGAGAGGAGGAGAATGAAGAGAACAACCAGAACAAGAAGGATGAAATTGTGCAGGGAGAAGAAAATGTTTTGGAAGGAATCTATTTGGAAGAGACTACTCATTCGGATGATGAAGGAAATAAAAATGATGAAATGACTACAAGTAAACCGGAAGAAGTGAGTAGTAAAATTGAACAAATTAATGAAGAGAAGGAAGAAGTTAATGGTAAACTGGATGAAAAGTATAATGAAAAAAAGGTGGAGGGGAAAAAGGGAATTAAGAAAGATGAAAGGAAAATGAGAGTAAAGATGAAAAGCATGGTATGCAGAAAGATGAAGCAATAAATAAAGGGAAGGAATAATAAATAATCTAATAAAAAGAATAGCCAAATATTTGTTTTTTCTGAAATGACATTAAAATAACGAATTGAATATTTATGTACATGAAAATATTAAAAAAATACAGAATTTGAGACTAAAAAGACGAGAGACGTGTGTAATTTCATTCAACTACTTTCGTATTTTACTCATATTTGGCTAATCTTTTTTACAAAAAAATTTTTTTCTTTTTAAATAAATTCTCTAAAAATAAGGTCTTAAATATAAATACAAAACAATTATCAGAGCAATGTAGAATTCTAGATAAAGCAGAAAAATAAAATTAACCAGGTCAATATCATTCATACAGTTATCTTCGTTATCGGTATAGCAGTAACGATTATAAGCACGTTTTGTTCGGCGGTGGGGTTGAGTTAATAAATTAATTTTTTGTTGCCAAAATTTAAAAATTTCTGAAAATATGTGCTTGTTGTTGGAAATTATGGTTGAAGTGCTAGTGTAATTAAAAACGTTGAAATTAATACACGCTTCAGGTATTTTTTTACAAATTTTCTCTAGAAAAGTTTTTCCATCATTTAAAAATTTAGATAAATTATTCCAATTATTCTCTTCCACAATTACATTCAATTCTTTACGTAATTCCGTTGTGGAGGAATTTAGACTTTTACCCAAAGATTTATGATTTTTCTAAAATTAAAAGAATTTTCAAATATAAAACAAAATTTTTTTACAATTTTTTCTTCCAAAATATTAAATTTCTTCTCTAATTTAGCAAAATTGTCTTCTAAATATTTCTTCACTCCCGCATCACCAATTGTGTTTATCATTTGCTTTAATTCACTTCCTTCATTTAAATAAAATTGAAAAAGAAAATAAAATGAAAATAAACAAGGCTTTAGATTCATTTTTTAATTCTTAAATTAAATAAATTAAAATGTTTTTTTAATAATTGAATAAAAAAATTAAATGAAGAAAAATATTTTAATATTAAATTTCATTCATTATAAAGAAAAATCCTTTTTCCACGACAAAATTTTTCATCCTAGGAAAAATAAGGACATCGTCCCATAAGCCTTTGTTCCCCCTTTTTTTCCCAGCAGCTATAGCTTGTGTCCCACAACTTAAATTCAAATAAATTAGTAAAACATTTTAACTCTTAAATATTTTAAATGAAAATTAAATTGATATTTTGCAAATTTTAAATTGCCCTTTTTATCGATAATTTAAATATGTATTTTCTGCTTTTAAATTTATACAATAGAAACAATTAACAAAACAACAAAAACATCCAACACACCTAAAGAGAAAGAAACAGGGCATCCTACACAGCCAAAGATTCCGGATGGACCTGATTTGGTTGAATTAGATGGAGGACAACCGGAAGAGGAGGAGAATGAAGAGAACAATCAAAACAATAAGGATGAAATTAAGCAGGGAGAGGAAAATGTTTTGGAAGGAATCTATTTGGAAGAGACTACTCATTCGGATGATGAAGGCAAAGAAGAGGAAGAAAATAAAAATGATGAAATGACTATAAGTACTATAATTGAATAAATTAATGAAGAGAAGGAAGAAGTTAATGGTAAACTGGATGAAAAGTATAATGAGGAAAAGTAGGAGTGTAAGAAGGATATTAAAGAAGATGAAGGAAGGAAGAGAGGAAAATGAGAGTAAAAATGAAAACGAAGATATGTCGAAGGATGAATTCACGAACTCATAAACATTCATTGGATAAACTTTTACTTTATTCAAATTTTACATAGTAAAAATTAAAAATTAAAAACTGGAATAATAAACTTTAAAAAGTAATAAGCACAAATGCAAAAAACAAACAAAAAGGAGAATAAAATGAGAGTAATACAATTACATATTTTAAAAATTTTAAAAGTGAATCGAAGAAAAAAAGAATAAATTTGGGAATTCAAAAAATTGAATAAAAAAATTAAAGAAACTACAAGATTAAAAAATTGAAACTTGAAAAAATAGTTCACAACAGGTTATTAGCACCATTAAAATTTTATATTTTAAATCTGGTTTTACAGTTATGGGTTTACCCGAATAATGATCTGTTTAGGGGAAAAATTTAAAAAAGCACTTATTTTAAAAATTTTAGAAAAAAATTCTGTCGTAATTCTGCCGTGAACCATTTTACTTGATGTATAAAAACGATTCATTCAAATATTTTTAGTAACATCATAACAGAAAGGCTTATTCTCAAGATCATTTCCAAAATTAATTTCAACAGAACAGGAACGAAGTTTAACAAATGGACGAGAAGAGTCTCCTTCCTCGTTAAGTAAATATCTGTTTCCTAAATTTGAAAAGATTAATTTAATTATTTGAAAAATTGTCCAAACTGAAAACCCTTAAATCTGAACTTTGATGATACTTTAGAAAAACAAATTTTTAGGGTACGTTTAATTACATAAGCCTAAAAAATCTTTCTCACCACTATCTCGACTTCCATTTTCTGTATAAAAATAAAAAGGAAGCTTCTTCAATTCATTCATTGCCGGGAAAACAAGTAACATCTCCAACATTAGAACCAACTTCACGAGTGTAACTGTACCCTTTATAAAGTCCGTTTCAAAATTATACGAGCAAACATTTTTCTTGCATTACTTATACTTCCGGTGTATCGATTGAGCCCTAATTTTTTCTTTTAGTATATTTTCTATGAATATTAGGATTCTGAGAGTTTCAGAAATTTTAAACTAAATCTAAATTTTTTATGAATTTTTTTCAAAATTTGGGGTGTTTCATAATTATACGAGCAAGATTTCTAACCGTGTTTTTTTCTGAAAAATATAACAAATAACAATCAAAACAAGAAAAATAATAAACAATCAATACTTGGTAATATTTCCATTTCTATGGATCACTGAAATTATTCTAATTCTAAAGCTTCAATGGCCTCTCTTAACAGCTTAACGTTGTCAAATTGACGTGCATTTTCATAAACATCACGTGCAAGAATCCCCCAAACATTTTCGATGATGTTTAAGTCGGGACTGCGCGCCGGCCAGTCCAACACATTGACATTATTTTCCTTGAACCATCGTTTCGTTGAAGCACTTGAGTGGATACTTGCGTTGTCTTGTTGGAACAACCATTTGAATCGGTGGAATTTGTGTAGCAAAGGAAGGAGGTTGTCTGTGAGGAGCTTTTGGTATGCCTCAGAATTCATGCGACCATCAACAAAAACAGCCGCCCAAACTTTGTTATGGCCCCCCATGTCATAAGGCTTCCGCCACCGAAGCCTCGCTTCTTGAACATTCTTTTTTCTTTTCGTAAATCGTGCCAGTATGATGAAAGACCATCCGGGCCATCACAATTCCACTTTTTTTCGTCGCTAAATATAACCTTAATTGAAATTTGGATAATTTTCTAACACATATAAAATTACCAAGTCCCACTCCCTAGACCACTGCACATGCTGAATTGCCCATTTAAGTCTAGCTTCTTTATGTTGTTTTCTTAGTTCAGGACGTGTCTTCATACGTTGTCTAACAAGGTTTGGTGATTTTTTGATAACCCTCCAAACAGTAATATGTGAAGATTTGATGCCCAACTCCGACTTGACCCTGCGACAACCTTTTGTTGAATTGCTTATTTCGGCCAAAATGCGGCGCTTCGTCCTGTAACTTATTTTCTGTGGACGACCAGATCTTTTGCAAGTGCCATAATTCTCAGGATCCTAAAAATTAAACAAATTCGCAAAAAAAAATCCAAAAACAAATTTACTGCAAGAAATTGATGGATGCTTGCATTTGATCGGCCAATACGGGTTGCAATTGAATGTTCTGTGAATCCTTCTTTTCGTAAAGCAATAATCTGTCCTTGCTCTTTCTGACTCAATTTAGTACCGCGCGGCACTCACAGACAACCTCCTTCCTTTGCTACACAAATTCCACCGATTCAAATGGTTGTTCCAACAAGACAACGCAAGTATCCACTCAAGTGCTTCAACGAAACGATGGTTCAAGGAAAATAATGTCAATGTGTTGGACTGGCCGGCGCGCAGTCCCGACTTAAACATCATCGAAAATGTTTGGGGGATTCTTGCACGTGATGTTTATGAAAATGCACGTCAATTTGACAACGTTAAGCTGTTAAGAGAGGCCATTGAAGCTTTAGAATTAGAATAATTTCAGTGATCCATAGAAATGGAAATATTACCAAGTATTGATTGTTTATTATTTTTCTTGTTTTGATTGTTATTTGTTATATTTTTCAGAAAAAAACACGGTTAGAAATCTTGCTCGTATAATTATGAAACACCCCAAATTTTGAAAAAAATTCATAAAAAATTTAGATTTAGTTTAAAATTTCTGAAACTCTCAGAATCCTAATATTCATAGAAAATATACTAAAAGAAAAAATTAGGGCTCAATCGATACACCGGAAGTATAAGTAATGCAAGAAAAATGTTTGCTCGTATAATTTTGAAACGGACTTTATAAAGTCCAATTACAACATAACAACTTGAAATTGTTTTAGTTAAAGTCAGGATCCTATAATTTAAATTAAAATTGAAGTCTCTTAATGCACCTATGCCGTTAACTCTTCCCAATTTATTTAAAATTCACAAAATGGCCTGAAAAGCGGGAATGAAGGATTAGGTTTATGTCATTGCGTACAAAATCTAGTCTCGGGGTCATGTGTATCGTTTATTACTTTTGATTCTCTGCCTTCTCAATAATTTTAACTTCAAAATAAAACAAATGTTGATCATTATTATTTGTTGGTTTGTTAAATGGACGTTGTGCAAATACAATAATCTTTTTGTTGTTTTCTTAAATTTTTTTAAACTTTTCAATGAGATTTAAATTATTTAACTACATATAATTTCCAATTAAATTTTCTGATTTTCCAACCTTTCCCTTCAACAGAATGATACTGAGTGCGGCCAACTGAGAGCCTCTTATGGGAGGGCCAACTGAGTGTCAGGACTTTTTATTAAATATTAACATTCGGAAAAATTATTTTTCCTGGTCAACGGTCGTTGGGTTCTGCATCAGTAAAATAAACCTATTCCTTTTTACTAATTCTCAACCTTGAACGACGATCTACCCCCTAATAACAATACAAAAAGTCATTTCAACGAAAATTCAGTTCCTCATAATTTTGTTCAGAACCATCGAAACACGGTAATTTTGGTATCATTCGACTCAGCTCGACGTGCTCTTTCGAATGACACCTCAACCGACCAAGTCGGTCTAGTCAGAAAAACCCTATAAGTCACAATACCCTAAATTGAGACCAAGACTTCAATATAAGGCCGAAAAAAAGTTTTAAGTTATCTCGGCTGCCATTTAGAACATTCTTTAGAACGTAAAAAGTAAGAAAAACAAAATAAAACAAACAAAAAAATATTCTAAAATTTTTCTGGTGATTAAAATTACTGGCACTCAGTTGGCCCTTTTATAAGGGGCTCTCAGTTGGCAGCTCTCAGTTGGCAACACTCAGTTGGCTCGGCTCTCAGTTGCCCGCTCTCAGTTGGCAACACTCAGTTGGCCGCACTCACCTGGCCCGTTCCGTGGTTTCTCTATTTCATTTTGTAATTTATCCAAATAATTCACAAAGTCACCTAGTTCAGCAACTTTATTTTGAATTAAATTAATTTTTTCGTTACTTGAATTATTCGCCTTTTAAAATATTTTTGTTTTTTACTTAAATTATAATTTAAATTTAATTTTTTACCTCTTTTAGTTGGTCATTAATTACATTAATTTTTTCTTTAAAGTCTTTAATAAGTTTTCTTTTTCCCAACTTTAATTGATCAATATCTTCCAAAAGGCTCTGATTTTTTCGATTTGCCTTTAAAAATATTATTTTTTACTTATTATTTTTTAGGTACTTATCGGTTATCCCTAATTTATTTATGAATGGTCAGTCCTTCCATCCTCAAATTTTCCCTTGGCATCATTCAATGAGAGCATTAACAAGGAAAAGATTATTTTTCAATATAAATGATAACCGATAAGTACCTTTTTTTGAATTTTTTGGAACTATTTGAATTTATATCCGAAAATACCGGAAAATATCGAAATCAATTCGCAAATTTTATCCGCAAGTCATAATTTCTGAGCCAATTGAAAAATGAAGAAATATCGTGCTCTACATATTAATTACAATTGATATAACCCCGTCAAATCGTAAAAATTTTCATTGAAAAGTTCTTTATCCATTTTTTTCAAAAAACGTCCCCCACATAATTATAGGTTCAACTACAGAAATCATATAAGAAATAAAATAAGAAAGTAAAAATAAGAATTGCGGACAAAATATGCGGACTTTAGGCGCATAACTGGAATGAACCTAAAATTATTTTTTTGTAATTTTGGCCAGTGATTTGTCAGTAGTAATAAGATTGATTTAGTATATTTAAATATTAACCTCTTGTAGCTGAACATTAATTGAACGAATTTTTTGTCCTTTTTCCCTAACTTCTTTAGCAAGATTTTTTTTCAAATTTAATTGAAAAATTCTCTCGAACATCAATTGATTGTTCAAAAATGATTGGAGAAATTAAATTTCATTCAATTAAGTGTACTCTTCCTGCTTTGATTTCTAAAGCTAAAAAGATTGATGAAGGAGAAAGTCTAAGTAGCAAAAAATATATCGAAAAAGAAAACAACATTATCAACGCAAACTAAATGAACGCTTTAAATTTGTCAAATACGAATTAATTAATGAACACAATCCAAAAGTTAAATTTTTATTAACTTTGTGGTCCCCACATGAATCTGAACATATTACTGTATTTAAAATTAAACGAATGAATTGATGAAATTTATTTTTTTAAAACAGAAATTTTTTTTCATAAATTTATTACGATTTTTAACGATTTATATTAAATTTTGTTTACATTTTTGAATTTTAAGTTTGATAAACTTTTTTTGATTTTAATCTTTTATCATAAAATATCAAAGGTTATACATATCGCAAAAGAAAACATTCTTAATATTCAGGAATCACGGAAGTTCAGATATTCGTGATAGCAAACTAATAATTATAAATGAATCTAATATGTCATAGAATGAGTTTAATTTCATTTTCAATTAATCCTTAATCATCAATAATTCTTAGATTGAATTTGTTAGCTAATTGGATGGACAGTTGATTGTTGCTTTCCAAGCCATTTTGACAAAAATAAACTTTCAATAAATTTAAATTCCTTTTTATACGCTTTTTTATAGTCGCTGCTTAAAATTGGTTTAAAATGGTTTAAAATTTTTTGATTTTTTATTTAAAAATATAATTTATTTTATTATGCTCTCGACTAAGTATTTATTTTTAGTTAAATACTAGAAGAGTGCCCCCTACCGCCATTCTTATTTAAATTATAAAATGCTAGATATTTTTCTTTGATTTTTTTTATTTTTCAGATCAAAAGTGTAATGATAAGTGCCCGTATACTATGTTAACTCCTTTAATCCTAAAAAATTTCCTTGGTGGTTTTTATTCTTGTGCTTAATCTACCTGTTTATGTAAAGAATTGGCGCATTTGAAGCACTGCCAATATTAACGAATATTCCACCAATAGTACCAGAAATTGTGAAATTTAATAAATTGAATGAAATATAATTTAAATTAGTTAATATATTAAATAATGTAAACATTATGAAGCCAAAAGCATAACTTCCCATATTAACAAGAACAATCAAAAACAAAGATCGGTATACTTTTGACATACTTTGATCAGAAGGAGTGTTAAACAATTTTCCTAATTTAAAATTAAAATATGAAGAGCTAACCCCCCCCTCCACAGAGTTGTTTCAAAGACTAATGCAAAATTTTAAAAACCAACCTTCCCTAATTTTCAATATTACTGCAACAATCAAATAGGAAATTAAAGCTGGAGCATAAACGAAAGGAGAAATTAGCATTGATATAATAACACCCTCATTATACATCACACCTATAACGCTATTTAAATTTCCGTCAACGAGCACATCGGGAAATTTAATAGCAGAATACACTATTTTGAACAATATAAAGGAACCATGAAATAATATAATAGCAACATGAAGACTAATGTACTTTTTCTTGTTTATACATTGATAACTTAATAATAAATAATAATACAGGGTACGGCAAATTTTCCGCCCCTTTTGTTTTTGCCATAACTTTCTTTAAATTCAATGAAAATTAAAAATTCTTTCTTTATTTTATTCATAACACTCTAAACAATTTACGGTACCAAATATTAGGAATTTGGTTCACATATAATAAAATACATTTAAAATCGTTAAACAAAAAAAGAATTATCAATTTTCATTGACTCTGAAAAAAGTTATGACAAAAACAAAGGGGCTGAGAAAGGATTTATGTACTATAGTTCTAGTTCCTTATAACTTACTAAATTGGAAATACTGCTGCAATAAGTCTGTCAATACTGAGTAAGTTAAACATAAAAAGTGCTGAAAAATACCCAACAATACTGTGTGCATTGAAGAAAACAGACTTTCCAAACGGAATTAAATTTCTACCACTCAGAGCTACAGAAAGAAAGTAAAAATGGTTGGATTGATGGAGAATCTCGTAAAATGAGTTGAAAATCATAAGAATTGATGTATTACTTGAGAGAGCAGAATATTTTTTTCTACAATTTTTATTTTAACCCTCCACGTAACTTTCAATTTCGTTCCTCCGTTTTTCCTTCCCTAAAATGTTTATCATCTTCAGAATTTCCTTTATCCTTTTCGACACAATTGCCGTGTTACCGTATTTTCTCTAATTGAGCGACGGTCTCTAGTTGAACGACAGTCTCCAATAGAGCGGCTCCTCGTGAGGGGGTTGAAAAATAGAGCGGCAGTCTCCATTTGAACGACAGTCTCCAATAGAGCGACACCCACTACAATAACTGCGATTTATTATTGTTAATTTTTTCACTCTTTACACTAATAACCAGTGCTGGGTATTTGCCATTTGTTGGCTCCGGCTCCGAGCTCCGGGCTTTCAAAATCTTGGCTCCAGCTCCGGCTCCAGAGCCGGCGATTTTCGGAGCCGCTCCATGTTGGCTCCGAGCTCCGGGTGGAAAATAAATGAATTATTTCATTGGGGGGATTTTGGTAGATAAAGGGGGACATCAAGTGATACAGAGGATAAGAGGGGTATCAAAGGATTAAACGGGATTTGGGTGGATTATCGTGTGATTTAGGTGAATTAAGGGGATTAGTGTCCTCGGGGATTTGGGTGATCAAGAGCTGGTGGATCTATCACTCTCTCATTATTACTCGATTGTTGCGCCGCAGGCGAAAATTTTGAAAATTTTGGAAGATCCTTAAGCCAAAAATCATCCTTTTTCAGCGCCGTTGGCAAAAATTTTGAGAATTTGGGACGATCCTTAAGCCAGATTTCTTCATTTTTTGCGCCTCAGGCAAAAATTTTGAAAATTTTGGACACCCAGGAGATTAAAATTAATTGATTATAAAAATCGATTAATTTTCTAGATGAGATTGACAGTATTACTGACAGCCTGAAGGTGCAATTCCAACAGGATTGGATTGTCTAAGAAGAGAGAAATGAAAATAATTTTAGAAATGATTGATTTAATAAACGAGATTGTTTTGATTCAAGATGAAGAGAATGGTATTTTAAGCGATGATTCATTGGAATTTTGATTTTATATAATGAATAAAGAAAATTTTTTGTAAATATATTGTCTATGAAAAATAGAGCGGCAGTCTCCATTTGAACGACAGTCTCCAATAAAGCGGCTCCTCGGGAGGGGTTGAAAAATAGAGCGACATGTCGCTCAATTAGAGAAAATACGGTATTTTGAATGGCACATAATTTAGATTTGGACGGTCTTTGAAAAATTTCATGTCAATTAACTAGGCCACCGACCGACCGAATTTTGTGCAGAAAATTTAAATTCCCCTACTCTAGTCTAAACAGAACCGACAATTTTGAAATAAATATTATTCGATCACCCGATTAAATTCATAAGAAAAAACAGAGTACGAAATTTAAATTACCATATTAGCAATTGCAATATAATTTTATAATATGTACCTGTATTTAACTGTTATATAACAAACACTTATGTTTAGTGGAATTCCAATAATTGCAATCGAGGAGCAAATAATTCCTGGTATTACAAATATTGGTGAAATCCCAGCATTTATCAAAGCCGTATATTCATCCTTAATTTTATTTAATTGGAAATAATTTTAATTCTAATAGAAATTCTGGACAATTATTTTTAGGAATTAAGCGGAAAAGAAACTTACATTAATAGTTTAATTTAATATTTTTTAATTAATATTAATACATTAATTTTTTCGTGAAAACTATAAATAGATATGAGGATTTTCGATACTACTATGGCCTCTTCATAAACAACACCTCTTCATGATTCCATGTTGGATACTAAACATTTCTTAATTTATAACTCGCTAAACGGACTCAGCCCTTAATTAACTGATAAAATTTTACATTAAATGGTCCAAATATGGCATTTGTAGACAAATTCGATTGGTTAATATTTTGTGCCATTAAAATTTGTATCAGTTAGTCGGCTATCAATATGTATTAGATATCTTCTTGAGGCTAAAAATATCATATATTATATAATCAGATGTATCGAAATTGGAGGGGTCTATTCAAAATTGTTATCTTACATTGGGTATATCTAATATTTAATTGTCTTTAACCTTTTACCTTTTAATTGTCTTTAAAACTAAATAACCTTTTAAAAATGTGTTTGAAATATACAATTTACCCACGTTTAAATTAATTTATAAGGCAATTGTTTAATATATTTGCGTAAATATTTACTCGACTTTTATAATTTTTTAGAATTTGCATCTGTCTAATTAGCCTTTACCACAAGGTAAAATGAATAAATTAAAAGAGCCCCCGCGAATAAAAATTATTTAGAAAATTGTGTTTGTGTTTATTGAAAACCCAATAGCAAATTAATTGGTGAGATCTAAAATCATGTAAAAACAACGGAATTGATTCGAATAACGCGATTTTCCATTAAAAAATTAAAAATAATTTAATTAAAATTAAATAAATTCTTTAATAAGTCGACTAGGCAAAGTAAATTCAAAATTTACAAGTTCAACTCCAATAAATTTATAAACATGTTTGTTTAAAAATTATGAATTTTTTTTAAAATTATGAAATTATGAAAAATTATGAATTTGTTTAAAAATTATGAAATTGAAGCTATAATTATTTTTGAGGCTAAAATATTTAATTGGGGCCTCTTTTGGTAAATAGTGCATAATTATGGGGAGGATATTAAATTTTTTATTCAAAATTGTTGATTAAATTCTTAAGTACATTCATACCTAACTTAAAAATATTTTTGATGTAATTTTTAATTAAATTTTAGAATTTGTCTTTTACTTAATGTGGTAAAAGTTAATTAGACAGATGTTAAAATTTAATAAAAATTATATTAAAAGTTGAGTAAATATTTGCGCAAATATATTAAACACTTGCTTTATATTTAAATTAATTTAAACAAGAATTTATTATATTTTATTGCCAAAATAGTACATATATATCTAGAGAATAATTTTACCAAACGTTGCCATTTGTTTTTTTAATAAAAATGTTAATTTAGTTTTTAATAAAATAGAAAGGCAGCTAGCATATACTAGATCCTAGATAGACGAAACTAAGGTCCCTAAAATTGAAAACACATAGGTAAGTTCATTTTGGAGTAAAAATTGGAGTAATCAAATTATGGCTCATTGAGCCGAGTTTAATAACACCAAAACCTAGAGCATTTAAAACGATTAGGTGGGGTTAAACGATCTAAAAGGATAAAAGAGCAAGCATTAGGCATGTCCCAGCATTAGTCGATGCCCATGGAGATGTAGCCCCAGTAGCTCAGTGCTCCTGTATATGGTAAGCAATAAATGTCAGGAGGTCGCAGGTTCGAATCATGCCCGTTGAATGGCTAAACTTTGCTAAACTCTTTATTTATTTCAAAAATAATGTGTGCAGTTATTTTGTCACCTGTACTTAAATTGAATGGCTGTTTATTTCCAAATGACAATTTTTTAAACCTGGTCTCTTAAAGTTTAATTAAAACAATTAAGGCATCTAAGTCTGTCTATTAAAAGTTATTTATCTTTGTTTTGTACAATTTCATTGGCTATTGGAATTTTGCTTTCTTATTTTGCTGTTATATTTCCATTGAACAGTGATCAGACGTTTGAAATTTTTAATTAATATAGAGAAATATTTCCTTTAAACCTTCATTACTTAATTTAATTTTTTTATAGTAGTTGACCTGAATTTCTGAGAAATTGTTTTTCCTTATATTAATATACAGAAAATTATCAATACTGAGAAATTACTGCAAAGTTCGAAAATTTAACGATACATTAAAAACTACTCTGGCCTTCAAAAAAATACTTAAAATAAAAATTTTTAGAATGATACGTTGTTACATTGGTGATTTATGGAATGGCCGTTATGTAAATATACTTTTACCTGTTTGTCTTACATTAACAGCTGCTGCAGTGTTTTGTTATATTTTGATATTTATTCGACTTTATTTTCGAAAAAAGGCTCCAACTACTCAAAATAACGTTAAAAAACTTGAAGGAGTAAACAAATCTATAATGATTATTTTATTAATGATAATATTTTGATGGATATGTACTTCTATTAGTCGTCAATTAACTCAAATGATTTTTCCAAGTCCTTACCCTGCAGGTTGTATAATACAGTGCTGCAAAAAAGTATAGCCGCACCTTTAAAAAACTTGTAGCTCATGAAGGAGTTGCCCAAATTAGATAAAATTTTGTTTATAAATGTAAAAACTAATTAGATTTACGTTGATTTTTGACCCGATTTACGTTGATTTTTGAGGTATCTGGATCTCGACACTGAAGTGTGATATGGGTCTAATTCTTTTTTATTTTTTCTTAGAATCGATAAATATGTTAACTCAAATTTTCTTAGATTTTTCTTAATGTTAGAAACTCGAAATTTCAAGTGCGGCTATACTTTTTTGCAGTAAAAAATAGCGGTATTTTTGAAAAGATAAAATTTTCAAATTGTGTTTTTCAAATTGTTAAACTTTACTTATGCCATTATATTTCTAATTAGTTTTTACATTTATAAACAAAATTTTATCTAATTTGGGCAACTCCTTCATGAGCTACAAGTTTTTTAAAGGTGCGGCTATACTTTTTTTGCAGCACTGTAGTAAATTGCTTTGATTTAGTTTTGACTTTTGTTGGATGTGCCAATACTTTTGTTCTATATAATTGCAGGTTGGTAAAAATGAAAGTTTGGGATATTATTAGTTTTAAGAACTTATGGGCTCTATACGCATATAAGGGTCTTCGACCGTATTGGTTCTGTCCGTCTTCGACCGTATTAGTTCTGTCCGTCTTCGACCGTGTTTTGTCAATCTTTTCATTTGAATATGCTACAGGGAAATTCATTGAAAGTAAACGATGATAAAAGTCTGACCATAATGTACAAAATAAGGAAAAATACGGAAAGAAAAAAAGAAGGAAAAAAACGATTACCCCCTTATTTGCGTATAGGGTCGAAATTATGTATATTTCCATTAAGAAATTATAATTTTAGAGATTTTAGAGATTTATTGAAATTATTAAAGATTTTCTTTATTTAATTAAATAATTAAGTTGAAATTTAACAAAATTTATTTAGCAAAGACTACCACAATTCCATGAACAAATTTTTGTTTTCGAAAATAAATACTACTCCAGTTGTTCCAATTCAAGGTTTAAAATGAAAGAAGTACATAAATAATGCAAGGATATTTTAATAAAAATTAAAAATATGACGATAACTTTGTTAGAAAAATTTGGCCCTATATGAAATTAGGTCGGTAATCGTTTTTTTTCATAACTTTTTTCATTTTTTTTTCCTCCCCTTGCATGACATAATGGTCAGCATTTTCTTCCTTATTTAGTTCCATTGAATTTGCCCGTGGCATAATCAAATGAGAGGACAGAAAAACACACACCACACACACTGACAGACAAAACAAGGACGAACACGGACAGATAAAACACGGACGAAGACGACAGACAAATCACGGACGAAGATGGACAGACAAAAAAGACGGACGAAGGACAGACACGGACGAAGGACGGACAAATCACGGACGAAGATGGACAGACAAAAAAGACGGACGAAGGACAGACACGGACGAAGGACGGACAAATCACGGACGAAGATGGACAGACAAAAAAGACGGACGAAGGACAGACACGGACGAAGGACGGACAAATCACGGACGAAGATGGACAGACAAAAAAGACGGACGAAGGACAGACACGGACGAAGGACGGACAAATCACGGACGAAGATGGACAGACAAAAAAGACGGACGAAGGACAGACACGGACGAAGGACGGACAAATCACGGACGAAGATGGACAGACAAAAAAGACGGACGAAGGACAGACACGGACGAAGGACGGACAAATCACGGACGAAGATGGACAGACAAAAAAGACGGACGAAGGACAGACACGGACGAAGGACGGACAAATCACGGACGAAGATGGACAGACAAAAAAGACGGACGAAGGACAGACACGGACGAAGGACGGACAAATCACGGACGAAGATGGACAGACAAAAAAGACGGACGAAGGACAGACACGGACGAAGGACGGACAAATCACGGACGAAGATGGACAGACAAAAAAGACGGACGAAGGACAGACACGGACGAAGGACGGACAAAACACGGACGAAGAGGAAAAAATATTTAAAAATTAATCCTTTTCTTTATCATCACTCATTTGATTATGCCACAGGCAACTTTAATGGAATTGAACGAGGAAGAAAATGCTGACCATTCTGTCATATCAAGGAAGGAAAAAAAAAATGAAAAAAGTTATGAAAAAAAACGATTACCGACCTAATTTCAGATAGGGCCAAAAATTTAATTTTTAAAATTTTTGCACTACGGTAAACGTATAACATTAAAAGTCAGATGATAAATTTTACTATTTCATATGTTTTATTAAATTATTTTTTGATTTTACTATTATTAGATCCTTATTAGACTCCACTACCTCCCTACCAGTCCAACAGTGAAATTGATCCAACAGTGAGATTTTCTTTTTATAATGCAGAGTCAAAGATTGGCTCAGCTTTTCAATTTAAAATAATAATAAAAAATATAATGTAAAGTAAGACAAAATAATTTAAAGAAATTTTAATAAACTTTAAATTTTGTAATTTGTAGGCAATAACCATTGAATATAAAGTTGTTTAGGAATGTGTTGAAGAATATGTTTGATACTTGAGACTATTTTGAAGAAATATGTGTATGTTAAATTAAATTTGTAACGTTAAAATTAACAAGTTTTAATTAACAATTTTAACTATATTTAATCCAGAAATGATTGAATTATTATTTGAATGTCAAAAAATAATAATTCAATCATTTCTGTCTTAAATATAGCTTTGTTAAAGTAATAGGCAAGGTAATTGTATATAGTCCATGGGAGCATGAAACCTAATATAAAATATATACCAATTAATTTCAAGTAGCCAAAATTCGGAACTTATATGGTTTGGGTATGCTTTTTTTAGCCACGCCCCTTTTTCTCTTTCCATCATCAATTAACCTTAATATGGACAGAATGGTCAGCATAGATCGATAGAGCTCAACGAGCTTTGTCGAATGACATCAGAATCGGTCCGTGATATCTATGAGCTGAGTTAGAGGGTCCAAAAACGCCTAAAAAATATGGTAAAAATGGTCACTATTTTAAGCAATATGATTTGAGACACGCAAAAATAAGTAAAACAAGAAAAAAAATACCGAATCATTAGATCTAAAACGCAGAACAGGTCCATTTAAATAACTAAATAGATAGAAATAAGGGTAATTCTTCGGTTTACGCCCCCCCTCCTTTTTCGTTCCTCAAAGTATTAAAAAATGGTCAGTCAATCTTAAGTTATAGAACTCGTTGAGCTGTGTCGAATGACACCAAAATCAACAAAATCCGACTTGATTTGACCTAAATACAGACCCCTGAAAATTGAAAAACCATAGGGGCGAAAAACCATAAGGACGAAAATTTGTACAAATAATAGCTCATTCGAAAGAGCTCGTCGAGCTGAGTCGAATGACACCAAAATCAACGTGATTGGACAAGATTTGACAAAGTTATGACATTAATTATACCAATCGAAGTCGGCAACTTATGTCATAACTTTGTCAAATCTTGTCCAATCACGTCGATTTTGGTGTCATTCGACTCAGTTCGGCGAGCTCTTTCGAATGAGCTATCATTTGCATGAACTTTTTTTATTTCAAAAAATCACCCCTGTGGTTTTTCAATTTTCAGGGGTCTGTATTTAGGTCAAATCAAGTCGGATTTTGTTGATTTTGGTGTCATTCAACTCAGCTCGATGTGTTCTATAACTTAAGATTGACTGACCATTTTTAATACTTTGAGGAACGAAAAAGAGGGGGGGGGCGTAAACCGAAGAATTACCGAAATAAGAATATTGATTCAATGTTAATGTCTATTTTGGTGACTTTGGAGGGAAAAGTTAACCTTTTCTTTGTTAATGTCTCACATAGAACATGACATAGGGAAAATTAAGTGAAATCAAGGAAGAAAGAAATGCTGACCATTCTGTCCATATTAAGGTTAATTGATGATGGAAAGAGAAAAAGGGGCGTGGCTAAAAAAAGCATACCCAAACCATATAAGTTCCCAAAATTCTTCATTTTAGGCAGCAGGCGAAAATTTTAGACTGCCATATATTTTGTGATCTTAAAGATTATTTAAAATTAATGTGAAAACAAAGTATTTAAGGGTTCAGATAATGAAATAAAAAAATATATGTATGTATGGCACACAAGCTAAACTGAAATTTATCAATTAATTCTTTTGATTTCAATATCAGAAAGTGGCTGATTGTTAATAACATAAATCTCTTCAATAAAAACAGAAAATTTCGATTCTGGATTGTATTTATTTGAAAGTTGATATTTTGTGGATTTTAAAGTGAAGTTTTCAACGTTGATATCAATATTTTCTGCTCTGTCACTTAACATAAGACGTCCATAAACATCACCTAATAGGATATCCCTAACCATTCTGGAAAAGCCTTTTGATGTTTCTATACATATGCTAAAATTAAAATATAGGTTACCGTATTTGCTCTAGTAATCCCCCAGGGGGATTATTGTTTCAACCCATCTCTAGGGTGGGGGATTAATAGAGACTGGGGACCTACCTTCAACTGCTCTGTATTTCTTTGTGCGATAAACGTTTTGTTCTGATCTCTTCGTAAGCGGGGTCATAACAGAAACGAAAGAAACGAAAAAAATATTTTCAAACGAAACACGAAACGAAACAAAAATCATCAAAAATCCACGAAAATCTACGAAGACGAAACGAAAAATTTTCGTCCATCTCTGGCGGTAATTATAAAAATTATTAGAATTTATAGGAAAGAAAAAGAAGAGAATTTAAATTTTTCAAGGTAAAAAGTTGATTACTTGGATTTTAATTCCAGTATTTTATGGTTTAGCAGTGGCATTCTTTACAAGGCCCGTAGCTTTTAGTAGCACGTATATGAGCTGGACTTTTAATCCACACTTGTTATATATTGATGATACCAATGAAAAAGTATCTTTGCAACTTGTTTTCCGGCAAGTTATTTAACATATTCAACCTCGTTGAATATAAAATCAGTTTTTTCTTTTATATCATTTGTAATATTTCCTAAATCTTTTAAGCTCATTAAATCTGTCGCATTTGTTCCTTAATCATCTCACTATGCATATCTGCTCCAACTGCATTAGTCTACAAAATTCATAAATATACAAAAGCAAAAAATAAAAAACCCATAAGAAGATCACTCGAAATTTGAGCCAACGATACATGATCTCGAGGCATTGAAGTGGATAAAGTGCCTGAAATAAATCTGATTAAGTATAAAGTATAAAAAATATATAAAATAAATAATATTATAATATTAAAGAACTTTTAAATTGACAAATTCGTACTTGTGGGTTATCCCAAACCAGTTTTTGCGGACAAATTTATGTGGACTCATTTATGTACGAAAAGGTCAAAGGTTCATTTCCGCTATTTCACTCAATTTTCTCTGTGGCATTCTTCAATGAGGGCATCAATAAAAAGATTAATTTTTGCAATGCCATCAAATGTAAACTACATAACATTATGATCAATATTTTCATTTTTATATATTTTCACTAATTCAAAATCTTTTTGTTTGGCTATAAGTGTCGAGCTTTGCGTGTTTTAACTACTGGCCCGGTACTTACACACAAAAATTTACGGAAATAAGAGAGTTAATGTGTACAAAAATTGTAGACACACACAACTTCAGAGAAAATCGGAACATAGTATTTTTTAACTAAGATTCGGTTCGGTTTCGGTCGTAAGCGAGATGGATAACCTAGGATTTCTGCTGGGTTCTGAATAATTTCCAAGGTCCTCAAAGCTGATTGACCCTGACGACTACAACCTGTAATCCTTAAGATCATTGGTCCCTAGAAAAATGCTAAAAAGTGCTCTTTCGATATTTTAAAGGCTTTCCAGTAGGTAATCGAGTGTGCTGAGTCTGAATCTGAGCTTAGAATTTGTTGATTTCGAACCCCGAACCCGAATTCGACCAAGTCGAATTCGGAGTATGAATTCGAAACTATTAGTCTAGTGCTATTCTGACGCGTCTCTTCAAGCTGAGTCGAATGATATCAAAATTAATGTGTTACGACAACTTTAGACTGAGTTATGATCAATTAAATACACGTTGGTTAGACTTCCGTATACAAATTAAGCACCATAACTTCGTTTAAACTAGTCGAAAGATAATAATTTTGATGTCAATCGACTCAGCTCGAAGTGCCGCAACGTGTTAAATACAAATTTTGAAATTTCGAAATTTTGCCCCATATTCGACTTGGTCGAATTCGGGTTCGGGGTTCTAAATCAACAAATTCTAAGCTCAGATTCAGACTCAGCACATTCGATTACCTACTGGCAAGCCTTAAAAATATCGAAAGAGCACTTTTTTAGCATTTTTTCCTAGGGACCAATGATCTTAAGGATTACCATACAACATTTTAATCATCAAAATTTTTGTTTCTTCACAAGTTTGATCAGGTTATCTAAAGGGAATAAAGGTGATGAGAGGTTTGGCGGGATTTAGGGGACTTCAGAGGATTTGTAGCATTAAAGGGGGATATCGGTCAATTAGGGGATATATGTAGATTTAGAAAATAATTAATATTCTCTAATTACCTGTATAATAAGATTATAAAGTTTCGTTTATTTACGATTTCTATAACAAATTTTAGAAAATTCGTTTCCTCCATTAATCAAAATTTTAAATAAAACATTTATATATTCCTCTACATTAACGGCATCATCCAAATAAATTGTAAATTGATTAGAATTAAAATGATTTAATACAAAATTTAAAAGACAAGAATGGAAATAATCGTTGTAAATAAATAGATTAGACTTTTGTGAATGAAGTTGTAAATAGGGTTGCCAAAATGGCCCGACTCGGACCGAAAGATCGAGTCGGGCCAAGGATATTTGGCCCGAAAAAGACTCGTTTGACCCGACTCGATAAAAATGAGGCCCGAAAAGGACTCGTTTGACCCGACTCGATAAAAATGAAGCCCGAAAAAAATGACTCGGAAAAAACTGGCCCGACTCGAATGTGCCTTGATAAATATTTCCTTGGATAAATATTTTCTTTCGATTTATTTTATTCAATAATTATTTTTTCTTTATTTTATTCTTATTTGTAAGCCTAAAATCTTTAATATTCGTGAGTATGCCGAAGGTTTCAGATGTTTGGAAACATTCTAATAAAATTCCATTGGAAAATAAAGTAGAATGTAAAAATTGTGGAAAAAATACTAGGAAAGGAGTTGAGGGCTATCTAGGAGTTGAGGGCTATATTAGGAAAGGAGTTGAGGGCTATCGGTGGATTTGGAGTTATAGAAGGATATTGGTAAAGGTGAGTGGATTTGGAGGGATTAAGAGGATTTGAAGATGAGGATTAAGATGGATAAGAGATTTAGAGGGATTAAGATGATTTGGATAGATCTCAGGGGATTTGTAGGGATAAAGAGAAGTCTCAAGGGAAATTGGGGGGGGGGGGGATTAAGAGGGATATCAGTGGATTCGGAAGCATTAATGGGGATTAGAAGAAAGGAGGATTAAGGTTGATCAATGATGACCTCATAATGACCTCTTAATCCGCCCAAACTGACCTCATTATCCGCCGATTTAACTATAGCAACATATATCTAATCTAATCCTTATTAATCCTCCGATATCCTTACTAATCCTCAGATATCCTTGCTAATCCTCCGATATCCTTCCAAATTCTTTGATACCCCTCCAAATCCACTGATATCCCTCCAAATACACCAATATCCCCGATATTTATTACGTAGAATTTTTTTTGTAAAAATCCTGGAATCCCGGCTGGAATCCCGGCGGGATCCCGGGAAATTTGAAGACGGGATTTGAAACGGGATTTGAAAACAGGATTCCCGTACAAAATTTTGAAAAAAAATCCCGTTCCGGGATCCCGGGAATGCGATTTTGCCAGACTCTAGTTAATATGATCCATTTTTGAGGACAAATAAGCAAAATTATTTTTGTTTTTTGAATAAATCTTTTTGAAAAAAGGCCCGAAAAAGTCTCGATGCCCGACTCGATAAAAATTATGCCCGAAAAGGACTCGTTTGACCCGACTCGATAAAAATGAGGCCCGAAAAAGACTCGTTTGACCCGACTCGATAAAAATGAGGCCCGAAAAAGACTCGTTTGACCCGACTCGATAAAAATGAGGCCCGAAAAAGACTCGTTTGACCCGACTCGATAAAAATGAGGCCCGAAAAAGACTCGTTTGACCCGACTCGATAAAAATGAAGCCCGAAAAAAATGACTCGACCGTCGGCCCGACTCGAAAACGGCAACCCTAGTTGTAAAGGTAATGGATTAGTTGTTCCATCAAATAATAATTCAATCATTTGTGGGTTAAATATATATTGATGCAATTCAAAACATTTAATGACACGGTTAAAAAGTTGTTCAAATAAATATCGAGCATTTTTCATTTCTTCACTATTTTTTGGGATGATTGGAAATTGTAAATAGAATTCTGAATAAAATTTTTTATTAAAAAATAATCTTCGGCTTGGACAAAAAAGTCTAGAAAAAATTTTGTTCAAAAAATTATTCAGCAAATTGTGGACACAAATTATACTAATACAATTAGAACTAAAACTAGAGTTCGACATTTTCAATTTGCCGGGCCCGGTATCCGGGTTTTTTTCTTCCAATCCGACCCGGGCCGGGCTTCCGGGCTAAAAAGTGGCAGACAGCAATAGATAAATCAATTCGGTTGTATTTATTTAATTATGGACCTCGAAACCGATCTGCCGTCATACTCAATAATTATATTTTAAAATTGCCAAACATTCCAAAAAACATATCAGAAATGATTATTCTTCGATGTTGGTTTGAACATCTTTCTAAATGTGCTTTTGAATATACCGTTTTGATAATGTATTTAATCCAGAACTAATTAATTTATTGTTTGATAATGACAAAACAATGGTAAATGTCCAGCTCGCCCCCCACATGTCCGCAAATGACTTTCAGCAAAAAATGCATTTTGCTGCATTCTTCTCCTTTCCTCTCCCTACCATAATTTTCCTCGGGTAATTAACTGATAAGTTGACAGTTTGGCGCGAATAACAAAGGAGTTTTTTGTTCTGATTTTTTGTTCTGATTTTTCTTCTGATTTTTCTGTTCTGATTTTTCTTCTGGTTTTTTTGTTCTGATTTTTTCTTCTGGTTTTTTCTGATTTTTCTTCTTATTTTTTGTTGTGATTTTTTTGTTCTGATTTTTTGTTCTGATTTTTCTTCTGATTTTTTGTTCTGATTTTTCTTCTGATTTTTGGATATAGTATAATATACCGGTGGAAAGGTTTCGACAAAAAACCAATACCATTCGATTCGTCTTGGCGAGTTGAGTCGAACCGTACCACTCTTTTTTTTCGAGATGCCTGTGGACTGAGATATAGGTCCCCGAAAATCGAAAAACCATATGGGGGAGTAGGTTTGTGTGCTTCTTGCGTTTTGCGTGTTTCACAATTGCCTCCTGCGCTCACCCCTGCTCCGAAATGAGTGAAAATGGAATAAATTGAAAGAAAATCAGAACAAAAAAATCAGAACAGAAAATCAGAACAAAAAAATCAGAACAGAAAAATCAGAACAAAAAAATCAGAACAGAAAAATCAGAACAAAAAAACCAGAAGAAAAAATCAGAACAGAAAAATCAGAACAGAAAAATCAGAACAGAAAAATCAGAAGAAAAAATCAGAACAGAAAAATCAGAACAGAAAAATCAGAACAGAAAAATCAGAAGAAAAAAACCAGAAGAAAAAATCAGAACAAAAAAACCAGAACAGAAAAATCAGAATAAAAAAATCAGAACAAAAAAACCAGAAGAAAAAATCAGAACAAAAAAACCAGACAGAAAAATCAGAATAAAAAAATCAGAACAAAAAACCAGAAGAAAAAATCAGAACAGAAAAATCAGAACAGAAAAATCAGAAGAAAAAACCAGAAGAAAAAATCAGAACAGAAAAATCAGAAGAAAAATCAGAACAGAAAAATCAGAAAAAAAATCAGAACAGAAAAATCAGAAGAAAAAATCAGAACAGAAAAATCAGAAAAAAATTTCTAGGAAAAAATAATTTCGGGCGCCCAAACGTCCCGCGCCCATTCGTCTCGCGCCCATTTGTCTCCGCGCCTATTCGGCCGCGCCCATTCGTCCGCGCCCATTCGGCCGCGCCCATTAGTCCTGCTCCGCCTTTCCTCTCCCTACCATAATTTTCCTCGGGTAATTAACTGATAAGTTGACAGTTTGGCGCGAATAACAAAGGAGGCAAATAAGAAAAATGTTTATTTACAAATAAATAAATAAAAATTAAAGAATATAAATCTGTGATAGAGTTCTCAAATATATTTCAAGTAAATCAGGTTATTTAAATTTTAGCATATAACAACATCAACAAACTGTTCAAAAATGGTGCCTGTTATTGTGTTAGAATATATTTCCAACTCGAACTTTAAATTATGTAAAAAAGCAAAAAATGTCGAAATTAAAAAACTCAATGTTGTGAAATATACAAAATACAAGATTTCAAATATTCATAATCCAAAAGTGAAATTCTCATTTTGCAATGCAGAGCGGATTTTAAATTTAAAATAAGAATAATGAAAATGTAGAATATGGAAGGACGTGAAAATTTATATTAAATTTTTAACGATTAAATAAATTTGTTTTTCATAACTCTATTAATGTTTACTAAACATTAATAGACCATTGAGACTAGACTTTTGTCTAGTCTCAATGGTGATATAAATAAATTCAAGTTTTTTGCCTTTAAATTAATTAAATCTGATGATGAAAATGTTGATCTTTTTAATAATAAACTAATTTCTCTATTTTGTGTGAACAAAAATTAAACAGCAATTTAATAAATTTAAAAAAGGTTAAATTTATTAATAATTTTTTCAACCTCCGCAAATTAAAAATTAATTAAATTTCTACAGACTATCCGAAAACTTTCCGGAATAAATTTTGAGGTTATTTCAGAATGTTCAGTATAACCGAAAAGAAGCTAATTTCTGAACTTTATTTCTAAAAATAATAAAAATACTTTTAAACAATATAATATGAAATTCTAACATACTAAGTAACTAGAAATTTAAAACTAATCTTTCAACTATTTGGACGTAAATTTATATTATTCAGGATCAAAATAAAAATCAACAAAAATTAATCAAATTTAATATTAAAAAATTTAAAGAAATTAATTTTAATAATAAACTTTTGTCGAAAATTCAGTTCTTAAATGGTTGAAATCAAAAAAGAATGCTATTATTTGACTCGTGTGCTGTTTTACTTATTTAATAAAGTTAAAGCGTTAATCTCCTAAGGCTTAAATTTAATTTTTATTATTTCGTCACTCTCATTCTTCAAACCTATTAGCATTGAAGAAGAAGTTTTGAACAAGTTTAAACTTTTATACATATTATCCAAACTTTGTAATCAACTTATAGTAGATTATCAACTACAAAAATGGTATTTCAGCTTCCCAAGCTAAGAAGTAAATTATTCGTTGTTATTCTGGGTTATATTTTTTATTTTTATAAAAAATATTTTTTCATTACATGCCATGATTGCCCTTCATGAGTTTATTTGCACTTAAAAAATATTTCTTAAAATAATATGACTTAAATTAATCGTTGCTCTCTTAAGTTCACGTGCATTTAATTTTATTTATAAGCTATCCCTATATGTCAAATTTTTACATGTATGGGTAATTCTTCAAAAATTAATATTTTTTTTAGTAAATTATTCGTTATAATAAAAAAAAAGTAAATGATTTGGGAGGCCAAAATTTTGAAATGCCGGTGCCCGAGTCACAGAATGGCCAACACCAAGCACCACGGTACTCTGTATATGAATAAGGAGACAGGCTTCTGTCGTAGAAAAACATATGTTTAAAATCAAATTTAAATTCTAACAACATTTTCAGTCATTTATTGATCTTCTGGGTTTTATATATATTTATTAATTTTATTAAGAAATATTTTTTCATGGGCATCATGAGAGTAAAGCATTTTACTCTCGAAATAAATGGCAAAAAATATTTTCTCTCAATAATTTTTTATTTTCTCTATTTTTTTTTAAATATTTATTTCTTTTAAATATTTTTTTAAATAAATATTTTCTCTCAATAAAAATTTTTCAAAAAATATTTTCTCTCCCTTTTCAATAAAATTTATTTTTTTAAAATTATTTATTCATTTGTTTTTCATTTAATAAATATATGTATTTAAAAAAGATTAAATTAAAATTTAAGAATTTAAAAATGAATTTAAAATTTTGTTTGTTTTCATGTTGTTTTCTTTTTCAATTTTGTTTGAACAAAGGATTTACATTTAATCAACTGTTAAATTCAATTGAGAATAAAAGCTTGAAGCAAAATTTAAAAAATTTAAATTTGGATAAAAAATTAGATAATTTTAAGAATCATCTGGGAAACAATGTAAAAATAAATTTAAGCTCAATTACACTTTATTTGGCAATAAAATGTTTTTGTTAATTTCGATTTGTTGCTAAGAGTCCGTAATATTTCTGCGTTCATTCTCGCATAAAGTGTATTTGAGTGAGAAATACTTTATTAGTAGTAGTTTAAAATTTTCTAATCTTTAGAAACATAAATCTTTAAAACAATATCTAACTTCTGCTAAAAATTTCTCTAACGAATTGCGAGAAATTGTAGAAGGAAACGATTTGAATAAAATACCCTCGCTTCTGACTCTTGGAAAGAAAGTTTTAAACGCTTGTGATGTTCGTGGATATTACATGGAAAATGAAGATGCTTTACCTTTAATTAATGACAATTGGCAGTTATTCTCAAATCTTTTTACTATTTGGAATTTAAAAATTAATTCCGTTTCGAATAGTCACAACCACCGTACAAAGCGTGCTTTTAACAGACAGGAGGAAGAAGAGGAACGTATGAAAAAACATAATGAATTGGTAGATAATTTCAATCAACATGTTGATGAAGCTTATAAATCTGTTATTTATTGCTTAATAGTTAGCCTCATTGCTATGTGTTTCGCTGTATATGTTATTAATGCAAACTTTGTCTAATTGTAACATATTCATTAAGTTTTAAAGAAATTATTTTAGAAAGATTTATGTAAGACAGATTAGCCAAATATGAATAAAATAGATTCTATAAACCTAAAATTATAAGGAACATAAAGAATCGTAGCCACGGAAAAATATTTGTCATTACTATATTTTTGGACTTTTTTCGGATCATTATATCTGAACCACCCAGAGAAAAAAACTTTAATTAACTCTCTCTGGTCTTTTTAGAAAAAATTTATAAAGCTTTTTCATATTTGGCTATTCGTTCTATTTGATTATTACGTTGTCGACTAGAGGTCGGCGCAGGACAGGATCCTGCACAGGATTTTTCAGGATCCTGTCCGAAATCCTGCCTTTTTTTCAGTTTTCAGGATTTACAGGATTAATCCTGCAGGATCCTGTCCTGTATGAATTTTTAAAACCCAATCCTGATACAGGATCCTGCAAATGCGATTTTACCGACCTCTATTGTCGACTACCAATATTTGAAGGGTTTTAAAAAATTTTAACAGTAAAACTGGGGGAAGTTTTATCAATTCTAAACACCGGGGATTTTACGAACTAAAAAGCTCGATTCGCTCGGGATTGGACATATTTATAGTTATTATTTTTTAAAATGTCTTGGTTTTTTAAAATTATTCTTAGCTTCTAACAAAAACAAACATACATAGTTTAATTTGATTTTTATTTTTTTATTTTCTTGATTCATCAATCTATATTAGATTTTATAAAATTTTGGCTCTTGTCCAGTTTATGCGTCCAATTGACTTTTATGCGTCCATTGAAAGTTTATGCGTCCAATCAAAAGATAATTGGATTTTTCTTTATATTTTGAAGTTAGGGTTGGGTTCTTTAGCATTTATTCATGTTCGGGACCTACGCCCACTGGGTCTGGGACCATTCCTTGCCCTATCCCTCGAAATTTCGGAAAGTTGTAGCCAATTTTTAAAAATTTCGGAAAAACAATTATAACTTTCCGAAATTTCAAGGGATAGGGCAAGGAATAGTCCCAGACCCAGTGGGCGTAGGTCCCGAACAGGAATAAATGTTAAAGAACCCAACTTCAAAATATAAAGAAAAATCCAATTTTCTCTTGATTGGACGCATAAACTTTCATTGGACGCATAAAAGTCGATTGGACGCATAAACTGGACAAGAGCCAAAATTTTATCATTTTACATATTACAAGTACTAAATATTTTAGTTTGATTATTTCTGTTTGATATTATTTTTAGATTATTTAAATTTTAGTACAAACATTTTTCAATTTTTGAAATATTTGGAATAAAGGCTTAAAAATTAGGTTTTTTTTCAGTCATCCATAAAAATAAGCAGCATTATGTAAAAGCGAACTTAACTGGATTTTTTCGGGAGTCTTGTCCAAAATCCAAGTTTTTCGTAGTAGAATGTTTACAATCTACGCAAGTAGATTGTAAACATTGGCAATATTTCCTGACCGGACACTAAAGAATAAATTTCAGATTTACACCGAACTAAAAAATGTGTCAATCTTCATAAAAAAAGAAATTTAATCGAAATTGTTTATAAAATTTAAGCAATATTAAGTCCCCCTTGTATATACCTCAGTTCAGTCGCAATAGTTTAATGAGATTAATATTGATTAAATGGGGTATTTATGGATTTGGACGGATTAAAGGCAATATCATGGGACTTGTATTTGATGTTGAGGAATCAAGGATATCGGTAGATATTGAGGGATATACATAAGTAGATTTTAAGGGATTAAGGGAGATATCGGGGAATTATGGTTAATATAAAGATATTTAGAGTAAGAGTGATAATGTGGATTTCTAGGGTTAGGAGAAGTACGAGTACGAGCAAATTTCAAAATTCCAAACACTGCTCGTAAACTCAGCCCCCGCTCTCGAAAGTTAAAAGCAAAAAATAATAAAATATTATTTTAAGTATGAGAATTTAATCAGTTGTACACATAATAATAGAATAGTGGCATTATTAGTGATAATTTACAGTATGTTTTACATCATTTTGTTAGTTAGATCAAAAGGTAGAGAACAACCAATTAATCAGCAAACTTTTTCAGAAAAATTGGTTTTATATATAAAATAATTTTTAGAGGCATGCATTTTTATTTTAGATATTCCTGCAAGTATTTTTGATTAGTCTAACTAATGCCACAGCTGCTTTTATTTATTTTTATATGCAATATTTCAATGTTAACGAAATGTTGATTATACTTGGACATTTTAGTTGGGTTAATGCTCATGGTAAGAATAAAAGAGTAAAGTAAATGGTCAGGATTTTTTGGAAATAAATTTCCAAAATTAGTAGAAAAATATAAATTAAAAATTAGTTTTTATTTCCCCCATTTGACTACCAATTCAAAATGGAAAAAGGTGAACAATCTGGGAAACCATGAGAGGATGTGAATGAATAATTGGTTGCTCGTACTCGTACTTCTCCTAACCCTAGAAATCCACATTATCACTCTTACTCTAAATATCTTTATATTAACCATAATTCCCCGATATCTCCCTTAATCCCTTAAAATCTACTTATGTATATCCCTCAATATCTACCGATATCCTTGATTCCTCAACATCAAATACAAGTCCCATGATATTGCCTTTAATCCGTCCAAATCCATAAATACCCCATTTAATCAATATTAATCTCATTAAACTATTGCGACTGAACTGAGGTATATACAAGGGGGACCGCTAAACCATTTGATTACCGCTAAACCATTTGTCTGCCAAAACATTAGACCAAAGTTCAGCACACCGATTTATAGCCAAAACAACCTCCATTGTTGATTCGGCACACCAACAAACTTATTTAATAACTTAGATCTTAAAATAATTTTTAATTATTTTACCTAATGCATAAGCCCCAGCAATATAAATGAAACGGGGAGAAGAACAAAAAACATAACCATAATAACCTAAATAACCAGTCAACAATCCATTACACAAAAGTGTTAACATATCAATAACACCGATACAAAACATTATTTTGTAGCAATGGCTATTTCTCATTCTTTTCCATATTGAAAACATGCATGGGATATATAAAATCTGATGTTAAAGAGAAAATATTTTTGTTTAAATTCTCAATATGACAAAAAGAAGACTAAAGAAGAGATATCGGCAGTCTAACTTTTATTCATATTAAATTCGCCAATCTTATTCAGCTTATCTTTAGTATGAAATACATATGAGAATCATTCTTTTCGGTATTAATCAAACCGTTTAGTAGAAGTTTTCTTATGTTTTTTAAAATTTATGTCTAGCAATCAGTCTTGTAAGCTAGTACATCACCTCATAAATTGCGCCAATAGAGAAGAAAAAAATTCCAAGTCATTCATGTTTACGTTTCTCCAAAGGTATTTGGTCAATACTATAGGAACTACAATTATATAAACGTTCATATTCATCGGGTTTAAAGAAATAAACATCCATTTTTAATTTTATTAATTGTGTGTGATTAATAAAAAATGGAATAAAAAGTGTTTTCAAGATAAATATTTTTAAAGATAACGAAAAAACTTTTACTGATACAGAGACAAAACATTTACTAAAAATTTGATTAATTTTTAATTATGAGCGTTCAAATTAATTTAGGCATTTATTAATTTATTGCTCAAATTCAATTTAGTAAATTTTGTTTGCATATTTAGTGCATATTTTTTTAATTTTGCATATTTTGGTGTATTGAAAGTAAAAAAACCAGTGAGCCAAGTAAAAACCAAAGTAAAAAAACCAGTGAGGTAAATGTGAAAGAGGAAAACTCAAAAAATTGTGTTGCAAAATTATAGGCAAGAGATAATCGGGTCACCTGTTTAGGAAGTAGCTAAATTTCAAAAAATTTCTTCGCACGTAAACATAATATGTAGAAAATTAAAAGAAGTCAAAAACCGTTTTTGTCAGAGTTATCTCAGACACGCGTTTCCAACGGAAGTCCGGGCAAAATATTTCAAAAAATATTTTTGCCCTAGTACAGTATGCTTAAAAATTTTTATTTTATACTCGACAACTTTCCAATAAAAGTTGATACAAGATACAATGGACACATCTTTTAGAGAATTATTACATTTAGAGCATTTATTAGTGCATTCCTTTTGTATCTTGTGGCAGATTTTATTGGCTATTTAGCGGACTTAGTAAAGTTTTTATTTCAACCCTAATGAGTCGAAATATTTTTTAACTGCTGTACACCTGTTTCTCGTTTATTTTGGAGTTTTTATATCTTGACTTTGTTATGTAATTAATGTGACAAGACATTGATTTAAACTTATTTAAATATTTGACGCTTTTTGCAAATCATTTCAATATTTTTGCACATTTTTGCCAGAATGACGGGGGGACTAAATAAGTACCAAAATCTTTGGAGTCGGGGTTTTGGGGGACTGAAAGCTGCCGTAGTTCACACTATTTATTTATAGATTATTTTTGTTTATAATTTTATTTATTTTTATTAAATCAACAATTTCAAAGAAAAATAAAGAGCTAAATCATCACTAAAGTAGAAGAAATGCATAGAATGATCCTTAAAATTGATCAACTTGTTTTTGATTGTGAGGAATAAAATCGGTAAAAATCGAGGCATTTTCTTTAGTGTTTTTTTGTTAAATTCCTTCAAAATCATGTTCAATTTTAGCCTCATTTTTACCAATTTTATTTCTCATTAACAGAAATTCCTTCTTTATTAATTTAAATTCTCGGCGTTCCAAAAGAAATGCCCATACTTTCAATATGACACTCATCGTTTCCTTGAGCAATCAAAAATGTTCCTTTCATTCCCCATTCAACATTCCACGAATTTATAGCAATCCAAAAGGGTTGATCAACACCATCACATGTTTGTGTTCCCCATCCAATAAGTCTTATTGCGTGCCCTCCATCATATTCACCGGTTGTATGCTTAAATATTTACATAAGTTCTATTAAAATATTTGTTAATTCACTTTGTAAACTCCTTGACTGTAATGGTAGAAATCAGAGTAGACATACATTGTCCCGACAACAGTACCGTTAGTTTGGATTTCAGCTTTAATTGCATCTACAACTTCTTGGCCTGTAGATCCTGTTAGACCTGCTGCCCAAGAGGCTAAATTTAAAATTTTTTAAATTCAAAAAGCTTTCAATTACCATATTTTTTGTCATTTCTATAATTATTTTGCCAATTAGTATTTGTGCAATAAGGAGAACATCCAGGCGCTTTATATGTTTCAGTTCCGATTGGGGGAAATGGATAAGGTTTGCATCCAGTTGATTGGGTATAGTTAGAGCCAGTAACAATACCATTAGTTTGCATGTACTGCCAGGCATAGAGAGGCCATCCACCGCTGCATCTGAAATTTTTAAAAACTTGAAGATTGATAGCTTCTAGATTCGGAAAACCTGTCAATATAACCGATTAAAAGAGCCATTTTGGGTGAATTAATAAAATAATTACCCAAAAGTATTTGGTGTACAACTCATCAAATCAGATTCAGAGAATTGATTTCTTGGATTATATGGAGATGTATATAATCCCAACTTTGCTCTCTCAATACAATAACGATCAGTAAAAGCAGACCCACTAGCTACTGCCCAACAATCCCCACAGGTTGATTGGTCCCTAATATTGTTAATTATTTTAGCACATTGTGGCCATTGAGTGCGTGAATCGAATTCGTAGTAGTAAGTACATTGATCAGCAGAACGTTTTGAACGATTTTTGGAAGCTGAAATGATTAAATAAGGGCATTAATTTTTAAATTTTAAAAACAATTTTTGTTAATTTTATCTTCAGCAATATGTGTTAAATTGTATGGACGAGGTAAAGATCCGTCTACGGGGCCGTTAAGTCCTTGCATTTTCTTTCTCTGAGTTGGTGGCATTGCAGCAAAACGATGATTGTATTTTGCCTTTTAATTTTTTGATTTTAATAAATTTGTAAAAGAATTTTTAGTCGCCTTACAGTCCAAGTCCCATCACCAATCTCTCCTCCATTCAATTTTACTACAAAATTTCGCGCCTTTTCGCATCTGACAGATTTCTTTTTTGAGTCCCATTTGCTTGCAAGGAATGCAACATCAAAAACAGAAACTAGGATGACCGCGAACAGAAGGAATTTCTGTTAATTTTTAAAATTTAAAGTGTTCAAGGTATTAATAAATTAATAATTATTAAAATTTAGGAGAATATGTATGAGTAATTATTTCCGTGAGAGAAATTTTTTTAGTAATGTCAAATTTTATTAAATCAGATTTTATTAAAAGGAATACAACATAGGTAATCTTATAATAGTACCCAAAATTAATGTTTTAGGTATAGAGTGTTCTGTTTGTTTTATCTTATAAATATACTCAAAATATATTTAAATTATAACTAACCATTATTTTGTTTTGACTCTGATAGACAGTTATGCCTTTCAGTGTTTAAATGAATGTGATTTCTGAGTGGCATGAAATCCCTTATAAAGCCTAGCTTTGTCAAATATAAGTTCATTTGTGTAAATATAAATGAAATTTGAAAAAAATAAAAGGGCAGAATAATCTAAAAAATTAGTTAAAAAACAGTTGATGCCCCATAAATATCTTTTGTCTGTAAATATTTTTTTGAAATTTATTTTTAAAATTTTTAATTATTGTTAAAGTACATTAAAATAATAATTATTTTTATTTATGCAGCTAAAAGTAAGCGATACCTATTTTATTAAAAAATATCTAAATTAAAGCTTATATGCACTTTAAAAATATCTGTAATTTATTCATTTTTATTTTCTATGTATAATATTCCAAGATATTTAAAAATGTACAATTAAACACAATACTTTATAACAGGGCTCGGATCAACAAAATGCTAATCAAAAGTACAAAAATCTTGATTTTAAAGTACACAGGGACAAAATTTCCAAATTTAAAGTACACTCCAAGTTAAATTAGAAAATATTTATTCGTGCTTATGTCAATTTTAAAGTAAAAATTGATTGAAAAAATATTAATAAACAAATTGATATTCAACAAATTTATTTAACTTAAAGAAAATTTAACAACAATTTTCTTTTCTTTAACAAGTTGTCTTTAAATTTAACAATTTTTTAACAAGGGAGAAAAAGTATGCTGATGGGGTTTTTATTCCTAATTTTGAAGTAAAAATGTTTTGGCTGGTTGTAAGTAACAGGGTTTTTGCAATTTTATATATAAGCCGAAAAAAGGGGTGGGAAAGATGAGCAAAAACATAAAGGTCGTATTTCAAATTTTATGTGGACAACGGTGAGACAGATCTGGGAGTTGGCCATTAAATTAGCATTTTGTATTTTTTATAAAAAGAGGGCCAAAGAATGGTTTGGGCTTTTGGGGAGTTTATGTGGTTAATTCACATCGGTGATGTGACACTTAAATCTTTTATTTTAAACCAACTCTCCCTAAATGAATCTTTTCTAATAATTTCTTGTTTCCACTGAGGATTTTGTCAATGCACTTTTTGTAGCGCCGAAGGCGCCACAAAAAGTAACGAGAAATTTAGTAAAAATTTAGCCACAAAAAGTAAAGAGAAAAAGTGAAGAGAAAAAGTGAATTTAAAAAAGAAATTTCTTCCATTTTCAGCGCCACAGGCGAAAATATTGAGAATTTTGGAGGTCCTCTCAAAAAAAGAAAACTATTTTGATAAGAAGAAAATTACTTAAAGCAATTCATAAAAACATTTAATTTTTAAACAATTTTTTTAATTTTTTCTTTTTCGATTTTTTAAATTTTTCTCTATACACAAGCATGCTTAATCTACAAACTATATATTATAAATCAATATAAGAAATTAATCTCACCTTAATAAAATATAATTTAAAATTATCATTTATGTATATTTAAATATTAATTATTAATTTTATTAATAATGTCGGACTGGCCATTATTGCTATTTATAACTTTTAAGAGAAAAGGAGGGAAAGGAACAGAATGTCAACCAGGGCTGGGTATTTGCCATTTGTTGGCTCCGGCTCCGGGCTTTCAAAATCTTGGCTCCGGCTCCGGAGCTAGCTCCCGGAGCCATACACAGCACTGATGTCACGGATAATGGAAAAGTAAAATGATTTTCTATGACTAGCTAACAACTGAAAACAAAGCCCAAACCCCCATATTTCGCCTGCTTAGAACGTTCGTGATAAAAACCCCGATTTGAATCCGGTTTCTTAAATTCAAATTCACTTTCCTAATTATCTCAATCTCTCGAAACTAAAATTTTCAGACTTGAAAGCAAGAATTTTCCTTTTAATATTTCGAAAATTTGAAAGTCCAAGAGAGAAAAGGCCGAAAACAGAAAGTTAATTGAAGCACTGCCTTCACCACCCCCCCCCCCATTGGCTACCTTAAATTCTAAAAAATGTATTCTAATTCGAGTTTGCCAAAATTCCTTTTCCTCAAATTTGTTAATTTTTTATTTGTTTGCACTTAAATTAAAACGAATTATTTAATTTTAAAATCGATTTTGCTCTTTTTATGCCTTTTTGTGTCATTCCTTTCATATTTGCGCCTTTTATTTAATTATTAAATTTATTAAAATCTGTTTATTGAGAAAAATGGGCTAGACATAAAAATTTATATTTATGCAGATTTACACATATTATTATTGTCTAATTTTGTTAATTTCTTAAGTTGAGATTTAATAAATTTTTTTAAAATTATTAAAAGAATTCTTTTTTGTTAAATTTGGGTTATATTTAAATTAAATTGGAGTTTTTAATTAGCTATAGCTTTTTATCTCCTTCAGGGGTTATTCGGTAAATGGGCATCTACCGTTGACCGGACAGATGTGTTATTAATAGGGAGCGGATTTTTATTGAAATATATTTTTTTTTGCAAATGCATTTCGTCGAGAGAAGCCCAAATATGCCATTAGTTTTTCGATATTATGATTTTTAACAAAGTTACATTTCAATATATTTCAATATTTTGCCAATTTTCTCGTTATTTCAATATTTTCCACTTTTTGCAAATTATTTCAATATTTTTGCATATTTTTACCAAAATTTTGGGATTTTTCATAAATTTTAGGAAAAAAGTGAAGAAATTTGGTCGTTCGACCTCCAAAATTCTCAAAATTTTCGCCTGCGGCGCTTAAAAAGTGTAATTCTGGCTATTATCCAGCACTGTAACGTTGCTTTGCTGCAAATTATTTATTCCCAGGACACACTTCGTCACAGACAATCTTAGATACTTTAATAAAAATTTCGAACTTTAAGGCAAATCCCATATTCGGGCATTTCCCAGGATCACAATGAACAAAACCCCATAAAGGAACAACACAAAATTTCCCAAACCCAAAATATCCTAAAATGTCCTCCCTCCAAAATGCCACTAAGCAAAGTCCATAAAATGTCCAATCACTATTTCTGCCCATTTCAAATGTTCAACAGTGTTAAAATACTCAATTCGCCGAACTATAAACCCAATATGTAATTTTGACAACATTTTTTCGTTAAATCTCAACTTTTTTTGCTTTTTGTTAGTGAATAAGCCTGAATTTATTTCAATATTTCCTTAATTTTTGGCATTTTTTGTCAATATTTTGTCAATTTATTTCAATATTTTATGGCCATATTTTGCGATTTTTTGTCAATAAAAATCCGCTCCCTAGTTATTAATTATACCAAGCCCCCTACTTCACAGCCTTAGGAATTAATTAGCTATCTATATGCTTTACATTACAGACTAGAATGAGACTAGATCTCGAACAAAAATGTTGGTATCAAGACTTTTGAGCCCGGGAAGGTCCAGCGCATAACTAAATAAAAATAAATAATTATAAAATAATTTCTTCCTTCTCTTTTTTATATTTTTTAAATATAATATTTAAAAAAATTTTAAGCAAAAAACTTATTTTATATATGAAAATATTTTTTTATTTATTAATTATTCAATTATTTTTAATTTTATTTTGTTATTTAATTAATTCTGTAGAAGATAAAGGAAAAGAAAAATTACTAAGTGAAGAAATTGAAAATTTTGGGAACAATGAAATAGAAAAACAAAAAAGTATATTAAAAATCAAAAAAGGAAAAGAAAAAATTGGAAGTTCAAAAAATCAAGAAAATGAGAATAAAACTCTCAAAAATGTAAATTTTGATTCTAAAATTAAAATTAGAAAATTTGAAAAAAATGATGAAGAAAGTTTAATAAATGAAATTAATGTAGATGAAATTAAAGAAAATGAATATATTAGTAGTGAAGATACGAAAAAATTAAATAATAAAGAACGGACAAAACAAAATAAATTAATTATTCCAAAAAATATGATAGAAGGTAAAGTATTTTGTGTAGGACCGGTTAAGTTTTCTAGCAAAGAAAAGTGACAGTCGGTAATAGGGTGATTGAACGATAGTCGGAGTGAGAGTTCTCAGAATCAAATCCTATTCATTCTTTATCTATGCTCTGGGAACCGATTTACCCTCTTAGTCTATCAGGGATCACGATTCCATCAAATCGGGAATTTATTTTCTATGTCCCTGCTATATACAGAAAGATTTTTGCCTTGAGTTTTTTAGAAGTTTATTAGAAAGAAAATAGTAGAAAATTTGTATAAATTTTGTAATTATTTATTTAAAATTAAAATTAATTTTTATTAAATTCAGAAATAAACCAATTAATTGACGAAGCAAATAGAATAAATAAAAGTGAATATTTCACAGATTTATTAACTTTATTTAATGAAATAATATTTAATGAAGAACATAGAAAATATAATTTTAAACAAATTTATGAATTAAATAAAAATATTTTAAAAAATTTTAAAAATTATAAAGAATTTAAAATATTTAATAAAATTTTGAATGAAAAATATGAGGAGACAATTGGGGATGCAACTAAATTGAAAGGAGTTAAAGAAAATAATTTTAAGGTTTTTATTTTTCAAAAGAATATTAGGAAAATACATATATGTAGGAGTATGTAAGGCAAAGCTTGGTTATAGTAGCTATTTCTCTTTTAGCTAGTGCATAACTTTAAATAGGCGGCTGGAGGAGCTTGAGAATCTCAACAAGGATCTTGAGTCGACCGGAATGCTGTGTTATCCATTACACAACGAGCTAGGAATTAAATAGCTATAAACTTTAAAATGGCCACAACTCGGGCATAAATACAATATCCTTACTTTTGTCAATATTATTCAATAACCCATTCTGCTATCAGAAACACTAACAAAAAATTAACAAAAATTATTCTTAAATCCGAAATTATTTCACAAGCAATAAATCTAAAAATAATTTTTTATTTAAGGAATTAAAATCCAACAAAATATATAAAATGCTAGATTGGTGCTATACCGAAAACGAAATAACCAATAATTTCCACAATAGCCCAAAATTGGTTAATTATTTTGTAAAGTGTTGTAGAAATTTAGAAGAAAGTCTAAATTGCTTTATTAGCGGTAAAGAAATGAAAAAAAGAAATGCTAAGGAACCGGTAAGTACTTTAAAAATATTTAATGAAACTTGAGAAAAAATGAAAAGAAGCAAATGTCGAGTGAAATTTAGGGGTCGGTACCAGGAGTGTGCTGAACCTGATTTTAAATAGAGAAAGACAAAATGTTACTATGAGACACGACGCGTGACCCAAGTATTGGCTGAAAACTCGAGTTATCCAAAAAATTTTTCACATGCCTTCAACTCTGTATCCGAAGAGAGGGAGGACACTTCGAAAATTCCTGATTTTATTTGTTCATTGTTTAATTCTCTATCATTTAGCTTTATCTAGAGTTTATTTGTGTTTTTTCCCTGTATCTCCCTTCTCTATTTCAATTTTCGAAATAAAGATATCTTAACTTATTTTTCAACTTTATCTATGACTTATTTTCAATATTTTTCCATTATTCTTTAGGTTTATTCTTTAAGTGAATACATTTAAATATAATAAGCTAGTTATTAAGGGGGGGGGGTGTAGCTTGTTCACAAGTTTCAGTCTGTGTAAATATCGTTTAGAAATTGAGAACTATTGAAGAAGTTGACGAAGAAATAGAAGATGAAGAAGAAATTGATGGAGAAGAAGTGGAAGAAGACGGAGGAGAAGAAGAAGAAAGGGAAGAAGAAGTGAATGAAGAAAGTGTGGATGAAGAAGAAAAAATTAAAAAGTTTTTTGATTTATGGGAAAAGGAAATTCAATTGGAAGAAAATGAATGGGAAGAGGATAAAATATGTATATTAAATGAAAGTGAAGAGGATTTTTATTTAAATATTTTAAAGCCTTATTTTGAATTTATTTCAAATAAAGAAGAAAATGAAAAAAATAAAAATATTTTAAAAAATGAATTAGAAATGATGAAAAATAAATATTTAGGAATTGAAAAATTTTTTAGAAATGAGAAAATGTTGGAAATTTTGAATGAAAATTTTTTAAAAATGTTTAAAAAATTGGTTGGGAAAAGAAAATTTAAAAATATTGAAAATATTAAATTGGAAGGTATTGGAGGTAAATATCAGGTAGAAATTGATTTATATTTTTAATATAAATTGGTTTTGGAATTTAGCATATTAAATTCATTAATAAAATTTGGCTAAATCTTTATACCGTATTTCTTCTAATAGTGCGACTGTCTCTATTAGACCGACCTTTTCTAATAAACCGACCCTCCAGAGGAGATTGAAAAATAAACCGCCCGGGCTTAGAAGAAATACGGTAGTTTGTTAAGCTGAAGAGACAGAAAGAAGTAGGATTGGCATATTCTGGAAATACTCGACTACCTTGTTCAGATATTCAAACACAGAATTTCCCAAATATCCAGACCTTTTTCGGATCCATATTAGATATCCACATTGGTGCCCTGTAGTTTCGTCAGAGGTTAGTTTCGTCAGAGGACATTTTCGTCAGAATCAGTTTCGTCAGAGGCCTTTTTCGTCAAAAAACGGTTTCGTCAGAGGGTTATTTCGTCAGAGACAAGTTTCGTCAGAAGTCCTTTCCGTCAGTAAGGCTCCCTTTTTAAAACTCTAATTAAACGGTGGTATTGTGACTTATAATAAGTTATTTGTTTCTGGATCGATTTGAACAAATAAGGTGTCATTCGAAGGAGCTCTAAAAGCTGATTTTTGGAATGAAAAATTCTATTTTATAAATGATAGCTCAACCGACCCAGCTCGACGAGTTGAATCGGTTCGGCGAACTGAGCTTCACTACACCATTTTCCAATATTCAGGTGTCTGAAACTCGGTCCAGGAATGTCTGATTAACTTCTTCCACAACTAATTCGACTCAGTTTTTAGAGCTCTTTCGAATGACACCTCATTTGTCAAAATCAATCCAGAAACAAATAAACTAGTATGTATAAGTGACAATACCGCTATTTAATTAAGTTTTAAAAAGGGAGCCTTACTGACGAAAAGGGCCTCTGACGAGACTGATCTCTGACGAAACAACCCTTTGACGAAACTGTTCTCTGACGAAAAAGTCTACTGACGAAACTGATTCTGACGGAAATGTCCTCTGACGAAACTAATCTCTGACGAGACTACCGGACACGTCCACATTTGCCAGCACTAATAACAAGTTCAGTAAACCATTATTAACTAATATCCCTATAAGGAATACGTTGTTAAAATGAGTCCACCCCTGAAGACCTACACCCCCAAGACCTACTGACCCTGAAGAATTCTTTAAATACTCGAGCCCTGAAGACCTATTTACCCCGAAGAACTACAACTTTTTGATTAACTCAAATTATTATTTTTCCTTTACTAGTTTAATAGGTGAGTCTGAGGGATTAAAGGGGATCACTATCCACTTTAACACTCAAAATCCTCGAATCCCTCTTTATCTCCTTTAAAACCTCCAAATCCATCGATATCCCCCTTAATCCCTCCTAGTTTCTCTTTACCTCCTTTAAATCCCCGATTAGACTCGTAAAGGAAAAAAATAAATAATTTGAGTTGATCAAAAAGTTGTAGGTCTTCAGGGTAAATAGGTCTTTAGGGTGTAGGTCTTCAGGGTCAGTAGGTCTTCAGGGTCAGTAGGTCTTCAGGGTCAGTAGGTCTTCAGGGTCAGTAGGTCTTCAGGGTCAGTAGGTCTTCAGGGTGTAGGTCTCGAGAATGTAGGTTTTCAGGGTTGACCCTGTTAAAATTAAAGGGTTTACACAATTTAATAATTTAATTTTACATTAAGGAATTCTATAATCATTTAAATGTACTAAAAGAACATGAATTCCTAAAAATGCTAAAAGTAAAAGAATTATGTGAGGAAATAAATAGTGAATTGATAAAAAGAGGTTGTAAAATAGCTGAAAAATATTTTAAAAATTTTGGAGTAATTTATGTAAGAGTAATTAAATATAATGATAGAACAATAAGACGAATAAATAAAAATGCAAAAAAATTTCTGAAAGATTTGAAAAAAATTTGGGAAGGAGAATTTCCATCAAAATTGAGACGATTATCTACTAGAATTAAAAGAAAATTAAAATTTTGTAGAAATACAAATATAAATGAGGAAGGATTAAATTTAATTTAAATTGAAGCTAGAAAGTAGCGAAGGATGCTAAGGAATTTGTTGAGCTTGTAAATTAAAAAAGATATTTATATAACCGATATACGGAATTTTTTAAGATTAATTTAATTATAAAAATTATAATTTATCATTTATAATTAAAAAATTATACTTTCCCCCTAATTGCTATTTTATATACCTAATTTTATACTAATAGAACCACGGTGGTTTTATTTCTAAACCTTTCAATTTTTTGGTTATATTAGAGAATGTGATTGAAATGGAATTGTGGTTTTATTGTAATAAATAAGGTATACCTTATCTATCTGAAAAATTAAAGATGTGCAAATAAAACCTTTGCAGATCGTCTAAATATAAGCATATACGAGAAAATCATCTCCTCAGTAGTATATAGTAGCCAGTTAAAACAATTTCCAAAAACAAAATTGTTTTAACTGGTCACTATAAGGACTAAATAACTACTGGACTACTAAAGTAAAAAACAAAAATGTTTTTACCTACAACTATGTGGCAGACTACTAAAAAAGAACATTTAAAAATGTTTTATTAAATTAAAATATTTAACTAGTAGAACGATTTATAAAAACTTAATTATTTTCAAACAAAATTATTTAAAAAAGATTCAAATAATTTTTGGAAAACGCCGTAAATTAAAGGTTGTTTTAATAATTTTTAACGTTTTTACAACGGATTAGGGAATAGGTATTAATCTACGTCCTAAGTATAATGTTAGCTTAGTTACCCCGATTACAAGTGATTTGGTCGCTACAACAATATCATAGCATGTTTCTTTAACAAATAACCATGCGGTATCGAATATAGTTGGTTTATAATACACTACAGAAAAAGTAGGTTTGTATATTTGTTTCCACTCCTTTTCATTCTCATCGTATTCAAACCATAAATGACCACTCGGTTGTAAGGTTATATTTGTAAAATTTGAATGAGGAGTTAAGGAAGGACGTAAAGCTTGATCAAACGTCTTTGGTTTGGGAGTTCTTCGAAAAAAGATATTTTATTCTCTTCATTTTTTATTATTTTATCTTCACAGTAAACTAATTCTACTATTGCAACTAAAATTAATATAAAAAGCATTTTTCATATTAAGCAAAAAATTTGAATGATCATTTATGTGATGTCGAACATAGAAAGCAGATTAATGAAACTAGATATAGAAAAAATATCATTTTTTAAATTGTCAATTGAATTTGTCAATTTACTTGGAATTTACAATTTACTCTTCTTAGATTCTTCTTAGATTTACCATTTCTTCTTAGATTTACATGAGCTTTAAATACAACTGCTAATACAAATATTAATCCCAAATCAAGAACATAAGCAATCAAAAGCAGAATGTCTTTGTTAGGATTTGTTGAATGAGAAGGGCCGATTGAAAGGGCATGTGCTTCGTCAATAATAAAGCATGAGTTTACATTGGGAGGGAAGGGACCGTGAAACGGGTATAGTATATTACTATCGTTTTGTTTTAATATCTCTGCACCCGCCAAGCAGATTAATGAAACTAGATATAGAAAAAATATCATTTTTTAAATAATATAACAAACTGTAGTTTAGTTTTCTTATATACTAGGTAGAAAAGCTAATCTCTGTACTAATCTCTTTAGAACAGCATCACGACTCTCTGAAGGTATTGAGTGCAATTTTTGAAGTGTGGATGAAAAAATACTTCCTTGTCTTGAACGTAAAACAAGAAAACAAATACAGTAATGCCCACAGGTATCAGATAAAGGAGATTGTCGCAGCAAAACTCGCAGCAAATTTTTTAAAGTTAATTATATTAATTATGAGAACCTGAAAATCACAACGAAAAATTTGACATACTGCAGAGGCCGACACACCTTAGTGGTGTAAATAAATAAAATAGATGAAGAATACTTAAATTTTCAATAATCTTCCCTGTTTTAATAAATAATAAGTACACTTAGGCCATTATTTTGTGGTTGGAGAATTGCACAAGCTGAGACAATATTTACATTAAAAAAGCATAATAATGTATTAGAGAAGTAGGGCCAACCTTAAAAAACTCGAGTTAAAACTTGGAATGTACTGCTGAGTATCAAATATTTGCAAAAAACCGAGTTCGAGTATTACATAGCAGGATCTAGTCGACCGATTCCCGAATATCGGGAATTTCCGACGTTTTTTGGGTCTGTTTAATTACAAATAATTAAACAGACCAATAAAATATTAGAAATGTCAAAACAAAATGGTTAGCCTCCATACATACAACTGTAAACCACACAAGATTTTTTGTTGACCCACGAACCAATACTCACACTAACCATGTAGAGAACTATTGGAAAAATATCAAAATGAAATTCAAATCAATGTCAGGCACAAGTCGAGAATTAATGCCCGGGTATCTAGATGAGCACAATTGGAGACAGTTAATGGGAAAAAGACCATAATTGCATTTTAATCGAAATTTTATTTTTTAAAAAGTTGATACACAAAATAAAAATTAAAAAAACAAATTCATTTAATTATAAAATTCCTCAGCAAATAAATGTTTAGAAATGTCAAAACAAAATGGTTTAGCTTCCAAATCGTTGCCAAAGTTTGCTTCTATAGATAACTAGAACATTTAAATCTACCTTTTTGATTTCACCTTCCAACAAATTTATTTTTTCATTTTTTTGTTGAAGTATTTCTTCTAAATTTGTAATTTTGTCTTTATTTTCTTCCTCTATTTTTTGTATTTTTAATTCCAAAGATTGACAATTTTCTTTAAATTGTTGTTCTAATTTGTTGGTTATTTCTTTTTGGAAAAGTTTAATTTTTTGATCATTATCCACTTCCAATTTATTCGTACATTAAATATATGTATATAAAAATAGGTAAATAATTTGTCAGACTGGCCAGGAATAAATGCTAAAAATATACTTATTGTAAGTTGATTCTTAATTTCAGACTAGCGAATATCTTTACATATACTAAATACCTTCAACTTCAAAATTAATCCGTTTTTAATTTTTATAAAAACAACAAGTATACAATAAATTACCTGTTTAATATCTTCTTTTATTGAAGTTATTTTTACTTCCTTTTGTTCAATTATTTTTTCTAAATTCTCAATTTTGTTTTTATTTTCAGTCTCCAATTGTTGATATTTTTCTTTATTTTTTTGTTTTATAATTTTTATATTAGCCTCGTTTTCCGACTTTATCTGTTTAATTTCTTTTTGAAAGTCCAATAAATATTTGTAATAATCACATTTTATATCACTCATTTGCTATATTTAAATTAAAAATATATTTAGAAATTGAAGTATTTTGGAATGTTACTTTATCCGTCTTTAAATATACTTTATCCGTTTACTCCCCAAATCCTAGTAGATTAGCTAAATAATGAATTTTATCTGACTAATATGCTCCAATTCTTCCTTTCCTACAAGGGAAAATTTTAGGAAAATTAGAGGAGACTACTGCCAAGAATGGAGGAAGACTCTATTTACTTACCTTTTTGATTTCACTTTCTAACAAATTTACTATTTTAACATCTTTTTGTTGAATTATTTTTTCTAAATTAGCAGTTTTGTCTGTATTTTCGACAAATTGTTGTTCAATATTCTTAAATTTTTCTTTATTATAGTAAGAGCGAGGTAAAAGTTTAATCCCGGGCAGGCTTCGATCCTGCGACCTCCTGGCAGTTATTGCTAGGCGCTTTCGCTCACCACGTACAGGTGCTCTACCAACTGATCTACTGGGACGCCTTCTCTTTTTAATAGATCTTAAATAGAGCCCGGACCGTACCGTACTACGGCCGTATTTTTCGGTATTTATCGGTATTCCGTATCGGTAGTACGATACGGAATACCGACCGATAAAATTTTGAAGTTGATCGGTATTTATCGGTATCGGTATTTTTCGGTATTCCGTATCGGTAATACGGTACGGAAAAACTAAAATACCGATACTACCGACCGATAAAAAAATCAAGGAATCTGTGACTTGGTTTACCAAGATTCTTAAAATTTTTGCCTGCGGCGCAAGAAAAAAAGAAACCTGGTGACTGGTATACTAAAATTCCCAAAATTTTCGCCTACTGCGCTGGAAAACAATGAAAGTTGTAGGATGGTCTAACAAAATTCTCAAATCTCTAAATCCATTTTATTCCTCCGGTGTCTTTCAAATCAATCTTATCCTTCCAAATCATTATTAATCCCCGATATCCTTCCTGACATAAGCATCTAACAACTTATCCACATAATAATCATGTCAACAAATCCCCAAAATCCATTTAAATCCACTTAATCCCTCCATATCCACCGATATCACACCAAATCTAGCTTAATCCCTTTAAATCCCTGATTTACCTCTTTATCAACAAATCCCCAATTTATCCAACAGATTTATTTATAAAAATAATTCTTGTTTAATATATTAATTTTTTGAAAATACGGTACGGAATACCGATAAATTTTTACCGGTATTTATCGGTATCGGTATTTTTCGGTATTCCGTATCGGTAATACGGTACGGTAAAATTTTGAGATTCATCGGTATTTATCGGTATCGGTATTATACGGTAGTACGGTACGGAATACGGTACGGTACGAAATTCCGGGCTCTAATCTTAAACCCCCGCCTAGTGAGCGTTTTAAATGCTAGCCAGGAGAAAAAAAAGTTGTGATGAAATGAAGTGTCCTTTGGGAAACTTGTTTATAAAAAATTATCTATTATATTCTGTCATCCTGATAAACTTTCTGTTTTCCAATAAGCACATTACAAATATCAAAATTACATATTGGTAAGATAAATATTATTATCGGTTATCCCTACAGATTATTAATTTAAATATTTCGGTTCCGAATCAGTGGTGAAAGCAAAATACTTTCAAAAAAAACAAGATTGCAAAAATTTTGCCAATATCCTTCACCCCTTACTTACTACAATAAATGTAAATTTCAAATTTACGCAAAACGCAGTGCCAAAAATCATCGCAACTATTTAATTTTTAAAAAAACAGAAACCTTTTCCATATTTTGAAGTTTTTCTCTTTGTTCAATTTGTCTTCTAAAATAAATAAAATACAAATTAATAACCTAAATTAATTTTACTTTTTGTCTGCCAATCTTTTATTTTGAAACCAAACTCGAATAACTCGAGCATTTAATCCAGTTTGCTCAATTAATTTTTCTTTAATTGATGTATCTGGACGTTGATTTGTACTGTAAGTTTGGTTCAATAATTTTAATTGTGATTCATTTAAAACTGTTCGAATTTCTTTTTTTCCTCTTTTAATTGAATGTTTTTGTCTATCAGTTGAAGAGCCAGGACAACTACTTGAACAATTAAAAGCTGTTCCTCTACTGCCATTTATACCAAATATAGCAGCTTCTTCAGCTTTTGAAGATGATCCTTTTTTAATAAAATAATATTTTCTTTTATTTTTTCTCTAAAAACCAATAATATTTGAATGAAGAAAAGAATTTTGTTGTTGTTTTCCATTCAAAAATTGCCCATTATTTGCCATTGGTGTAGGGGCACCTGTCGTTGAGGGTGTTATTAATTCCTCTAGATTTAAATAAGAAATGGATGAATTACACGAAGAATTTGGTGATTGGGGACGATTAAATAAATTTGTTTTTGTTGTTAAACAATTCTTAAATTTTAATTTAATTTTAATTCAAGTAAAGAAAACTTTTAGATTTTGGTACTTTATCAACTTAATATCGAACTCTATGTGACCAACAAACCTGCGTCCTTCCTTTCCTACACTAATTACATTTTTGCTTCCTCTTCTAAAGAATTTATTTTAAAATCTTTTTGATAGGTTGATAACCTTAATTTCGGTCAAGTTTACACAAAACGCAACGCTAAAACGAACGCAAAACGCATTGTGCCCTTTCTGATCCTATGATTTTCGAGAATTTACTGAATTTAGTATCTCTGGGCCACAATATTATGGGGGGCTACAATGGCTAATATAATTCTGGTCCGATTTAAGAAAATGTTTATCATCCTATAATTCTGGATTGTACTTAAAATTGTGTCTTGGTTGGGTTATAAATTAACGAAAAATATATTTTAAATAATTATCTCAACAGATTGTTTAAACTCCAATTTCTCTATACGTTGTATCAAATTTTCAATTAAATTTTGTGATAAACAGCAAGAACCACAAGAATCTTTTGCCGCTTCTTCTTCTTTATCTACTACAATTGAAGAATTTGACTCTTCTTCAATTTTATCCGAATTATTAATATTATCAGAACTGTTAGTACAAAATGACCATTCTTCTAATTGTATTTTCATTTTTAAAAATAATTTTCTGATAAATTTAAAAATAAAAAAAAAAGAAAAATTGGAAAAAAACGGTCTACTAAATTAAAAGTAAAGTTAAATAAAGGAAGTTTATGAGGGAAGGTTTTCTGTTTTTGAGTTTAATAAATAAAGGAGAATTTACATCAATGTGACCCAGACATTTTTACTGAGAGGATAAGCGTCCTTTTTCTATAATATTTATAAGATGTCAATAATAAGGCAAAATAACAAAAGAAAAAATATAATTTTTTAGGAATTCAAAAATTCAAAACCCCCACCCTCCTTTTTACTTACTCAAATTATGAAAAAACGGTCAGACTTTTCTTTCTTCCTCAACTACACTCTTCTTCCCCATGGCATACAATCAGTCAAAAAGGACCATTCATCAAATTAAAGATAGACGTTATGGCAACTGGCGCTGTAGTTCGGCCCCCATATTTATAACAAGTTCGTTTTCCGTGAAGCCGTCCAAGCTCCACAAGCCATAAATCGAAATCTTGGTCACTCAAAAACAATTTTTCATGCAGATGGGAATTTTTGAAATTTTTTAGTTTCTCCATTTTTAAGAATGTGACGCTTTTCTTCCTCAGTTCTTATATTTATATAAACAAATTTAAACTGGTAATCCTTTTTGACTGATTGTATGCCATGGGGAAGAAGAGTGTAGTTGAGGAAGCCCCCACATACTCTCCTTTATCAGAATCAAAATTTAAAAAATTAGTTTATTTTTAAGCCAAATCATTTGACCATTTCTTTAGAGAAATTAGCTATTTTGGAATTAGAAAGGAAAGTGTTGGAATATTTAATAAACGAAATATTAAACAATTAATTGCCGACAAAATGGTTTCTGTTTCTATTGCAAAAACAATGCCTGTATTTTGTCTTTATCTGATCATAAATTGTCTTTATCTGATCAGGTAATATCTTTGTACTAATATTTGTTTTGATTAACGGCTACACTCACAGTCCGGTCTCTACATAATATAGCTTTTATTGCTAAATATACAAAAATTCGATCATTAGAATAAAATCTAAATTTTATCTCGTCGTTACACACAAATGCTTTTTCGATACAATCAACAACAATTTGGGGAATTTTCTGGTGCTAGCCGTTTAGATGAGTGTTTCCGTTTAATTATTTTTTTTGAGAAAAGAAGGACTGGCCAAATGTTTTTAGGGCATATTAAATTTAATTATCCAAACATTTACAAATATCCAAATTTTATTTATATATTTGTGAGATTAAATGAATTGTAAAAATTTATAATTTATAAAAACAAAAAAATTGTAAAAATAGAAAAACAAATTCATTTAATTATAAAATTCCTCAGCAAATAAATGTTTAGAAATATCAAAACAAAATGGTTTAGCATCCAAATCGTTGCCAAAGTTTGTTTCTATAGAATGGGATTCTAAATTTACAGATAAACTATAATAATCATCACTTCCTTCTTTCAATAATACAGCTTTACCTTAATTAAATGTTTTAATTAAAAATATTTTATTCCTTACCAATCTGATTTCCATTTTGTGTAAAGAAAACATATGGATGTTTTTCTGACATTTTTGTGGGTGGAAAAACTAATCCACAACCAAGAATATCTCCATCTTTCCAAGAAAATGAAGGAATTTGGAATGTAATCTCTGCAGTATTTGAAGGAGATTTATACCAAATATGACCATCATTCCAAAAACTAATATATTCATTTGTGTTTCGAAAACCAAACGTCGAATAACCAGTTCCTTCCTTTTTGAATTTAATTTCATAATAGTAAAATATTGAAGCAAGATTACAACCAGTTTTTGGTTTATAAAATTTATTCTCTGCGTCGAGGCATATAATCTTATTTTCGCCTAAATTAATATTTTTAATTGAAAACAAAATTCAATTAAAATTATTTTTTAAATTTTAGCCAATTATAAGAGGGAGAGATTTTGTCTGAGTTTTTAAAAAAAATTTCGAGTTTAGGTCTCGATTACGGACATCCCATTCTTTCTATACATTTTCCTTCTAAACATTATTTACCCTTTCCTTCTATACATTTATTGTATTTAATATCAGTATCATTAATTATCTCAATAAATCCATTTCCATTTTTGCATTTACCAGTCGGTGTATTTGTATTTACACAATTATCTTCACAACATTTATATCTTCTATCAATATACTTCCATTTATTTTTAATTTGTATATATTTCTAAATAATTTATTTAAATCTAAAATTAAACAAACTACCGGAGTAAAAACAAAATTAATTAAATTCTTTTGTTCATTCGTTATTTTGTCTATTTTTTTATTTAGTAGTTCATTGTTTATTTCATTTGCCTTTAATTTAAAAATAATTAAAATTATTTTTAATTTCTTTATTGGATGGAAATCAACGAATGATAGTTTATTTGACACGGCTCCCTAAGATCAGGGCTGTAATCAAAAAAATGTTAAATCGAGTACAAAAAATTTAATTTGTAAGTACATGGTGGAAAAATTTTCCAAATTAGTACGCTACAAAAATTTAGGGCTCTATCTGTTATAGGTTGGGAATCGTTTTTTTTCATTCCTTAAAATGGTCAGCATTTTCTTTCGTTTCAATTCCATTATATTTGCCTGTGGCATAATCAAATGAGAATGATAAAGAAAAAGATAAATGGAAAGGAGAATGCCTCAATGCAAGCAAATAATACTTTCAAGAGTAAGGGGTAACTCAAGGAATTCCAAAACGGTCCGGACAAGTCACGGTCTTACCAAATCACGGACCGACCAAAATAACAACCATAGCAAAACAAGGCGTTACTGAATCGCCGAACGATCAAAACACGGGCAAAATACAGACTATGTAGAACTAACTAACTAGAACATTTAAATCTACCTTTTTGACTTCCCCTTCCAACAAATTTATTTTCTCCTCTTTTTGTTGAAGTATTTCTTCTAAATTTGTAATTTTGTCTTTATTTTCTTCCTCTATTTCTTGTATTTTTAATTCCAAAGATTGACAATTTTCTTTATATTTTTGTTCTAGTTTGTTGGTTACCTTCTCCCAACGCAAAAAATGCTACTTCTCCAACGCAAAAAATGCAAGAAAAGGAAAGAAAAGAACAGATTCTCTTTGCGGACATGTAGACCGCCAACTGGACATTTACCCATTAAAGACATAACCAAGCCGAAAAGCAAAGTTTTCTATGAAATTCTATAAAAGGTGTGGCGGTGGAACCCTCACAATGTTGCAGTCGACATTTCACAACACACAATCCACATCCTTCCACCTATAGGAAAGGATGTGGACTGACAAAATATTTTGTTGAAGAGATTCAAGTTTGTTTGAGGGATTTTATATTACTTGGCCTTGGAAGGAGTTAAAACTATTATATGACATCTACCCTATTTCCCCGTTGATAAAGGCTAGATAATATTAATTTATAATTTCAACATGTTCAGTTGAGTAAAACTTAAAGGCAAACAATTCGGATAGCAACTTGAAGTGGTTAATTAAAGTTAAAATGAATGTGAGTTTAAAGGCAGTTTTGACTGACTTAAAAACGGAGCTAAATATGGGAGGAGTTGAATAATGGAGAGTAAAAAATTACGAGGTTTTGTCTGAAACTCCTCCCCTTCTAAATCTCTATCTTCCCCCCCCCTCCCCTGCTCTAAATCTCTATCTCCCCCCTCTAATAGCTTTTCGGCTTGGTTATGTCTTTAATGAAGTAAAATATTTTAATTTTTATCCTGTGTAAGCGTGAGTCTAGTTGGATCAGACTAGCGGGGCTAATCACTTATCTCCGACGTCTGTCCCAAACCCTTAGCCCCCCATTGTCACATTTCTACATTGAATAAACGTTCTTCTTGTGCACGTCAACATTATTAAATTTAGGACAACCCTCGGGTGTAACAGATAGGTCAAGTCAAACTTTATTTAATAGTGAGAGGGGTTAGATCAGTGATTTATTTTACAATAAGTTTTTCTAGAGCAATATTTCAAAAGGTAATAGGGTAATGTTTTCCATTAGGGGCAAAAAATGTTAATTCTTATTTTTAAAGCCCCTTTAAAAATTTGTTTTTCCTTTTTATTTTGTATTTTGCTTCATTACATTGGATTGACTTTTTTTCAAATATTATAAAGCAAGGAAGTTATTCTTCCTATAAAAATGTCTAGGTCACAAATTGATGTAAACTCCCCACCTATCCATACATTTATTAAGCATATAAACAGAAAACCTTCCCTCATAAATTTCATTTAAAACTTTTACATTTAATTTAATTTTCCAATTTTCCTTTTTTTATTTTTAAATTTTCCAGAAAATTATTTTTAAAAATGAAAATACAATTACAAGAATGGTCATTTTGTACTAACAGTTCTGATAATATTAATAATTCACATAAAATTGAAGAAGAATCAAATTCTTCAATTGTCGTAGTAGATAAAGAAAAAGAAGAAGGTTTAAAAGAAGAAAGTTTAAATATTAAGGATAAAATTTTTGAAACATCTTTTGATTGTGGTACTTCGTGTGGTTCTTGTTATTTATCAAAAAATATAATTAAATCTTTGTTACAACGTATAGAGAAATTGGAGAAAAAAGAAGTGGATAATGATCAAAAAATTAAACTTTTCCAAAAAGAAATAACCAACAAACTAGAACAAAAATATAAAGAAAATTGTCAATCTTTGGAATTAAAAATACAAAAAATAGAGGAAGAAAATAAAGACAAAATTACAAATTTAGAAGAAATACTTCAACAAAAAGAGGAGAAAATAAATTTGTTGGAAGGGGAAGTCAAAAAGGTAGATTTAAATGTTCTAGTTAGTTAGTTCTACATAGTCTGTATTTTGCCCGTGTTTTGATCGTTCGGCGATTCAGTAACGCCTTGTTTTGCTATGGTTGTTATTTTGGTCGGTCCGTGATTTGGTAAGACCGTGACTTGTCCGGACCGTTTTGGAATTCCTTGAGTTACCCCTTACTCTTGAAAGTATTATTTGCTTGCATTGAGGCATTCTCCTTTCCATTTATCTTTTTCTTTATCATTCTCATTTGATTATGCCACAGGCAAATATAATGGAATTGAAACGAAAGAAAATGCTGACCATTTTAAGGAATGAAAAAAAACGATTCCCAACCTATAACAGATAGAGCCCTAAATTTTTGTAGCGTACTAATTTGGAAAATTTTTCCACCATGTACTTACAAATTAAATTTTTTGTACTCGATTTAACATTTTTTTGATTACAGCCCTGATCTTAGGGAGCCGTGTCAAATAAACTATCATTCGTTGATTTCCATCCAATAAAGAAATTAAAAATAATTTTAATTATTTTTAAATTAAAGGCAAATGAAATAAACAATGAACTACTAAATAAAAAAATAGACAAAATAACGAATGAACAAAAGAATTTAATTAATTTTGTTTTTACTCCGGTAGTTTGTTTAATTTTAGATTTAAATAAATTATTTAGAAATATATACAAATTAAAAATAAATGGAAGTATATTGATAGAAGATATAAATGTTGTGAAGATAATTGTGTAAATACAAATACACCGACTGGTAAATGCAAAAATGGAAATGGATTTATTGAGATAATTAATGATACTGATATTAAATACAATAAATGTATAGAAGGAAAGGGTAAATAATGTTTAGAAGGAAAATGTATAGAAAGAATGGGATGTCCGTAATCGAGACCTAAACTCGAAATTTTTTTTAAAAACTCAGACAAAATCTCTCCCTCTTATAATTGGCTAAAATTTAAAAAATAATTTTAATTGAATTTTGTTTTCAATTAAAAATATTAATTTAGGCGAAAATAAGATTATATGCCTCGACGCAGAGAATAAATTTTATAAACCAAAAACTGGTTGTAATCTTGCTTCAATATTTTACTATTATGAAATTAAATTCAAAAAGGAAGGAACTGGTTATTCGACGTTTGGTTTTCGAAACACAAATGAATATATTAGTTTTTGGAATGATGGTCATATTTGGTATAAATCTCCTTCAAATACTGCAGAGATTACATTCCAAATTCCTTCATTTTCTTGGAAAGATGGAGATATTCTTGGTTGTGGATTAGTTTTTCCACCCACAAAAATGTCAGAAAAACATCCATATGTTTTCTTTACACAAAATGGAAATCAGATTGGTAAGGAATAAAATATTTTTAATTAAAACATTTAATTAAGGTAAAGCTGTATTATTGAAAGAAGGAAGTGATGATTATTATAGTTTATCTGTAAATTTAGAATCCCATTCTATAGAAACAAACTTTGGCAACGATTTGGATGCTAAACCATTTTGTTTTGATATTTCTAAACATTTATTTGCTGAGGAATTTTATAATTAAATGAATTTGTTTTTCTATTTTTACAATTTTTTTGTTTTTATAAATTATAAATTTTTACAATTCATTTAATCTCACAAATATATAAATAAAATTTGGATATTTGTAAATGTTTGGATAATTAAATTTAATATGCCCTAAAAACATTTGGCCAGTCCTTCTTTTCTCAAAAAAAATAATTAAACGGAAACACTCATCTAAACGGCTAGCACCAGAAAATTCCCCAAATTGTTGTTGATTGTATCGAAAAAGCATTTGTGTGTAACGACGAGATAAAATTTAGATTTTATTCTAATGATCGAATTTTTGTATATTTAGCAATAAAAGCTATATTATGTAGAGACCGGACTGTGAGTGTAGCCGTTAATCAAAACAAATATTAGTACAAAGATATTACCTGATCAGATAAAGACAATTTATGATCAGATAAAGACAAAATACAGGCATTGTTTTTGCAATAGAAACAGAAACCATTTTGTCGGCAATTAATTGTTTAATATTTCGTTTATTAAATATTCCAACACTTTCCTTTCTAATTCCAAAATAGCTAATTTCTCTAAAGAAATGGTCAAATGATTTGGCTTAAAAATAAACTAATTTTTTAAATTTTGATTCTGATAAAGGAGAGTATGTGGGGGCTTCCTCAACTACACTCTTCTTCCCCATGGCATACAATCAGTCAAAAAGGATTACCAGTTTAAATTTGTTTATATAAATATAAGAACTGAGGAAGAAAAGCGTCACATTCTTAAAAATGGAGAAACTAAAAAATTTCAAAAATTCCCATCTGCATGAAAAATTGTTTTTGAGTGACCAAGATTTCGATTTATGGCTTGTGGAGCTTGGACGGCTTCACGGAAAACGAACTTGTTATAAATATGGGGGCCGAACTACAGCGCCAGTTGCCATAACGTCTATCTTTAATTTGATGAATGGTCCTTTTTGACTGATTGTATGCCATGGGGAAGAAGAGTGTAGTTGAGGAAGAAAGAAAAGTCTGACCGTTTTTTCATAATTTGAGTAAGTAAAAAGGAGGGTGGGGGTTTTGAATTTTTGAATTCCTAAAAAATTATATTTTTTCTTTTGTTATTTTGCCTTATTATTGACATCTTATAAATATTATAGAAAAAGGACGCTTATCCTCTCAGTAAAAATGTCTGGGTCACATTGATGTAAATTCTCCTTTATTTATTAAACTCAAAAACAGAAAACCTTCCCTCATAAACTTCCTTTATTTAACTTTACTTTTAATTTAGTAGACCGTTTTTTTCCAATTTTTCTTTTTTTTTATTTTTAAATTTATCAGAAAATTATTTTTAAAAATGAAAATACAATTAGAAGAATGGTCATTTTGTACTAACAGTTCTGATAATATTAATAATTCGGATAAAATTGAAGAAGAGTCAAATTCTTCAATTGTAGTAGATAAAGAAGAAGAAGCGGCAAAAGATTCTTGTGGTTCTTGCTGTTTATCACAAAATTTAATTGAAAATTTGATACAACGTATAGAGAAATTGGAGTTTAAACAATCTGTTGAGATAATTATTTAAAATATATTTTTCGTTAATTTATAACCCAACCAAGACACAATTTTAAGTACAATCCAGAATTATAGGATGATAAACATTTTCTTAAATCGGACCAGAATTATATTAGCCATTGTAGCCCCCCATAATATTGTGGCCCAGAGATACTAAATTCAGTAAATTCTCGAAAATCATAGGATCAGAAAGGGCACAATGCGTTTTGCGTTCGTTTTAGCGTTGCGTTTTGTGTAAACTTGACCGAAATTAAGGTTATCAACCTATCAAAAAGATTTTAAAATAAATTCTTTAGAAGAGGAAGCAAAAATGTAATTAGTGTAGGAAAGGAAGGACGCAGGTTTGTTGGTCACATAGAGTTCGATATTAAGTTGATAAAGTACCAAAATCTAAAAGTTTTCTTTACTTGAATTAAAATTAAATTAAAATTTAAGAATTGTTTAACAACAAAAACAAATTTATTTAATCGTCCCCAATCACCAAATTCTTCGTGTAATTCATCCATTTCTTATTTAAATCTAGAGGAATTAATAACACCCTCAACGACAGGTGCCCCTACACCAATGGCAAATAATGGGCAATTTTTGAATGGAAAACAACAACAAAATTCTTTTCTTCATTCAAATATTATTGGTTTTTAGAGAAAAAATAAAAGAAAATATTATTTTATTAAAAAAGGATCATCTTCAAAAGCTGAAGAAGCTGCTATATTTGGTATAAATGGCAGTAGAGGAACAGCTTTTAATTGTTCAAGTAGTTGTCCTGGCTCTTCAACTGATAGACAAAAACATTCAATTAAAAGAGGAAAAAAAGAAATTCGAACAGTTTTAAATGAATCACAATTAAAATTATTGAACCAAACTTACAGTACAAATCAACGTCCAGATACATCAATTAAAGAAAAATTAATTGAGCAAACTGGATTAAATGCTCGAGTTATTCGAGTTTGGTTTCAAAATAAAAGATTGGCAGACAAAAAGTAAAATTAATTTAGGTTATTAATTTGTATTTTATTTATTTTAGAAGACAAATTGAACAAAGAGAAAAACTTCAAAATATGGAAAAGGTTTCTGTTTTTTTAAAAATTAAATAGTTGCGATGATTTTTGGCACTGCGTTTTGCGTAAATTTGAAATTTACATTTATTGTAGTAAGTAAGGGGTGAAGGATATTGGCAAAATTTTTGCAATCTTGTTTTTTTTGAAAGTATTTTGCTTTCACCACTGATTCGGAACCGAAATATTTAAATTAATAATCTGTAGGGATAACCGATAATAATATTTATCTTACCAATATGTAATTTTGATATTTGTAATGTGCTTATTGGAAAACAGAAAGTTTATCAGGATGACAGAATATAATAGATAATTTTTTATAAACAAGTTTCCCAAAGGACACTTCATTTCATCACAACTTTTTTTTCTCCTGGCTAGCATTTAAAACGCTCACTAGGCGGGGGTTTAAGATCTATTAAAAAGAGAAGGCGTCCCAGTAGATCAGTTGGTAGAGCACCTGTACGTGGTGAGCGAAAGCGCCTAGCAATAACTGCCAGGAGGTCGCAGGATCGAAGCCTGCCCGGGATTAAACTTTTACCTCGCTCTTACTATAATAAAGAAAAATTTAAGAATATTGAACAACAATTTGTCGAAAATACAGACAAAACTGCTAATTTAGAAAAAATAATTCAACAAAAAGATGTTAAAATAGTAAATTTGTTAGAAAGTGAAATCAAAAAGGTAAGTAAATAGAGTCTTCCTCCATTCTTGGCAGTAGTCTCCTCTAATTTTCCTAAAATTTTCCCTTGTAGGAAAGGAAGAATTGGAGCATATTAGTCAGATAAAATTCATTATTTAGCTAATCTACTAGGATTTGGGGAGTAAACGGATAAAGTATATTTAAAGACGGATAAAGTAACATTCCAAAATACTTCAATTTCTAAATATATTTTTAATTTAAATATAGCAAATGAGTGATATAAAATGTGATTATTACAAATATTTATTGGACTTTCAAAAAGAAATTAAACAGATAAAGTCGGAAAACGAGGCTAATATAAAAATTATAAAACAAAAAAATAAAGAAAAATATCAACAATTGGAGACTGAAAATAAAAACAAAATTGAGAATTTAGAAAAAATAATTGAACAAAAGGAAGTAAAAATAACTTCAATAAAAGAAGATATTAAACAGGTAATTTATTGTATACTTGTTGTTTTTATAAAAATTAAAAACGGATTAATTTTGAAGTTGAAGGTATTTAGTATATGTAAAGATATTCGCTAGTCTGAAATTAAGAATCAACTTACAATAAGTATATTTTTAGCATTTATTCCTGGCCAGTCTGACAAATTATTTACCTATTTTTATATACATATATTTAATGTACGAATAAATTGGAAGTGGATAATGATCAAAAAATTAAACTTTTCCAAAAAGAAATAACCAACAAATTAGAACAACAATTTAAAGAAAATTGTCAATCTTTGGAATTAAAAATACAAAAAATAGAGGAAGAAAATAAAGACAAAATTACAAATTTAGAAGAAATACTTCAACAAAAAAATGAAAAAATAAATTTGTTGGAAGGTGAAATCAAAAAGGTAGATTTAAATGTTCTAGTTATCTATAGAAGCAAACTTTGGCAACGATTTGGAAGCTAAACCATTTTGTTTTGACATTTCTAAACATTTATTTGCTGAGGAATTTTATAATTAAATGAATTTGTTTTTTTAATTTTTATTTTGTGTATCAACTTTTTAAAAAATAAAATTTCGATTAAAATGCAATTATGGTCTTTTTCCCATTAACTGTCTCCAATTGTGCTCATCTAGATACCCGGGCATTAATTCTCGACTTGTGCCTGACATTGATTTGAATTTCATTTTGATATTTTTCCAATAGTTCTCTACATGGTTAGTGTGAGTATTGGTTCGTGGGTCAACAAAAAATCTTGTGTGGTTTACAGTTGTATGTATGGAGGCTAACCATTTTGTTTTGACATTTCTAATATTTTATTGGTCTGTTTAATTATTTGTAATTAAACAGACCCAAAAAACGTCGGAAATTCCCGATATTCGGGAATCGGTCGACTAGATCCTGCTATGTAATACTCGAACTCGGTTTTTTGCAAATATTTGATACTCAGCAGTACATTCCAAGTTTTAACTCGAGTTTTTTAAGGTTGGCCCTACTTCTCTAATACATTATTATGCTTTTTTAATGTAAATATTGTCTCAGCTTGTGCAATTCTCCAACCACAAAATAATGGCCTAAGTGTACTTATTATTTATTAAAACAGGGAAGATTATTGAAAATTTAAGTATTCTTCATCTATTTTATTTATTTACACCACTAAGGTGTGTCGGCCTCTGCAGTATGTCAAATTTTTCGTTGTGATTTTCAGGTTCTCATAATTAATATAATTAACTTTAAAAAATTTGCTGCGAGTTTTGCTGCGACAATCTCCTTTATCTGATACCTGTGGGCATTACTGTATTTGTTTTCTTGTTTTACGTTCAAGACAAGGAAGTATTTTTTCATCCACACTTCAAAAATTGCACTCAATACCTTCAGAGAGTCGTGATGCTGTTCTAAAGAGATTAGTACAGAGATTAGCTTTTCTACCTAGTATATAAGAAAACTAAACTACAGTTTGTTATATTATTTAAAAAATGATATTTTTTCTATATCTAGTTTCATTAATCTGCTTGGCGGGTGCAGAGATATTAAAACAAAACGATAGTAATATACTATACCCGTTTCACGGTCCCTTCCCTCCCAATGTAAACTCATGCTTTATTATTGACGAAGCACATGCCCTTTCAATCGGCCCTTCTCATTCAACAAATCCTAACAAAGACATTCTGCTTTTGATTGCTTATGTTCTTGATTTGGGATTAATATTTGTATTAGCAGTTGTATTTAAAGCTCATGTAAATCTAAGAAGAAATGGTAAATCTAAGAAGAATCTAAGAAGAGTAAATTGTAAATTCCAAGTAAATTGACAAATTCAATTGACAATTTAAAAAATGATATTTTTTCTATATCTAGTTTCATTAATCTGCTTTCTATGTTCGACATCACATAAATGATCATTCAAATTTTTTGCTTAATATGAAAAATGCTTTTTATATTAATTTTAGTTGCAATAGTAGAATTAGTTTACTGTGAAGATAAAATAATAAAAAATGAAGAGAATAAAATATCTTTTTTTCGAAGAACTCCCAAACCAAAGACGTTTGATCAAGCTTTACGTCCTTCCTTAACTCCTCATTCAAATTTTACAAATATAACCTTACAACCGAGTGGTCATTTATGGTTTGAATACGATGAGAATGAAAAGGAGTGGAAACAAATATACAAACCTACTTTTTCTGTAGTGTATTATAAACCAACTATATTCGATACCGCATGGTTATTTGTTAAAGAAACATGCTATGATATTGTTGTAGCGACCAAATCACTTGTAATCGGGGTAACTAAGCTAACATTATACTTAGGACGTAGATTAATACCTATTCCCTAATCCGTTGTAAAAACGTTAAAAATTATTAAAACAACCTTTAATTTACGGCGTTTTCCAAAAATTATTTGAATCTTTTTTAAATAATTTTGTTTGAAAATAATTAAGTTTTTATAAATCGTTCTACTAGTTAAATATTTTAATTTAATAAAACATTTTTAAATGTTCTTTTTTAGTAGTCTGCCACATAGTTGTAGGTAAAAACATTTTTGTTTTTTACTTTAGTAGTCCAGTAGTTATTTAGTCCTTATAGTGACCAGTTAAAACAATTTTGTTTTTGGAAATTGTTTTAACTGGCTACTATATACTACTGAGGAGATGATTTTCTCGTATATGCTTATATTTAGACGATCTGCAAAGGTTTTATTTGCACATCTTTAATTTTTCAGATAGATAAGGTATACCTTATTTATTACAATAAAACCACAATTCCATTTCAATCACATTCTCTAATATAACCAAAAAATTGAAAGGTTTAGAAATAAAACCACCGTGGTTCTATTAGTATAAAATTAGGTATATAAAATAGCAATTAGGGGGAAAGTATAATTTTTTAATTATAAATGATAAATTATAATTTTTATAATTAAATTAATCTTAAAAAATTCCGTATATCGGTTATATAAATATCTTTTTTAATTTACAAGCTCAACAAATTCCTTAGCATCCTTCGCTACTTTCTAGCTTCAATTTAAATTAAATTTAATCCTTCCTCATTTATATTTGTATTTCTACAAAATTTTAATTTTCTTTTAATTCTAGTAGATAATCGTCTCAATTTTGATGGAAATTCTCCTTCCCAAATTTTTTTCAAATCTTTCAGAAATTTTTTTGCATTTTTATTTATTCGTCTTATTGTTCTATCATTATATTTAATTACTCTTACATAAATTACTCCAAAATTTTTAAAATATTTTTCAGCTATTTTACAACCTCTTTTTATCAATTCACTATTTATTTCCTCACATAATTCTTTTACTTTTAGCATTTTTAGGAATTCATGTTCTTTTAGTACATTTAAATGATTATAGAATTCCTTAATGTAAAATTAAATTATTAAATTGTGTAAACCCTTTAATTTTAACAGGGTCAACCCTGAAAACCTACATTCTCGAGACCTACACCCTGAAGACCTACTGACCCTGAAGACCTACTGACCCTGAAGACCTACTGACCCTGAAGACCTACTGACCCTGAAGACCTACTGACCCTGAAGACCTACACCCTAAAGACCTATTTACCCTGAAGACCTACAACTTTTTGATCAACTCAAATTATTTATTTTTTTCCTTTACGAGTCTAATCGGGGATTTAAAGGAGGTAAAGAGAAACTAGGAGGGATTAAGGGGGATATCGATGGATTTGGAGGTTTTAAAGGAGATAAAGAGGGGCTTTTTAAAAAATAAAATTTCGATTAAAATGCAATTATGGTCTTTTTCCCATTAACTGTCTCCAATTGTGCTCATCTAGATACCCGGGCATTAATTCTCGACTTGTGCCTGACATTGATTTGAATTTCATTTTGATATTTTTCCAATAGTTCTCTACATGGTTAGTGTGAGTATTGGTTCGTGGGTCAACAAAAAATCTTGTGTGGTTTACAGTTGTATGTATGGAGGCTAACCATTTTGTTTTGACATTTCTAATATTTTATTGGTCTGTTTAATTATTTGTAATTAAACAGACCCAAAAAACGTCGGAAATTCCCGATATTCGGGAATCGGTCGACTAGATCCTGCTATGTAATACTCGAACTCGGTTTTTTGCAAATATTTGATACTCAGCAGTACATTCCAAGTTTTAACTCGAGTTTTTTAAGGTTGGCCCTACTTCTCTAATACATTATTATGCTTTTTTAATGTAAATATTGTCTCAGCTTGTGCAATTCTCCAACCACAAAATAATGGCCTAAGTGTACTTATTATTTATTAAAACAGGGAAGATTATTGAAAATTTAAGTATTCTTCATCTATTTTATTTATTTACACCACTAAGGTGTGTCGGCCTCTGCAGTATGTCAAATTTTTCGTTGTGATTTTCAGGTTCTCATAATTAATATAATTAACTTTAAAAAATTTGCTGCGAGTTTTGCTGCGACAATCTCCTTTATCTGATACCTGTGGGCATTACTGTATTTGTTTTCTTGTTTTACGTTCAAGACAAGGAAGTATTTTTTCATCCACACTTCAAAAATTGCACTCAATACCTTCAGAGAGTCGTGATGCTGTTCTAAAGAGATTAGTACAGAGATTAGCTTTTCTACCTAGTATATAAGAAAACTAAACTACAGTTTGTTATATTATTTAAAAAATGATATTTTTTCTATATCTAGTTTCATTAATCTGCTTGGCGGGTGCAGAGATATTAAAACAAAACGATAGTAATATACTATACCCGTTTCACGGTCCCTTCCCTCCCAATGTAAACTCATGCTTTATTATTGACGAAGCACATGCCCTTTCAATCGGCCCTTCTCATTCAACAAATCCTAACAAAGACATTCTGCTTTTGATTGCTTATGTTCTTGATTTGGGATTAATATTTGTATTAGCAGTTGTATTTAAAGCTCATGTAAATCTAAGAAGAAATGGTAAATCTAAGAAGAATCTAAGAAGAGTAAATTGTAAATTCCAAGTAAATTGACAAATTCAATTGACAATTTAAAAAATGATATTTTTTCTATATCTAGTTTCATTAATCTGCTTTCTATGTTCGACATCACATAAATGATCATTCAAATTTTTTGCTTAATATGAAAAATGCTTTTTATATTAATTTTAGTTGCAATAGTAGAATTAGTTTACTGTGAAGATAAAATAATAAAAAATGAAGAGAATAAAATATCTTTTTTTCGAAGAACTCCCAAACCAAAGACGTTTGATCAAGCTTTACGTCCTTCCTTAACTCCTCATTCAAATTTTACAAATATAACCTTACAACCGAGTGGTCATTTATGGTTTGAATACGATGAGAATGAAAAGGAGTGGAAACAAATATACAAACCTACTTTTTCTGTAGTGTATTATAAACCAACTATATTCGATACCGCATGGTTATTTGTTAAAGAAACATGCTATGATATTGTTGTAGCGACCAAATCACTTGTAATCGGGGTAACTAAGCTAACATTATACTTAGGACGTAGATTAATACCTATTCCCTAATCCGTTGTAAAAACGTTAAAAATTATTAAAACAACCTTTAATTTACGGCGTTTTCCAAAAATTATTTGAATCTTTTTTAAATAATTTTGTTTGAAAATAATTAAGTTTTTATAAATCGTTCTACTAGTTAAATATTTTAATTTAATAAAACATTTTTAAATGTTCTTTTTTAGTAGTCTGCCACATAGTTGTAGGTAAAAACATTTTTGTTTTTTACTTTAGTAGTCCAGTAGTTATTTAGTCCTTATAGTGACCAGTTAAAACAATTTTGTTTTTGGAAATTGTTTTAACTGGCTACTATATACTACTGAGGAGATGATTTTCTCGTATATGCTTATATTTAGACGATCTGCAAAGGTTTTATTTGCACATCTTTAATTTTTCAGATAGATAAGGTATACCTTATTTATTACAATAAAACCACAATTCCATTTCAATCACATTCTCTAATATAACCAAAAAATTGAAAGGTTTAGAAATAAAACCACCGTGGTTCTATTAGTATAAAATTAGGTATATAAAATAGCAATTAGGGGGAAAGTATAATTTTTTAATTATAAATGATAAATTATAATTTTTATAATTAAATTAATCTTAAAAAATTCCGTATATCGGTTATATAAATATCTTTTTTAATTTACAAGCTCAACAAATTCCTTAGCATCCTTCGCTACTTTCTAGCTTCAATTTAAATTAAATTTAATCCTTCCTCATTTATATTTGTATTTCTACAAAATTTTAATTTTCTTTTAATTCTAGTAGATAATCGTCTCAATTTTGATGGAAATTCTCCTTCCCAAATTTTTTTCAAATCTTTCAGAAATTTTTTTGCATTTTTATTTATTCGTCTTATTGTTCTATCATTATATTTAATTACTCTTACATAAATTACTCCAAAATTTTTAAAATATTTTTCAGCTATTTTACAACCTCTTTTTATCAATTCACTATTTATTTCCTCACATAATTCTTTTACTTTTAGCATTTTTAGGAATTCATGTTCTTTTAGTACATTTAAATGATTATAGAATTCCTTAATGTAAAATTAAATTATTAAATTGTGTAAACCCTTTAATTTTAACAGGGTCAACCCTGAAAACCTACATTCTCGAGACCTACACCCTGAAGACCTACTGACCCTGAAGACCTACTGACCCTGAAGACCTACTGACCCTGAAGACCTACTGACCCTGAAGACCTACTGACCCTGAAGACCTACACCCTAAAGACCTATTTACCCTGAAGACCTACAACTTTTTGATCAACTCAAATTATTTATTTTTTTCCTTTACGAGTCTAATCGGGGATTTAAAGGAGGTAAAGAGAAACTAGGAGGGATTAAGGGGGATATCGATGGATTTGGAGGTTTTAAAGGAGATAAAGAGGGGCTTTTTAAAAAATAAAATTTCGATTAAAATGCAATTATGGTCTTTTTCCCATTAACTGTCTCCAATTGTGCTCATCTAGATACCCGGGCATTAATTCTCGACTTGTGCCTGACATTGATTTGAATTTCATTTTGATATTTTTCCAATAGTTCTCTACATGGTTAGTGTGAGTATTGGTTCGTGGGTCAACAAAAAATCTTGTGTGGTTTACAGTTGTATGTATGGAGGCTAACCATTTTGTTTTGACATTTCTAATATTTTATTGGTCTGTTTAATTATTTGTAATTAAACAGACCCAAAAAACGTCGGAAATTCCCGATATTCGGGAATCGGTCGACTAGATCCTGCTATGTAATACTCGAACTCGGTTTTTTGCAAATATTTGATACTCAGCAGTACATTCCAAGTTTTAACTCGAGTTTTTTAAGGTTGGCCCTACTTCTCTAATACATTATTATGCTTTTTTAATGTAAATATTGTCTCAGCTTGTGCAATTCTCCAACCACAAAATAATGGCCTAAGTGTACTTATTATTTATTAAAACAGGGAAGATTATTGAAAATTTAAGTATTCTTCATCTATTTTATTTATTTACACCACTAAGGTGTGTCGGCCTCTGCAGTATGTCAAATTTTTCGTTGTGATTTTCAGGTTCTCATAATTAATATAATTAACTTTAAAAAATTTGCTGCGAGTTTTGCTGCGACAATCTCCTTTATCTGATACCTGTGGGCATTACTGTATTTGTTTTCTTGTTTTACGTTCAAGACAAGGAAGTATTTTTTCATCCACACTTCAAAAATTGCACTCAATACCTTCAGAGAGTCGTGATGCTGTTCTAAAGAGATTAGTACAGAGATTAGCTTTTCTACCTAGTATATAAGAAAACTAAACTACAGTTTGTTATATTATTTAAAAAATGATATTTTTTCTATATCTAGTTTCATTAATCTGCTTGGCGGGTGCAGAGATATTAAAACAAAACGATAGTAATATACTATACCCGTTTCACGGTCCCTTCCCTCCCAATGTAAACTCATGCTTTATTATTGACGAAGCACATGCCCTTTCAATCGGCCCTTCTCATTCAACAAATCCTAACAAAGACATTCTGCTTTTGATTGCTTATGTTCTTGATTTGGGATTAATATTTGTATTAGCAGTTGTATTTAAAGCTCATGTAAATCTAAGAAGAAATGGTAAATCTAAGAAGAATCTAAGAAGAGTAAATTGTAAATTCCAAGTAAATTGACAAATTCAATTGACAATTTAAAAAATGATATTTTTTCTATATCTAGTTTCATTAATCTGCTTTCTATGTTCGACATCACATAAATGATCATTCAAATTTTTTGCTTAATATGAAAAATGCTTTTTATATTAATTTTAGTTGCAATAGTAGAATTAGTTTACTGTGAAGATAAAATAATAAAAAATGAAGAGAATAAAATATCTTTTTTTCGAAGAACTCCCAAACCAAAGACGTTTGATCAAGCTTTACGTCCTTCCTTAACTCCTCATTCAAATTTTACAAATATAACCTTACAACCGAGTGGTCATTTATGGTTTGAATACGATGAGAATGAAAAGGAGTGGAAACAAATATACAAACCTACTTTTTCTGTAGTGTATTATAAACCAACTATATTCGATACCGCATGGTTATTTGTTAAAGAAACATGCTATGATATTGTTGTAGCGACCAAATCACTTGTAATCGGGGTAACTAAGCTAACATTATACTTAGGACGTAGATTAATACCTATTCCCTAATCCGTTGTAAAAACGTTAAAAATTATTAAAACAACCTTTAATTTACGGCGTTTTCCAAAAATTATTTGAATCTTTTTTAAATAATTTTGTTTGAAAATAATTAAGTTTTTATAAATCGTTCTACTAGTTAAATATTTTAATTTAATAAAACATTTTTAAATGTTCTTTTTTAGTAGTCTGCCACATAGTTGTAGGTAAAAACATTTTTGTTTTTTACTTTAGTAGTCCAGTAGTTATTTAGTCCTTATAGTGACCAGTTAAAACAATTTTGTTTTTGGAAATTGTTTTAACTGGCTACTATATACTACTGAGGAGATGATTTTCTCGTATATGCTTATATTTAGACGATCTGCAAAGGTTTTATTTGCACATCTTTAATTTTTCAGATAGATAAGGTATACCTTATTTATTACAATAAAACCACAATTCCATTTCAATCACATTCTCTAATATAGTATTTTAATTTTTAAATCTTTAAACAAAAAATTTACAAAAAATTATTGTGATTTTTACAAAATCTTAAAATTAAATATTTAATTAATTTCAAACATTTTTCGAACATAAGTAGGTATTTCTGAATCAGAAAAGTGTCTAGACATAAAGCGGAGAGTTGCCAAAGTTTTTTTCGCCTAAATTCAATTTAATAAATTAATTACTATTCAAGTAAACTTTATTTTTTCTCTCTTTAAAATATTACTTTCAGGCTAATCGAAATAAGGTCCCTTGTAGAGATGTTCGGATTAACGAGTTCCGACTTTTGTCTCACTCTTTCGATTACCATTTTTTTCAGATAACAGGAGTAGAATATATTAATCCTACTTTTTCATTTTGATCTTTATAATCACATAAATATTTAAATTCATAAATAAATTCTTTACCTCCACTGAACTTGTTCTTAATTTAACAATGTCAATAAAGTCCGCAATATCAAATGGGGAACGTGATGGAATAAATATGCCTCCAAAATTTCTGTCTATATGATCACTTAAAAGTAAAATACCCATCAGTGATCGAATTAAAAATTCTTTATGATAATCTGTATTTGAATAATCTTCCTGCTGTTGGTTATTACATAAACGTTGGAGCATTTTCTTTAAAACCTTTATTGCAAAAAATAATGGATTTTAATTAATTTTTAGTCCTCCGTTTACTGATTGAGAGGTATTAAATGTCTTTAATTTTAGTTAATTCTAGAGGTCTGTATGCAGTCCAATCCCCTAATCCCTCCAGGTCAGTTCACTCCTTAATCCCTCGATAGCTTTTCAGCCCCCCTACCTCAAAATGCAATGAATATCTTCAATATACTTAGGTTGAATATCTTCAATATCTTCAATATACTTAGGTTGAGAATCCAGAATCTTGTGAGATCCCAGCAAATTTGGGGATTATTTGGGGATTAAAAAATTTTGGGAATTATCCCAATTACAAATTCAGGGATTACCTGGATTTACAGGGATTTTTTAGTTGTGAAGTGGTGCTTTTAATAGGGTTTAGGTCAATTTAGTTAATCTATAAGTATTAAAATCTGCCAAAATTAAACATCTAATCGCTACTCTAATTAGAATGGATTTTTGTCAAAGATTAATTATATTACATTATAAATAACAATAAGAGCTTCAGATAAATGTGAAGTAGCCAATTCTCTGCTTCTTTGTCTTCCAATAAAATGTCCAGCACTATTAACTATTGCTGTGAATAAAGGTGAAGGTCTCGAAAGAAAAAGAACAATTTGATCACTTAAGGGAGCATTCAAAGTATAAATATTGCCTAAATTCTTTAATAAACACATCCTTCTAAAAAATAATTTTTTAATTTAAAATTTTAATTAATTAATTACCTAAATAAACTGAAAGCATTTTGTAATATTGGGGTTGTTATTTTAAGTGAATCAAAACGAATTGTGGCATTCAAAAGTTTAGTGAAATTTTTAGAAAGTAATTGCTCTGAAGATTCTTCTTCGTCTACTTGAGGACAATCACTGCAAATTTCTTCAAAAAATGATGGAATTATCTTAAATAAATTTTTAATAGACAAGGTTAAAAGGAATCTTTAAGTTACGAATAGAATTTAAGAATTTTTAGAAATTCTCGAATCCTTTCCTGGATCTACCTATTTAGCTATAAATTATTAAAAAATGAGGTTGCACTTTAAAAAAATTAATTATCAGCGAGGAGACATTTTATTGAGGACGTGGGTTGCAGAGAACGGAGAACGGACATCTTGGGAGAGACCTACAACCCCCGTTCTCAAGGGATTCACTTCACAAATGTCTGGGGCTTTATAATGGTCGGGGGCATTCTTTGGACCAAATATTTTTCTCATATTACTAAAATAGACATTCTATAATTCTCATATTTTCCTAAACAAAAAATATTTTTTCTTCACAAATTTAAATATCTCTACCACCTTTTCAATTTTTTTAGCCAATTCAAATAATTCTTTAACTTGAAGAACAAATTGTTTAACCAAAACATTTTCCTCCTCCTCAATATTTTCAATACCTTCATTAATTTCTTTAAATAAATTATTTTGAGTATTTAATTGTTCTAATCTAATTATAGCCAATTCTGTATTATTAATTAATTGTTTAATTTCCCAACAAAGCTGTTTTCCACTTATTGGAATATAATTTTTATTTTCACTTAAGGGAGGAAATAACCCAATTGCTGGGCATTTTGGGGGTTCTGATTTAGTTGATATTACCCTCTTAATTTTTGTTGTTGTTGGATTGTTAAAAATAAATTTAGAAATTCTGTCATTACTTAATTTTATAAAATTTGTACAAAAACTGAAGGAACACGGTTTAGGATTATTTTTGTTTTTTGTGATTTGTTGATGGTGGATTTGCATTTTATTTTGATCTTAAAAATAAAATTAAATATTGATTTGATAGAAAAATTAAATAAAAATATAGCCCATAAATTTAAAAATTATTTTTTTGTTATCAAATTAAATTTTTGTGTCAATAAAATTAGAGGAATGTAAAAAATTAAAAAAAAATATTTAAAAAGTTATCTATGAAAGAAAAATTTGTTTTATTTGATAAGAACGCTAAAATGTGTTTATGTAGTAGCAATAAAATAAATAAAATAAAAATGAATCTTTAACCTTAAATTATTTAAAAAAAATTTTTTAAAGTATTAATGTAAAATTTGTCGTGGCGCGAACTTTGCGGACCCGAATTTTGCGGACACGAAGTTTGCGGACCTGATCTTTGCGGAACCAAGATTTTAGGACCGACACTTGAGTAAAAAGGAAAAATTGAAAATTTTATTTTTCGAGGATTCCGGCAGAGTTTACCATGATCCGTACCGGATTCAAGATTTTTTCTTGTTTTTTCAAAATTTTTATAAATTTTTTATCTTAAAATTATTTCATAATTTAGATAATCGAAAAAATTCCTTAAAAAATCACTTATATGGACATTTCATAAGGTCATGATTCCTGAATTTATCCTAATTAACGCCGCAGGCTAAAATTTTTGAAATTTCCGAGGTTCAGTAGACTCTATTGTCGGTCCGCAAATTTTTGGTCCGCAAATCTCAGATCCGCAAAATTCGGGTCCGCATAGTTCGGGTCCGCAAAATTCGGGTCCGCAAATTTCGGGTCCGCAAAATAAAATCCGCAAATTTCGGCGCGCCAAAATTTGTATAAGGGATTGTGTATTTCGATTTTAAGAATTTCTTTTAGATTTTGTGGTAATATCCTGAATAAAAAAATTTAAAAGATTAAATAAAAAAATAAAATTTTTCCGTTTTTATTTTAAAGTGTAAGAATTTTATAAAAAAATTATTTAAAAAATAATTAAAAACAAAAATAATTTTACAAACAATAAAAAATTCTCTCATTTTAGAACGAATTAAACATTGTGAAAATCTTTTAAATTTAAATAAGATAAATAAAAATTAGCGAAAAATATATTTAAATAACAATTAAATTATTATTTAAATCAATTTAGAAAAATAAATTTATACAAATAATGGAAACTTTCAGGAAATTATTCAATAAAAGAAAATCTAAAAGCCTTTTACTAGTAATGTTTATTTCTATGTAGGTCAACACTCACTCACAAAATAGACAATAAAACAGATTTTTTTTGTAAAATCGCCAAATTGTGCAAACAATTTTGGAGTAAAAATTGATTTGGAGAATTGAATATATATATATATTTTAATTTATATGTATTTTTAAATCACAATACAAAAATTTATTAATTTAAAAACTTGTTTGTTTTAATACATTTGTCATTTGGCAGTGGAAAGCATGATGATTAATCCGAATAAATAATGACTAAGTTGTTTTTAAGAAATTTTTAACTTTCCAAAATTTACTTAACCATTTATTGAGTGTGGATTTGTTATAACAAGAGATAAACTTAATACCGTAATCAGCAACTCTTATTACCCTATATGTGTCATTTATAGTTATTCAATTAATTTAATCGAATCTGACAAATGAAAGGAAAATATTCTTAAAAATTTTACAGAAATTTATTTAAACTTTTCAAAAAATTGATAAAAAAATTTTTTTAATTTTTATTTTAATACATTGTTAATTAGTTAATTAGGTAAGTTGAGTGTATTAGAAGAGAAAGGTGTGACTAATTAAGAAAATTTTTTTTAACCGAGAAGCTTTTTTTATAATTTGGCGAAGCAAATTTTGATAGTAATGCTCAGTAAGTGTAAAAAAACTTTTTAAATATACCTAATTTAATTATTATAATGAGGATTATTGTTCTGTGATGAGTAGGGATGGGATTTATATGGATGTCCATATTTTTTCCTGGCCTAGTTGGGTCATGAAACGCACGAAAAACGTTGTTTTAGCATGTTGATAAGACCGATAATGTGTTATCAATCCATATTTTTTCATATTTTGGCGTTCCGTCCATATTTCCATATTTTATCCATATTTCGTTATTTTTTGTAAAATTTTGCCAAAAATTGGTTAAAATTTTCAATTTATGAAATTTTTGGTCGAAAAATTTTTCAAAATTTTTTTTTGATAAAAATTTTTTGACAAAAAATTTTCAAACAATTTTCCACCCATATATTATCAAAAGTATATTCGAAGACAGAAAACTCATTTATCTGTAATATTTTGCACCAAAATTAGCTTATTTAACATTTTCTGCTTAAAAATCTAAATTTTTCCTTAAAAATGTTCAGTTTTCGGCCCATATTTGATCCATATTTTGAATTTTTAGTCCATATTTCAGTCCATATTTTTAGATTTTTCGTCCATATTATATGTCCATATTTTACGATTGATAGTCCATATAAATCCCATCCCTAGTGATGAGTAAATTAAATTTTAATTAAATTTTTCTTTTATTTTAAATAAATTTTACCAAAAATAAAGAAAAAGCATTAAAATATTAATTTTAAAATTTTAAAATAAAAATAATATTTTTAATGAATCACTTCTAAACAAAGGAAGAATTAACTCTTTCACATATGGTTTTTGAAATTTGGTTTAAAAAAAGTTGAATCATATTAGTATTTTTGAGAAGTTTATATAAATTTTATTTTTAGCAAATAATTGTCATCAATTATAAATTTAAAAAATAACAAGTTTTTAATTTTTAATAAAAAATTTTTGTTGAGGTCTAAATGAATTGAAAACAAAAATAATTTCTTTTTAAATAAAAATACTAGGAAATTAGAAATTTATTTAGCTTAAAAGTTCATTAAGCTACTGACAAACTCCGACTTCGATATTTTAAGAGCAAACCCTATCTTTCCTTGCATTGAACCTCAATAAAGGAGAAAGAGCCAAGGATTGAGAAGGATTGAAGAGAGTCGAGGGTTGTAGTTTTTAATCAACATGTGGTCTTGTTGATATAATTTATCAATTTTTCATTTAGTAAATATTCTTCAAATGTTTTTTATTTCAACAATGAATACACGCCCTAACCACAAAAATCCGGTTCCGCAATTTTTCCAAGAAACCTTAATTTTTCTTCGATAAAAATTTTAAAGTTTTTTATCAACTTTAAATTTAATAAAATATTATACATATCGATAAATCAAAATTCCAGCTAATAAAATCTATTAAATATTTTAAAATAATTTCCCTTTTCTAATGATTTTACACGTTCTAATTTTTGTCAAAGCTTTCCTGTCACGTTTTTAATTTTTTATTTGAAGAAGGAAGAAAGTTTTAGATTATTTTATGTAATAAAGAGTAAAAGTTAATTCGAGAATTTCTAAATATATTTAATTAGCTTTTTTAAAATATTAAATTATCTCAAACTTGAAATTTCCTTTAGTTTGAAAGCCTTTTTTAATGTCTTTATAAAGCTTTTAAATTCAGGAGATAATCAACAGAATTAAAATACATACTTTTAATAAATAAATTTAAAATCAAAAAATTATTTTATTAAAATGTACTCAAAATTTTTAAATTTAATTTTATTTATTTCAATTTCTATTTGGTTTGTTTTAGCCGATCAGGATGACAATAAGGAAAAAGATGGTTTTTTATAAAAATATTTTCCAAAAATATTTTATTTAATTTCCAGCTGTTTTCGAAAATGTTATAATTTTGGTTGATAATGTTTTGGATTTCTCTCGTCCTGTAGCTCTTTTTGAATATGCAAATAAACACCCAATAGATCATCCTGACAAGGAAGCCGCTTTTCTAGAGAGAATTAATGCTACAGCTGTTGAAATCGGATTGGATACAGAATTCGCCCGTCTTTTTTTCGCCGATCAAATTAATGCAAGCAAAGTTGTTCAGGTTTGAAGTTTATTATGTTAATTATTAGACTAAAAATATAGAATAGGAGATGCTATATTTCTTTGGCAATATTTCTATAAAAAATAGAAAGATGCTATAGAAATATTACTCAAAATAAACTCCTTCCCAGTCTAGCAAATAGATAAAGTCTAGGTTGATTGAACGGTTAAGAACCTTTCATTGGAGAGCTCTCGGGATCAAGACCAATGCACTAATACGTGAAATATGCCCAAAAATATTCTTTATATTTGTTTTAAAACCTTAATTAAAATTTAATTAAGTCGGCTTATTTTGCCTTATGGAATCGAACTGGACTGCCAAATGAAACAGTTGTTGATATTCACACAACAGAATTTCAATCAAATATGGGAAAGGTCACAATGGATTTGGAAAAAGCATTACTTCCTATAGTTAAATATCGTGATGAATTAAAATGCCCAAAAGAAACAAGAAAAATAGTTAAAGAATTAGCTAAGAAGAAGAAAATTGATATTTCTTGTGAATTTAATCGTGACAAGGCTTTTGTATTTGCTTTGCGTCATTTGTGTTCTAACAGAATATTTTATAATTAATTTTTGAGGAGAGACGATTAATGAAAATGAATGAAAATATTTTTGATAAAATAATAAAATTCTACTATATTTAATTCTGTATATTTAAAAATAAAAAAGTGATGTATGTGATAATTAAATGTTAAAAGGTAATTAAATATCTTTGATTGATTTGAATATTTTTAACTGATAGATAAATACAATGCGTTCCAAAATGATACGCAACCCAAACTTTTTTGATTTATGAGTATATTTTAACCAGAATTTTATAGAAAGAGTTTAGCAAAAGTTTAGCCACCGGGCAGGATTTAACATAAGACCTGCTGCCAGTTATTTAAAAAAATAAATTTGCAAATTTAAAATCAAGATCAAAGTTTAAAAATATTTTCGAAAAGAAAAATTTTCTCAGCATCATTTCCATCAATGGATTCGAACCACATCCCTATCAAAATAGCTAAATGGGTTAAGTCAGTCAACTTAACCACCGACCAACAAAAGAAAATAGGAGAAAATATAAATATTCCTTTCCCTTTTCCTTCAAATATTTAATATCAGTCCCGATCCCGTTCCGATACCCAGCGACCGTTGACTCCCCGCGGGCGCGTGTCGCAAAACAACGCAAGAACTTATAATCTAATTTAAAGAGTTAACAAAATTGTTGACAGGATGTACTTTTAAATGATGGTGATTAGAGATTGGAATAATATTAATTGAATTATTTGAAGAATTTCTATAAAAATATTTTGGTGTCCAATCTTTTAGAAATTTAGTTCTAAAATCTTCGCTGACAAATAAAAGAAGCCAAGAGGACAATCCAGAAGTTCCAATGTCTGTAACAACAGGTAGCAATGAAAAAAGTGCTGGCATTGAATGGCTTTTAGGGCAGACATAGAGAAATATCTTTAATTATAATTTATCAAATAATAAACTTTCTACAAATTTCTTTTAAAAATTACTGTCACTATAGCAATAATTGCATGTCCAAACAAAGTACCCAAAGCATAAATTAACAAATTTCGTTCAATTCTTTTCTGATTATTTGTTTTATTAGACTTTTTAATGCTTTTGTAAATAAACAGAATTGTAAAATTGAGAATGGCACAAGCTACCAGAAATATAATTGAGTAGTAAAAGCTAATATACATATATGGTCCTGGCTTCTGCAATTTTATTTAATAATAATAAGTCCCGTTTGAGTTAATACTCAGATCATAATAGTTAATACAACCATCTATTTATCAGAATAAAATATAAGTCTTACATCTCGTCCCTTTGGAGGAATTATAAATAGAGTCATGTTCTGTTCACTTGGCAATGGAATGATAACATAAGTATCCAGAAACAGAATATAAGAATCAAGTAAAGGAAGACCAAATATGACAATTATCGCTAATGGTAACAATGTTTTCCAAATCTGTTTTAAAGCAATTATTTAATGATTCAACATAAGATTGTTGATTAAAATCATTAACACCATCCTCACCGTATCATGCTTAATTGTAAACATAATAGCAGTTAATCGAGTCAACATCATAGAAATGGTAGCTAAATTATTAGCTGCATAACCATGTAAAGACATAAAGTAAAAAATTGCAAAAACCCAATTTGGAAACTTTAAATAAAGTTTATAGGGCCAACCATTGGTAATTACTATTATTCTCGAATAAGCATAAACCCCAAAAGATGAATAAAAATCCTGTTAAAAAATTTTATAATTTATCAATTATTTATCTAAATCAGTTAATTGATGAAGCAAAAGCATATAAATCAAATTTACTTATAAGATACGATGTCTTAACTTCAGTGCCAATAGGCTGGGAGCTTTTTATGATTCAATCTTTTATGATTAAATCTATAGGATGATTTCAATATTTTAATAGAGGAGCATCTATCTGTCATATGTCCAGCTCGGAATTCTGCAAAAATGCTTTTATTCTACAGTCAACTCCTTTCCCCGTCTTCCTTAATTTTCCTCGAGTGTTCAAATGATGGAATGAAAGGTTGGCGCAAATCTACTTTGATCTAATTTGGATCAGTGATTCGATTCTCGTACCATAATTCTTACTCTTTATTGATACGAAGTACGATTACAGGCAATAAGATGGGCCTGTTACGTGGTACGAGTAGTGCAACATGTCGAGCTTTCACTCTTGATAATGATTCTTTGCTCACCTTACATAAATAATTGCACCATCGAAGACCACACTTGTGTCAAACAGAAATTGCTTATGTGTGGAAAAAAACACTGGGTTATCCTAAAACTTTGGGGGCTTATAACTCGGTCCACAGTACCATTCAGCGAAAATGCTTCAAAATTCACAACTAAAGTAGGGTATGATCTATCTGTCTAGCAAATTTCATCACGAAGTCCCACGGACACCCAAAAGGCTCTCCTTTGTAAGCTCAAAAAAGTTATACCAATCAATGTCGGATAGCGCTCAGTTTGTGGGCGTATAACCGATAAGTACCTTTCCATCATATTCAGATCCAGCAGGGGACCCAATATAGATCAGAAAATACCGATGGAAATTATTAATACCGATGGAAATTATTAATTTGAAATTATTTAGCATATATTTGATAAAATTTAGCAAATTTAATTAAATTTTCAAACAAATTTTTTTAAAAACCTCGGTAATCCTCGAACCTCGACCTCGGACCTCGCCTCATATTTGACCCTCGACCTCGAACCTCGCTTTTTCAGTCTCGGTAATCCTCGGTCTCGGTTTTTTCGACTCGACCTCGCGCAACCCTAGTTTAAATAAGTTTTAAATATTTTACATATTTTAATTAGAGAAATTTTGGCTTCTTGGCCTTCTAACGCGGAAAAGGAAAATTATGGCTTATAACTTCGAAATTTCCATCTATGGCCCTAAAAAGTTTCGTTTTGGCTTGTTTGTCTTATGAAACTAAAAAAATTCTCCACGCATTAATAATTTATGTATATGCTTAGAATGGTTCAAAAGTGAAATCTTATAGTTCAAACATAATCTCGTAAAACTCTCGGACATAACATAATAGTAGGACTTGCGGTATTACTATAAAACTTACAGCAACTGCTCTCGTAATGAAGAGCCAATAGAAAGGTGTATGAAATTGTTTATGCTTTAAGATTGTTACAATTTCCAATATATAGGTAAATAATGAAGATAGATTTATAAATATTGAAATGTAAAAAAATGTACTATTTAATGAGACAATTAACTGTAGAATTTGATCATATACTGTAATGTCTTGTGTTTGTATTGTGCTTATATTAGATGACATTTTATTTTGTAAATCTGTTTAAAATATATGTATTTGGTTCTATTAAAATAGAAGGGGTGGGGGTAATTATGTCAGAGACAACAGTGAATGAGGGCCCTATCAATTAAAGCTCTATATTTAGACAATAATTTTATTACTATTAAGTTTTCTGCTTAAGAAATTTTTACTAGTAATACATACAAACACCCAGGTATATTTAAATAAATTAGAAAAGTCGTTGTTTATTTAATTAAAATATGTACTTTATACATATACGCCTACTTGTACGACTTCTCATTTATTAATATTAAATTAAATAATGAATAATTTAATAATAAACAACCTTCTACTAAACAATTTCATTAAATCCACTTATACATTTAACAACGCTTTCATATGAATGTAATAAAATAAAACAATATTTACATTTAAAAATTATTTTAATATACAGTCAGGTGCAAAAGTATGGAAACACCTTTTGTTAATTGTTTTTCCTCAATATTTTTACTGTAATTAATCAATAAATATTAAAAAGAATAAATATTTATTAAAGTCTAGAAAATGCTCTATCAATATAAAATATCATTTTTTTAATAACACGTGGTTTTCACCTTAATAATTAATATTTAATTTTATTTCACTATTTTGAGCGGTGCATAAGTATGGAAACACTAAAGAATTTCGACATTAGGGATGGTTCGAAAAATCCACAAAAATCCCTGTAAACATATCAAGTGTTATTAAATGAAAATACAAAAGAAATGAAGTTCCAATCAAGTCCCATCATCGAGATTTAAAAACCCAAAAATCAACGGAAAACTGGGGGTAAACGTATTTAAAAAATATTTTCGACCCCTTACAGGTGAAATAAAAATTTTATTTTGGGCTTATTTGAAAGCCCTTGAAATTTGCTACAAGATAGTTTTCATCTTATTATCCAGAAAAAATTCTCCTTGAAGACATAATGAGTTTAGTTTGTAAATTACATTTTCATCACTTTTTGGGGGGCGTTTGAGTGATTTTTATGACCTGAAAGTTTATCACATTATGTCTTCAAGGAGAATTTTTTCTGGATAATAAGATGAAAACTATCTTGTAGCAAATTTCAAGGGCTTTCAAATAAGCCCAAAATAAAATTTTTATTTCACCTGTAAGGGGTCGAAAATATTTTTTAAATACGTTTACCCCCAGTTTTCCGTTGATTTTTGGGTTTTTAAATCTCGATGATGGGACTTGATTGGAACTTCATTTCTTTTGTATTTTCATTTAATAACACTTGATATGTTTACAGGGATTTTTGTGGATTTTTCGAACCATCCCTAATGTCGAAATTCTTTAGTGTTTCCATACTTATGCACCGCTCAAAATAGTGAAATAAAATTAAATATTAATTATTAACCTGACTGTATGTTATTAACCTGACTGTATGAGTGTGTATACAGGGTGACACAAAAAGGATGTCCCACTTTTGGAACTTATATTGTTTAAGGGCGCTTTTTTTAACCACGCCCCTTTTTCCTTTCACATGTCAATCAACCACACTACGTACAGAATGGTCAGCCTGTATTCTTTCCTTTTCTATCATTATTTTTTTACTCCTTTTCCATCTTACAAATTAATCAATTGAGATTATGCATATTTTTTTATTTTAAAATTTATTTTGGTTATATAAATAAATTCAATGATAATTTTTTACTTAATTTAGAATATGGAAGAGCTTAAAAATTTTAATAATCACGATTTATTCCGCTTAATTGGTAAACCAGACGAAGAGTTTTTGTGCTGGCTTAGGGAAAAAAAATTAATTTGGACTACCCGTTTTTGCGAGTGTGGAAGAGAAATGAGTTTGGTACAAAATAAAGACGCGAATTGGCCCATTTGGAGATGTTACCCAATTAATACTTAATTTGATACTTTATTTAGCTTAATTTACACTATCGATAATTGTTGCATAAAAAAGTTATTTTTTTAATTGAGAAAGTGAAAAGTAATGGGAGGAAAAGATGACCATTCTGTACGTATTGTGGTTGATTGACATGTGAAAGGAAAAAGGGGCGTGGTTAAAAAAAGCGCCCTTAAACAATATAAGTTCCCCACTTTTAAATCCATTATAACTTCTTTTATTCTTTTCATTTTTAAATAATTTTATACTCATTTTGTAGCCCATTCAATTCTCTATTATATAGTAAAATTAAAGATTTTTTGATTAAGGATTGGAAAGGTTATGCAATTTTACATATACCATATCAAAATCTGCCCCCCGAAATTTCACTTTCTGTATCTCAACAATGAGAAGGAAGAGGGATAAAGTTGTCCAAGCGGGAAACGCTCTTTCAATTCTTATGGTTTAATTTCCGGAGGTCCTTATAAATTTTTTCATTATATACCATAATTATAACTAGAGATGTGCGAGACTCTTGGTCTTGGTCTTGGAACCAAGACTTTTCTTGGTTTTTTTTCGGTCTTGGTCTTGGTCTTGGGGTGTTTGTCTTGGTCTTGTCTTGGTTTTATTTTTTGGTCTTGGGTTTTTGGCCTTCTTGGACCAAAAATTTCTAATCGACGAAATGTCTCTCACGAAAACTGTGGACCTTTCGTCCAATGGGTCATTTGTAATATTTTAAGCAAAAAATTCATTTTTACATATATTTTAAGGTCAATTTATGTGAAAAAAGCATTTGCCTGTTCTTTAATTGATTTATTTATATTTCTTTTTATTATTTTCACTTATTTTTTAGAATATTCTCTAACTCTAATTATTATTCAAATTTAAAATGATAGATGTTTCAAACATTTCAACTGATACAATCAGAAATAGAGTTTTTTGTTAATCCTGAGCGTCGATCAACTGGTTCAGATTTATAATATTTTTTTAAAATTTAATTCAGGTTCTACAATTATTACAACTGACCAGACAAGCAACCCTCTATCAAATTTCTTATCAACAAATACTACTGGGCCTGATGAAAACTTTCAAATGCTGGATGAGTCAACAAACACTCCTGTTTTAGATGAAATTGAAGCATTTTTTAAAGTAACTCTTTTATTCTACTTATTTAATTATGTATCATTTAGAGCCCTACATTGGATATAAACTCTGATTCATTAGCATGGTGGAAAAACAATAATGATTATAACAGGATTAAACAACTTGTTCCGAGGTTTCTATGTCCACCTCCTGGCACTGTTGAGTCTGAAAGAACCTTTAGCAAACTTTCAGAAATTTATAGTCAACGGCGTTCAAATCTCTCTGCCGAACATGCAAAAATGCAACCTTTCTTGCATTTCAATTTTGATGATTAAAATTTATTTAAAGCTAGATAAAGTTGATTTTTTGTCTCGAGTATTGTATTATTTTTGGTCTTGAGTCTTGGAGTTTTGGTCTTGGTCTTGAGTCTTGGTCTTGGAAAAATTTTTGTCTTGGGTCTTGAGTCTTGGAAAAATTTCGGTCTCGCACATCTCTAATTATAACCAAATGAAAATCTGATTATGAATCATCAACCCTGTATCTCTAATATATTTTTGGATGTTAGATATCTCTAACAAATGTCAAACAAAAACATCATTTTAATTTTTTTTAAATTTATTTATTCAACTCCAAAGGATATATAAAATACATCACTATACATGGAGGACGAAATATAAAGAGAAAGTTAAATATAAAGTCAAAAAATAATAAATACAAAGTCAATAAATTATTGATTTAATATTGGAAATTAGATTATTATTTTTCAGCAACTGCTTGTTAATTTTTAATTTATTGTAGTAGTCCTTAAAATATAATATGTATAAGCAGTTGCCTTTTGGTCAATGGTGATTAGGCTGAAGTTTCATTGGTTGAATAATTGCGCTTAGACATTTCCAATAATAAATGTAGTGGAAAGTTTAATATAAAATTTAAAATTGAAATAAACTTTGAATGTCTAAAATTAATTAAAATGTAAACGAGTGAAAAGTAAAAAATAATAATAAAATAAAATAAATGAATGCATCAAAGCGGTAATAGTGTCGTTTCCCAGCCCCATTTTTTCCTCACAATTTTCTACCCTATGTTTGTACGGAATGGTCAAATTTTCCCCTTTCTTTCATCAAATTTGCCTTTCCATATTTTGCCTAAAAACAATCAAAAAGATTAATTTGTGATATTTAAAAAAGTATTAGAGTAATGAGAAGAATCATTTTCCCAATTAATAAAAATGGAAGAACTAAAGAATTTCAAACCTATTGATTTATATGAAAAATTACGTTTGAGTGATAATGATTTCGATGCATGGCTTGAGAAGCTTGGACTTCTTCATGGTATTCTCTCTCTTCATGGAGAGAGAGAGAATACGTTGATAGCGAAGATCCTAATGTCCATACACAGAACATTGAATCATTGTGGTCAACTTATAAGCGAAAATTCAGACATCAAGCATGCAACAACACTGGAACCTATAAAAGTTATCTCCCGGAATTTCTTTGGCGAAAACGATTTGGCAATATTGAAAATGTTTTTTATAATTTTTGGCATCATGTCTCACTTTTTTATCCTTGTGAAAGAAATGAATAAAAAATTAATCTTTTTGATTGTTTTTAGGCAAAATATGGAAAGGCAAATTTGATGAAAGAAAGGGAAAAAATTGACCATTCCGTACAAACATAGGGTAGAAAATTGGGAGGAAAAAATAGGGCTGGGAAATAAGGTTGTCGGATAGTTGGAAATCTTCGGATATCCGGATCCGGATCCGATATCCGAACCGAAATTTTCGGATATCCGGATCCGGATCCGGTATCCGAACCGAAATTTTCGGATATCCGGATCCGGATCCGGTATCCGAAACGAAATTTTCGGATATCCGGATCCGGAACCGAAATTTTTATTATCAAAATTTTCGCCTGCGGCGCTGTAAATTTGAGTCCCAATGGATGATATGGAGGGATTAAGATCAATTATGCATGTATTTGTGGAATTAACAGAGGTAATATGTAGTCGACATCGGGTACATTGATGGATTAAGAGCTTGAGGTTGGTAATTGTGAGAGATATAGTAGCATTTAGTGATTAATCTCCTATATCCCCTCTAATCCCATCATTCTTGATCTCTCCATGACATCCAATACATTAACCTTTCCTTAAAGTTGTAAACAAGTTCCGCATGTGAGTCATTACAAATGTTTACAACTCTTTCCCTTTTAGCGCCGCAGGCGAAAATTTTGGGAATTATGGAGGTTCTTAGGTCAGCTTTCTTTCATTTTTCAGCGCCGCAGACGAAAATTTTGAGAATTATGGAGGTCCTTAAGTCAGATTTCGTTCATTTTTCAGCGCCGCAGGCGAAAATTTTGAGAATTATGGAGGTCCTTAAGTCAGATTTCTTTCATTTTTCAGCGCCGCAGGCGAAATTTTTTGAAGTTTGAAGGTCAAAGGGTTAGGATTTCGTCCATTTTTCCTAATTCTAGGATCCGAACCGAAAATTTCGGATATCCGGATCCGGATCCGATATCCGAACCGAAAATTTCGGATATCCGGATCCGGATCCGATATCCGAACCGAAAGTTTCGGATATCCGGATCCGGATCCGGTATCCGAACCGAAAATTTCCGGATATCCGGCCTTTTTTCGGATCCGGATATCCGGATCCGACAACCTTACTGGGAAACGACACTATTACCCATCAAAGCTAGATCAATAAGTGAATTCCTTTTGTGCATAATTTCATAAATAAAAGAAAATTTTTATCGGTAATTTGAGTCTTATTGAAATTAAGTACAAAAGAAGAGAGAGGGTAGTATAATAGGGAGGGTTATGGGGTTAGTTTAATGGGGAAGGTTATGGGGTAGATTAAGAGGGAATGTTAGAGTCTGCTATGTGATATATAAAATCATAACACTATAAAATGGAAATATTTTTCTATAAATTTATCATCATTTTAAGGCTCGAAAAAAATGCTATAATATAAAATAAAAAAAGTTTTAAAATTTTGTGATTCAACAGTGAGGCGAAGCAAAATTAAAATTTACACACCATTGCCATTATACTTTTGCACCAGCTTTTCATGTGGAAAAATGCCAAATACAAGTAGCGGTGTTTATCCTGCACAGAGAAGCAATTCTGCTATTGTTGCATATTTAAATTTGTGAATATTTTTATAAGAAGATAAAGTCGAACCTTGATTCTAGATACTCCCGATAAAGGTTCCATATTAATTTTTGTTTATATGTTCATATAATTTTTGTTTATATAGAAATTTTATAAGTTTATGATAATACAGTTTTTTGGTTTTAAATTTTTTTGATAACTAGTTTTTTTGGATGTCACCTGTAGGCTGACAAATTTTCTATTTCTTTATTAATTTTGACCAAATACTTGAACCTTATTATAAAATAGACCTGTTAACTTTACTCGCTTTTGAGGAGTAGAGCCTATCTCCTTTCTTACTCTTTCTATCTCTATTAGCTGGTAAATTTAGATATAAATTTTCTCTAAATTTTATTAAACAAAATCTTCATCAATTTTATTTGACACCAGTTCAACTGTGTTACAAATGCACTGTTTATTAGCCTATCGCTAACATCCAAAAAATATTTCACCAGAGCACAGCGCTTCTACAGCTTGACGAATTTTTCGCTACTCGTATATTCCCTTTAATTTAATATTTTATCTTTAGCAAAATATACATATTATGTTTAGCAAAATACACTTTCAATCTTTTAAATTTATTTTTGATGACATTTCGTATCTTCAATTGTCGCATTAATTCCCTCAAAATTATTTTGGTATATCTCTTCAAGGGATATCTCTTCAAAGGATATCTTTTAGTGAGTTCAAGAAAACACTTAAGTTTTGTCAAAGAAGTTAAAAGTAAAATTAAAATGAATTAAGGACCAAACCTAAGTGGAAAATAACAAGTCTAGGATAATCTTGAAGGTATCTAGAGGCGAGGTTCATCTTAATTAACATTGAAGCATAAAATTGGAACAGACACATAGCAAAGCTCCGGGATTGTACAATAGCTTTTATAAAATTAAATGAATTGTAAAAGCAGTTGGATTTAGAACTTAATATACCGGATTTATTCTAATAGAAACACGTCTCTATTTGAACCACAGTCTCTAATATAACCACATCAAATGAAGGAGTTGAAAAATAAAACCACAGTCTCTATTTGAACCACAGTCTCTAATATAACCACATGTCTCTCACGCATTTAAATGAGTGAATGGAATACTGATATAGGAATACTGATTTTCTTCTTTCGATAAACTATAATTCTTGTTACTTTAGCAAATCCAGGAAAGCCCATGACATATTAGGAGAGTTAACGACAGCTATGGGTGTCGGGGGATTATGAGGAAAATGAAATAAAGTGAATTGTGAAGGATTATAGGATTTGGGAGGATTAAGAAGATAAGGAGAATTTGATCAATACGAGGATTTAGGAGATTGAGAATGATTAAGGTGACTTAAGAGGTTGGGAAATTTTCAAAATTAATAGTAATCAATCATATTCTCTTGCTCTACCAGTGTATCAACTCTAATTGTTTAAAACCCATCGATATCATTTCAAATCCTTCTATATCCTTTATAACGCCTCCATCCCAAATTCTATGACTCTAATACAACATCGAGGTTGGAGTATTTGATAAATTTACCCGGTTTTCCTACCAGGAAACCGAGTTGAGCATTAAGTCTTATTATAGAAAATTGACATCCTAGAAAAATCCGGCGCCGCAGTCGAAAATCTAGAGAATTTTGAGTAGAGAAACCACTAAATTGATTAAAAATTAAAGTAATTAAAGTAATTTTTGGAGAATATGGCAAGAAAATTCCTAATATTTTTCCTATTTTTCAAAAAAAAAGATTGAAAAATAAAGCCACAGTCTCTATTTGAACCACAGTCTCTAATATAACCACACAAAATGTGAGGGTTGAAAAATAGAACCACTGTGAATCTATTAGAATAAATCCGGTAATACAGGAATATTATCTTCAGCGCCGCAGGCGAAAATTTTGAGAAAATTTGGAAGGCCAAGGACAGAATTTCTTCCTTTTTCAGCGCCGCAGGCGAAAATTTTGGGAAATATGGAAGAGCCTTAAGCCTAAAATCTTCCTTATTGCGCCGCAGATAGGGGCATAAAAATACTCGATTTACACCGAGTACGTCGAGTATGAAGTTTTCGAGTACGAGTAATGCCGAGTACGAAGACCTCGAGTATCGAGTACGAGTAAAGTCGTAAAAAAGCCGAGAGATCGAGTCGGGTATACTCGTACTCGACCCGACTCGGACGTACTCTAATTTAAACTATTTCTGACTTAATTTAATTCTGGTTTTTACGAACATTTCTTCCGGAATGTTTTATAGTTTATATTAGGGTTGTTCACTACCGGTTATTAACCGGTACCCCCGGTTTTCGGTTATCGCCGGTTTTCGACCCCCGGTTTTCGGTTCAGGTTTTTGATTTACCCCCGGTTTTTGGTTAACCGGGACCGGTTTTGGACAAATTTTAATCCAGAATATCCCATTGAGATTTTGTCACATTTAGCGCTTTTAAATAAATTTTCTATATACTAGGAGTTGAATAATTTACAAATTTCAACAATTCGAGGAATTAAAGGGTATATGACGAGATAAATTGGCTGTTTTTGTATAATAGGAAAGTAGAGGGATTAAGGGATATCGATGATCGGTGGATTAATACATATCAATGATCGGGGAGTAGGAAGATGAGAAGTTATCAAGGGCCCTCGATTATACCTATGACCCCTTGAAATCACACAATATAACTCTAAATCCATCTTAATCCATCCTAATCCTCTGCTATACCATTCAATTTTCTTTTACAGCGCCGCAGGCGAAAATTTTGAGAATTATGGAAGGCTAGAAGCCAGTTTCCTTCTTTGATCAGCGCAGCAGAAAATATTATATTAAAAATTTTGGAAAAATTATTAGTCGGAAATATGCCTTAAAAATTGTCGGAAATCGGAAATTTTTCCAAAATTTCGAAAATCGGAAGGAAAAAACGTCAAAAATCGGAATTCCGACCCACCTCTGCTTTTAAGGAATAAAGAATACGACTTTTCGTCATGTTGGGATCAGTGCTTTAACTAACTATTCCGGGTCTTCAAGTAAAGTTGAAGAACACCTTAACCACTTAACCACACATCTCTTTTAGTAAAACTGGAATTTATACTAATTTATCAATTAAAAAAAGTAAAAATATTTTGCGATATATTTTGGGAATTTAAATGTCATAAAAAATCCCCAAATATTCCTGTCATTAGGGGTGTATTTTTAAAACCGAAACCGGGCGGTTTTAGTCACCGGTTTTCGGTTATCGCCGGTTTTCGACCCCCGGTTTTCGGTTCCTGTCAATTTGCCAAAAACACCGGTTAACGGTTCCGGTTCCGGTTCGGTTAACCGACCGTGAACAACCCTAGTTTATATTTCCTTCCGGGAATTTTACACCTGACTTTATTTCCTAAAACTTTTAATTCTATGTTCAAATTTAATTCTGGTTTGTTTTTAAATTTTACCAATTGCACAAACATTTGAACAGTCAATATCAGAATATCCAAAACACAATATTGTATCAGAATTCTGCTGTGTGTTTTCATTTCGTTTGGCGTTTTAAAAATAATTATTTATTAAATTAATTAAAATTAATTAATTAAAATTTTATTAATAATGTAAAGAAATTTCTTGAAAGAAAATTTTTAAATATTTACTGAAGAAAACTCCTTAATTCACCTAGTATTTATTTAGTGTAATTTAAAAGACAAACAAGCATTTTTCTATATAATTATATATATAATTAATAGGTATGTTTCTTTCATTTTGATTAAATTTCAACTGCCAATTAAGCAAAAAAATGCCAACTTAAATGTTAAAAATTTGTTTCAAAAAACGACGTTTAAGAGAAGTTCAACTGTAATAATTAAATAGGGCAGCAATTGGAATTTCGTGTCGGCGTTTAGGGGTTTATACCAAAAAATCGTTCTGGTCGGGTCGGAGTTTATGGGGTCGTATTTCTACCCTAATCTTAAATCTTAGAAATTCATTTTTCTTTCAAACTATTGTTCTTTTATTATCTTCTCAACTTTTTATATAATTTATTGTCTCTTTGATATGACACACACTAAGTATTACATAAAAAATATTATCAATGTGTTTACAAATATGTATATTTTTCAATTTTATCTATGTATAATAATATAAAATCTTTTTCTAAATTTAACAATATCTTCTGTAATCTAATCTATCGCTAATCCAAATAAAAATCTTCTTTCCTCAAAACTTTTATTTTGGGCATTTAATATATTTTATAGTTGCACCACCTAAATGTCCTTTTCCCAAATCAGCAAGCTTTGCAAACGCTGGTTTTGACAGATCAATGTGCGTTGAATTACAACCCGGGCATTTGTCCTTGACGGGCACGGTAATACTGTTAAAAAGAGATATTAGATGTGAATTAAATTTGAGAAGGGAAGATACCGGAATCCCTAAATGTGATGGTGTTGTGTATGGGCGTCAGCCCTTAGAGTAATTAGTATAAAAGCCCAGCCAATAGTTAGTTCCTCTCCCAGTTTTAGTTCTACCTATCTTCATCTGCTCTGTATTTCTTTGTGTGCGATAAACCTTTTGTTCTGATCTCTACGTAAGCGGGGTCATAACAGTGGCGCGGTCGAGTAAAAAAGAACCTGGTCTCGTCAAACAAGTTCGTCAACTTCAGTGAGGCTCGTCAACGTAAGCTGTGTGCAATTCAGGAAAGAAAATCTGTGTGGACAATTGTAGTGTTGAAAACCGAAAAGGTTAGTGAAATTGTAGTGTTTAGTGTAGTGATAAAAAAAGTTTATTTTAGTGAGTGAACATGGAGGCAAAAGTATTGGAGAAATTGCTGAAAGCTCAACAGGAGCAGTTCGAGAAAATGTTAGTGAGGCTGTTGAAGCCGAGTGAGATGAACGACACCGAGCTATACAGTAAATTGGTTGGCATGATCGGTGAGTTTGTTTTCGATTTGACGAGTGGTATGACCTTTGAGTCATGGTTAGGCAGGCATCGTTCCTATTTTGAGGAGGAGGGTAAAACCTTGCCAGAATCCTCTAAAGTGAGATTGTTATTGAGTAAATTGGGGCCAGAAGAGTATGCCCAGATTGAACGGAAAATGCTGCCAACCAAATTGAGTGAGATGAAGTTTGACGAACTCTGTAGTGAATTAGTGAAAGAGTTTAGTGACCATAGGTCTAAATTGTTGAAAAGGTTCGAGGCCTTAAATGTTAAGTGTAGTGCCCTTCAAGATATTGTTGAGTTTGGGAATTTAGTGAATGCTCAATGTGAGCGTGCAGAAATGGCCTTGTCGATTGAAGAATTGAAAATTCTTATTTTTATTTCAGGTTTGCCTAGTGATGCTACCTCAGTGCGACAAGTTGCCATGAAGAGTGTTGAAAGTAAAAGTGAAAGAGGACAGGCAGTGACCTTGAAAGAAATTATTGAAGAGTGTCGGGCATATATGGCAAACAAAAGTGAGGCACTGTACCTGGTAAAAGAAAAAATTAGTGAAGTGAAGAAAGAAGTGCCTGTAGTCAACACAGTGCAAAAAGTGAAGTCTTATGAAAAGAATGAAAGTGGAAATGGATCCGAGTGCAAACCAAAGTGGACCAAGCCAAGCGTCAAGTATCAACAAAATGTGATTGAGAAAAAGTGTAGTCATTGTGGACGTTTTGGTCACTGGCGAATGCATTGTAAGTTCTTGAATGATAAACAATATCAGCCTAAAAGGCAGTGGAGTAATGATAATAATCATTCAGGTTCTCCATATTGTGCAATTCTGGACATTTTCGATCCAATGCAAAGTATAGAAAAAGAAGAGTGGATTAAACAAAAAGTGAAATTTGGAGAATTGGAGATTGAAATGATTGTCGACACTGCTTCGCAGATAAATGTTGTCACTAAAGAAGTGTGGAAAAGTATTAGACAGCCAACAATTGAAAAAGTGAATTACAGTGGTATAGGGCTGGGTGACAACAAAGTGGAAATTGAAGGAAAGTTCAGAAGCAAAGTGAGAGTGAAAGACAAAGACGTCTTTATGGAGTTCCATTTGGTCCATAGTGAAGTGTGTATCTTGGGCTTGCCTGGATTGAAAGAAGTGTCAGTGCAAAATGAGAAGTCAAAGTACAACAAGTGGAGTAAAAAGAAGGCAAACTTCAAGATACAGAAAAATTCGTTCCCGAACGGGACAAAAGTGAAAGTGAAGAACACCAATAAACGAAGTGGTAAAATTGAGTGGCTCAATGGTGAAATATTGCGCAAGACGGCAAACGCCTGGAAAATTAAAGTGCCAGTGCTAAAAAGTATTGTGACCAGGACGTTTAAAGAAATCCGTCGTGACCAGTGGAACAATAAGAAGAAATTGTTAAATGTGGATATGCAAAACATGAACATGAGTGAAGAAAAAGTGTTGAGTGAAAGTAGTGTGACTTCTTCCAGTGCTAGCAGTGTGGACAGCTCAAAGAGGATCAAATCAAAGATGAAAGAAGCGAATGGGAACAAGTCAAAAATGAAAGATGTTGAAGAAGAAAAGCAAATGGAGATGTAGATGTGTAAAATAAATAAATATATAAAATTGTGATAATATTGTTGTATTTTTGTTTGTAATGTTGTATTTATTTTTTTGTTCCCATTGTCCCCCAAATTTTTGTATGTATTTTTGTTTGTTTGTTTGGCTGGCAAAGTGTTGAGTTATTGTAAAGCTTCGGCTTTAAGTGAAGCCGAACCTTTTTTTCAAGGGGGGAGGTGTTGTGTATGGGCGTCAGCCCTTAGAGTAATTAGTATAAAAGCCCAGCCAATAGTTAGTTCCTCTCCCAGTTTTAGTTCTACCTATCTTCATCTGCTCTGTATTTCTTTGTGTGCGATAAACCTTTTGTTCTGATCTCTACGTAAGCGGGGTCATAACAGATGGTATGTAGGGTATCACGACTTTTGCGCCGAGAACATTTGCGCCGCGACTTATGCGCCGCGACTTTTGCGCCGGGTGACTTTTGCGCCGCGACTCTTGCGCTGCGACTTTTGCGCCGGGCGACTTATGCGCCGCGACATTTGCGCCGCCATTATTTTAAAAAATCCGGATCCGAAAAATGCCGGATATCCGAAAATTTCGGTTCGGATACCGGATCCGGATATCCGAAGATTTCCAACTATCCGACAACCCTACTAAAGTGTGGTCCGGCTGTAGTTATTGATATATTTTTAATGATAGTGGCGGCGCAAAAGTCACGGAACCGTATGTAGTATTAGGATAAATATCAAAAAATATTCGCAAAAATATTTTTACCTTTTGCCTTTATAATCCACTTTTACACAAATATTATTACATATTGGATCAGCATTTGGATTAGCTGTTGTCCATTGACTTGAACTAATAGCGACTAACATCTGTTTACTTGCATCTATTTGTTTGCCACAAGCACCAAATCCAACATTGTCATAATAAGTGAAAGTTCCCTTAAAAGATTGGTTTAACTTCCAGCCATAGATGAAACTTGAAGAAACCAAAACGGCTAAAAGAAGAAGACAAATGGAAATTTTGGACATTTTTTAAATAATTTTTTGGAGTGAAGGGAGGTTGTTGTTGAAATATTAATTTTAACGGGTTTTATATATCCCTTTCTGTGGGGAGGATGGAGGATAAAAACAAGAAATTTTATTAAAATTTAAATAAAAATATTTGTTTTAATTTGTCTCACTCCATATTTTTATTTTAAAAAAATATTTAAAGTGCAAGTTTGAAAAATAAAAATATTTTTTTTTAATTTTATTTACTCAATTTAATATTAATAAAAAACGGAGCAGTTCAACTGAGTCCGCACGATTGAGTCCCCACGATTGAGTCCGCACGATTGAGTCCCCACGATTGAGTCCCGGCACGATTGAGTCCCCACGATTGAGTCCGCACGATTGAGTCCCCCTTGTATATACCTCAATTGAGTCCCCGTGGATTTAATAATAAAGATTCCTGCATGCAGGATTATTCCAAAATTTCTAATTTTTAAAGTATAAATGCCGGGCAGACCACCTGTGCACCCTGCTGCACCCGACATACCCTCCGTAGCAGCACAAAATCAGTTTTCCAGCGAAGATTCAGTTGATCATAATTCTGTTCAATATCATCCCATCGAGCTGATTTTGGTGTCATTCAGCTCAGATCTTCGAGACCTTTCGAATGAGCTATTTTTTGTTTATTAGAATTTTTCACCCCAAAAATTCCCCTATGGATTTGACCATTTCGAGCCCCATATCTCGGCGAGAACGTGTTCAACCATGTTGATTTTGGTGTCATTCGACTCAGCTCTTTCGAATGAGCTGTCATTCAAAAAATCTCTCGATATCCCTCCTAATCCCCAAATCCACAATATCCATCTTAATCTCTCCAAATTTATTGACCCTTAATCCGCCGATATCCAGCTTGATCCCTCGATGTCGCATACAAATCCCCTGATGTTAACTTTAATCCTTCCAAATCCCCAGATATCCCTCTTAATCCTTTTTAATATAATTAAATCCACGGGGACTCAATTGAGGTATATAGTACAAGGGGGACTCAATCGTGCGGACTCAATTGTGCCGGGACTCAATCGTGGGGACTCAATCGTGCGGACTCAATCGTGGGGACTCAATCGTGCGGACTCAATTGAGGTGTACCGAATAAAAAAATAGTAGACGATTTGAGGCACTTAATTAAATTTTAATTAATCGTTTAAGCTTCGAGACTCTCTAAAATGAAAATAACCAAATAAATTACCTCAGTACCTGTATAGTTTTATGAAAATTTAAAAAATTAAACAAACTTTCCAGACAGTTTATTCAGCTGTCTAAAATTATAAAAATGTTTTGATTTTATTATTACATAAATAAATCAAGGAAAGTTTTTTAGATTTAAAATGCTTCCTGTCAATTTGACAAAACTGAAAATACATTTGCTAAAAATTTAGAAATTTCTATGGCAAATTTGTATTTGAAATGCCCTTTTCCCTTTACTAAATTATTTTTATTTTAAATTGCACTTTATCAAAGTGCAATTTAATTTTTCCCATTAAATAAATCAATTAAAATTTAAAAATAAAAATATTAATTATTTTCCCGACAATTTCAATTATGAAATATCTTTAAAGGCAATCTCTTTCCGGGCTTAATAAAACCCTACTCCTGCCTTAAATTATTTTTAAAAATTAAAGAAAAATAAAATTAACATAAAATGCAATTTTTAATATTTGTATTAATATTATTTTCGACAATTTTAAAAGAAATAAATTGCGGAAATTTTATTTCAAGTAAACTTAAATAATTTTTTTAAAGATATTTTTTAATAAAATAAAAGAAAATAAAAGATAAGTGAAGCATTTTGAAACGGCCTGACCCTTCCAAAAAATAACAATAGATTGGATATGATTAGATCCTTAAAGCATACACGACTACCGACTAACCGTTCTAATCTATGTTTTATTTCCTATACTGGAAGGAAACTTTGTCGACCTTACAATAACTTAACTTTCTAGATTTAGCTATTAACTGAAAAACGGACAACTGATAACTTTATACTTTCCTTCTTTTATTTTAAAAATAAATTAATAAATAATTTAATAGGGATTGCTTGCAACCTTACAGAAAAAAATTTTTTTAAATATGATGCAGACGTCCATCTTTTACCTAAAGTGCTTTTATGTGCTTATTTGGATTTATTAGATGAAGGAGAAAATACAAAGGGAATGATTACAGGCAAGAAGTTAAATGAATCTAATTCAATAATTATTCAAATTATTTATATTTCACAATTTTATTTAATTCTTACATCGTTGGATAATAAAAGAGAATTGGATAATTTAATTAGGTAATTAAATACAGCCGTCGAACCCTACTTATATGCACAACCTTGGGGTTGAAAAGATTTAATGAGAACATTTTTGGCTAACCAGATTTTAAAAACCACATTAAAATGTTTATGTGTTGGAATACCAATTGGTCGGATTTCCTATTTCCGACGTTTTTTTCCTTCCGATTTCCGATTTCCAAAAAAAATTTGAGTTCCGTATTTTTTTAATATTATAAACGTCAAAAAACTGTAAAAAAATTAATTTAGTTATGAATTTTAAAAAATTTTCGCCTGCGGCGCAAAAACTGAAAAATATCTAACTCTTGGCCTTCAAACTTAAAAAAATTTTGCCTGCGGCGCTGAGGGAGGAAAATTTCACTTCTTAGTCTTCCAAATTTAAGTTTCACAGGCGGCTCAGAAAAAGGATGAAAACTAGCTAATTGGCGCTCCATTTCTCAAAATTTTCGCCTCCGGCGGTTAATAAAGGACGAAGTTTGGTTCCTAGCCTCCAGACTCTAAAAAATTTTCGCCTGCGGCGCAGACAAAGGATTTGAGATTAAGAGGAATATCAAAAGTCTGCCGAGAGTGATCATAACATCAAAGGCGTTTTTTTTGGAAAAAAATTTTTTTGTTGTAAATTCCCGTCTCCCGAGGTCATTTCCCGACCCGACTCCCGTTTCCCGAGTTTTTTCGTCTCCCGAACATCACTAGTATGTACCTCAGTGGGAGTTTATATACTAAGTGTGGTCTGATTGTATTTAATTATTCACAAATTTAAATTTTTAGTATTGACGACAGGTTAGATCACTACAGATATTCTCCATCAAAAGGAGTGTTTTTTATCTTGATTAAACGTTATAATTTAGTTAAAAATTTAAAAGGAAATAATGAAGAAGAAATAAATTTAATTAATTTAAAAAATAATGATTAAGAAACATAAAAGAATAAAGAAATAAATATCCATATCGATGAATTTATTTCTAATTTGGCTAACATGTATAATATAACTGTAAATTTGGAAGAGATTCAAGAAGCAAATTTTCTTGTTTTTTATAATCATTTATTGTTTAAAGAACATGCGTTTATGAAGAAATTGAGGTTATAGCTAAACTGGGGTTATTTTGTTTTTGATTTAGAAATTTAATTCATTTAAACATTTTTGCTTCAATTTTGAATTTTGTGCTTTAAATTTGAATTTCTGCTCATTTGCTTCAGTTCTAAAATTATCCCAAATTCGGCTTCCTTTCTTTATAATTAAATATTTCAAAATTTATAGATCAAGTTTCTTTTCAGTATATTAAAAACTCAAAAGAATTATACGCAACTCAAACATTTCCAAAAAAATTTAACACAACTTTTTGGACGTGCACGAATGGAATTATTAATTGAAATACATTCTGATTGTTTTTATAGAGTAATTAATTAATTAAATTAAATTAATTTTTATTTTTAAGGAAAATAAAAGAGAAAATATTTATTTAGATTTATTTAACGAATATTTTAATAAAAATGTAAATATAATTGAAAAATGGAGAATAAAAAATACTTTAAATTATTTTATTTATTCTGATTGGATGAAGAAACGTGAAACAATTGAAGGTAAAAAATTTTAAAAATTATTACATTCGGACCTAGTTCTCGGCCATAAGTCGGACCTTACTCGTCTCTTGGGCAGGAAAATTTGCTATCTAAGGGAGCGTGACAGCGGTGACTAAAGCGGGATCTGATGGCGAGTTTCTCAAAAAACATTCCGATAATGTAGGAATTTGCGAAAGTTGATAGAATACTTAGCTATGAAAAAGAATGAAATATTCACAGATCTTTATAAATTTTTTTGGATTTTTAGGGAGATGGAATTTTAGAGCATTGTTCTCTAGGATGTCTAGAGTGTATTTGTTTGGTGAATATTATTTACAAAATTTTACTGCAAATCAAAAAAGAGGAAAAATTTCAAAAAATATCAAAGTATTATTTAAATAATTCAATTCAAAAAAGGCTAGGTTGTATTATCCTAATTTTGGGGTTATCTGATAGGTAGTTACTGGAGGTTTTTAAATAGGTGTCCATTACTGTAACTGTAAATAAGTTCTCTTAGAAGTTAAGTTAATTAAGTTCTCTTAGAAAATTTCGAAAATTGATTATGGACTAACTCCACTAGGGTAGAATCTGTGCCCCTTTAGCTAATAGCGCATCAATTTCGTGTTCACTCGCTATGTATTAATAGTATTCCTAATTGCGTCAAGTGGATTTGGATTGAAATATCGAAAATGATTGAAAATATTTTGTGTTTTTCTGTTTAGGAAATATATTTATTTACCGAAGATTATGCCCGCTCAAATTTATTTACAGCAATATATCTCGAAACAGCAAAAGAATGTTGTGAATATATTGATAAATTTATTCGGTTAAAACGTTTATTTGAAAAGAAAGAAATTAAAAAAGAATATTTAGCTAAAATGAGCAATGTTTGGGAGAATTGTGTGTATTTAAAAAATGGACAAGATTATCATATTGAAGAAAATTTGAAAGGACAGAGAGAAATTTGGATAGAAAAAATTACAGAGATCTTTAAAGAAAGTGACGGAAAAAATAAAAATAATATAAGAAATTTATTGGCAACACATCGTTAGTTATATTCAATTGGATCTCACTCATCGATAGATCCTTGGGGCTGAAAAGTTGTAGTATCTTATAATGGGTCGATCTTAGAGTTGTGATATTTTGTCAAACAAAGTTAAAAACGTATCTTGAATTTAGGATTTTAGTATGGGGGTCCGAGCACTATGAAGAACTAGAAAGAATTATTTCGCTATGGATTTGGATATTAGGAATCACTCAGAGTTATAATAATTATAATTTTAGCTAATCAAGTAAAGGAATTGTTCAGTTTAACTCCTAAAGAATTATTTGAAAGAATTGATGAATTGAGAGCTAACAAAAGTAGAAATAAAGAGAGAATGAGGGATGAAATTTTTGAAGAACTGGACGAGGAAGGAACGGAATTCGATCAAGAGAGTGTTGAGAAGAAAAAAATTGAGGAAGAAAAGGGAAGGAGAGGAAAAGAAAAAATTGAATGTAAAAATGTAAGTGTTTTAGAAGAAGAAGGAGAAGGAAGTGCTAGTAAGATTGTGGAGTTGAAGGAAGGAAGAGCTTTGGAAGGAAAAGAGGGAAAAGAAGAAGGAATAGAAAAAATTATTGTAGAGAAGAAAAGATTTTTAAGGGAGGAAAACGAAAGTTCAGAGAAGGAGATAGAGAAAGGAAGCTTTATGGAAGAAAAGGATAAAGGGAATGACTTCGAAGGTAAGATAGGACAAGTTATGGATGAGCTAGAGAAGAGAGGATTTATGAGAGAAGATGATAGAGAAAGAAAGTTGGAGGAAGGAAAAGTTCTAGCGAAAGAGGAAGGATCTTTAAAGGTGGTCGATAAAGAAAGGGTTGTAGGAGATGGAGAAAGCAAAAGAGATGTTGAGGGAAAAGTAAGAAATATGGAAAATAAAGAAGGGACAATGAAAGAGAAAGGAAGAGTAATGGAGATAGAAGAAGGAAGAATGGAAGAAGAAGAGAAGGGAAGAGCGAAAGAGGAAGAAGAAGCGAATGGGGGTATCAAGAAAGATGAAGAGAGAAAAGTAAAAGCATTAGGAAGAGTGATTGAAAATAAATTAGGTCGACTTCAAACTGAAGGTAATGAAACTGGGCGGTTTTTCCACCGGTTTTCAGTTTATCAGTCCAATCCTATTCTAAACTTTATTAATTTAAAAAATTGAAGGGGCGACATCACAAAACAGAAAAATTATACATTCTCGTACATTATTAAAATCATTATCTTCCAAAAATGATATTAAACTTGAAGAAAAAAAAGTGTAAAACTAAGCACAAGATAAAGGAAGACAATACAAGTATTGAAGCAACATCATCACTCTCGTCCAGTTCTGATCAGAATTTTAATTTTGATTTGTTTACCAATTTAAGTCTTTTATTAAATAGTAATTTTAATTAAATAATTTATTTAAATTAAATTTCCTAGCAATTTTTAATTCAAATAAAGAAGCTTTTGAAGATAAAAATATATTAGATTTGATAATTGAAAATTTAGTTCTAAAATATTTTACTGTAAAAGAAAATAATATTATTAAATTAATTGATATTGTAATTTTAATAAATAATGTTTTGGAAGCATTACAAATCGTTGAGGCTAATAGTAAAAATGAAACAAAACATGAAGAAAATAAAACAAACTTGAAAACTCTAACAGAAACAAGTTTTAACCAAATAACTTTTAATCAAACAAGTTGCAAGTTTTACAATACATTGAGAGAAAGTTGGTCAAATTTTACAAAACAAGTTTCAACAAACTTAACGCCAGAAACAATTAATATTGATGTTTTGTTGGAAAAAATGTTTAATGTTTATAGATTTTTATGTTTTGGAATGTTTTACAAACTTAATAATAAGTTTGTGAAGAATTTTGAGAGAATTTTGTAAGTTTATTTAAAGTTTAGTATTTTTAAATTAATTTTAATTTTGAAAGAAACATTGTTTATCTATTTTTAAGTTTTGAAAAATATTTTAGACAGCAACAAACAAGTTTAGGAAAACCAAACAAACAAAATAATGTTAATAATGCTAAATATGTTTTGTTAATAAAACAACTTCGTTTGCACACAATCTCTGTTTTTGGCTAAAAATACAAACAAAGTAGTTTTGCAAAACAAAAATTACTTAATACTCGATAAGGATAGATTTTTGAGATTTTTTGAAAATTTTGTGGATGAAAATGGGATTGTAAATTTAGAGTTTTTTGAACAAATAAAAAATTTGGTTAAGGAAAAAATTGATAAAAATAATAATAAAATGTTGAATTTTGATGAAAATAAAGATGAAAAGTACTTGAAAAAATTTGTAAAAAATATTTTAAATAAAATTGAAAGGCAAATGGATTCAATTGAGCAAAAAACGCTAGGTAGATAATTACAATAAATTTTTTGAATAGATTTTAAAAGTCCATGATATCTTTTAGAAGTTTTGCATATTTTGAATTTTTTCGGTGGATTTTTCGGTGATTTCCCGTGCATATTTTGTAACCTTATTAATTCCATGGTTGGATTAAAACAATAAATAACCAGTAAACCATTATTTAAATTAATTTTAGATAAAAATTTAATTCAACAAATGACAGAAATATTTGGAAAAAATATATTCAAAAAACAAAAATCGGACTTGAACATATTTGTTCCTAATAAATTTTTAAAGAATGAGGAGGTTAATTTTTAAATTTAGATATTTTTACATAATTTTTCTGTTAATTTTAAAGCTTCACAATTTCTTAAATTCAATTTATACTACTAATAATGAAGCAAAGGAAAAGAAGAAGTTCATAATTGAGTGGCTAGAAGAAAAATTCAAAAATTGGTTAAGAAATATATGCAAGAAGAATTTTGTAGATAGTGGAGGTAAATATTGAAAATATAAAATGGCTTTTTCTGAAAATTCAAAAATCCTGACTATAATATATTTAATAGATTGGTCTTGAAGCCGATTGGGATTTGAAACACATCAAAAATCTTTATTTCGATATTAAATTTTTGAACTAGATCTCTATTCGATACCGATGTTTTTAGTCAAGCCTAAGCATATTTTGTTGAAATAATCTTAGCTTTTTAATTTTAAGAAGGCTATAAGATTATAATTGGAGGCTCTACATTTCTCGAAACTGCAGGACCTGACTCCGATTTGGACATTATTTTTATTTTTCCACAAAAATGTTTATGTCCCCAACAAAATGTTTCGGAAAATTGTGAAAAATGTCAGAGGAACGGGAACGTTCGTTTTTGTTCGGAACATGATCAATTTTTTGGTTCAAATCTCCAATCATTTGCTTCTTTCTTAAAAAATGAAATTTATAACGTGGAAACTTGAAGAATTTGAATTTAAGGTATTTAAAATAGTAAAAGTTTTAGGCGAATTTTAGAACCATTTACCGTATTTTCTCGATTAATTCCCCTGGGGAATTAATAATTCAATGGGGAATAATTGAGGGAGGGGAATTATTCGAGTTTTGGCATTATAACGTGTAGTAGGTTATTGTTTCAACCCAATTCTAGCATGGGGAATTAATCGAGAGTGGGAATTATTCGAGGGAGGAGAATTAATCGAGAAAATACGGTAGTTCCAAAAACTTTTTAGATCTGTAAAATTATTAATTAAAACATTAATTAATAATTTAAAAATAAAATATTATAAAAATAATTTAATTTAAAATAAATAATAATTAAGGGATACCCAATGTCAGGAACATATATAAATTCAATAGGGAATGCCAGAGTTCCAATACTTTCAATTTCAATATCAGGAGTAGAAATGGATATAATGGCTGCGCCTATTCCTTATAATAAAATTCCCGAAAATTTTGACCCAACAAATATAGCTAATGAAGAAATTGTTAATAAAAATAAGAAAACATTGGATGAATTAATTGATGGAATGATAAAACAAAATGATCCATTTTATAATAAGAGTATTTTGGTTTTGACAGGTAAATAATTTAATATAGGTAACAAAACAGGCTGAATAAAATGTTTTTTCACAGACTCGGTTAAATTAGTTTTTGCAAACATAGATTTAGAAAAGATAGCTTTACAAACTTGATTTAATTATCATTTAAATTTTTTATTAAATGTATTGTTAAGCTTATCTTTTAAGAAATTTATATATTTATTTATAAACTTGATTAATTTAGTTTTTAGAGCTTACAATTAGTCTAGACTTTGGTTTTACAAACTTGATTTAATAATTATTAACATCTAATATTCGTGAATATTATTTGATTAATTAAAAAAATAATTTTCAGGTTATCGGATTGCATATAATATCAAATCCAAATTTATACAAACAACCAAACAATCATCCCTTTTTGTTGATTTATTAAGATCGGTTAAATTGTGGGCAAAACGTTAAAATATTTTTTATTTGAATTTAAAAAATTATTTTTAAGGAAAACAAATTTATTCAAATGTTTTTGGTTATTTAAGTGGGACAATTTTAATTTTAATGACAGCAAAAATTAATCTTATTTACAGTACTGGAGATTTAACATATTTATTGCAACAATTTTTTAAAGTTTTTAGTGAATGGTTTGTTTGAGTAGACTAATTTACTAATGATTATTCTTATTCTTATATGTTGTGAACAACTAGTTTGCGAAAATAATTTCATAACATGTTTTTTAGTTTATGTTTCCCAAGTTTGTGAAAAATTATAAAATCTCAAATTTGTGAAAAGTTGTTTGTACATAAAACTTATTGTTTAGTCCAAGTTTTTTTGTTCGCTTTGTTTTGCTCTAATATTTTGTTGAATGTTTTGTTTGATTTTCTTTAATGGTTTTTGGATGTTTTGTTTGTCTTATCTTAAAAGTTTTATTGAAGGTTTTATTCTTTTGATTTAATGTTTTGTTAGGAGTTATGTTTGTTTTTCAATGTTTGTTAAATGCTTTGATTGTTTTTCTTTATGTTTCTATTAATGTTTGTTTGTTTTGCTTAATGTTTTTGAATTTTTGTTGAATGTTTTGTTTATTTTAAATATTTTTTTTGATTTTGTTTGAATGTTTTATCGTTTTGCTTTAATGTTTCGTTGAATGTTTTTTTGTTTTTCTTGAAGTTTTGCTATGTTTTGTTCGTTTTTCATTAATATTTCTTATATGTTTTGTTTGAATGTTTTGTTCGTTTTTCTTTAATAGTTCTTAGATGTTTGTTTGAATGTTTTGTTAGTTTTGATTTAAATTTAAAGAAAGTTTCGTTTGTTTTGGTTAATGTTTTGTTAAATGTTTTGTTTGTTTTCTTCAATATTTATTAGATGTTTTGTTTGAAATTTTGTTCGTTTTGCTTTAATGTTTTATTGAAAGTTTTGTTTGTTGTGCTTAATGTTTTGTTAAATGATTTGTTCGTTTTGCTTTAATATTTCTGAGATGTTTTGTTTTAATTTTTGATCGTTTTGCTTTAATGTTTTATTGAAAATTTCGTTTGTTTTGCTAAATGTTTTGTTAATGTTTTGTTCCTTTTTTTAATATTTTTAAATGTTTTTTTGAATGTTTTGTTCGTTTTTCATTAATATTTCTTATAAGTTTTGTTTGAATGTTTTGTTAGTTTTTCATTAATATTTCTTATAAGTTTTGTTTGAATGTTTTGTTCGTTTTTCTTTAATTTTCTTAGATGTTTTGTTTGAATGTTTTGTTTGTTTTTCTTTAATATTCTTAGATGTTTTTTTGAATGTTTTGTTTGTTTTTCTTTAATATTCTTAGTGTTTTTTGAATGTTTTGTTAGTTTTTCTTTAATATTTCTTAGATGTTTGTTTGAATGTTTTGTTCGTTGACCTTTAATATTCTTAGATGTTTTTTTGAATGTTTTGTTCGTTTTTCTTTAATATTTCTTAGATGTTTGTTTGAATGTTTTGTTCGTTGACCTATAATATTCATAGATGTTTTTTTGAATGTTTTGTTCGTTGACCTTTAATATTCTTAGATGTTTTTTTGAATGTTTTGTTCGTTGTTCTTTAATATTTCATAGTGTTTTGTTTGAATGTTTTGTTTGTTTTTCTTTAATATTCTTAGATGTTTTTTTGAATGTTTTGTTCGTTGTTCTTTAATATTTCTTAGATGTTTTGTTTGAATGTTTTGTTTGTTTTTCTTTAATATTCTTAGATGTTTTTTTGAATGTTTTGTTAGTTTTTATTTAATAATTCTTAGATGTTTGTTTGAATGTTTTGTTCGTTTTTCTTTAATATTTCTTAGATGTTTGTTTGAATGTTTTGTTCGTTGACGTTTAATATGCTAAGATGTTTTTTTGAATGTTTTGTTCGTTGTTTTTTTAATATTTCCTAGATGTTTGTTTGAATGTTTTGTTCGTTGACCTTTAATATTCATAGATGTTTTTTTGAATGTTTTGTTCGTTGTTTTTTTTAATATTTCCTAGATGTTTTTTTGAATGTTTTGTTCGTTGTTTTTTTAATATTTCCTAGATGTTTGTTTGAATGTTTTGTTCGTTGACCTTTAATATTCATAGATGTTTGTTTGAATGTTTTGTTCGTTGACCTTTAATATTTCATAGATGTTTTGTAGAATGTTTTGTTAGTTTTTCTTTAATATTTATTAGATGTTTGTTTTATGTTTTGTTCGTTTTTCTTTAATATTTCTTAGATGTTTGTTTGAATGTTTTGTTCGTTTTTCTTTAATATTTCTTAGATGTTTGTTTGAATGTTTTGTTCGTTTTTCTTTAATATTTCTTAGATGTTTGTTTGAATGTTTTGTTCGTTTTTCTTTAATATTTCTTAGATGTTTGTTTAATGTTTTGTTCGTTTTTCTTTAATATTTCTTTGATGTTTGTTTGATGTTTTGTTCGTTTTTCTTTAATATTTCTTAGATGTTTGTTTGAATGTTTTGTTCGTTTTTCTTTAATATTTCTTAGATGTTTGTTTGAATGTTTTGTTCGTTTTTCTTTAATATTTCTTTGATGTTTGTTTGATGTTTTGTTCGTTTTTCTTTAATATTTATTAGATGTTTGTTTTATGTTTTGTTCGTTTTTCTTTAATATTTCTTAGATGTTTGTTTGAATGTTTTGTTCGTTTTTCTTTAATATTTCTTAGATGTTTGTTTGAATGTTTTGTTCGTTTTTCTTTAATATTTATTAGATGTTTGTTTGAATGTTTTGTTCGTTTTTCTTTAATATTTCTTAGATGTTTGTTTGAATGTTTTGTTCGTTTTTCTTTAATATTTCTTAGATGTTTGTTTGAATGTTTTGTTCGTTTTTCTTTAATATTTCTTTGATGTTTGTTTGATGTTTTGTTCGTTTTTCTTTAATATTTATTAGATGTTTGTTTTATGTTTTGTTCGTTTTTCTTTAATATTTCTTAGATGTTTGTTTGAATGTTTTGTTCGTTTTTCTTTAATATTTATTAGATGTTTGTTTTATGTTTTGTTCGTTTTTCTTTAATATTTCTTTGATGTTTGTTTGAATGTTTTGTTCGTTGACCTTTAATATTTCATAGATGTTTTGTAGAATGTTTTGTTAGTTTTTCTTTAATATTTATTAGATGTTTGTTTTATGTTTTGTTCGTTTTTCTTTAATATTTCTTAGATGTTTGTTTGAATGTTTTGTTCGTTTTTCTTTAATATTTCTTAGATGTTTGTTTGAATGTTTTGTTCGTTTTTCTTTAATATTTATTAGATGTTTGTTTGAATGGTTTGTTCGTTTTTCTTTAATATTTCTTAGATGTTTGTTTGAATGTTTTGTTCGTTGACCTTTAATATTTCATAGATGTTTTGTAGAATGTTTTGTTAGTTTTTCTTTAATATTTATTAGATGTTTGTTTTATGTTTTGTTCGTTTTTCTTTAATATTTCTTAGATGTTTGTTTGAATGTTTTGTTCGTTTTTCTTTAATATTTCTTAGATGTTTGTTTGAATGTTTTGTTCGTTTTTCTTTAATATTTCTTAGATGTTTGTTTGAATGTTTTGTTCGTTTTTCTTTAATATTTATTAGATGTTTGTTTGAATGTTTTGTTCGTTTTTCTTTAATATTTCTTAGATGTTTGTTTGAATGTTTTGTTCGTTTTTCTTTAATATTTCTTAGATGTTTGTTTGAATGTTTTGTTCGTTTTTCTTTAATATTTCTTTGATGTTTGTTTGATGTTTTGTTCGTTTTTCTTTAATATTTATTAGATGTTTGTTTTATGTTTTGTTCGTTTTTCTTTAATATTTCTTAGATGTTTGTTTGAATGTTTTGTTCGTTTTTCTTTAATATTTATTAGATGTTTGTTTTATGTTTTGTTCGTTTTTCTTTAATATTTCTTTGATGTTTGTTTGAATGTTTTGTTCGTTGACCTTTAATATTTCATAGATGTTTTGTAGAATGTTTTGTTAGTTTTTCTTTAATATTTATTAGATGTTTGTTTTATGTTTTGTTCGTTTTTCTTTAATATTTCTTAGATGTTTGTTTGAATGTTTTGTTCGTTTTTCTTTAATATTTCTTAGATGTTTGTTTGAATGTTTTGTTCGTTTTTCTTTAATATTTATTAGATGTTTGTTTTATGTTTTGTTCGTTTTTCTTTAATATTTCTTTGATGTTTTTTTGAATGGTTTGTTCGTTTTTCTTTAATATTTCTTAGATGTTTGTTTGAATGTTTTGTTCGTTGACCTTTAATATTTCATAGATGTTTTGTAGAATGTTTTGTTAGTTTTTCTTTAATATTTATTAGATGTTTGTTTTATGTTTTGTTCGTTTTTCTTTAATATTTCTTAGATGTTTGTTTGAATGTTTTGTTCGTTTTTCTTTAATATTTCTTTGATGTTTGTTTGATGTTTTGTTCGTTTTTCTTTAATATTTCTTAGATGTTTGTTTGAATGTTTTGTTCGTTTTTCTTTAATATTTCTTAGATGTTTGTTTGAATGTTTTGTTCGTTTTTCTTTAATATTTCTTAGATGTTTGTTTGAATGTTTTGTTCGTTTTTCTTTAATATTTATTAGATGTTTGTTTTATGTTTTGTTCGTTTTTCTTTAATATTTCTTAGATGTTTGTTTGAATGTTTTGTTCGTTTTTCTTTAATATTTCTTAGATGTTTGTTTGAATGTTTTGTTCGTTTTTCTTTAATATTTATTAGATGTTTGTTTTATGTTTTGTTCGTTTTTCTTTAATATTTCTTTGATGTTTTTTTGAATGGTTTGTTCGTTTTTCTTTAATATTTCTTAGATGTTTGTTTGAATGTTTTGTTCGTTGACCTTTAATATTTCATAGATGTTTTGTAGAATGTTTTGTTCGTTTTTCTTTAATATTTCTTAGATGTTTGTTTGAATGTTTTGTTCGTTTTTCTTTAATATTTCTTAGATGTTTGTTTGAATGTTTTGTTCGTTTTTCTTTAATATTTCTTAGATGTTTGTTTGAATGTTTTGTTCGTTTTTCTTTAATATTTATTAGATGATTGTTTGAATGTTTTGTTCGTTTTTCTTTAATATTTCTTAGATGTTTGTTTGAATGTTTTGTTCGTTTTTCTTTAATATTTCTTAGATGTTTGTTTGAATGTTTTGTTCGTTTTTCTTTAATATTTCTTTGATGTTTGTTTGATGTTTTGTTCGTTTTTCTTTAATATTTATTAGATGTTTGTTTTATGTTTTGTTCGTTTTTCTTTAATATTTCTTAGATGTTTGTTTGAATGTTTTGTTCGTTTTTCTTTAATATTTATTAGATGTTTGTTTTATGTTTTGTTCGTTTTTCTTTAATATTTCTTTGATGTTTGTTTGAATGTTTTGTTCGTTGACCTTTAATATTTCATAGATGTTTTGTAGAATGTTTTGTTAGTTTTTCTTTAATATTTATTAGATGTTTGTTTTATGTTTTGTTCGTTTTTCTTTAATATTTCTTAGATGTTTGTTTGAATGTTTTGTTCGTTTTTCTTTAATATTTCTTAGATGTTTGTTTGAATGTTTTGTTCGTTTTTCTTTAATATTTATTAGATGTTTGTTTTATGTTTTGTTCGTTTTTCTTTAATATTTCTTTGATGTTTTTTTGAATGGTTTGTTCGTTTTTCTTTAATATTTCTTAGATGTTTGTTTGAATGTTTTGTTCGTTGACCTTTAATATTTCATAGATGTTTTGTAGAATGTTTTGTTAGTTTTTCTTTAATATTTATTAGATGTTTGTTTTATGTTTTGTTCGTTTTTCTTTAATATTTCTTAGATGTTTGTTTGAATGTTTTGTTCGTTTTTCTTTAATATTTCTTTGATGTTTGTTTGATGTTTTGTTCGTTTTTCTTTAATATTTCTTAGATGTTTGTTTGAATGTTTTGTTCGTTTTTCTTTAATATTTCTTAGATGTTTGTTTGAATGTTTTGTTCGTTTTTCTTTAATATTTCTTAGATGTTTGTTTGAATGTTTTGTTCGTTGACCTTTAATATTTCATAGATGTTTTGTAGAATGTTTTGTTCGTTTTTCTTTAATATTTATTAGATGTTTGTTTTATGTTTTGTTCGTTTTTCTTTAATATTTCTTAGATGTTTGTTTGAATGTTTTGTTCGTTTTTCTTTAATATTTATTAGATGTTTGTTTTATGTTTTGTTCGTTTTTCTTTAATATTTCTTTGATGTTTGTTTGAATGTTTTGTTCGTTGACCTTTAATATTTCATAGATGTTTTGTAGAATGTTTTGTTAGTTTTTCTTTAATATTTATTAGATGTTTGTTTTATGTTTTGTTCGTTTTTCTTTAATATTTCTTAGATGTTTGTTTGAATGTTTTGTTCGTTTTTCTTTAATATTTCTTAGATGTTTGTTTGAATGTTTTGTTCGTTTTTCTTTAATATTTATTAGATGTTTGTTTTATGTTTTGTTCGTTTTTCTTTAATATTTCTTTGATGTTTGTTTGATGTTTTGTTCGTTTTTCTTTAATATTTCTTAGATGTTTGTTTGAATGTTTTGTTCGTTGACCTTTAATATTTCATAGATGTTTTGTAGAATGTTTTGTTAGTTTTTCTTTAATATTTATTAGATGTTTGTTTTATGTTTTGTTCGTTTTTCTTTAATATTTCTTAGATGTTTGTTTGAATGTTTTGTTCGTTTTTCTTTAATATTTCTTTGATGTTTGTTTGATGTTTTGTTCGTTTTTCTTTAATATTTCTTAGATGTTTGTTTGAATGTTTTGTTCGTTTTTCTTTAATATTTCTTAGATGTTTGTTTGAATGTTTTGTTCGTTTTTCTTTAATATTTCTTAGATGTTTGTTTGAATGTTTTGTTCGTTTTTCTTTAATATTTATTAGATGTTTGTTTTATGTTTTGTTCGTTTTTCTTTAATATTTCTTAGATGTTTGTTTGAATGTTTTGTTCGTTTTTCTTTAATATTTCTTAGATGTTTGTTTGAATGTTTTGTTCGTTTTTCTTTAATATTTATTAGATGTTTGTTTTATGTTTTGTTCGTTTTTCTTTAATATTTCTTTGATGTTTTTTTGAATGGTTTGTTCGTTTTTCTTTAATATTTCTTAGATGTTTGTTTGAATGTTTTGTTCGTTGACCTTTAATATTTCATAGATGTTTTGTAGAATGTTTTGTTAGTTTTTCTTTAATATTTATTAGATGTTTGTTTTATGTTTTGTTCGTTTTTCTTTAATATTTCTTAGATGTTTGTTTGAATGTTTTGTTCGTTTTTCTTTAATATTTCTTAGATGTTTGTTTGAATGTTTTGTTCGTTTTTCTTTAATATTTATTTGATGTTTGTTTTATGTTTTGTTCGTTTTTCTTTAATATTTCTTTGATGTTTTTTTGAATGGTTTGTTCGTTTTTCTTTAATATTTCTTAGATGTTTGTTTGAATGTTTTGTTCGTTGACCTTTAATATTTCATAGATGTTTTGTAGAATGTTTTGTTCGTTTTTCTTTAATATTTCTTAGATGTTTGTTTGAATGTTTTGTTCGTTTTTCTTTAATATTTCTTAGATGTTTGTTTGAATGTTTTGTTCGTTTTTCTTTAATATTTCTTAGATGTTTGTTTGAATGTTTTGTTCGTTTTTCTTTAATATTTATTAGATGATTGTTTGAATGTTTTGTTCGTTTTTCTTTAATATTTCTTAGATGTTTGTTTGAATGTTTTGTTCGTTGACCTTTAATATTTCATAGATGTTTTGTAGAATGTTTTGTTAGTTTTTCTTTAATATTTATTAGATGTTTGTTTTATGTTTTGTTCGTTTTTCTTTAATATTTCTTAGATGTTTGTTTGAATGTTTTGTTCGTTTTTCTTTAATATTTCTTTGATGTTTGTTTGATGTTTTGTTCGTTTTTCTTTAATATTTCTTAGATGTTTGTTTGAATGTTTTGTTCGTTTTTCTTTAATATTTCTTAGATGTTTGTTTGAATGTTTTGTTCGTTTTTCTTTAATATTTCTTAGATGTTTGTTTGAATGTTTTGTTCGTTTTTCTTTAATATTTATTAGATGTTTGTTTTATGTTTTGTTCGTTTTTCTTTAATATTTCTTAGATGTTTGTTTGAATGTTTTGTTCGTTTTTCTTTAATATTTCTTAGATGTTTGTTTGAATGTTTTGTTCGTTTTTCTTTAATATTTATTAGATGTTTGTTTTATGTTTTGTTCGTTTTTCTTTAATATTTCTTTGATGTTTTTTTGAATGGTTTGTTCGTTTTTCTTTAATATTTCTTAGATGTTTGTTTGAATGTTTTGTTCGTTGACCTTTAATATTTCATAGATGTTTTGTAGAATGTTTTGTTAGTTTTTCTTTAATATTTATTAGATGTTTGTTTTATGTTTTGTTCGTTTTTCTTTAATATTTCTTAGATGTTTGTTTGAATGTTTTGTTCGTTTTTCTTTAATATTTCTTAGATGTTTGTTTGAATGTTTTGTTCGTTTTTCTTTAATATTTATTTGATGTTTGTTTTATGTTTTGTTCGTTTTTCTTTAATATTTCTTTGATGTTTTTTTGAATGGTTTGTTCGTTTTTCTTTAATATTTCTTAGATGTTTGTTTGAATGTTTTGTTCGTTGACCTTTAATATTTCATAGATGTTTTGTAGAATGTTTTGTTCGTTTTTCTTTAATATTTCTTAGATGTTTGTTTGAATGTTTTGTTCGTTTTTCTTTAATATTTCTTAGATGTTTGTTTGAATGTTTTGTTCGTTTTTCTTTAATATTTCTTAGATGTTTGTTTGAATGTTTTGTTCGTTTTTCTTTAATATTTATTAGATGATTGTTTGAATGTTTTGTTCGTTTTTCTTTAATATTTCTTAGATGTTTGTTTGAATGTTTTGTTCGTTTTTCTTTAATATTTCTTAGATGTTTGTTTGAATGTTTTGTTCGTTTTTCTTTAATATTTCTTTGATGTTTGTTTGATGTTTTGTTCGTTTTTCTTTAATATTTATTAGATGTTTGTTTTATGTTTTGTTCGTTTTTCTTTAATATTTCTTAGATGTTTGTTTGAATGTTTTGTTCGTTTTTCTTTAATATTTATTAGATGTTTGTTTTATGTTTTGTTCGTTTTTCTTTAATATTTCTTTGATGTTTGTTTGAATGTTTTGTTCGTTGACCTTTAATATTTCATAGATGTTTTGTAGAATGTTTTGTTAGTTTTTCTTTAATATTTATTAGATGTTTGTTTTATGTTTTGTTCGTTTTTCTTTAATATTTCTTAGATGTTTGTTTGAATGTTTTGTTCGTTTTTCTTTAATATTTCTTAGATGTTTGTTTGAATGTTTTGTTCGTTTTTCTTTAATATTTATTAGATGTTTGTTTTATGTTTTGTTCGTTTTTCTTTAATATTTCTTTGATGTTTTTTTGAATGGTTTGTTCGTTTTTCTTTAATATTTCTTAGATGTTTGTTTGAATGTTTTGTTCGTTGACCTTTAATATTTCATAGATGTTTTGTAGAATGTTTTGTTAGTTTTTCTTTAATATTTATTAGATGTTTGTTTTATGTTTTGTTCGTTTTTCTTTAATAGTTCTTAGATGTTTGTTTGAATGTTTTGTTCGTTTTTCTTTAATATTTATTAGATGATTGTTTGAATGTTTTGTTCGTTTTTCTTTAATATTTCTTAGATGTTTGTTTGAATGTTTTGTTCGTTTTTCTTTAATATTTCTTAGATGTTTGTTTGAATGTTTTGTTCGTTTTTCTTTAATATTTCTTTGATGTTTGTTTGATGTTTTGTTCGTTTTTCTTTAATATTTATTAGATGTTTGTTTTATGTTTTGTTCGTTTTTCTTTAATATTTCTTAGATGTTTGTTTGAATGTTTTGTTCGTTTTTCTTTAATATTTATTAGATGTTTGTTTTATGTTTTGTTCGTTTTTCTTTAATATTTCTTTGATGTTTGTTTGAATGTTTTGTTCGTTGACCTTTAATATTTCATAGATGTTTTGTAGAATGTTTTGTTAGTTTTTCTTTAATATTTATTAGATGTTTGTTTTATGTTTTGTTCGTTTTTCTTTAATATTTCTTAGATGTTTGTTTGAATGTTTTGTTCGTTTTTCTTTAATATTTCTTAGATGTTTGTTTGAATGTTTTGTTCGTTTTTCTTTAATATTTATTAGATGTTTGTTTTATGTTTTGTTCGTTTTTCTTTAATATTTCTTTGATGTTTTTTTGAATGGTTTGTTCGTTTTTCTTTAATATTTCTTAGATGTTTGTTTGAATGTTTTGTTCGTTGACCTTTAATATTTCATAGATGTTTTGTAGAATGTTTTGTTAGTTTTTCTTTAATATTTATTAGATGTTTGTTTTATGTTTTGTTCGTTTTTCTTTAATATTTCTTAGATGTTTGTTTGAATGTTTTGTTCGTTTTTCTTTAATATTTCTTTGATGTTTGTTTGATGTTTTGTTCGTTTTTCTTTAATATTTCTTAGATGTTTGTTTGAATGTTTTGTTCGTTTTTCTTTAATATTTCTTAGATGTTTGTTTGAATGTTTTGTTCGTTTTTCTTTAATATTTCTTAGATGTTTGTTTGAATGTTTTGTTCGTTGACCTTTAATATTTCATAGATGTTTTGTAGAATGTTTTGTTAGTTTTTCTTTAATATTTATTAGATGTTTGTTTTATGTTTTGTTCGTTTTTCTTTAATATTTCTTAGATGTTTGTTTGAATGTTTTGTTCGTTTTTCTTTAATATTTCTTAGATGTTTGTTTGAATGTTTTGTTCGTTTTTCTTTAATATTTATTAGATGTTTGTTTTATGTTTTGTTCGTTTTTCTTTAATATTTCTTTGATGTTTTTTTGAATGGTTTGTTCGTTTTTCTTTAATATTTCTTAGATGTTTGTTTGAATGTTTTGTTCGTTGACCTTTAATATTTCATAGATGTTTTGTAGAATGTTTTGTTCGTTTTTCTTTAATATTTCTTAGATGTTTGTTTGAATGTTTTGTTCGTTTTTCTTTAATATTTCTTAGATGTTTGTTTGAATGTTTTGTTCGTTTTTCTTTAATATTTCTTAGATGTTTGTTTGAATGTTTTGTTCGTTTTTCTTTAATATTTATTAGATGATTGTTTGAATGTTTTGTTCGTTTTTCTTTAATATTTCTTAGATGTTTGTTTGAATGTTTTGTTCGTTTTTCTTTAATATTTCTTAGATGTTTGTTTGAATGTTTTGTTCGTTTTTCTTTAATATTTCTTTGATGTTTGTTTGATGTTTTGTTCGTTTTTCTTTAATATTTATTAGATGTTTGTTTTATGTTTTGTTCGTTTTTCTTTAATATTTCTTAGATGTTTGTTTGAATGTTTTGTTCGTTTTTCTTTAATATTTATTAGATGTTTGTTTTATGTTTTGTTCGTTTTTCTTTAATATTTCTTTGATGTTTGTTTGAATGTTTTGTTCGTTGACCTTTAATATTTCATAGATGTTTTGTAGAATGTTTTGTTAGTTTTTCTTTAATATTTATTAGATGTTTGTTTTATGTTTTGTTCGTTTTTCTTTAATATTTCTTAGATGTTTGTTTGAATGTTTTGTTCGTTTTTCTTTAATATTTCTTAGATGTTTGTTTGAATGTTTTGTTCGTTTTTCTTTAATATTTATTAGATGTTTGTTTTATGTTTTGTTCGTTTTTCTTTAATATTTCTTTGATGTTTTTTTGAATGGTTTGTTCGTTTTTCTTTAATATTTCTTAGATGTTTGTTTGAATGTTTTGTTCGTTGACCTTTAATATTTCATAGATGTTTTGTAGAATGTTTTGTTAGTTTTTCTTTAATATTTATTAGATGTTTGTTTTATGTTTTGTTCGTTTTTCTTTAATATTTCTTAGATGTTTGTTTGAATGTTTTGTTCGTTTTTCTTTAATATTTCTTTGATGTTTGTTTGATGTTTTGTTCGTTTTTCTTTAATATTTCTTAGATGTTTGTTTGAATGTTTTGTTCGTTTTTCTTTAATATTTCTTAGATGTTTGTTTGAATGTTTTGTTCGTTTTTCTTTAATATTTCTTAGATGTTTGTTTGAATGTTTTGTTCGTTGACCTTTAATATTTCATAGATGTTTTGTAGAATGTTTTGTTCGTTTTTCTTTAATATTTATTAGATGTTTGTTTTATGTTTTGTTCGTTTTTCTTTAATATTTCTTAGATGTTTGTTTGAATGTTTTGTTCGTTTTTCTTTAATATTTATTAGATGTTTGTTTTATGTTTTGTTCGTTTTTCTTTAATATTTCTTTGATGTTTGTTTGAATGTTTTGTTCGTTGACCTTTAATATTTCATAGATGTTTTGTAGAATGTTTTGTTAGTTTTTCTTTAATATTTATTAGATGTTTGTTTTATGTTTTGTTCGTTTTTCTTTAATATTTCTTAGATGTTTGTTTGAATGTTTTGTTCGTTTTTCTTTAATATTTCTTAGATGTTTGTTTGAATGTTTTGTTCGTTTTTCTTTAATATTTATTAGATGTTTGTTTTATGTTTTGTTCGTTTTTCTTTAATATTTCTTTGATGTTTGTTTGATGTTTTGTTCGTTTTTCTTTAATATTTCTTAGATGTTTGTTTGAATGTTTTGTTCGTTGACCTTTAATATTTCATAGATGTTTTGTAGAATGTTTTGTTAGTTTTTCTTTAATATTTATTAGATGTTTGTTTTATGTTTTGTTCGTTTTTCTTTAATATTTCTTAGATGTTTGTTTGAATGTTTTGTTCGTTTTTCTTTAATATTTCTTTGATGTTTGTTTGATGTTTTGTTCGTTTTTCTTTAATATTTCTTAGATGTTTGTTTGAATGTTTTGTTCGTTTTTCTTTAATATTTCTTAGATGTTTGTTTGAATGTTTTGTTCGTTTTTCTTTAATATTTCTTAGATGTTTGTTTGAATGTTTTGTTCGTTTTTCTTTAATATTTCTTAGATGTTTGTTTGAATGTTTTGTTCGTTTTTCTTTAATATTTATTAGATGTTTGTTTTATGTTTTGTTCGTTTTTCTTTAATATTTCTTTGATGTTTTTTTGAATGGTTTGTTCGTTTTTCTTTAATATTTCTTAGATGTTTGTTTGAATGTTTTGTTCGTTGACCTTTAATATTTCATAGATGTTTTGTAGAATGTTTTGTTAGTTTTTCTTTAATATTTATTAGATGTTTGTTTTATGTTTTGTTCGTTTTTCTTTAATATTTCTTAGATGTTTGTTTGAATGTTTTGTTCGTTTTTCTTTAATATTTCTTAGATGTTTGTTTGAATGTTTTGTTCGTTTTTCTTTAATATTTATTAGATGTTTGTTTGAATGGTTTGTTCGTTTTTCTTTAATATTTCTTAGATGTTTGTTTGAATGTTTTGTTCGTTTTTCTTTAATATTTCTTAGATGTTTGTTTGAATGTTTTGTTCGTTTTTCTTTAATATTTATTAGATGTTTGTTTGAATGGTTTGTTCGTTTTTCTTTAATATTTCTTAGATGTTTGTTTGAATGTTTTGTTCGTTTTTCTTTAATATTTCTTAGATGTTTGTTTGAATGTTTTGTTCGTTTTTCTTTAATATTTCTTAGATGTTTGTTTTATGTTTTGTTCGTTTTTCTTTAATATTTCTTAGATGTTTGTTTGAATGTTTTGTTCGTTTTTCTTTAATATTTCTTAGATGTTTGTTTGAATGTTTTGTTCGTTTTTCTTTAATATTTCTTAGATGTTTGTTTGAATGTTTTGTTCGTTTTTCTTTAATATTTATTAGATGTTTGTTTGAATGTTTTGTTCGTTTTTCTTTAATATTTCTTAGATGTTTGTTTGAATGTTTTGTTCGTTTTTCTTTAATATTTCTTAGATGTTTGTTTGAATGTTTTGTTCGTTTTTCTTTAATATTTCTTTGATGTTTGTTTGATGTTTTGTTCGTTTTTCTTTAATATTTATTAGATGTTTGTTTTATGTTTTGTTCGTTTTTCTTTAATATTTCTTAGATGTTTGTTTGAATGTTTTGTTCGTTTTTCTTTAATATTTATTAGATGTTTGTTTTATGTTTTGTTCGTTTTTCTTTAATATTTCTTTGATGTTTGTTTGAATGTTTTGTTCGTTGACCTTTAATATTTCATAGATGTTTTGTAGAATGTTTTGTTAGTTTTTCTTTAATATTTATTAGATGTTTGTTTTATGTTTTGTTCGTTTTTCTTTAATATTTCTTAGATGTTTGTTTGAATGTTTTGTTCGTTTTTCTTTAATATTTCTTAGATGTTTGTTTGAATGTTTTGTTCGTTTTTCTTTAATATTTATTAGATGTTTGTTTTATGTTTTGTTCGTTTTTCTTTAATATTTCTTTGATGTTTTTTTGAATGGTTTGTTCGTTTTTCTTTAATATTTCTTAGATGTTTGTTTGAATGTTTTGTTCGTTGACCTTTAATATTTCATAGATGTTTTGTAGAATGTTTTGTTAGTTTTTCTTTAATATTTATTAGATGTTTGTTTTATGTTTTGTTCGTTTTTCTTTAATATTTCTTAGATGTTTGTTTGAATGTTTTGTTCGTTTTTCTTTAATATTTCTTTGATGTTTGTTTGATGTTTTGTTCGTTTTTCTTTAATATTTCTTAGATGTTTGTTTGAATGTTTTGTTCGTTTTTCTTTAATATTTCTTAGATGTTTGTTTGAATGTTTTGTTCGTTTTTCTTTAATATTTCTTAGATGTTTGTTTGAATGTTTTGTTCGTTTTTCTTTAATATTTATTAGATGTTTGTTTTATGTTTTGTTCGTTTTTCTTTAATATTTCTTAGATGTTTGTTTGAATGTTTTGTTCGTTTTTCTTTAATATTTCTTAGATGTTTGTTTGAATGTTTTGTTCGTTTTTCTTTAATATTTATTAGATGTTTGTTTTATGTTTTGTTCGTTTTTCTTTAATATTTCTTTGATGTTTTTTTGAATGGTTTGTTCGTTTTTCTTTAATATTTCTTAGATGTTTGTTTGAATGTTTTGTTCGTTGACCTTTAATATTTCATAGATGTTTTGTAGAATGTTTTGTTAGTTTTTCTTTAATATTTATTAGATGTTTGTTTTATGTTTTGTTCGTTTTTCTTTAATATTTCTTAGATGTTTGTTTGAATGTTTTGTTCGTTTTTCTTTAATATTTCTTAGATGTTTGTTTGAATGTTTTGTTCGTTTTTCTTTAATATTTATTAGATGTTTGTTTGAATGGTTTGTTCGTTTTTCTTTAATATTTCTTAGATGTTTGTTTGAATGTTTTGTTCGTTGACCTTTAATATTTCATAGATGTTTTGTAGAATGTTTTGTTAGTTTTTCTTTAATATTTATTAGATGTTTGTTTTATGTTTTGTTCGTTTTTCTTTAATATTTCTTAGATGTTTGTTTGAATGTTTTGTTCGTTTTTCTTTAATATTTCTTAGATGTTTGTTTGAATGTTTTGTTCGTTTTTCTTTAATATTTCTTAGATGTTTGTTTGAATGTTTTGTTCGTTTTTCTTTAATATTTATTAGATGTTTGTTTGAATGTTTTGTTCGTTTTTCTTTAATATTTCTTAGATGTTTGTTTGAATGTTTTGTTCGTTTTTCTTTAATATTTCTTAGATGTTTGTTTGAATGTTTTGTTCGTTTTTCTTTAATATTTCTTTGATGTTTGTTTGATGTTTTGTTCGTTTTTCTTTAATATTTATTAGATGTTTGTTTTATGTTTTGTTCGTTTTTCTTTAATATTTCTTAGATGTTTGTTTGAATGTTTTGTTCGTTTTTCTTTAATATTTATTAGATGTTTGTTTTATGTTTTGTTCGTTTTTCTTTAATATTTCTTTGATGTTTGTTTGAATGTTTTGTTCGTTGACCTTTAATATTTCATAGATGTTTTGTAGAATGTTTTGTTAGTTTTTCTTTAATATTTATTAGATGTTTGTTTTATGTTTTGTTCGTTTTTCTTTAATATTTCTTAGATGTTTGTTTGAATGTTTTGTTCGTTTTTCTTTAATATTTCTTAGATGTTTGTTTGAATGTTTTGTTCGTTTTTCTTTAATATTTATTAGATGTTTGTTTTATGTTTTGTTCGTTTTTCTTTAATATTTCTTTGATGTTTTTTTGAATGGTTTGTTCGTTTTTCTTTAATATTTCTTAGATGTTTGTTTGAATGTTTTGTTCGTTGACCTTTAATATTTCATAGATGTTTTGTAGAATGTTTTGTTAGTTTTTCTTTAATATTTATTAGATGTTTGTTTTATGTTTTGTTCGTTTTTCTTTAATATTTCTTAGATGTTTGTTTGAATGTTTTGTTCGTTTTTCTTTAATATTTCTTTGATGTTTGTTTGATGTTTTGTTCGTTTTTCTTTAATATTTCTTAGATGTTTGTTTGAATGTTTTGTTCGTTTTTCTTTAATATTTCTTAGATGTTTGTTTGAATGTTTTGTTCGTTTTTCTTTAATATTTCTTAGATGTTTGTTTGAATGTTTTGTTCGTTTTTCTTTAATATTTCTTTGATGTTTGTTTGATGTTTTGTTCGTTTTTCTTTAATATTTATTAGATGTTTGTTTTATGTTTTGTTCGTTTTTCTTTAATATTTCTTTGATGTTTGTTTGATGTTTTGTTCGTTTTTCTTTAATATTTATTAGATGTTTGTTTTATGTTTTGTTCGTTTTTCTTTAATATTTCTTTGATGTTTTTTTGAATGGTTTGTTCGTTTTTCTTTAATATTTCTTAGATGTTTGTTTGAATGTTTTGTTCGTTGACCTTTAATATTTCATAGATGTTTTGTAGAATGTTTTGTTCGTTTTTCTTTAATATTTATTAGATGTTTGTTTTATGTTTTGTTCGTTTTTCTTTAATATTTCTTTGATGTTTTTTTGAATGGTTTGTTCGTTTTTCTTTACTATTTCTTAGATGTTTGTTTGAATGTTTTGTTCGTTGACCTTTAATATTTCATAGATGTTTTGTAGAATGTTTTGTTAGTTTTTCTTTAATATTTATTAGATGTTTGTTTGAATGTTTTGTTCGTTGACCTTTAATATTTCATAGATGTTTTGTAGAATGTTTTGTTAGTTTTTCTTTAATATTTATTAGATGTTTGTTTTATGTTTTGTTCGTTTTTCTTTAATATTTCTTAGATGTTTGTTTGAATGTTTTGTTCGTTTTTCTTTAATATTTCTTAGATGTTTGTTTGAATGTTTTGTTCGTTTTTCTTTAATATTTCTTAGATGTTTGTTTGAATGTTTTGTTCGTTTTTCTTTAATATTTATTAGATGTTTGTTTGAATGTTTTGTTCGTTTTTCTTTAATATTTCTTAGATGTTTGTTTGAATGTTTTGTTCGTTTTTCTTTAATATTTCTTAGATGTTTGTTTGAATGTTTTGTTCGTTTTTCTTTAATATTTCTTTGATGTTTGTTTGATGTTTTGTTCGTTTTTCTTTAATATTTATTAGATGTTTGTTTTATGTTTTGTTCGTTTTTCTTTAATATTTCTTAGATGTTTGTTTGAATGTTTTGTTCGTTTTTCTTTAATATTTATTAGATGTTTGTTTTATGTTTTGTTCGTTTTTCTTTAATATTTCTTTGATGTTTGTTTGAATGTTTTGTTCGTTGACCTTTAATATTTCATAGATGTTTTGTAGAATGTTTTGTTAGTTTTTCTTTAATATTTATTAGATGTTTGTTTTATGTTTTGTTCGTTTTTCTTTAATATTTCTTAGATGTTTGTTTGAATGTTTTGTTCGTTTTTCTTTAATATTTCTTAGATGTTTGTTTGAATGTTTTGTTCGTTTTTCTTTAATATTTATTAGATGTTTGTTTTATGTTTTGTTCGTTTTTCTTTAATATTTCTTTGATGTTTTTTTGAATGGTTTGTTCGTTTTTCTTTAATATTTCTTAGATGTTTGTTTGAATGTTTTGTTCGTTGACCTTTAATATTTCATAGATGTTTTGTAGAATGTTTTGTTAGTTTTTCTTTAATATTTATTAGATGTTTGTTTTATGTTTTGTTCGTTTTTCTTTAATATTTCTTAGATGTTTGTTTGAATGTTTTGTTCGTTTTTCTTTAATATTTCTTTGATGTTTGTTTGATGTTTTGTTCGTTTTTCTTTAATATTTCTTAGATGTTTGTTTGAATGTTTTGTTCGTTTTTCTTTAATATTTCTTAGATGTTTGTTTGAATGTTTTGTTCGTTTTTCTTTAATATTTCTTAGATGTTTGTTTGAATGTTTTGTTCGTTTTTCTTTAATATTTCTTTGATGTTTGTTTGATGTTTTGTTCGTTTTTCTTTAATATTTATTAGATGTTTGTTTTATGTTTTGTTCGTTTTTCTTTAATATTTCTTTGATGTTTTTTTGAATGGTTTGTTCGTTTTTCTTTAATATTTCTTAGATGTTTGTTTGAATGTTTTGTTCGTTGACCTTTAATATTTCATAGATGTTTTGTAGAATGGTTTGTTCGTTTTTCTTTAATATTTCTTAGATGTTTGTTTGAATGTTTTGTTCGTTGACCTTTAATATTTCATAGATGTTTTGTAGAATGTTTTGTTAGTTTTTCTTTAATATTTATTAGATGTTTGTTTTATGTTTTGTTCGTTTTTCTTTAATATTTCTTAGATGTTTGTTTGAATGTTTTGTTCGTTTTTCTTTAATATTTCTTAGATGTTTGTTTGAATGTTTTGTTCGTTTTTCTTTAATATTTCTTTGATGTTTGTTTGATGTTTTGTTCGTTTTTCTTTAATATTTCTTAGATGTTTGTTTGAATGTTTTGTTCGTTTTTCTTTAATATTTCTTAGATGTTTGTTTGAATGTTTTGTTCGTTTTTCTTTAATATTTCTTAGATGTTTGTTTGAATGTTTTGTTCGTTTTTCTTTAATATTTATTAGATGTTTGTTTTATGTTTTGTTCGTTTTTCTTTAATATTTCTTAGATGTTTGTTTGAATGTTTTGTTCGTTTTTCTTTAATATTTCTTAGATGTTTGTTTGAATGTTTTGTTCGTTTTTCTTTAATATTTATTAGATGTTTGTTTTATGTTTTGTTCGTTTTTCTTTAATATTTCTTTGATGTTTTTTTGAATGGTTTGTTCGTTTTTCTTTAATATTTCTTAGATGTTTGTTTGAATGTTTTGTTCGTTGACCTTTAATATTTCATAGATGTTTTGTAGAATGTTTTGTTAGTTTTTCTTTAATATTTATTAGATGTTTGTTTTATGTTTTGTTCGTTTTTCTTTAATATTTCTTAGATGTTTGTTTGAATGTTTTGTTCGTTTTTCTTTAATATTTCTTAGATGTTTGTTTGAATGTTTTGTTCGTTTTTCTTTAATATTTATTAGATGTTTGTTTGAATGGTTTGTTCGTTTTTCTTTAATATTTCTTAGATGTTTGTTTGAATGTTTTGTTCGTTGACCTTTAATATTTCATAGATGTTTTGTAGAATGTTTTGTTAGTTTTTCTTTAATATTTATTAGATGTTTGTTTTATGTTTTGTTCGTTTTTCTTTAATATTTCTTAGATGTTTGTTTGAATGTTTTGTTCGTTTTTCTTTAATATTTCTTAGATGTTTGTTTGAATGTTTTGTTCGTTTTTCTTTAATATTTCTTAGATGTTTGTTTGAATGTTTTGTTCGTTTTTCTTTAATATTTATTAGATGTTTGTTTGAATGTTTTGTTCGTTTTTCTTTAATATTTCTTAGATGTTTGTTTGAATGTTTTGTTCGTTTTTCTTTAATATTTCTTAGATGTTTGTTTGAATGTTTTGTTCGTTTTTCTTTAATATTTCTTTGATGTTTGTTTGATGTTTTGTTCGTTTTTCTTTAATATTTATTAGATGTTTGTTTTATGTTTTGTTCGTTTTTCTTTAATATTTCTTAGATGTTTGTTTGAATGTTTTGTTCGTTTTTCTTTAATATTTATTAGATGTTTGTTTTATGTTTTGTTCGTTTTTCTTTAATATTTCTTTGATGTTTGTTTGAATGTTTTGTTCGTTGACCTTTAATATTTCATAGATGTTTTGTAGAATGTTTTGTTAGTTTTTCTTTAATATTTATTAGATGTTTGTTTTATGTTTTGTTCGTTTTTCTTTAATATTTCTTAGATGTTTGTTTGAATGTTTTGTTCGTTTTTCTTTAATATTTCTTAGATGTTTGTTTGAATGTTTTGTTCGTTTTTCTTTAATATTTATTAGATGTTTGTTTTATGTTTTGTTCGTTTTTCTTTAATATTTCTTTGATGTTTTTTTGAATGGTTTGTTCGTTTTTCTTTAATATTTCTTAGATGTTTGTTTGAATGTTTTGTTCGTTGACCTTTAATATTTCATAGATGTTTTGTAGAATGTTTTGTTAGTTTTTCTTAATATTTATTAGATGTTTGTTTTATGTTTTGTTCGTTTTTCTTTAATATTTCTTAGATGTTTGTTTGAATGTTTTGTTCGTTTTTCTTTAATATTTCTTTGATGTTTGTTTGATGTTTTGTTCGTTTTTCTTTAATATTTCTTAGATGTTTGTTTGAATGTTTTGTTCGTTTTTCTTTAATATTTCTTAGATGTTTGTTTGAATGTTTTGTTCGTTTTTCTTTAATATTTCTTAGATGTTTGTTTGAATGTTTTGTTCGTTTTTCTTTAATATTTCTTTGATGTTTGTTTGATGTTTTGTTCGTTTTTCTTTAATATTTATTAGATGTTTGTTTTATGTTTTGTTCGTTTTTCTTTAATATTTCTTAGATGTTTGTTTGAATGTTTTGTTCGTTTTTCTTTAATATTTATTAGATGTTTGTTTTATGTTTTGTTCGTTTTTCTTTAATATTTCTTTGATGTTTGTTTGAATGTTTTGTTCGTTGACCTTTAATATTTCATAGATGTTTTGTAGAATGTTTTGTTAGTTTTTCTTTAATATTTATTAGATGTTTGTTTTATGTTTTGTTCGTTTTTCTTTAATATTTCTTAGATGTTTGTTTGAATGTTTTGTTCGTTTTTCTTTAATATTTCTTAGATGTTTGTTTGAATGTTTTGTTCGTTTTTCTTTAATATTTATTAGATGTTTGTTTTATGTTTTGTTCGTTTTTCTTTAATATTTCTTTGATGTTTTTTTGAATGGTTTGTTCGTTTTTCTTTAATATTTCTTAGATGTTTGTTTGAATGTTTTGTTCGTTGACCTTTAATATTTCATAGATGTTTTGTAGAATGTTTTGTTAGTTTTTCTTAATATTTATTAGATGTTTGTTTTATGTTTTGTTCGTTTTTCTTTAATATTTCTTAGATGTTTGTTTGAATGTTTTGTTCGTTTTTCTTTAATATTTCTTTGATGTTTGTTTGATGTTTTGTTCGTTTTTCTTTAATATTTCTTAGATGTTTGTTTGAATGTTTTGTTCGTTTTTCTTTAATATTTCTTAGATGTTTGTTTGAATGTTTTGTTCGTTTTTCTTTAATATTTCTTAGATGTTTGTTTGAATGTTTTGTTCGTTTTTCTTTAATATTTCTTTGATGTTTGTTTGATGTTTTGTTCGTTTTTCTTTAATATTTATTAGATGTTTGTTTTATGTTTTGTTCGTTTTTCTTTAATATTTCTTAGATGTTTGTTTGAATGTTTTGTTCGTTTTTCTTTAATATTTATTAGATGTTTGTTTTATGTTTTGTTCGTTTTTCTTTAATATTTCTTTGATGTTTGTTTGAATGTTTTGTTCGTTGACCTTTAATATTTCATAGATGTTTTGTAGAATGTTTTGTTAGTTTTTCTTTAATATTTATTAGATGTTTGTTTTATGTTTTGTTCGTTTTTCTTTAATATTTCTTAGATGTTTGTTTGAATGTTTTGTTCGTTTTTCTTTAATATTTCTTAGATGTTTGTTTGAATGTTTTGTTCGTTTTTCTTTAATATTTATTAGATGTTTGTTTTATGTTTTGTTCGTTTTTCTTTAATATTTCTTTGATGTTTTTTTGAATGGTTTGTTCGTTTTTCTTTAATATTTCTTAGATGTTTGTTTGAATGTTTTGTTCGTTGACCTTTAATATTTCATAGATGTTTTGTAGAATGTTTTGTTAGTTTTTCTTTAATATTTATTAGATGTTTGTTTTATGTTTTGTTCGTTTTTCTTTAATATTTCTTTGATGTTTGTTTGAATGTTTTGTTCGTTGACCTTTAATATTTCATAGATGTTTTGTAGAATGTTTTGTTAGTTTTTCTTTAATATTTATTAGATGTTTGTTTTATGTTTTGTTCGTTTTTCTTTAATATTTCTTAGATGTTTGTTTGAATGTTTTGTTCGTTTTTCTTTAATATTTCTTAGATGTTTGTTTGAATGTTTTGTTCGTTTTTCTTTAATATTTATTAGATGTTTGTTTTATGTTTTGTTCGTTTTTCTTTAATATTTCTTTGATGTTTTTTTGAATGGTTTGTTCGTTTTTCTTTAATATTTCTTAGATGTTTGTTTGAATGTTTTGTTCGTTGACCTTTAATATTTCATAGATGTTTTGTAGAATGTTTTGTTAGTTTTTCTTTAATATTTATTAGATGTTTGTTTTATGTTTTGTTCGTTTTTCTTTAATATTTCTTAGATGTTTGTTTGAATGTTTTGTTCGTTTTTCTTTAATATTTCTTTGATGTTTGTTTGATGTTTTGTTCGTTTTTCTTTAATATTTCTTAGATGTTTGTTTGAATGTTTTGTTCGTTTTTCTTTAATATTTCTTAGATGTTTGTTTGAATGTTTTGTTCGTTTTTCTTTAATATTTCTTAGATGTTTGTTTGAATGTTTTGTTCGTTTTTCTTTAATATTTCTTTGATGTTTGTTTGATGTTTTGTTCGTTTTTCTTTAATATTTATTAGATGTTTGTTTTATGTTTTGTTCGTTTTTCTTTAATATTTCTTTGATGTTTGTTTGATGTTTTGTTCGTTTTTCTTTAATATTTATTAGATGTTTGTTTTATGTTTTGTTCGTTTTTCTTTAATATTTCTTTGATGTTTTTTTGAATGGTTTGTTCGTTTTTCTTTAATATTTCTTAGATGTTTGTTTGAATGTTTTGTTCGTTGACCTTTAATATTTCATAGATGTTTTGTAGAATGTTTTGTTCGTTTTTCTTTAATATTTATTAGATGTTTGTTTTATGTTTTGTTCGTTTTTCTTTAATATTTCTTTGATGTTTTTTTGAATGGTTTGTTCGTTTTTCTTTAATATTTCTTAGATGTTTGTTTGAATGTTTTGTTCGTTGACCTTTAATATTTCATAGATGTTTTGTAGAATGTTTTGTTAGTTTTTCTTTAATATTTATTAGATGTTTGTTTGAATGTTTTGTTCGTTGACCTTTAATATTTCATAGATGTTTTGTAGAATGTTTTGTTAGTTTTTCTTTAATATTTATTAGATGTTTGTTTTATGTTTTGTTCGTTTTTCTTTAATATTTCTTAGATGTTTGTTTGAATGTTTTGTTCGTTTTTCTTTAATATTTCTTAGATGTTTGTTTGAATGTTTTGTTCGTTTTTCTTTAATATTTCTTAGATGTTTGTTTGAATGTTTTGTTCGTTTTTCTTTAATATTTATTAGATGTTTGTTTGAATGTTTTGTTCGTTTTTCTTTAATATTTCTTAGATGTTTGTTTGAATGTTTTGTTCGTTTTTCTTTAATATTTCTTAGATGTTTGTTTGAATGTTTTGTTCGTTTTTCTTTAATATTTCTTTGATGTTTGTTTGATGTTTTGTTCGTTTTTCTTTAATATTTATTAGATGTTTGTTTTATGTTTTGTTCGTTTTTCTTTAATATTTCTTAGATGTTTGTTTGAATGTTTTGTTCGTTTTTCTTTAATATTTATTAGATGTTTGTTTTATGTTTTGTTCGTTTTTCTTTAATATTTCTTTGATGTTTGTTTGAATGTTTTGTTCGTTGACCTTTAATATTTCATAGATGTTTTGTAGAATGTTTTGTTAGTTTTTCTTTAATATTTATTAGATGTTTGTTTTATGTTTTGTTCGTTTTTCTTTAATATTTCTTAGATGTTTGTTTGAATGTTTTGTTCGTTTTTCTTTAATATTTCTTAGATGTTTGTTTGAATGTTTTGTTCGTTTTTCTTTAATATTTATTAGATGTTTGTTTTATGTTTTGTTCGTTTTTCTTTAATATTTCTTTGATGTTTTTTTGAATGGTTTGTTCGTTTTTCTTTAATATTTCTTAGATGTTTGTTTGAATGTTTTGTTCGTTGACCTTTAATATTTCATAGATGTTTTGTAGAATGTTTTGTTAGTTTTTCTTTAATATTTATTAGATGTTTGTTTTATGTTTTGTTCGTTTTTCTTTAATATTTCTTAGATGTTTGTTTGAATGTTTTGTTCGTTTTTCTTTAATATTTCTTTGATGTTTGTTTGATGTTTTGTTCGTTTTTCTTTAATATTTCTTAGATGTTTGTTTGAATGTTTTGTTCGTTTTTCTTTAATATTTCTTAGATGTTTGTTTGAATGTTTTGTTCGTTTTTCTTTAATATTTCTTAGATGTTTGTTTGAATGTTTTGTTCGTTTTTCTTTAATATTTCTTTGATGTTTGTTTGATGTTTTGTTCGTTTTTCTTTAATATTTATTAGATGTTTGTTTTATGTTTTGTTCGTTTTTCTTTAATATTTCTTTGATGTTTTTTTGAATGGTTTGTTCGTTTTTCTTTAATATTTCTTAGATGTTTGTTTGAATGTTTTGTTCGTTGACCTTTAATATTTCATAGATGTTTTGTAGAATGGTTTGTTCGTTTTTCTTTAATATTTCTTAGATGTTTGTTTGAATGTTTTGTTCGTTGACCTTTAATATTTCATAGATGTTTTGTAGAATGTTTTGTTAGTTTTTCTTTAATATTTATTAGATGTTTGTTTTATGTTTTGTTCGTTTTTCTTTAATATTTCTTAGATGTTTGTTTGAATGTTTTGTTCGTTTTTCTTTAATATTTCTTAGATGTTTGTTTGAATGTTTTGTTCGTTTTTCTTTAATATTTCTTTGATGTTTGTTTGATGTTTTGTTCGTTTTTCTTTAATATTTCTTAGATGTTTGTTTGAATGTTTTGTTCGTTTTTCTTTAATATTTCTTAGATGTTTGTTTGAATGTTTTGTTCGTTTTTCTTTAATATTTCTTAGATGTTTGTTTGAATGTTTTGTTCGTTTTTCTTTAATATTTATTAGATGTTTGTTTTATGTTTTGTTCGTTTTTCTTTAATATTTCTTAGATGTTTGTTTGAATGTTTTGTTCGTTTTTCTTTAATATTTCTTAGATGTTTGTTTGAATGTTTTGTTCGTTTTTCTTTAATATTTCTTAGATGTTTGTTTGAATGTTTTGTTCGTTTTTCTTTAATATTTCTTAGATGTTTGTTTGAATGTTTTGTTCGTTTTTCTTTAATATTTCTTTGATGTTTGTTTGATGTTTTGTTCGTTTTTCTTTAATATTTATTAGATGTTTGTTTTATGTTTTGTTCGTTTTTCTTTAATATTTCTTAGATGTTTGTTTGAATGTTTTGTTCGTTTTTCTTTAATATTTATTAGATGTTTGTTTTATGTTTTGTTCGTTTTTCTTTAATATTTCTTTGATGTTTGTTTGAATGTTTTGTTCGTTGACCTTTAATATTTCATAGATGTTTTGTAGAATGTTTTGTTAGTTTTTCTTTAATATTTATTAGATGTTTGTTTTATGTTTTGTTCGTTTTTCTTTAATATTTCTTAGATGTTTGTTTGAATGTTTTGTTCGTTTTTCTTTAATATTTCTTAGATGTTTGTTTGAATGTTTTGTTCGTTTTTCTTTAATATTTATTAGATGTTTGTTTTATGTTTTGTTCGTTTTTCTTTAATATTTCTTTGATGTTTTTTTGAATGGTTTGTTCGTTTTTCTTTAATATTTCTTAGATGTTTGTTTGAATGTTTTGTTCGTTGACCTTTAATATTTCATAGATGTTTTGTAGAATGTTTTGTTAGTTTTTCTTTAATATTTATTAGATGTTTGTTTTATGTTTTGTTCGTTTTTCTTTAATATTTCTTAGATGTTTGTTTGAATGTTTTGTTCGTTTTTCTTTAATATTTCTTTGATGTTTGTTTGATGTTTTGTTCGTTTTTCTTTAATATTTCTTAGATGTTTGTTTGAATGTTTTGTTCGTTTTTCTTTAATATTTCTTAGATGTTTGTTTGAATGTTTTGTTCGTTTTTCTTTAATATTTCTTAGATGTTTGTTTGAATGTTTTGTTCGTTTTTCTTTAATATTTCTTTGATGTTTGTTTGATGTTTTGTTCGTTTTTCTTTAATATTTATTAGATGTTTGTTTTATGTTTTGTTCGTTTTTCTTTAATATTTCTTTGATGTTTTTTTGAATGGTTTGTTCGTTTTTCTTTAATATTTCTTAGATGTTTGTTTGAATGTTTTGTTCGTTGACCTTTAATATTTCATAGATGTTTTGTAGAATGGTTTGTTCGTTTTTCTTTAATATTTCTTAGATGTTTGTTTGAATGTTTTGTTCGTTGACCTTTAATATTTCATAGATGTTTTGTAGAATGTTTTGTTAGTTTTTCTTTAATATTTATTAGATGTTTGTTTTATGTTTTGTTCGTTTTTCTTTAATATTTCTTAGATGTTTGTTTGAATGTTTTGTTCGTTTTTCTTTAATATTTCTTAGATGTTTGTTTGAATGTTTTGTTCGTTTTTCTTTAATATTTCTTTGATGTTTGTTTGATGTTTTGTTCGTTTTTCTTTAATATTTCTTAGATGTTTGTTTGAATGTTTTGTTCGTTTTTCTTTAATATTTCTTAGATGTTTGTTTGAATGTTTTGTTCGTTTTTCTTTAATATTTCTTAGATGTTTGTTTGAATGTTTTGTTCGTTTTTCTTTAATATTTATTAGATGTTTGTTTTATGTTTTGTTCGTTTTTCTTTAATATTTCTTAGATGTTTGTTTGAATGTTTTGTTCGTTTTTCTTTAATATTTCTTAGATGTTTGTTTGAATGTTTTGTTCGTTTTTCTTTAATATTTATTAGATGTTTGTTTTATGTTTTGTTCGTTTTTCTTTAATATTTCTTTGATGTTTTTTTGAATGGTTTGTTCGTTTTTCTTTAATATTTCTTAGATGTTTGTTTGAATGTTTTGTTCGTTGACCTTTAATATTTCATAGATGTTTTGTAGAATGTTTTGTTAGTTTTTCTTTAATATTTATTAGATGTTTGTTTTATGTTTTGTTCGTTTTTCTTTAATATTTCTTAGATGTTTGTTTGAATGTTTTGTTCGTTTTTCTTTAATATTTCTTAGATGTTTGTTTGAATGTTTTGTTCGTTTTTCTTTAATATTTATTAGATGTTTGTTTGAATGGTTTGTTCGTTTTTCTTTAATATTTCTTAGATGTTTGTTTGAATGTTTTGTTCGTTGACCTTTAATATTTCATAGATGTTTTGTAGAATGTTTTGTTAGTTTTTCTTTAATATTTATTAGATGTTTGTTTTATGTTTTGTTCGTTTTTCTTTAATATTTCTTAGATGTTTGTTTGAATGTTTTGTTCGTTTTTCTTTAATATTTCTTAGATGTTTGTTTGAATGTTTTGTTCGTTTTTCTTTAATATTTCTTAGATGTTTGTTTGAATGTTTTGTTCGTTTTTCTTTAATATTTATTAGATGTTTGTTTGAATGTTTTGTTCGTTTTTCTTTAATATTTCTTAGATGTTTGTTTGAATGTTTTGTTCGTTTTTCTTTAATATTTCTTAGATGTTTGTTTGAATGTTTTGTTCGTTTTTCTTTAATATTTCTTTGATGTTTGTTTGATGTTTTGTTCGTTTTTCTTTAATATTTATTAGATGTTTGTTTTATGTTTTGTTCGTTTTTCTTTAATATTTCTTAGATGTTTGTTTGAATGTTTTGTTCGTTTTTCTTTAATATTTATTAGATGTTTGTTTTATGTTTTGTTCGTTTTTCTTTAATATTTCTTTGATGTTTGTTTGAATGTTTTGTTCGTTGACCTTTAATATTTCATAGATGTTTTGTAGAATGTTTTGTTAGTTTTTCTTTAATATTTATTAGATGTTTGTTTTATGTTTTGTTCGTTTTTCTTTAATATTTCTTAGATGTTTGTTTGAATGTTTTGTTCGTTTTTCTTTAATATTTCTTAGATGTTTGTTTGAATGTTTTGTTCGTTTTTCTTTAATATTTATTAGATGTTTGTTTTATGTTTTGTTCGTTTTTCTTTAATATTTCTTTGATGTTTTTTTGAATGGTTTGTTCGTTTTTCTTTAATATTTCTTAGATGTTTGTTTGAATGTTTTGTTCGTTGACCTTTAATATTTCATAGATGTTTTGTAGAATGTTTTGTTAGTTTTTCTTAATATTTATTAGATGTTTGTTTTATGTTTTGTTCGTTTTTCTTTAATATTTCTTAGATGTTTGTTTGAATGTTTTGTTCGTTTTTCTTTAATATTTCTTTGATGTTTGTTTGAATGTTTTGTTCGTTTTTCTTTAATATTTCTTAGATGTTTGTTTGAATGTTTTGTTCGTTTTTCTTTAATATTTCTTTGATGTTTGTTTGATGTTTTGTTCGTTTTTCTTTAATATTTATTAGATGTTTGTTTTATGTTTTGTTCGTTTTTCTTTAATATTTCTTAGATGTTTGTTTGAATGTTTTGTTCGTTTTTCTTTAATATTTATTAGATGTTTGTTTTATGTTTTGTTCGTTTTTCTTTAATATTTCTTTGATGTTTGTTTGAATGTTTTGTTCGTTGACCTTTAATATTTCATAGATGTTTTGTAGAATGTTTTGTTAGTTTTTCTTTAATATTTATTAGATGTTTGTTTTATGTTTTGTTCGTTTTTCTTTAATATTTCTTAGATGTTTGTTTGAATGTTTTGTTCGTTTTTCTTTAATATTTCTTAGATGTTTGTTTGAATGTTTTGTTCGTTTTTCTTTAATATTTATTAGATGTTTGTTTTATGTTTTGTTCGTTTTTCTTTAATATTTCTTTGATGTTTTTTTGAATGGTTTGTTCGTTTTTCTTTAATATTTCTTAGATGTTTGTTTGAATGTTTTGTTCGTTGACCTTTAATATTTCATAGATGTTTTGTAGAATGTTTTGTTAGTTTTTCTTTAATATTTATTAGATGTTTGTTTTATGTTTTGTTCGTTTTTCTTTAATATTTCTTTGATGTTTGTTTGAATGTTTTGTTCGTTGACCTTTAATATTTCATAGATGTTTTGTAGAATGTTTTGTTAGTTTTTCTTTAATATTTATTAGATGTTTGTTTTATGTTTTGTTCGTTTTTCTTTAATATTTCTTAGATGTTTGTTTGAATGTTTTGTTCGTTTTTCTTTAATATTTCTTAGATGTTTGTTTGAATGTTTTGTTCGTTTTTCTTTAATATTTATTAGATGTTTGTTTTATGTTTTGTTCGTTTTTCTTTAATATTTCTTTGATGTTTTTTTGAATGGTTTGTTCGTTTTTCTTTAATATTTCTTAGATGTTTGTTTGAATGTTTTGTTCGTTGACCTTTAATATTTCATAGATGTTTTGTAGAATGTTTTGTTAGTTTTTCTTTAATATTTATTAGATGTTTGTTTTATGTTTTGTTCGTTTTTCTTTAATATTTCTTAGATGTTTGTTTGAATGTTTTGTTCGTTTTTCTTTAATATTTCTTTGATGTTTGTTTGATGTTTTGTTCGTTTTTCTTTAATATTTCTTAGATGTTTGTTTGAATGTTTTGTTCGTTTTTCTTTAATATTTCTTAGATGTTTGTTTGAATGTTTTGTTCGTTTTTCTTTAATATTTCTTAGATGTTTGTTTGAATGTTTTGTTCGTTTTTCTTTAATATTTCTTTGATGTTTGTTTGATGTTTTGTTCGTTTTTCTTTAATATTTATTAGATGTTTGTTTTATGTTTTGTTCGTTTTTCTTTAATATTTCTTAGATGTTTGTTTGAATGTTTTGTTCGTTTTTCTTTAATATTTATTAGATGTTTGTTTTATGTTTTGTTCGTTTTTCTTTAATATTTCTTTGATGTTTGTTTGAATGTTTTGTTCGTTGACCTTTAATATTTCATAGATGTTTTGTAGAATGTTTTGTTAGTTTTTCTTTAATATTTATTAGATGTTTGTTTTATGTTTTGTTCGTTTTTCTTTAATATTTCTTAGATGTTTGTTTGAATGTTTTGTTCGTTTTTCTTTAATATTTCTTAGATGTTTGTTTGAATGTTTTGTTCGTTTTTCTTTAATATTTATTAGATGTTTGTTTTATGTTTTGTTCGTTTTTCTTTAATATTTCTTTGATGTTTTTTTGAATGGTTTGTTCGTTTTTCTTTAATATTTCTTAGATGTTTGTTTGAATGTTTTGTTCGTTGACCTTTAATATTTCATAGATGTTTTGTAGAATGTTTTGTTAGTTTTTCTTTAATATTTATTAGATGTTTGTTTTATGTTTTGTTCGTTTTTCTTTAATATTTCTTAGATGTTTGTTTGAATGTTTTGTTCGTTTTTCTTTAATATTTCTTAGATGTTTGTTTGAATGTTTTGTTCGTTTTTCTTTAATATTTCTTAGATGTTTGTTTGAATGTTTTGTTCGTTTTTCTTTAATATTTATTAGATGTTTGTTTTATGTTTTGTTCGTTTTTCTTTAATATTTCTTAGATGTTTGTTTGAATGTTTTGTTCGTTTTTCTTTAATATTTCTTAGATGTTTGTTTGAATGTTTTGTTCGTTTTTCTTTAATATTTATTAGATGTTTGTTTTATGTTTTGTTCGTTTTTCTTTAATATTTCTTTGATGTTTTTTTGAATGGTTTGTTCGTTTTTCTTTAATATTTCTTAGATGTTTGTTTGAATGTTTTGTTCGTTGACCTTTAATATTTCATAGATGTTTTGTAGAATGTTTTGTTAGTTTTTCTTTAATATTTATTAGATGTTTGTTTTATGTTTTGTTCGTTTTTCTTTAATATTTCTTAGATGTTTGTTTGAATGTTTTGTTCGTTTTTCTTTAATATTTCTTAGATGTTTGTTTGAATGTTTTGTTCGTTTTTCTTTAATATTTATTAGATGTTTGTTTGAATGGTTTGTTCGTTTTTCTTTAATATTTCTTAGATGTTTGTTTGAATGTTTTGTTCGTTGACCTTTAATATTTCATAGATGTTTTGTAGAATGTTTTGTTAGTTTTTCTTTAATATTTCTTAGATGTTTGTTTGAATGTTTTGTTCGTTTTTCTTTAATATTTCTTAGATGTTTGTTTGAATGTTTTGTTCGTTTTTCTTTAATATTTCTTAGATGTTTGTTTGAATGTTTTGTTCGTTTTTCTTTAATATTTCTTAGATGTTTGTTTGAATGTTTTGTTAGTTTTTCTTTAATATTTCTTAGATGTTTGTTTGATGTTTTGTTCGTTTTTCTTTAATATTTCTTAGATGTTTGTTTGAATGTTTTGTTCGTTTTTCTTTAATATTTCTTAGATGTTTGTTTGAATGTTTTGTTCGTTTTTCTTTAATATTTCTTTGATGTTTGTTTGATGTTTTGTTCGTTTTTCTTTAATATTTCTTAGATGTTTGTTTGAATGTTTTGTTAGTTGACCTTTAATATTTCATAGATGTTTTGTAGAATGTTTTGTTAGTTTTTCTTTAATATTTATTAGATGTTTGTTTTATGTTTTGTTCGTTTTTCTTTAATATTTCTTAGATGTTTGTTTGAATGTTTTGTTCGTTTTTCTTTAATATTTCTTAGATGTTTGTTTGAATGTTTTGTTCGTTTTTCTTTAATATTTCTTAGATGTTTGTTTGAATGTTTTGTTCGTTTTTCTTTAATATTTCTTAGATGTTTGTTTGATGTTTTGTTCGTTTTTCTTTAATATTTCTTAGATGTTTGTTTGAATGTTTTGTTAGTTTTGCTTTAAATTGTATTGAAAGTTTTGTTTGTTTTGCTTAATGTTCTGTCAGGAGTTATGTTTGCTTTTTACTGTTTGCTAAATGTTTTGATTGTTTTGCTTTATGTCTTTATGAATGTTTCTTTGTTTTGTTTAATGCTTTTGAATTTTTGTTTCCTTTACTTTAAAATTTTATGAAGTTTAGTTTTTATGCTTTAATGTGTTGTTGAAAGATGTTTGTTTGTTTTGTTTTGTTGAATGTTTCGTTCTTTTCATTGTTATACTATTATTGTTTTGTTTTATTTATGTTTTAACTAAAGCTTTGCAATTTGTAGTAAATGTTTTTATTTGTTTAATAATTTGTTTTACAATGTTTATCTTTACTTTTAATTATTCAAACTAGATTCTATTTTAAGGCAATGGCCATTTCCTGTATTGCTTGAGCCTTTAACTAGTCAAGAATTAATAGCAAAATATTTAAACAATCAAAATAATTATTTAATTGATTCCTGGTATTTATCAAATATCAAAAAAGAAAATCAACCTTCAATAATGCCAATAATTTCACCTGAATTTCCTGAACAAAATGTTGCATTTAATATTAACGAATATACAAAAAGTATTATTTTGAGAGAAACAAAAAAAACTTCTGAGCATTTTAGAAATTCAAACCACAATAATTTAACAAGAGAATGGTGGCAAAAAACAATATTTAACAAAATAAATTATAAATTAATTTACAAACATTTTATTTTGGTTATTTGTACAGTACCTATTAAGATAAAAGAAAATATAAACAATTATTTTGGAAATTTTAAGTGTGGATCGTTAAAAACTAAATTAAGATTAATGCTTAAAGAGTGGGCAGAAAAAATTAATGGAGAAAAAATAGAATTAGAAGAATATCATACAATTTCTGGATTTGAAAAAGAAAGAAAATGTGAGAGAATAAAGTAAGTTTAAGAAAACATGGTTAGAGAGAGACAAACAAGTTTAAGCTTTTATGTAAAAAAAGTTTAAACAAAACAAGTTTATTTAAAACTAACTTAAAACAATGTTTGGTACAATTATTAGAAAAAAACAAAGTTTGTAAAAACAAATAAAACAATTTGAGAAAAATATGTCTAAGAACAAACTTAAAAATTAAGTTTGCGAAACACGATTTAAATAAACATATTATTTAATTATTTAGTGGTACTGAAGAGCATTGGACTGTCTGGTTAGTTGGAATAAATTTAAAAAATAATGGAGATAATATAGAGGAACAACAAAAACAGAAAAAATTAATATTAACAATTAATGAACAATTTCTAAATATAAATAGAGAGGGAAGTTGGTTAAATGCTGTTTATATTCAACAAAATAGTTTGGAAAAAATGTTTGGATTTTTGTTATTATACTTTTGGAAATGATTAATATTTTATCTCATAAATTTTTTATTTAACAGGATTGGATCAATTTTCAAAGCAGATAATTCTAATTGCCCCGAAATAAATCCAATTAATATTGGTAAGTGAAAGTTCACAATCTAGAAGATAAACATAAATAGTAGGGTTGCGCCCCGACCCCGACTAACCCCGACCCCGAACCCCGACATTTTTTGACCTAAAACCCCGACCCCGACATACCCAACCCCGAATTCCCCGACCCCCGAAAAATTTTTATGACCCCGACTCAAACTGCATTAATTAACTAGAGATTGATATTATATATGAAGGAAAAGGGAAAGGAATATTTATATTTTCTCCTATTTCCGTTTGTTGGTCGGTGGTTGAGTGGTTAGGTTAACTGACTTCACCCACCTAGCTATTCTAGCTATTTTGATAGGGATGTTGTTCGAATCCATGTATGGAAATGAGGCTGAGAAAATTTTTCTTCTCAAAAATAAATATTTTTAAACTTTGATCTTAATTTTAAATTTGCAAATTTATTTTTTTTAATATTTTAAACTTGAAAAAATTTTAGAACTTTTAAACTAGTCATGAATTTTCCAAAATTTTCGCCTGCGGCGCAGAAAATGGAAGAAATCTGTCTCTTGGCCTTGCAAAATTCTAAAAAATTTCGCCTGCGGCGCCAAAAATGGAAGAAATCTGGCTCTTGACCTTCCAAAATTCTCAAAATTTTTGCCTGCGGCGCTAGACTCAATGAAGGGATACAGAGGTTTATGGAGATTATATCCATCTTAATCCTCTGATATGCCTTCAGATCCACTCAATCCCTTTAAGAGGGGGAGTAAGATTACCTTGTGGGTTTGGGGATTATGAAGGATACGCCTTCAAATAAATCTTGCGCCTTCAAATAATAACGAATCAGATTCATAAAGTAAAGATAATGAAGATTATGTTGATTTTTTAATAAAAATGCTGGATTTTGTAAATTTTCACTTCAACCCCGACCCCCGACCCCGACCCCGAACCCCGACATTATTTTCAGCCCCGACCCCGAACAATTTGAGCAACCCCGACCCCGACTTTGTCAACCCCGAAAACCCCGACCCCCGACTTTTTCAACCCCGAAGGCTCGGGGCGCAACCCTAATAAATAGCAATTAATGTTTAATTAGACTCGTGAAAAATCTTTTTTTAAATAACTAATTTTCAGTAAAATCTTATGCACGTCAATATTCAAATATATCGAATAACAGTTTCAATAATAATTTTTATCAAACATTTACAAATACCCAAACAATTATTGAAAAATGTAATAAAATAATTGAATTGCCTAATGATAGTATAATTAATGAAAATGAACAAAAAAATTCTTTAAATTCAAATCAAGATGAATCAAATAATTTTATTAAAATCCCTCTAAATATTGATGATATACCTCTGGTAATTTATTTTCTATTAAAATGAATATACCCAGATCACAATATAAAAGCAATCAAAATTAAGTACTCCTCAATTTAATTTACATCAATCCTACAGTACAGTTTTCTTTTTTCAATCCAAGTACCATTATTCGTACTTTTCTCAAACTGTGTAAATCTGATATTTTCGGAAAAAACTGAAAAAACCAAGAATATTTTAAAGTTTACACATTAGTTCCGTTGTGAAAAACAAGGTGACATATTGTATCTTATATTGAGGCCACTATAGCTCTTTCCCTATATATGAAACTTAGTCTCTATGTAATTTTTTAAAAATAAATATTAAATTTTCAGAAGAACACTAAAAAATACGAAATTTACCAAAAATGTGATATTTCCGGAATAAAAGAAGAAAAACAGCCAGAAAAGAGGAGAAATAGGAAAGAAAAGACAAGAATTAATTGGATCGAATTTATTAAAAATTAATTTATTTTCAAAAATATAATTATTAAAATACAATTTAGTTGAACGTTTTGCTTTATTTTAATAATATTTTATACCTATTTATCAATTACATATTATTTAATGATTCAATGCTAAAAATTTCCTCGTCATCCATTCGTGATTCATCATTATAAACACAAGAACTAACAGCTTGTCTAAATTTTTAATAAAAAATTTTTAAAAAATGATTAAATTACTTGACAGTTTTAAATACATTTTCTCTTGGAACTGTTAAATAAAAATCACTTTCACAAAACATTCTCAATAATTGAGCTAAAATAAAAATTAAGAGCAATCTAAAAAGGCTTTGCGTTAAAATAAAACTTAAACAAAAGTTACTGTATCCTTAAAATTACTCTTATGAAAAAAACGTTTTTCGTGGTAGTAAATTCCGTTACAAAAAATCCTTCTACCCAGTCTGAAGATTAATACAAGTCAAGAAAGACCTGGGAAACCTCAGTAAAATTTAACACGAGATCTATACAATTTATAAAATTATTTAAACCTTTTGGAGCAGCGAATTTAACAACAACATTTTGTGCAGAAAAGTCTTTATAAACCTCAAAATTTAAAAATCCTAAACAAATAGCCTTTCTTTTAAAATACCTTTTTTAATGTTTGAAGTCCAAGAAAATCAACATAAGGAAATCCCGAACAGTCAATAATTAAAGTATTTTCATAATTAGCCAAAACTAATTTTTCTGTTGCCGAATAAGTTCTACACAAATTTAATTGAATTTTTCTTTTCTTTGCACTTTGAATTAAAACCTTTTTTTCGGAAATTATTAAATTAATTAATTAATTATTTTTCCTTTTAAACTTTATTAAATTTATGTACACTTGTAAATATTAAAGGAGCATCATAACGAATAATAAAAGCGTGCCCCCCGGCAGCTATTTGGTGCTGTAAAAATTGTTGTTTCCTTTCAGCTTCCTTATATTCATTTAATTCTTCGTCGTGAGTTAAAAAATGCCATTTTGGCCTAAAAAGACATTCCAAAATTTTTTATTATTCCTCACCACTGATCACGAAAAACAATAGTAAAAGCACTAAAAAGCGCTGAAAGCGTTAACCCCTCAGCCATATCGTAACAAACTGTGAGGAGGAAACTGACAATGAAAATCGCCTAAAATGATAAAAGAGATAATTAAAATGATAAAAAAATTTTTTAACAAAATCAATTTTGAAAAGGGGCCATAATTGGCGTAATTCTCCAAATTTATTTAAGGAAGTACAGGCTGAGACTATCTAATGAATAAATTATTTTTTAAATAAATTTAAATAAAATATTAAATTACAATAATTGAAGCCAAAATACACTAAATTTTATTAAATTAACTTTAAAAAATAATATAAAAAATAACCTTAGGTAAATATTCTAATGCTGGGCCTATATATAAAATTACTGTTAAAAGAGATAATGTTGAAAAGAATGTTGTCATCTAAATAGAGGTTTTTATTTTAATTTTAAAATTAAAGGTTTTCCATTGTTTGGTTGTTATTTATAATTATTCTTTAAGGCAGAAAATTTTTTAATTTTTTAAATATTGAACTAGTATTGACAATAAAGGAAATCATAATTTTAAATAACCTCAAAATTACGTAAAATCTGAGATACGTTTTTTATTTATTGGTCTCTGCTACTTAATATTGTGGAGGTGGGATTATTCTCTTTAAATGTGAAAATTATTCTCTTTAAATGTGTGGAATTCAGATTTCCGACGTTTATTTCCTTCCGATTTCCGACTTTTGAGCAATTTCCGATTTCCGACAGTTCCGATTTCCGGCACCTCCATAATTTCCGATTCACCTCTCTTAGACAGAAATACCTGTGTAATATTTACATCAGCATCTCCAATAAGAGTTCTGGCAAAAATAGAAGTAATTGGAAATACTGGAAAAATTGAGGAACAAATACCGGAGAAACCAAGAGAATACAATTCCTTTTTAAAAATTAATTTTAAAAAGAAATAATTTAAAAAAAATAAATTAACTTGACAACTATTAATAACATAATGATATTTATTTTCAACAATTCGGATAACTGTCAAATGAATGGCAACAGCAGTTACTGCAATGCTGATAGCATCAATAAAAACAAAAGGAATTAATTCAAAATGTGGAATAGATGGAGTTGGAAAACTTTAAAAATATGTTTAAAATAGGGTAGCACCTCGAGCTTCGGGGGAGGAAGTGACGGGTTTCGGGGTTTTCAGGGGCAGAACCTTCGGGGTTCGTGTCGGGGGTTTTTCCAAAAAATAGTCGAGGTTTCGGGGGCGGGGGTGGGCGTCAGGATCGGGTTTTGTCGGGGTAAAGCCTTCGAGGTTCAGGTCGGTGTTTTTTGTTTCGGGGGACGGGGTGCTACCATTGTTTAAAATGTTGAGGGAAAGAAGATTTACGAGAAAATAAAAATTACTTTGTTGGTATATTTCCAACAACAGTAATATTATGCCTATTCGAAAGATCTCCAAAATTTGTTGCAGTTATTCCAATAATTACTAATAAAAGTTCATAAGGTATTGGAAACTCAAAAGCATCTGCTAGCCATGGCTAAAAAATTCTTATTTTAGATAAAAATATTTAAATATAATTAATTACTTCAAAGATTTGTTGAGTAAAAAGAAGAAAGAAAATAGAACAAATACTTATTATCATTGTTTGGATATTTGTAAACTTTAAATGATCAATTATATCAAAAACACGCTTAAAATTTTGTTTAATTTTAATAAAAATTAGAATTAATATATGTACATACATTATATAAATATCCACGTCCAGATCGAGGAGGCAATAAATGCTGAATACCCAATAGGTCCCCAAGTTGTGAGAAAAATACTGGAAAATTAAAGAAATATTATGTATGAAAGGAGGATGAAATATGTAGGGTTGTTGATGAATGGCACAAATAGGTAATCTAAGTAACGGATTGCTATGAATGTTACGAATCATCGTCCAACGATAAATAACATGACTTTTTTATTACCTATTTCTTTACTACTTATATATCAGAAACGCAAGATTACGGGGGCAACAATTTTAAAACTATCACAGGAAATGTGACACTATACTTAACAAGGTAAGTGCTAATTAGGGTTGAGCGGTATCGAGATCGGTATCATCATTCCAAAATATCGATACCAATTTTTTCTCAAAATACCGACACCGCTCAACTCTATTGCTAATCTTTAATAATAAACCTATCTACTATTTTTACAAGTGTTATGTATATTACCATGTACACATCCTCCCAAAACAAAGCCAGTCATAACTTGTTCAGAGAAATAACATGAGAGAAAATCCAAACGAAATATACCCATAATTACCTAAAATATTTAGTCATTTTTGTATATTTTTTTGAAGAAAACCTGAAAAATTCCACCCAAAAATAAAATTAAAGTAGCAATATGTATTGGTTTAATTTCACTTAATCTTTTACCAATTTCACCAACAGTAATATTTGTATTGTTTTGAAGTAATTTTGGAACAGAAAGTTGTATAGGGTCGCTAAGTAATGGATTATTGTGATTATTATTGTCAATTATATTCTCATCAGAAGAAGAAATATTTAATTCAGCAATAATTGAGGATGTATTTAATGTGCTCTTTTAATTAAAAAATGTTTTTCTAATAGTTTAGGTGTTTCCAGAAGCGTTTGGAAGCTCGTACAATATGTCTTACTCATACAAGTGTACGAGAAGAAAAATTAATTCGAATACGAAGGACGAGTAAATCATATATTTACAAGCATTGCTCTCTCAGGGAGTGCTACTTTTTTATAAAACTATCACGAATCTCAATTCAAATAAAAATAATTTATGATATTTTAATACAAGGAAATTATCTGTTATTGTTGTTTAATTTGAGAATTTTTTTATGAAACCTCAAAAGGATTTATAATTTTCAAAATACTATATTTATTAGTTACCTCATCAATCAACAGTTGATCTTCTCCGTCAAAGAAAGTACTGTTCATAATCCTAATAGTTTCATTATCGTCAGATGTTGGCAAAGGAGATATCGTTGAATAATCATAAACGTGACTAGCACCTCCATTCCTTTTTAATATATTGAAAAAAATTTTTCCTAATTTTCTAACCTATCATTAATCGGTTTTTCGAAAAATTTTCGGGATTTTTGCCGGCGTTTCGCGCTAAAAGTATTTTTCCTGAATAGAGCTTATTTTTCTCTATAGAATAAGCTTTTAAAATTTTTCAAAAAGGTCAACTTTGAAAAAGTTATGAATTTTTTAAAAATTCGGTGATTTTTCTGGCCCAAATTTTCGGCCAAAAAAATAAATTTTTCAAAATGGCCATAAATAGGCCAAATGTTATATCAATCGAAAGCTCTTATCGAGCTGAGTATAAAAATATTTTTTGCAAAATTTTCTGACTATTTTGTAAAAAGTTACAAAAGGTCGAAATTTCGGGTGTGGGGGGCCCAAGGCCCCCCAAACGGCGGCCTGAGGCCCGCCATGCGAGGGCCGAAGGCCCGAGCTTTCAACCCATCTATAACACAGAGCAATGGTCAAAGGCAGGGCAGTCTTTACTTGCGAGGGCCGAAGGCCCGAGCTTCAACCCATCTAAAAGGCTGAGAAATAGTCGAAGGCAGGGCGAGGAGATGGCCTCGCCGTTTGGCGAGGGCCGAAGGCCCGAGCTTTCAACCCGTCTAAAGGGCTGAACAATAGTCAAACGCAGGGCAAATTTACCGGCGAGGGCTGAAGGCCCGAGCTTCAACCCATCTAAAAGGCAGAGCAATGGTCAAAGGCAGGGCAAACTTTACCGGCGAGGGCCGAAGGCCCGAAGCAACGCGCGGGCCGAAGGCCCGAGCTTCAACCCATCTAAAAGGCAGAGCAATGGTCAAAGGCAGGGCAAACTTTACCGGCGAGGGCCGGAGGCCGGAAGCAGCGCTCGGGCCGAAGGCCCGAGCGATGTCAAAGGCAGGGCAATGTCAAAGGCAGGGCAAACTTTACCGGCGAGGGCCGAAGGCCCGAAGCAACGCTCGGGCCGAAGACCCGAAGCAACGCTCGGGCCGAAGACCCGAGCTTCAACCCTTCTAAAAGGCAGAGCAATGGTCAAAGGCAGGACAAACTTTATCGGCGAGGGCCGAAGGCCTGAAGCAACGCTCGGGCCGAAGGCCCGAGCTTTCAACCCATCTAAAAGGCAGCACAACGAATTAAAAAGCAGGGCTAAACTTTGCCGGCGAGGGCCGAAGGCCCGAGCTTTCAACCCATCTAAAAGGCAGAGCAACGAATTAAAAGCAGGGCTATACTTTGCCGGCGAGGGCCGAAGGCCCGAGCTTTCAACCCATCTAAAAAGCAGAGCAACGAATTAAAAGCAGGGCTATACTTTGCCGGCGAGGGCCGAAGGCCCGAGCTTTCAACCCATCTAAAAGGCAGAGCAACGAATTAAAAGCAGGGCTATACTTTACCTACGAGGGCCGAAGGCCCGAGCTTTCAACCCATCTAAAAGGCAGCACGACGAATTAAAAAGCAGGGCAAAACTTTGCTGGCGAGGGCCGAAGGCCCGAGCTTTCAACCCATCTAAAAGGCAGCACGACGAATTAAAAAGCAGGGCTAAACTTTGCCGGCGAGGGCCGAAGGCCCGAGCTTTCAACCCATCTAAAAGGCAGCACAACGAATTAAAAAGCAGGGCTAAACTTTGCCGGCGAGGGCCGAAGGCCCGAGCTTTCAACTCATCTAAAAGGCAGAGCAACGAATTAAAAGCAGGGCTATACTTTGCCGGCGAGGGCCGAAGGCCCGAGCTTTCAACCCATCTAAAAGGCAGCACAACGAATTAAAAAGCAGGGCTATACTTTGCCGGCGAGGGCATAAGGCCCGAGCTTTCAACCCATCTAAAAAGCAGAGCAACGAATTAAAAGGCAGGGCACAACTTTACCGGCGAGGGCCGAAGGCCCGAGCTTTCAACCCATCTAAAAGACAGAGCAATGAATTAAAAGGCAGGGCACAACTTTACCGGCGAGGCCGAGCTTTCAACCCATCTAAACGGCAGAGCAACGAATTAAAAGGATGGGCAAACTTTACCGGCGAGGGCCGAAGGCCCAAGCTTTCAACCCATCTAAACGGCAGAGTAACGAATTAAAAGGATGGGCAAACTTTACCGGCGAGGGCCGAAGGCCCGAGCTTTCAACCCATCTAAAAGACAGAACAATGAATGAATATGCAGGGCTTAACTTTACAGGCGAGGGCCGAAGGCCCGAGCTTTCAACCCATCTCTGAAGGCAGGGCTAAACTTTACCAGCGAGGGCCGAAGGCCCGAGCTTTCAACCCATCTGAAAAGCAGAGCAATAGTAAAAGGCAGAGAAAACAACTGGCGAGGGCCGAAGGCCCGAGCTTAAAACCCATCCCGCAACGAATAGCGAGGGCCGCAGGCCCGAAGCAATGAAAAGGCGGGGAAAAACTTACCGGCGAGGGCCGAAGGCCCGAAGCAATGAAAAGGCTGGGCGAAAACATCCATTTTTCAAAAAAATTTTAAAGGTGGCCAAATGATATATCAAATGAAAGCTCTCAGTGAGCTGAGTCAAAAAATAATATCAGAAAAATTTTCTGACCATTTTGTACAAAGTTATTCTTGGGCAAAACTTCGACCATCGCAAATAAACATTCTAGCAGCGCGCGAAGCGCGCCCCAAAGCCGTTAGGCTTTCCAACGGGCACCCCAAACTAAACAGCCAGAGTATCCTAATAGGAATTGCATACGTAAGTTACCGCCATCGCATACGTAACCCAGAGCTAGTTATATTATACTAAAAAAACCTCCTGGTGGCCCTCTTTTTGGGGGGATTTTCATTCAAAAAAGTGCACAGCCTCCATGTTTGCTCGAGTATTTTTTTGAGTTGTACATTGGTCCTACAACTTTTTGTCGCGCATTTGGGAAAATTATAGATTTGGCGCCAAAACGTACCGCTGCGCCGAAACGGCCAAGTTGAAAATTCAAACGGGTGTAACTCGGAATGCGAAAGTCAGATCGAAAAACGCTTGGGGAAAGGGCACTGGTCCGGTTCAAGGTCTAAAACTCTGAAAAAAATTTGGAGTCCTCGGATCATGCCCTGAGGCGGTAGGCGATGACAAAAATGGTACACTTTGTCCAAAATCGAGACATGGTGTCCGACGAAATTCACCGACAATTTACAAATTATATACCATTCGAAAGCTCTCGTCGAGCTAAGTCTGAAAAAATTTAGTTTAATTTTTTCTGACCATTTTGTACAAAGTTATAAAACGCCAAAGGGTCAAAATGTCCAGGACCCCTATCGGGAAGGGTGGCTCCCATTGGGTCTGATTATAAAAGTGCTTATGAGAAGCCAAATCGCTCCAACTCTTTTTTCATATGTTGGGGCCCTAAGTGTACTAAAATTTTGTTGGGAGACACTTGAGTCTGGGACTTTGATTTGGGGGTGATATGGTTCAAAAGGTAGAAGTCGAAAAATCGACTTTTTGTAAGAGGTCGAGTCACCCGTTTTCGATAGCCTAAGTGAAAGAGCGTCCCTGGCGGTCAGAAAAATATATACTTTGTTGGGGGTCCACTTGAGTCTAGAAAAGTTATAGCCAAAATGGCCAAATGTCGCAAATCGGTTTTTAGACTCTAACTTCCCGGGGAATTTTTCAAAAATTTTTCTGAGACCGGATATCGACTCAGCGGGTTCTAAAGCACCATATAGGACGTTTTTTGACCCAAAATTAAAAAATTTTTTTCCCTCGTGTTCCCTTGTGGGCCCAAAACATTTTGTCGTTTTTTATGGGTAGCGGTCTTTTGTACCTTTTTTATATCTCGGGAACGGCTGTTGGGAATTGGATGGGACTTGGGGGATATTAGGTAGTTGCGTATGGGGAGTTTGATAGGCATGGCCGTTTTGGTGCCGCACTTGAGTGTGGCACCGAAATGGCCGGATGAAAAATTCAAAGTGTTATAACGGGTTTTTGAGAAGTGGGGGTTCTGGGGCCTGGGAGTTTTGTTGTAGGGGAGGCTGTGAGAAACTTATAAATAGTTGGACACTTGAGTCTCAGATGAACTTTTGGGGGTCATATGGGTCAATGAGTCGCGGTTTTACAATAAACTTTTTCTGAAGAGTCGGGTCAGCTTTTTTCTATTGCCTATTCGAAAGAGCGTTTCCTGGGGCTCCGAAAAAGGTATACTTTGTTGGGGGTCCACTTGAGTCTCAAAAAGTTATAGCGGATGTTCGCAAATGTCGCAAATCTTTTTGAGACTCTAACGTCCCAGGGAATTTTTTATTAATTTTTCTGAGACCTAATATGGATACAGCGCATCTAAATACACCATATTGGTCGTTTTTTGACCTAAAATTAAAAAAATTTTTTCCCGACCCCATTCCAAAAGGGGTACCCCTTTTGGGGGATTTTCGCGAATTTTAAAGTGACCATAACTTTTTATGGGATTTTCGGATTGGGATGGGGTTTCTTTTGAAAAATAGTCCTAAAAATTAGAAATTTTATCACCGAAGAAAATTTCGAAAAAAGTCGAAATTGAACCCATAGGGATCGAATTTCGAAAAACCCAAAATTTTTCGGTTTTTCGAAAAATTTTCGACATTTTTGCCGGCGATTCTACTCGAACGTATTTTTCCTGGATAGAGCAGATTTTTCTGCATAAAATAAGCTATTAAAATGTTCAAGAAAGGTTAACTTTAAAAAAGTTATGAATTTTTTAAAATTTGGGTGATTTTTCCGGCCAAAATTTTCGGCCTAAAAAATATTTTTTTCAAAATGGATATAAATGGGCCAAATGATATATTAATCGAAAGCTCTCATTGAGCTATGTTTAAAAATAATTTTTGTAAAATTTTCTAAACATTTTGTCCAAAGTTATAGACGGTTAAAGTTTTGAGTCTGGGGGTACTTATCCCTGGTGGGGTACCAAAGGAGGGGTAATAAATTAAAAAGACTTACGTTATATTGTAGAGCATCCTGAAACCCACCAAAAAACATTACTTTTTTGAGGATCCACTTGAGTCTTAAAAAGTTATGTCCAATGTTCGCAAATGTCGGAAATATTTTTGAGACTCTAACGTCCCTGCGAATTTTTTAAAATTTTTTCTGAGACCGGATATGGACTCAGCGCATATTAATACACCACATAGGTCGTTTTTGGTGAAAAAATTCGAAAATTTTTTCCCGACCCCATTCCTAAAGGGGTACCCCTTTTGGGGGATTTTCGGATAATTTTAAGTGACCATAATTTTTTTTAGAATTTTCGGATTGGGATGGGGTTTCTTTATAAAAATAGAACTAAAAATTAGAAATTTTTGAAGCCGAAAAAATTTCGAAAAAAGTTGAAATTGAACCCGTGGGGGTCGAATTTCGAAAAACTCAAAATTTTTCGGTTTTTCGAAAAATTTTCGGGATTTTTGCCGGCGTTTCGCGCTAAAAGTATTTTTCCTGAATAGAGCTTATTTTTCTCTATAGAATAAGCTTTTAAAATTTTTCAAAAAGGTCAACTTTGAAAAAGTTATGAATTTTTTAAAAATTCGGTGATTTTTCTGGCCCAAATTTTCGGCCAAAAAAATAAATTTTTCAAAATGGCCATAAATAGGCCAAATGTTATATCAATCGAAAGCTCTTATCGAGCTGAGTATAAAAATATTTTTGCAAAATTTTCTGACTATTTTGTAAAAAGTTACAAAAGGTCGAAATTTCGGGTGTGGGGGCCCAAGGCCCCCAAACGGCGGCCTGAGGCCCGCCATGCGAGGGCCGAAGGCCCGAGCTTTCAACCCATCTATAACACAGAGCAATGGTCAAAGGCAGGGCAGTCTTTACTTGCGAGGGCCGAAGGCCCGAGCTTCAACCCATCTAAAAGGCTGAGAAATAGTCGAAGGCAGGGCGAGGAGATGGCCTCGCCGTTTGGCGAGGGCCGAAGGCCCGAGCTTTCAACCCGTCTAAAGGGCTGAACAATAGTCAAACGCAGGGCAAATTTACCGGCGAGGGCTGAAGGCCCGAGCTTCAACCCATCTAAAAGGCAGAGCAATGGTCAAAGGCAGGGCAAACTTTACCGGCGAGGGCCGAAGGCCAGAAGCAACGCTCGGGCCGAAGGCCCGAGCTTCAACCCATCTAAAAGGCAGAGCAATGGTCAAAGGCAGGGCAAACTTTACCGGCGAGGGCCGAAGGCCCGAAGCAACGCTCGGGCCGAAGGCCCGAGCGATGTCAAAGGCAGGGCAATGTCAAAGGCAGGGCAAACTTTACCGGCGAGGGCCGAAGGCCCGAAGCAACGCTCGGGCCGAAGACCCGAAGCAACGCTCGGGCCGAAGACCCGAGCTTCAACCCTTCTAAAAGGCAGAGCAATGGTCAAAGGCAGGACAAACTTTATCGGCGAGGGCCGAAGCGCCGAAGCAACGCTCGGGCCGAAGGCCCGAGCTTTCAACCCATCTAAAAGGCAGCACAACGAATTAAAAAGCAGGGCTAAACTTTGCCGGCGAGGGCCGAAGGCCCGAGCTTTCAACCCATCTAAAAGGCAGAGCAACGAATTAAAAGCAGGGCTATACTTTGCCGGCGAGGGCCGAAGGCCCGAGCTTTCAACCCATCTAAAAAGCAGAGCAACGAATTAAAAGCAGGGCTATACTTTGCCGGCGAGGGCCGAAGGCCCGAGCTTTCAACCCATCTAAAAGGCAGAGCAACGAATTAAAAGCAGGGCTATACTTTACCTACGAGGGCCGAAGGCCCGAGCTTTCAACCCATCTAAAAGGCAGCACGACGAATTAAAAAGCAGGGCAAAACTTTGCTGGCGAGGGCCGAAGGCCCGAGCTTTCAACCCATCTAAAAGGCAGCACGACGAATTAAAAAGCAGGGCTAAACTTTGCCGGCGAGGGCCGAAGGCCCGAGCTTTCAACCCATCTAAAAGGCAGCACAACGAATTAAAAAGCAGGGCTAAACTTTGCCGGCGAGGGCCGAAGGCCCGAGCTTTCAACTCATCTAAAAGGCAGAGCAACGAATTAAAAGCAGGGCTATACTTTGCCGGCGAGGGCCGAAGGCCCGAGCTTTCAACCCATCTAAAAGGCAGCACAACGAATTAAAAAGCAGGGCTATACTTTGCCGGCGAGGGCATAAGGCCCGAGCTTTCAACCCATCTAAAAAGCAGAGCAACGAATTAAAAGGCAGGGCACAACTTTACCGGCGAGGGCCGAAGGCCCGAGCTTTCAACCCATCTAAAAGACAGAGCAATGAATTAAAAGGCAGGGCACAACTTTACCGGCGAGGCCGAGCTTTCAACCCATCTAAACGGCAGAGCAACGAATTAAAAGGATGGGCAAACTTTACCGGCGAGGGCCGAAGGCCCAAGCTTTCAACCCATCTAAACGGCAGAGTAACGAATTAAAAGGATGGGCAAACTTTACCGGCGAGGGCCGAAGGCCCGAGCTTTCAACCCATCTAAAAGACAGAACAATGAATGAATATGCAGGGCTTAACTTTACAGGCGAGGGCCGAAGGCCCGAGCTTTCAACCCATCTCTGAAGGCAGGGCTAAACTTTACCAGCGAGGGCCGAAGGCCCGAGCTTTCAACCCATCTGAAAAGCAGAGCAATAGTAAAAGGCAGAGAAAACAACTGGCGAGGGCCGAAGGCCCGAGCTTAAAACCCATCCCGCAACGAATAGCGAGGGCCGCAGGCCCGAAGCAATGAAAAGGCGGGGAAAAACTTACCGGCGAGGGCCGAAGGCCCGAAGCAATGAAAAGGCTGGGCGAAAACATCCATTTTTCAAAAAAATTTTAAAGGTGGCCAAATGATATATCAAATGAAAGCTCTCAGTGAGCTGAGTCAAAAAATAATATCAGAAAAATTTTCTGACCATTTTGTACAAAGTTATTCTTGGGCAAAACTTCGACCATCGCAAATAAACATTCTAGCAGCGCGCGAAGCGCGCCCCAAAGCCGTTAGGCTTTCCAACGGGCACCCCAAACTAAACAGCCAGAGTATCCTAATAGGAATTGCATACGTAAGTTACCGCCATCGCATACGTAACCCAGAGCTAGTTATATTATACTAAAAAAACCTCCTGGTGGCCCTCTTTTTGGGGGGATTTTCATTCAAAAAAGTGCACAGCCTCCATGTTTGCTCGAGTATTTTTTTGAGTTGTACATTGGTCCTACAACTTTTTGTCGCGCATTTGGGAAAATTATAGATTTGGCGCCAAAACGTACCGCTGCGCCGAAACGGCCAAGTTGAAAATTCAAACGGGTGTAACTCGGAATGCGAAAGTCAGATCGAAAAACGCTTGGGGAAAGGGCACTGGTCCGGTTCAAGGTCTAAAACTCTGAAAAAAATTTGGAGTCCTCGGATCATGCCCTGAGGCGGTAGGCGATGACAAAAATGGTACACTTTGTCCAAAATCGAGACATGGTGTCCGACGAAATTCACCGACAATTTACAAATTATATACCATTCGAAAGCTCTCGTCGAGCTAAGTCTGAAAAAATTTAGTTTAATTTTTTCTGACCATTTTGTACAAAGTTATAAAACGCCAAAGGGTCAAAATGTCCAGGACCCCTATCGGGAAGGGTGGCTCCCATTGGGTCTGATTATAAAAGTGCTTATGAGAAGCCAAATCGCTCCAACTCTTTTTTCATATGTTGGGGCCCTAAGTGTACTAAAATTTTGTTGGGAGACACTTGAGTCTGGGACTTTGATTTGGGGGTGATATGGTTCAAAAGGTAGAAGTCGAAAAATCGACTTTTTGTAAGAGGTCGAGTCACCCGTTTTCGATAGCCTAAGTGAAAGAGCGTCCCCTGGCGGTCAGAAAAATATATACTTTGTTGGGGGTCCACTTGAGTCTAGAAAAGTTATAGCCAAAATGGCCAAATGTCGCAAATCGGTTTTTAGACTCTAACTTCCCGGGGAATTTTTCAAAAATTTTTCTGAGACCGGATATCGACTCAGCGGGTTCTAAAGCACCATATAGGACGTTTTTTGACCCAAAATTAAAAAATTTTTTTCCCTCGTGTTCCCTTGTGGGCCCAAAACATTTTGTCGTTTTTTATGGGTAGCGGTCTTTTGTACCTTTTTTATATCTCGGGAACGGCTGTTGGGAATTGGATGGGACTTGGGGGATATTAGGTAGTTGCGTATGGGGAGTTTGATAGGCATGGCCGTTTTGGTGCCGCACTTGAGTGTGGCACCGAAATGGCCGGATGAAAAATTCAAAGTGTTATAACGGGTTTTTGAGAAGTGGGGGTTCTGGGGCCTGGGAGTTTTGTTGTAGGGGAGGCTGTGAGAAACTTATAAATAGTTGGACACTTGAGTCTCAGATGAACTTTTGGGGGTCATATGGGTCAATGAGTCGCGGTTTTACAATAAACTTTTTCTGAAGAGTCGGGTCAGCTTTTTTCTATTGCCTATTCGAAAGAGCGTTTCCTGGGGCTCCGAAAAAGGTATACTTTGTTGGGGTCCACTTGAGTCTCAAAAAGTTATAGCGGATGTTCGCAAATGTAGCAAATCTTTTTGAGACTCTAACGTCCCAGGGAATTTTTTATTAATTTTTCTGAGACCTAATATGGATACAGCGCATCTAAATACACCATATTGGTCGTTTTTTGACCTAAAATTAAAAAAATTTTTTCCCGACCCCATTCCAAAAGGGGTACCCCTTTTGGGGGATTTTCGCGAATTTTAAAGTGACCATAACTTTTTATGGGATTTTCGGATTGGGATGGGGTTTCTTTTGAAAAATAGTCCTAAAAATTAGAAATTTTATCACCGAAGAAAATTTCGAAAAAGTCGAAATTGAACCCATAGGGATCGAATTTCGAAAAACCCAAAATTTTTCGGTTTTTCGAAAAATTTTCGACATTTTTGCCGGCGATTCTACTCGAACGTATTTTTCCTGGATAGAGCAGATTTTTCTGCATAAAATAAGCTATTAAAATGTTCAAGAAAGGTTAACTTTAAAAAAGTTATGAATTTTTTAAAATTTGGGTGATTTTTCCGGCCAAAATTTTCGGCCTAAAAAATATTTTTTTCAAAATGGATATAAATGGGCCAAATGATATATTAATCGAAAGCTCTCATTGAGCTATGTTTAAAAATAATTTTTGTAAAATTTTCTAAACATTTTGTCCAAAGTTATAGACGGTTAAAGTTTTGAGTCTGGGGGTACTTATCCCTGGTGGGGTACCAAAGGAGGGGTAATAAATTAAAAAGACTTACGTTATATTGTAGAGCATCCTGAAACCCACCAAAAAACATTACTTTTTTGAGGAAAAAAAAAAAAAAAAAAAAAAAAAAAAAAATGGCCATAAATAGGCCAAATGTTATATCAATCGAAAGCTCTTATCGAGCTGAGTATAAAAATATTTTTTGCAAAATTTTCTGACTATTTTGTAAAAAGTTACAAAAGGTCGAAATTTCGGGTGTGGGGGGCCCAAGGCCCCCCAAACGGCGGCCTGAGGCCCGCCATGCGAGGGCCGAAGGCCCGAGCTTTCAACCCATCTATAACACAGAGCAATGGTCAAAGGCAGGGCAGTCTTTACTTGCGAGGGCCGAAGGCCCGAGCTTCAACCCATCTAAAAGGCTGAGAAATAGTCGAAGGCAGGGCGAGGAGATGGCCTCGCCGTTTGGCGAGGGCCGAAGGCCCGAGCTTTCAACCCGTCTAAAGGGCTGAACAATAGTCAAACGCAGGGCAAATTTACCGGCGAGGGCTGAAGGCCCGAGCTTCAACCCATCTAAAAGGCAGAGCAATGGTCAAAGGCAGGGCAAACTTTACCGGCGAGGGCCGAAGGCCCGAAGCAACGCTCGGGCCGAAGGCCCGAGCTTCAACCCATCTAAAAGGCAGAGCAATGGTCAAAGGCAGGGCAAACTTTACCGGCGAGGGCCGAAGGCCCGAAGCAACGCTCGGGCCGAAGGCCCGAGCGATGTCAAAGGCAGGGCAATGTCAAAGGCAGGGCAAACTTTACCGGCGAGGGCCGAAGGCCCGAAGCAACGCTCGGGCCGAAGACCCGAAGCAACGCTCGGGCCGAAGACCCGAGCTTCAACCCTTCTAAAAGGCAGAGCAATGGTCAAAGGCAGGACAAACTTTATCGGCGAGGGCCGAAGGCCAGAAGCAACGCTCGGGCCGAAGGCCCGAGCTTTCAACCCATCTAAAAGGCAGCACAACGAATTAAAAAGCAGGGCTAAACTTTGCCGGCGAGGGCCGAAGGCCCGAGCTTTCAACCCATCTAAAAGGCAGAGCAACGAATTAAAAGCAGGGCTATACTTTGCCGGCGAGGGCCGAAGGCCCGAGCTTTCAACCCATCTAAAAAGCAGAGCAACGAATTAAAAGCAGGGCTATACTTTGCCGGCGAGGGCCGAAGGCCCGAGCTTTCAACCCATCTAAAAGGCAGAGCAACGAATTAAAAGCAGGGCTATACTTTACCTACGAGGGCCGAAGGCCCGAGCTTTCAACCCATCTAAAAGGCAGCACGACGAATTAAAAAGCAGGGCAAAACTTTGCTGGCGAGGGCCGAAGGCCCGAGCTTTCAACCCATCTAAAAGGCAGCACGACGAATTAAAAAGCAGGGCTAAACTTTGCCGGCGAGGGCCGAAGGCCCGAGCTTTCAACCCATCTAAAAGGCAGCACAACGAATTAAAAAGCAGGGCTAAACTTTGCCGGCGAGGGCCGAAGGCCCGAGCTTTCAACTCATCTAAAAGGCAGAGCAACGAATTAAAAGCAGGGCTATACTTTGCCGGCGAGGGCCGAAGGCCCGAGCTTTCAACCCATCTAAAAGGCAGCACAACGAATTAAAAAGCAGGGCTATACTTTGCCGGCGAGGGCATAAGGCCCGAGCTTTCAACCCATCTAAAAAGCAGAGCAACGAATTAAAAGGCAGGGCACAACTTTACCGGCGAGGGCCGAAGGCCCGAGCTTTCAACCCATCTAAAAGACAGAGCAATGAATTAAAAGGCAGGGCACAACTTTACCGGCGAGGCCGAGCTTTCAACCCATCTAAACGGCAGAGCAACGAATTAAAAGGATGGGCAAACTTTACCGGCGAGGGCCGAAGGCCCAAGCTTTCAACCCATCTAAACGGCAGAGTAACGAATTAAAAGGATGGGCAAACTTTACCGGCGAGGGCCGAAGGCCCGAGCTTTCAACCCATCTAAAAGACAGAACAATGAATGAATATGCAGGGCTTAACTTTACAGGCGAGGGCCGAAGGCCCGAGCTTTCAACCCATCTCTGAAGGCAGGGCTAAACTTTACCAGCGAGGGCCGAAGGCCCGAGCTTTCAACCCATCTGAAAAGCAGAGCAATAGTAAAAGGCAGAGAAAACAACTGGCGAGGGCCGAAGGCCCGAGCTTAAAACCCATCCCGCAACGAATAGCGAGGGCCGCAGGCCCGAAGCAATGAAAAGGCGGGGAAAAACTTACCGGCGAGGGCCGAAGGCCCGAAGCAATGAAAAGGCTGGGCGAAAACATCCATTTTTCAAAAAAATTTTAAAGGTGGCCAAATGATATATCAAATGAAAGCTCTCAGTGAGCTGAGTCAAAAAATAATATCAGAAAAATTTTCTGACCATTTTGTACAAAGTTATTCTTGGGCAAAACTTCGACCATCGCAAATAAACATTCTAGCAGCGCGCGAAGCGCGCCCCAAAGCCGTTAGGCTTTCCAACGGGCACCCCAAACTAAACAGCCAGAGTATCCTAATAGGAATTGCATACGTAAGTTACCGCCATCGCATACGTAACCCAGAGCTAGTTATATAAGTCTAAAAAAACCCCAACCTCGCGCTAACTTTAGATAGAACTCTTTTTAAAAAGCTCTAATCTCCGGCAAAATTTGGCCCAGGGGGTAACTTTTGATGGAGAATTCAGGAAAACTATAGATTTTTTTCTGCGATGAACGCTTGGCACCGAAACGTCCATCGTCAAGATGCTATCTCGTGAACCAGAACCTGGAGCAAAAAACTTCTGCTGGGAGGATTTTAAGTTAGAACATGTAGATATATGTAGGAAAAAACCCGGACCCGAAATCCGAACTTGGAGGGTAGTTATGGGTTGGCAAAAATTTTTGGGACCAAACGGGTTTTGGCAAAATTTGGGGTTATTGGGGTGTACGCAATTGTCTCGATGGTGTATCTCGGGAATGGCTTGGGCGATTCGGATGGGGCCTGCGGGGTATTAGGTAAGTCGCTATGGGGAATTTTTTGGGGTGGGTCATTTTGGTGCCGCACTTGAGTGTGGCACCGAAACGGCCGGATGAAAATTTCAACGCGTTATAACGCGTTTTTGAGAAGTGGGTGGTTCTTGGGCCTGGGACTGATGTTGGAGGGTGGGATGTTGGGAAGATATTTGGTGTTGGACATTAGAGTCTCAAGTGAACTTTTGGGGGTGATATGGTCCAAAGAGTCGGGGTCGAAAAGTCGACTTTTTTTAAAAGGTCGTTTCAGGTCTCTTCGATAGCCAGTTCGAAAGAGCGTCCCCTGGCGGTCAGAAAAAGGTATAATATGTTGGGGGTCCACTTGAGTCTCAAAAAGTTATAGCCGTTGTGGCAAAATGTCCGAAAACTTTCTGAGACTCTAACGTCCCGGGGAAATTTTTTTAAATTTTTCTGACACCGGATATGGATTTAGCGGGTGTCAAAGCACCATATAAGTCGAATTTCGGGTCAAAATTCGAAAATTTTGTCCCACCCCTTATTTCCAAAGGGGTATCCCTTTTGGGGGATTTTCGGGATTTTTTGGGGGACCATAACTTTTTTTGGGGTGGAAGAATTGGGATGGGGTTTCCTTCATAAAATCGAGTAAAAAATTAGGTGTTTTTTCACCGGAGAAAATTTCAAAAAAGTCGAAATTGAACCCGTAGGGGTCGAATTTCGAAAAACCAAAAATTTTTCGGTTTTTTGGAAAAATTTCGGGATTTTTGCCGGCGGTTCGTGCCGAAAGTATTTTTCCTGGATAGAGCAGAATTTTCTGCATATTGTAGGCTTTTAAAATTTTTCAAAAAGGTCAACTTTGAAAAAGTTATGAATTTTTGAAAAATTCGTTGATTTTTCCGGCCAAAATTTTCGGCCAAAAAATTAAATTTTTCAAAATGGCCATAAATAGGCCTAATGTTATATCAATCGAAAGCTCTCATCGAGCTGAGTACAAAAATATTTTTTGCAAAATTTTCTGACCATTTTGTACAAAGTTACAAAAGGTCGAAATTTTGGATGTGGGTGGTTTGGGGGCCGAAGGCCCCCAAACGGCGGGCCGGAGGCCCGCCGAGCGAGGGCCAAGGCCCGAGCACACCGAGGCCGAAGGCCGAGGAATTTTCTGACCATTTTGTACAAAGATACAAAAGGTCGAAATTTTGTGTGTGGGAGGTTTGGGGGCCGAAGGCCCAAACGGCGGGCCGGAGGCCCGCCGAGCGAGGGCCGAAGGCCCGAGCACACCGAGGCCGAAGGCCGAGGAATTTTCTGACCATTTTGTACAAAGTTACAAAAGGTCGAAATTTTGTGTGTAAGAGGTTTGGGGGCCGAAGGCCCCCAAACGGCGGGCCGGAGGCCCGCCGTGCGAGGGCCGAAGGCACGAGCATCCATCCATCGTTGGAAGGCAACGGATTTTCGAGGGCCGAAGGCCCGAGATTTCCATCCATCACTCGAGGCAAGGCAAAAGAGTTTTGAGGGCCGAAGGTCCGAGGCCGAAGGCCGAGGAGTTTGGGGGCGAGGGCCGAAGGCCCGAAGCAACGCTCGGGCCGAAGGCCCGAGCATGCATCCATCCCTCAAGGCAAGACAACGTATTTTCGAGGGCCGAAGGCCCGAGATTTGCACCCATCCCTCGATGCATTTTAAAAGTGAGTCGAGGGCCGAAGGCCCGAGATTGGCATCCATCCCGCAATTCAGAATGTTGTTTAGTCGCGGCGGGCCGAAGGCCCGACGAGATTTCCAAGGCCATCTTTAAATGAAGAAGCAAAAAACTTTCTAGCCGCGCGCGAAGCGCGCGGCTAGAAAGTTTTTTGGAAAGTCTTTTGGAAAAATTTCGGGATTTTTGCCGGCGGTTCGTGCCGAAAGTATTTTTCCTGGATAGAGCAGAATTTTCTGCATATTGTAGGCTTTTAAAATTTTTCAAAAAGGTCAACTTTGAAAAAGTTATGAATTTTTGAAAAATTCGTTGATTTTTCCGGCCAAAATTTTCGGCCAAAAAATTAAATTTTTCAAAATGGCCATAAATAGGCCTAATGTTATATCAATCGAAAGCTCTCATCGAGCTGAGTACAAAAATATTTTTTGCAAAATTTTCTGACCATTTTGTACAAAGTTACAAAAGGTCGAAATTTTGGATGTGGGTGGTTTGGGGGCCGAAGGCCCCCAAACGGCGGGCCGGAGGCCCGCCGAGCGAGGGCCAAGGCCCGAGCACACCGAGGCCGAAGGCCGAGGAATTTTCTGACCATTTTGTACAAAGATACAAAAGGTCGAAATTTTGTGTGTGGGAGGTTTGGGGGCCGAAGGCCCCCAAACGGCGGGCCGGAGGCCCGCCGAGCGAGGGCCGAAGGCCCGAGCACACCGAGGCCGAAGGCCGAGGAATTTTCTGACCATTTTGTACAAAGTTACAAAAGGTCGAAATTTTGTGTGTAAGAGGTTTGGGGGCCGAAGGCCTTCAAACGGCGGGCCGGAGGCCCGCCGTGCGAGGGCCGAAGGCACGAGCATCCATCCATCGTTGGAAGGCAACGGATTTTCGAGGGCCGAAGGCCCGAGATTTCCATCCATCACTCGAGGCAAGGCAAAAGAGTTTTGAGGGCCGAAGGTCCGAGGCCGAAGGCCGAGGAGTTTGGGGGCGAGGGCCGAAGGCCCGAAGCAACGCTCGGGCCGAAGGCCCGAGCATGCATCCATCCCTCAAGGCAAGACAACGTATTTTCGAGGGCCGAAGGCCCGAGATTTGCACCCATCCCTCGATGCATTTTAAAAGTGAGTCGAGGGCCGAAGGCCCGAGATTGGCATCCATCCCGCAATTCAGAATGTTGTTTAGTCGCGGCGGGCCGAAGGCCCGACGAGATTTCCAAGGCCATCTTTAAATGAAGAAGCAAAAAACTTTCTAGCCGCGCGCGAAGCGCGCCCCAAAGCCGTTAGGCTTTCCAACGGGCAGAGCAAAATTTAAACCCAGAGCAAAATTAAACTGCCATTGCATACGTAAGTTACCGCCATCGCATACGTAACCCAGAGCTAGTTATAATAGTATAAAAAAAACCCCAACTTCAACTTTAAAAAAACTCAGGCTCCCGGCCGAAGGCCGGGAGCCCCCGGAAAGTTATGGAAGGGTCCTACAACTTTTTGATGGCTATTCAGGAAAACTCTAACCTCGGCGCCACGACCTTTCCTTTGCGCCGAAACGACCCCCTGTGATTTTATATCTCGTGAACCAGAACCTGGAGCAAAAAACTTCTGCTGGTAGGATTTTAAGTTGGAGTAGGTAGATATATGCAGGAAAAAAACCGGACCCGAAATCCGAACTTGGAGGGTACTTATGCCTTTCCAAAAATTCACATAATGTCCGTGAATTGTCGATTTTGTCGGACTTGAGTGTTGTTTTTAAGCTATATCTTGGAAACGGCTGGGGGGATTTAGATGGGACCTGGGGGTTATAGGTATGTGGCTATGGGGAATTTTTTGGGATAGGCCGTTTTGGTGCCGCACTTAAGTGGGGCACCGAAATGGCCGGATGAGTGCTTCAAAGTGTTATAACGCGTTTTAGAGTGGTGGGGGTTTTCGCGCCTGGGAGTGATGTTGTAGGGCTGGATTTTGGGAAAATATTTGGTGTTGGACATTAGAGTCTCGGGTGAACTTTTGGGGGTGATATGGTCCAAAGAGTCGGGGTCGAAAAGTCGACTTTTTTAAAGGGTCGTTTCGGGTCTCTTCGATAGCCAGTTCGAAAGAGAGTCCTCTGGGGCTCCGAAAAAGGTATAATATGTTGGGGTCCACTTGAGTCTCAAAAAGTTATCGCGAATGTTCGCAAATGTCGCAAATCTTTTTGAGACTCTAACGTCCTGGGAAAATTTTTTAAAATTTTTCTGACGCCGGATTCGTACTCAGCGGTTGTCAGAGCAACATATAGGGCGAATTTTGGGTCAAAATTCGAAAATTTTGTCCCACCCCTATTTCTAAATTGGGTACGTACGCCTTTTGGGGAATTTAGGGATTTTTTAATCCGACATAACTTTTTTGGGGTGGAAGGATTGAGACGGGGTTTTTTTCATAAAATCGAGTAAAAAATTAGGTATTTTATCACCCGAGAAAATTTCGAAAAAAGTTGAAACTGAACCTGTAGGGGTCGAATTTCGAAAAACCCAAAATTTTTCGGTTTTTCGAAAAAATTTCGAGTTTTTTGCCGGCAGTTCGGGGCGTAGTTATTTTTCCTGGATCGAGCAGATTTTTCTGCATATTGTTGGATTTTAAAATGTTCAAAGAAAGTTAACTTTAAAAAAGTTATGATTTTTTGAAAATTTGGGTAATTTTTTTGGTCGAAATTTTAGGCCAAAAAATATTTATAATAATCTTCCAGTTCGGTTAAAAAAAGTCCCTGGCCCGAACGAAGTCAGAATATTCTTCATAAAAATGTACATATTTATAATTTAACACACATTTTGTTCCCTTTTTTGGCTGTACTTTAGTACGTGGGTGCAGGCTTTAAATTACAAATGTTATATCATTTGAAAGAGCTAGTCGAGCTGAGTCGAATGCCATCAAAATTAGCTCTAGGAAAAATTTTTGAACCGAGATACAGGCGATTGAAAATCGAAAAACCATAGGGGGGACCAAGCACTTTTTTGGGATGAAAAATTCGAAAATGCAAATGATACCTCATTCGAAAGAGCTCCTCGAGCTGAGTCGAATAACACCAAAATCAACGAAATCCGACTTGATTAGACAAAGTTATGATCTTTTATTTTAGCTCCTTACCTATGGCATCTGTGGAGATTTTTGCTGCTACGGAGGCCCCAAATACGTCCAGAGCAAGGGAGATAGGAATAGGTTTATGTTACGAACCCAGACCCATCGCCCGTAGACTCCCCGCGAGGCGCGTGCCGCAAAACCCCGCGCGAAGCGCGGGTTTTGCACAAGCGCCTCGCCGACGCTCCATAGGTTTAGGTTTTTTGTTTATTTTTTGTGTCATAACTTTGTCTAATCTTGTCCAATCACGGTGATTTTGGTGTCATTCGACTCAGCTCGTCGAGCTCTTTCGAATGAGGTATTATTTGTATAAAAAATTTTTTATTCCAAAAATCGCCCTTTTGGACCTTCGATTTTTAGGAGTCTATATCTCGGTTCATTCAAGTCGGATTCCGTTGATTTTGGTTTTATTCGACTCAGCTCGACGAGCTCTTTCGAATGAGGTATAATTTGCATTTTCGAATTTTTCACCCCAAAAAAGTGCTTGGTCCCCCCTATGGTTTTTCGATTTTCAATCGCCTGTATCTCGGTTCAAAAATTTTTCCTAGAGCTAATTTTGGTGGCATTCGACTCAGCTCGACTAGCTCTTTCAAATGATATAACATTTGTAATTTAAAGCCTGCACCCACGTACTAAAGTGACCCCCCTTTTTTAAATATTTAAAATTAATTTTTCGAATTTTACAAACTGAAAAAATTTTTGCTTTTTAAATTTATTTTCGGCTAAACTACAGTTTCCGGATCAGGCTCAGAATTGGAGGATTTATATGTCATTCGAAAGAGCTCGTCGAGCTGAGTCGAACGACACCAAAATTATTCAGCGGAAAAAATTCTGAGCCGAGTTACAGACCCCTAAATTTCAAAAAACCATAGTAAAACAAAAAACCATAGTAAAGTTCAAAAAACCAAAAAACCATAAAAAAACCATCTAATATTCCTTTAAAATCCTCACCTAATTTAACAAACAAAATCTTTCAAAACAATGTTAAAACAAAAAATACTAATAATACCACCAAATATTCTCAAGAATGGATTGGTGTGGTTTGTTGAAGTATATTTACATAAGTATATATCTGAATAACCTGACATTCATTTTTTCTCAAAAATGTTGACTTATTTTTACATTCCAATCCTACCTTGACCGTAATCTGATACTTTTAATTAAAATTTTTGAAAATAAATATTTTTTGTTTAATTTTATATTTTTTTCCGTTTAACAATTTTAGTCAATCTTTTAGTCAATCTTCTTCTAATTTAATTGTATTTTAATTTATTTATTTAATTAAAATAATTTATTTATTTGTTTTAGACACATACTCGAAAACATTCTGGATATAAACCTTTCTCTTGTGATTGTTGCGAAAAAACATTTCAAAGAAAAGTAAAAACAAATAAGTTAATTAATTTTTATGAAAGAATATTTTTAAAAAAAAAAGGTTGACCGTCGCCGACATATGGAAACTCATCATTCAACATATTTAAGAAGAACAACAATACCTTTAATAGAAACTAATAGTTGTAGTAATAGACAAAATGAATTAAGAAAAAATATTATAAAATCTCCAAAAATTACTAAAAAAAAATAATACTAAAAAAAACCTCCTGGTGGCCCTTCTTTTGGGGGGATTTCGCTTTCAAAAAATCAGGCTCCTCAGCGTTTGCCGAGGGATTTTTTGAGTAGTACATTGGTCCTACAACTTTTGACGGGCTATTCAGGAAAACTCTAACATCGGCGCCAAAACGTACCTCCGCGCCGAAACGGCTGTCGGTAAAATTCAAACGGCTGTAACTCGGAAACGAAAAGTCAGATCAAAAAGTGGTTGGGGAAAGGGCACTGAAGCAGTTCAAGGGCTATAACTCTAAAAAATTTGGAATCCGGGGATCATGCCCTGAGGCGGTAGGCGATGACAAAAATTCACCGATTTTCGGTGGTTTGACCTACCGTGTCCGACGAAATTCACCGACAATTTACAAAATATACACCAATCGAAAGCTCTCATCGAGCTGAGTCTGAAAAAAATTAGTTTAAGTTTTTCTGACCATTTTGCAAAAAGTTATAAAACGCCAAAGGGTCAAAATGTCCAGGACCCCTATCGGGAAGGGTGGCTCCCATTGGGTCTGATTATAACTTTGCTTATGAGAGTCCAAATCGCTCCAACTCTTTTTTCATATGTTAGGGCCCTAAGTGTACTAAAATTTTGTTGTGGGACATTTGAGTCTCGGACTTCGATTTGGGGGTGATATGGTTCAAAAGGTCGAGGTCGAAAAATCGACTTTTTGTAGGAGGTCGAGTCACCCGTTTTCGATAGCCTAAGTGAAAGAGCGTCCCCTGGCGGTCAGAAAAATATATACTTTGTTGGGGGTCCACTTGAGTCTGAGAAAGTTATGGCCAAATTGGCCAAATGTCGCAAATCGGTTTTTAGACTCTAACTTCCCGGGGAATTTTTCAAAAATTTTTCTGAGACCGGATATCGACTCAGCGGGTCCTAAAGCACCATATAGGACGTTTTTTGACCCAACATTAAAAAATTTTTTTCCCTCGTGTTCCCTTGTGGGCCCAAAACATTTTGTCGTTTTTTATGGGTAGCGGTCTTTTGTACCTTTTTTATATCTCGGGAACGGCTGATGGGAATTGGATGGGACTTGGGGGATATTAGGTAAACGGTCATGAGGAGTTTAATGGGCATGGTCATTTTGGTGCCGCACTTGAGTGTGGCACCGAAATGGCCGGATAAAAAATTCAAAGTATTATAACGGGTTTTTGAGAAGTGGGGGTTTTTGGGCCTGGGAGTGATGTTGTAGGGTAAAGTGAGGGGAAGTTATAAATAGTTGGCCACTTGAGTCTCGGGTGAACTTTTGGGGGTCATATGGGTCAATGAGTCAGGGTTTCACAGTAAAATTTTTTTAAAGAGACGGGTCTGCTTTTTTCGATTACCTATTCGAAAGCCCGTCCCCTGGGGCTCCGAAAAAGGTATACTTTGTTGGGGGTCCACTTGAGTCTCAAAAAGTTATGGTCAATGTGCGCAAATGTCGCAAAACTTTTTGAGACTCTAACGTCACGGGGAATTTTTTTAAATTTTTTCTGAGACCGGATATGGACTCAGCGCATGTTAATGCCCTATATGGGCCGTTTTTAAACACAAAATATCTAAATTTTTTTCCCGACCTCATTCCAAAAGGGGTACCCCTTTTGGGGATTTTCGCGATTTTTTAAATCGCCATAACTTTTTTGCTATTTTCGGATTTGGATCGGGTTTTCTTTATAAAATAGAACTAAAAATTATAAATTTTTAGAGCCTAAAAAATTTCGAAAAAAGTCTAAATTGAACCCATAGGGGTCGAATTTCGAAAAACCTAAAATTTTTCGGTTTTTCGAAAACATTTCTGGATTTTTGCCGGCGGTTCGGCCCGAGGGTATTTTTACTGGATAGAGCAGAATTTTCTGCATATTCTGGACTTTTAAAATTATTAAAAAAGGTCTACTTTAGAAAAGTTATGAATTTTTAAAAAATTCGGCAATTTTTCCGGCCGAAATTTTGAGCCAGAAAAATAAATTTTTAAAAATGGCCATAAATAGGCCAAATGTTATATCATTCGAAAGCCCTTACCGAGGGGATTCGAAAATATATTTTTCTAAATTTGTTGACCCTTTTGGTGAAAGTTTTGGAGGGTCAAAAATTTGAGTCTGGGGGTACTTATCCCTGGTGGGGAACCAGAGGAGGGGTAATAAATTAAAAAGACTTACGTTATATTGTAGAGCATCCTGAAATCCATCAAAAAACATTACTTTTTTGGGGGTCCACTTGAGTCTCAGAATGTTATAGCCAATATTCGCAAATGTCGCGAAACATTTTGAGACTCTAACGTCCGGGGAAATTTTTTTTAATTTTTTCGAGGCCGTATTCGTACTCAGTGGGTGGGAATGCACCATTTAGGCCTATTTTTGGGGTCAAAATTCAAAAAATTTTCCCCTCCCTCAGATCCAAAGGGGTACCCCTTTTGGAGGATTTTCGCGATTTTTTAAATCGCCATAATCCTTTTTTGGATTTTCGGATTGGGATCGGGTTTTCTTTATAAAATAGAACTAAAAATTAGAAATTTTTGGAGCCTAAAAAATTTCGAAAAAAGTCGAAATTGAACCCATAGGGGTCGAATTTCGAAAAACCTAAAATTTTTCGGTTTTTTTTTAAAATTTAGGGATTTTTGCCTGCCTTTCGACCCGAATATATTTTTCCTGTGTAGAGCAGATTTTTCTGCACAGAATAGGCTTTTAAAATTTTACAATAATGTCTACTTTGAAAAAGTTATGAATTTTTGAAAAAATCGGTGATTTTTCTGGCAAAAATTTTCGGCCAAAAAAATAAATATTTCAAAGTGGCCTGGAATAGACCGATTGTTATATCAATCGAAAGCCCTTATTGAGGGGAATCTAAAAATAATTACTCCGAAATTTTCTGACCATTTTGTCCAAAGTTATAGGTGATCGAAAATTTGGGGGTGGGTGGTACCATGCCCATTGGGGTAACAATGGAGGGATAATAAATTAAAAAGACTTACGATATCTTGTAGAGCATCTTCAAATCCACCGAAAAACATACTTTGTTGGAGGTCCACTTGAGTTTCAAAAAGTTATAGACAATGTTCGCAAACGTCACAAAAACTTTTAAGACTCTAACGTCCTGCTGAATTTTTTTAAAGTTTTTGAGGTCGGATATGGACTCTGCGCAATATAATGTCAAGGAATATCGCAGAACGAAGGCCCGAGAACGACACCTAAATCAATGAAATCTGACTTTATTTGACAAAGTTAGAACCTTTTATTACCTCTTCCACAAGTGTTTTCGCGGAAAAAAGTTTTTGCCGCTGCGGAGGAAGCCGGGCATGTCGAGCGGAACGACGGCCGCCGCTTCGCTACGGTCGCCGCGAGCGAAGCGAGCACGACCGCAGCGAAGCACGGCCATCGTGTAGCGAAGACCATGCCCGGCCTACCCTCCGTAGCAGCACAAAAACAGTTTTTCCAGCGAAGATTCTGTTGTCTAAACGCAACCCATATAAAAGGCAGAGCAACGAATTAAAAAGCAGGGCTAAACTTTGCCGACGAGGGCCGAAGGCCCGACTTTCAACCCATCTAAATGGCAGAGCAACGAATTAAAAGCAGGGCTAAACTGTGCCGGCGCGGGCCGAAGGCCCGAGCTTTCAACCCATCTAAACGGCAGAGCAACGAATTAAAAGGATGGGCGAACTTTACCGGCGAGGGCCGAAGACCCGAGCTTTCAACCCATCTAAAAGGCTGAGCTAAACTTTACCGGCGAGGGCCGAAGGCCCGAGCCGGTACGGTTAACGGTCGAGCCTACGGTTAAACTGGGCGCATAAGTATTTCAATTCTTATTTCATTTATTAGATTTTTTAGACGAAGATCTTTTCAATCAAATAATTTTATGAAAATGTTCCAACTCGCGCCCAAACTAATTTTAAATACAATTAATAAAATTTAACTTTTAAAATACATACCTGCCAACGGTTCAAATATTACAAGACGCCGTCGGTTGTACCGGGCGTCGGATGCCATCGGTTTAACCGGGTATCTGGGGTACAGGGTTTGCCCGTTTACCTCCGTGCACCTCCACGTGGTGTACCCTGGGCATTGTTGTATAATAATCACTTAAATATTATACAACAATGGCTAAGCACGGAAAAAACGGGATGGTTTGAATCATAAAAATTTAACTGTTTCTAGCAGCGCGCGAAGCGCGCCCCAAAGCCGTTAGGCTTTCCAACGGGCAGAGCAAAATTTAAACCCAAAGCAAAATTAAACTGCCAGAGTATGCTATTCGCCGCCATACCCCAATGGGCACAACTAGTTATAATAGTATAAAAAAAACCCCAACTTCGATTTTAAAAAAAGTCCCTGGCCCGGCCGAAGGCCGGGCCGCTCCTGAAAGTTGTGGAAGGGTCCTACAACTTTTTGAGGGCTATTCAGGAAAAATCCGACTTTGGCGCCATGACTTTTCCTTTGCGCCGAAACGACCCCATGTGATTTTATATCTCGTGAACCAGAACCTGGAGCAAAAAACTTCTGCTGGTAGGATTTTAAGTTGGAGTAGGTAGATATATGCAGGAAAAAACCCGGACCCGAAATCCGAACTTGGAGGGTACTTATGCCTTTCCAAAAATTCACATAATGTCCGTGAATTGTCGATTTTGTCGGACTTGGCCGATGTTTTTGAGGTATATCTCGGGAATGGTTGGGGAGATTTAGATGCGGTCTGGGGGTATTAGGGATGTGGTGTCGGGGTGTTTTTGGGGGTGGGTCATTTTGGTGCCGCACTGAAGTGTGGCACTGAAACGTCCGGATGCATAATTCAACGCGTTATAACGCGTTTTTGAGAAGTGGGGGTTCTTTGGCCTGGGAGTGTTGTTGGAGGGTGGGATGTTGGGAAAATATTTGGTGTTGGACATTTGAGTCTTGGATGAACTTTTGGGGGTGATAAGACTCAAAGAGTCGGGGTCGGAAAGTCGACTTTTTTTAAAAGGTCGTTTCGGGTCTCTTCGATAGCCAGTCCGAAAGAGCGTCCCCTGGCGGTCAGAAAAAGGTATAATATGTTGGGGGTCCACTTGAGTCTCGAAAAGTTATAGCCAGTGTGGCAAAATGTCGTGAACCTTTTTGAGACTCTAACGTCCCGGATCAATTTTTAAAAATTTTTCTGACACCGGATTCGTACTCAGCGCATGCCAGAGCACTATATAGGTCGAATTTCGGGTCAAAATTCGAAAATTTTGTCCCACCCCTTATTTCCAAAGGGATCCCCTTTTGGGGGATCTTTTGGGGAATCCCCTTTTGGGGGATTTTCGGGATTTTTTAAGTCGACATAACTTTTTTTGGAATTCTCGGATTGGGATGGGGTTTCTTTCTAAAAATAGACCTAAAAATTAGGTGTTTTTTGACCGAAGAAAATTTCGAAAAAATTCGAAATTGGGGGTGTAGGGGTCTCATTTAGAAAAACCCAAAATTTTTCGGTTTTTCGAAACTTTTTCGGGATTTTTGCCGACCGTTCGAGCCGCATGTATTTTTCCTGTATAGAGGAGATTTTTCTGCATAGGATAAGCTTTTAAAATTTTCAAAAAAGGTTAACCTCGAAAAAGTTATGATTTTTTGAAAATTTCGTTGAATTTTTCGGCCAAAATTTTCGGCCAAAAAAATAAATTTTTCAAAATGGCCATAAATGGACCAAATGTTATATCATTTGAGAGCACTTATCGAGGGGAGTCTAAAAATATTTTTTCCAAAATTTTCTGACTATTTTGGCCAAAGTTACAAAAGGTCAAAATTTTGGGGGTGGGGGTACTCGCATACTTTTATCACCGTCAAAAGTTCGTCCCAGACTCAAATGCCCAACTGCTTATAAGTTCCCCGCATTATACCCTGCAACATAACTCCCAGCCACTAAACCCTCCGGCCTTTCAAAAAACCATTATAACGCGTTGAAATTTTCAACCGGCCATTTCAGTGCCACACTTGAGTGCGGCACCAAAATGGCCCTGTTCATTGAATTCCCCATGGTCGATTACCTATAATCCCATTGCATTTTTGCCCCATTTGGTCTTTTTTTGATTTTGACCATTTTTCCATGTACCCTTTTGTCGAAAAAAGGGCTGCAGCTTTTATTTTTCCATTTTTTTAATTTTTTTAATTTTTTAAAAATCCCCCTAAAATTTAATTTTACTTTAATGGGGAACTGCTGGGGCTTTTTAGCGGAAATTTGGGGTAGTAGGTAATAGGACCTGGGGAGTTCATTGGGCATGTTCATTTTGGTGCCACACTTGAGTGTGCACTGAAAGGTCCTACTTCGGGAACTTTTTCTCCGTTTGGGTTTAAACATGGGGATATAGGTAATCGACCTTGGGGAATTCAGCTAGCATGGTCGTTTTGGTGCCACACTTGAGTGTGGCACTGAAACGGTCGTTTTTTTCCAAATACCCCAAAATTAATTTTTAATTAAACTTTTATATATTTTTTCATTTCTAGCCTAAAAAATTAAAATATTTTAATTCAAAAAATTATTTTTATTCAACATAACATAATTTTTCTATTTTTCCAAAAATTTAAATTTTTCGACAACAACAACAAACTTCAATTAATTTTATTTTTTCATCAACAACAACATCCAGTTTCTTCAAATATTTTTATTAATTTATTCAAAATCAACTCAACACCAACACATCTCTTCAAAAATACAATTATGGTTTGTTTTAACATTTATAATTTTTTTAAAAACAAATTTTTTTTGAAAGAAAAAAATCCCACGGATGTGGGTAGCGCATTTGTATGACCACTATGCGGAGGGGTCATGCCGGTTTTTTCTCAGAAATGGGCGGAGCCGGCATGATCGGGGATTGGGTCATGCCCGTTCTCCCTTTTGGGGGTATGGGAAGGCTCCCCCTTCCTTCTGCACAGTGGGACAGTACAACCACTGTGCGGACGGGTCATGCCGGTTTTTTCCCATAAATGGGCGGAGCCGGCATGATCGGGGATTGGGTCATGCCCGTTTCCCCTTTTGGGGGTACGGGAAAGCTCCCCATTCCTTCTGCACAGTGGGAAAGGACAACCACTGTGCGGACGGGTCATGCCAAAATTTTTTTAATTTTAATTAACTTCAAAATTTTTAAAAAATTTTTTTATTTTTAAGGTTTCTCAACGCCTGCTCCCCTTAATCAATATGTTTGGTGGGTGGTCTTTCTTGTGAGTTTTGTTTTTTAAATATTTTAATTCCCCAATTCGGTTTCCTTCCCTGTCGGGGGAAGGAGATCTTGTACCCCCGTATGGGGAGAATGTGGGGCACCAAGACGCGGGGGAGAACAAATACGCGTCTTGATGCCTCACTTGTGCGGAGGGGTCATGCCAAAATTTTTTTTAATTTAAATAAACTTACTTTTTTACAATATTTTTATTTTCAGTGTTTCTCAACTTACTGCTCCCTTAGTTCAATATACTTGGTTGGTGGTCTTTGTTTTGAGTGAGTTTATTGTTGAAAAAATTTTAAATATGTTTTTAACTAAACTTTTATTGAAAAATATTTTTTTGGGAAAATTCTTAAACATTTTCGCAATTTTTGGGGAAAAACTTTAAATAGTTAAACATTTTTCCAAAAAATTTTTGATAAATATTTTTGAAATTTCATATCTAAAATTTTAATTTTCAATTTTTTTTTGTTTTATCCGTTTTTGCGAAGGGTTTACTTCCGTTCACATTAAAAGGGGACTATGCATGACCTCTTCTGCACTAGAAACACAGAGAGGCATGCAAGTTCCCCTTGTGCCCCATTCCGTGGAAAAACCTGTATCACAAGGTTTCGGGTCCTCGCCTTGAAGGCCCACGGGATGGGATGAGAACGTGGAGCAACAATACTTGGGGGAAGAATAACTCCTTGTATTGATGCTTCACTGTGCCGACGGGTCATGCCAAAATTTTTCAAAAATCAAAAAAACTAAAATTTTTTAATTTTTACATTTATCATTTTAGTGTCAACACTTGCTCTATCTTTGAATCAACTTTTGGTGGTTTGCTTTTGGTTTCGTAATATTTTTGTTTTTAATCTTTTCGGCTTTTTCGGAAAAATTTTTTTAAACTAAATTTGCTAAATTCTTTAAAAATTTAGAAATTTTCGATACTTTTCGATATTTTTTTCAGAATTCAAAATTTTAATTTTATTATTGACCCCTGAGAGACGGCTGCACTAACGTTGCAGTACGACTCAGCCTTTTAAAAATGGCTTTGCGTGGTGGGCCAATTACACACCACGTGAAAAATATCCTTTACAGATGGGGATGCCACACATCTGTCCCCAAATTAAAAATGGCCTCTGGTGGGCTTGATGCACCAGGAAAAATAGTCTGCTGGCGGACTCTTCAACTGTTCTCAGCCTGACCAGCTGTTAATGGTTGGGACACCAGTACCCATTTTGCACTTTTTTGGTCGTAGAGTGAAAGCCGTGTTCAACACGGTGGGCAACTCTACTTTTTGTTAAATTAATTCATCTTATTTTTTTTATTATTTTGTTGCCTTTAATTCGTTTTCTTTTTTGCCTTGATCCGTCGCGTTATTATTTTCATTAGTGTTTTTAATTTTTGATTGAAACTTTATCGCGTTTTGTCGTTTTACATTGTTTTCGCATTTTTCGTTTTTTTTCGAGTTACACTTAATTTATTTTCTTTTTTTCAGATATTTTAAATAATTTATTTATTTTCTTTATTTTAAATGCCTTCAAGACAGCAAAACAACCGGAGGAAACGTAAGTTAAGTTATTTGGCTGAAGGTACGTTTGGTAGTGATGCAACTAATAGTTGCGATGTTGAAGGTGTTTCCAATGATGGTAAATCTTTGAATGTTAATTCACCCGGGGTTAGTTTTGGTGATGGTATTTTAGATAGTGTATCAATGGTTGATGGTGTTGAATTACATTCAGAAAATGTTTTGGTTGAATGTGGGAGTAGTGCTTTAAATAGTGTGGTTGAAGGTACGAATGATAGGGTTTTAATGGGTGATGGTTCTGAAATTAGGGGTTCTAATGTTGATGGTTCGTTACCTGGGAGTTCTTTGGGTGATGGTGTTATTTTTGAAAATATTTTGGTTGATAGTTTTTTGGTTGATGGTTCTTTAGTTGGGAATTCTGTTGACAAAGGGAATTTAAGCAATTTTTTGTTAGGAGACCAAGATACTGTGTCTGTAGTGTCTCAGAGTGTTTCTATGGGTAGTGAAGTGTCGTATGAAAAAGTTCAAGGGGTAGACCTAAAAAAGTTAAACGTAGTGGTCGGCCTAAGAAATCCAATGTGATTGCAAATAGTTGTGTTATGGAAGTAAATAATAATGTTCAAACTTTAATGTCAATGCAGAACAATAACGAAACTTTTAATATTAACGAGCCTCTACACATAGTTAATGCTCCATGTAATAATAATATGAACTGTGTTCCAGAATTTTTATCTATTGATTTGTTAGATGTTCCGTTTGGTCCAATGCCTAATATTGCAAATAGAATTTTTAGTGATGATATTGTTTTTTCAAGGCCCGAAATTAATAGTTTGTGGTCAGATCCTAATATGTGGTTACAAGATAGTTTCGTGTTTATCTATTTAAAATTTTTGTCATATCGTTCTAATTTAAATGTTGTTGTTGTCTCGCCTCAGTTTGCTGTTGTGGATTATCATTTTGGGCAGGGTGTTGATCCTCTTAATATTTTTGATTATTGTTATAACTATAACCAGGATTATGATATTTTGTTGATTCCAATTGTATTTCCTGGACATTTTGGGTTGGTAATTTTTGATCGTTCTGATCGTGCTACTTTTTCTTGTATTTTTGTTGACTCCTTGCCTTCTGTTAATCGTTTAACCGATGTTTCTTGCGGTGTTTTTGATCAAAGGCGTGTTGATTTGATTAAAAGGTGTATTTGTGATTTGACACCTGGTCTTTTTGTTGACAGTATTAATATTCAAGTTTTGCCACGTTCTCAATTTACTGAACAAAGAGATGGGATTAATTGTGGATTTTATGTTTGTCTTTATTCGGAATTGTTTTTATTTAATAATAAATCGTTAATAATTCCAAATTTAAATATTCAGTATGAGAGGAAACGTATTTTATGGCACCTTTCGCAATTGCTTCTTTCGAATGATATTGATTATGTTGGGATTTTTGATTATAATCCTAGAAATGTACAAGTGAATGAAAATGTTTTTAATTTTAATCTTGATTTTGGTACTGATTTAGATGATAATTGTGTTGTTAATAATTTTCCAGTAGTCAATATTGAACCAGATCCACCTTCAGAAAATTTAAGGAGGTCTGAAAGGATTAAGTTGATGCAAAAGAATGATGTTTCTGAATTAAATATAAGTAAAATTTCACTTAAAACGTTGAACGAAATTACATCTAATTGTCATAGAGCTCATAAATTATTTCCGTGTGCAGATGTGCGAGCTAGACACGTCGTTAATTATTACGATTCAGGAAATCTAGGAGATGAAGATTGCTATTATTGCGGTGCAATGTTATTTAAATCTGAAGTTAATGATGCACACTTTAAAAAATTTAAAAAACTTCATCTTCGTATTGTTGTCGTTGTGGTTTAGTTGTTCTCCCTTCATTTAAACCGCATCCGCAGTTATTAAGAGATTTAACTATGGGCGATACACAAGAATCTTTAGATTTTTTAAAGAAACAAAATATTTATAATTCTCTATTGGCGTTTGCGTCTGTTTTCGTTGCACATAGAGAAACCAAACTCGATGGTGGTATTAGTTACATGTTAAACGGTGAATTTGTTAGGAAACTGAGTTCGATGATTTCAGGCGATTCAGGGCCCTCATTTTCCCAATTATATATATTAGATGCTGATACAGCATTTAAACACAGAGTTTCTAATATTGCATATGGTGGGGATAGAGTCAATCCAGATGTGTTAAAGCGTTTAGACACTCTTCTTAGAGATTGCCACCCTCTCGCAAATACTTATAAAAATTTTCATGAACAATATTTAGATAAATTAAGCAGGGATGGCCCAGATTCAGTGGAAAATTTTAGACTTGTACTTTTGGAAGAGCGTGAAGCGCCTGAGTTGATAAAAGATAATTCCTTACATGTCAGACAAGTGAACCTTCCTACAGAGGAAACTTTATTTTCATTACATACCGAATCAAGTGAACCTCCTATTATTAAAGGGCTTTTTATCACTAATGAGGAAGGGAAATTATTTATTTTTAAACCACATCATCCTCAAACTGACACTTTGTGTTACCCTCTTTTATTTCCGTGTGGGGATGATAGTTACCACCCTAAGATTCCTTTTGCTAGAAAAGTGTTAAATGAAGATACAAGTGATAATGAGTGTTCTGATTGCGAAGATGATCCTCTTTTAGATACTAAGCGCAAAACTATTAGTATTCGTGATTATGTTAAATATAGATTAGCAGTAAGAAAACAGGAAGATTATCATAATATTTGGAATTCTGGGGAGGCTTAAGTCAAAAATTTGCTTTAGACTACACAGCAAGGATAGATTCTGATGTGGCAGATTATTTGCGAAGGGACGATTTAGATTTAAGAGCTTCTCTTCCTGAGCCTGCTTTAAGATGGTTAGCAAGAGACAGTAATGCCAATAGTATTGCAGATATAGGACACTGTGTTATGTTTAGAAAAGAGCATCCTGGCACAAGGCCATATTTTCAAGACATGTTTTACGACGCGACTACTCTTATGGCAAGAAGCCGAAAACCTGAAAATGCGTCCTTTATGTTTACATTTACGAGTAATCCACGGTGGCCAGAAATTAAAAGAAATATGTTACGTGATAACCAGAAAAGCGTGGATAGATTTGATATTATTAGCAGAGTATATGAAGATAAACTAAGAGAAATTCATTACTTATTAAATAAAAAACATATTTTCGGAAAAATTTTAGGTTATGCAGAAAGTAGGGAGTTCCAAAAAAGGATTGGCGGTCCTCATTTACATAGAGTTTTTTGTACTGATATTGTTGCAACGCCCGATAATATTTCTAATTTAATTTGGGCACATATACCTCCTGAACCTCCTGCAACCGATAATTCACCATGGGCTAATTTTATGAGAAAGGTCCGCGAATTATTACCCTTTTATCAGTTTCATGACTGTGGGGAACATTGTAAGAAAGCTAATGGGAAATGTAAAAAGGACTTTCCGAAACCTTATAGTAACATAACAATTTTACACGCTAATAAGCCGGCAGTATATTATCGGCCCAGTCCAGACGATGGCGGTGAAACATTAAAAATAAAACGGGGTAGAGCGTGGATAACTTATGATAATACGAAAGTAGTGCCATATAATCCGCTCATTTTAGTTATGTTTGAATGCCACCATAATTTAGAATTCGCTTACGGCCAAACAGATAATTTAAAATATGCGTTAAAATATCCTTTTAAGGGGTCCAGCTTTTCTTACGTACGGAGTGAAGTTAACGGTCTTATAACTGTAGATGAACCGTTGCATTATGCAAGAATGATATACCGTAGCCCGACTGAGGCATATTCTCGGATTATGTCTTTCAAATATGCATTTTTATCACATATAGTAATACCGTTAAGTATTCATTTACCAGACAACCAGAAAATTTATTTTACGAGTAAAAATGCAAGTAAAATTATTAGTGCTATTAATGCAGGTAAAATTCCAGATTCACGTCTTTCGGCTTATTGGAAGTTATGTATTTCTGATTCTGCAGCTAAAAATATTCTTTTTGAAAATATTCCTGAAACATATGCATTTAATAAAAATGATAAAGTTTGGAAAAAGTTAAATATTTCTGAGAAAAATAAAAATCGTAAACCTCGTATCGGAAGAATTTATACCGTGTCCCCGAGAGATCCAGAATTGTTCGCTTTATATATTTTAACTAAACATTTTCCTGGGACACCAAAAGATTTGTTAACTGTTAATGGACATGAATGTCAAACCTTTGCCGAAGCGGCAAGATTGCGAGGGTTATTTGAAGATAATAATGTATGGGAGCGTACTTTAAGAGAAGGGTCAATATCTCTCAATCCTTCCCAAATGAGACAGTTGTTTGCAAATATACTTGTATTTGGTGGTACTGAAAAGTGTGTGATAGATGGGCTTTTACTTTGGAACATGTTTGTTGATCATTTTTATGATAGGAGGTGTACAGAAGCAGAGAAATTAATACGTATTGATAGAGCTTTAGCAATTATAGAAAAACTTTTATTAAGTAACGGTCGTAGTTTACAAGAATTTAACCTCCCTCTTCCCAATAATTCAATAAGAAACAATCCTGATAGAGCTCTTGATGAATTTTTCTTTCCACATCATATTAATGATGATGAAATGGATGAAGCTATAGATACCTCTATTTATGATAACACAAACTTAAATCCTGAACAGCAAAGATTTTTTAATTTAATTAGAGCTTCAGTTTTAGATCCTAATACTAAAAATAAATTATTTTTCTTGTCTGGAGATGGAGGTACGGGGAAAACTTTCCTCCTTAATTATATTATTTATAAATTACGAGAAATGAGATTAAAAGTATTAGCAACCGCTTCGACCGGTATAGCAGCCACAAATTTTTACGCGGGAGGAATGACATTCCATTCAGCTTTTAGATTCGGTATTAATGTGGAACCTGATGTAATTCCACCCGTAACCGTAGATAGTTACTTTGGGCGCAGAATAATTGAAGCTAATTTGGTAATAGTAGATGAAGTCACAATATTAAATAAAACAATTTTTGAAAACGTAAATCTTTTATGTAAGAAGTTAATTCCTCAATATAATAACGAACCGTTTGCGGGAAAAATTGTAATAATATCAGGTGATTGGAAGCAGTCTCTTCCTGTAGTTGAGGAATCTTCGGCTCCTGGAGCACAGGTAGCAGCGTCGATTCAATCCTCGGAGTTGTATGGAAGATTTGAAAAACATAGATTAATGCAGAATATGAGAGTAATTCAGTCGGAAATCGCATTTAAGGATTGGCTTTATAGTATAGGAACAGGACAAATGGGTGATTCTGTTATAATCCCAGAAGCAATGCGAGTTAATTCAAGGCAAGAATTGTATAGATTCGTATTTAATACAGGTTTTGATGCACCTGTTGCAGATTTGTTAAAACGTTTGATTCTTTCGCCAACTAATAGAGTAGTAGATGTGATCAACTCAGAAATTATTGATTTAATAAACGCGCCTCTTCACGAGTATTTGTCAATAGATAGCCCTACAAGTGAGAACCCGTTTGCTTATAACTTAGCCGATTATGAAGTAGCTCAATTAAACAGATTAACACCTAAGGGGTTGCCAGCGCACAATATAAAGCTTAAAGTGGGTGCAGTAATAGTATTGCTTCAAAATTTAAATACTCAAAAGGGGTTGTGTAACGGTACCAGAATGATTGTTAGGCGTTTACATCAAGATTTAATTGAAGCGGAAACTATAAGTGGTTCTTCAGAACGTGGTATTGTTGTGGGAATTTGCAGAGCAAGAAATAGCTATAAGGAACTGCGTCCGGACGGAGTTAGTTTTGAAAGATTCCAATTCCCAATAAGGGTAGCATTTTGTATGACAATAACTAAAGCTCAGGGGCAAACATGCGAACGTTTAGGAATTGATATTCTTGATGAACCATTCGCACATGGTCAGACTTATACGGCTTTTTCGAGATGCAGAAGTGGGGAAAATATTAGAGTATTTGCACCTGGAAAAACGCCCGATAATAATGGGAATGTATCAATGAGAAATGTAGTAGCAAGAGGAATCCGTTTTGATTAAGTTTTATAATATAGTAGAATGAAAAATAGTATTAAAATTTAGGTTAAACTTCTTTTAGGGGTATACTTTCAAATAAAAAAATAAGGTTAAATTTTAGGGGTATACTTTCAAATAAAAAAAGGATAAATTTTATAGGCAAACTTTAAATTAAAAATAACAAAAAGGCCATAAAAAAGAATGAGACCACTTCAACATTCTTTAAAAAAGAACGAGACCACTTCAACGTTCTAAAAAATAAAAGGCCAAAATAAATAAAAAATAAAAAGGCCAAAAGAGTGAGACCACTTCAACACTCTTTAAAAAGAACGAGACCACTTCAACGTTCTAAAAAATAAAAAGGCCAAAATAAATAAAATAAAAAAGGCCAAATAGAGTGAGACCACTTCAACACTCTATAAAAAAGAACGAGACCACTTCAACGTTCTAAAAAAAGGCCAAAATAAAAAAATAAAAAAAGGCCAAAAGAGTGAGACCACTTCAACACTCTTTATAAAGAACGAGACCACTTCAACGTTCTAAAAAAAGGCCAAAATAAATAAAAAAATAAAAAAAGGCCAAAAGAGTGAGACCACTTCAACACTCTTTAAAAAGAACGAGACCACTTCAACGTTCTAAAAAATAAAAGGCCTAAATAAAAAAAGGCCAAAATAAATAAAATAAAAAAGGCCAAAAGAGTGAGACCACTTCAACACTCTTTAAAAAGAACGAGACCACTTCAACGTTCTAAAAATAAAAAAGGCCAAAATAAATAAAAAATGGCCAAGAGTCAGACCACTTTAACATTATAAGTAAGAATTCCGACCCCAATGGGGCGGGGTACAGGGTTTGCCCGTTTACCTTCGTGCACCTCCACGTGGTGTACCCTGGGCATTGTTGTATAATTAAAAAATGTTATACAACAATGGCTAAGCACGGTAAAAAACGGGAAGAGTTGAAATTAAATAAATTATGTGACTGTTTCTAGCCGCGCGCGAAGCGCGCCCCAAAGCCGTTAGGCTTTCCAACGAGCAGAGCAAAATTTTACTGCCAGAGTATCCTAATAGGAATTGCATACGCACAACGCCGCCATCGCATACGTAACCCATAGCTAGTTATAATAGTATAAAAAACCCCAACTTCAACTTTAAAAAACTCAGGCTCCCGGCCGAAGGCCGGGAGCCCCCGGAAAGTTATGGAAGGGTCCTACAACTTTTTGATGGCTATTCAGGAAAACTCTAACCTCGGCGCCACGACCTTTCCTTTGCGCCGAAACGACCCCTGTGATTTTATATCTCGTGAACCAGAACCTGGAGCAAAAAACTTCTGCTGGTAGGATTTTAAGTTGGAGTAGGTAGATATATGCAGGAAAAAACCGGACCCGAAATCCGAACTTGGAGGGTACTTATGCCTTTCCAAAAATTCACATAATGTCCGTGAATTGTCGATTTTGTCGGACTTGAGTGTTGTTTTTAAGCTATATCTTGGAAACGGCTGGGGGGATTTAGATGGGACCTAGGTGGCTATGGGGAATTTTTTGGGATAGGTCGTTTTGGTGCCGCACTTAAGTGTGGCACCGAAATGGCCGGATGAGTGCTTCAAAGTGTTATAACGCGTTTTAGAGTGGTGGGGGTTTTCGCGCCTGGGAGTGATGTTGTAGGGCTGGATTTTGGGAAAATATTTGGTGTTGGACATTAGAGTCTCGGGTGAACTTTTGGGGGTGATATGGTCCAAAGAGTCGGGGTCGAAAAGTCGACTTTTTTAAAGGGTCGTTTCGGGTCTCTTCGATAGCCAGTTCGAAAGAGAGTCCTCTGGGGCTCCGAAAAAGGTATAATATGTTGGGGGTCCACTTGAGTCTCAAAAAGTTATCGCGAATGTTCGCAAATGTCGCAAATCTTTTTGAGACTCTAACGTCCTGGGAAAATTTTTTAAAATTTTTCTGACGCCGGATTCGTACTCAGCGGTTGTCAGAGCAACATATAGGGCGAATTTTGGGTCAAAATTCGAAAATTTTGTCCCACCCCTATTTCTAAATTGGGTACGTACGCCTTTTGGGGAATTTAGGGATTTTTTAATCCGACATAACTTTTTTGGGGTGGAAGGATTGAGACGGGGTTTTTTTCATAAAATCGAGTAAAAAATTAGGTATTTTATCACCCGAGAAAATTTCGAAAAAAGTTGAAACTGAACCTGTAGGGGTCGAATTTCGAAAAACCCAAAATTTTTCGGTTTTTCGAAAAAATTTCGAGTTTTTTGCCGGCAGTTCGGGGCGTAGTTATTTTTCCTGGATCGAGCAGATTTTTCTGCATATTGTTGGATTTTAAAATGTTCAAAGAAAGTTAACTTTAAAAAAGTTATGATTTTTTGAAAATTTGGGTAATTTTTTTGGTCGAAATTTTAGGCCAAAAAATATTTATAATAATCTTCCAGTTCGGTTAAAAAAAGTCCCTGGCCCGAACGAAGTCAGAATATTCTTCATAAAAATGTACATATTTATAATTTAACACACATTTTGTTCCCTTTTTTGGCTGTACTTTAGTACGTGGGTGCAGGCTTTAAATTACAAATGTTATATCATTTGAAAGAGCTAGTCGAGCTGAGTCGAATGCCATCAAAATTAGCTCTAGGAAAAATTTTTGAACCGAGATACAGGCGATTGAAAATCGAAAAACCATAGGGGGGACCAAGCACTTTTTTGGGATGAAAAATTCGAAAATGCAAATGATACCTCATTCGAAAGAGCTCCTCGAGCTGAGTCGAATAACACCAAAATCAACGAAATCCGACTTGATTAGACAAAGTTATGATCTTTTATTTTAGCTCCTTACCTATGGCATCTGTGGAGATTTTTGCTGCTACGGAGGCCCCAAATACGTCCAGAGCAAGGGAGATAGGAATAGGTTTATGTTACGAACCCAGACCCATCGCCCGTAGACTCCCCGCGAGGCGCGTGCCGCAAAACCCCGCGCGAAGCGCGGGGTTTTGCACAAGCGCCTCGCCGACGCTCCATAGGTTTAGGTTTTTTGTTTATTTTTTGTGTCATAACTTTGTCTAATCTTGTCCAATCACGGTGATTTTGGTGTCATTCGACTCAGCTCGTCGAGCTCTTTCGAATGAGGTATTATTTGTATAAAAAATTTTTTATTCCAAAAATCGCCCTTTTGGACCTTCGATTTTTAGGAGTCTATATCTCGGTTCATTCAAGTCGGATTCCGTTGATTTTGGTTTTATTCGACTCAGCTCGACGAGCTCTTTCGAATGAGGTATAATTTGCATTTTCGAATTTTTCACCCCAAAAAAGTGCTTGGTCCCCCCTATGGTTTTTCGATTTTCAATCGCCTGTATCTCGGTTCAAAAATTTTTCCTAGAGCTAATTTTGGTGGCATTCGACTCAGCTCGACTAGCTCTTTCAAATGATATAACATTTGTAATTTAAAGCCTGCACCCACGTACTAAAGTGACCCCCCTTTTTTAAATATTTAAAATTAATTTTTCGAATTTTACAAACTGAAAAAATTTTTGCTTTTTAAATTTATTTTCGGCTAAACTACAGTTTCCGGATCAGGCTCAGAATTGGAGGATTTATATGTCATTCGAAAGAGCTCGTCGAGCTGAGTCGAACGACACCAAAATTATTCAGCGGAAAAAATTCTGAGCCGAGTTACAGACCCCTAAATTTCAAAAAACCATAGTAAAACAAAAAACCATAGTAAAGTTCAAAAAACCAAAAAACCATAAAAAAACCATCTAATATTCCTTTAAAATCCTCACCTAATTTAACAAACAAAATCTTTCAAAACAATGTTAAAACAAAAAATACTAATAATACCACCAAATATTCTCAAGAATGGATTGGTGTGGTTTGTTGAAGTATATTTACATAAGTATATATCTGAATAACCTGACATTCATTTTTTTTCTCAAAAATGTTGACTTATTTTTACATTCCAATCCTACCTTGACCGTAATCTGATACTTTTAATTAAAATTTTTGAAAATAAATATTTTTTGTTTAATTTTATATTTTTTTCCGTTTAACAATTTTAGTCAATCTTTTAGTCAATCTTCTTCTAATTTAATTGTATTTTAATTTATTTATTTAATTAAAATAATTTATTTATTTGTTTTAGACACATACTCGAAAACATTCTGGATATAAACCTTTCTCTTGTGATTGTTGCGAAAAAACATTTCAAAGAAAAGTAAAAACAAATAAGTTAATTAATTTTTATGAAAGAATATTTTTAAAAAAAAAAGGTTGACCGTCGCCGACATATGGAAACTCATCATTCAACATATTTAAGAAGAACAACAATACCTTTAATAGAAACTAATAGTTGTAGTAATAGACAAAATGAATTAAGAAAAAATATTATAAAATCTCCAAAAATTACTAAAAAAAAATAATACTAAAAAAAACCTCCTGGTGGCCCTTCTTTTGGGGGGATTTCGCTTTCAAAAAATCAGGCTCCTCAGCGTTTGCCGAGGGATTTTTTGAGTAGTACATTGGTCCTACAACTTTTGACGGGCTATTCAGGAAAACTCTAACATCGGCGCCAAAACGTACCTCCGCGCCGAAACGGCTGTCGGTAAAATTCAAACGGCTGTAACTCGGAAACGAAAAGTCAGATCAAAAAGTGGTTGGGGAAAGGGCACTGAAGCAGTTCAAGGGCTATAACTCTAAAAAATTTGGAATCCGGGGATCATGCCCTGAGGCGGTAGGCGATGACAAAAATTCACCGATTTTCGGTGGTTTGACCTACCGTGTCCGACGAAATTCACCGACAATTTACAAAATATACACCAATCGAAAGCTCTCATCGAGCTGAGTCTGAAAAAAATTAGTTTAAGTTTTTCTGACCATTTTGCAAAAAGTTATAAAACGCCAAAGGGTCAAAATGTCCAGGACCCCTATCGGGAAGGGTGGCTCCCATTGGGTCTGATTATAACTTTGCTTATGAGAGTCCAAATCGCTCCAACTCTTTTTTCATATGTTAGGGCCCTAAGTGTACTAAAATTTTGTTGTGGGACATTTGAGTCTCGGACTTCGATTTGGGGGTGATATGGTTCAAAAGGTCGAGGTCGAAAAATCGACTTTTTGTAGGAGGTCGAGTCACCCGTTTTCGATAGCCTAAGTGAAAGAGCGTCCCCTGGCGGTCAGAAAAATATATACTTTGTTGGGGGTCCACTTGAGTCTGAGAAAGTTATGGCCAAATTGGCCAAATGTCGCAAATCGGTTTTTAGACTCTAACTTCCCGGGGAATTTTTCAAAAATTTTTCTGAGACCGGATATCGACTCAGCGGGTCCTAAAGCACCATATAGGACGTTTTTTGACCCAACATTAAAAAATTTTTTTCCCTCGTGTTCCCTTGTGGGCCCAAAACATTTTGTCGTTTTTTATGGGTAGCGGTCTTTTGTACCTTTTTTATATCTCGGGAACGGCTGATGGGAATTGGATGGGACTTGGGGGATATTAGGTAAACGGTCATGAGGAGTTTAATGGGCATGGTCATTTTGGTGCCGCACTTGAGTGTGGCACCGAAATGGCCGGATAAAAAATTCAAAGTATTATAACGGGTTTTTGAGAAGTGGGGGTTTTTGGGCCTGGGAGTGATGTTGTAGGGTAAAGTGAGGGGAAGTTATAAATAGTTGGCCACTTGAGTCTCGGGTGAACTTTTGGGGGTCATATGGGTCAATGAGTCAGGGTTTCACAGTAAAATTTTTTTAAAGAGACGGGTCTGCTTTTTTCGATTACCTATTCGAAAGCCCGTCCCCTGGGGCTCCGAAAAAGGTATACTTTGTTGGGGGTCCACTTGAGTCTCAAAAAGTTATGGTCAATGTGCGCAAATGTCGCAAAACTTTTTGAGACTCTAACGTCACGGGGAATTTTTTTAAATTTTTTCTGAGACCGGATATGGACTCAGCGCATGTTAATGCCCTATATGGGCCGTTTTTAAACACAAAATATCTAAATTTTTTTCCCGACCTCATTCCAAAAGGGGTACCCCTTTTGGGGATTTTCGCGATTTTTTAAATCGCCATAACTTTTTTTGCTATTTTCGGATTTGGATCGGGTTTTCTTTATAAAATAGAACTAAAAATTATAAATTTTTAGAGCCTAAAAAATTTCGAAAAAAAGTCTAAATTGAACCCATAGGGGTCGAATTTCGAAAAACCTAAAATTTTTCGGTTTTTCGAAAACATTTCTGGATTTTTGCCGGCGGTTCGGCCCGAGGGTATTTTTACTGGATAGAGCAGAATTTTCTGCATATTCTGGACTTTTAAAATTATTAAAAAAGGTCTACTTTAGAAAAGTTATGAATTTTTAAAAATTCGGCAATTTTTCCGGCCGAAATTTTGAGCCAGAAAAATAAATTTTTAAAAATGGCCATAAATAGGCCAAATGTTATATCATTCGAAAGCCCTTACCGAGGGGATTCGAAAAATATTTTTTTCTAAATTTGTTGACCCTTTTGGTGAAAGTTTTGGAGGGTCAAAAATTTGAGTCTGGGGGGTACTTATCCCTGGTGGGGAACCAGAGGAGGGGTAATAAATTAAAAAGACTTACGTTATATTGTAGAGCATCCTGAAATCCATCAAAAAACATTACTTTTTTGGGGGTCCACTTGAGTCTCAGAATGTTATAGCCAATATTCGCAAATGTCGCGAAACATTTTGAGACTCTAACGTCCGGGGAAATTTTTTTTTAATTTTTTCGAGGCCGTATTCGTACTCAGTGGGTGGGAATGCACCATTTAGGCCTATTTTTGGGGTCAAAATTCAAAAAATTTTCCCCTCCCTCAGATCCAAAGGGGTACCCCTTTTGGAGGATTTTCGCGATTTTTTAAATCGCCATAATTTTTTGGGATTTTCGGATTGGGATCGGGTTTTCTTTATAAAATAGAACTAAAAATTAGAAATTTTTGGAGCCTAAAAAATTTCGAAAAAAGTCGAAATTGAACCCATAGGGGTCGAATTTCGAAAAACCTAAAATTTTTCGGTTTTTTTTTAAAATTTAGGGATTTTTGCCTGCCTTTCGACCCGAATATATTTTTCCTGTGTAGAGCAGATTTTTCTGCACAGAATAGGCTTTTAAAATTTTACAATAATGTCTACTTTGAAAAAGTTATGAATTTTTGAAAAAATCGGTGATTTTTCTGGCAAAAATTTTCGGCCAAAAAAATAAATATTTCAAAGTGGCCTGGAATAGACCGATTGTTATATCAATCGAAAGCCCTTATTGAGGGGAATCTAAAAATAATTACTCCGAAATTTTCTGACCATTTTGTCCAAAGTTATAGGTGATCGAAAATTTGGGGGTGGGTGGTACCATGCCCATTGGGGTAACAATGGAGGGATAATAAATTAAAAAGACTTACGATATCTTGTAGAGCATCTTCAAATCCACCGAAAAACATACTTTGTTGGAGGTCCACTTGAGTTTCAAAAAGTTATAGACAATGTTCGCAAACGTCACAAAAACTTTTAAGACTCTAACGTCCTGCTGAATTTTTTTTAAAGTTTTTGAGGTCGGATATGGACTCTGCGCAATATAATGTCAAGGAATATCGCAGAACGAAGGCCCGAGAACGACACCTAAATCAATGAAATCTGACTTTATTTGACAAAGTTAGAACCTTTTATTACCTCTTCCACAAGTGTTTTCGCGGAAAAAAGTTTTTGCCGCTGCGGAGGAAGCCGGGCATGTCGAGCGGAACGACGGCCGCCGCTTCGCTACGGTCGCCGCGAGCGAAGCGAGCACGACCGCAGCGAAGCACGGCCATCGTGTAGCGAAGACCATGCCCGGCCTACCCTCCGTAGCAGCACAAAAACAGTTTTTCCAGCGAAGATTCTGTTGTCTAAACGCAACCCATATAAAAGGCAGAGCAACGAATTAAAAAGCAGGGCTAAACTTTGCCGACGAGGGCCGAAGGCCCGACTTTCAACCCATCTAAATGGCAGAGCAACGAATTAAAAGCAGGGCTAAACTGTGCCGGCGCGGGCCGAAGGCCCGAGCTTTCAACCCATCTAAACGGCAGAGCAACGAATTAAAAGGATGGGCGAACTTTACCGGCGAGGGCCGAAGACCCGAGCTTTCAACCCATCTAAAAGGCTGAGCTAAACTTTACCGGCGAGGGCCGAAGGCCCGAGCCGGTACGGTTAACGGTCGAGCCTACGGTTAAACTGGGCGCATAAGTATTTCAATTCTTATTTCATTTATTAGATTTTTTAGACGAAGATCTTTTCAATCAAATAATTTTATGAAAATGTTCCAACTCGCGCCCAAACTAATTTTAAATACAATTAATAAAATTTAACTTTTAAAATACATACCTGCCAACGGTTCAAATATTACAAGACGCCGTCGGTTGTACCGGGCGTCGGATGCCATCGGTTTAACCGGGTATCTGGGGTACAGGGTTTGCCCGTTTACCTCCGTGCACCTCCACGTGGTGTACCCTGGGCATTGTTGTATAATAATCACTTAAATATTATACAACAATGGCTAAGCACGGAAAAAACGGGATGGTTTGAATCATAAAAATTTAACTGTTTCTAGCAGCGCGCGAAGCGCGCCCCAAAGCCGTTAGGCTTTCCAACGGGCAGAGCAAAATTTAAACCCAAAGCAAAATTAAACTGCCAGAGTATGCTATTCGCCGCCATACCCCAATGGGCACAACTAGTTATATAAGTCTAAAAAAAACCCCAACCTCGCGCTAACTTTAGATAGAACTCTTTTTAAAAAGCTCTAATCTCCGGCAAAATTTGGCCCAGGGGGTAACTTTTGATGGAGAATTCAGGAAAACTAGATTTTTTTCTGCGATGAACGCTTGGCACCGAAACGTCCATCGTCAAGATGCTATCTCGTGAACCAGAACCTGGAGCAAAAAACTTCTGCTGGGAGGATTTTAAGTTAGAACATGTAGATATATGTAGGAAAAAACCCGGACCCGAAATCCGAACTTGGAGGGTAGTTATGGGTTGGCAAAAATTTTTGGGACCAAACGGGTTTTGGCAAAATTTGGGGTTATTGGGGTGTACGCAATTGTCGCGATGGTGTATCTCGGGAATGGCTTGGGCGATTCGGATGGGGCCTGCGGGGTATTAGGTAAGTCGCTATGGGGAATTTTTTGGGGTGGGTCATTTTGGTGCCGCACTTGAGTGTGGCACCGAAACGGCCGGATGAAAATTTCAACGCGTTATAACGCGTTTTTGAGAAGTGGGGTGTTCTTGGGCCTGGGACTGATGTTGGAGGGTGGGATGTTGGGAAGATATTTGGTGTTGGACATTAGAGTCTCAAGTGAACTTTTGGGGGTGATATGGTCCAAAGAGTCGGGGTCGAAAAGTCGACTTTTTTTAAAAGGTCGTTTCAGGTCTCTTCGATAGCCAGTTCGAAAGAGCGTCCCCTGGCGGTCAGAAAAAGGTATAATATGTTGGGGGTCCACTTGAGTCTCAAAAAGTTATAGCCGTTGTGGCAAAATGTCCGAAAACTTTCTGAGACTCTAACGTCCCGGGGAAATTTTTTTAAATTTTTCTGACACCGGATATGGATTTAGCGGGTGTCAAAGCACCATATAAGTCGAATTTCGGGTCAAAATTCGAAAATTTTGTCCCACCCCTTATTTCCAAAGGGGTATCCCTTTTGGGGGATTTTCGGGATTTTTTGGGGGACCATAACTTTTTTTGGGGTGGAAGAATTGGGATGGGGTTTCCTTCATAAAATCGAGTAAAAAATTAGGTGTTTTTTCACCGGAGAAAATTTCAAAAAAAGTCGAAATTGAACCCGTAGGGGTCGAATTTCGAAAAACCAAAAATTTTTCGGTTTTTTGGAAAAATTTCGGGATTTTTGCCGGCGGTTCGTGCCGAAAGTATTTTTCCTGGATAGAGCAGAATTTTCTGCATATTGTAGGCTTTTAAAATTTTTCAAAAAGGTCAACTTTGAAAAAGTTATGAATTTTTGAAAAATTCGTTGATTTTTCCGGCCAAAATTTTCGGCCAAAAAATTAAATTTTTCAAAATGGCCATAAATAGGCCTAATGTTATATCAATCGAAAGCTCTCATCGAGCTGAGTACAAAAATATTTTTTGCAAAATTTTCTGACCATTTTGTACAAAGTTACAAAAGGTCGAAATTTTGGATGTGGGTGGTTTGGGGGCCGAAGGCCCCCAAACGGCGGGCCGGAGGCCCGCCGAGCGAGGGCCAAGGCCCGAGCACACCGAGGCCGAAGGCCGAGGAATTTTCTGACCATTTTGTACAAAGATACAAAAGGTCGAAATTTTGTGTGTGGGAGGTTTGGGGGCCGAAGGCCCAAACGGCGGGCCGGAGGCCCGCCGAGCGAGGGCCGAAGGCCCGAGCACACCGAGGCCGAAGGCCGGGGAATTTTCTGACCCTTCTGTACAAAGTTACAAAAGGTCGAAATTTTGTGTGTAAGAGGTTTGGGGGCCGAAGGCCAACCGGCGGGCCGGAGGCCCGCCGTGCGAGGGCCGAAGGCACGAGCATCCATCCATCGTTGGAAGGCAACGGATTTTCGAGGGCCGAAGGCCCGAGATTTCCATCCATCACTCGAGGCAAGGCAAAAGAGTTTTGAGGGCCGAAGGTCCGAGGCCGAAGGCCGAGGAGTTTGGGGGCGAGGGCCGAAGGCCCGAAGCAACGCTCGGGCCGAAGGCCCGAGCATGCATCCATCCCTCAAGGCAAGACAACGTATTTTCGAGGGCCGAAGGCCCGAGATTTGCACCCATCCCTCGATGCATTTTAAAAGTGAGTCGAGGGCCGAAGGCCCGAGATTGGCATCCATCCCGCAATTCAGAATGTTGTTTAGTCGCGGCGGGCCGAAGGCCCGACGAGATTTCCAAGGCCATCTTTAAATGAAGAAGCAAAAAACTTTCTAGCCGCGCGCGAAGCGCGCCCCAAAGCCGTTAGGCTTTCCAACGGGCAGAGCAAAATTTAAACCCAGAGCAAAATTAAACTGCCATTGCATACGTAAGTTACCGCCATCGCATACGTAACCCACAGCTAGTTATATTATACTAAAAAAAACCTCATGTTGCCCCTTCTTTTGTGGGGGAAAACGGCCATTTTTCATTCAAAAAAGTGCACGGGTCGTAGGCTTTCCAGAGGATTTTTTTGAGTTGCACATTAGTCCTACAACTTTTGATGGCGCATTCAGGAAAATTATAGATTTGGCGCCAAAACGTACCCCCGCGCCGAAATGGCCAAGTTGAAAATTCAAACGGCTATAACTCAGGATGCGAAAGTCAGATCGAAAAACGCTTGGGGGGAGGATTTTAAGTTGAAATGGGTACTATATCGTGAAAAAAATTTCAGACCCCTGGGATCAACTGTCCGACCTGTGGAGGTTGGCAAAAATTCACCGATTGTCGGTGAATTGTCCTACCGTGTCCGACGAAAATCACCGACAATTTACAAATTATATACCAATCGAAAGCTCTCATCGAGCTGAGTCTGAAAAAATTTAGTTTAATTTTTTCTGACCATTTTTACAAAAGTTACAAAGTGTCAAAGGGTCAAAATGTCCAGGACCCCTATCGGGAAGGGTGGCTCCCATTGGATGTAATTATAACTTTGCTTATGAGAGGCCAAATCGCTCCAACTCTTTTTTAGTATGTTAGGGGACATAGTTGGCTAAAATTTTGTTGGTGGACACTTGAGTCTGGGATTTGGTTCTGGGGGTGTTATGGTTCAAAAGGTCCGGGTCGAAAAGTCGACTTTTTAACGCGTGAATTGAAACTCGATTTGAATATCCTATGTTATAGAGCGTCCCTTGAAACCTCTAAAAATATATAGTTTGTTGCGGGTCCACTTGAGTCTCAGAAAGTTATAGCCCAAAAAGTGACATTTTGGGGGTCAAAATTGGTCGGTTTTTTGGGTATAACTTTTTTTAAAAAATTTTTAAAAATAAACGGACTTCGGATTCGGATTCAGCACCTATTAGAGTACCATAAAACACATTAATCTCGATATCGATTTTTTGAGACATTTTTGAAGAGGTACACCTATCGAAATTTTTAGGTGAAATTTATATCGAGTGCAACTTTTCGAGATTTTGTCGTAATTAAACGAATTAAAGTTTATAAAATCGAATAAAAAATTACAAATTTTTTGAGCTATTTAACTTTTTGAAAAATTTCACCCGAGGCCTGGTAGGGTCGATTTTTTCAAAATTCAAAATTTTTCGGTTTTTTGAAATTTTTTGGGGTATATCGAGGCTGAGGGTTGTTGCAAATATTTTTATAAAATAGAGCAGAATTTTTACTATATATTAAGCTTTTAAAATGTTACAAAAGGGTTTATTTTTGGGGAGTTATGAATTTTTGAAAAATTACGTAAATTTTTCGGTCGAAATTTTCGGCCAAAAAAATTTTTTTCCAAAAATGGGTATAGATGGGCCAAATGTTATATCAATCGAAAGCTCTCATCGAGCTGAGCATGAAAATATTTTTTTCAAAATTTTCTGACCATTTTGTACAAAGTTACAAAAGGTCGAAATTTCAGGTGTGGGGGTTTGGGGGCCGAAGGCCCCACCGAGGCCGAAGGCCGAGGATTTTGGGGGCGAGGGCCGAAGGCCCGAGCTTCGACCCATCCCTGAAGGCAGAGCAAAGACTCACCGAGGCCGAAGGCCGAGGAGTTTGGGGGCGAGGGCCGAAGGCCCGAGCTTCGACCCATCCCTGAAGGCAGAGCAAAGACTCACCGAGGCCGAAGGCCGAGGAGTTTGGGGGCGAGGGCCGAAGGCCCGAGCTTAAGACCCATCCCTGAAGGCAGAGCAAAGACTCACCGAGGCCGAAGGCCGAGGAGTTTGCGGGCGAGGGCCGAAGGCCCGAGCTTAAGACCCATCCCGAAAGGCAGAGCAAAGATCCACCGAGGCCGAGGAGTTTGGGGGCGAGGGCCGAAGGTCCGAGCTTAAGACCCATCCCGAAAGGCAGAGCAAAGACCTACCGAGGCCGAAGGCCGAGGAGTTTGGGGGCGAGGGCCGAAGGCCCGAGCTTAAGACCCATCCCGAAAGGCAGAGCAAAGACCTACCGAGGCCGAAGGCCGAGGAGTTTGGGGGGAGGGCCGAAGGCCCGAGCTTAAGACCCATCCCGAAAGGCAGAGCAAAGACCTATCGAGGCCGAAGGCCGAGGAGTTTGGGGTGAGGGCCGAAGGCCCGAGCTTAAGACCCATCCCGAAAGGCAGAGCAAAGACCCACCGAGGCCGAAGGCCGAGGAGTTTGGGGGCGAGGGCCGAAGGCCCGAGCTTCGACCCATCCCTGAAGGCAGAGCAAAGACTCACCGAGGCCGAAGGCCGAGGAGTTTGGGGGCGAGGGCCGAAGGCCCGAGCTGCGACCCATCCCGGAAGGCAGAGCAAAGATTCACCGAGGCCGAAGGCCGAGGAGTTTGGGGGCGAGGGCCGAAGGCCCGAAGCAATGAAAAGGCAGGGCTAATCTTTCCGGCGAGGGCCGAAGGCCCGAAGCAATGAAAAGGCAGGGCAAATCTTAATTGTTTCTAGCAGCGCGCGAAGCGCGCCCCAAAGCCGTTAGGCTTTCCAACGGGCACCCCAAAATTTTACCGCCAGAGAGCTACAAAACGCATTGCATACGCACAACGCCGCCATCGCATACGTAACCCAGAGCTAGTTATATAAGTCTAAAAAAAACCCCAACCTCGCGCTAACTTTAGATAGAACTCTTTTTAAAAAGCTCTAATCTCCGGCAAAATTTGGCCCAGGGGGTAACTTTTGATGGAGAATTCAGGAAAACTATAGATTTTTTTCTGCGATGAACGCTTGGCACCGAAACGTCCATCGTCAAGATGCTATCTCGTGAACCAGAACCTGGAGCAAAAAACTTCTGCTGGGAGGATTTTAAGTTAGAACATGTAGATATATGTAGGAAAAAACCCGGACCCGAAATCCGAACTTGGAGGGTAGTTATGGGTTGGCAAAAATTTTTGGGACCAAACGGGTTTTGGCAAAATTTGGGGTTATTGGGGTGTACGCAATTGTCGCGATGGTGTATCTCGGGAATGGCTTGGGCGATTCGGATGGGGCCTGCGGGGTATTAGGTAAGTCGCTATGGGGAATTTTTTGGGGTGGGTCATTTTGGTGCCGCACTTGAGTGTGGCACCGAAACGGCCGGATGAAAATTTCAACGCGTTATAACGCGTTTTTGAGAAGTGGGGGGTTCTTGGGCCTGGGACTGATGTTGGAGGGTGGGATGTTGGGAAGATATTTGGTGTTGGACATTAGAGTCTCAAGTGAACTTTTGGGGGTGATATGGTCCAAAGAGTCGGGGTCGAAAAGTCGACTTTTTTTAAAAGGTCGTTTCAGGTCTCTTCGATAGCCAGTTCGAAAGAGCGTCCCCTGGCGGTCAGAAAAAGGTATAATATGTTGGGGGTCCACTTGAGTCTCAAAAAGTTATAGCCGTTGTGGCAAAATGTCCGAAAACTTTCTGAGACTCTAACGTCCCGGGGAAATTTTTTAAATTTTTCTGACACCGGATATGGATTTAGCGGGTGTCAAAGCACCATATAAGTCGAATTTCGGGTCAAAATTCGAAAATTTTGTCCCACCCCTTATTTCCAAAGGGGTATCCCTTTTGGGGGATTTTCGGGATTTTTTGGGGGACCATAACTTTTTTTGGGGTGGAAGAATTGGGATGGGGTTTCCTTCATAAAATCGAGTAAAAAATTAGGTGTTTTTTCACCGGAGAAAATTTCAAAAAAAGTCGAAATTGAACCCGTAGGGGTCGAATTTCGAAAAACCAAAAATTTTTCGGTTTTTTGGAAAAATTTCGGGATTTTTGCCGGCGGTTCGTGCCGAAAGTATTTTTCCTGGATAGAGCAGAATTTTCTGCATATTGTAGGCTTTTAAAATTTTTCAAAAAGGTCAACTTTGAAAAAGTTATGAATTTTTGAAAAATTCGTTGATTTTTCCGGCCAAAATTTTCGGCCAAAAAATTAAATTTTTCAAAATGGCCATAAATAGGCCTAATGTTATATCAATCGAAAGCTCTCATCGAGCTGAGTACAAAAATATTTTTTGCAAAATTTTCTGACCATTTTGTACAAAGTTACAAAAGGTCGAAATTTTGGATGTGGGTGGTTTGGGGGCCGAAGGCCCCCAAACGGCGGGCCGGAGGCCCGCCGAGCGAGGGCCAAGGCCCGAGCACACCGAGGCCGAAGGCCGAGGAATTTTCTGACCATTTTGTACAAAGATACAAAAGGTCGAAATTTTGTGTGTGGGAGGTTTGGGGGCCGAAGGCCCCCAAACGGCGGGCCGGAGGCCCGCCGAGCGAGGGCCGAAGGCCCGAGCACACCGAGGCCGAAGGCCGAGGAATTTTCTGACCATTTTGTACAAAGTTACAAAAGGTCGAAATTTTGTGTGTAAGAGGTTTGGGGGCCGAAGGCCCAAACGGCGGGCCGGAGGCCCGCCGTGCGAGGGCCGAAGGCACGAGCATCCATCCATCGTTGGAAGGCAACGGATTTTCGAGGGCCGAAGGCCCGAGATTTCCATCCATCACTCGAGGCAAGGCAAAAGAGTTTTGAGGGCCGAAGGTCCGAGGCCGAAGGCCGAGGAGTTTGGGGGCGAGGGCCGAAGGCCCGAAGCAACGCTCGGGCCGAAGGCCCGAGCATGCATCCATCCCTCAAGGCAAGACAACGTATTTTCGAGGGCCGAAGGCCCGAGATTTGCACCCATCCCTCGATGCATTTTAAAAGTGAGTCGAGGGCCGAAGGCCCGAGATTGGCATCCATCCCGCAATTCAGAATGTTGTTTAGTCGCGGCGGGCCGAAGGCCCGACGAGATTTCCAAGGCCATCTTTAAATGAAGAAGCAAAAAACTTTCTAGCCGCGCGCGAAGCGCGCCCCAAAGCCGTTAGGCTTTCCAACGGGCAGAGCAAAATTTAAACCCAGAGCAAAATTAAACTGCCATTGCATACGTAAGTTACCGCCATCGCATACGTAACCCACAGCTAGTTATATTATACTAAAAAAAACCTCATGTTGCCCCTTCTTTTGGGGGGGAAAACGGCCATTTTTCATTCAAAAAAGTGCACGGGTCGTAGGCTTTCCAGAGGATTTTTTTGAGTTGCACATTAGTCCTACAACTTTTGATGGCGCATTCAGGAAAATTATAGATTTGGCGCCAAAACGTACCCCCGCGCCGAAATGGCCAAGTTGAAAATTCAAACGGCTATAACTCAGGATGCGAAAGTCAGATCGAAAAACGCTTGGGGGGAGGATTTTAAGTTGAAATGGGTACTATATCGTGAAAAAAATTTCAGACCCCTGGGATCAACTGTCCGACCTGTGGAGGTTGGCAAAAATTCACCGATTGTCGGTGAATTGTCCTACCGTGTCCGACGAAAATCACCGACAATTTACAAATTATATACCAATCGAAAGCTCTCATCGAGCTGAGTCTGAAAAAATTTAGTTTAATTTTTTCTGACCATTTTTACAAAAGTTACAAAGTGTCAAAGGGTCAAAATGTCCAGGACCCCTATCGGGAAGGGTGGCTCCCATTGGATGTAATTATAACTTTGCTTATGAGAGGCCAAATCGCTCCAACTCTTTTTTAGTATGTTAGGGGACATAGTTGGCTAAAATTTTGTTGGTGGACACTTGAGTCTGGGATTTGGTTCTGGGGGTGTTATGGTTCAAAAGGTCCGGGTCGAAAAGTCGACTTTTTAACGCGTGAATTGAAACTCGATTTGAATATCCTATGTTATAGAGCGTCCCTTGAAACCTCTAAAAATATATAGTTTGTTGCGGGTCCACTTGAGTCTCAGAAAGTTATAGCCCAAAAAGTGACATTTTGGGGGTCAAAATTGGTCGGTTTTTTGGGTATAACTTTTTTTAAAAAATTTTTAAAAATAAACGGACTTCGGATTCGGATTCAGCACCTATTAGAGTACCATAAAACACATTAATCTCGATATCGATTTTTTGAGACATTTTTGAAGAGGTACACCTATCGAAATTTTTAGGTGAAATTTATATCGAGTGCAACTTTTCGAGATTTTGTCGTAATTAAACGAATTAAAGTTTATAAAATCGAATAAAAAATTACAAATTTTTTGAGCTATTTAACTTTTTGAAAAATTTCACCCGAGGCCTGGTTTTTTTTTTTGAAAAATTTCACCCCGAGGAGTTTGGGGTGAGGGCCGAAGGCCCGAGCTTAAGACCCATCCCGAAAGGCAGAGCAAAGACCCACCGAGGCCGAAGGCCGAGGAGTTTGGGGGCGAGGGCCGAAGGCCCGAGCTTCGACCCATCCCTGAAGGCAGAGCAAAGACTCACCGAGGCCGAAGGCCGAGGAGTTTGGGGCGAGGGCCGAAGGCCCGAGCTGCGACCCATCCCGGAAGGCAGAGCAAAGATTCACCGAGGCCGAAGGCCGAGGAGTTTGGGGGCGAGGGCCGAAGGCCCGAAGCAATGAAAAGGCAGGGCTAATCTTTCCGGCGAGGGCCGAAGGCCCGAAGCAATGAAAAGGCAGGGCAAATCTTAATTGTTTCTAGCAGCGCGCGAAGCGCGCCCCAAAGCCGTTAGGCTTTCCAACGGGCACCCCAAAATTTTACCGCCAGAGAGCTACAAAACGCATTGCATACGCACAACGCCGCCATCGCATACGTAACCCAGAGCTAGTTATAATAGTATAAAAAAAACCCCAACTTCAACTTTAAAAAAACTCAGGCTCCCGGCCGAAGGCCGGGAGCCCCCGGAAAGTTATGGAAGGGTCCTACAACTTTTTGATGGCTATTCAGGAAAACTCTAACCTCGGCGCCACGACCTTTCCTTTGCGCCGAAACGACCCCCTGTGATTTTATATCTCGTGAACCAGAACCTGGAGCAAAAAACTTCTGCTGGTAGGATTTTAAGTTGGAGTAGGTAGATATATGCAGGAAAAAAACCGGACCCGAAATCCGAACTTGGAGGGTACTTATGCCTTTCAAAAATTCACATAATGTCCGTGAATTGTCGATTTTGTCGGACTTGAGTGTTGTTTTTAAGCTATATCTTGGAAACGGCTGGGGGGATTTAGATGGGACCTGGGGGGTTATAGGTATGTGGCTATGGGGAATTTTTTGGGATAGGTCGTTTTGGTGCCGCACTTAAGTGTGGCACCGAAATGGCCGGATGAGTGCTTCAAAGTGTTATAACGCGTTTTAGAGTGGTGGGCGTTTTCGCGCCTGGGAGTGATGTTGTAGGGCTGGATTTTGGGAAAATATTTGGTGTTGGACATTAGAGTCTCGGGTGAACTTTTGGGGGTGATATGGTCCAAAGAGTCGGGGTCGAAAAGTCGACTTTTTTAAAGGGTCGTTTCGGGTCTCTTCGATAGCCAGTTCGAAAGAGAGTCCTCTGGGGCTCCGAAAAAGGTATAATATGTTGGGGTCCACTTGAGTCTCAAAAAGTTATCGCGAATGTTCGCAAATGTCGCAAATCTTTTTGAGACTCTAACGTCCTGGGAAAATTTTTTAAAATTTTTCTGACGCCGGATTCGTACTCAGCGGTTGTCAGAGCAACATATAGGGCGAATTTTGGGTCAAAATTCGAAAATTTTGTCCCACCCCTATTTCTAAATTGGGTACGTACGCCTTTTGGGGAATTTAGGGATTTTTTAATCCGACATAACTTTTTTGGGGTGGAAGGATTGAGACGGGGTTTTTTTCATAAAATCGAGTAAAAAATTAGGTATTTTATCACCCGAGAAAATTTCGAAAAAAGTTGAAACTGAACCTGTAGGGGTCGAATTTCGAAAAACCCAAAATTTTTCGGTTTTTCGAAAAAATTTCGAGTTTTTTGCCGGCAGTTCGGGGCGTAGTTATTTTTCCTGGATCGAGCAGATTTTTCTGCATATTGTTGGATTTTAAAATGTTCAAAGAAAGTTAACTTTAAAAAAGTTATGATTTTTTGAAAATTTGGGTAATTTTTTTGGTCGAAATTTTAGGCCAAAAAATATTTATAATAATCTTCCAGTTCGGTTAAAAAAAGTCCCTGGCCCGAACGAAGTCAGAATATTCTTCATAAAAATGTACATATTTATAATTTAACACACATTTTGTTCCCTTTTTTGGCTGTACTTTAGTACGTGGGTGCAGGCTTTAAATTACAAATGTTATATCATTTGAAAGAGCTAGTCGAGCTGAGTCGAATGCCATCAAAATTAGCTCTAGGAAAAATTTTTGAACCGAGATACAGGCGATTGAAAATCGAAAAACCATAGGGGGACCAAGCACTTTTTTGGGATGAAAAATTCGAAAATGCAAATGATACCTCATTCGAAAGAGCTCCTCGAGCTGAGTCGAATAACACCAAAATCAACGAAATCCGACTTGATTAGACAAAGTTATGATCTTTTATTTTAGCTCCTTACCTATGGCATCTGTGGAGATTTTTGCTGCTACGGAGGCCCCAAATACGTCCAGAGCAAGGGAGATAGGAATAGGTTTATGTTACGAACCCAGACCCATCGCCCGTAGACTCCCCGCGAGGCGCGTGCCGCAAAACCCCGCGCGAAGCGCGGGGTTTTGCACAAGCGCCTCGCCGACGCTCCATAGGTTTAGGTTTTTTGTTTATTTTTTGTGTCATAACTTTGTCTAATCTTGTCCAATCACGGTGATTTTGGTGTCATTCGACTCAGCTCGTCGAGCTCTTTCGAATGAGGTATTATTTGTATAAAAAATTTTTTATTCCAAAAATCGCCCTTTTGGACCTTCGATTTTTAGGAGTCTATATCTCGGTTCATTCAAGTCGGATTCCGTTGATTTTGGTTTTATTCGACTCAGCTCGACGAGCTCTTTCGAATGAGGTATAATTTGCATTTTCGAATTTTTCACCCCAAAAAAGTGCTTGGTCCCCCCTATGGTTTTTCGATTTTCAATCGCCTGTATCTCGGTTCAAAAATTTTTCCTAGAGCTAATTTTGGTGGCATTCGACTCAGCTCGACTAGCTCTTTCAAATGATATAACATTTGTAATTTAAAGCCTGCACCCACGTACTAAAGTGACCCCCTTTTTTAAATATTTAAAATTAATTTTTCGAATTTTACAAACTGAAAAAATTTTTGCTTTTTAAATTTATTTTCGGCTAAACTACAGTTTCCGGATCAGGCTCAGAATTGGAGGATTTATATGTCATTCGAAAGAGCTCGTCGAGCTGAGTCGAACGACACCAAAATTATTCAGCGGAAAAAATTCTGAGCCGAGTTACAGACCCCTAAATTTCAAAAAACCATAGTAAAACAAAAAACCATAGTAAAGTTCAAAAAACCAAAAAACCATAAAAAAACCATCTAATATTCCTTTAAAATCCTCACCTAATTTAACAAACAAAATCTTTCAAAACAATGTTAAAACAAAAAATACTAATAATACCACCAAATATTCTCAAGAATGGATTGGTGTGGTTTGTTGAAGTATATTTACATAAGTATATATCTGAATAACCTGACATTCATTTTTTTCTCAAAAATGTTGACTTATTTTTACATTCCAATCCTACCTTGACCGTAATCTGATACTTTTAATTAAAATTTTTGAAAATAAATATTTTTTGTTTAATTTTATATTTTTTTCCGTTTAACAATTTTAGTCAATCTTTTAGTCAATCTTCTTCTAATTTAATTGTATTTTAATTTATTTATTTAATTAAAATAATTTATTTATTTGTTTTAGACACATACTCGAAAACATTCTGGATATAAACCTTTCTCTTGTGATTGTTGCGAAAAAACATTTCAAAGAAAAGTAAAAACAAATAAGTTAATTAATTTTTATGAAAGAATATTTTTAAAAAAAAAAGGTTGACCGTCGCCGACATATGGAAACTCATCATTCAACATATTTAAGAAGAACAACAATACCTTTAATAGAAACTAATAGTTGTAGTAATAGACAAAATGAATTAAGAAAAAATATTATAAAATCTCCAAAAATTACTAAAAAAAAATAATACTAAAAAAAACCTCCTGGTGGCCCTTCTTTTGGGGGGATTTCGCTTTCAAAAAATCAGGCTCCTCAGCGTTTGCCGAGGGATTTTTTTGAGTAGTACATTGGTCCTACAACTTTTGACGGGCTATTCAGGAAAACTCTAACATCGGCGCCAAAACGTACCTCCGCGCCGAAACGGCTGTCGGTAAAATTCAAACGGCTGTAACTCGGAAACGAAAAGTCAGATCAAAAAGTGGTTGGGGAAAGGGCACTGAAGCAGTTCAAGGGCTATAACTCTAAAAACTTTGGAATCCGGGGATCATGCCCTGAGGCGGTAGGCGATGACAAAAATTCACCGATTTTCGGTGGTTTGACCTACCGTGTCCGACGAAATTCACCGACAATTTACAAAATATACACCAATCGAAAGCTCTCATCGAGCTGAGTCTGAAAAAAATTAGTTTAAGTTTTTCTGACCATTTTGCAAAAAGTTATAAAACGCCAAAGGGTCAAAATGTCCAGGACCCCTATCGGGAAGGGTGGCTCCCATTGGGTCTGATTATAACTTTGCTTATGAGAGTCCAAATCGCTCCAACTCTTTTTTCATATGTTAGGGCCCTAAGTGTACTAAAATTTTGTTGTGGGACATTTGAGTCTCGGACTTCGATTTGGGGGTGATATGGTTCAAAAGGTCGAGGTCGAAAAATCGACTTTTTGTAGGAGGTCGAGTCACCCGTTTTCGATAGCCTAAGTGAAAGAGCGTCCCCTGGCGGTCAGAAAAATATATACTTTGTTGGGGGTCCACTTGAGTCTGAGAAAGTTATGGCCAAATTGGCCAAATGTCGCAAATCGGTTTTTAGACTCTAACTTCCCGGGGAATTTTTCAAAAATTTTTCTGAGACCGGATATCGACTCAGCGGGTCCTAAAGCACCATATAGGACGTTTTTTGACCCAACATTAAAAAATTTTTTCCCTCGTGTTCCCTTGTGGGCCCAAAACATTTTGTCGTTTTTTATGGGTAGCGGTCTTTTGTACCTTTTTTATATCTCGGGAACGGCTGATGGGAATTGGATGGGACTTGGGGGGATATTAGGTAAACGGTCATGAGGAGTTTAATGGGCATGGTCATTTTGGTGCCGCACTTGAGTGTGGCACCGAAATGGCCGGATAAAAAATTCAAAGTATTATAACGGGTTTTTGAGAAGTGGGGGGTTTTTGGGCCTGGGAGTGATGTTGTAGGGTAAAGTGAGGGGAAGTTATAAATAGTTGGCCACTTGAGTCTCGGGTGAACTTTTGGGGGTCATATGGGTCAATGAGTCAGGGTTTCACAGTAAAATTTTTTTAAAGAGACGGGTCTGCTTTTTTCGATTACCTATTCGAAAGCCCGTCCCCTGGGGCTCCGAAAAAGGTATACTTTGTTGGGGGTCCACTTGAGTCTCAAAAAGTTATGGTCAATGTGCGCAAATGTCGCAAAACTTTTTGAGACTCTAACGTCACGGGGAATTTTTTTAAATTTTTTCTGAGACCGGATATGGACTCAGCGCATGTTAATGCCCTATATGGGCCGTTTTTAAACACAAAATATCTAAATTTTTTTCCCGACCTCATTCCAAAAGGGGTACCCCTTTTGGGGATTTTCGCGATTTTTTAAATCGCCATAACTTTTTTGCTATTTTCGGATTTGGATCGGGTTTTCTTTATAAAATAGAACTAAAAATTATAAATTTTTAGAGCCTAAAAAATTTCGAAAAAAAGTCTAAATTGAACCCATAGGGGTCGAATTTCGAAAAACCTAAAATTTTTCGGTTTTTCGAAAACATTTCTGGATTTTTGCCGGCGGTTCGGCCCGAGGGTATTTTTACTGGATAGAGCAGAATTTTCTGCATATTCTGGACTTTTAAAATTATTAAAAAAGGTCTACTTTAGAAAAGTTATGAATTTTTAAAAAATTCGGCAATTTTTCCGGCCGAAATTTTGAGCCAGAAAAATAAATTTTTAAAAATGGCCATAAATAGGCCAAATGTTATATCATTCGAAAGCCCTTACCGAGGGGATTCGAAAAATATTTTTTCTAAATTTGTTGACCCTTTTGGTGAAAGTTTTGGAGGGTCAAAAATTTGAGTCTGGGGGGTACTTATCCCTGGTGGGGAACCAGAGGAGGGGTAATAAATTAAAAAGACTTACGTTATATTGTAGAGCATCCTGAAATCCATCAAAAAACATTACTTTTTTGGGGGTCCACTTGAGTCTCAGAATGTTATAGCCAATATTCGCAAATGTCGCGAAACATTTTGAGACTCTAACGTCCGGGGAAATTTTTTTTTAATTTTTTCGAGGCCGTATTCGTACTCAGTGGGTGGGAATGCACCATTTAGGCCTATTTTTGGGGTCAAAATTCAAAAAATTTTCCCCTCCCTCAGATCCAAAGGGGTACCCCTTTTGGAGGATTTTCGCGATTTTTTAAATCGCCATAATTTTTTTTGGGATTTTCGGATTGGGATCGGGTTTTCTTTATAAAATAGAACTAAAAATTAGAAATTTTTGGAGCCTAAAAAATTTCGAAAAAAGTCGAAATTGAACCCATAGGGGTCGAATTTCGAAAAACCTAAAATTTTTCGGTTTTTTTTTAAAATTTAGGGATTTTTGCCTGCCTTTCGACCCGAATATATTTTTCCTGTGTAGAGCAGATTTTTCTGCACAGAATAGGCTTTTAAAATTTTACAATAATGTCTACTTTGAAAAAGTTATGAATTTTTGAAAAAATCGGTGATTTTTCTGGCAAAAATTTTCGGCCAAAAAAATAAATATTTCAAAGTGGCCTGGAATAGACCGATTGTTATATCAATCGAAAGCCCTTATTGAGGGGAATCTAAAAATAATTACTCCGAAATTTTCTGACCATTTTGTCCAAAGTTATAGGTGATCGAAAATTTGGGGGTGGGTGGTACCATGCCCATTGGGGTAACAATGGAGGGATAATAAATTAAAAAGACTTACGATATCTTGTAGAGCATCTTCAAATCCACCGAAAAACATACTTTGTTGGAGGTCCACTTGAGTTTCAAAAAGTTATAGACAATGTTCGCAAACGTCACAAAAACTTTTAAGACTCTAACGTCCTGCTGAATTTTTTAAAGTTTTTGAGGTCGGATATGGACTCTGCGCAATATAATGTCAAGGAATATCGCAGAACGAAGGCCCGAGAACGACACCTAAATCAATGAAATCTGACTTTATTTGACAAAGTTAGAACCTTTTATTACCTCTTCCACAAGTGTTTTCGCGGAAAAAAGTTTTTGCCGCTGCGGAGGAAGCCGGGCATGTCGAGCGGAACGACGGCCGCCGCTTCGCTACGGTCGCCGCGAGCGAAGCGAGCACGACCGCAGCGAAGCACGGCCATCGTGTAGCGAAGACCATGCCCGGCCTACCCTCCGTAGCAGCACAAAAACAGTTTTTCCAGCGAAGATTCTGTTGTCTAAACGCAACCCATATAAAAGGCAGAGCAACGAATTAAAAAGCAGGGCTAAACTTTGCCGACGAGGGCCGAAGGCCCGACTTTCAACCCATCTAAATGGCAGAGCAACGAATTAAAAGCAGGGCTAAACTGTGCCGGCGCGGGCCGAAGGCCCGAGCTTTCAACCCATCTAAACGGCAGAGCAACGAATTAAAAGGATGGGCGAACTTTACCGGCGAGGGCCGAAGACCCGAGCTTTCAACCCATCTAAAAGGCTGAGCTAAACTTTACCGGCGAGGGCCGAAGGCCCGAGCCGGTACGGTTAACGGTCGAGCCTACGGTTAAACTGGGCGCATAAGTATTTCAATTCTTATTTCATTTATTAGATTTTTTAGACGAAGATCTTTTCAATCAAATAATTTTATGAAAATGTTCCAACTCGCGCCCAAACTAATTTTAAATACAATTAATAAAATTTAACTTTTAAAATACATACCTGCCAACGGTTCAAATATTACAAGACGCCGTCGGTTGTACCGGGCGTCGGATGCCATCGGTTTAACCGGGTATCTGGGGTACAGGGTTTGCCCGTTTACCTCCGTGCACCTCCACGTGGTGTACCCTGGGCATTGTTGTATAATAATCACTTAAATATTATACAACAATGGCTAAGCACGGAAAAAACGGGATGGTTTGAATCATAAAAATTTAACTGTTTCTAGCAGCGCGCGAAGCGCGCCCCAAAGCCGTTAGGCTTTCCAACGGGCAGAGCAAAATTTAAACCCAAAGCAAAATTAAACTGCCAGAGTATGCTATTCGCCGCCATACCCCAATGGGCACAACTAGTTATAATAGTATAAAAAAAACCCCAACTTCAACTTTAAAAAACTCAGGCTCCCGGCCGAAGGCCGGGAGCCCCCGGAAAGTTATGGAAGGGTCCTACAACTTTTTGATGGCTATTCAGGAAAACTCTAACCTCGGCGCCACGACCTTTCCTTTGCGCCGAAACGACCCCCTGTGATTTTATATCTCGTGAACCAGAACCTGGAGCAAAAAACTTCTGCTGGTAGGATTTTAAGTTGGAGTAGGTAGATATATGCAGGAAAAAAACCGGACCCGAAATCCGAACTTGGAGGGTACTTATGCCTTTCCAAAAATTCACATAATGTCCGTGAATTGTCGATTTTGTCGGACTTGAGTGTTGTTTTTAAGCTATATCTTGGAAACGGCTGGGGGTTTTAGATGGGACCTGGGGGGTTATAGGTATGTGGCTATGGGGAATTTTTTGGGATAGGTCGTTTTGGTGCCGCACTTAAGTGTGGCACCGAAATGGCCGGATGAGTGCTTCAAAGTGTTATAACGCGTTTTAGAGTGGTGGGGGTTTTCGCGCCTGGGAGTGATGTTGTAGGGCTGGATTTTGGGAAAATATTTGGTGTTGGACATTAGAGTCTCGGGTGAACTTTTGGGGGTGATATGGTCCAAAGAGTCGGGGTCGAAAAGTCGACTTTTTTAAAGGGTCGTTTCGGGTCTCTTCGATAGCCAGTTCGAAAGAGAGTCCTCTGGGGCTCCGAAAAAGGTATAATATGTTGGGGGTCCACTTGAGTCTCAAAAAGTTATCGCGAATGTTCGCAAATGTCGCAAATCTTTTTGAGACTCTAACGTCCTGGGAAAATTTTTTAAAATTTTTCTGACGCCGGATTCGTACTCAGCGGTTGTCAGAGCAACATATAGGGCGAATTTTGGGTCAAAATTCGAAAATTTTGTCCCACCCCTATTTCTAAATTGGGTACGTACGCCTTTTGGGGAATTTAGGGATTTTTTAATCCGACATAACTTTTTTTGGGGTGGAAGGATTGAGACGGGGTTTTTTTCATAAAATCGAGTAAAAAATTAGGTATTTTATCACCCGAGAAAATTTCGAAAAAGTTGAAACTGAACCTGTAGGGGTCGAATTTCGAAAAACCCAAAATTTTTCGGTTTTTCGAAAAAATTTCGGGTTTTTTGCCGGCAGTTCGGGGCGTAGTTATTTTTCCTGGATCGAGCAGATTTTTCTGCATATTGTTGGATTTTAAAATGTTCAAAGAAAGTTAACTTTAAAAAAGTTATGATTTTTTGAAAATTTGGGTAATTTTTTTGGTCGAAATTTTAGGCCAAAAAATATTTATAATAATCTTCCAGTTCGGTTAAAAAAAGTCCCTGGCCCGAACGAAGTCAGAATATTCTTCATAAAAATGTACATATTTATAATTTAACACACATTTTGTTCCCTTTTTTGGCTGTACTTTAGTACGTGGGTGCAGGCTTTAAATTACAAATGTTATATCATTTGAAAGAGCTAGTCGAGCTGAGTCGAATGCCATCAAAATTAGCTCTAGGAAAAATTTTTGAACCGAGATACAGGCGATTGAAAATCGAAAAACCATAGGGGGACCAAGCACTTTTTTGGGATGAAAAATTCGAAAATGCAAATGATACCTCATTCGAAAGAGCTCCTCGAGCTGAGTCGAATAACACCAAAATCAACGAAATCCGACTTGATTAGACAAAGTTATGATCTTTTATTTTAGCTCCTTACCTATGGCATCTGTGGAGATTTTTGCTGCTACGGAGGCCCCAAATACGTCCAGAGCAAGGGAGATAGGAATAGGTTTATGTTACGAACCCAGACCCATCGCCCGTAGACTCCCCGCGAGGCGCGTGCCGCAAAACCCCGCGCGAAGCGCGGGTTTTGCACAAGCGCCTCGCCGACGCTCCATAGGTTTAGGTTTTTTGTTTATTTTTTGTGTCATAACTTTGTCTAATCTTGTCCAATCACGGTGATTTTGGTGTCATTCGACTCAGCTCGTCGAGCTCTTTCGAATGAGGTATTATTTGTATAAAAAATTTTTTATTCCAAAAATCGCCCTTTTGGACCTTCGATTTTTAGGAGTCTATATCTCGGTTCATTCAAGTCGGATTCCGTTGATTTTGGTTTTATTCGACTCAGCTCGACGAGCTCTTTCGAATGAGGTATAATTTGCATTTTCGAATTTTTCACCCCAAAAAAGTGCTTGGTCCTCCCTGTGGTTTTTCGATTTTCAATCGCCTGTATCTCGGTTCAAAAATTTTTCCTAGAGCTAATTTTGGTGGCATTCGACTCAGCTCGACTAGCTCTTTCAAATGATATAACATTTGTAATTTAAAGCCTGCACCCACGTACTAAAGTGACCCCCTTTTTTAAATATTTAAAATTAATTTTTCGAATTTTACAAACTGAAAAAATTTTTGCTTTTTAAATTTATTTTCGGCTAAACTACAGTTTCCGGATCAGGCTCAGAATTGGAGGATTTATATGTCATTCGAAAGAGCTCGTCGAGCTGAGTCGAACGACACCAAAATTATTCAGCGGAAAAAATTCTGAGCCGAGTTACAGACCCCTAAATTTCAAAAAACCATAGTAAAACAAAAAACCATAGTAAAGTTCAAAAAACCAAAAAACCATAAAAAAACCATCTAATATTCCTTTAAAATCCTCACCTAATTTAACAAACAAAATCTTTCAAAACAATGTTAAAACAAAAAATACTAATAATACCACCAAATATTCTCAAGAATGGATTGGTGTGGTTTGTTGAAGTATATTTACATAAGTATATATCTGAATAACCTGACATTCATTTTTTTCTCAAAAATGTTGACTTATTTTTACATTCCAATCCTACCTTGACCGTAATCTGATACTTTTAATTAAAATTTTTGAAAATAAATATTTTTTGTTTAATTTTATATTTTTTTCCGTTTAACAATTTTAGTCAATCTTTTAGTCAATCTTCTTCTAATTTAATTGTATTTTAATTTATTTATTTAATTAAAATAATTTATTTATTTGTTTTAGACACATACTCGAAAACATTCTGGATATAAACCTTTCTCTTGTGATTGTTGCGAAAAAACATTTCAAAGAAAAGTAAAAACAAATAAGTTAATTAATTTTTATGAAAGAATATTTTTAAAAAAAAATGTTGACCGTCGCCGACATATGGAAACTCATCATTCAACATATTTAAGAAGAACAACAATACCTTTAATAGAAACTAATAGTTGTAGTAATAGACAAAATGAATTAAGAAAAAATATTATAAAATCTCCAAAAATTACTAAAAAAAAATAATACTAAAAAAAACCTCCTGGTGGCCCTTCTTTTGGGGGGATTTCGCTTTCAAAAAATCAGGCTCCTCAGCGTTTGCCGAGGGATTTTTTTGAGTAGTACATTGGTCCTACAACTTTTGACGGGCTATTCAGGAAAACTCTAACATCGGCGCCAAAACGTACCTCCGCGCCGAAACGGCTGTCGGTAAAATTCAAACGGCTGTAACTCGGAAACGAAAAGTCAGATCAAAAAGTGGTTGGGGAAAGGGCACTGAAGCAGTTCAAGGGCTATAACTCTAAAAAATTTGGAATCCGGGGATCATGCCCTGAGGCGGTAGGCGATGACAAAAATTCACCGATTTTCGGTGGTTTGACCTACCGTGTCCGACGAAATTCACCGACAATTTACAAAATATACACCAATCGAAAGCTCTCATCGAGCTGAGTCTGAAAAAAATTAGTTTAAGTTTTTCTGACCATTTTGCAAAAAGTTATAAAACGCCAAAGGGTCAAAATGTCCAGGACCCCTATCGGGAAGGGTGGCTCCCATTGGGTCTGATTATAACTTTGCTTATGAGAGTCCAAATCGCTCCAACTCTTTTTTCATATGTTAGGGCCCTAAGTGTACTAAAATTTTGTTGTGGGACATTTGAGTCTCGGACTTCGATTTGGGGGTGATATGGTTCAAAAGGTCGAGGTCGAAAAATCGACTTTTTGTAGGAGGTCGAGTCACCCGTTTTCGATAGCCTAAGTGAAAGAGCGTCCCCTGGCGGTCAGAAAAATATATACTTTGTTGGGGGTCCACTTGAGTCTGAGAAAGTTATGGCCAAATTGGCCAAATGTCGCAAATCGGTTTTTAGACTCTAACTTCCCGGGGAATTTTTCAAAAATTTTTCTGAGACCGGATATCGACTCAGCGGGTCCTAAAGCACCATATAGGACGTTTTTTGACCCAACATTAAAAAATTTTTTTCCCTCGTGTTCCCTTGTGGGCCCAAAACATTTTGTCGTTTTTTATGGGTAGCGGTCTTTTGTACCTTTTTTATATCTCGGGAACGGCTGATGGGAATTGGATGGGACTTGGGGGATATTAGGTAAACGGTCATGAGGAGTTTAATGGGCATGGTCATTTTGGTGCCGCACTTGAGTGTGGCACCGAAATGGCCGGATAAAAAATTCAAAGTATTATAACGGGTTTTTGAGAAGTGGGGGTTTTTGGGCCTGGGAGTGATGTTGTAGGGTAAAGTGAGGGGAAGTTATAAATAGTTGGCCACTTGAGTCTCGGGTGAACTTTTGGGGGTCATATGGGTCAATGAGTCAGGGTTTCACAGTAAAATTTTTTTAAAGAGACGGGTCTGCTTTTTTCGATTACCTATTCGAAAGCCCGTCCCCTGGGGCTCCGAAAAAGGTATACTTTGTTGGGGGTCCACTTGAGTCTCAAAAAGTTATGGTCAATGTGCGCAAATGTCGCAAAACTTTTTGAGACTCTAACGTCACGGGGAATTTTTTAAATTTTTTCTGAGACCGGATATGGACTCAGCGCATGTTAATGCCCTATATGGGCCGTTTTTAAACACAAAATATCTAAATTTTTTTCCCGACCTCATTCCAAAAGGGGTACCCCTTTTGGGGGATTTTCGCGATTTTTTAAATCGCCATAACTTTTTTTGCTATTTTCGGATTTGGATCGGGTTTTCTTTATAAAATAGAACTAAAAATTATAAATTTTTAGAGCCTAAAAAATTTCGAAAAAAGTCTAAATTGAACCCATAGGGGTCGAATTTCGAAAAACCTAAAATTTTTCGGTTTTTCGAAAACATTTCTGGATTTTTGCCGGCGGTTCGGCCCGAGGGTATTTTTACTGGATAGAGCAGAATTTTCTGCATATTCTGGACTTTTAAAATTATTAAAAAAGGTCTACTTTAGAAAAGTTATGAATTTTTAAAAAATTCGGCAATTTTTCCGGCCGAAATTTTGAGCCAGAAAAATAAATTTTTAAAAATGGCCATAAATAGGCCAAATGTTATATCATTCGAAAGCCCTTACCGAGGGGATTCGAAAAATATTTTTTCTAAATTTGTTGACCCTTTTGGTGAAAGTTTTGGAGGGTCAAAAATTTGAGTCTGGGGGGTACTTATCCCTGGTGGGGAACCAGAGGAGGGGTAATAAATTAAAAAGACTTACGTTATATTGTAGAGCATCCTGAAATCCATCAAAAAACATTACTTTTTTGGGGGTCCACTTGAGTCTCAGAATGTTATAGCCAATATTCGCAAATGTCGCGAAACATTTTGAGACTCTAACGTCCGGGGAAATTTTCCTTTAATTTTTTCGAGGCCGTATTCGTACTCAGTGGGTGGGAATGCACCATTTAGGCCTATTTTTGGGGTCAAAATTCAAAAAATTTTCCCCTCCCTCAGATCCAAAGGGGTACCCCTTTTGGAGGATTTTCGCGATTTTTTAAATCGCCATAATTTTTTTTGGGATTTTCGGATTGGGATCGGGTTTTCTTTATAAAATAGAACTAAAAATTAGAAATTTTTGGAGCCTAAAAAATTTCGAAAAAAGTCGAAATTGAACCCATAGGGGTCGAATTTCGAAAAACCTAAAATTTTTCGGTTTTTTTTTAAAATTTAGGGATTTTTGCCTGCCTTTCGACCCGAATATATTTTTCCTGTGTAGAGCAGATTTTTCTGCACAGAATAGGCTTTTAAAATTTTACAATAATGTCTACTTTGAAAAAGTTATGAATTTTTGAAAAAATCGGTGATTTTTCTGGCAAAAATTTTCGGCCAAAAAAATAAATATTTCAAAGTGGCCTGGAATAGACCGATTGTTATATCAATCGAAAGCCCTTATTGAGGGGAATCTAAAAATAATTACTCCGAAATTTTCTGACCATTTTGTCCAAAGTTATAGGTGATCGAAAATTTGGGGGTGGGTGGTACCATGCCCATTGGGGTAACAATGGAGGGATAATAAATTAAAAAGACTTACGATATCTTGTAGAGCATCTTCAAATCCACCGAAAAACATACTTTGTTGGAGGTCCACTTGAGTTTCAAAAAGTTATAGACAATGTTCGCAAACGTCACAAAAACTTTTAAGACTCTAACGTCCTGCTGAATTTTTTTAAAGTTTTTGAGGTCGGATATGGACTCTGCGCAATATAATGTCAAGGAATATCGCAGAACGAAGGCCCGAGAACGACACCTAAATCAATGAAATCTGACTTTATTTGACAAAGTTAGAACCTTTTATTACCTCTTCCACAAGTGTTTTCGCGGAAAAAAGTTTTTGCCGCTGCGGAGGAAGCCGGGCATGTCGAGCGGAACGACGGCCGCCGCTTCGCTACGGTCGCCGCGAGCGAAGCGAGCACGACCGCAGCGAAGCACGGCCATCGTGTAGCGAAGACCATGCCCGGCCTACCCTCCGTAGCAGCACAAAAACAGTTTTTCCAGCGAAGATTCTGTTGTCTAAACGCAACCCATATAAAAGGCAGAGCAACGAATTAAAAAGCAGGGCTAAACTTTGCCGACGAGGGCCGAAGGCCCGACTTTCAACCCATCTAAATGGCAGAGCAACGAATTAAAAGCAGGGCTAAACTGTGCCGGCGCGGGCCGAAGGCCCGAGCTTTCAACCCATCTAAACGGCAGAGCAACGAATTAAAAGGATGGGCGAACTTTACCGGCGAGGGCCGAAGACCCGAGCTTTCAACCCATCTAAAAGGCTGAGCTAAACTTTACCGGCGAGGGCCGAAGGCCCGAGCCGGTACGGTTAACGGTCGAGCCTACGGTTAAACTGGGCGCATAAGTATTTCAATTCTTATTTCATTTATTAGATTTTTTAGACGAAGATCTTTTCAATCAAATAATTTTATGAAAATGTTCCAACTCGCGCCCAAACTAATTTTAAATACAATTAATAAAATTTAACTTTTAAAATACATACCTGCCAACGGTTCAAATATTACAAGACGCCGTCGGTTGTACCGGGCGTCGGATGCCATCGGTTTAACCGGGTATCTGGGGTACAGGGTTTGCCCGTTTACCTCCGTGCACCTCCACGTGGTGTACCCTGGGCATTGTTGTATAATAATCACTTAAATATTATACAACAATGGCTAAGCACGGAAAAACGGGATGGTTTGAATCATAAAAATTTAACTGTTTCTAGCAGCGCGCGAAGCGCGCCCCAAAGCCGTTAGGCTTTCCAACGGGCAGAGCAAAATTTAAACCCAAAGCAAAATTAAACTGCCAGAGTATGCTATTCGCCGCCATACCCCAATGGGCACAACTAGTTATAATAGTATAAAAAAAACCCCAACTTCGATTTTAAAAAAAGTCCCTGGCCCGGCCGAAGGCCGGGCCGCTCCTGAAAGTTGTGGAAGGGTCCTACAACTTTTTGAGGGCTATTCAGGAAAAATCCGACTTTGGCGCCATGACTTTTCCTTTGCGCCGAAACGACCCCATGTGATTTTATATCTCGTGAACCAGAACCTGGAGCAAAAAACTTCTGCTGGTAGGATTTTAAGTTGGAGTAGGTAGATATATGCAGGAAAAAACCCGGACCCGAAATCCGAACTTGGAGGGTACTTATGCCTTTCCAAAAATTCACATAATGTCCGTGAATTGTCGATTTTGTCGGACTTGGCCGATGTTTTTGAGGTATATCTCGGGAATGGTTGGGGAGATTTAGATGCGGTCTGGGGGTATTAGGTATGTGGCTACGGCGAATTTTTTGGGGTGGGTCATTTTGGTGCCGCACTGAAGTGTGGCACTGAAACGTCCGGATGCATAATTCAACGCGTTATAACGCGTTTTTGAGAAGTTGGGGGTTCTTTGGCCTGGGAGTGTTGTTGGAGGGTGGGATGTTGGGAAAATATTTGGTGTTGGACATTTGAGTCTTGGATGAACTTTTGGGGGTGATAAGACTCAAAGAGTCGGGGTCGGAAAGTCGACTTTTTTTAAAAGGTCGTTTCGGGTCTCTTCGATAGCCAGTCCGAAAGAGCGTCCCCTGGCGGTCAGAAAAAGGTATAATATGTTGGGGGTCCACTTGAGTCTCGAAAAGTTATAGCCAGTGTGGCAAAATGTCGTGAACCTTTTTGAGACTCTAACGTCCCGGATCAATTTTTAAAAATTTTTCTGACACCGGATTCGTACTCAGCGCATGCCAGAGCACTATATAGGTCGAATTTCGGGTCAAAATTCGAAAATTTTGTCCCACCCCTTATTTCCAAAGGGATCCCCTTTTGGGGGATCTTTTGGGGAATCCCCTTTTGGGGGATTTTCGGGATTTTTAAGTCGACATAACTTTTTTTGGAATTCTCGGATTGGGATGGGGTTTCTTTCTAAAAATAGACCTAAAAATTAGGTGTTTTTTGACCGAAGAAAATTTCGAAAAAATTCGAAATTGGGGGTGTAGGGGTCTCATTTAGAAAAACCCAAAATTTTTCGGTTTTTCGAAACTTTTTCGGGATTTTTGCCGACCGTTCGAGCCGCATGTATTTTTCCTGTATAGAGGAGATTTTTCTGCATAGGATAAGCTTTTAAAATTTTCAAAAAAGGTTAACCTCGAAAAAGTTATGATTTTTTGAAAATTTCGTTGAATTTTTCGGCCAAAATTTTCGGCCAAAAAAATAAATTTTTCAAAATGGCCATAAATGGACCAAATGTTATATCATTTGAGAGCACTTATCGAGGGGAGTCTAAAAATATTTTTTCCAAAATTTTCTGACTATTTTGGCCAAAGTTACAAAAGGTCAAAATTTTGGGGGTGGGGGTACTCGCATACTTTTATCACCGTCAAAAGTTCGTCCCAGACTCAAATGCCCAACTGCTTATAAGTTCCCCGCATTATACCCTGCAACATAACTCCCAGCCACTAAACCCTCCGGCCTTTCAAAAAACCATTATAACGCGTTGAAATTTTCAACCGGCCATTTCAGTGCCACACTTGAGTGCGGCACCAAAATGGCCCTGTTCATTGAATTCCCCATGGTCGATTACCTATAATCCCATTGCATTTTTGCCCCATTTGGTCTTTTTTTGATTTTGACCATTTTTCCATGTACCCTTTTGTCGAAAAAAGGGCTGCAGCTTTTATTTTTCCATTTTTTTAATTTTTTTAATTTTTTAAAAATCCCCCTAAAATTTAATTTTACTTTAATGGGGAACTGCTGGGGCTTTTTAGCGGAAATTTGGGGTAGTAGGTAATAGGACCTGGGGAGTTCATTGGGCATGTTCATTTTGGTGCCACACTTGAGTGTGCACTGAAAGGTCCTACTTCGGGAACTTTTTCTCCGTTTGGGTTTAAACATGGGGATATAGGTAATCGACCTTGGGGAATTCAGCTAGCATGGTCGTTTTGGTGCCACACTTGAGTGTGGCACTGAAACGGTCGTTTTTTTCCAAATACCCCAAAATTAATTTTTAATTAAACTTTTATATATTTTTTCATTTCTAGCCTAAAAAATTAAAATATTTTAATTCAAAAAATTATTTTTATTCAACATAACATAATTTTTCTATTTTTCCAAAAATTTAAATTTTTCGACAACAACAACAAACTTCAATTAATTTTATTTTTTCATCAACAACAACATCCAGTTTCTTCAAATATTTTTATTAATTTATTCAAAATCAACTCAACACCAACACATCTCTTCAAAAATACAATTATGGTTTGTTTTAACATTTATAATTTTTTTAAAAACAAATTTTTTTTGAAAGAAAAAAATCCCACGGATGTGGGTAGCGCATTTGTATGACCACTATGCGGAGGGGTCATGCCGGTTTTTCTCAGAAATGGGCGGAGCCGGCATGATCGGGGATTGGGTCATGCCCGTTTCCCCTTTTGGGGGTATGGGAAGGCTCCCCCTTCCTTCTGCACAGTGGGACAGTACAACCACTGTGCGGACGGGTCATGCCGGTTTTTTCCCATAAATGGGCGGAGCCGGCATGATCGGGGATTGGGTCATGCCCGTTTCCCCTTTTGGGGGTACGGGAAAGCTCCCCATTCCTTCTGCACAGTGGGAAAGGACAACCACTGTGCGGACGGGTCATGCCAAAATTTTTTTAATTTTAATTAACTTCAAAATTTTTAAAAAATTTTTTTATTTTTAAGGTTTCTCAACGCCTGCTCCCCTTAATCAATATGTTTGGTGGGTGGTCTTTCTTGTGAGTTTTGTTTTTTAAATATTTTAATTCCCCAATTCGGTTTCCTTCCCTGTCGGGGGAAGGAGATCTTGTACCCCCGTATGGGGAGAATGTGGGGCACCAAGACGCGGGGGAGAACAAATACGCGTCTTGATGCCTCACTTGTGCGGAGGGGTCATGCCAAAATTTTTTTTAATTTAAATAAACTTACTTTTTTACAATATTTTTATTTTCAGTGTTTCTCAACTTACTGCTCCCTTAGTTCAATATACTTGGTTGGTGGTCTTTGTTTTGAGTGAGTTTATTGTTGAAAAAATTTTAAATATGTTTTTAACTAAACTTTTATTGAAAAATATTTTTTTGGGAAAATTCTTAAACATTTTCGCAATTTTTGGGGAAAAACTTTAAATAGTTAAACATTTTTCCAAAAAATTTTTGATAAATATTTTTGAAATTTCATATCTAAAATTTTAATTTTCAATTTTTTTTTGTTTTATCCGTTTTTGCGAAGGGTTTACTTCCGTTCACATTAAAAGGGGACTATGCATGACCTCTTCTGCACTAGAAACACAGAGAGGCATGCAAGTTCCCCTTGTGCCCCATTCCGTGGAAAAACCTGTATCACAAGGTTTCGGGTCCTCGCCTTGAAGGCCCACGGGATGGGATGAGAACGTGGAGCAACAATACTTGGGGGAAGAATAACTCCTTGTATTGATGCTTCACTGTGCCGACGGGTCATGCCAAAATTTTTCAAAAATCAAAAAAACTAAAATTTTTTAATTTTTACATTTATCATTTTAGTGTCAACACTTGCTCTATCTTTGAATCAACTTTTGGTGGTTTGCTTTTGGTTTCGTAATATTTTTGTTTTTAATCTTTTCGGCTTTTTCGGAAAAATTTTTTTAAACTAAATTTGCTAAATTCTTTAAAAATTTAGAAATTTTCGATACTTTTCGATATTTTTTTCAGAATTCAAAATTTTAATTTTATTATTGACCCCTGAGAGACGGCTGCACTAACGTTGCAGTACGACTCAGCCTTTTAAAAATGGCTTTGCGTGGTGGGCCAATTACACACCACGTGAAAAATATCCTTTACAGATGGGGATGCCACACATCTGTCCCCAAATTAAAAATGGCCTCTGGTGGGCTTGATGCACCAGGAAAAATAGTCTGCTGGCGGACTCTTCAACTGTTCTCAGCCTGACCAGCTGTTAATGGTTGGGACACCAGTACCCATTTTGCACTTTTTTGGTCGTAGAGTGAAAGCCGTGTTCAACACGGTGGGCAACTCTACTTTTTGTTAAATTAATTCATCTTATTTTTTTTATTATTTTGTTGCCTTTAATTCGTTTTCTTTTTTGCCTTGATCCGTCGCGTTATTATTTTCATTAGTGTTTTTAATTTTTGATTGAAACTTTATCGCGTTTTGTCGTTTTACATTGTTTTCGCATTTTTCGTTTTTTTTCGAGTTACACTTAATTTATTTTCTTTTTTTCAGATATTTTAAATAATTTATTTATTTTCTTTATTTTAAATGCCTTCAAGACAGCAAAACAACCGGAGGAAACGTAAGTTAAGTTATTTGGCTGAAGGTACGTTTGGTAGTGATGCAACTAATAGTTGCGATGTTGAAGGTGTTTCCAATGATGGTAAATCTTTGAATGTTAATTCACCCGGGGTTAGTTTTGGTGATGGTATTTTAGATAGTGTATCAATGGTTGATGGTGTTGAATTACATTCAGAAAATGTTTTGGTTGAATGTGGGAGTAGTGCTTTAAATAGTGTGGTTGAAGGTACGAATGATAGGGTTTTAATGGGTGATGGTTCTGAAATTAGGGGTTCTAATGTTGATGGTTCGTTACCTGGGAGTTCTTTGGGTGATGGTGTTATTTTTGAAAATATTTTGGTTGATAGTTTTTTGGTTGATGGTTCTTTAGTTGGGAATTCTGTTGACAAAGGGAATTTAAGCAATTTTTTGTTAGGAGACCAAGATACTGTGTCTGTAGTGTCTCAGAGTGTTTCTATGGGTAGTGAAGTGTCGTATGAAAAAAGTTCAAGGGGTAGACCTAAAAAAGTTAAACGTAGTGGTCGGCCTAAGAAATCCAATGTGATTGCAAATAGTTGTGTTATGGAAGTAAATAATAATGTTCAAACTTTAATGTCAATGCAGAACAATAACGAAACTTTTAATATTAACGAGCCTCTACACATAGTTAATGCTCCATGTAATAATAATATGAACTGTGTTCCAGAATTTTTATCTATTGATTTGTTAGATGTTCCGTTTGGTCCAATGCCTAATATTGCAAATAGAATTTTTAGTGATGATATTGTTTTTTCAAGGCCCGAAATTAATAGTTTGTGGTCAGATCCTAATATGTGGTTACAAGATAGTTTCGTGTTTATCTATTTAAAATTTTTGTCATATCGTTCTAATTTAAATGTTGTTGTTGTCTCGCCTCAGTTTGCTGTTGTGGATTATCATTTTGGGCAGGGTGTTGATCCTCTTAATATTTTTGATTATTGTTATAACTATAACCAGGATTATGATATTTTGTTGATTCCAATTGTATTTCCTGGACATTTTGGGTTGGTAATTTTTGATCGTTCTGATCGTGCTACTTTTTCTTGTATTTTTGTTGACTCCTTGCCTTCTGTTAATCGTTTAACCGATGTTTCTTGCGGTGTTTTTGATCAAAGGCGTGTTGATTTGATTAAAAGGTGTATTTGTGATTTGACACCTGGTCTTTTTGTTGACAGTATTAATATTCAAGTTTTGCCACGTTCTCAATTTACTGAACAAAGAGATGGGATTAATTGTGGATTTTATGTTTGTCTTTATTCGGAATTGTTTTTATTTAATAATAAATCGTTAATAATTCCAAATTTAAATATTCAGTATGAGAGGAAACGTATTTTATGGCACCTTTCGCAATTGCTTCTTTCGAATGATATTGATTATGTTGGGATTTTTGATTATAATCCTAGAAATGTACAAGTGAATGAAAATGTTTTTAATTTTAATCTTGATTTTGGTACTGATTTAGATGATAATTGTGTTGTTAATAATTTTCCAGTAGTCAATATTGAACCAGATCCACCTTCAGAAAATTTAAGGAGGTCTGAAAGGATTAAGTTGATGCAAAAGAATGATGTTTCTGAATTAAATATAAGTAAAATTTCACTTAAAACGTTGAACGAAATTACATCTAATTGTCATAGAGCTCATAAATTATTTCCGTGTGCAGATGTGCGAGCTAGACACGTCGTTAATTATTACGATTCAGGAAATCTAGGAGATGAAGATTGCTATTATTGCGGTGCAATGTTATTTAAATCTGAAGTTAATGATGCACACTTTAAAAAATTTAAAAAAACTTCATCTTCGTATTGTTGTCGTTGTGGTTTAGTTGTTCTCCCTTCATTTAAACCGCATCCGCAGTTATTAAGAGATTTAACTATGGGCGATACACAAGAATCTTTAGATTTTTTAAAGAAACAAAATATTTATAATTCTCTATTGGCGTTTGCGTCTGTTTTCGTTGCACATAGAGAAACCAAACTCGATGGTGGTATTAGTTACATGTTAAACGGTGAATTTGTTAGGAAACTGAGTTCGATGATTTCAGGCGATTCAGGGCCCTCATTTTCCCAATTATATATATTAGATGCTGATACAGCATTTAAACACAGAGTTTCTAATATTGCATATGGTGGGGATAGAGTCAATCCAGATGTGTTAAAGCGTTTAGACACTCTTCTTAGAGATTGCCACCCTCTCGCAAATACTTATAAAAATTTTCATGAACAATATTTAGATAAATTAAGCAGGGATGGCCCAGATTCAGTGGAAAATTTTAGACTTGTACTTTTGGAAGAGCGTGAAGCGCCTGAGTTGATAAAAGATAATTCCTTACATGTCAGACAAGTGAACCTTCCTACAGAGGAAACTTTATTTTCATTACATACCGAATCAAGTGAACCTCCTATTATTAAAGGGCTTTTTATCACTAATGAGGAAGGGAAATTATTTATTTTTAAACCACATCATCCTCAAACTGACACTTTGTGTTACCCTCTTTTATTTCCGTGTGGGGATGATAGTTACCACCCTAAGATTCCTTTTGCTAGAAAAGTGTTAAATGAAGATACAAGTGATAATGAGTGTTCTGATTGCGAAGATGATCCTCTTTTAGATACTAAGCGCAAAACTATTAGTATTCGTGATTATGTTAAATATAGATTAGCAGTAAGAAAACAGGAAGATTATCATAATATTTGGAATTCTGGGGAGGCTTAAGTCAAAAATTTGCTTTAGACTACACAGCAAGGATAGATTCTGATGTGGCAGATTATTTGCGAAGGGACGATTTAGATTTAAGAGCTTCTCTTCCTGAGCCTGCTTTAAGATGGTTAGCAAGAGACAGTAATGCCAATAGTATTGCAGATATAGGACACTGTGTTATGTTTAGAAAAGAGCATCCTGGCACAAGGCCATATTTTCAAGACATGTTTTACGACGCGACTACTCTTATGGCAAGAAGCCGAAAACCTGAAAATGCGTCCTTTATGTTTACATTTACGAGTAATCCACGGTGGCCAGAAATTAAAAGAAATATGTTACGTGATAACCAGAAAAGCGTGGATAGATTTGATATTATTAGCAGAGTATATGAAGATAAACTAAGAGAAATTCATTACTTATTAAATAAAAAACATATTTTCGGAAAAATTTTAGGTTATGCAGAAAGTAGGGAGTTCCAAAAAAGGATTGGCGGTCCTCATTTACATAGAGTTTTTTGTACTGATATTGTTGCAACGCCCGATAATATTTCTAATTTAATTTGGGCACATATACCTCCTGAACCTCCTGCAACCGATAATTCACCATGGGCTAATTTTATGAGAAAGGTCCGCGAATTATTACCCTTTTATCAGTTTCATGACTGTGGGGAACATTGTAAGAAAGCTAATGGGAAATGTAAAAAGGACTTTCCGAAACCTTATAGTAACATAACAATTTTACACGCTAATAAGCCGGCAGTATATTATCGGCCCAGTCCAGACGATGGCGGTGAAACATTAAAAATAAAACGGGGTAGAGCGTGGATAACTTATGATAATACGAAAGTAGTGCCATATAATCCGCTCATTTTAGTTATGTTTGAATGCCACCATAATTTAGAATTCGCTTACGGCCAAACAGATAATTTAAAATATGCGTTAAAATATCCTTTTAAGGGGTCCAGCTTTTCTTACGTACGGAGTGAAGTTAACGGTCTTATAACTGTAGATGAACCGTTGCATTATGCAAGAATGATATACCGTAGCCCGACTGAGGCATATTCTCGGATTATGTCTTTCAAATATGCATTTTTATCACATATAGTAATACCGTTAAGTATTCATTTACCAGACAACCAGAAAATTTATTTTACGAGTAAAAATGCAAGTAAAATTATTAGTGCTATTAATGCAGGTAAAATTCCAGATTCACGTCTTTCGGCTTATTGGAAGTTATGTATTTCTGATTCTGCAGCTAAAAATATTCTTTTTGAAAATATTCCTGAAACATATGCATTTAATAAAAATGATAAAGTTTGGAAAAAGTTAAATATTTCTGAGAAAAATAAAAATCGTAAACCTCGTATCGGAAGAATTTATACCGTGTCCCCGAGAGATCCAGAATTGTTCGCTTTATATATTTTAACTAAACATTTTCCTGGGACACCAAAAGATTTGTTAACTGTTAATGGACATGAATGTCAAACCTTTGCCGAAGCGGCAAGATTGCGAGGGTTATTTGAAGATAATAATGTATGGGAGCGTACTTTAAGAGAAGGGTCAATATCTCTCAATCCTTCCCAAATGAGACAGTTGTTTGCAAATATACTTGTATTTGGTGGTACTGAAAAGTGTGTGATAGATGGGCTTTTACTTTGGAACATGTTTGTTGATCATTTTTATGATAGGAGGTGTACAGAAGCAGAGAAATTAATACGTATTGATAGAGCTTTAGCAATTATAGAAAAACTTTTATTAAGTAACGGTCGTAGTTTACAAGAATTTAACCTCCCTCTTCCCAATAATTCAATAAGAAACAATCCTGATAGAGCTCTTGATGAATTTTTCTTTCCACATCATATTAATGATGATGAAATGGATGAAGCTATAGATACCTCTATTTATGATAACACAAACTTAAATCCTGAACAGCAAAGATTTTTTAATTTAATTAGAGCTTCAGTTTTAGATCCTAATACTAAAAATAAATTATTTTTCTTGTCTGGAGATGGAGGTACGGGGAAAACTTTCCTCCTTAATTATATTATTTATAAATTACGAGAAATGAGATTAAAAGTATTAGCAACCGCTTCGACCGGTATAGCAGCCACAAATTTTTACGCGGGAGGAATGACATTCCATTCAGCTTTTAGATTCGGTATTAATGTGGAACCTGATGTAATTCCACCCGTAACCGTAGATAGTTACTTTGGGCGCAGAATAATTGAAGCTAATTTGGTAATAGTAGATGAAGTCACAATATTAAATAAAACAATTTTTGAAAACGTAAATCTTTTATGTAAGAAGTTAATTCCTCAATATAATAACGAACCGTTTGCGGGAAAAATTGTAATAATATCAGGTGATTGGAAGCAGTCTCTTCCTGTAGTTGAGGAATCTTCGGCTCCTGGAGCACAGGTAGCAGCGTCGATTCAATCCTCGGAGTTGTATGGAAGATTTGAAAAACATAGATTAATGCAGAATATGAGAGTAATTCAGTCGGAAATCGCATTTAAGGATTGGCTTTATAGTATAGGAACAGGACAAATGGGTGATTCTGTTATAATCCCAGAAGCAATGCGAGTTAATTCAAGGCAAGAATTGTATAGATTCGTATTTAATACAGGTTTTGATGCACCTGTTGCAGATTTGTTAAAACGTTTGATTCTTTCGCCAACTAATAGAGTAGTAGATGTGATCAACTCAGAAATTATTGATTTAATAAACGCGCCTCTTCACGAGTATTTGTCAATAGATAGCCCTACAAGTGAGAACCCGTTTGCTTATAACTTAGCCGATTATGAAGTAGCTCAATTAAACAGATTAACACCTAAGGGGTTGCCAGCGCACAATATAAAGCTTAAAGTGGGTGCAGTAATAGTATTGCTTCAAAATTTAAATACTCAAAAGGGGTTGTGTAACGGTACCAGAATGATTGTTAGGCGTTTACATCAAGATTTAATTGAAGCGGAAACTATAAGTGGTTCTTCAGAACGTGGTATTGTTGTGGGAATTTGCAGAGCAAGAAATAGCTATAAGGAACTGCGTCCGGACGGAGTTAGTTTTGAAAGATTCCAATTCCCAATAAGGGTAGCATTTTGTATGACAATAACTAAAGCTCAGGGGCAAACATGCGAACGTTTAGGAATTGATATTCTTGATGAACCATTCGCACATGGTCAGACTTATACGGCTTTTTCGAGATGCAGAAGTGGGGAAAATATTAGAGTATTTGCACCTGGAAAAACGCCCGATAATAATGGGAATGTATCAATGAGAAATGTAGTAGCAAGAGGAATCCGTTTTGATTAAGTTTTATAATATAGTAGAATGAAAAATAGTATTAAAATTTAGGTTAAACTTCTTTTAGGGGTATACTTTCAAATAAAAAAATAAGGTTAAATTTTAGGGGTATACTTTCAAATAAAAAAAAAGGATAAATTTTATAGGCAAACTTTAAATTAAAAATAACAAAAAGGCCATAAAAAAGAATGAGACCACTTCAACATTCTTTAAAAAAGAACGAGACCACTTCAACGTTCTAAAAAATAAAAGGCCAAAATAAATAAAAAATAAAAAGGCCAAAAGAGTGAGACCACTTCAACACTCTTTAAAAAGAACGAGACCACTTCAACGTTCTAAAAAATAAAAAGGCCAAAATAAATAAAATAAAAAAGGCCAAATAGAGTGAGACCACTTCAACACTCTATAAAAAAGAACGAGACCACTTCAACGTTCTAAAAAAAGGCCAAAATAAAAAAATAAAAAAAGGCCAAAAGAGTGAGACCACTTCAACACTCTTTATAAAGAACGAGACCACTTCAACGTTCTAAAAAAAGGCCAAAATAAATAAAAAAATAAAAAAGGCCAAAAGAGTGAGACCACTTCAACACTCTTTAAAAAGAACGAGACCACTTCAACGTTCTAAAAAATAAAAGGCCTAAATAAAAAAAGGCCAAAATAAATAAAATAAAAAAGGCCAAAAGAGTGAGACCACTTCAACACTCTTTAAAAAGAACGAGACCACTTCAACGTTCTAAAAATAAAAAAGGCCAAAATAAATAAAAAATGGCCAAGAGTCAGACCACTTTAACATTATAAGTAAGAATTCCGACCCCAATGGGGCGGGGTACAGGGTTTGCCCGTTTACCTTCGTGCACCTCCACGTGGTGTACCCTGGGCATTGTTGTATAATTAAAAAATGTTATACAACAATGGCTAAGCACGGTAAAAAACGGGAAGAGTTGAAATTAAATAAATTATGTGACTGTTTCTAGCCGCGCGCGAAGCGCGCCCCAAAGCCGTTAGGCTTTCCAACGAGCAGAGCAAAATTTTACTGCCAGAGTATCCTAATAGGAATTGCATACGCACAACGCCGCCATCGCATACGTAACCCATAGCTAGTTATAATAGTATAAAAAAAACCCCAACTTCGATTTTAAAAAAAGTCCCTGGCCCGGCCGAAGGCCGGGCCGCTCCTGAAAGTTGTGGAAGGGTCCTACAACTTTTTGAGGGCTATTCAGGAAAAATCCGACTTTGGCGCCATGACTTTTCCTTTGCGCCGAAACGACCCCATGTGATTTTATATCTCGTGAACCAGAACCTGGAGCAAAAAACTTCTGCTGGTAGGATTTTAAGTTGGAGTAGGTAGATATATGCAGGAAAAAACCCGGACCCGAAATCCGAACTTGGAGGGTACTTATGCCTTTCCAAAAATTCACATAATGTCCGTGAATTGTCGATTTTGTCGGACTTGGCCGATGTTTTTGAGGTATATCTCGGGAATGGTTGGGGAGATTTAGATGCGGTCTGGGGGGTATTAGGTATGTGGCTACGGCGAATTTTTTGGGGTGGGTCATTTTGGTGCCGCACTGAAGTGTGGCACTGAAACGTCCGGATGCATAATTCAACGCGTTATAACGCGTTTTTGAGAAGTGGGGGTTCTTTGGCCTGGGAGTGTTGTTGGAGGGTGGGATGTTGGGAAAATATTTGGTGTTGGACATTTGAGTCTTGGATGAACTTTTGGGGGTGATAAGACTCAAAGAGTCGGGGTCGGAAAGTCGACTTTTTTTAAAAGGTCGTTTCGGGTCTCTTCGATAGCCAGTCCGAAAGAGCGTCCCCTGGCGGTCAGAAAAAGGTATAATATGTTGGGGGTCCACTTGAGTCTCGAAAAGTTATAGCCAGTGTGGCAAAATGTCGTGAACCTTTTTGAGACTCTAACGTCCCGGATCAATTTTTAAAAATTTTTCTGACACCGGATTCGTACTCAGCGCATGCCAGAGCACTATATAGGTCGAATTTCGGGTCAAAATTCGAAAATTTTGTCCCACCCCTTATTTCCAAAGGGATCCCCTTTTGGGGGATCTTTTGGGGAATCCCCTTTTGGGGGATTTTCGGGATTTTTTAAGTCGACATAACTTTTTTTGGAATTCTCGGATTGGGATGGGGTTTCTTTCTAAAAATAGACCTAAAAATTAGGTGTTTTTTGACCGAAGAAAATTTCGAAAAAATTCGAAATTGGGGGTGTAGGGGTCTCATTTAGAAAAACCCAAAATTTTTCGGTTTTTCGAAACTTTTTCGGGATTTTTGCCGACCGTTCGAGCCGCATGTATTTTTCCTGTATAGAGGAGATTTTTCTGCATAGGATAAGCTTTTAAAATTTTCAAAAAAGGTTAACCTCGAAAAAGTTATGATTTTTTGAAAATTTCGTTGAATTTTTCGGCCAAAATTTTCGGCCAAAAAAATAAATTTTTCAAAATGGCCATAAATGGACCAAATGTTATATCATTTGAGAGCACTTATCGAGGGGAGTCTAAAAATATTTTTTCCAAAATTTTCTGACTATTTTGGCCAAAGTTACAAAAGGTCAAAATTTTGGGGGTGGGGGTACTCGCATACTTTTATCACCGTCAAAAGTTCGTCCCAGACTCAAATGCCCAACTGCTTATAAGTTCCCCGCATTATACCCTGCAACATAACTCCCAGCCACTAAACCCTCCGGCCTTTCAAAAAACCATTATAACGCGTTGAAATTTTCAACCGGCCATTTCAGTGCCACACTTGAGTGCGGCACCAAAATGGCCCTGTTCATTGAATTCCCCATGGTCGATTACCTATAATCCCATTGCATTTTTGCCCCATTTGGTCTTTTTTTGATTTTGACCATTTTTCCATGTACCCTTTTGTCGAAAAAAGGGCTGCAGCTTTTATTTTTCCATTTTTTTAATTTTTTTAATTTTTTAAAAATCCCCCTAAAATTTAATTTTACTTTAATGGGGAACTGCTGGGGCTTTTTAGCGGAAATTTGGGGTAGTAGGTAATAGGACCTGGGGAGTTCATTGGGCATGTTCATTTTGGTGCCACACTTGAGTGTGCACTGAAAGGTCCTACTTCGGGAACTTTTTCTCCGTTTGGGTTTAAACATGGGGATATAGGTAATCGACCTTGGGGAATTCAGCTAGCATGGTCGTTTTGGTGCCACACTTGAGTGTGGCACTGAAACGGTCGTTTTTTTCCAAATACCCCAAAATTAATTTTTAATTAAACTTTTATATATTTTTTCATTTCTAGCCTAAAAAATTAAAATATTTTAATTCAAAAAATTATTTTTATTCAACATAACATAATTTTTCTATTTTTCCAAAAATTTAAATTTTTCGACAACAACAACAAACTTCAATTAATTTTATTTTTTCATCAACAACAACATCCAGTTTCTTCAAATATTTTTATTAATTTATTCAAAATCAACTCAACACCAACACATCTCTTCAAAAATACAATTATGGTTTGTTTTAACATTTATAATTTTTTTAAAAACAAATTTTTTTGAAAGAAAAAAATCCCACGGATGTGGGTAGCGCATTTGTATGACCACTATGCGGAGGGGTCATGCCGGTTTTTTCTCAGAAATGGGCGGAGCCGGCATGATCGGGGATTGGGTCATGCCCGTTTCCCCTTTTGGGGGTATGGGAAGGCTCCCCCTTCCTTCTGCACAGTGGGACAGTACAACCACTGTGCGGACGGGTCATGCCGGTTTTTTCCCATAAATGGGCGGAGCCGGCATGATCGGGGATTGGGTCATGCCCGTTTCCCCTTTTGGGGGTACGGGAAAGCTCCCCATTCCTTCTGCACAGTGGGAAAGGACAACCACTGTGCGGACGGGTCATGCCAAAATTTTTTTAATTTTAATTAACTTCAAAATTTTTAAAAAATTTTTTTATTTTTAAGGTTTCTCAACGCCTGCTCCCCTTAATCAACGCCTGCTCCCCTTAACAAACGCCTGCTCCCCTTAACCAGTAGTCAATATTGAACCAGATCCACCTTCAGAAAATTTAAGGAGGTCTGAAAGGATTAAGTTGATGCAAAAGAATGATGTTTCTGAATTAAATATAAGTAAAATTTCACTTAAAACGTTGAACGAAATTACATCTAATTGTCATAGAGCTCATAAATTATTTCCGTGTGCAGATGTGCGAGCTAGACACGTCGTTAATTATTACGATTCAGGAAATCTAGGAGATGAAGATTGCTATTATTGCGGTGCAATGTTATTTAAATCTGAAGTTAATGATGCACACTTTAAAAAATTTAAAAAAACTTCATCTTCGTATTGTTGTCGTTGTGGTTTAGTTGTTCTCCCTTCATTTAAACCGCATCCGCAGTTATTAAGAGATTTAACTATGGGCGATACACAAGAATCTTTAGATTTTTTAAAGAAACAAAATATTTATAATTCTCTATTGGCGTTTGCGTCTGTTTTCGTTGCACATAGAGAAACCAAACTCGATGGTGGTATTAGTTACATGTTAAACGGTGAATTTGTTAGGAAACTGAGTTCGATGATTTCAGGCGATTCAGGGCCCTCATTTTCCCAATTATATATATTAGATGCTGATACAGCATTTAAACACAGAGTTTCTAATATTGCATATGGTGGGGATAGAGTCAATCCAGATGTGTTAAAGCGTTTAGACACTCTTCTTAGAGATTGCCACCCTCTCGCAAATACTTATAAAAATTTTCATGAACAATATTTAGATAAATTAAGCAGGGATGGCCCAGATTCAGTGGAAAATTTTAGACTTGTACTTTTGGAAGAGCGTGAAGCGCCTGAGTTGATAAAAGATAATTCCTTACATGTCAGACAAGTGAACCTTCCTACAGAGGAAACTTTATTTTCATTACATACCGAATCAAGTGAACCTCCTATTATTAAAGGGCTTTTTATCACTAATGAGGAAGGGAAATTATTTATTTTTAAACCACATCATCCTCAAACTGACACTTTGTGTTACCCTCTTTTATTTCCGTGTGGGGATGATAGTTACCACCCTAAGATTCCTTTTGCTAGAAAAGTGTTAAATGAAGATACAAGTGATAATGAGTGTTCTGATTGCGAAGATGATCCTCTTTTAGATACTAAGCGCAAAACTATTAGTATTCGTGATTATGTTAAATATAGATTAGCAGTAAGAAAACAGGAAGATTATCATAATATTTGGAATTCTGGGGGAGGCTTAAGTCAAAAATTTGCTTTAGACTACACAGCAAGGATAGATTCTGATGTGGCAGATTATTTGCGAAGGGACGATTTAGATTTAAGAGCTTCTCTTCCTGAGCCTGCTTTAAGATGGTTAGCAAGAGACAGTAATGCCAATAGTATTGCAGATATAGGACACTGTGTTATGTTTAGAAAAGAGCATCCTGGCACAAGGCCATATTTTCAAGACATGTTTTACGACGCGACTACTCTTATGGCAAGAAGCCGAAAACCTGAAAATGCGTCCTTTATGTTTACATTTACGAGTAATCCACGGTGGCCAGAAATTAAAAGAAATATGTTACGTGATAACCAGAAAAGCGTGGATAGATTTGATATTATTAGCAGAGTATATGAAGATAAACTAAGAGAAATTCATTACTTATTAAATAAAAAACATATTTTCGGAAAAATTTTAGGTTATGCAGAAAGTAGGGAGTTCCAAAAAAGGATTGGCGGTCCTCATTTACATAGAGTTTTTTGTACTGATATTGTTGCAACGCCCGATAATATTTCTAATTTAATTTGGGCACATATACCTCCTGAACCTCCTGCAACCGATAATTCACCATGGGCTAATTTTATGAGAAAGGTCCGCGAATTATTACCCTTTTATCAGTTTCATGACTGTGGGGAACATTGTAAGAAAGCTAATGGGAAATGTAAAAAGGACTTTCCGAAACCTTATAGTAACATAACAATTTTACACGCTAATAAGCCGGCAGTATATTATCGGCCCAGTCCAGACGATGGCGGTGAAACATTAAAAATAAAACGGGGTAGAGCGTGGATAACTTATGATAATACGAAAGTAGTGCCATATAATCCGCTCATTTTAGTTATGTTTGAATGCCACCATAATTTAGAATTCGCTTACGGCCAAACAGATAATTTAAAATATGCGTTAAAATATCCTTTTAAGGGGTCCAGCTTTTCTTACGTACGGAGTGAAGTTAACGGTCTTATAACTGTAGATGAACCGTTGCATTATGCAAGAATGATATACCGTAGCCCGACTGAGGCATATTCTCGGATTATGTCTTTCAAATATGCATTTTTATCACATATAGTAATACCGTTAAGTATTCATTTACCAGACAACCAGAAAATTTATTTTACGAGTAAAAATGCAAGTAAAATTATTAGTGCTATTAATGCAGGTAAAATTCCAGATTCACGTCTTTCGGCTTATTGGAAGTTATGTATTTCTGATTCTGCAGCTAAAAATATTCTTTTTGAAAATATTCCTGAAACATATGCATTTAATAAAAATGATAAAGTTTGGAAAAAGTTAAATATTTCTGAGAAAAATAAAAATCGTAAACCTCGTATCGGAAGAATTTATACCGTGTCCCCGAGAGATCCAGAATTGTTCGCTTTATATATTTTAACTAAACATTTTCCTGGGACACCAAAAGATTTGTTAACTGTTAATGGACATGAATGTCAAACCTTTGCCGAAGCGGCAAGATTGCGAGGGTTATTTGAAGATAATAATGTATGGGAGCGTACTTTAAGAGAAGGGTCAATATCTCTCAATCCTTCCCAAATGAGACAGTTGTTTGCAAATATACTTGTATTTGGTGGTACTGAAAAGTGTGTGATAGATGGGCTTTTACTTTGGAACATGTTTGTTGATCATTTTTATGATAGGAGGTGTACAGAAGCAGAGAAATTAATACGTATTGATAGAGCTTTAGCAATTATAGAAAAACTTTTATTAAGTAACGGTCGTAGTTTACAAGAATTTAACCTCCCTCTTCCCAATAATTCAATAAGAAACAATCCTGATAGAGCTCTTGATGAATTTTTCTTTCCACATCATATTAATGATGATGAAATGGATGAAGCTATAGATACCTCTATTTATGATAACACAAACTTAAATCCTGAACAGCAAAGATTTTTTAATTTAATTAGAGCTTCAGTTTTAGATCCTAATACTAAAAATAAATTATTTTTCTTGTCTGGAGATGGAGGTACGGGGAAAACTTTCCTCCTTAATTATATTATTTATAAATTACGAGAAATGAGATTAAAAGTATTAGCAACCGCTTCGACCGGTATAGCAGCCACAAATTTTTACGCGGGAGGAATGACATTCCATTCAGCTTTTAGATTCGGTATTAATGTGGAACCTGATGTAATTCCACCCGTAACCGTAGATAGTTACTTTGGGCGCAGAATAATTGAAGCTAATTTGGTAATAGTAGATGAAGTCACAATATTAAATAAAACAATTTTTGAAAACGTAAATCTTTTATGTAAGAAGTTAATTCCTCAATATAATAACGAACCGTTTGCGGGAAAAATTGTAATAATATCAGGTGATTGGAAGCAGTCTCTTCCTGTAGTTGAGGAATCTTCGGCTCCTGGAGCACAGGTAGCAGCGTCGATTCAATCCTCGGAGTTGTATGGAAGATTTGAAAAACATAGATTAATGCAGAATATGAGAGTAATTCAGTCGGAAATCGCATTTAAGGATTGGCTTTATAGTATAGGAACAGGACAAATGGGTGATTCTGTTATAATCCCAGAAGCAATGCGAGTTAATTCAAGGCAAGAATTGTATAGATTCGTATTTAATACAGGTTTTGATGCACCTGTTGCAGATTTGTTAAAACGTTTGATTCTTTCGCCAACTAATAGAGTAGTAGATGTGATCAACTCAGAAATTATTGATTTAATAAACGCGCCTCTTCACGAGTATTTGTCAATAGATAGCCCTACAAGTGAGAACCCGTTTGCTTATAACTTAGCCGATTATGAAGTAGCTCAATTAAACAGATTAACACCTAAGGGGTTGCCAGCGCACAATATAAAGCTTAAAGTGGGTGCAGTAATAGTATTGCTTCAAAATTTAAATACTCAAAAGGGGTTGTGTAACGGTACCAGAATGATTGTTAGGCGTTTACATCAAGATTTAATTGAAGCGGAAACTATAAGTGGTTCTTCAGAACGTGGTATTGTTGTGGGAATTTGCAGAGCAAGAAATAGCTATAAGGAACTGCGTCCGGACGGAGTTAGTTTTGAAAGATTCCAATTCCCAATAAGGGTAGCATTTTGTATGACAATAACTAAAGCTCAGGGGCAAACATGCGAACGTTTAGGAATTGATATTCTTGATGAACCATTCGCACATGGTCAGACTTATACGGCTTTTTCGAGATGCAGAAGTGGGGAAAATATTAGAGTATTTGCACCTGGAAAAACGCCCGATAATAATGGGAATGTATCAATGAGAAATGTAGTAGCAAGAGGAATCCGTTTTGATTAAGTTTTATAATATAGTAGAATGAAAAATAGTATTAAAATTTAGGTTAAACTTCTTTTAGGGGTATACTTTCAAATAAAAAAATAAGGTTAAATTTTAGGGGTATACTTTCAAATAAAAAAAGGATAAATTTTATAGGCAAACTTTAAATTAAAAATAACAAAAAGGCCATAAAAAAGAATGAGACCACTTCAACATTCTTTAAAAAAGAACGAGACCACTTCAACGTTCTAAAAAATAAAAGGCCAAAATAAATAAAAAATAAAAAGGCCAAAAGAGTGAGACCACTTCAACACTCTTTAAAAAGAACGAGACCACTTCAACGTTCTAAAAAATAAAAAGGCCAAAATAAATAAAATAAAAAAGGCCAAATAGAGTGAGACCACTTCAACACTCTATAAAAAAGAACGAGACCACTTCAACGTTCTAAAAAAAGGCCAAAATAATAAAATAAAAAAGGCCAAAAGAGTGAGACCACTTCAACACTCTTTATAAAGAACGAGACCACTTCAACGTTCTAAAAAAAGGCCAAAATAAATAAAAAAATAAAAAAAGGCCAAAAGAGTGAGACCACTTCAACACTCTTTAAAAAGAACGAGACCACTTCAACGTTCTAAAAAATAAAAGGCCTAAATAAAAAAAGGCCAAAATAAATAAAATAAAAAAGGCCAAAAGAGTGAGACCACTTCAACACTCTTTAAAAAGAACGAGACCACTTCAACGTTCTAAAAATAAAAAAGGCCAAAATAAATAAAAAATGGCCAAGAGTCAGACCACTTTAACATTATAAGTAAGAATTCCGACCCCAATGGGGCGGGGTACAGGGTTTGCCCGTTTACCTCCGTGCACCTCCACGTGGTGTACCCTGGGCATTGTTGTATAATTAAAAAATGTTATACAACAATGGCTAAGCACGGTAAAAAACGGGAAGAGTTGAAATTAAATAAATTATGTGACTGTTTCTAGCCGCGCGCGAAGCGCGCCCCAAAGCCGTTAGGCTTTCCAACGAGCAGAGCAAAATTTTACTGCCAGAGTATCCTAATAGGAATTGCATACGCACAACGCCGCCATCGCATACGTAACCCATAGCTAGTTATAATAGTATAAAAAAAACCCCAACTTCAACTTTAAAAAAACTCAGGCTCCCGGCCGAAGGCCGGGAGCCCCCGGAAAGTTATGGAAGGGTCCTACAACTTTTTGATGGCTATTCAGGAAAACTCTAACCTCGGCGCCACGACCTTTCCTTTGCGCCGAAACGACCCCCTGTGATTTTATATCTCGTGAACCAGAACCTGGAGCAAAAAACTTCTGCTGGTAGGATTTTAAGTTGGAGTAGGTAGATATATGCAGGAAAAAACCGGACCCGAAATCCGAACTTGGAGGGTACTTATGCCTTTCCAAAATTCACATAATGTCCGTGAATTGTCGATTTTGTCGGACTTGAGTGTTGTTTTTAAGCTATATCTTGGAAACGGCTGGGGGATTTAGATGGGACCTGGGGGTTATAGGTATGTGGCTATGGGGAATTTTTTGGGATAGGTCGTTTTGGTGCCGCACTTAAGTGTGGCACCGAAATGGCCGGATGAGTGCTTCAAAGTGTTATAACGCGTTTTAGAGTGGTTGGGGGTTTTCGCGCCTGGGAGTGATGTTGTAGGGCTGGATTTTGGGAAAATATTTGGTGTTGGACATTAGAGTCTCGGGTGAACTTTTGGGGGTGATATGGTCCAAAGAGTCGGGGTCGAAAAGTCGACTTTTTTAAAGGGTCGTTTCGGGTCTCTTCGATAGCCAGTTCGAAAGAGAGTCCTCTGGGGCTCCGAAAAAGGTATAATATGTTGGGGTCCACTTGAGTCTCAAAAAGTTATCGCGAATGTTCGCAAATGTCGCAAATCTTTTTGAGACTCTAACGTCCTGGGAAAATTTTTTAAAATTTTTCTGACGCCGGATTCGTACTCAGCGGTTGTCAGAGCAACATATAGGGCGAATTTTGGGTCAAAATTCGAAAATTTTGTCCCACCCCTATTTCTAAATTGGGTACGTACGCCTTTTGGGGAATTTAGGGATTTTTTAATCCGACATAACTTTTTTTGGGGTGGAAGGATTGAGACGGGGTTTTTTTCATAAAATCGAGTAAAAAATTAGGTATTTTATCACCCGAGAAAATTTCGAAAAAAGTTGAAACTGAACCTGTAGGGGTCGAATTTCGAAAAACCCAAAATTTTTCGGTTTTTCGAAAAAATTTCGGGTTTTTTGCCGGCAGTTCGGGGCGTAGTTATTTTTCCTGGATCGAGCAGATTTTTCTGCATATTGTTGGATTTTAAAATGTTCAAAGAAAGTTAACTTTAAAAAAGTTATGATTTTTTGAAAATTTGGGTAATTTTTTTGGTCGAAATTTTAGGCCAAAAAATATTTATAATAATCTTCCAGTTCGGTTAAAAAAAGTCCCTGGCCCGAACGAAGTCAGAATATTCTTCATAAAAATGTACATATTTATAATTTAACACACATTTTGTTCCCTTTTTTGGCTGTACTTTAGTACGTGGGTGCAGGCTTTAAATTACAAATGTTATATCATTTGAAAGAGCTAGTCGAGCTGAGTCGAATGCCATCAAAATTAGCTCTAGGAAAAATTTTTGAACCGAGATACAGGCGATTGAAAATCGAAAAACCATAGGGGGACCAAGCACTTTTTTGGGATGAAAAATTCGAAAATGCAAATGATACCTCATTCGAAAGAGCTCCTCGAGCTGAGTCGAATAACACCAAAATCAACGAAATCCGACTTGATTAGACAAAGTTATGATCTTTTATTTTAGCTCCTTACCTATGGCATCTGTGGAGATTTTTGCTGCTACGGAGGCCCCAAATACGTCCAGAGCAAGGGAGATAGGAATAGGTTTATGTTACGAACCCAGACCCATCGCCCGTAGACTCCCCGCGAGGCGCGTGCCGCAAAACCCCGCGCGAAGCGCGGGGTTTTGCACAAGCGCCTCGCCGACGCTCCATAGGTTTAGGTTTTTTGTTTATTTTTTGTGTCATAACTTTGTCTAATCTTGTCCAATCACGGTGATTTTGGTGTCATTCGACTCAGCTCGTCGAGCTCTTTCGAATGAGGTATTATTTGTATAAAAAATTTTTTATTCCAAAAATCGCCCTTTTGGACCTTCGATTTTTAGGAGTCTATATCTCGGTTCATTCAAGTCGGATTCCGTTGATTTTGGTTTTATTCGACTCAGCTCGACGAGCTCTTTCGAATGAGGTATAATTTGCATTTTCGAATTTTTCACCCCAAAAAAGTGCTTGGTCCCCCCTATGGTTTTTCGATTTTCAATCGCCTGTATCTCGGTTCAAAAATTTTTCCTAGAGCTAATTTTGGTGGCATTCGACTCAGCTCGACTAGCTCTTTCAAATGATATAACATTTGTAATTTAAAGCCTGCACCCACGTACTAAAGTGACCCCCCTTTTTAAATATTTAAAATTAATTTTTCGAATTTTACAAACTGAAAAAATTTTTGCTTTTTAAATTTATTTTCGGCTAAACTACAGTTTCCGGATCAGGCTCAGAATTGGAGGATTTATATGTCATTCGAAAGAGCTCGTCGAGCTGAGTCGAACGACACCAAAATTATTCAGCGGAAAAAATTCTGAGCCGAGTTACAGACCCCTAAATTTCAAAAAACCATAGTAAAACAAAAAACCATAGTAAAGTTCAAAAAACCAAAAAACCATAAAAAAACCATCTAATATTCCTTTAAAATCCTCACCTAATTTAACAAACAAAATCTTTCAAAACAATGTTAAAACAAAAAATACTAATAATACCACCAAATATTCTCAAGAATGGATTGGTGTGGTTTGTTGAAGTATATTTACATAAGTATATATCTGAATAACCTGACATTCATTTTTTTTCTCAAAAATGTTGACTTATTTTTACATTCCAATCCTACCTTGACCGTAATCTGATACTTTTAATTAAAATTTTTGAAAATAAATATTTTTTGTTTAATTTTATATTTTTTTCCGTTTAACAATTTTAGTCAATCTTTTAGTCAATCTTCTTCTAATTTAATTGTATTTTAATTTATTTATTTAATTAAAATAATTTATTTATTTGTTTTAGACACATACTCGAAAACATTCTGGATATAAACCTTTCTCTTGTGATTGTTGCGAAAAAACATTTCAAAGAAAAGTAAAAACAAATAAGTTAATTAATTTTTATGAAAGAATATTTTTAAAAAAAAAAGGTTGACCGTCGCCGACATATGGAAACTCATCATTCAACATATTTAAGAAGAACAACAATACCTTTAATAGAAACTAATAGTTGTAGTAATAGACAAAATGAATTAAGAAAAAATATTATAAAATCTCCAAAAATTACTAAAAAAAAATAATACTAAAAAAAACCTCCTGGTGGCCCTTCTTTTGGGGGGGATTTCGCTTTCAAAAAATCAGGCTCCTCAGCGTTTGCCGAGGGATTTTTTTGAGTAGTACATTGGTCCTACAACTTTTGACGGGCTATTCAGGAAAACTCTAACATCGGCGCCAAAACGTACCTCCGCGCCGAAACGGCTGTCGGTAAAATTCAAACGGCTGTAACTCGGAAACGAAAAGTCAGATCAAAAAGTGGTTGGGGAAAGGGCACTGAAGCAGTTCAAGGGCTATAACTCTAAAAAAATTTGGAATCCGGGGATCATGCCCTGAGGCGGTAGGCGATGACAAAAATTCACCGATTTTCGGTGGTTTGACCTACCGTGTCCGACGAAATTCACCGACAATTTACAAATTATATACCATTCGAAAGCTCTCGTCGAGCTAAGTCTGAAAAAATTTAGTTTAATTTTTTCTGACCATTTTGTACAAAGTTATAAAACGCCAAAGGGTCAAAATGTCCAGGACCCCTATCGGGAAGGGTGGCTCCCATTGGGTCTGATTATAAAAGTGCTTATGAGAAGCCAAATCGCTCCAACTCTTTTTTCATATGTTGGGGCCCTAAGTGTACTAAAATTTTGTTGGGAGACACTTGAGTCTGGGACTTTGATTTGGGGGTGATATGGTTCAAAAGGTAGAAGTCGAAAAATCGACTTTTTGTAAGAGGTCGAGTCACCCGTTTTCGATAGCCTAAGTGAAAGAGCGTCCCCTGGCGGTCAGAAAAATATATACTTTGTTGGGGGTCCACTTGAGTCTGAGAAAGTTATGGCCAAATTGGCCAAATGTCGCAAATCGGTTTTTAGACTCTAACTTCCCGGGGAATTTTTCAAAAATTTTTCTGAGACCGGATATCGACTCAGCGGGTCCTAAAGCACCATATAGGACGTTTTTTGACCCAACATTAAAAAATTTTTTTTCCCTCGTGTTCCCTTGTGGGCCCAAAACATTTTGTCGTTTTTTATGGGTAGCGGTCTTTTGTACCTTTTTTATATCTCGGGAACGGCTGATGGGAATTGGATGGGACTTGGGGGGATATTAGGTAAACGGTCATGAGGAGTTTAATGGGCATGGTCATTTTGGTGCCGCACTTGAGTGTGGCACCGAAATGGCCGGATAAAAAATTCAAAGTATTATAACGGGTTTTTGAGAAGTGGGGGGTTTTTGGGCCTGGGAGTGATGTTGTAGGGTAAAGTGAGGGGAAGTTATAAATAGTTGGCCACTTGAGTCTCGGGTGAACTTTTGGGGGTCATATGGGTCAATGAGTCAGGGTTTCACAGTAAAATTTTTTTAAAGAGACGGGTCTGCTTTTTTCGATTACCTATTCGAAAGCCCGTCCCCTGGGGCTCCGAAAAAGGTATACTTTGTTGGGGGTCCACTTGAGTCTCAAAAAGTTATGGTCAATGTGCGCAAATGTCGCAAAACTTTTTGAGACAACCCAACAAGTGAAAATCCGTTAGTATATAATGCTGCTGATTATGATGTTGCGCAATTGAATAGACTTACTCCTATAGGGATGCCAGCTCATAGTATTAAACTTAAAGTTGGCTCAGTAATCGTATTACTTCAGAATTTAAATACCCAAAAATCTTTGTGTAATGGTACGAGATTAATTGTCACCAATTTACTGTCCAATCTTATTGAAGCGGAGACAATAAATATTGGATCTGATCATGGTATTAGGGTTGGCATTTGTCGTACCAGAAATTCATATGTTGATATTCATCCAGACGGAGTAAGCTTTGAGCGTTTTCAGTTTCCTGTTCGAGTAGCCTTTTGTATGACTATCACTAAAGCTCAGGGTCAAACTTGTGATCGTTTGGGTATTGATTTTAGTGATGAGCCCTTTGCTCATGGACAATTGTATACAGCTTTATCACGAGCTCGAAGTAGTGAATTTATTAGAGTTTTTGCTCCAAATAAAACAAGAAATAATGATGGAGGTGTTCCAATAAGAAATGTTGTTGCCAATGGAATTACTTTTGATTAAATTTAATGTAAAAAAGATAGTTTTTTGTTGAGCTTTTTAATTTGTTCTTGAATGTTGTATTGTGGTAATATTTTTGGTTGAGTTTTTATTATTTATATATCCTTTGTTGTGGAATGGTTTTTTCGGTTTTATATTTAATATTTTATTTGGGGTATGAATTATTTACTTTTGACTGAAATGGTTTTGAATTTACAATTTATTTGTTTGTGATTGTTATTTTCGTTTATTAAAAGTTGTGTTTAATTTATTTGTTTTTCGTTTGAGTGAAGTATATTTAGTATTTTAGTGGAGTTTTTAATTATATTATATAAAATAATATTTGTTGTGTTTTTCCTTTAATGTGGAGTTGATTAGATTTTTTAGAATATTTTGATTGAAATGGGTATATTTTTTGTAATATTGATGTAATGTTGTTTCTATTTATATTATTCTTTATGGGACGGTTTTTTGGGTTGTAATATTAAAAAATAGTATTTTTGGGGTTGTATTATTTAAAAAATTAGTATTTTTGGGGTTGTTTTTAAACAGAATTTTATTTATTTAATTATTTTTATAGTTTAGTTTAAATTTATTTTTTTATTCACTTTTATGTCCAATAGGGGCATAATCGCACGGGAGGCTTTATGCCAACCGGTTAAGTATTTCATTGTTGTTTATTATTTATTTAATTATTATTCACTTTTATGTCCAATAGGGGCATAATCGCACGGGAGGCTTTATGCCAACCGGTTGAGCAATTTCTTTTGTTTTTTATTTATTTGTTTATTTATTTTTCACTTTTATGTCTAATAGAGGCATAATCGCACGGGAGGCTTTATGCCGACCGGTTGAGTATTTCGTTGTTGTTTTTTAATTATTTATTTATTGCTTTTAATTATTTATTATTCACTTTTATGTCCAATAGGGGCATAATCGCACGGGAGGCTTTATGCCAACCGGTTAAGTATTTCATTGTTGTTTTTTTGTTTTTAAGTATAATTTAATAGTATTTTATTATTTATTTTGGGGATTTTTATTATTTATTTTTTTATTATTTATTTTTGGGGTGGGTCCCTCCCACGGGGTACAGGGTTTGCCCGTTTACCTCCGTGCACCTCCACGTGGTGTACCCTGGGCATTGTTGTATAATTATAAAATGTTATACAACAATGGCTAAGCACGGTAAAAAACGGGATGGTTTAAAATATAAAAATTGTAAATGTTTCTAGCAGCGCGCGAAGCGCGCCCCAAAGCCGATAGGCTTTCCAACGGGCAGAGCATAAAAAATCCAAAAGTATTGTAACAAAACCTATTGCATACGTAAGTTACCGCCATCGCATACGTAACCCACAGCCTACGGTTAAACTGGGCGCATAAGTATTTCAATTCTTATTTCATTTATTAGATTTTTTAGACGAAGATCTTTTCAATCAAATAATTTTATGAAAATGTTCCAACTCGCGCCCAAACTAATTTTAAATACAATTAATAAAATTTAACTTTTAAAATACATACCTGCCAACGGTTCAAATATTACAAGACGCCGTCGGTTGTACCGGGCGTCGGATGCCATCGGTTTAACCGGGTATCTGGGGTACAGGGTTTGCCCGTTTACCTCCGTGCACCTCCACGTGGTGTACCCTGGGCATTGTTGTATAATAATCACTTAAATATTATACAACAATGGCTAAGCACGGAAAAAACGGGATGGTTTGAATCATAAAAATTTAACTGTTTCTAGCAGCGCGCGAAGCGCGCCCCAAAGCCGTTAGGCTTTCCAACGGGCAGAGCAAAATTTAAACCCAAAGCAAAATTAAACTGCCAGAGTATGCTATTCGCCGCCATACCCCAATGGGCACAACTAGTTATAATAGTATAAAAAAAACCCCAACTTCAACTTTAAAAAACTCAGGCTCCCGGCCGAAGGCCGGGAGCCCCCGGAAAGTTATGGAAGGGTCCTACAACTTTTTGATGGCTATTCAGGAAAACTCTAACCTCGGCGCCACGACCTTTCCTTTGCGCCGAAACGACCCCCTGTGATTTTATATCTCGTGAACCAGAACCTGGAGCAAAAAACTTCTGCTGGTAGGATTTTAAGTTGGAGTAGGTAGATATATGCAGGAAAAAACCGGACCCGAAATCCGAACTTGGAGGGTACTTATGCCTTTCCAAAATTCACATAATGTCCGTGAATTGTCGATTTTGTCGGACTTGAGTGTTGTTTTTAAGCTATATCTTGGAAACGGCTGGGGGATTTAGATGGGACCTGGGGGTTATAGGTATGTGGCTATGGGGAATTTTTTGGGATAGGTCGTTTTGGTGCCGCACTTAAGTGTGGCACCGAAATGGCCGGATGAGTGCTTCAAAGTGTTATAACGCGTTTTAGAGTGGTGGGGGTTTTCGCGCCTGGGAGTGATGTTGTAGGGCTGGATTTTGGGAAAATATTTGGTGTTGGACATTAGAGTCTCGGGTGAACTTTTGGGGGTGATATGGTCCAAAGAGTCGGGGTCGAAAAGTCGACTTTTTTAAAGGGTCGTTTCGGGTCTCTTCGATAGCCAGTTCGAAAGAGAGTCCTCTGGGGCTCCGAAAAAGGTATAATATGTTGGGGTCCACTTGAGTCTCAAAAAGTTATCGCGAATGTTCGCAAATGTCGCAAATCTTTTTGAGACTCTAACGTCCTGGGAAAATTTTTTAAAATTTTTCTGACGCCGGATTCGTACTCAGCGGTTGTCAGAGCAACATATAGGGCGAATTTTGGGTCAAAATTCGAAAATTTTGTCCCACCCCTATTTCTAAATTGGGTACGTACGCCTTTTGGGGAATTTAGGGATTTTTTAATCCGACATAACTTTTTTTGGGGTGGAAGGATTGAGACGGGGTTTTTTTCATAAAATCGAGTAAAAAATTAGGTATTTTATCACCCGAGAAAATTTCGAAAAAAGTTGAAACTGAACCTGTAGGGGTCGAATTTCGAAAAACCCAAAATTTTTCGGTTTTTCGAAAAAATTTCGGGTTTTTTGCCGGCAGTTCGGGGCGTAGTTATTTTTCCTGGATCGAGCAGATTTTTCTGCATATTGTTGGATTTTAAAATGTTCAAAGAAAGTTAACTTTAAAAAAGTTATGATTTTTTGAAAATTTGGGTAATTTTTTTGGTCGAAATTTTAGGCCAAAAAATATTTATAATAATCTTCCAGTTCGGTTAAAAAAAGTCCCTGGCCCGAACGAAGTCAGAATATTCTTCATAAAAATGTACATATTTATAATTTAACACACATTTTGTTCCCTTTTTTGGCTGTACTTTAGTACGTGGGTGCAGGCTTTAAATTACAAATGTTATATCATTTGAAAGAGCTAGTCGAGCTGAGTCGAATGCCATCAAAATTAGCTCTAGGAAAAATTTTTGAACCGAGATACAGGCGATTGAAAATCGAAAAACCATAGGGGGACCAAGCACTTTTTTGGGATGAAAAATTCGAAAATGCAAATGATACCTCATTCGAAAGAGCTCCTCGAGCTGAGTCGAATAACACCAAAATCAACGAAATCCGACTTGATTAGACAAAGTTATGATCTTTTATTTTAGCTCCTTACCTATGGCATCTGTGGAGATTTTTGCTGCTACGGAGGCCCCAAATACGTCCAGAGCAAGGGAGATAGGAATAGGTTTATGTTACGAACCCAGACCCATCGCCCGTAGACTCCCCGCGAGGCGCGTGCCGCAAAACCCCGCGCGAAGCGCGGGGTTTTGCACAAGCGCCTCGCCGACGCTCCATAGGTTTAGGTTTTTTGTTTATTTTTTGTGTCATAACTTTGTCTAATCTTGTCCAATCACGGTGATTTTGGTGTCATTCGACTCAGCTCGTCGAGCTCTTTCGAATGAGGTATTATTTGTATAAAAAATTTTTTATTCCAAAAATCGCCCTTTTGGACCTTCGATTTTTAGGAGTCTATATCTCGGTTCATTCAAGTCGGATTCCGTTGATTTTGGTTTTATTCGACTCAGCTCGACGAGCTCTTTCGAATGAGGTATAATTTGCATTTTCGAATTTTTCACCCCAAAAAAGTGCTTGGTCCCCCCTATGGTTTTTCGATTTTCAATCGCCTGTATCTCGGTTCAAAAATTTTTCCTAGAGCTAATTTTGGTGGCATTCGACTCAGCTCGACTAGCTCTTTCAAATGATATAACATTTGTAATTTAAAGCCTGCACCCACGTACTAAAGTGACCCCCTTTTTTAAATATTTAAAATTAATTTTTCGAATTTTACAAACTGAAAAAATTTTTGCTTTTTAAATTTATTTTCGGCTAAACTACAGTTTCCGGATCAGGCTCAGAATTGGAGGATTTATATGTCATTCGAAAGAGCTCGTCGAGCTGAGTCGAACGACACCAAAATTATTCAGCGGAAAAAATTCTGAGCCGAGTTACAGACCCCTAAATTTCAAAAAACCATAGTAAAACAAAAAACCATAGTAAAGTTCAAAAAACCAAAAAACCATAAAAAAACCATCTAATATTCCTTTAAAATCCTCACCTAATTTAACAAACAAAATCTTTCAAAACAATGTTAAAACAAAAAATACTAATAATACCACCAAATATTCTCAAGAATGGATTGGTGTGGTTTGTTGAAGTATATTTACATAAGTATATATCTGAATAACCTGACATTCATTTTTTTCTCAAAAATGTTGACTTATTTTTACATTCCAATCCTACCTTGACCGTAATCTGATACTTTTAATTAAAATTTTTGAAAATAAATATTTTTTGTTTAATTTTATATTTTTTTCCGTTTAACAATTTTAGTCAATCTTTTAGTCAATCTTCTTCTAATTTAATTGTATTTTAATTTATTTATTTAATTAAAATAATTTATTTATTTGTTTTAGACACATACTCGAAAACATTCTGGATATAAACCTTTCTCTTGTGATTGTTGCGAAAAAACATTTCAAAGAAAAGTAAAAACAAATAAGTTAATTAATTTTTATGAAAGAATATTTTTAAAAAAAAAAGGTTGACCGTCGCCGACATATGGAAACTCATCATTCAACATATTTAAGAAGAACAACAATACCTTTAATAGAAACTAATAGTTGTAGTAATAGACAAAATGAATTAAGAAAAAATATTATAAAATCTCCAAAAATTACTAAAAAAAAATAATACTAAAAAAAACCTCCTGGTGGCCCTTCTTTTGGGGGGATTTCGCTTTCAAAAAATCAGGCTCCTCAGCGTTTGCCGAGGGATTTTTTGAGTAGTACATTGGTCCTACAACTTTTGACGGGCTATTCAGGAAAACTCTAACATCGGCGCCAAAACGTACCTCCGCGCCGAAACGGCTGTCGGTAAAATTCAAACGGCTGTAACTCGGAAACGAAAAGTCAGATCAAAAAGTGGTTGGGGAAAGGGCACTGAAGCAGTTCAAGGGCTATAACTCTAAAAAATTTGGAATCCGGGGATCATGCCCTGAGGCGGTAGGCGATGACAAAAATTCACCGATTTTCGGTGGTTTGACCTACCGTGTCCGACGAAATTCACCGACAATTTACAAAATATACACCAATCGAAAGCTCTCATCGAGCTGAGTCTGAAAAAAATTAGTTTAAGTTTTTCTGACCATTTTGCAAAAAGTTATAAAACGCCAAAGGGTCAAAATGTCCAGGACCCCTATCGGGAAGGGTGGCTCCCATTGGGTCTGATTATAACTTTGCTTATGAGAGTCCAAATCGCTCCAACTCTTTTTTCATATGTTAGGGCCCTAAGTGTACTAAAATTTTGTTGTGGGACATTTGAGTCTCGGACTTCGATTTGGGGGTGATATGGTTCAAAAGGTCGAGGTCGAAAAATCGACTTTTTGTAGGAGGTCGAGTCACCCGTTTTCGATAGCCTAAGTGAAAGAGCGTCCCCTGGCGGTCAGAAAAATATATACTTTGTTGGGGGTCCACTTGAGTCTGAGAAAGTTATGGCCAAATTGGCCAAATGTCGCAAATCGGTTTTTAGACTCTAACTTCCCGGGGAATTTTTCAAAAATTTTTCTGAGACCGGATATCGACTCAGCGGGTCCTAAAGCACCATATAGGACGTTTTTTGACCCAACATTAAAAAATTTTTTTCCCTCGTGTTCCCTTGTGGGCCCAAAACATTTTGTCGTTTTTTATGGGTAGCGGTCTTTTGTACCTTTTTTATATCTCGGGAACGGCTGATGGGAATTGGATGGGACTTGGGGGATATTAGGTAAACGGTCATGAGGAGTTTAATGGGCATGGTCATTTTGGTGCCGCACTTGAGTGTGGCACCGAAATGGCCGGATAAAAAATTCAAAGTATTATAACGGGTTTTTGAGAAGTGGGGGGTTTTTGGGCCTGGGAGTGATGTTGTAGGGTAAAGTGAGGGGAAGTTATAAATAGTTGGCCACTTGAGTCTCGGGTGAACTTTTGGGGGTCATATGGGTCAATGAGTCAGGGTTTCACAGTAAAATTTTTTTAAAGAGACGGGTCTGCTTTTTTCGATTACCTATTCGAAAGCCCGTCCCCTGGGGCTCCGAAAAAGGTATACTTTGTTGGGGGTCCACTTGAGTCTCAAAAAGTTATGGTCAATGTGCGCAAATGTCGCAAAACTTTTTGAGACTCTAACGTCACGGGGAATTTTTTTAAATTTTTTCTGAGACCGGATATGGACTCAGCGCATGTTAATGCCCTATATGGGCCGTTTTTAAACACAAAATATCTAAATTTTTTTCCCGACCTCATTCCAAAAGGGGTACCCCTTTTGGGGGATTTTCGCGATTTTTTAAATCGCCATAACTTTTTTTGCTATTTTCGGATTTGGATCGGGTTTTCTTTATAAAATAGAACTAAAAATTATAAATTTTTAGAGCCTAAAAAATTTCGAAAAAAGTCTAAATTGAACCCATAGGGGTCGAATTTCGAAAAACCTAAAATTTTTCGGTTTTTCGAAAACATTTCTGGATTTTTGCCGGCGGTTCGGCCCGAGGGTATTTTTACTGGATAGAGCAGAATTTTCTGCATATTCTGGACTTTTAAAATTATTAAAAAAGGTCTACTTTAGAAAAGTTATGAATTTTTAAAAATTCGGCAATTTTTCCGGCCGAAATTTTGAGCCAGAAAAATAAATTTTTAAAAATGGCCATAAATAGGCCAAATGTTATATCATTCGAAAGCCCTTACCGAGGGGATTCGAAAAATATTTTTTCTAAATTTGTTGACCCTTTTGGTGAAAGTTTTGGAGGGTCAAAAATTTGAGTCTGGGGGGTACTTATCCCTGGTGGGGAACCAGAGGAGGGGTAATAAATTAAAAAGACTTACGTTATATTGTAGAGCATCCTGAAATCCATCAAAAAACATTACTTTTTTGGGGGTCCACTTGAGTCTCAGAATGTTATAGCCAATATTCGCAAATGTCGCGAAACATTTTGAGACTCTAACGTCCGGGGAAATTTTTTTTTAATTTTTTCGAGGCCGTATTCGTACTCAGTGGGTGGGAATGCACCATTTAGGCCTATTTTTGGGGTCAAAATTCAAAAAATTTTCCCCTCCCTCAGATCCAAAGGGGTACCCCTTTTGGAGGATTTTCGCGATTTTTTAAATCGCCATAATTTTTTTTGGGATTTTCGGATTGGGATCGGGTTTTCTTTATAAAATAGAACTAAAAATTAGAAATTTTTGGAGCCTAAAAAATTTCGAAAAAAGTCGAAATTGAACCCATAGGGGTCGAATTTCGAAAAACCTAAAATTTTTCGGTTTTTTTTTAAAATTTAGGGATTTTTGCCTGCCTTTCGACCCGAATATATTTTTCCTGTGTAGAGCAGATTTTTCTGCACAGAATAGGCTTTTAAAATTTTACAATAATGTCTACTTTGAAAAAGTTATGAATTTTTGAAAAAATCGGTGATTTTTCTGGCAAAAATTTTCGGCCAAAAAATAAATATTTCAAAGTGGCCTGGAATAGACCGATTGTTATATCAATCGAAAGCCCTTATTGAGGGGAATCTAAAAATAATTACTCCGAAATTTTCTGACCATTTTGTCCAAAGTTATAGGTGATCGAAAATTTGGGGGTGGGTGGTACCATGCCCATTGGGGTAACAATGGAGGGATAATAAATTAAAAAGACTTACGATATCTTGTAGAGCATCTTCAAATCCACCGAAAAACATACTTTGTTGGAGGTCCACTTGAGTTTCAAAAAGTTATAGACAATGTTCGCAAACGTCACAAAAACTTTTAAGACTCTAACGTCCTGCTGAATTTTTTTAAAGTTTTTGAGGTCGGATATGGACTCTGCGCAATATAATGTCAAGGAATATCGCAGAACGAAGGCCCGAGAACGACACCTAAATCAATGAAATCTGACTTTATTTGACAAAGTTAGAACCTTTTATTACCTCTTCCACAAGTGTTTTCGCGGAAAAAGTTTTTGCCGCTGCGGAGGAAGCCGGGCATGTCGAGCGGAACGACGGCCGCCGCTTCGCTACGGTCGCCGCGAGCGAAGCGAGCACGACCGCAGCGAAGCACGGCCATCGTGTAGCGAAGACCATGCCCGGCCTACCCTCCGTAGCAGCACAAAAACAGTTTTTCCAGCGAAGATTCTGTTGTCTAAACGCAACCCATATAAAAGGCAGAGCAACGAATTAAAAAGCAGGGCTAAACTTTGCCGACGAGGGCCGAAGGCCCGACTTTCAACCCATCTAAATGGCAGAGCAACGAATTAAAAGCAGGGCTAAACTGTGCCGGCGCGGGCCGAAGGCCCGAGCTTTCAACCCATCTAAACGGCAGAGCAACGAATTAAAAGGATGGGCGAACTTTACCGGCGAGGGCCGAAGACCCGAGCTTTCAACCCATCTAAAAGGCTGAGCTAAACTTTACCGGCGAGGGCCGAAGGCCCGAGCCGGTACGGTTAACGGTCGAGCCTACGGTTAAACTGGGCGCATAAGTATTTCAATTCTTATTTCATTTATTAGATTTTTTAGACGAAGATCTTTTCAATCAAATAATTTTATGAAAATGTTCCAACTCGCGCCCAAACTAATTTTAAATACAATTAATAAAATTTAACTTTTAAAATACATACCTGCCAACGGTTCAAATATTACAAGACGCCGTCGGTTGTACCGGGCGTCGGATGCCATCGGTTTAACCGGGTATCTGGGGTACAGGGTTTGCCCGTTTACCTCCGTGCACCTCCACGTGGTGTACCCTGGGCATTGTTGTATAATAATCACTTAAATATTATACAACAATGGCTAAGCACGGAAAAAACGGGATGGTTTGAATCATAAAAATTTAACTGTTTCTAGCAGCGCGCGAAGCGCGCCCCAAAGCCGTTAGGCTTTCCAACGGGCAGAGCAAAATTTAAACCCAAAGCAAAATTAAACTGCCAGAGTATGCTATTCGCCGCCATACCCCAATGGGCACAACTAGTTATAATAGTATAATTAAAGCCCCAACTTCTACGTTGTAAAAACTCAGGCTCCCGGCCGAAGGCCGGGAGCCCCCGGAAAGTTATGGAAGGGTCCTACAACTTTTTGATGGCTATTCAGGAAAACTCTAACCTCGGCGCCACGACCTTTCCTTTGCGCCGAAACGACCCCCTGTGATTTTATATCTCGTGAACCAGAACCTGGAGCAAAAAACTTCTGCTGGTAGGATTTTAAGTTGGAGTAGGTAGATATATGCAGGAAAAAAACCGGACCCGAAATCCGAACTTGGAGGGTACTTATGCCTTTCCAAAAACTCAACGACTGACGGTGAAATGTCGATTTTGTCGGACTTGAGTGTTGTTTTTAAGCTATATCTTGGAAACGGCTGGGGGGATTTAGATGGGACCTGGAGGGTTATAGGTAAGTGGCTATGGGGAATTTTTTGGGATAGGTCGTTTTGGTGCCGCACTTGAGTGTGGCACCGAAATGGCCGGATGAGTGCTTCAAAGCGTTATAACGCTTTTTTGAGAAGTGGGGTGTCTTGGGGCTTGGGATTGATATTGTAGGGCTGGATGTTGGGAAAATATTTGGTGTTGGACATTAGAGTCTCGGGTGAACTTTTGGGGGTCATATGGTCCAAAGTGTCTAAGTCGAAAAGTCGATTTTTTGTAGAGGGTCGTTTCGGGTTTCTTCGATACCCTATTCGAAAGAGCGTCCCCTGGGGCTCCGAAAAAGGTATAATATGTTGGGGGTCCACTTGAGTCTCAAAAAGTTATAGCCAATTTGGCAAAATGTCGTGAATCTTTTTGAGACTCTAACGTCCCGGGGAAGATTTTTAAAATTTTTCTTACACCGGATTCGTACTCAGCGGGTGTCAGAGCACCATATAGGTCGAATTTCGGGTCAAAATTCGAAAATTTTGTTTCCACGCCTATTTTCAAAGGGGTACCCCTTTTGGGGGATTTTTGGGAATTTTTAGGGGACCATAACTTTTTTTGGGATTTTCGGATTGGGTTGGGGTTTCTTTCATAAAATCAAGCAAAAAATTAGGTATTTTTTGAGTGGAAAAAATTTCGAAAAAAGTCGAAACTGAGGGTGTAGGGGTCGAATTTCGAAAAACCCAAAAATTTTCGGTTTTTCGAAAAAATTCCGGGATTTTTGCCGACGGTTCGGAACGAAGCTATTTTTCCTGGATAGAGCTTATTTTTCTCCATAGAATAAGCTTTTAAAATTTTTCAAAAAGTTCAAATTTGAAAAAGTTATGAATTTTTAAAAATTTGGTCGATTTTTTCTGCCGAAATTTTCGGCCAAAAAAAAATTTTTTTCAAAATCGATATAAATGGGCCAAATGTCATATCATTCGAAAGCCATTAATGAGGGGAGAATAAAAATAATTTTTCCGAGATTTTCTGACCATTTTGTACAGTTACAAAAGGTCGAAATTTCGGGGGTGGGGATACTCTCATACTCATATCACATCCTAAAGTATATTCCAGACTCAAATGACCAACTACTTATAAGTTCCCCACACGCAGCCCTACAACATCACTCCCAGACGCGAAACCCCCGGCCTCTAAAAAACCGCTATGAGCAGTTGAAGTATTCATCCGGACGTTTCAGTGCCACACTTTAGTGCGGCACCAAAATGGCCATGCCCATTGAATTCCCCATGGCCGATTACCTATAATCCCAATAAGTTATTGCCCCATTTGGTCTTTTTTAGATTTTGACCATTTTTCCATGTACCCTTTTGTCGAAAAAAGGGCTGGAGCTTTTATTTTTCCATTTTTTTAATTTTTTTACTTTTTTAAAAATCCCCCTAACATTTAATTTTACTTTAATGGGGAACCGCTGGGGCTTTTTAGCGGAAATTTGGGGTAGTAGGTAATCGGACCTGGGGAGTTCATTGGGCATGTTCATTTTGGTGCCACACTTGAGTGTGGCACTGAAACGTCCTACTTCGGAACTTTTTGTGCGTTTTGGTTTAAACTTGGGGATATAGGTAATCAACCTTGGGGAATTCAGCTAGCATGGTCGTTTTGGTGCCACACTTGAGTGTGGCACTGAAACGGTCTTTTTTCCAAATACCCCAAAATTAATTTTTAATTAAACTTTTATATATTTTTTTTATTTTTAGCCTAAAAAATTAAAATATTTTAATTCAAAAAATTATTTTCATTCAACATCAACATAATTATTCTATTTTTCAAAAATTTAAATTTTTTCGACAACAACAACAAAAAATTAATTTTATTTTTTCATCAACAACAACATCCAATTTCTTCAAATATTTTTATAAATTCTTCAACATCAACTCAACACCTACAAACAAATCATTATGGTTTGTTTTATAATTTATAATTTTTTTTAAAAAAACAAAATTTTTTTCACTAATTTATGATTTTTTTTTCAAAAAAAACAATTTTTTTAAAGAATAAAATCCCACGGATGTGGGTAGCGAACTTGTATGACCACTGTGCGGAGGGGTCATGCCGGTTTTTTCCCAGAAATGGGCGGAGCCGGCATGATCGGGGATTGGGTCATGCCCGTTTCCCCTTTTGGGGGTATGGGAAGGCTCCCCTTCCTTCTGCACAGTGGGACAGTACAACCACTGTGCGGACGGGTCATGCCGGTTTTTTTCCAGAAATGGGCGGAGCCGGCATGATCGGGGATTGGGTCATGCCCGTTTCCCCTTTTGTGGGTATGGGAAGGCTCCCCCTTCCTTCTGCACAGTGGGACAGTACAACCACTGTGCGGACGGGTCATGCCCAAATTTTTTTTAAATTTAAATTCACTTTAAAAATTTTTTTACGATTTTTTTATTTTTAAGGTTTCTCAACGCCTGTTGCCGTCATCCAATTTGTTTGGTGGTTGGTCTTATTTGTGAGTTTTACTTTTTTAAAATATTTTTATTCCCCAATCCGGTTTCCTTCCCTGTCGGGGGAAGGAGATCTTGTACCCCCGTATGGGGAGAGTGTGGGGCACCAGTACGCGGGGGAGAACAAATACGCGTTCTGATGCCTCACTTGTGCGGACGGGTCATGCCCAAATTTTTTTTAATTTTAAACTAACCTAAAATTTTTTTACAATTTTTTATTTTTAAGGTTTCTCAACGCCTGCTGCGGTCATCCAATATGCTTGGTGGTTGGTCTTTTCTCGTGAGTTTATTTTTTTATATTTATATTCCCCAATCCGGTTTCCTTCCCTGTCGGGGGAAGGAGATCTTGAACCCCCGTATGGGGAGAGTGTGGGGCACCAGGACGCGGGGGAGAACAAATACGCGTCTTGATGCCTCACTTGTGCTAGGGGTCATGCCAAAATTTTTTTTACTTTAAATAAACATTAAATTTTTTACAATTTTTTATTTTTATAGTTTCTCAACTTACTGCTCCCCTTCTTCAATATGCTTGGTGGGTGCTTTGTTTTAAGTGAGTTTATTGTTAACAATTTTTAAATTTTTTTATTAACTAAACTTTCAGTGAAAAATATTTTTTGGCTAATTTTTAAATCATTTTTGAAATTTTCTGGGAAAAACCTGAAAATAGCAAAACATTTTTTCAAAAAAATTCGATAAATATTTTTTAAAATTTTTGTCTAAAATTTTAAATTTTCATTTTTTTTGTTTTATGCGTCTGTTCGGAGGGGTGCTTCCTTTCCCACAAAAAGGGGCCTATGCATGACCTCTTCTGCACTAGAAGCACAGAGAGGCATGCAAGTTCTTCTTTGTGCCCCATTCCGTGGAAAAACCTGTATAATAAGGTTTCGGGTCCTCGCCTTGAAGGCCCACGGGATGGGATGAGAACGTGGAGCACCAATACTTGGGGGAAGAATAACTCCTTGTATTGATGCTTCACTGTGCCGACGGGTCATGCCAAAATTTTTCAAAATTTAATAAAACTTTTTAAAAAACTTAAATTTTTTAATTTTAAAAATTTTTCATTTTAGTGTCAATACATGCTCTATCTTTGAATCAAATTTTGGTGGCTTGCTTTTGGTTTCGTAATGTTTTTGTTTTTTTTTATTTTCGGCTTTTTCGGAAAAAATTTTATTTTTCAAACTTAAAATATCTAAATTCTTTAAAAATTTAAATTTTTGAAACTTTTCGATATTTTTTTTCAAAATTTAAATTTTATTATTGACCCCTGAGAGACGGCTGCACTAACGTTGCAGTACGACTCAGCCTTTAAAAATGGCTTTGCGTGGTGGGCCAATTACACACCACGTGAAAAATATCCTTTACAGATGGGGATACCACACATCTGTCCCCAAATTAAAAATGGCCGCTGGTGGGCTTGATGCACCAGAAAAAATAGTCTGCTGGCGGACTTTCCAACTGTTCTCAGCCTGACCAGTTGTTAATGGTTGGGACACCAGTACCCCCTTTTCACAATTTTTGGTCGTAGAGTGAAAACCATGTTTAACATGGTTGGCAACTCTACTTTTTGTTAAATTAATTCAATTTGTTTTTTTGTTATATTTTGTTTTTAATGTTTTAGCCTTTTTCTATGAGATCCGTCGCGTTATTATTTTCATTAGTTTTTTTAACTTTTTATTGAATCTTCATCGCGTTTTGTCATTTCACATTGTTTTCGCGTTTTGTGGCGAATTGCTCTTAATTTATTTTCTTTTTTTCAGATATTTTAAATAATTATTTTATTTTCTATATTTTAAATGCCTTCAAGACAGCAAAACAACCGGAGGAAACGTAAGTTAAGTTATTTGGCTGAAAGTAAGTTTGGTAGTGATGCAACTAATAGTTGCGAGGTTGACGGGGTTTCCAATGATGGTAAATATTTGAATGTTAATTCACCCGGGGTTAGTTTAGGTGATGGTATTTTAGATAGTGTATCAATGGTTGATGGTGTTGAATTACATTCAGAGAATGTTTTGGTTGAGTGTGGGAGTAGTGCTGTAAGTAGTATGGTTAAAGGTACGAATGGTAGTGTTTTAATGGTTGATGGTTCTGAAATTAGGGGTTCTAATGTTGATGGTTCGTTACCTGGGAGTTCATTGGATGAAAGTTTTATTGTTGAAAATTTTTTGGTTGATAATTTTTTGGTAGATGGTTCTTTAGTTGGGAGTTCTGGTGTTGAAGGGAATTTAAGTTGTTTAAGAGACCAAGACAAAATATCTGTAGTGTCTCAGAGTGTTTCCATGGGTAGTGAATTGATGGATACCAGTTTAAATAATAATAAAGGTGGTAGACCTAGGAAGATTAAGAGAGCTGGCGGTAGGCCGAAACGAGATAGTGTGGGGAAGCATACTTTTGCAAATAAATCAATTGATTCTAATGATAATATGAATATTAATTTTGTTCCTGAATTTTTGTCTATTGATTTGTTAGATATTCCTTTTGGTCCTATGCCTAATGATGATAATAGGATTTTTACCGATGATATTGTTTTTTCAAGGCCCGAAATTAATAGTTTGTGGTCAGATCCTAATATGTGGTTACAAGATAGTTTCGTTTTTATTTACTTAAAATTTTTATCATATCGTTCTAATTTAAATGTTGTTGTTGTCTCGCCTCAATTTGCTGTTGTTGATTACCATTTTGGGCAGGGTGTTGAGCCTCCTAATATTTTTGATTGTTGTTTTAATTATAACCAGGATTATGATATTTTATTAATTCCAATTATTTTTCCTGGTCATTTTGGGTTGGTAGTTTTTGATCGTTCAGATCGTGCAAATCTTTCTTGCATTTTTGTTGATTCTTTGCCTTCTGTTAATCGTTTAACCGATGTTTCTTGTGGTGTTTTCGATCAGCGGCGTGTTGATTTAATTAAAAGGTGTATTTGTGATTTGACACCTGGTCTTTTTATTGACAATATAAATATTCAAGTTTTGCCCCGTTCTCAATTTACTGAACAAAGAGATGGGATTAATTGTGGGTTTTATGTTTGTCTTTATTCGGAATTGTTTTTGTTTAATAATAAATCGCTAATAATTCCAAATTTAAATATTCAATATGAGAGGAAGCGTATTTTATGGCACCTTTCACAATTGATTCTTTCGAATGATATTGATTATGTTGGGATTTTTGATTATAATCCTAGAAATGTAGCTCGTGTGAATAATCCTGTTGTGAATAATACATCTAATGTGAATTGTTTTCAGTTTAATTTAGAATTTCCAGAAGACATACAAGAAAATTGTGTAGTTAATAATTTTCCAGTAGTCAATATTGAACCAGATCCCCCTTCAGAAAATTTAAGGAGGTCTGAAAGGATTAGGTTGATGCAAAAAAATGATGTTTATGAGTTAAATATAAGTAAAATTACACTTAAAACGTTGAACGAAATTACATCTACTTGTCATAGAGCTCATAAATTATTTCCGTGTGCAGATGTGCGAGCTAGACACGTCGTTAATTATTACGATTCAGGAAATCTAGGAGATGAAGATTGTTATTATTGTGGTGCAATGTTGTTTAATTCTGAAGTTAATGATGCACACCTAAAAAAGTTTAAAAAGACTTCATCTTCGTATTGTTGCCGTTGCGGTTTGGTTGTACTCCCCTCATTTAAACCCCATCCGCAGTTATTAAGAGATTTAACTATGGGAGATACGCAAGATTCTTTAGATTTTTTAAAAAAGCAAAATATATATAATTCCCTATTGGCTTTTGCGTCAGTTTATGTTGGACATAGAGAAAGCAAACTCGATGGTGGTATCAGTTACATGTTAAACGGCGAGTTCGTTAGGAAAATGAGTTCGATGATTGCTGGAGATTCTGGGCCCTCATTTTCCCAATTATATATATTAGATGCTGATACAGCTTTTAAACACAGAGTTTCGAATATTGCATATGGTGGGGATAGAGTCAATCCAGAGTTGTTAAAGAGTTTAGACACTCTTCTCCGAAATTGCCACCCTCTTGCAAATACTTATAAAAGTTTTCATGAACAATATTTAGATAAATTAAGAAGGGATGGACCAGATTCAGTGGAAAACTTTAGACTTGTACTTTTGGAGGACCGGGAAGCGCCAGAGCTTATAAGAGATAATTCCTTACATGTTAGACAAGTGAATCTTCCCACAGAGGAAACTTTATTTTCATTACATACCGAGTCAAGTGAACCTCCTATTATAAAAGGTCTTTTTATCACTAATGAGGAAGGGAAATTATTTATTTTTAAACCACATCATCCTCAAACTGACACTTTGTGTTACCCTCTTTTATTTCCATGTGGGGATGATAGTTACCACCCTAAGATTCCATTTGCTAGAAAAGTTTTAAATGAAGATATAAGTGATAATGAGTGTTCTGATTGCGAAGATGATCCTCTTTTAGACACTAAGCGCAAAACTATTAGTATTCGTGATTATGTTAAATATAGATTAGCAGTAAGGAAACAGGAAGATTATCATAATATTTGGAATTCTGGGGAGGCTTAAGTCAAAAATTTGCTTTAGACTACGCAGCAAGGATAGATTCTGATGTGGCAGATTATTTGCGAAGGGACGATTTAGATTTAAGAGCTTCTCTTCCTGAGCCTGCTTTAAGATGGTTAGCAAGAGACAGTAATGCCAATAGTATTGCAGATATAGGACACTGTGTTATGTTTAGAAAAGAGCATCCTGGCACAAGGCCATATTTTCAAGACATGTTTTACGACGCGACTACTCTTATGGCAAGAAGCCGAAAACCTGAAAATGCGTCCTTTATGTTCACATTTACGAGTAATCCACGGTGGCCAGAAATTAAAAGAAATATGTTACGTGATAACCAGAAAAGTGTGGATAGATTTGATATTATTAGCAGAGTATATGAAGATAAATTAAGAGAAATTCATTACTTATTAAATAAAAAACATATTTTCGGAAAAATTTTAGGTTATGCAGAAAGTAGGGAGTTCCAAAAAAGGATTGGCGGTCCTCATTTACATAGAGTTTTCTGTACTGATATTGTTGCAACGCCCGATAATATTTCTAATTTAATTTGGGCACATATACCTCCTGAACCTCCAGCAACCGATAATTCACCATGGGCTAATTTCATGAGAAAGGTTCGGGAATTATTACCCCTTTATCAGTTTCATGACTGTGGGGAACATTGTAAGAAAGCTAATGGAAAATGTAAAAAGGGGTTTCCAAAACCATTTAGTAAAATAACAGTTTTGCATGCTAATAAGCCAGCAGAATACTATCGGCCTAGCCCAGACGATGGCGGTGAAACATTAAAAATAAAACGGGGTAGAGCGTGGATAACTTATGATAATACGAAAGTAGTGCCATATAATCCGCTCATTTTAGTTATGTTTGAATGCCACCATAACTTAGAATTCGCTTACGGCCAAACAGATAATTTAAAATACGCGTTAAAATATCCTTTTAAGGGGTCCAGCTTTTCTTACGTACGGAGTGAAATTAACGGTCTTATAACTGTAGATGAACCGTTGCATTATGCAAGAATGATATACCGTAGCCCGACTGAAGCATATTCTCGGATTATGTCTTTCAAATATGCATTTTTATCACATATAGTAATACCGTTAAGTATTCATTTACCAGACAACCAGAAAATTTATTTTACGAGTAAAAATGCAAGTAAAATTATTAGTGCTATTAATGCAGGTAAAATTCCAGATTCCCGTCTTTCGGCTTATTGGAAGTTATGTATTTCTGATTCTGCAGCTAAAAATATTCTTTTTGAAAATATTCCTGAAACATATGCATTTAATAAAAATGATAAAGTTTGGAAAAAGTTAAATATTTCTGAGAAAAATAAAAATCGTAAACCTCGTATCGGGAGAATTTATACCGTGTCCCCAAGAGATCCAGAATTGTTCGCTTTATATATTTTAACAAAACATTTTCCTGGGACACCAAAAGATTTGTTAACTGTTAATGGACATGAATGTCAAACCTTTGCCGAAGCGGCAAGATTGCGAGGGTTATTTGAAGATAATAATGTATGGGAGCGTACTTTAAGAGAAGGGTCAATATCTCTCAATCCTTCCCAAATGAGACAGTTGTTTGCAAATATACTCGTATTTGGTGGTACTGAAAAGTGTGTGATAGATGGGCTTTTACTTTGGAATATGTTTGTTGATCATTTTTATGATAGGAGGTGTACAGAAGCAGAGAAATTAATACGTATTGACAGAGCTTTAGCAATTATAGAAAAACTTTTATTAAGTAACGGTCGTAGTTTACAAGAATTTAACCTCCCTCTTCCCAATAATTCAATAAGAAACAATCCTGACAGAGCTCTTGATGAATTTTTCTTTCCACATCATATTAATGATGATGAAATGGATGAAGCTATAGATACGTCTATTTACGATAACACAAACTTAAATCCAGAACAGCAAAGATTTTTTAATTTAATTAGAGCTTCAGTTTTAGATCCTAATACTAAAAATAAATTATTTTTCTTGTCTGGTGATGGTGGTACGGGGAAAACTTTCCTCCTTAATTATATTATTTATAAATTACGAGAAATGAGATTAAAAGTATTAGCAACCGCCTCGACCGGTATAGCAGCCACTAATTTTTACGCGGGAGGAATGACATTCCATTCAGCTTTTAGATTCGGTATTAATGTGGAACCTGATGTAATTCCACCCGTAACCGTAGATAGTTACTTTGGGCGCAGAATAATTGAAGCTAATTTGGTAATAGTAGATGAAGTCACAATATTAAATAAAACAATTTTTGAAAACGTAAATCTTTTATGTAAGAAGTTAATTCCTCAATATAAAAACGAACCGTTTGCGGGAAAAATTGTAATAATATCAGGTGATTGGAAGCAGTCTCTTCCTGTAGTTGAGGAATCTTCGGCTCCTGGAGCACAGGTAGCAGCGTCGATTCAATCCTCGGAGTTGTATGGAAGATTTGAAAAACATAGGTTAATGCAGAATATGAGAGTAATTCCATCTGAAATTCAATTTAAGGATTGGCTTTATAGTATAGGAACAGGTCAAACAGGCGATTCAGTTATAATTCCTGAAGCTATGCGAGTTAATTCAAGGCAAGAATTGTATGCATTTGTTTTTAACACAGGTTTTGATGCACCTGTTACAGATTTGTTAAAACGTTTAATTCTTTCACCAACTAATAGAGTAGTAGATGTGATTAACTCAGAAATTATTGATTTAATAAACGCGCCTCTTCACGAGTATTTGTCAATAGATAGCCCTACAAGTGAGAACCCTTTTGCTTATAACTTAGCCGATTATGAAGTAGCCCAATTAAACAGACTAACGCCTAAGGGGTTGCCAGCGCACAATATAAAGCTTAAAGTAGGTGCAGTAATAGTATTACTTCAAAATTTAAATACCCAAAAGGGTTTATGTAACGGTACCAGAATGATAGTTAGGCGTTTACATCAAGATTTAATTGAAGCGGAAACTATAAGTGGTTCTTCAGAACGTGGTATTGTTGTGGGAATTTGCAGAGCAAGAAATAGCTATAAGGAACTTCGTCCGGACGGAGTTAGTTTTGAAAGATTCCAATTCCCAGTAAGGGTAGCATTTTGTATGACAATAACTAAAGCCCAGGGGCAAACATGTGAACGTTTAGGACTTGATATTCTTGATGAACCATTCGCACATGGTCAGACTTATACGGCTTTTTCAAGATGCAGAAGTGGGGAAAATATAAGAGTATTTGCACCCGGTAAAACGCCCGATAATAATGGTAATATTTCGATGAGAAATGTAGTAGCAAGAGGAATCCGTTTTGATTAAATTTAATAATATAGTAGAATGGAAAAATAGTGTTAAAATTTAGGTAAAACTTCTTTTAGGGGTATACTTTAAAATCAAAAAAAACGAAGGTTAAATTTTAGGGGTAAACTTACATTAAAAAAACAAAAAGGCCAAAATAAATAAAAAAATAAAAAAGGCCAAAAGAGTGAGACCACTTCAACACTCTTTAAAAAAGAACGAGACCACTTCAACGTTCTAAAAAATAAAAAGGCCAAAATAAAAAAAATAAAAAAAGGCCAAAAGAGTGAGACCACTTCAACACTCTTTAAAAAGAACGAGACCACTTCAACGTTCTAAAAAATAAAAAGGCCAAAAGATATAAAAAAAGGCCAAAAGAGTGAGACCACTTCAACACTCTTTAAAAGAACGAGACCACTTCAACGTTCTAAAAAATAATAGGCCAAAATAAAAAAAAATAAAAAAAGGCCAAAAGAGTGAGACCACTTCAACACTCTTTAAAAAGAACGAGACCACTTCAACGTTCTAAAAATAAAAAAGGCCAAAATAAATAAAATAAAAAAGGCCAAAAGAGTGAGACCACTTCAACACTCTTTAAAAAGAACGAGACCACTTCAACGTTCTAAAAATAAAAAAGGCCAAAAAAAAAGGCCAAAATAAATAAAATAAAAAAGGCCAAAAGAGTGAGACCACTTCAACACTCTTTAGAAAGAACGAGACCACTTCAACGTTCTAAAAATAAAAAAGGCCAAAATAAATAAAAAAAAATGGCCAAGAGTCAGACCACTTTAAAACTATAAGTAAGAATTCCGACCCCACCGGGGCGGGGTACAGGGTTTGCCCGTTTACCTCCGTGCACCTCCACGTGGTGTACCCTGGGCATTGTTGTATAATAATAAAATGTTATACAACAATGGCTAAGCACGGTAAAAAACGGGATGATTTGAATTATAATAAAGAATGTAATTGTTTCTAGCGGCGCGCGAAGCGCGCCCCAAAGCCGTTAGGCTTTCCAACGGGCACCCCAAAATTTTACCGCCAAAGTATCCTAATAGGAATTGCATACGCACTACGCCGCCATCGCATACGTAACCCACAGCTAGTTATAATAGTATAAAAAAAACCCCAACTTCGATTTTAAAAAAAGTCCCTGGCCCGGCCGAAGGCCGGGCCGCTCCTGAAAGTTGTGGAAGGGTCCTACAACTTTTTGAGGGCTATTCAGGAAAAATCCGACTTTGGCGCCATGACTTTTCCTTTGCGCCGAAACGACCCCATGTGATTTTATATCTCGTGAACCAGAACCTGGAGCAAAAAACTTCTGCTGGTAGGATTTTAAGTTGGAGTAGGTAGATATATGCAGGAAAAAACCCGGACCCGAAATCCGAACTTGGAGGGTACTTATGCCTTCCAAAAATTCACATAATGTCCGTGAATTGTCGATTTTGTCGGACTTGGCCGATGTTTTTGAGGTATATCTCGGGAATGGTTGGGGAGATTTAGATGCGGTCTGGGGGGTATTAGGTATGTGGCTACGGCGAATTTTTTGGGGTGGGTCATTTTGGTGCCGCACTGAAGTGTGGCACTGAAACGTCCGGATGCATAATTCAACGCGTTATAACGCGTTTTTGAGAAGTGGGGGGTTCTTTGGCCTGGGAGTGTTGTTGGAGGGTGGGATGTTGGGAAAATATTTGGTGTTGGACATTTGAGTCTTGGATGAACTTTTGGGGGTGATAAGACTCAAAGAGTCGGGGTCGGAAAGTCGACTTTTTTTAAAAGGTCGTTTCGGGTCTCTTCGATAGCCAGTCCGAAAGAGCGTCCCTGGCGGTCAGAAAAAGGTATAATATGTTGGGGGTCCACTTGAGTCTCGAAAAGTTATAGCCAGTGTGGCAAAATGTCGTGAACCTTTTTGAGACTCTAACGTCCCGGATCAATTTTTAAAAATTTTTCTGACACCGGATTCGTACTCAGCGCATGCCAGAGCACTATATAGGTCGAATTTCGGGTCAAAATTCGAAAATTTTGTCCCACCCCTTATTTCCAAAGGGATCCCCTTTTGGGGGATCTTTTGGGGAATCCCCTTTTGGGGGATTTTCGGGATTTTTTAAGTCGACATAACTTTTTTTGGAATTCTCGGATTGGGATGGGGTTTCTTTCTAAAAATAGACCTAAAAATTAGGTGTTTTTTGACCGAAGAAAATTTCGAAAAAATTCGAAATTGGGGGTGTAGGGGTCTCATTTAGAAAAACCCAAAATTTTTCGGTTTTTCGAAACTTTTTCGGGATTTTTGCCGACCGTTCGAGCCGCATGTATTTTTCCTGTATAGAGGAGATTTTTCTGCATAGGATAAGCTTTTAAAATTTTCAAAAAAGGTTAACCTCGAAAAAGTTATGATTTTTTGAAAATTTCGTTGAATTTTTCGGCCAAAATTTTCGGCCAAAAAAATAAATTTTTCAAAATGGCCATAAATGGACCAAATGTTATATCATTTGAGAGCACTTATCGAGGGGAGTCTAAAAATATTTTTTCCAAAATTTTCTGACTATTTTGGCCAAAGTTACAAAAGGTCAAAATTTTGGGGGTGGGGGTACTCGCATACTTTTATCACCGTCAAAAGTTCGTCCCAGACTCAAATGCCCAACTGCTTATAAGTTCCCCGCATTATACCCTGCAACATAACTCCCAGCCACTAAACCCTCCGGCCTTTCAAAAAACCATTATAACGCGTTGAAATTTTCAACCGGCCATTTCAGTGCCACACTTGAGTGCGGCACCAAAATGGCCCTGTTCATTGAATTCCCCATGGTCGATTACCTATAATCCCATTGCATTTTTGCCCCATTTGGTCTTTTTTTGATTTTGACCATTTTTCCATGTACCCTTTTGTCGAAAAAAGGGCTGCAGCTTTTATTTTTCCATTTTTTTAATTTTTTTAATTTTTTAAAAATCCCCCTAAAATTTAATTTTACTTTAATGGGGAACTGCTGGGGCTTTTTAGCGGAAATTTGGGGTAGTAGGTAATAGGACCTGGGGAGTTCATTGGGCATGTTCATTTTGGTGCCACACTTGAGTGTGCACTGAAAGGTCCTACTTCGGGAACTTTTTCTCCGTTTGGGTTTAAACATGGGGATATAGGTAATCGACCTTGGGGAATTCAGCTAGCATGGTCGTTTTGGTGCCACACTTGAGTGTGGCACTGAAACGGTCGTTTTTTTCCAAATACCCCAAAATTAATTTTTAATTAAACTTTTATATATTTTTTCATTTCTAGCCTAAAAAATTAAAATATTTTAATTCAAAAAATTATTTTTATTCAACATAACATAATTTTTCTATTTTTCCAAAAATTTAAATTTTTCGACAACAACAACAAACTTCAATTAATTTTATTTTTTCATCAACAACAACATCCAGTTTCTTCAAATATTTTTATTAATTTATTCAAAATCAACTCAACACCAACACATCTCTTCAAAAATACAATTATGGTTTGTTTTAACATTTATAATTTTTTTAAAAACAAATTTTTTTTGAAAGAAAAAATCCCACGGATGTGGGTAGCGCATTTGTATGACCACTATGCGGAGGGGTCATGCCGGTTTTTCTCAGAAATGGGCGGAGCCGGCATGATCGGGGATTGGGTCATGCCCGTTTCCCCTTTTGGGGGTATGGGAAGGCTCCCCCTTCCTTCTGCACAGTGGGACAGTACAACCACTGTGCGGACGGGTCATGCCGGTTTTTTCCCATAAATGGGCGGAGCCGGCATGATCGGGGATTGGGTCATGCCCGTTTCCCCTTTTGGGGGTACGGGAAAGCTCCCCATTCCTTCTGCACAGTGGGAAAGGACAACCACTGTGCGGACGGGTCATGCCAAAATTTTTTTAATTTTAATTAACTTCAAAATTTTTAAAAAATTTTTTTATTTTTAAGGTTTCTCAACGCCTGCTCCCCTTAATCAATATGTTTGGTGGGTGGTCTTTCTTGTGAGTTTTGTTTTTTAAATATTTTAATTCCCCAATTCGGTTTCCTTCCCTGTCGGGGGAAGGAGATCTTGTACCCCCGTATGGGGAGAATGTGGGGCACCAAGACGCGGGGGAGAACAAATACGCGTCTTGATGCCTCACTTGTGCGGAGGGGTCATGCCAAAATTTTTTTTAATTTAAATAAACTTACTTTTTTACAATATTTTTATTTTCAGTGTTTCTCAACTTACTGCTCCCTTAGTTCAATATACTTGGTTGGTGGTCTTTGTTTTGAGTGAGTTTATTGTTGAAAAAATTTTAAATATGTTTTTAACTAAACTTTTATTGAAAAATATTTTTTTGGGAAAATTCTTAAACATTTTCGCAATTTTTGGGGAAAAACTTTAAATAGTTAAACATTTTTCCAAAAAATTTTTGATAAATATTTTTGAAATTTCATATCTAAAATTTTAATTTTCAATTTTTTTTTGTTTTATCCGTTTTTGCGAAGGGTTTACTTCCGTTCACATTAAAAGGGGACTATGCATGACCTCTTCTGCACTAGAAACACAGAGAGGCATGCAAGTTCCCCTTGTGCCCCATTCCGTGGAAAAACCTGTATCACAAGGTTTCGGGTCCTCGCCTTGAAGGCCCACGGGATGGGATGAGAACGTGGAGCAACAATACTTGGGGGAAGAATAACTCCTTGTATTGATGCTTCACTGTGCCGACGGGTCATGCCAAAATTTTTCAAAAATCAAAAAAACTAAAATTTTTTAATTTTTACATTTATCATTTTAGTGTCAACACTTGCTCTATCTTTGAATCAACTTTTGGTGGTTTGCTTTTGGTTTCGTAATATTTTTGTTTTTAATCTTTTCGGCTTTTTCGGAAAAATTTTTTTAAACTAAATTTGCTAAATTCTTTAAAAATTTAGAAATTTTCGATACTTTTCGATATTTTTTTCAGAATTCAAAATTTTAATTTTATTATTGACCCCTGAGAGACGGCTGCACTAACGTTGCAGTACGACTCAGCCTTTTAAAAATGGCTTTGCGTGGTGGGCCAATTACACACCACGTGAAAAATATCCTTTACAGATGGGGATGCCACACATCTGTCCCCAAATTAAAAATGGCCTCTGGTGGGCTTGATGCACCAGGAAAAATAGTCTGCTGGCGGACTCTTCAACTGTTCTCAGCCTGACCAGCTGTTAATGGTTGGGACACCAGTACCCATTTTGCACTTTTTTGGTCGTAGAGTGAAAGCCGTGTTCAACACGGTGGGCAACTCTACTTTTTGTTAAATTAATTCATCTTATTTTTTTTATTATTTTGTTGCCTTTAATTCGTTTTCTTTTTTGCCTTGATCCGTCGCGTTATTATTTTCATTAGTGTTTTTAATTTTTGATTGAAACTTTATCGCGTTTTGTCGTTTTACATTGTTTTCGCATTTTTCGTTTTTTTCGAGTTACACTTAATTTATTTTCTTTTTTTCAGATATTTTAAATAATTTATTTATTTTCTTTATTTTAAATGCCTTCAAGACAGCAAAACAACCGGAGGAAACGTAAGTTAAGTTATTTGGCTGAAGGTACGTTTGGTAGTGATGCAACTAATAGTTGCGATGTTGAAGGTGTTTCCAATGATGGTAAATCTTTGAATGTTAATTCACCCGGGGTTAGTTTTGGTGATGGTATTTTAGATAGTGTATCAATGGTTGATGGTGTTGAATTACATTCAGAAAATGTTTTGGTTGAATGTGGGAGTAGTGCTTTAAATAGTGTGGTTGAAGGTACGAATGATAGGGTTTTAATGGGTGATGGTTCTGAAATTAGGGGTTCTAATGTTGATGGTTCGTTACCTGGGAGTTCTTTGGGTGATGGTGTTATTTTTGAAAATATTTTGGTTGATAGTTTTTTGGTTGATGGTTCTTTAGTTGGGAATTCTGTTGACAAAGGGAATTTAAGCAATTTTTTGTTAGGAGACCAAGATACTGTGTCTGTAGTGTCTCAGAGTGTTTCTATGGGTAGTGAAGTGTCGTATGAAAAAAGTTCAAGGGGTAGACCTAAAAAAGTTAAACGTAGTGGTCGGCCTAAGAAATCCAATGTGATTGCAAATAGTTGTGTTATGGAAGTAAATAATAATGTTCAAACTTTAATGTCAATGCAGAACAATAACGAAACTTTTAATATTAACGAGCCTCTACACATAGTTAATGCTCCATGTAATAATAATATGAACTGTGTTCCAGAATTTTTATCTATTGATTTGTTAGATGTTCCGTTTGGTCCAATGCCTAATATTGCAAATAGAATTTTTAGTGATGATATTGTTTTTTCAAGGCCCGAAATTAATAGTTTGTGGTCAGATCCTAATATGTGGTTACAAGATAGTTTCGTGTTTATCTATTTAAAATTTTTGTCATATCGTTCTAATTTAAATGTTGTTGTTGTCTCGCCTCAGTTTGCTGTTGTGGATTATCATTTTGGGCAGGGTGTTGATCCTCTTAATATTTTTGATTATTGTTATAACTATAACCAGGATTATGATATTTTGTTGATTCCAATTGTATTTCCTGGACATTTTGGGTTGGTAATTTTTGATCGTTCTGATCGTGCTACTTTTTCTTGTATTTTTGTTGACTCCTTGCCTTCTGTTAATCGTTTAACCGATGTTTCTTGCGGTGTTTTTGATCAAAGGCGTGTTGATTTGATTAAAAGGTGTATTTGTGATTTGACACCTGGTCTTTTTGTTGACAGTATTAATATTCAAGTTTTGCCACGTTCTCAATTTACTGAACAAAGAGATGGGATTAATTGTGGATTTTATGTTTGTCTTTATTCGGAATTGTTTTTATTTAATAATAAATCGTTAATAATTCCAAATTTAAATATTCAGTATGAGAGGAAACGTATTTTATGGCACCTTTCGCAATTGCTTCTTTCGAATGATATTGATTATGTTGGGATTTTTGATTATAATCCTAGAAATGTACAAGTGAATGAAAATGTTTTTAATTTTAATCTTGATTTTGGTACTGATTTAGATGATAATTGTGTTGTTAATAATTTTCCAGTAGTCAATATTGAACCAGATCCACCTTCAGAAAATTTAAGGAGGTCTGAAAGGATTAAGTTGATGCAAAAGAATGATGTTTCTGAATTAAATATAAGTAAAATTTCACTTAAAACGTTGAACGAAATTACATCTAATTGTCATAGAGCTCATAAATTATTTCCGTGTGCAGATGTGCGAGCTAGACACGTCGTTAATTATTACGATTCAGGAAATCTAGGAGATGAAGATTGCTATTATTGCGGTGCAATGTTATTTAAATCTGAAGTTAATGATGCACACTTTAAAAAATTTAAAAAAACTTCATCTTCGTATTGTTGTCGTTGTGGTTTAGTTGTTCTCCCTTCATTTAAACCGCATCCGCAGTTATTAAGAGATTTAACTATGGGCGATACACAAGAATCTTTAGATTTTTTAAAGAAACAAAATATTTATAATTCTCTATTGGCGTTTGCGTCTGTTTTCGTTGCACATAGAGAAACCAAACTCGATGGTGGTATTAGTTACATGTTAAACGGTGAATTTGTTAGGAAACTGAGTTCGATGATTTCAGGCGATTCAGGGCCCTCATTTTCCCAATTATATATATTAGATGCTGATACAGCATTTAAACACAGAGTTTCTAATATTGCATATGGTGGGGATAGAGTCAATCCAGATGTGTTAAAGCGTTTAGACACTCTTCTTAGAGATTGCCACCCTCTCGCAAATACTTATAAAAATTTTCATGAACAATATTTAGATAAATTAAGCAGGGATGGCCCAGATTCAGTGGAAAATTTTAGACTTGTACTTTTGGAAGAGCGTGAAGCGCCTGAGTTGATAAAAGATAATTCCTTACATGTCAGACAAGTGAACCTTCCTACAGAGGAAACTTTATTTTCATTACATACCGAATCAAGTGAACCTCCTATTATTAAAGGGCTTTTTATCACTAATGAGGAAGGGAAATTATTTATTTTTAAACCACATCATCCTCAAACTGACACTTTGTGTTACCCTCTTTTATTTCCGTGTGGGGATGATAGTTACCACCCTAAGATTCCTTTTGCTAGAAAAGTGTTAAATGAAGATACAAGTGATAATGAGTGTTCTGATTGCGAAGATGATCCTCTTTTAGATACTAAGCGCAAAACTATTAGTATTCGTGATTATGTTAAATATAGATTAGCAGTAAGAAAACAGGAAGATTATCATAATATTTGGAATTCTGGGGGAGGCTTAAGTCAAAAATTTGCTTTAGACTACACAGCAAGGATAGATTCTGATGTGGCAGATTATTTGCGAAGGGACGATTTAGATTTAAGAGCTTCTCTTCCTGAGCCTGCTTTAAGATGGTTAGCAAGAGACAGTAATGCCAATAGTATTGCAGATATAGGACACTGTGTTATGTTTAGAAAAGAGCATCCTGGCACAAGGCCATATTTTCAAGACATGTTTTACGACGCGACTACTCTTATGGCAAGAAGCCGAAAACCTGAAAATGCGTCCTTTATGTTTACATTTACGAGTAATCCACGGTGGCCAGAAATTAAAAGAAATATGTTACGTGATAACCAGAAAAGCGTGGATAGATTTGATATTATTAGCAGAGTATATGAAGATAAACTAAGAGAAATTCATTACTTATTAAATAAAAAACATATTTTCGGAAAAATTTTAGGTTATGCAGAAAGTAGGGAGTTCCAAAAAAGGATTGGCGGTCCTCATTTACATAGAGTTTTTTGTACTGATATTGTTGCAACGCCCGATAATATTTCTAATTTAATTTGGGCACATATACCTCCTGAACCTCCTGCAACCGATAATTCACCATGGGCTAATTTTATGAGAAAGGTCCGCGAATTATTACCCTTTTATCAGTTTCATGACTGTGGGGAACATTGTAAGAAAGCTAATGGGAAATGTAAAAAGGACTTTCCGAAACCTTATAGTAACATAACAATTTTACACGCTAATAAGCCGGCAGTATATTATCGGCCCAGTCCAGACGATGGCGGTGAAACATTAAAAATAAAACGGGGTAGAGCGTGGATAACTTATGATAATACGAAAGTAGTGCCATATAATCCGCTCATTTTAGTTATGTTTGAATGCCACCATAATTTAGAATTCGCTTACGGCCAAACAGATAATTTAAAATATGCGTTAAAATATCCTTTTAAGGGGTCCAGCTTTTCTTACGTACGGAGTGAAGTTAACGGTCTTATAACTGTAGATGAACCGTTGCATTATGCAAGAATGATATACCGTAGCCCGACTGAGGCATATTCTCGGATTATGTCTTTCAAATATGCATTTTTATCACATATAGTAATACCGTTAAGTATTCATTTACCAGACAACCAGAAAATTTATTTTACGAGTAAAAATGCAAGTAAAATTATTAGTGCTATTAATGCAGGTAAAATTCCAGATTCACGTCTTTCGGCTTATTGGAAGTTATGTATTTCTGATTCTGCAGCTAAAAATATTCTTTTTGAAAATATTCCTGAAACATATGCATTTAATAAAAATGATAAAGTTTGGAAAAAGTTAAATATTTCTGAGAAAAATAAAAATCGTAAACCTCGTATCGGAAGAATTTATACCGTGTCCCCGAGAGATCCAGAATTGTTCGCTTTATATATTTTAACTAAACATTTTCCTGGGACACCAAAAGATTTGTTAACTGTTAATGGACATGAATGTCAAACCTTTGCCGAAGCGGCAAGATTGCGAGGGTTATTTGAAGATAATAATGTATGGGAGCGTACTTTAAGAGAAGGGTCAATATCTCTCAATCCTTCCCAAATGAGACAGTTGTTTGCAAATATACTTGTATTTGGTGGTACTGAAAAGTGTGTGATAGATGGGCTTTTACTTTGGAACATGTTTGTTGATCATTTTTATGATAGGAGGTGTACAGAAGCAGAGAAATTAATACGTATTGATAGAGCTTTAGCAATTATAGAAAAACTTTTATTAAGTAACGGTCGTAGTTTACAAGAATTTAACCTCCCTCTTCCCAATAATTCAATAAGAAACAATCCTGATAGAGCTCTTGATGAATTTTTCTTTCCACATCATATTAATGATGATGAAATGGATGAAGCTATAGATACCTCTATTTATGATAACACAAACTTAAATCCTGAACAGCAAAGATTTTTTAATTTAATTAGAGCTTCAGTTTTAGATCCTAATACTAAAAATAAATTATTTTTCTTGTCTGGAGATGGAGGTACGGGGAAAACTTTCCTCCTTAATTATATTATTTATAAATTACGAGAAATGAGATTAAAAGTATTAGCAACCGCTTCGACCGGTATAGCAGCCACAAATTTTTACGCGGGAGGAATGACATTCCATTCAGCTTTTAGATTCGGTATTAATGTGGAACCTGATGTAATTCCACCCGTAACCGTAGATAGTTACTTTGGGCGCAGAATAATTGAAGCTAATTTGGTAATAGTAGATGAAGTCACAATATTAAATAAAACAATTTTTGAAAACGTAAATCTTTTATGTAAGAAGTTAATTCCTCAATATAATAACGAACCGTTTGCGGGAAAAATTGTAATAATATCAGGTGATTGGAAGCAGTCTCTTCCTGTAGTTGAGGAATCTTCGGCTCCTGGAGCACAGGTAGCAGCGTCGATTCAATCCTCGGAGTTGTATGGAAGATTTGAAAAACATAGATTAATGCAGAATATGAGAGTAATTCAGTCGGAAATCGCATTTAAGGATTGGCTTTATAGTATAGGAACAGGACAAATGGGTGATTCTGTTATAATCCCAGAAGCAATGCGAGTTAATTCAAGGCAAGAATTGTATAGATTCGTATTTAATACAGGTTTTGATGCACCTGTTGCAGATTTGTTAAAACGTTTGATTCTTTCGCCAACTAATAGAGTAGTAGATGTGATCAACTCAGAAATTATTGATTTAATAAACGCGCCTCTTCACGAGTATTTGTCAATAGATAGCCCTACAAGTGAGAACCCGTTTGCTTATAACTTAGCCGATTATGAAGTAGCTCAATTAAACAGATTAACACCTAAGGGGTTGCCAGCGCACAATATAAAGCTTAAAGTGGGTGCAGTAATAGTATTGCTTCAAAATTTAAATACTCAAAAGGGGTTGTGTAACGGTACCAGAATGATTGTTAGGCGTTTACATCAAGATTTAATTGAAGCGGAAACTATAAGTGGTTCTTCAGAACGTGGTATTGTTGTGGGAATTTGCAGAGCAAGAAATAGCTATAAGGAACTGCGTCCGGACGGAGTTAGTTTTGAAAGATTCCAATTCCCAATAAGGGTAGCATTTTGTATGACAATAACTAAAGCTCAGGGGCAAACATGCGAACGTTTAGGAATTGATATTCTTGATGAACCATTCGCACATGGTCAGACTTATACGGCTTTTTCGAGATGCAGAAGTGGGGAAAATATTAGAGTATTTGCACCTGGAAAAACGCCCGATAATAATGGGAATGTATCAATGAGAAATGTAGTAGCAAGAGGAATCCGTTTTGATTAAGTTTTATAATATAGTAGAATGAAAAATAGTATTAAAATTTAGGTTAAACTTCTTTTAGGGGTATACTTTCAAATAAAAAAATAAGGTTAAATTTTAGGGGTATACTTTCAAATAAAAAAAAGGATAAATTTTATAGGCAAACTTTAAATTAAAAATAACAAAAAGGCCATAAAAAAGAATGAGACCACTTCAACATTCTTTAAAAAAGAACGAGACCACTTCAACGTTCTAAAAAATAAAAGGCCAAAATAAATAAAAAATAAAAAGGCCAAAAGAGTGAGACCACTTCAACACTCTTTAAAAAGAACGAGACCACTTCAACGTTCTAAAAAATAAAAAGGCCAAAATAAATAAAATAAAAAAGGCCAAATAGAGTGAGACCACTTCAACACTCTATAAAAAAGAACGAGACCACTTCAACGTTCTAAAAAAAGGCCAAAATAAAAAAATAAAAAAAGGCCAAAAGAGTGAGACCACTTCAACACTCTTTATAAAGAACGAGACCACTTCAACGTTCTAAAAAAAGGCCAAAATAAATAAAAAAATAAAAAAAGGCCAAAAGAGTGAGACCACTTCAACACTCTTTAAAAAGAACGAGACCACTTCAACGTTCTAAAAAATAAAAGGCCTAAATAAAAAAAGGCCAAAATAAATAAAATAAAAAAGGCCAAAAGAGTGAGACCACTTCAACACTCTTTAAAAAGAACGAGACCACTTCAACGTTCTAAAAATAAAAAAGGCCAAAATAAATAAAAAATGGCCAAGAGTCAGACCACTTTAACATTATAAGTAAGAATTCCGACCCCAATGGGGCGGGGTACAGGGTTTGCCCGTTTACCTTCGTGCACCTCCACGTGGTGTACCCTGGGCATTGTTGTATAATTAAAAAATGTTATACAACAATGGCTAAGCACGGTAAAAAACGGGAAGAGTTGAAATTAAATAAATTATGTGACTGTTTCTAGCCGCGCGCGAAGCGCGCCCCAAAGCCGTTAGGCTTTCCAACGAGCAGAGCAAAATTTTACTGCCAGAGTATCCTAATAGGAATTGCATACGCACAACGCCGCCATCGCATACGTAACCCATAGCTAGTTATAATAGTATAAAAAAAACCCCAACTTCGATTTTAAAAAAAGTCCCTGGCCCGGCCGAAGGCCGGGTTGCTCCTGAAAGTTGTGGAAGGGTCCTACAACTTTTTGAGGGCTATTCAGGAAAAATCCGACTTTGGCGCCATGACTTTTCCTTTGCGCCGAAACGACCCCATGTGATTTTATATCTCGTGAACCAGAACCTGGAGCAAAAAACTTCTGCTGGTAGGATTTTAAGTTGGAGTAGGTAGATATATGCAGGAAAAAACCCGGACCCGAAATCCGAACTTGGAGGGTACTTATGCCTTTCCAAAAATTCACATAATGTCCGTGAATTGTCGATTTTGTCGGACTTGGCCGATGTTTTTGAGGTATATCTCGGGAATGGTTGGGGAGATTTAGATGCGGTCTGGGGGTATTAGGTATGTGGCTACGGCAGAATTTTTTGGGGTGGGTCATTTTGGTGCCGCACTGAAGTGTGGCACTGAAACGTCCGGATGCATAATTCAACGCGTTATAACGCGTTTTTGAGAAGTGGGGGGTTCTTTGGCCTGGGAGTGTTGTTGGAGGGTGGGATGTTGGGAAAATATTTGGTGTTGGACATTTGAGTCTTGGATGAACTTTTGGGGGTGATAAGACTCAAAGAGTCGGGGTCGGAAAGTCGACTTTTTTTAAAAGGTCGTTTCGGGTCTCTTCGATAGCCAGTCCGAAAGAGCGTCCCCTGGCGGTCAGAAAAAGGTATAATATGTTGGGGGTCCACTTGAGTCTCGAAAAGTTATAGCCAGTGTGGCAAAATGTCGTGAACCTTTTTGAGACTCTAACGTCCCGGATCAATTTTTAAAAATTTTTCTGACACCGGATTCGTACTCAGCGCATGCCAGAGCACTATATAGGTCGAATTTCGGGTCAAAATTCGAAAATTTTGTCCCACCCCTTATTTCCAAAGGGATCCCCTTTTGGGGGATCTTTTGGGGAATCCCCTTTTGGGGGATTTTCGGGATTTTTTAAGTCGACATAACTTTTTTTGGAATTCTCGGATTGGGATGGGGTTTCTTTCTAAAAATAGACCTAAAAATTAGGTGTTTTTTGACCGAAGAAAATTTCGAAAAAATTCGAAATTGGGGGTGTAGGGGTCTCATTTAGAAAAACCCAAAATTTTTCGGTTTTTCGAAACTTTTTCGGGATTTTTGCCGACCGTTCGAGCCGCATGTATTTTTCCTGTATAGAGGAGATTTTTCTGCATAGGATAAGCTTTTAAAATTTTCAAAAAAGGTTAACCTCGAAAAAGTTATGATTTTTTGAAAATTTCGTTGAATTTTTCGGCCAAAATTTTCGGCCAAAAAAATAAATTTTTCAAAATGGCCATAAATGGACCAAATGTTATATCATTTGAGAGCACTTATCGAGGGAGTCTAAAAATATTTTTTCCAAAATTTTCTGACTATTTTGGCCAAAGTTACAAAAGGTCAAAATTTTGGGGGTGGGGGTACTCGCATACTTTTATCACCGTCAAAAGTTCGTCCCAGACTCAAATGCCCAACTGCTTATAAGTTCCCCGCATTATACCCTGCAACATAACTCCCAGCCACTAAACCCTCCGGCCTTTCAAAAAACCATTATAACGCGTTGAAATTTTCAACCGGCCATTTCAGTGCCACACTTGAGTGCGGCACCAAAATGGCCCTGTTCATTGAATTCCCCATGGTCGATTACCTATAATCCCATTGCATTTTTGCCCCATTTGGTCTTTTTTTGATTTTGACCATTTTTCCATGTACCCTTTTGTCGAAAAAAGGGCTGCAGCTTTTATTTTTCCATTTTTTTAATTTTTTTAATTTTTTAAAAATCCCCCTAAAATTTAATTTTACTTTAATGGGGAACTGCTGGGGCTTTTTAGCGGAAATTTGGGGTAGTAGGTAATAGGACCTGGGGAGTTCATTGGGCATGTTCATTTTGGTGCCACACTTGAGTGTGCACTGAAAGGTCCTACTTCGGGAACTTTTTCTCCGTTTGGGTTTAAACATGGGGATATAGGTAATCGACCTTGGGGAATTCAGCTAGCATGGTCGTTTTGGTGCCACACTTGAGTGTGGCACTGAAACGGTCGTTTTTTTCCAAATACCCCAAAATTAATTTTTAATTAAACTTTTATATATTTTTTCATTTCTAGCCTAAAAAATTAAAATATTTTAATTCAAAAAATTATTTTTATTCAACATAACATAATTTTTCTATTTTTCCAAAAATTTAAATTTTTCGACAACAACAACAAACTTCAATTAATTTTATTTTTTCATCAACAACAACATCCAGTTTCTTCAAATATTTTTATTAATTTATTCAAAATCAACTCAACACCAACACATCTCTTCAAAAATACAATTATGGTTTGTTTTAACATTTATAATTTTTTTAAAAACAAATTTTTTTTGAAAGAAAAAAATCCCACGGATGTGGGTAGCGCATTTGTATGACCACTATGCGGAGGGGTCATGCCGGTTTTTTCTCAGAAATGGGCGGAGCCGGCATGATCGGGGATTGGGTCATGCCCGTTTCCCCTTTGGGGGTATGGGAAGGCTCCCCCTTCCTTCTGCACAGTGGGACAGTACAACCACTGTGCGGACGGGTCATGCCGGTTTTTTCCCATAAATGGGCGGAGCCGGCATGATCGGGGATTGGGTCATGCCCGTTTCCCCTTTTGGGGGTACGGGAAAGCTCCCCATTCCTTCTGCACAGTGGGAAAGGACAACCACTGTGCGGACGGGTCATGCCAAAATTTTTTTAATTTTAATTAACTTCAAAATTTTTAAACGGTAGATCTATGTTTAAGGTTTCTCAACGCCTGCTCCCCTTAATCAATATGTTTGGTGGGTGGTCTTTCTTGTGAGTTTTGTTTTTTAAATATTTTAATTCCCCAATTCGGTTTCCTTCCCTGTCGGGGGAAGGAGATCTTGTACCCCCGTATGGGGAGAATGTGGGGCACCAAGACGCGGGGGAGAACAAATACGCGTCTTGATGCCTCACTTGTGCGGAGGGGTCATGCCAAAATTTTTTTTAATTTAAATAAACTTACTTTTTTACAATATTTTTATTTTCAGTGTTTCTCAACTTACTGCTCCCTTAGTTCAATATACTTGGTTGGTGGTCTTTGTTTTGAGTGAGTTTATTGTTGAAAAAATTTTAAATATGTTTTTAACTAAACTTTTATTGAAAAATATTTTTTTGGGAAAATTCTTAAACATTTTCGCAATTTTTTGGGAAAAACTTTAAATAGTTAAACATTTTTCCAAAAAATTTTTGATAAATATTTTTGAAATTTCATATCTAAAATTTTAATTTTCAATTTTTTTTTGTTTTATCCGTTTTTGCGAAGGGTTTACTTCCGTTCACATTAAAAGGGGACTATGCATGACCTCTTCTGCACTAGAAACACAGAGAGGCATGCAAGTTCCCCTTGTGCCCCATTCCGTGGAAAAACCTGTATCACAAGGTTTCGGGTCCTCGCCTTGAAGGCCCACGGGATGGGATGAGAACGTGGAGCAACAATACTTGGGGGAAGAATAACTCCTTGTATTGATGCTTCACTGTGCCGACGGGTCATGCCAAAATTTTTCAAAAATCAAAAAAACTAAAATTTTTTAATTTTTACATTTATCATTTTAGTGTCAACACTTGCTCTATCTTTGAATCAACTTTTGGTGGTTTGCTTTTGGTTTCGTAATATTTTTGTTTTTAATCTTTTCGGCTTTTTCGGAAAAATTTTTTTAAACTAAATTTGCTAAATTCTTTAAAAATTTAGAAATTTTCGATACTTTTCGATATTTTTTTCAGAATTCAAAATTTTAATTTTATTATTGACCCCTGAGAGACGGCTGCACTAACGTTGCAGTACGACTCAGCCTTTTAAAAATGGCTTTGCGTGGTGGGCCAATTACACACCACGTGAAAAATATCCTTTACAGATGGGGATGCCACACATCTGTCCCCAAATTAAAAATGGCCTCTGGTGGGCTTGATGCACCAGGAAAAATAGTCTGCTGGCGGACTCTTCAACTGTTCTCAGCCTGACCAGCTGTTAATGGTTGGGACACCAGTACCCATTTTGCACTTTTTTGGTCGTAGAGTGAAAGCCGTGTTCAACACGGTGGGCAACTCTACTTTTTGTTAAATTAATTCATCTTATTTTTTTTATTATTTTGTTGCCTTTAATTCGTTTTCTTTTTTGCCTTGATCCGTCGCGTTATTATTTTCATTAGTGTTTTTAATTTTTGATTGAAACTTTATCGCGTTTTGTCGTTTTACATTGTTTTCGCATTTTTCGTTTTTTTTCGAGTTACACTTAATTTATTTTCTTTTTTTCAGATATTTTAAATAATTTATTTATTTTCTTTATTTTAAATGCCTTCAAGACAGCAAAACAACCGGAGGAAACGTAAGTTAAGTTATTTGGCTGAAGGTACGTTTGGTAGTGATGCAACTAATAGTTGCGATGTTGAAGGTGTTTCCAATGATGGTAAATCTTTGAATGTTAATTCACCCGGGGTTAGTTTTGGTGATGGTATTTTAGATAGTGTATCAATGGTTGATGGTGTTGAATTACATTCAGAAAATGTTTTGGTTGAATGTGGGAGTAGTGCTTTAAATAGTGTGGTTGAAGGTACGAATGATAGGGTTTTAATGGGTGATGGTTCTGAAATTAGGGGTTCTAATGTTGATGGTTCGTTACCTGGGAGTTCTTTGGGTGATGGTGTTATTTTTGAAAATATTTTGGTTGATAGTTTTTTGGTTGATGGTTCTTTAGTTGGGAATTCTGTTGACAAAGGGAATTTAAGCAATTTTTTGTTAGGAGACCAAGATACTGTGTCTGTAGTGTCTCAGAGTGTTTCTATGGGTAGTGAAGTGTCGTATGAAAAAAGTTCAAGGGGTAGACCTAAAAAAGTTAAACGTAGTGGTCGGCCTAAGAAATCCAATGTGATTGCAAATAGTTGTGTTATGGAAGTAAATAATAATGTTCAAACTTTAATGTCAATGCAGAACAATAACGAAACTTTTAATATTAACGAGCCTCTACACATAGTTAATGCTCCATGTAATAATAATATGAACTGTGTTCCAGAATTTTTATCTATTGATTTGTTAGATGTTCCGTTTGGTCCAATGCCTAATATTGCAAATAGAATTTTTAGTGATGATATTGTTTTTTCAAGGCCCGAAATTAATAGTTTGTGGTCAGATCCTAATATGTGGTTACAAGATAGTTTCGTGTTTATCTATTTAAAATTTTTGTCATATCGTTCTAATTTAAATGTTGTTGTTGTCTCGCCTCAGTTTGCTGTTGTGGATTATCATTTTGGGCAGGGTGTTGATCCTCTTAATATTTTTGATTATTGTTATAACTATAACCAGGATTATGATATTTTGTTGATTCCAATTGTATTTCCTGGACATTTTGGGTTGGTAATTTTTGATCGTTCTGATCGTGCTACTTTTTCTTGTATTTTTGTTGACTCCTTGCCTTCTGTTAATCGTTTAACCGATGTTTCTTGCGGTGTTTTTGATCAAAGGCGTGTTGATTTGATTAAAAGGTGTATTTGTGATTTGACACCTGGTCTTTTTGTTGACAGTATTAATATTCAAGTTTTGCCACGTTCTCAATTTACTGAACAAAGAGATGGGATTAATTGTGGATTTTATGTTTGTCTTTATTCGGAATTGTTTTTATTTAATAATAAATCGTTAATAATTCCAAATTTAAATATTCAGTATGAGAGGAAACGTATTTTATGGCACCTTTCGCAATTGCTTCTTTCGAATGATATTGATTATGTTGGGATTTTTGATTATAATCCTAGAAATGTACAAGTGAATGAAAATGTTTTTAATTTTAATCTTGATTTTGGTACTGATTTAGATGATAATTGTGTTGTTAATAATTTTCCAGTAGTCAATATTGAACCAGATCCACCTTCAGAAAATTTAAGGAGGTCTGAAAGGATTAAGTTGATGCAAAAGAATGATGTTTCTGAATTAAATATAAGTAAAATTTCACTTAAAACGTTGAACGAAATTACATCTAATTGTCATAGAGCTCATAAATTATTTCCGTGTGCAGATGTGCGAGCTAGACACGTCGTTAATTATTACGATTCAGGAAATCTAGGAGATGAAGATTGCTATTATTGCGGTGCAATGTTATTTAAATCTGAAGTTAATGATGCACACTTTAAAAAATTTAAAAAAACTTCATCTTCGTATTGTTGTCGTTGTGGTTTAGTTGTTCTCCTTCATTTAAACCGCATCCGCAGTTATTAAGAGATTTAACTATGGGCGATACACAAGAATCTTTAGATTTTTTAAAGAAACAAAATATTTATAATTCTCTATTGGCGTTTGCGTCTGTTTTCGTTGCACATAGAGAAACCAAACTCGATGGTGGTATTAGTTACATGTTAAACGGTGAATTTGTTAGGAAACTGAGTTCGATGATTTCAGGCGATTCAGGGCCCTCATTTTCCCAATTATATATATTAGATGCTGATACAGCATTTAAACACAGAGTTTCTAATATTGCATATGGTGGGGATAGAGTCAATCCAGATGTGTTAAAGCGTTTAGACACTCTTCTTAGAGATTGCCACCCTCTCGCAAATACTTATAAAAATTTTCATGAACAATATTTAGATAAATTAAGCAGGGATGGCCCAGATTCAGTGGAAAATTTTAGACTTGTACTTTTGGAAGAGCGTGAAGCGCCTGAGTTGATAAAAGATAATTCCTTACATGTCAGACAAGTGAACCTTCCTACAGAGGAAACTTTATTTTCATTACATACCGAATCAAGTGAACCTCCTATTATTAAAGGGCTTTTTATCACTAATGAGGAAGGGAAATTATTTATTTTTAAACCACATCATCCTCAAACTGACACTTTGTGTTACCCTCTTTTATTTCCGTGTGGGGATGATAGTTACCACCCTAAGATTCCTTTTGCTAGAAAAGTGTTAAATGAAGATACAAGTGATAATGAGTGTTCTGATTGCGAAGATGATCCTCTTTTAGATACTAAGCGCAAAACTATTAGTATTCGTGATTATGTTAAATATAGATTAGCAGTAAGAAAACAGGAAGATTATCATAATATTTGGAATTCTGGGGAGGCTTAAGTCAAAAATTTGCTTTAGACTACACAGCAAGGATAGATTCTGATGTGGCAGATTATTTGCGAAGGGACGATTTAGATTTAAGAGCTTCTCTTCCTGAGCCTGCTTTAAGATGGTTAGCAAGAGACAGTAATGCCAATAGTATTGCAGATATAGGACACTGTGTTATGTTTAGAAAAGAGCATCCTGGCACAAGGCCATATTTTCAAGACATGTTTTACGACGCGACTACTCTTATGGCAAGAAGCCGAAAACCTGAAAATGCGTCCTTTATGTTTACATTTACGAGTAATCCACGGTGGCCAGAAATTAAAAGAAATATGTTACGTGATAACCAGAAAAGCGTGGATAGATTTGATATTATTAGCAGAGTATATGAAGATAAACTAAGAGAAATTCATTACTTATTAAATAAAAAACATATTTTCGGAAAAATTTTAGGTTATGCAGAAAGTAGGGAGTTCCAAAAAGGATTGGCGGTCCTCATTTACATAGAGTTTTTTGTACTGATATTGTTGCAACGCCCGATAATATTTCTAATTTAATTTGGGCACATATACCTCCTGAACCTCCTGCAACCGATAATTCACCATGGGCTAATTTTATGAGAAAGGTCCGCGAATTATTACCCTTTTATCAGTTTCATGACTGTGGGGAACATTGTAAGAAAGCTAATGGGAAATGTAAAAAGGACTTTCCGAAACCTTATAGTAACATAACAATTTTACACGCTAATAAGCCGGCAGTATATTATCGGCCCAGTCCAGACGATGGCGGTGAAACATTAAAAATAAAACGGGGTAGAGCGTGGATAACTTATGATAATACGAAAGTAGTGCCATATAATCCGCTCATTTTAGTTATGTTTGAATGCCACCATAATTTAGAATTCGCTTACGGCCAAACAGATAATTTAAAATATGCGTTAAAATATCCTTTTAAGGGGTCCAGCTTTTCTTACGTACGGAGTGAAGTTAACGGTCTTATAACTGTAGATGAACCGTTGCATTATGCAAGAATGATATACCGTAGCCCGACTGAGGCATATTCTCGGATTATGTCTTTCAAATATGCATTTTTATCACATATAGTAATACCGTTAAGTATTCATTTACCAGACAACCAGAAAATTTATTTTACGAGTAAAAATGCAAGTAAAATTATTAGTGCTATTAATGCAGGTAAAATTCCAGATTCACGTCTTTCGGCTTATTGGAAGTTATGTATTTCTGATTCTGCAGCTAAAAATATTCTTTTTGAAAATATTCCTGAAACATATGCATTTAATAAAAATGATAAAGTTTGGAAAAAGTTAAATATTTCTGAGAAAAATAAAAATCGTAAACCTCGTATCGGAAGAATTTATACCGTGTCCCCGAGAGATCCAGAATTGTTCGCTTTATATATTTTAACTAAACATTTTCCTGGGACACCAAAAGATTTGTTAACTGTTAATGGACATGAATGTCAAACCTTTGCCGAAGCGGCAAGATTGCGAGGGTTATTTGAAGATAATAATGTATGGGAGCGTACTTTAAGAGAAGGGTCAATATCTCTCAATCCTTCCCAAATGAGACAGTTGTTTGCAAATATACTTGTATTTGGTGGTACTGAAAAGTGTGTGATAGATGGGCTTTTACTTTGGAACATGTTTGTTGATCATTTTTATGATAGGAGGTGTACAGAAGCAGAGAAATTAATACGTATTGATAGAGCTTTAGCAATTATAGAAAAACTTTTATTAAGTAACGGTCGTAGTTTACAAGAATTTAACCTCCCTCTTCCCAATAATTCAATAAGAAACAATCCTGATAGAGCTCTTGATGAATTTTTCTTTCCACATCATATTAATGATGATGAAATGGATGAAGCTATAGATACCTCTATTTATGATAACACAAACTTAAATCCTGAACAGCAAAGATTTTTTAATTTAATTAGAGCTTCAGTTTTAGATCCTAATACTAAAAATAAATTATTTTTCTTGTCTGGAGATGGAGGTACGGGGAAAACTTTCCTCCTTAATTATATTATTTATAAATTACGAGAAATGAGATTAAAAGTATTAGCAACCGCTTCGACCGGTATAGCAGCCACAAATTTTTACGCGGGAGGAATGACATTCCATTCAGCTTTTAGATTCGGTATTAATGTGGAACCTGATGTAATTCCACCCGTAACCGTAGATAGTTACTTTGGGCGCAGAATAATTGAAGCTAATTTGGTAATAGTAGATGAAGTCACAATATTAAATAAAACAATTTTTGAAAACGTAAATCTTTTATGTAAGAAGTTAATTCCTCAATATAATAACGAACCGTTTGCGGGAAAAATTGTAATAATATCAGGTGATTGGAAGCAGTCTCTTCCTGTAGTTGAGGAATCTTCGGCTCCTGGAGCACAGGTAGCAGCGTCGATTCAATCCTCGGAGTTGTATGGAAGATTTGAAAAACATAGATTAATGCAGAATATGAGAGTAATTCAGTCGGAAATCGCATTTAAGGATTGGCTTTATAGTATAGGAACAGGACAAATGGGTGATTCTGTTATAATCCCAGAAGCAATGCGAGTTAATTCAAGGCAAGAATTGTATAGATTCGTATTTAATACAGGTTTTGATGCACCTGTTGCAGATTTGTTAAAACGTTTGATTCTTTCGCCAACTAATAGAGTAGTAGATGTGATCAACTCAGAAATTATTGATTTAATAAACGCGCCTCTTCACGAGTATTTGTCAATAGATAGCCCTACAAGTGAGAACCCGTTTGCTTATAACTTAGCCGATTATGAAGTAGCTCAATTAAACAGATTAACACCTAAGGGGTTGCCAGCGCACAATATAAAGCTTAAAGTGGGTGCAGTAATAGTATTGCTTCAAAATTTAAATACTCAAAAGGGGTTGTGTAACGGTACCAGAATGATTGTTAGGCGTTTACATCAAGATTTAATTGAAGCGGAAACTATAAGTGGTTCTTCAGAACGTGGTATTGTTGTGGGAATTTGCAGAGCAAGAAATAGCTATAAGGAACTGCGTCCGGACGGAGTTAGTTTTGAAAGATTCCAATTCCCAATAAGGGTAGCATTTTGTATGACAATAACTAAAGCTCAGGGGCAAACATGCGAACGTTTAGGAATTGATATTCTTGATGAACCATTCGCACATGGTCAGACTTATACGGCTTTTTCGAGATGCAGAAGTGGGGAAAATATTAGAGTATTTGCACCTGGAAAAACGCCCGATAATAATGGGAATGTATCAATGAGAAATGTAGTAGCAAGAGGAATCCGTTTTGATTAAGTTTTATAATATAGTAGAATGAAAAATAGTATTAAAATTTAGGTTAAACTTCTTTTAGGGGTATACTTTCAAATAAAAAAATAAGGTTAAATTTTAGGGGTATACTTTCAAATAAAAAAAGGATAAATTTTATAGGCAAACTTTAAATTAAAAATAACAAAAAGGCCATAAAAAAGAATGAGACCACTTCAACATTCTTTAAAAAAGAACGAGACCACTTCAACGTTCTAAAAAATAAAAGGCCAAAATAAATAAAAAATAAAAAGGCCAAAAGAGTGAGACCACTTCAACACTCTTTAAAAAGAACGAGACCACTTCAACGTTCTAAAAAATAAAAAGGCCAAAATAAATAAAATAAAAAAGGCCAAATAGAGTGAGACCACTTCAACACTCTATAAAAAAGAACGAGACCACTTCAACGTTCTAAAAAAAGGCCAAAATAAAAAAATAAAAAAAGGCCAAAAGAGTGAGACCACTTCAACACTCTTTATAAAGAACGAGACCACTTCAACGTTCTAAAAAAAGGCCAAAATAAATAAAAAAATAAAAAAGGCCAAAAGAGTGAGACCACTTCAACACTCTTTAAAAAGAACGAGACCACTTCAACGTTCTAAAAAATAAAAGGCCTAAATAAAAAAAGGCCAAAATAAATAAAATAAAAAAGGCCAAAAGAGTGAGACCACTTCAACACTCTTTAAAAAGAACGAGACCACTTCAACGTTCTAAAAATAAAAAAGGCCAAAATAAATAAAAAATGGCCAAGAGTCAGACCACTTTAACATTATAAGTAAGAATTCCGACCCCAATGGGGCGGGGTACAGGGTTTGCCCGTTTACCTTCGTGCACCTCCACGTGGTGTACCCTGGGCATTGTTGTATAATTAAAAAATGTTATACAACAATGGCTAAGCACGGTAAAAAACGGGAAGAGTTGAAATTAAATAAATTATGTGACTGTTTCTAGCCGCGCGCGAAGCGCGCCCCAAAGCCGTTAGGCTTTCCAACGAGCAGAGCAAAATTTTACTGCCAGAGTATCCTAATAGGAATTGCATACGCACAACGCCGCCATCGCATACGTAACCCATAGCTAGTTATAATAGTATAAAAAAAACCCCAACTTCGATTTTAAAAAGTCCCTGGCCCGGCCGAAGGCCAGCTGCTCCTGAAAGTTGTGGAAGGGTCCTACAACTTTTTGAGGGCTATTCAGGAAAAATCCGACTTTGGCGCCATGACTTTTCCTTTGCGCCGAAACGACCCCATGTGATTTTATATCTCGTGAACCAGAACCTGGAGCAAAAAACTTCTGCTGGTAGGATTTTAAGTTGGAGTAGGTAGATATATGCAGGAAAAAACCCGGACCCGAAATCCGAACTTGGAGGGTACTTATGCCTTTCCAAAAATTCACATAATGTCCGTGAATTGTCGATTTTGTCGGACTTGGCCGATGTTTTTGAGGTATATCTCGGGAATGGTTGGGGAGATTTAGATGCGGTCTGGGGGGTATTAGGTATGTGGCTACGGCGAATTTTTTGGGGTGGGTCATTTTGGTGCCGCACTGAAGTGTGGCACTGAAACGTCCGGATGCATAATTCAACGCGTTATAACGCGTTTTTGAGAAGTGGGGGGTTCTTTGGCCTGGGAGTGTTGTTGGAGGGTGGGATGTTGGGAAAATATTTGGTGTTGGACATTTGAGTCTTGGATGAACTTTTGGGGGTGATAAGACTCAAAGAGTCGGGGTCGGAAAGTCGACTTTTTTTAAAAGGTCGTTTCGGGTCTCTTCGATAGCCAGTCCGAAAGAGCGTCCCCTGGCGGTCAGAAAAAGGTATAATATGTTGGGGGTCCACTTGAGTCTCGAAAAGTTATAGCCAGTGTGGCAAAATGTCGTGAACCTTTTTGAGACTCTAACGTCCCGGATCAATTTTTAAAAATTTTTCTGACACCGGATTCGTACTCAGCGCATGCCAGAGCACTATATAGGTCGAATTTCGGGTCAAAATTCGAAAATTTTGTCCCACCCCTTATTTCCAAAGGGATCCCCTTTTGGGGGATCTTTTGGGGAATCCCCTTTTGGGGGATTTTCGGGCATTTTTAAGTCGACATAACTTTTTTTGGAATTCTCGGATTGGGATGGGGTTTCTTTCTAAAAATAGACCTAAAAATTAGGTGTTTTTTGACCGAAGAAAATTTCGAAAAAATTCGAAATTGGGGGTGTAGGGGTCTCATTTAGAAAAACCCAAAATTTTTCGGTTTTTCGAAACTTTTTCGGGATTTTTGCCGACCGTTCGAGCCGCATGTATTTTTCCTGTATAGAGGAGATTTTTCTGCATAGGATAAGCTTTTAAAATTTTCAAAAAAGGTTAACCTCGAAAAAGTTATGATTTTTTGAAAATTTCGTTGAATTTTTCGGCCAAAATTTTCGGCCAAAAAAATAAATTTTTCAAAATGGCCATAAATGGACCAAATGTTATATCATTTGAGAGCACTTATCGAGGGGAGTCTAAAAATATTTTTTCCAAAATTTTCTGACTATTTTGGCCAAAGTTACAAAAGGTCAAAATTTTGGGGGTGGGGGTACTCGCATACTTTTATCACCGTCAAAAGTTCGTCCCAGACTCAAATGCCCAACTGCTTATAAGTTCCCCGCATTATACCCTGCAACATAACTCCCAGCCACTAAACCCTCCGGCCTTTCAAAAAACCATTATAACGCGTTGAAATTTTCAACCGGCCATTTCAGTGCCACACTTGAGTGCGGCACCAAAATGGCCCTGTTCATTGAATTCCCCATGGTCGATTACCTATAATCCCATTGCATTTTTGCCCCATTTGGTCTTTTTTTGATTTTGACCATTTTTCCATGTACCCTTTTGTCGAAAAAAGGGCTGCAGCTTTTATTTTTCCATTTTTTTAATTTTTTTAATTTTTTAAAAATCCCCCTAAAATTTAATTTTACTTTAATGGGGAACTGCTGGGGCTTTTTAGCGGAAATTTGGGGTAGTAGGTAATAGGACCTGGGGAGTTCATTGGGCATGTTCATTTTGGTGCCACACTTGAGTGTGCACTGAAAGGTCCTACTTCGGGAACTTTTTCTCCGTTTGGGTTTAAACATGGGGATATAGGTAATCGACCTTGGGGAATTCAGCTAGCATGGTCGTTTTGGTGCCACACTTGAGTGTGGCACTGAAACGGTCGTTTTTTTCCAAATACCCCAAAATTAATTTTTAATTAAACTTTTATATATTTTTTCATTTCTAGCCTAAAAAATTAAAATATTTTAATTCAAAAAATTATTTTTATTCAACATAACATAATTTTTCTATTTTTCCAAAAATTTAAATTTTTCGACAACAACAACAAACTTCAATTAATTTTATTTTTTCATCAACAACAACATCCAGTTTCTTCAAATATTTTTATTAATTTATTCAAAATCAACTCAACACCAACACATCTCTTCAAAAATACAATTATGGTTTGTTTTAACATTTATAATTTTTTTAAAAACAAATTTTTTTTGAAAGAAAAAAATCCCACGGATGTGGGTAGCGCATTTGTATGACCACTATGCGGAGGGGTCATGCCGGTTTTTTCTCAGAAATGGGCGGAGCCATAAAACATATTTTTCTCGAGGTCGAATTTTTGACCCATTTTTGAAGGGGTACCCCTTTTGAAATTTTTTGGTGAAATTTAAATTGGGCATAACTTTGTAAGTTTTTGTCGTAGCCGAACGAATTAAGGGTCAAAAAATAGAGCAAAAAATTACAAATTTTTTGAGCTATTTAAATTTTTGAAAAATTTCGCCCGAGGCCTGGTAGGGTCGATTTTTTGAAAATTCAAATTTTTTTGGTTTTTTAAAAATTTCTGGGGTATATCGAGGATGAGGGTGGTTGCAAATATTTTTATAAAATAGAGCAGAATTTTTACTATATATTAAGCTTTTAAAATGTTTCAAAAGGGTTTATTTTTGGGGAGTTATGATTTTTTGAAAAATTACGTAAATCTTTCAGTCGAAATTTTCGGCCAAAAATTTATTTTTTCCAAAATGACTTAAAATAGGGCAAATGTTATATCAATCGAAAGCCCTTATCGAGCTGAAGATGAAAATATTTTTTCTGGAATTTTCTGACCATTTTGTCCAAAGTTACAAAAGGTCGAAATTTCAGGTGTGGGGGTTTGGGGGCCGAAGGCCCCCAAACGGCGGGCCGGAGGCACGCCGTGCGAGGGCCGAAGGCCCGAGCTTAAGATCCATCCCAAAACGAATCGCGAGGGCCGAAGGCCCGAGCTTAAGATCCATCCCAAAACGAATCGCGAGGGCCGAAGGCCCGAGCTTAAGATCCATCCCAAAATGGATCGCGAGGGCCGAAGGCCCGAGTTAAGATCCATCCCAAAATGGGTCGCGAGGGCCGAAGGCCCGAGCTTAAGATCCATCCCAAAATGGATCGCGAGGGTCGAAGGCCCGAGCTTAAGATCCATCCCAAAATGGGTCGCGAGGGCCGAAGGCCCGAGCTTAAGATCCATCCCAAAATGGGTCGCGAGGGCCGAAGGCCCGAGCTTAAGATCCATCCCAAATTGGGTCGCGAGGGCCGAAGGCCCGAGCTTAAGATCCATCCCAAATTGGGTCGCGAGGGCCGAAGGCCCGAAGCAATGAAAAGGCAGGGCTAAACTTTATCGGCGAGGGCCGAAGGCCCGAAGCAATGAAAAGGCAGGGCTAAACTCTATCGGCGAGGGCCGAAGGCCCGAAGCAATGAAAAGGCAGGGCTAAACTTTATCGGCGAGGGCCGAAGGCCCGAAGCAATGAAAAGGCAGGGCTAAACCTTACCGGCGAGGGCCGAAGGCCCGGAGCAATGAAAAGGCAGGGCAAATCTTAATGTTTCTAGCAGCGCGCGAAGCGCGCCCCAAAGCCGTTAGGCTTTCCAACGGGCAGAGCAAAATTTAAACCCAAAGCATACGTCGAGGCAATGCATACGTAACTTACCGCCTGCACCTCAATGGGCACAACTAGTTATATTATACTAAAAAAAACCTCCTGGTGGCCCTCTTTTTGGGGGGGATTTTCATTCAAAAAAGTGCACAGCCTCCATGTTTGCTCGAGTATTTTTTTGAGTTGTACATTGGTCCTACAACTTTTTGTCGCGCATTTGGGAAAATTATAGATTTGGCGCCAAAACGTACCGCTGCGCCGAAACGGCCAAGTTGAAAATTCAAACGGGTGTAACTCGGAATGCGAAAGTCAGATCGAAAAACGCTTGGGGAAAGGGCACTGGTCCGGTTCAAGGTCTAAAACTCTGAAAAAAATTTGGAGTCCTCGGATCATGCCCTGAGGCGGTAGGCGATGACAAAAATGGTACACTTTGTCCAAAATCGAGACATGGTGTCCGACGAAATTCACCGACAATTTACAAATTATATACCATTCGAAAGCTCTCGTCGAGCTAAGTCTGAAAAAATTTAGTTTAATTTTTTCTGACCATTTTGTACAAAGTTATAAAACGCCAAAGGGTCAAAATGTCCAGGACCCCTATCGGGAAGGGTGGCTCCCATTGGGTCTGATTATAAAAGTGCTTATGAGAAGCCAAATCGCTCCAACTCTTTTTTCATATGTTGGGGCCCTAAGTGTACTAAAATTTTGTTGGGAGACACTTGAGTCTGGGACTTTGATTTGGGGGTGATATGGTTCAAAAGGTAGAAGTCGAAAAATCGACTTTTTGTAAGAGGTCGAGTCACCCGTTTTCGATAGCCTAAGTGAAAGAGCGTCCCCTGGCGGTCAGAAAAATATATACTTTGTTGGGGGTCCACTTGAGTCTAGAAAAGTTATAGCCAAAATGGCCAAATGTCGCAAATCGGTTTTTAGACTCTAACTTCCCGGGGAATTTTTCAAAAATTTTTCTGAGACCGGATATCGACTCAGCGGGTTCTAAAGCACCATATAGGACGTTTTTTGACCCAAAATTAAAAAATTTTTTTCCCTCGTGTTCCCTTGTGGGCCCAAAACATTTTGTCGTTTTTTATGGGTAGCGGTCTTTTGTACCTTTTTTATATCTCGGGAACGGCTGTTGGGAATTGGATGGGACTTGGGGGATATTAGGTAGTTGCGTATGGGGAGTTTGATAGGCATGGCCGTTTTGGTGCCGCACTTGAGTGTGGCACCGAAATGGCCGGATGAAAAATTCAAAGTGTTATAACGGGTTTTTGAGAAGTGGGGGTTCTGGGGCCTGGGAGTTTTGTTGTAGGGGAGGCTGTGAGAAACTTATAAATAGTTGGACACTTGAGTCTCAGATGAACTTTTGGGGGTCATATGGGTCAATGAGTCGCGGTTTTACAATAAACTTTTTCTGAAGAGTCGGGTCAGCTTTTTTCTATTGCCTATTCGAAAGAGCGTTTCCTGGGGCTCCGAAAAAGGTATACTTTGTTGGGGGTCCACTTGAGTCTCAAAAAGTTATAGCGGATGTTCGCAAATGTCGCAAATCTTTTTGAGACTCTAACGTCCCAGGGAATTTTTTATTAATTTTTCTGAGACCTAATATGGATACAGCGCATCTAAATACACCATATTGGTCGTTTTTTGACCTAAAATTAAAAAAATTTTTCCCGACCCCATTCCAAAAGGGGTACCCCTTTTGGGGGATTTTCGCGAATTTTAAAGTGACCATAACTTTTTATGGGATTTTCGGATTGGGATGGGGTTTCTTTTGAAAAATAGTCCTAAAAATTAGAAATTTTATCACCGAAGAAAATTTCGAAAAAAGTCGAAATTGAACCCATAGGGATCGAATTTCGAAAAACCCAAAATTTTTCGGTTTTTCGAAAAATTTTCGACATTTTTGCCGGCGATTCTACTCGAACGTATTTTTCCTGGATAGAGCAGATTTTTCTGCATAAAATAAGCTATTAAAATGTTCAAGAAAGGTTAACTTTAAAAAAGTTATGAATTTTTTAAAATTTGGGTGATTTTTCCGGCCAAAATTTTCGGCCTAAAAAATATTTTTTTCAAAATGGATATAAATGGGCCAAATGATATATTAATCGAAAGCTCTCATTGAGCTATGTTTAAAAATAATTTTTGTAAAATTTTCTAAACATTTTGTCCAAAGTTATAGACGGTTAAAGTTTTGAGTCTGGGGGTACTTATCCCTGGTGGGGTACCAAAGGAGGGGTAATAAATTAAAAAGACTTACGTTATATTGTAGAGCATCCTGAAACCCACCAAAAAACATTACTTTTTTGAGGATCCACTTGAGTCTTAAAAAGTTATGTCCAATGTTCGCAAATGTCGGAAATATTTTTGAGACTCTAACGTCCCTGCGAATTTTTTAAAATTTTTTCTGAGACCGGATATGGACTCAGCGCATATTAATACACCACATAGGTCGTTTTTGGTGAAAAAATTCGAAAATTTTTTCCCGACCCCATTCCTAAAGGGGTACCCCTTTTGGGGGATTTTCGGATAATTTTAAGTGACCATAATTTTTTTTAGAATTTTCGGATTGGGATGGGGTTTCTTTATAAAAATAGAACTAAAAATTAGAAATTTTTGAAGCCGAAAAAATTTCGAAAAAAGTTGAAATTGAACCCGTGGGGGTCGAATTTCGAAAAACTCAAAATTTTTCGGTTTTTCGAAAAATTTTCGGGATTTTTGCCGGCGTTTCGCGCTAAAAGTATTTTTCCTGAATAGAGCTTATTTTTCTCTATAGAATAAGCTTTTAAAATTTTTCAAAAAGGTCAACTTTGAAAAAGTTATGAATTTTTTAAAAATTCGGTGATTTTTCTGGCCCAAATTTTCGGCCAAAAAAATAAATTTTTCAAAATGGCCATAAATAGGCCAAATGTTATATCAATCGAAAGCTCTTATCGAGCTGAGTATAAAAATATTTTTGCAAAATTTTCTGACTATTTTGTAAAAAGTTACAAAAGGTCGAAATTTCGGGTGTGGGGGGCCCAAGGCCCCCAAACGGCGGCCTGAGGCCCGCCATGCGAGGGCCGAAGGCCCGAGCTTTCAACCCATCTATAACACAGAGCAATGGTCAAAGGCAGGGCAGTCTTTACTTGCGAGGGCCGAAGGCCCGAGCTTCAACCCATCTAAAAGGCTGAGAAATAGTCGAAGGCAGGGCGAGGAGATGGCCTCGCCGTTTGGCGAGGGCCGAAGGCCCGAGCTTTCAACCCGTCTAAAGGGCTGAACAATAGTCAAACGCAGGGCAAATTTACCGGCGAGGGCTGAAGGCCCGAGCTTCAACCCATCTAAAAGGCAGAGCAATGGTCAAAGGCAGGGCAAACTTTACCGGCGAGGGCCGAAGGCGGAAGCAACGCTCGGGCCGAAGGCCCGAGCTTCAACCCATCTAAAAGGCAGAGCAATGGTCAAAGGCAGGGCAACCTCTACCGGCGAGGGCCGAAGGCCCGAAGCAACGCTCGGGCCGAAGGCCCGAGCGATGTCAAAGGCAGGGCAATGTCAAAGGCAGGGCAAACTTTACCGGCGAGGGCCGAAGGCCCGAAGCAACGCTCGGGCCGAAGACCCGAAGCAACGCTCGGGCCGAAGACCCGAGCTTCAACCCTTCTAAAAGGCAGAGCAATGGTCAAAGGCAGGACAAACTTTATCGGCGAGGGCCGAAGGCCGAAGCAACGCTCGGGCCGAAGGCCCGAGCTTTCAACCCATCTAAAAGGCAGCACAACGAATTAAAAAGCAGGGCTAAACTTTGCCGGCGAGGGCCGAAGGCCCGAGCTTTCAACCCATCTAAAAGGCAGAGCAACGAATTAAAAGCAGGGCTATACTTTGCCGGCGAGGGCCGAAGGCCCGAGCTTTCAACCCATCTAAAAAGCAGAGCAACGAATTAAAAGCAGGGCTATACTTTGCCGGCGAGGGCCGAAGGCCCGAGCTTTCAACCCATCTAAAAGGCAGAGCAACGAATTAAAAGCAGGGCTATACTTTACCTACGAGGGCCGAAGGCCCGAGCTTTCAACCCATCTAAAAGGCAGCACGACGAATTAAAAAGCAGGGCAAAACTTTGCTGGCGAGGGCCGAAGGCCCGAGCTTTCAACCCATCTAAAAGGCAGCACGACGAATTAAAAAGCAGGGCTAAACTTTGCCGGCGAGGGCCGAAGGCCCGAGCTTTCAACCCATCTAAAAGGCAGCACAACGAATTAAAAAGCAGGGCTAAACTTTGCCGGCGAGGGCCGAAGGCCCGAGCTTTCAACTCATCTAAAAGGCAGAGCAACGAATTAAAAGCAGGGCTATACTTTGCCGGCGAGGGCCGAAGGCCCGAGCTTTCAACCCATCTAAAAGGCAGCACAACGAATTAAAAAGCAGGGCTATACTTTGCCGGCGAGGGCAGAAGGCCCGAGCTTTCAACCCATCTAAAAAGCAGAGCAACGAATTAAAAGGCAGGGCACAACTTTACCGGCGAGGGCCGAAGGCCCGAGCTTTCAACCCATCTAAAAGACAGAGCAATGAATTAAAAGGCAGGGCACAACTTTACCGGCGAGGCCGAGCTTTCAACCCATCTAAACGGCAGAGCAACGAATTAAAAGGATGGGCAAACTTTACCGGCGAGGGCCGAAGGCCCAAGCTTTCAACCCATCTAAACGGCAGAGTAACGAATTAAAAGGATGGGCAAACTTTACCGGCGAGGGCCGAAGGCCCGAGCTTTCAACCCATCTAAAAGACAGAACAATGAATGAATATGCAGGGCTTAACTTTACAGGCGAGGGCCGAAGGCCCGAGCTTTCAACCCATCTCTGAAGGCAGGGCTAAACTTTACCAGCGAGGGCCGAAGGCCCGAGCTTTCAACCCATCTGAAAAGCAGAGCAATAGTAAAAGGCAGAGAAAACAACTGGCGAGGGCCGAAGGCCCGAGCTTAAAACCCATCCCGCAACGAATAGCGAGGGCCGCAGGCCCGAAGCAATGAAAAGGCGGGGAAAAACTTACCGGCGAGGGCCGAAGGCCCGAAGCAATGAAAAGGCTGGGCGAAAACATCCATTTTTCAAAAAAATTTTAAAGGTGGCCAAATGATATATCAAATGAAAGCTCTCAGTGAGCTGAGTCAAAAAATAATATCAGAAAAATTTTCTGACCATTTTGTACAAAGTTATTCTTGGGCAAAACTTCGACCATCGCAAATAAACATTCTAGCAGCGCGCGAAGCGCGCCCCAAAGCCGTTAGGCTTTCCAACGGGCACCCCAAACTAAACAGCCAGAGTATCCTAATAGGAATTGCATACGTAAGTTACCGCCATCGCATACGTAACCCAGAGCTAGTTATATTATACTAAAAAAACCTCCTGGTGGCCCTCTTTTTGGTGGGTATTTTCATTCAAAAAAGTGCACAGCCTCCATGTTTGCTCGAGTATTTTTTTGAGTTGTACATTGGTCCTACAACTTTTTGTCGCGCATTTGGGAAAATTATAGATTTGGCGCCAAAACGTACCGCTGCGCCGAAACGGCCAAGTTGAAAATTCAAACGGGTGTAACTCGGAATGCGAAAGTCAGATCGAAAAACGCTTGGGGAAAGGGCACTGGTCCGGTTCAAGGTCTAAAACTCTGAAAAAAATTTGGAGTCCTCGGATCATGCCCTGAGGCGGTAGGCGATGACAAAAATGGTACACTTTGTCCAAAATCGAGACATGGTGTCCGACGAAATTCACCGACAATTTACAAATTATATACCATTCGAAAGCTCTCGTCGAGCTAAGTCTGAAAAAATTTAGTTTAATTTTTTCTGACCATTTTGTACAAAGTTATAAAACGCCAAAGGGTCAAAATGTCCAGGACCCCTATCGGGAAGGGTGGCTCCCATTGGGTCTGATTATAAAAGTGCTTATGAGAAGCCAAATCGCTCCAACTCTTTTTTCATATGTTGGGGCCCTAAGTGTACTAAAATTTTGTTGGGAGACACTTGAGGCTGGGACTTTGATTTGGGGGTGATATGGTTCAAAAGGTAGAAGTCGAAAAATCGACTTTTTGTAAGAGGTCGAGTCACCCGTTTTCGATAGCCTAAGTGAAAGAGCGTACCCTGGCGGTCAGAAAAATATATACTTTGTTGGGGGTCCACTTGAGTCTAGAAAAGTTATAGCCAAAATGGCCAAATGTCGCAAATCGGTTTTTAGACTCTAACTTCCCGGGGAATTTTTCAAAAATTTTTCTGAGACCGGATATCGACTCAGCGGGTTCTAAAGCACCATATAGGACGTTTTTTGACCCAAAATTAAAAAATTTTTTTCCCTCGTGTTCCCTTGTGGGCCCAAAACATTTTGTCGTTTTTTATGGGTAGCGGTCTTTTGTACCTTTTTTATATCTCGGGAACGGCTGTTGGGAATTGGATGGGACTTGGGGGATATTAGGTAGTTGCGTATGGGGAGTTTGATAGGCATGGCCGTTTTGGTGCCGCACTTGAGTGTGGCACCGAAATGGCCGGATGAAAAATTCAAAGTGTTATAACGGGTTTTTGAGAAGTGGGGGTTCTGGGGCCTGGGAGTTTTGTTGTAGGGGAGGCTGTGAGAAACTTATAAATAGTTGGACACTTGAGTCTCAGATGAACTTTTGGGGGTCATATGGGTCAATGAGTCGCGGTTTTACAATAAACTTTTTCTGAAGAGTCGGGTCAGCTTTTTTCTATTGCCTATTCGAAAGAGCGTTTCCTGGGGCTCCGAAAAAGGTATACTTTGTTGGGGGTCCACTTGAGTCTCAAAAAGTTATAGCGGATGTTCGCAAATGTAGCAAATCTTTTTGAGACTCTAACGTCCCAGGGAATTTTTTATTAATTTTTCTGAGACCTAATATGGATACAGCGCATCTAAATACACCATATTGGTCGTTTTTTGACCTAAAATTAAAAAAATTTTTCCCGACCCCATTCCAAAAGGGGTACCCCTTTTGGGGGATTTTCGCGAATTTTAAAGTGACCATAACTTTTTATGGGATTTTCGGATTGGGATGGGGTTTCTTTTGAAAAATAGTCCTAAAAATTAGAAATTTTATCACCGAAGAAAATTTCGAAAAAGTCGAAATTGAACCCATAGGGATCGAATTTCGAAAAACCCAAAATTTTTCGGTTTTTCGAAAAATTTTCGACATTTTTGCCGGCGATTCTACTCGAACGTATTTTTCCTGGATAGAGCAGATTTTTCTGCATAAAATAAGCTATTAAAATGTTCAAGAAAGGTTAACTTTAAAAAAGTTATGAATTTTTTAAAATTTGGGTGATTTTTCCGGCCAAAATTTTCGGCCTAAAAAATATTTTTTTCAAAATGGATATAAATGGGCCAAATGATATATTAATCGAAAGCTCTCATTGAGCTATGTTTAAAAATAATTTTTGTAAAATTTTCTAAACATTTTGTCCAAAGTTATAGACGGTTAAAGTTTTGAGTCTGGGGGTACTTATCCCTGGTGGGGTACCAAAGGAGGGGTAATAAATTAAAAAGACTTACGTTATATTGTAGAGCATCCTGAAACCCACCAAAAAACATTACTTTTTTGAGGATCCACTTGAGTCTTAAAAAGTTATGTCCAATGTTCGCAAATGTCGGAAATATTTTTGAGACTCTAACGTCCCTGCGAATTTTTTAAAATTTTTTCTGAGACCGGATATGGACTCAGCGCATATTAATACACCACATAGGTCGTTTTTGGTGAAAAAATTCGAAAATTTTTTCCCGACCCCATTCCTAAAGGGGTACCCCTTTTGGGGGATTTTCGGATAATTTTAAGTGACCATAATTTTTTTTAGAATTTTCGGATTGGGATGGGGTTTCTTTATAAAAATAGAACTAAAAATTAGAAATTTTTGAAGCCGAAAAAATTTCGAAAAAAGTTGAAATTGAACCCGTGGGGGTCGAATTTCGAAAAACTCAAAATTTTTCGGTTTTTCGAAAAATTTTCGGGATTTTTGCCGGCGTTTCGCGCTAAAAGTATTTTTCCTGAATAGAGCTTATTTTTCTCTATAGAATAAGCTTTTAAAATTTTTCAAAAAGGTCAACTTTGAAAAAGTTATGAATTTTTTAAAAATTCGGTGATTTTTCTGGCCCAAATTTTCGGCCAAAAAAATAAATTTTTCAAAATGGCCATAAATAGGCCAAATGTTATATCAATCGAAAGCTCTTATCGAGCTGAGTATAAAAATATTTTTTGCAAAATTTTCTGACTATTTTGTAAAAAGTTACAAAAGGTCGAAATTTCGGGTGTGGGGGCCCAAGGCCCCCAAACGGCGGCCTGAGGCCCGCCATGCGAGGGCCGAAGGCCCGAGCTTTCAACCCATCTATAACACAGAGCAATGGTCAAAGGCAGGGCAGTCTTTACTTGCGAGGGCCGAAGGCCCGAGCTTCAACCCATCTAAAAGGCTGAGAAATAGTCGAAGGCAGGGCGAGGAGATGGCCTCGCCGTTTGGCGAGGGCCGAAGGCCCGAGCTTTCAACCCGTCTAAAGGGCTGAACAATAGTCAAACGCAGGGCAAATTTACCGGCGAGGGCTGAAGGCCCGAGCTTCAACCCATCTAAAAGGCAGAGCAATGGTCAAAGGCAGGGCAAACTTTACCGGCGAGGGCCGAAGGCCGAAGCAACGCTCGGGCCGAAGGCCCGAGCTTCAACCCATCTAAAAGGCAGAGCAATGGTCAAAGGCAGGGCAAACTTTACCGGCGAGGGCCGAAGGCCTGAAGCAACGCTCGGGCCGAAGGCCCGAGCGATGTCAAAGGCAGGGCAATGTCAAAGGCAGGGCAAACTTTACCGGCGAGGGCCGAAGGCCCGAAGCAACGCTCGGGCCGAAGACCCGAAGCAACGCTCGGGCCGAAGACCCGAGCTTCAACCCTTCTAAAAGGCAGAGCAATGGTCAAAGGCAGGACAAACTTTATCGGCGAGGGCCGAAGGCCGAAGCAACGCTCGGGCCGAAGGCCCGAGCTTTCAACCCATCTAAAAGGCAGCACAACGAATTAAAAAGCAGGGCTAAACTTTGCCGGCGAGGGCCGAAGGCCCGAGCTTTCAACCCATCTAAAAGGCAGAGCAACGAATTAAAAGCAGGGCTATACTTTGCCGGCGAGGGCCGAAGGCCCGAGCTTTCAACCCATCTAAAAAGCAGAGCAACGAATTAAAAGCAGGGCTATACTTTGCCGGCGAGGGCCGAAGGCCCGAGCTTTCAACCCATCTAAAAGGCAGAGCAACGAATTAAAAGCAGGGCTATACTTTACCTACGAGGGCCGAAGGCCCGAGCTTTCAACCCATCTAAAAGGCAGCACGACGAATTAAAAAGCAGGGCAAAACTTTGCTGGCGAGGGCCGAAGGCCCGAGCTTTCAACCCATCTAAAAGGCAGAGCAATGGTCAAAGGCAGGACAAACTTTATCGGCGAGGGCCGAAGGCCCGAAGCAACGCTCGGGCCGAAGGCCCGAGCTTTCAACCCATCTAAAAGGCAGCACAACGAATTAAAAAGCAGGGCTAAACTTTGCCGGCGAGGGCCGAAGGCCCGAGCTTTCAACCCATCTAAAAGGCAGAGCAACGAATTAAAAGCAGTTTATATCCATTTTTTCAGAGCAACGAATTAAAAGCATTTATATCCATTTTTTCAAAATGGATATAAATGGGCCAAATGATATATTAATCGAAAGCTCTCATTGAGCTATGTTTAAAAATAATTTTTGTAAAATTTTCTAAACATTTTGTCCAAAGTTATAGACGGTTAAAGTTTTGAGTCTGGGGGTACTTATCCCTGGTGGGGTACCAAAGGAGGGGTAATAAATTAAAAAGACTTACGTTATATTGTAGAGCATCCTGAAACCCACCAAAAAACATTACTTTTTTGAGGATCCACTTGAGTCTTAAAAAGTTATGTCCAATGTTCGCAAATGTCGGAAATATTTTTGAGACTCTAACGTCCCTGCGAATTTTTTAAAATTTTTTCTGAGACCGGATATGGACTCAGCGCATATTAATACACCACATAGGTCGTTTTTGGTGAAAAAATTCGAAAATTTTTTCCCGACCCCATTCCTAAAGGGGTACCCCTTTTGGGGGATTTTCGGATAATTTTAAGTGACCATAATTTTTTTTAGAATTTTCGGATTGGGATGGGGTTTCTTTATAAAAATAGAACTAAAAATTAGAAATTTTTGAAGCCGAAAAAATTTCGAAAAAAGTTGAAATTGAACCCGTGGGGGTCGAATTTCGAAAAACTCAAAATTTTTCGGTTTTTCGAAAAATTTTCGGGATTTTTGCCGGCGTTTCGCGCTAAAAGTATTTTTCCTGAATAGAGCTTATTTTTCTCTATAGAATAAGCTTTTAAAATTTTTCAAAAAGGTCAACTTTGAAAAAGTTATGAATTTTTTAAAAATTCGGTGATTTTTCTGGCCCAAATTTTCGGCCAAAAAAATAAATTTTTCAAAATGGCCATAAATAGGCCAAATGTTATATCAATCGAAAGCTCTTATCGAGCTGAGTATAAAAATATTTTTTGCAAAATTTTCTGACTATTTTGTAAAAAGTTACAAAAGGTCGAAATTTCGGGTGTGGGGGGCCCAAGGCCCCCAAACGGCGGCCTGAGGCCCGCCATGCGAGGGCCGAAGGCCCGAGCTTTCAACCCATCTATAACACAGAGCAATGGTCAAAGGCAGGGCAGTCTTTACTTGCGAGGGCCGAAGGCCCGAGCTTCAACCCATCTAAAAGGCTGAGAAATAGTCGAAGGCAGGGCGAGGAGATGGCCTCGCCGTTTGGCGAGGGCCGAAGGCCCGAGCTTTCAACCCGTCTAAAGGGCTGAACAATAGTCAAACGCAGGGCAAATTTACCGGCGAGGGCTGAAGGCCCGAGCTTCAACCCATCTAAAAGGCAGAGCAATGGTCAAAGGCAGGGCAAACTTTACCGGCGAGGGCCGAAGGCCCGAAGCAACGCTCGGGCCGAAGGCCCGAGCTTCAACCCATCTAAAAGGCAGAGCAATGGTCAAAGGCAGGGCAAACTTTACCGGCGAGGGCCGAAGGCCGAAGCAACGCTCGGGCCGAAGGCCCGAGCGATGTCAAAGGCAGGGCAATGTCAAAGGCAGGGCAAACTTTACCGGCGAGGGCCGAAGGCCCGAAGCAACGCTCGGGCCGAAGACCCGAAGCAACGCTCGGGCCGAAGACCCGAGCTTCAACCCTTCTAAAAGGCAGAGCAATGGTCAAAGGCAGGACAAACTTTATCGGCGAGGGCCGAAGGCCTGAAGCAACGCTCGGGCCGAAGGCCCGAGCTTTCAACCCATCTAAAAGGCAGCACAACGAATTAAAAAGCAGGGCTAAACTTTGCCGGCGAGGGCCGAAGGCCCGAGCTTTCAACCCATCTAAAAGGCAGAGCAACGAATTAAAAGCAGGGCTATACTTTGCCGGCGAGGGCCGAAGGCCCGAGCTTTCAACCCATCTAAAAAGCAGAGCAACGAATTAAAAGCAGGGCTATACTTTGCCGGCGAGGGCCGAAGGCCCGAGCTTTCAACCCATCTAAAAGGCAGAGCAACGAATTAAAAGCAGGGCTATACTTTACCTACGAGGGCCGAAGGCCCGAGCTTTCAACCCATCTAAAAGGCAGCACGACGAATTAAAAAGCAGGGCAAAACTTTGCTGGCGAGGGCCGAAGGCCCGAGCTTTCAACCCATCTAAAAGGCAGCACGACGAATTAAAAAGCAGGGCTAAACTTTGCCGGCGAGGGCCGAAGGCCCGAGCTTTCAACCCATCTAAAAGGCAGCACAACGAATTAAAAAGCAGGGCTAAACTTTGCCGGCGAGGGCCGAAGGCCCGAGCTTTCAACTCATCTAAAAGGCAGAGCAACGAATTAAAAGCAGGGCTATACTTTGCCGGCGAGGGCCGAAGGCCCGAGCTTTCAACCCATCTAAAAGGCAGCACAACGAATTAAAAAGCAGGGCTATACTTTGCCGGCGAGGGCATAAGGCCCGAGCTTTCAACCCATCTAAAAAGCAGAGCAACGAATTAAAAGGCAGGGCACAACTTTACCGGCGAGGGCCGAAGGCCCGAGCTTTCAACCCATCTAAAAGACAGAGCAATGAATTAAAAGGCAGGGCACAACTTTACCGGCGAGGCCGAGCTTTCAACCCATCTAAACGGCAGAGCAACGAATTAAAAGGATGGGCAAACTTTACCGGCGAGGGCCGAAGGCCCAAGCTTTCAACCCATCTAAACGGCAGAGTAACGAATTAAAAGGATGGGCAAACTTTACCGGCGAGGGCCGAAGGCCCGAGCTTTCAACCCATCTAAAAGACAGAACAATGAATGAATATGCAGGGCTTAACTTTACAGGCGAGGGCCGAAGGCCCGAGCTTTCAACCCATCTCTGAAGGCAGGGCTAAACTTTACCAGCGAGGGCCGAAGGCCCGAGCTTTCAACCCATCTGAAAAGCAGAGCAATAGTAAAAGGCAGAGAAAACAACTGGCGAGGGCCGAAGGCCCGAGCTTAAAACCCATCCCGCAACGAATAGCGAGGGCCGCAGGCCCGAAGCAATGAAAAGGCGGGGAAAAACTTACCGGCGAGGGCCGAAGGCCCGAAGCAATGAAAAGGCTGGGCGAAAACATCCATTTTTCAAAAAAATTTTAAAGGTGGCCAAATGATATATCAAATGAAAGCTCTCAGTGAGCTGAGTCAAAAAATAATATCAGAAAAATTTTCTGACCATTTTGTACAAAGTTATTCTTGGGCAAAACTTCGACCATCGCAAATAAACATTCTAGCAGCGCGCGAAGCGCGCCCCAAAGCCGTTAGGCTTTCCAACGGGCACCCCAAACTAAACAGCCAGAGTATCCTAATAGGAATTGCATACGTAAGTTACCGCCATCGCATACGTAACCCAGAGCTAGTTATAATAGTATAAAAAAAACCCCAACTTCGATTTTAAAAAAAGTCCCTGGCCCGGCCGAAGGCCGGGCCGCTCCTGAAAGTTGTGGAAGGGTCCTACAACTTTTTGAGGGCTATTCAGGAAAAATCCGACTTTGGCGCCATGACTTTTCCTTTGCGCCGAAACGACCCCATGTGATTTTATATCTCGTGAACCAGAACCTGGAGCAAAAAACTTCTGCTGGTAGGATTTTAAGTTGGAGTAGGTAGATATATGCAGGAAAAAACCCGGACCCGAAATCCGAACTTGGAGGGTACTTATGCCTTTCCAAAAATTCACATAATGTCCGTGAATTGTCGATTTTGTCGGACTTGGCCGATGTTTTTGAGGTATATCTCGGGAATGGTTGGGGAGATTTAGATGCGGTCTGGGGGGTATTAGGTATGTGGCTACGGCGAATTTTTTGGGGTGGGTCATTTTGGTGCCGCACTGAAGTGTGGCACTGAAACGTCCGGATGCATAATTCAACGCGTTATAACGCGTTTTTGAGAAGTGGGGGTTCTTTGGCCTGGGAGTGTTGTTGGAGGGTGGGATGTTGGGAAAATATTTGGTGTTGGACATTTGAGTCTTGGATGAACTTTTGGGGGTGATAAGACTCAAAGAGTCGGGGTCGGAAAGTCGACTTTTTTTAAAAGGTCGTTTCGGGTCTCTTCGATAGCCAGTCCGAAAGAGCGTCCCCTGGCGGTCAGAAAAAGGTATAATATGTTGGGGGTCCACTTGAGTCTCGAAAAGTTATAGCCAGTGTGGCAAAATGTCGTGAACCTTTTTGAGACTCTAACGTCCCGGATCAATTTTTAAAAATTTTTCTGACACCGGATTCGTACTCAGCGCATGCCAGAGCACTATATAGGTCGAATTTCGGGTCAAAATTCGAAAATTTTGTCCCACCCCTTATTTCCAAAGGGATCCCCTTTTGGGGGATCTTTTGGGGAATCCCCTTTTGGGGGATTTTCGGGATTTTTTAAGTCGACATAACTTTTTTTGGAATTCTCGGATTGGGATGGGGTTTCTTTCTAAAAATAGACCTAAAAATTAGGTGTTTTTTGACCGAAGAAAATTTCGAAAAAATTCGAAATTGGGGGTGTAGGGGTCTCATTTAGAAAAACCCAAAATTTTTCGGTTTTTCGAAACTTTTTCGGGATTTTTGCCGACCGTTCGAGCCGCATGTATTTTTCCTGTATAGAGGAGATTTTTCTGCATAGGATAAGCTTTTAAAATTTTCAAAAAAGGTTAACCTCGAAAAAGTTATGATTTTTTGAAAATTTCGTTGAATTTTTCGGCCAAAATTTTCGGCCAAAAAAATAAATTTTTCAAAATGGCCATAAATGGACCAAATGTTATATCATTTGAGAGCACTTATCGAGGGGAGTCTAAAAATATTTTTTCCAAAATTTTCTGACTATTTTGGCCAAAGTTACAAAAGGTCAAAATTTTGGGGGTGGGGGTACTCGCATACTTTTATCACCGTCAAAAGTTCGTCCCAGACTCAAATGCCCAACTGCTTATAAGTTCCCCGCATTATACCCTGCAACATAACTCCCAGCCACTAAACCCTCCGGCCTTTCAAAAAACCATTATAACGCGTTGAAATTTTCAACCGGCCATTTCAGTGCCACACTTGAGTGCGGCACCAAAATGGCCCTGTTCATTGAATTCCCCATGGTCGATTACCTATAATCCCATTGCATTTTTGCCCCATTTGGTCTTTTTTTGATTTTGACCATTTTTCCATGTACCCTTTTGTCGAAAAAAGGGCTGCAGCTTTTATTTTTCCATTTTTTTAATTTTTTTAATTTTTTAAAAATCCCCCTAAAATTTAATTTTACTTTAATGGGGAACTGCTGGGGCTTTTTAGCGGAAATTTGGGGTAGTAGGTAATAGGACCTGGGGAGTTCATTGGGCATGTTCATTTTGGTGCCACACTTGAGTGTGCACTGAAAGGTCCTACTTCGGGAACTTTTTCTCCGTTTGGGTTTAAACATGGGGATATAGGTAATCGACCTTGGGGAATTCAGCTAGCATGGTCGTTTTGGTGCCACACTTGAGTGTGGCACTGAAACGGTCGTTTTTTTCCAAATACCCCAAAATTAATTTTTAATTAAACTTTTATATATTTTTTCATTTCTAGCCTAAAAAATTAAAATATTTTAATTCAAAAAATTATTTTTATTCAACATAACATAATTTTTCTATTTTTCCAAAAATTTAAATTTTTCGACAACAACAACAAACTTCAATTAATTTTATTTTTTCATCAACAACAACATCCAGTTTCTTCAAATATTTTTATTAATTTATTCAAAATCAACTCAACACCAACACATCTCTTCAAAAATACAATTATGGTTTGTTTTAACATTTATAATTTTTTTAAAAACAAATTTTTTTGAAAGAAAAAAATCCCACGGATGTGGGTAGCGCATTTGTATGACCACTATGCGGAGGGGTCATGCCGGTTTTTTCTCAGAAATGGGCGGAGCCGGCATGATCGGGGATTGGGTCATGCCCGTTTCCCCTTTTGGGGGTATGGGAAGGCTCCCCCTTCCTTCTGCACAGTGGGACAGTACAACCACTGTGCGGACGGGTCATGCCGGTTTTTTCCCATAAATGGGCGGAGCCGGCATGATCGGGGATTGGGTCATGCCCGTTTCCCCTTTTGGGGGTACGGGAAAGCTCCCCATTCCTTCTGCACAGTGGGAAAGGACAACCACTGTGCGGACGGGTCATGCCAAAATTTTTTTAATTTTAATTAACTTCAAAATTTTTAAAAAATTTTTTTATTTTTAAGGTTTCTCAACGCCTGCTCCCCTTAATCAATATGTTTGGTGGGTGGTCTTTCTTGTGAGTTTTGTTTTTTAAATATTTTAATTCCCCAATTCGGTTTCCTTCCCTGTCGGGGGAAGGAGATCTTGTACCCCCGTATGGGGAGAATGTGGGGCACCAAGACGCGGGGGAGAACAAATACGCGTCTTGATGCCTCACTTGTGCGGAGGGGTCATGCCAAAATTTTTTTTAATTTAAATAAACTTACTTTTTTACAATATTTTTATTTTCAGTGTTTCTCAACTTACTGCTCCCTTAGTTCAATATACTTGGTTGGTGGTCTTTGTTTTGAGTGAGTTTATTGTTGAAAAAATTTTAAATATGTTTTTAACTAAACTTTTATTGAAAAATATTTTTTTGGGAAAATTCTTAAACATTTTCGCAATTTTTGGGGAAAAACTTTAAATAGTTAAACATTTTTCCAAAAAATTTTTGATAAATATTTTTGAAATTTCATATCTAAAATTTTAATTTTCAATTTTTTTTTGTTTTATCCGTTTTTGCGAAGGGTTTACTTCCGTTCACATTAAAAGGGGACTATGCATGACCTCTTCTGCACTAGAAACACAGAGAGGCATGCAAGTTCCCCTTGTGCCCCATTCCGTGGAAAAACCTGTATCACAAGGTTTCGGGTCCTCGCCTTGAAGGCCCACGGGATGGGATGAGAACGTGGAGCAACAATACTTGGGGGAAGAATAACTCCTTGTATTGATGCTTCACTGTGCCGACGGGTCATGCCAAAATTTTTCAAAAATCAAAAAAACTAAAATTTTTTAATTTTTACATTTATCATTTTAGTGTCAACACTTGCTCTATCTTTGAATCAACTTTTGGTGGTTTGCTTTTGGTTTCGTAATATTTTTGTTTTTAATCTTTTCGGCTTTTTCGGAAAAATTTTTTTAAACTAAATTTGCTAAATTCTTTAAAAATTTAGAAATTTTCGATACTTTTCGATATTTTTTTCAGAATTCAAAATTTTAATTTTATTATTGACCCCTGAGAGACGGCTGCACTAACGTTGCAGTACGACTCAGCCTTTTAAAAATGGCTTTGCGTGGTGGGCCAATTACACACCACGTGAAAAATATCCTTTACAGATGGGGATGCCACACATCTGTCCCCAAATTAAAAATGGCCTCTGGTGGGCTTGATGCACCAGGAAAAATAGTCTGCTGGCGGACTCTTCAACTGTTCTCAGCCTGACCAGCTGTTAATGGTTGGGACACCAGTACCCATTTTGCACTTTTTTGGTCGTAGAGTGAAAGCCGTGTTCAACACGGTGGGCAACTCTACTTTTTGTTAAATTAATTCATCTTATTTTTTTTATTATTTTGTTGCCTTTAATTCGTTTTCTTTTTTGCCTTGATCCGTCGCGTTATTATTTTCATTAGTGTTTTTAATTTTTGATTGAAACTTTATCGCGTTTTGTCGTTTTACATTGTTTTCGCATTTTTCGTTTTTTTTCGAGTTACACTTAATTTATTTTCTTTTTTTCAGATATTTTAAATAATTTATTTATTTTCTTTATTTTAAATGCCTTCAAGACAGCAAAACAACCGGAGGAAACGTAAGTTAAGTTATTTGGCTGAAGGTACGTTTGGTAGTGATGCAACTAATAGTTGCGATGTTGAAGGTGTTTCCAATGATGGTAAATCTTTGAATGTTAATTCACCCGGGGTTAGTTTTGGTGATGGTATTTTAGATAGTGTATCAATGGTTGATGGTGTTGAATTACATTCAGAAAATGTTTTGGTTGAATGTGGGAGTAGTGCTTTAAATAGTGTGGTTGAAGGTACGAATGATAGGGTTTTAATGGGTGATGGTTCTGAAATTAGGGGTTCTAATGTTGATGGTTCGTTACCTGGGAGTTCTTTGGGTGATGGTGTTATTTTTGAAAATATTTTGGTTGATAGTTTTTTGGTTGATGGTTCTTTAGTTGGGAATTCTGTTGACAAAGGGAATTTAAGCAATTTTTTGTTAGGAGACCAAGATACTGTGTCTGTAGTGTCTCAGAGTGTTTCTATGGGTAGTGAAGTGTCGTATGAAAAAAGTTCAAGGGGTAGACCTAAAAAAGTTAAACGTAGTGGTCGGCCTAAGAAATCCAATGTGATTGCAAATAGTTGTGTTATGGAAGTAAATAATAATGTTCAAACTTTAATGTCAATGCAGAACAATAACGAAACTTTTAATATTAACGAGCCTCTACACATAGTTAATGCTCCATGTAATAATAATATGAACTGTGTTCCAGAATTTTTATCTATTGATTTGTTAGATGTTCCGTTTGGTCCAATGCCTAATATTGCAAATAGAATTTTTAGTGATGATATTGTTTTTTCAAGGCCCGAAATTAATAGTTTGTGGTCAGATCCTAATATGTGGTTACAAGATAGTTTCGTGTTTATCTATTTAAAATTTTTGTCATATCGTTCTAATTTAAATGTTGTTGTTGTCTCGCCTCAGTTTGCTGTTGTGGATTATCATTTTGGGCAGGGTGTTGATCCTCTTAATATTTTTGATTATTGTTATAACTATAACCAGGATTATGATATTTTGTTGATTCCAATTGTATTTCCTGGACATTTTGGGTTGGTAATTTTTGATCGTTCTGATCGTGCTACTTTTTCTTGTATTTTTGTTGACTCCTTGCCTTCTGTTAATCGTTTAACCGATGTTTCTTGCGGTGTTTTTGATCAAAGGCGTGTTGATTTGATTAAAAGGTGTATTTGTGATTTGACACCTGGTCTTTTTGTTGACAGTATTAATATTCAAGTTTTGCCACGTTCTCAATTTACTGAACAAAGAGATGGGATTAATTGTGGATTTTATGTTTGTCTTTATTCGGAATTGTTTTTATTTAATAATAAATCGTTAATAATTCCAAATTTAAATATTCAGTATGAGAGGAAACGTATTTTATGGCACCTTTCGCAATTGCTTCTTTCGAATGATATTGATTATGTTGGGATTTTTGATTATAATCCTAGAAATGTACAAGTGAATGAAAATGTTTTTAATTTTAATCTTGATTTTGGTACTGATTTAGATGATAATTGTGTTGTTAATAATTTTCCAGTAGTCAATATTGAACCAGATCCACCTTCAGAAAATTTAAGGAGGTCTGAAAGGATTAAGTTGATGCAAAAGAATGATGTTTCTGAATTAAATATAAGTAAAATTTCACTTAAAACGTTGAACGAAATTACATCTAATTGTCATAGAGCTCATAAATTATTTCCGTGTGCAGATGTGCGAGCTAGACACGTCGTTAATTATTACGATTCAGGAAATCTAGGAGATGAAGATTGCTATTATTGCGGTGCAATGTTATTTAAATCTGAAGTTAATGATGCACACTTTAAAAAATTTAAAAAAACTTCATCTTCGTATTGTTGTCGTTGTGGTTTAGTTGTTCTCCCTTCATTTAAACCGCATCCGCAGTTATTAAGAGATTTAACTATGGGCGATACACAAGAATCTTTAGATTTTTTAAAGAAACAAAATATTTATAATTCTCTATTGGCGTTTGCGTCTGTTTTCGTTGCACATAGAGAAACCAAACTCGATGGTGGTATTAGTTACATGTTAAACGGTGAATTTGTTAGGAAACTGAGTTCGATGATTTCAGGCGATTCAGGGCCCTCATTTTCCCAATTATATATATTAGATGCTGATACAGCATTTAAACACAGAGTTTCTAATATTGCATATGGTGGGGATAGAGTCAATCCAGATGTGTTAAAGCGTTTAGACACTCTTCTTAGAGATTGCCACCCTCTCGCAAATACTTATAAAAATTTTCATGAACAATATTTAGATAAATTAAGCAGGGATGGCCCAGATTCAGTGGAAAATTTTAGACTTGTACTTTTGGAAGAGCGTGAAGCGCCTGAGTTGATAAAAGATAATTCCTTACATGTCAGACAAGTGAACCTTCCTACAGAGGAAACTTTATTTTCATTACATACCGAATCAAGTGAACCTCCTATTATTAAAGGGCTTTTTATCACTAATGAGGAAGGGAAATTATTTATTTTTAAACCACATCATCCTCAAACTGACACTTTGTGTTACCCTCTTTTATTTCCGTGTGGGGATGATAGTTACCACCCTAAGATTCCTTTTGCTAGAAAAGTGTTAAATGAAGATACAAGTGATAATGAGTGTTCTGATTGCGAAGATGATCCTCTTTTAGATACTAAGCGCAAAACTATTAGTATTCGTGATTATGTTAAATATAGATTAGCAGTAAGAAAACAGGAAGATTATCATAATATTTGGAATTCTGGGGAGGCTTAAGTCAAAAATTTGCTTTAGACTACACAGCAAGGATAGATTCTGATGTGGCAGATTATTTGCGAAGGGACGATTTAGATTTAAGAGCTTCTCTTCCTGAGCCTGCTTTAAGATGGTTAGCAAGAGACAGTAATGCCAATAGTATTGCAGATATAGGACACTGTGTTATGTTTAGAAAAGAGCATCCTGGCACAAGGCCATATTTTCAAGACATGTTTTACGACGCGACTACTCTTATGGCAAGAAGCCGAAAACCTGAAAATGCGTCCTTTATGTTTACATTTACGAGTAATCCACGGTGGCCAGAAATTAAAAGAAATATGTTACGTGATAACCAGAAAAGCGTGGATAGATTTGATATTATTAGCAGAGTATATGAAGATAAACTAAGAGAAATTCATTACTTATTAAATAAAAAACATATTTTCGGAAAAATTTTAGGTTATGCAGAAAGTAGGGAGTTCCAAAAAAGGATTGGCGGTCCTCATTTACATAGAGTTTTTTGTACTGATATTGTTGCAACGCCCGATAATATTTCTAATTTAATTTGGGCACATATACCTCCTGAACCTCCTGCAACCGATAATTCACCATGGGCTAATTTTATGAGAAAGGTCCGCGAATTATTACCCTTTTATCAGTTTCATGACTGTGGGGAACATTGTAAGAAAGCTAATGGGAAATGTAAAAAGGACTTTCCGAAACCTTATAGTAACATAACAATTTTACACGCTAATAAGCCGGCAGTATATTATCGGCCCAGTCCAGACGATGGCGGTGAAACATTAAAAATAAAACGGGGTAGAGCGTGGATAACTTATGATAATACGAAAGTAGTGCCATATAATCCGCTCATTTTAGTTATGTTTGAATGCCACCATAATTTAGAATTCGCTTACGGCCAAACAGATAATTTAAAATATGCGTTAAAATATCCTTTTAAGGGGTCCAGCTTTTCTTACGTACGGAGTGAAGTTAACGGTCTTATAACTGTAGATGAACCGTTGCATTATGCAAGAATGATATACCGTAGCCCGACTGAGGCATATTCTCGGATTATGTCTTTCAAATATGCATTTTTATCACATATAGTAATACCGTTAAGTATTCATTTACCAGACAACCAGAAAATTTATTTTACGAGTAAAAATGCAAGTAAAATTATTAGTGCTATTAATGCAGGTAAAATTCCAGATTCACGTCTTTCGGCTTATTGGAAGTTATGTATTTCTGATTCTGCAGCTAAAAATATTCTTTTTGAAAATATTCCTGAAACATATGCATTTAATAAAAATGATAAAGTTTGGAAAAAGTTAAATATTTCTGAGAAAAATAAAAATCGTAAACCTCGTATCGGAAGAATTTATACCGTGTCCCCGAGAGATCCAGAATTGTTCGCTTTATATATTTTAACTAAACATTTTCCTGGGACACCAAAAGATTTGTTAACTGTTAATGGACATGAATGTCAAACCTTTGCCGAAGCGGCAAGATTGCGAGGGTTATTTGAAGATAATAATGTATGGGAGCGTACTTTAAGAGAAGGGTCAATATCTCTCAATCCTTCCCAAATGAGACAGTTGTTTGCAAATATACTTGTATTTGGTGGTACTGAAAAGTGTGTGATAGATGGGCTTTTACTTTGGAACATGTTTGTTGATCATTTTTATGATAGGAGGTGTACAGAAGCAGAGAAATTAATACGTATTGATAGAGCTTTAGCAATTATAGAAAAACTTTTATTAAGTAACGGTCGTAGTTTACAAGAATTTAACCTCCCTCTTCCCAATAATTCAATAAGAAACAATCCTGATAGAGCTCTTGATGAATTTTTCTTTCCACATCATATTAATGATGATGAAATGGATGAAGCTATAGATACCTCTATTTATGATAACACAAACTTAAATCCTGAACAGCAAAGATTTTTTAATTTAATTAGAGCTTCAGTTTTAGATCCTAATACTAAAAATAAATTATTTTTCTTGTCTGGAGATGGAGGTACGGGGAAAACTTTCCTCCTTAATTATATTATTTATAAATTACGAGAAATGAGATTAAAAGTATTAGCAACCGCTTCGACCGGTATAGCAGCCACAAATTTTTACGCGGGAGGAATGACATTCCATTCAGCTTTTAGATTCGGTATTAATGTGGAACCTGATGTAATTCCACCCGTAACCGTAGATAGTTACTTTGGGCGCAGAATAATTGAAGCTAATTTGGTAATAGTAGATGAAGTCACAATATTAAATAAAACAATTTTTGAAAACGTAAATCTTTTATGTAAGAAGTTAATTCCTCAATATAATAACGAACCGTTTGCGGGAAAAATTGTAATAATATCAGGTGATTGGAAGCAGTCTCTTCCTGTAGTTGAGGAATCTTCGGCTCCTGGAGCACAGGTAGCAGCGTCGATTCAATCCTCGGAGTTGTATGGAAGATTTGAAAAACATAGATTAATGCAGAATATGAGAGTAATTCAGTCGGAAATCGCATTTAAGGATTGGCTTTATAGTATAGGAACAGGACAAATGGGTGATTCTGTTATAATCCCAGAAGCAATGCGAGTTAATTCAAGGCAAGAATTGTATAGATTCGTATTTAATACAGGTTTTGATGCACCTGTTGCAGATTTGTTAAAACGTTTGATTCTTTCGCCAACTAATAGAGTAGTAGATGTGATCAACTCAGAAATTATTGATTTAATAAACGCGCCTCTTCACGAGTATTTGTCAATAGATAGCCCTACAAGTGAGAACCCGTTTGCTTATAACTTAGCCGATTATGAAGTAGCTCAATTAAACAGATTAACACCTAAGGGGTTGCCAGCGCACAATATAAAGCTTAAAGTGGGTGCAGTAATAGTATTGCTTCAAAATTTAAATACTCAAAAGGGGTTGTGTAACGGTACCAGAATGATTGTTAGGCGTTTACATCAAGATTTAATTGAAGCGGAAACTATAAGTGGTTCTTCAGAACGTGGTATTGTTGTGGGAATTTGCAGAGCAAGAAATAGCTATAAGGAACTGCGTCCGGACGGAGTTAGTTTTGAAAGATTCCAATTCCCAATAAGGGTAGCATTTTGTATGACAATAACTAAAGCTCAGGGGCAAACATGCGAACGTTTAGGAATTGATATTCTTGATGAACCATTCGCACATGGTCAGACTTATACGGCTTTTTCGAGATGCAGAAGTGGGGAAAATATTAGAGTATTTGCACCTGGAAAAACGCCCGATAATAATGGGAATGTATCAATGAGAAATGTAGTAGCAAGAGGAATCCGTTTTGATTAAGTTTTATAATATAGTAGAATGAAAAATAGTATTAAAATTTAGGTTAAACTTCTTTTAGGGGTATACTTTCAAATAAAAAAATAAGGTTAAATTTTAGGGGTATACTTTCAAATAAAAAAAGGATAAATTTTATAGGCAAACTTTAAATTAAAAATAACAAAAAGGCCATAAAAAAGAATGAGACCACTTCAACATTCTTTAAAAAAGAACGAGACCACTTCAACGTTCTAAAAAATAAAAGGCCAAAATAAATAAAAAATAAAAAGGCCAAAAGAGTGAGACCACTTCAACACTCTTTAAAAAGAACGAGACCACTTCAACGTTCTAAAAAATAAAAAGGCCAAAATAAATAAAATAAAAAAGGCCAAATAGAGTGAGACCACTTCAACACTCTATAAAAAAGAACGAGACCACTTCAACGTTCTAAAAAAAGGCCAAAATAAAAAAATAAAAAAGGCCAAAAGAGTGAGACCACTTCAACACTCTTTATAAAGAACGAGACCACTTCAACGTTCTAAAAAAAGGCCAAAATAAATAAAAAAATAAAAAAAGGCCAAAAGAGTGAGACCACTTCAACACTCTTTAAAAAGAACGAGACCACTTCAACGTTCTAAAAAATAAAAGGCCTAAATAAAAAAAGGCCAAAATAAATAAAATAAAAAAGGCCAAAAGAGTGAGACCACTTCAACACTCTTTAAAAAGAACGAGACCACTTCAACGTTCTAAAAATAAAAAAGGCCAAAATAAATAAAAAATGGCCAAGAGTCAGACCACTTTAACATTATAAGTAAGAATTCCGACCCCAATGGGGCGGGGTACAGGGTTTGCCCGTTTACCTCCGTGCACCTCCACGTGGTGTACCCTGGGCATTGTTGTATAATTAAAAAATGTTATACAACAATGGCTAAGCACGGTAAAAAACGGGAAGAGTTGAAATTAAATAAATTATGTGACTGTTTCTAGCCGCGCGCGAAGCGCGCCCCAAAGCCGTTAGGCTTTCCAACGAGCAGAGCAAAATTTTACTGCCAGAGTATCCTAATAGGAATTGCATACGCACAACGCCGCCATCGCATACGTAACCCATAGCTAGTTATAATAGTATAAAAAAAACCCCAACTTCAACTTTAAAAAAACTCAGGCTCCCGGCCGAAGGCCGGGAGCCCCCGGAAAGTTATGGAAGGGTCCTACAACTTTTTGATGGCTATTCAGGAAAACTCTAACCTCGGCGCCACGACCTTTCCTTTGCGCCGAAACGACCCCCTGTGATTTTATATCTCGTGAACCAGAACCTGGAGCAAAAAACTTCTGCTGGTAGGATTTTAAGTTGGAGTAGGTAGATATATGCAGGAAAAAAACCGGACCCGAAATCCGAACTTGGAGGGTACTTATGCCTTTCCAAAATTCACATAATGTCCGTGAATTGTCGATTTTGTCGGACTTGAGTGTTGTTTTTAAGCTATATCTTGGAAACGGCTGGGGGGATTTAGATGGGACCTGGGGGGTTATAGGTATGTGGCTATGGGGAATTTTTTGGGATAGGTCGTTTTGGTGCCGCACTTAAGTGTGGCACCGAAATGGCCGGATGAGTGCTTCAAAGTGTTATAACGCGTTTTAGAGTGGTGGGGGTTTTCGCGCCTGGGAGTGATGTTGTAGGGCTGGATTTTGGGAAAATATTTGGTGTTGGACATTAGAGTCTCGGGTGAACTTTTGGGGGTGATATGGTCCAAAGAGTCGGGGTCGAAAAGTCGACTTTTTTAAAGGGTCGTTTCGGGTCTCTTCGATAGCCAGTTCGAAAGAGAGTCCTCTGGGGCTCCGAAAAAGGTATAATATGTTGGGGTCCACTTGAGTCTCAAAAAGTTATCGCGAATGTTCGCAAATGTCGCAAATCTTTTTGAGACTCTAACGTCCTGGGAAAATTTTTTAAAATTTTTCTGACGCCGGATTCGTACTCAGCGGTTGTCAGAGCAACATATAGGGCGAATTTTGGGTCAAAATTCGAAAATTTTGTCCCACCCCTATTTCTAAATTGGGTACGTACGCCTTTTGGGGAATTTAGGGATTTTTTAATCCGACATAACTTTTTTTGGGGTGGAAGGATTGAGACGGGGTTTTTTTCATAAAATCGAGTAAAAAATTAGGTATTTTATCACCCGAGAAAATTTCGAAAAAAGTTGAAACTGAACCTGTAGGGGTCGAATTTCGAAAAACCCAAAATTTTTCGGTTTTTCGAAAAAATTTCGGGTTTTTTGCCGGCAGTTCGGGGCGTAGTTATTTTTCCTGGATCGAGCAGATTTTTCTGCATATTGTTGGATTTTAAAATGTTCAAAGAAAGTTAACTTTAAAAAAGTTATGATTTTTTGAAAATTTGGGTAATTTTTTTGGTCGAAATTTTAGGCCAAAAAATATTTATAATAATCTTCCAGTTCGGTTAAAAAAAGTCCCTGGCCCGAACGAAGTCAGAATATTCTTCATAAAAATGTACATATTTATAATTTAACACACATTTTGTTCCCTTTTTTGGCTGTACTTTAGTACGTGGGTGCAGGCTTTAAATTACAAATGTTATATCATTTGAAAGAGCTAGTCGAGCTGAGTCGAATGCCATCAAAATTAGCTCTAGGAAAAATTTTTGAACCGAGATACAGGCGATTGAAAATCGAAAAACCATAGGGGGACCAAGCACTTTTTTGGGATGAAAAATTCGAAAATGCAAATGATACCTCATTCGAAAGAGCTCCTCGAGCTGAGTCGAATAACACCAAAATCAACGAAATCCGACTTGATTAGACAAAGTTATGATCTTTTATTTTAGCTCCTTACCTATGGCATCTGTGGAGATTTTTGCTGCTACGGAGGCCCCAAATACGTCCAGAGCAAGGGAGATAGGAATAGGTTTATGTTACGAACCCAGACCCATCGCCCGTAGACTCCCCGCGAGGCGCGTGCCGCAAAACCCCGCGCGAAGCGCGGGGTTTTGCACAAGCGCCTCGCCGACGCTCCATAGGTTTAGGTTTTTTGTTTATTTTTTGTGTCATAACTTTGTCTAATCTTGTCCAATCACGGTGATTTTGGTGTCATTCGACTCAGCTCGTCGAGCTCTTTCGAATGAGGTATTATTTGTATAAAAAATTTTTTATTCCAAAAATCGCCCTTTTGGACCTTCGATTTTTAGGAGTCTATATCTCGGTTCATTCAAGTCGGATTCCGTTGATTTTGGTTTTATTCGACTCAGCTCGACGAGCTCTTTCGAATGAGGTATAATTTGCATTTTCGAATTTTTCACCCCAAAAAAGTGCTTGGTCCCCCCTATGGTTTTTCGATTTTCAATCGCCTGTATCTCGGTTCAAAAATTTTTCCTAGAGCTAATTTTGGTGGCATTCGACTCAGCTCGACTAGCTCTTTCAAATGATATAACATTTGTAATTTAAAGCCTGCACCCACGTACTAAAGTGACCCCCTTTTTTAAATATTTAAAATTAATTTTTCGAATTTTACAAACTGAAAAAATTTTTGCTTTTTAAATTTATTTTCGGCTAAACTACAGTTTCCGGATCAGGCTCAGAATTGGAGGATTTATATGTCATTCGAAAGAGCTCGTCGAGCTGAGTCGAACGACACCAAAATTATTCAGCGGAAAAAATTCTGAGCCGAGTTACAGACCCCTAAATTTCAAAAAACCATAGTAAAACAAAAAACCATAGTAAAGTTCAAAAAACCAAAAAACCATAAAAAAACCATCTAATATTCCTTTAAAATCCTCACCTAATTTAACAAACAAAATCTTTCAAAACAATGTTAAAACAAAAAATACTAATAATACCACCAAATATTCTCAAGAATGGATTGGTGTGGTTTGTTGAAGTATATTTACATAAGTATATATCTGAATAACCTGACATTCATTTTTTTCTCAAAAATGTTGACTTATTTTTACATTCCAATCCTACCTTGACCGTAATCTGATACTTTTAATTAAAATTTTTGAAAATAAATATTTTTTGTTTAATTTTATATTTTTTTCCGTTTAACAATTTTAGTCAATCTTTTAGTCAATCTTCTTCTAATTTAATTGTATTTTAATTTATTTATTTAATTAAAATAATTTATTTATTTGTTTTAGACACATACTCGAAAACATTCTGGATATAAACCTTTCTCTTGTGATTGTTGCGAAAAAACATTTCAAAGAAAAGTAAAAACAAATAAGTTAATTAATTTTTATGAAAGAATATTTTTAAAAAAAAAGGTTGACCGTCGCCGACATATGGAAACTCATCATTCAACATATTTAAGAAGAACAACAATACCTTTAATAGAAACTAATAGTTGTAGTAATAGACAAAATGAATTAAGAAAAAATATTATAAAATCTCCAAAAATTACTAAAAAAAAATAATACTAAAAAAACCTCCTGGTGGCCCTTCTTTTGGGGGATTTCGCTTTCAAAAAATCAGGCTCCTCAGCGTTTGCCGAGGGATTTTTTGAGTAGTACATTGGTCCTACAACTTTTGACGGGCTATTCAGGAAAACTCTAACATCGGCGCCAAAACGTACCTCCGCGCCGAAACGGCTGTCGGTAAAATTCAAACGGCTGTAACTCGGAAACGAAAAGTCAGATCAAAAAGTGGTTGGGGAAAGGGCACTGAAGCAGTTCAAGGGCTATAACTCTAAAAAATTTGGAATCCGGGGATCATGCCCTGAGGCGGTAGGCGATGACAAAAATTCACCGATTTTCGGTGGTTTGACCTACCGTGTCCGACGAAATTCACCGACAATTTACAAAATATACACCAATCGAAAGCTCTCATCGAGCTGAGTCTGAAAAAAATTAGTTTAAGTTTTTCTGACCATTTTGCAAAAAGTTATAAAACGCCAAAGGGTCAAAATGTCCAGGACCCCTATCGGGAAGGGTGGCTCCCATTGGGTCTGATTATAACTTTGCTTATGAGAGTCCAAATCGCTCCAACTCTTTTTTCATATGTTAGGGCCCTAAGTGTACTAAAATTTTGTTGTGGGACATTTGAGTCTCGGACTTCGATTTGGGGGTGATATGGTTCAAAAGGTCGAGGTCGAAAAATCGACTTTTTGTAGGAGGTCGAGTCACCCGTTTTCGATAGCCTAAGTGAAAGAGCGTCCCCTGGCGGTCAGAAAAATATATACTTTGTTGGGGGTCCACTTGAGTCTGAGAAAGTTATGGCCAAATTGGCCAAATGTCGCAAATCGGTTTTTAGACTCTAACTTCCCGGGGAATTTTTCAAAAATTTTTCTGAGACCGGATATCGACTCAGCGGGTCCTAAAGCACCATATAGGACGTTTTTTGACCCAACATTAAAAAATTTTTTTTCCCTCGTGTTCCCTTGTGGGCCCAAAACATTTTGTCGTTTTTTATGGGTAGCGGTCTTTTGTACCTTTTTTATATCTCGGGAACGGCTGATGGGAATTGGATGGGACTTGGGGGGATATTAGGTAAACGGTCATGAGGAGTTTAATGGGCATGGTCATTTTGGTGCCGCACTTGAGTGTGGCACCGAAATGGCCGGATAAAAAATTCAAAGTATTATAACGGGTTTTTGAGAAGTGGGGGGTTTTTGGGCCTGGGAGTGATGTTGTAGGGTAAAGTGAGGGGAAGTTATAAATAGTTGGCCACTTGAGTCTCGGGTGAACTTTTGGGGGTCATATGGGTCAATGAGTCAGGGTTTCACAGTAAAATTTTTTTAAAGAGACGGGTCTGCTTTTTTCGATTACCTATTCGAAAGCCCGTCCCCTGGGGCTCCGAAAAAGGTATACTTTGTTGGGGTCCACTTGAGTCTCAAAAAGTTATGGTCAATGTGCGCAAATGTCGCAAAACTTTTTGAGACTCTAACGTCACGGGGAATTTTTTTAAATTTTTTCTGAGACCGGATATGGACTCAGCGCATGTTAATGCCCTATATGGGCCGTTTTTAAACACAAAATATCTAAATTTTTTTCCCGACCTCATTCCAAAAGGGGTACCCCTTTTGGGGATTTTCGCGATTTTTTAAATCGCCATAACTTTTTTTGCTATTTTCGGATTTGGATCGGGTTTTCTTTATAAAATAGAACTAAAAATTATAAATTTTTAGAGCCTAAAAAATTTCGAAAAAAGTCTAAATTGAACCCATAGGGGTCGAATTTCGAAAAACCTAAAATTTTTCGGTTTTTCGAAAACATTTCTGGATTTTTGCCGGCGGTTCGGCCCGAGGGTATTTTTACTGGATAGAGCAGAATTTTCCATTTAAAGGTAACAGTTTTTCATATGTTAAAAGTTCAGTTGATGGTCGTATTGATGTTGATGAACCAGCGCAGTACGCAAAAATGATTTATCGAAGTCCTACGGAGGCCTATTCTCGCTTAATGGGATACAAATATGCTTTCCTTTCCCATACGGTTATAGTATTGCAGATTCATTTACCAGATAATCAAAAGTTATTTTTTAATTCTAAAACTGCTCCTACTGTTCTTGCAAATGTTGAAGATGGCATACTTCCAGATACCCATCTTACTGCTTATTGGACTTTATGGCGAAAAAATATTAACGATCCCGTTATTAGGAGTATTCTTTTTGAGAATTTACCCGAATCATATTCGTTTGATAGCAAGGAGAAAGTATGGCGTAAAAGGAGAATGGCTCAAATTAGAAAAATTACTAAGCCTATTATAGGAAGAATTTTGTCCGTTTCTCCAAGAGAGCCAGAAAAATTCGCGCTGTATGTCCTTACTAAACATTTTCCGGGTGATCCTGATGAGCTAAAAAATGTTAATGGTCATGTTTGTACATCTTTTGCTGATGCTGCCCGGTTAAGGGGTCTTTTTGAAGATAATGGTGTGTGGGAGCGTACTTTAAGAGAGGCGTCTTTTTCGTTAAACCCCTCACAAATGAGGCAATTATTTGCAAATATACTTGTATTTGGCGGGACAGAAAGATGTGTTATTGATGGTTATGTCTTATGGGAAATGTTTAAGGACCAAATGTATGATAGGAGACGGTGTTCAGACGCAGAAAAACTTTTACGTATAGATAGAGCGTTAGCGATAATTGAACGATATTTGTTAAGTAATGGTCGCACTATGGACGAGTTTAGCCTTCCTTTACCAAACAACCCGCTTATAAATGATCCAGATAGAGCTTTAGATGCTTTCTTTTTCCCAAATAATGTTAATAGTGATGAACTGGACGAAACAGTTGACACTTCTGCTTTAGAAAGAGCGAATTTAAATACAGAACAAGATAATTTTTTTAATATGATTCGTGATGCAGTTTTTGATCCAAATTCTGTTAATAAATATTTTTACTTGTCCGGAGATGGTGGCACGGGTAAAACATTTTTATTAAATTATGTTCTTTACCGACTTAGGAGTTTAAATTTAAAAGTTTTGCCAACCGCTTCAACAGGTATTGCTGCAACGAAATTTTATGCAGGGGGTATGACTTTTCACTCTGCTTTTCGTTTTGGGATTAATGTTGAACCTGGGAAACTTCCTTTAGTAAGGTTTGACAGTTTTTTTGGGCGAAGGATTATAGAATGTGATGTCATTATTATTGATGAGATTACCATGTTACATAAGACTGTGTTTGAAAACGTAGACCTTTTATGTCGGACCATGGTTCTGCAAAACAAAGATCATCCTTTTGCCGGGAAAGTTGTAATACTTTCAGGAGACTGGAAGCAATCTTTACCCGTAGTTAATGATTCTACTTCACCTGTTGCTCAAGTTGCTGCTTCCATTCAATCCTCTCATTTGTATCCTCTTTTTCACAAATTTAGACTTGTGCAGAATATGAGAGTGATTCCATCTGAGATACAATTTAAGGATTGGCTTTATACTATTGGTACTGGGACAATCGGTGATGTTGTTAATATTCCACCCAATATGATAGTTAATTCCCGCCAAGAACTTTATGATTTTGTTTTTGATCAAGGGTTTACGATTGCAAGTAACGAACTGTTAAAAAGATTGATATTAGCACCAACAAATAGGGTAGTTGATGCCATAAATTCTGAAATTATAGACATGATTGATTCACCTGAGCACGAATACTTATCTATTGACAACCCAACAAGTGAAAATCCGTTAGTATATAATGCTGCTGATTATGATGTTGCGCAATTGAATAGACTTACTCCTATAGGGATGCCAGCTCATAGTATTAAACTTAAAGTTGGCTCAGTAATCGTATTACTTCAGAATTTAAATACCCAAAAATCTTTGTGTAATGGTACGAGATTAATTGTCACCAATTTACTGTCCAATCTTATTGAAGCGGAGACAATAAATATTGGATCTGATCATGGTATTAGGGTTGGCATTTGTCGTACCAGAAATTCATATGTTGATATTCATCCAGACGGAGTAAGCTTTGAGCGTTTTCAGTTTCCTGTTCGAGTAGCCTTTTGTATGACTATCACTAAAGCTCAGGGTCAAACTTGTGATCGTTTGGGTATTGATTTTAGTGATGAGCCCTTTGCTCATGGACAATTGTATACAGCTTTATCACGAGCTCGAAGTAGTGAATTTATTAGAGTTTTTGCTCCAAATAAAACAAGAAATAATGATGGAGGTGTTCCAATAAGAAATGTTGTTGCCAATGGAATTACTTTTGATTAAATTTAATGTAAAAAAGATAGTTTTTTGTTGAGCTTTTTAATTTGTTCTTGAATGTTGTATTGTGGTAATATTTTTGGTTGAGTTTTTATTATTTATATATCCTTTGTTGTGGAATGGTTTTTTCGGTTTTATATTTAATATTTTATTTGGGGTATGAATTATTTACTTTTGACTGAAATGGTTTTGAATTTACAATTTATTTGTTTGTGATTGTTATTTTCGTTTATTAAAAGTTGTGTTTAATTTATTTGTTTTTCGTTTGAGTGAAGTATATTTAGTATTTTAGTGGAGTTTTTAATTATATTATATAAAATAATATTTGTTGTGTTTTTCCTTTAATGTGGAGTTGATTAGATTTTTTAGAATATTTTGATTGAAATGGGTATATTTTTTGTAATATTGATGTAATGTTGTTTCTATTTATATTATTCTTTATGGGACGGTTTTTTGGGTTGTAATATTAAAAAATAGTATTTTTGGGGTTGTATTATTTAAAAAATTAGTATTTTTGGGGTTGTTTTTAAACAGAATTTTATTTATTTAATTATTTTTATAGTTTAGTTTAAATTTATTTTTTTATTCACTTTTATGTCCAATAGGGGCATAATCGCACGGGAGGCTTTATGCCAACCGGTTAAGTATTTCATTGTTGTTTATTATTTATTTAATTATTATTCACTTTTATGTCCAATAGGGGCATAATCGCACGGGAGGCTTTATGCCAACCGGTTGAGCAATTTCTTTTGTTTTTTATTTATTTGTTTATTTATTTTTCACTTTTATGTCTAATAGAGGCATAATCGCACGGGAGGCTTTATGCCGACCGGTTGAGTATTTCGTTGTTGTTTTTTAATTATTTATTTATTGCTTTTAATTATTTATTATTCACTTTTATGTCCAATAGGGGCATAATCGCACGGGAGGCTTTATGCCAACCGGTTAAGTATTTCATTGTTGTTTTTTTGTTTTTAAGTATAATTTAATAGTATTTTATTATTTATTTTGGGGATTTTTATTATTTATTTTTTTATTATTTATTTTTGGGGTGGGTCCCTCCCACGGGGTACAGGGTTTGCCCGTTTACCTCCGTGCACCTCCACGTGGTGTACCCTGGGCATTGTTGTATAATTATAAAATGTTATACAACAATGGCTAAGCACGGTAAAAAACGGGATGGTTTAAAATATAAAAATTGTAAATGTTTCTAGCAGCGCGCGAAGCGCGCCCCAAAGCCGATAGGCTTTCCAACGGGCAGAGCATAAAAAATCCAAAAGTATTGTAACAAAACCTATTGCATACGTAAGTTACCGCCATCGCATACGTAACCCACAGCTAGTTATATAAGTCTAAAAAAAACCCCAACCTCGCGCTAACTTTAGATAGAACTCTTTTTAAAAAGCTCTAATCTCCGGCAAAATTTGGCCCAGGGGGTAACTTTTGATGGAGAATTCAGGAAAACTATAGATTTTTTTCTGCGATGAACGCTTGGCACCGAAACGTCCATCGTCAAGATGCTATCTCGTGAACCAGAACCTGGAGCAAAAAACTTCTGCTGGGAGGATTTTAAGTTAGAACATGTAGATATATGTAGGAAAAAACCCGGACCCGAAATCCGAACTTGGAGGGTAGTTATGGGTTGGCAAAAATTTTTGGGACCAAACGGGTTTTGGCAAAATTTGGGGTTATTGGGGTGTACGCAATTGTCGCGATGGTGTATCTCGGGAATGGCTTGGGCGATTCGGATGGGGCCTGCGGGGTATTAGGTAAGTCGCTATGGGGAATTTTTTGGGGTGGGTCATTTTGGTGCCGCACTTGAGTGTGGCACCGAAACGGCCGGATGAAAATTTCAACGCGTTATAACGCGTTTTTGAGAAGTGGGGGTTCTTGGGCCTGGGACTGATGTTGGAGGGTGGGATGTTGGGAAGATATTTGGTGTTGGACATTAGAGTCTCAAGTGAACTTTTGGGGGTGATATGGTCCAAAGAGTCGGGGTCGAAAAGTCGACTTTTTTTAAAAGGTCGTTTCAGGTCTCTTCGATAGCCAGTTAGAAAGAGCGTCCCTGGCGGTCAGAAAAAGGTATAATATGTTGGGGGTCCACTTGAGTCTCAAAAAGTTATAGCCGTTGTGGCAAAATGTCCGAAAACTTTCTGAGACTCTAACGTCCCGGGGAAATTTTTTAAATTTTTCTGACACCGGATATGGATTTAGCGGGTGTCAAAGCACCATATAAGTCGAATTTCGGGTCAAAATTCGAAAATTTTGTCCCACCCCTTATTTCCAAAGGGGTATCCCTTTTGGGGGATTTTCGGGATTTTTTGGGGGACCATAACTTTTTTTGGGGTGGAAGAATTGGGATGGGGTTTCCTTCATAAAATCGAGTAAAAAATTAGGTGTTTTTTCACCGGAGAAAATTTCAAAAAAAGTCGAAATTGAACCCGTAGGGGTCGAATTTCGAAAAACCAAAAATTTTTCGGTTTTTTGGAAAAATTTCGGGATTTTTGCCGGCGGTTCGTGCCGAAAGTATTTTTCCTGGATAGAGCAGAATTTTCTGCATATTGTAGGCTTTTAAAATTTTTCAAAAAGGTCAACTTTGAAAAAGTTATGAATTTTTGAAAAATTCGTTGATTTTTCCGGCCAAAATTTTCGGCCAAAAAATTAAATTTTTCAAAATGGCCATAAATAGGCCTAATGTTATATCAATCGAAAGCTCTCATCGAGCTGAGTACAAAAATATTTTTGCAAAATTTTCTGACCATTTTGTACAAAGTTACAAAAGGTCGAAATTTTGGATGTGGGTGGTTTGGGGGCCGAAGGCCCCAAACGGCGGGCCGGAGGCCCGCCGAGCGAGGGCCAAGGCCCGAGCACACCGAGGCCGAAGGCCGAGGAATTTTCTGACCATTTTGTACAAAGATACAAAAGGTCGAAATTTTGTGTGTGGGAGGTTTGGGGGCCGAAGGCCCCCAAACGGCGGGCCGGAGGCCCGCCGAGCGAGGGCCGAAGGCCCGAGCACACCGAGGCCGAAGGCCGAGGAATTTTCTGACCATTTTGTACAAAGTTACAAAAGGTCGAAATTTTGTGTGTAAGAGGTTTGGGGGCCGAAGGCCCCCAAACGGCGGGCCGGAGGCCCGCCGTGCGAGGGCCGAAGGCACGAGCATCCATCCATCGTTGGAAGGCAACGGATTTTCGAGGGCCGAAGGCCCGAGATTTCCATCCATCACTCGAGGCAAGGCAAAAGAGTTTTGAGGGCCGAAGGTCCGAGGCCGAAGGCCGAGGAGTTTGGGGGCGAGGGCCGAAGGCCCGAAGCAACGCTCGGGCCGAAGGCCCGAGCATGCATCCATCCCTCAAGGCAAGACAACGTATTTTCGAGGGCCGAAGGCCCGAGATTTGCACCCATCCCTCGATGCATTTTAAAAGTGAGTCGAGGGCCGAAGGCCCGAGATTGGCATCCATCCCGCAATTCAGAATGTTGTTTAGTCGCGGCGGGCCGAAGGCCCGACGAGATTTCCAAGGCCATCTTTAAATGAAGAAGCAAAAAACTTTCTAGCCGCGCGCGAAGCGCGCCCCAAAGCCGTTAGGCTTTCCAACGGGCAGAGCAAAATTTAAACCCAGAGCAAAATTAAACTGCCATTGCATACGTAAGTTACCGCCATCGCATACGTAACCCACAGCTAGTTATATATATTATAAAAATCTTGGTAGTGCCCCTATTTTTGGGGGGAAAATCGCTAGAAAAAAGTCCTACGCCCCGGCCGAAGGCCGGGGAATTTTTTTGAAGGTGGATTTGTCCTGCAACTTTTTGCGCTCTATTCAGGAAAAATCTGACCTCGGCACTGAAACGTCGTTTTCGCACTGAAACGGCCATGGGTGGTTTTTCAAATGGAAATAGCGAGAAGGGATGAAGTGTTATCAAAAAGTGCTTGCTGGGAGGCACTCAAGTTGGGATGTGTACTATATCGTATAAAAAATTTGGGAGTGATCGGATCAACGCCTGAGGCTGTAGGCGAGTGCGAAAATTGTACATCTCGTCCAAAAATGACACATGATGTCCGACGAAATTCACCGACAATTTATAATCTATATGCCATTCGATAGAGCTCCATGAGTTGGTTATGGGAAAATTTGGTTTAATTTTTTCTGACCATTTTGGGCAAAGTTATGGGACTCAAAAGGTCCAAAATGGCCAGGACCCCTAACGTGAAGGGTGGCTCCCATGGAATGTAATTATAAAAGTGGTTAAACTTGGGCGAATGGTTTCAACTCTTTTTTAGTATATTAGGGCACTAAATGTACTACAATTTTGTTGGGGGACGCAAGAGTCTGGGATTTTTTCCTGACATAGTTATGGGCACCAAAGTGACCTCGCCAAAACCGACTTTTTAACGCGTGAATTGAAACTCGATTTGAGTATCCTATCTTGTAGAGCGCCCCTTGAAACCTCTAAAAATATATACTTTGTTGGGGGTACACTTGAGTCTGGGAAAGTTATAGGGCAAAAAGTGGCATTTTTGGTGCCAAAAGTTGTCGGTTTTTTGAGTATATCTCTGCGGAAAAAAATTTTAAAAATAAACGGTGTTCGGATTCGTGTTCAGGACATATTGGAGCACCATAAAACATATTTTTCTCGAGGTCGAATTTTTGACCCATTTTTGAAGGGGTACCCCTTTTGAAATTTTTTGGTGAAATTTAAATTGGGCATAACTTTGTAAGTTTTTGTCGTAGCCGAACGAATTAAGGGTCAAAAAATAGAGCAAAAAATTACAAATTTTTTGAGCTATTTAAATTTTTGAAAAATTTCGCCCGAGGCCTGGTAGGGTCGATTTTTTGAAAATTCAAATTTTTTGGTTTTTTAAAAATTTCTGGGGTATATCGAGGATGAGGGTGGTTGCAAATATTTTTATAAAATAGAGCAGAATTTTTACTATATATTAAGCTTTTAAAATGTTTCAAAAGGGTTTATTTTTGGGGAGTTATGATTTTTTGAAAAATTACGTAAATCTTTCAGTCGAAATTTTCGGCCAAAAATTTATTTTTTCCAAAATGACTTAAAATAGGGCAAATGTTATATCAATCGAAAGCCCTTATCGAGCTGAAGATGAAAATATTTTTTCTGGAATTTTCTGACCATTTTGTCCAAAGTTACAAAAGGTCGAAATTTCAGGTGTGGGGGTTTGGGGGCCGAAGGCCCCCAAACGGCGGGCCGGAGGCACGCCGTGCGAGGGCCGAAGGCCCGAGCTTAAGATCCATCCCAAAACGAATCGCGAGGGCCGAAGGCCCGAGCTTAAGATCCATCCCAAAACGAATCGCGAGGGCCGAAGGCCCGAGCTTAAGATCCATCCCAAAATGGATCGCGAGGGCCGAAGGCCCGAGTTAAGATCCATCCCAAAATGGGTCGCGAGGGCCGAAGGCCCGAGCTTAAGATCCATCCCAAAATGGATCGCGAGGGTCGAAGGCCCGAGCTTAAGATCCATCCCAAAATGGGTCGCGAGGGCCGAAGGCCCGAGCTTAAGATCCATCCCAAAATGGGTCGCGAGGGCCGAAGGCCCGAGCTTAAGATCCATCCCAAATTGGGTCGCGAGGGCCGAAGGCCCGAGCTTAAGATCCATCCCAAATTGGGTCGCGAGGGCCGAAGGCCCGAAGCAATGAAAAGGCAGGGCTAAACTTTATCGGCGAGGGCCGAAGGCCCGAAGCAATGAAAAGGCAGGGCTAAACTCTATCGGCGAGGGCCGAAGGCCCGAAGCAATGAAAAGGCAGGGCTAAACTTTATCGGCGAGGGCCGAAGGCCCGAAGCAATGAAAAGGCAGGGCTAAACCTTACCGGCGAGGGCCGAAGGCCCGGAGCAATGAAAAGGCAGGGCAAATCTTAATGTTTCTAGCAGCGCGCGAAGCGCGCCCCAAAGCCGTTAGGCTTTCCAACGGGCAGAGCAAAATTTAAACCCAAAGCATACGTCGAGGCAATGCATACGTAACTTACCGCCTGCACCTCAATGGGCACAACTAGTTATATTATACTAAAAAAACCTCCTGGTGGCCCTCTTTTTGGGGGGGATTTTCATTCAAAAAAGTGCACAGCCTCCATGTTTGCTCGAGTATTTTTTTGAGTTGTACATTGGTCCTACAACTTTTTGTCGCGCATTTGGGAAAATTATAGATTTGGCGCCAAAACGTACCGCTGCGCCGAAACGGCCAAGTTGAAAATTCAAACGGGTGTAACTCGGAATGCGAAAGTCAGATCGAAAAACGCTTGGGGAAAGGGCACTGGTCCGGTTCAAGGTCTAAAACTCTGAAAAAAATTTGGAGTCCTCGGATCATGCCCTGAGGCGGTAGGCGATGACAAAAATGGTACACTTTGTCCAAAATCGAGACATGGTGTCCGACGAAATTCACCGACAATTTACAAATTATATACCATTCGAAAGCTCTCGTCGAGCTAAGTCTGAAAAAATTTAGTTTAATTTTTTCTGACCATTTTGTACAAAGTTATAAAACGCCAAAGGGTCAAAATGTCCAGGACCCCTATCGGGAAGGGTGGCTCCCATTGGGTCTGATTATAAAAGTGCTTATGAGAAGCCAAATCGCTCCAACTCTTTTTTCATATGTTGGGGCCCTAAGTGTACTAAAATTTTGTTGGGAGACACTTGAGTCTGGGACTTTGATTTGGGGGTGATATGGTTCAAAAGGTAGAAGTCGAAAAATCGACTTTTTGTAAGAGGTCGAGTCACCCGTTTTCGATAGCCTAAGTGAAAGAGCGTCCCCTGGCGGTCAGAAAAATATATACTTTGTTGGGGGTCCACTTGAGTCTAGAAAAGTTATAGCCAAAATGGCCAAATGTCGCAAATCGGTTTTTAGACTCTAACTTCCCGGGGAATTTTTCAAAAATTTTTCTGAGACCGGATATCGACTCAGCGGGTTCTAAAGCACCATATAGGACGTTTTTTGACCCAAAATTAAAAAATTTTTTTCCCTCGTGTTCCCTTGTGGGCCCAAAACATTTTGTCGTTTTTTATGGGTAGCGGTCTTTTGTACCTTTTTTATATCTCGGGAACGGCTGTTGGGAATTGGATGGGACTTGGGGGATATTAGGTAGTTGCGTATGGGGAGTTTGATAGGCATGGCCGTTTTGGTGCCGCACTTGAGTGTGGCACCGAAATGGCCGGATGAAAAATTCAAAGTGTTATAACGGGTTTTTGAGAAGTGGGGGTTCTGGGGCCTGGGAGTTTTGTTGTAGGGGAGGCTGTGAGAAACTTATAAATAGTTGGACACTTGAGTCTCAGATGAACTTTTGGGGGTCATATGGGTCAATGAGTCGCGGTTTTACAATAAACTTTTTCTGAAGAGTCGGGTCAGCTTTTTTCTATTGCCTATTCGAAAGAGCGTTTCCTGGGGCTCCGAAAAAGGTATACTTTGTTGGGGGTCCACTTGAGTCTCAAAAAGTTATAGCGGATGTTCGCAAATGTCGCAAATCTTTTTGAGACTCTAACGTCCCAGGGAATTTTTTATTAATTTTTCTGAGACCTAATATGGATACAGCGCATCTAAATACACCATATTGGTCGTTTTTTGACCTAAAATTAAAAAAATTTTTTCCCGACCCCATTCCAAAAGGGGTACCCCTTTTGGGGGATTTTCGCGAATTTTAAAGTGACCATAACTTTTTATGGGATTTTCGGATTGGGATGGGGTTTCTTTTGAAAAATAGTCCTAAAAATTAGAAATTTTATCACCGAAGAAAATTTCGAAAAAAGTCGAAATTGAACCCATAGGGATCGAATTTCGAAAAACCCAAAATTTTTCGGTTTTTCGAAAAATTTTCGACATTTTTGCCGGCGATTCTACTCGAACGTATTTTTCCTGGATAGAGCAGATTTTTCTGCATAAAATAAGCTATTAAAATGTTCAAGAAAGGTTAACTTTAAAAAAGTTATGAATTTTTTAAAATTTGGGTGATTTTTCCGGCCAAAATTTTCGGCCTAAAAAATATTTTTTTCAAAATGGATATAAATGGGCCAAATGATATATTAATCGAAAGCTCTCATTGAGCTATGTTTAAAAATAATTTTTGTAAAATTTTCTAAACATTTTGTCCAAAGTTATAGACGGTTAAAGTTTTGAGTCTGGGGGTACTTATCCCTGGTGGGGTACCAAAGGAGGGGTAATAAATTAAAAAGACTTACGTTATATTGTAGAGCATCCTGAAACCCACCAAAAAACATTACTTTTTTGAGGATCCACTTGAGTCTTAAAAAGTTATGTCCAATGTTCGCAAATGTCGGAAATATTTTTGAGACTCTAACGTCCCTGCGAATTTTTTAAAATTTTTTCTGAGACCGGATATGGACTCAGCGCATATTAATACACCACATAGGTCGTTTTTGGTGAAAAAATTCGAAAATTTTTTCCCGACCCCATTCCTAAAGGGGTACCCCTTTTGGGGGATTTTCGGATAATTTTAAGTGACCATAATTTTTTTTAGAATTTTCGGATTGGGATGGGGTTTCTTTATAAAAATAGAACTAAAAATTAGAAATTTTTGAAGCCGAAAAAATTTCGAAAAAAGTTGAAATTGAACCCGTGGGGGTCGAATTTCGAAAAACTCAAAATTTTTCGGTTTTTCGAAAAATTTTCGGGATTTTTGCCGGCGTTTCGCGCTAAAAGTATTTTTCCTGAATAGAGCTTATTTTTCTCTATAGAATAAGCTTTTAAAATTTTTCAAAAAGGTCAACTTTGAAAAAGTTATGAATTTTTTAAAAATTCGGTGATTTTTCTGGCCCAAATTTTCGGCCAAAAAAATAAATTTTTCAAAATGGCCATAAATAGGCCAAATGTTATATCAATCGAAAGCTCTTATCGAGCTGAGTATAAAAATATTTTTTGCAAAATTTTCTGACTATTTTGTAAAAAGTTACAAAAGGTCGAAATTTCGGGTGTGGGGGGCCCAAGGCCCCCAAACGGCGGCCTGAGGCCCGCCATGCGAGGGCCGAAGGCCCGAGCTTTCAACCCATCTATAACACAGAGCAATGGTCAAAGGCAGGGCAGTCTTTACTTGCGAGGGCCGAAGGCCCGAGCTTCAACCCATCTAAAAGGCTGAGAAATAGTCGAAGGCAGGGCGAGGAGATGGCCTCGCCGTTTGGCGAGGGCCGAAGGCCCGAGCTTTCAACCCGTCTAAAGGGCTGAACAATAGTCAAACGCAGGGCAAATTTACCGGCGAGGGCTGAAGGCCCGAGCTTCAACCCATCTAAAAGGCAGAGCAATGGTCAAAGGCAGGGCAAACTTTACCGGCGAGGGCCGAAGGCCTGAAGCAACGCTCGGGCCGAAGGCCCGAGCTTCAACCCATCTAAAAGGCAGAGCAATGGTCAAAGGCAGGGCAAACTTTACCGGCGAGGGCCGAAGGCCTGAAGCAACGCTCGGGCCGAAGGCCCGAGCGATGTCAAAGGCAGGGCAATGTCAAAGGCAGGGCAAACTTTACCGGCGAGGGCCGAAGGCCCGAAGCAACGCTCGGGCCGAAGACCCGAAGCAACGCTCGGGCCGAAGACCCGAGCTTCAACCCTTCTAAAAGGCAGAGCAATGGTCAAAGGCAGGACAAACTTTATCGGCGAGGGCCGAAGGCCTGAAGCAACGCTCGGGCCGAAGGCCCGAGCTTTCAACCCATCTAAAAGGCAGCACAACGAATTAAAAAGCAGGGCTAAACTTTGCCGGCGAGGGCCGAAGGCCCGAGCTTTCAACCCATCTAAAAGGCAGAGCAACGAATTAAAAGCAGGGCTATACTTTGCCGGCGAGGGCCGAAGGCCCGAGCTTTCAACCCATCTAAAAAGCAGAGCAACGAATTAAAAGCAGGGCTATACTTTGCCGGCGAGGGCCGAAGGCCCGAGCTTTCAACCCATCTAAAAGGCAGAGCAACGAATTAAAAGCAGGGCTATACTTTACCTACGAGGGCCGAAGGCCCGAGCTTTCAACCCATCTAAAAGGCAGCACGACGAATTAAAAAGCAGGGCAAAACTTTGCTGGCGAGGGCCGAAGGCCCGAGCTTTCAACCCATCTAAAAGGCAGCACGACGAATTAAAAAGCAGGGCTAAACTTTGCCGGCGAGGGCCGAAGGCCCGAGCTTTCAACCCATCTAAAAGGCAGCACAACGAATTAAAAAGCAGGGCTAAACTTTGCCGGCGAGGGCCGAAGGCCCGAGCTTTCAACTCATCTAAAAGGCAGAGCAACGAATTAAAAGCAGGGCTATACTTTGCCGGCGAGGGCCGAAGGCCCGAGCTTTCAACCCATCTAAAAGGCAGCACAACGAATTAAAAAGCAGGGCTATACTTTGCCGGCGAGGGCAGAAGGCCCGAGCTTTCAACCCATCTAAAAAGCAGAGCAACGAATTAAAAGGCAGGGCACAACTTTACCGGCGAGGGCCGAAGGCCCGAGCTTTCAACCCATCTAAAAGACAGAGCAATGAATTAAAAGGCAGGGCACAACTTTACCGGCGAGGCCGAGCTTTCAACCCATCTAAACGGCAGAGCAACGAATTAAAAGGATGGGCAAACTTTACCGGCGAGGGCCGAAGGCCCAAGCTTTCAACCCATCTAAACGGCAGAGTAACGAATTAAAAGGATGGGCAAACTTTACCGGCGAGGGCCGAAGGCCCGAGCTTTCAACCCATCTAAAAGACAGAACAATGAATGAATATGCAGGGCTTAACTTTACAGGCGAGGGCCGAAGGCCCGAGCTTTCAACCCATCTCTGAAGGCAGGGCTAAACTTTACCAGCGAGGGCCGAAGGCCCGAGCTTTCAACCCATCTGAAAAGCAGAGCAATAGTAAAAGGCAGAGAAAACAACTGGCGAGGGCCGAAGGCCCGAGCTTAAAACCCATCCCGCAACGAATAGCGAGGGCCGCAGGCCCGAAGCAATGAAAAGGCGGGGAAAAACTTACCGGCGAGGGCCGAAGGCCCGAAGCAATGAAAAGGCTGGGCGAAAACATCCATTTTTCAAAAAAATTTTAAAGGTGGCCAAATGATATATCAAATGAAAGCTCTCAGTGAGCTGAGTCAAAAAATAATATCAGAAAAATTTTCTGACCATTTTGTACAAAGTTATTCTTGGGCAAAACTTCGACCATCGCAAATAAACATTCTAGCAGCGCGCGAAGCGCGCCCCAAAGCCGTTAGGCTTTCCAACGGGCACCCCAAACTAAACAGCCAGAGTATCCTAATAGGAATTGCATACGTAAGTTACCGCCATCGCATACGTAACCCATAGCTAGTTATATTATACTAAAAAAAACCCCAACTTCGATTTTAAAAAAAGTCCCTGGCCCGGCCGAAGGCCGGGCCGCTCCTGAAAGTTGTGGAAGGGTCCTACAACTTTTTGAGGGCTATTCAGGAAAAATCCGACTTTGGCGCCATGACTTTTCCTTTGCGCCGAAACGACCCCATGTGATTTTATATCTCGTGAACCAGAACCTGGAGCAAAAAACTTCTGCTGGTAGGATTTTAAGTTGGAGTAGGTAGATATATGCAGGAAAAAACCCGGACCCGAAATCCGAACTTGGAGGGTACTTATGCCTTTCCAAAAATTCACATAATGTCCGTGAATTGTCGATTTTGTCGGACTTGGCCGATGTTTTTGAGGTATATCTCGGGAATGGTTGGGGAGATTTAGATGCGGTCTGGGGGTATTAGGTATGTGGCTACGGCGAATTTTTTGGGGTGGGTCATTTTGGTGCCGCACTGAAGTGTGGCACTGAAACGTCCGGATGCATAATTCAACGCGTTATAACGCGTTTTTGAGAAGTGGGGGTTCTTTGGCCTGGGAGTGTTGTTGGAGGGTGGGATGTTGGGAAAATATTTGGTGTTGGACATTTGAGTCTTGGATGAACTTTTGGGGGTGATAAGACTCAAAGAGTCGGGGTCGGAAAGTCGACTTTTTTTAAAAGGTCGTTTCGGGTCTCTTCGATAGCCAGTCCGAAAGAGCGTCCCCTGGCGGTCAGAAAAAGGTATAATATGTTGGGGGTCCACTTGAGTCTCGAAAAGTTATAGCCAGTGTGGCAAAATGTCGTGAACCTTTTTGAGACTCTAACGTCCCGGATCAATTTTTAAAAATTTTTCTGACACCGGATTCGTACTCAGCGCATGCCAGAGCACTATATAGGTCGAATTTCGGGTCAAAATTCGAAAATTTTGTCCCACCCCTTATTTCCAAAGGGATCCCCTTTTGGGGGATCTTTTGGGGAATCCCCTTTGGGGGATTTTCGGGATTTTTAAGTCGACATAACTTTTTTTGGAATTCTCGGATTGGGATGGGGTTTCTTTCTAAAAATAGACCTAAAAATTAGGTGTTTTTTGACCGAAGAAAATTTCGAAAAAATTCGAAATTGGGGGTGTAGGGGTCTCATTTAGAAAAACCCAAAATTTTTCGGTTTTTCGAAACTTTTTCGGGATTTTTGCCGACCGTTCGAGCCGCATGTATTTTTCCTGTATAGAGGAGATTTTTCTGCATAGGATAAGCTTTTAAAATTTTCAAAAAAGGTTAACCTCGAAAAAGTTATGATTTTTTGAAAATTTCGTTGAATTTTTCGGCCAAAATTTTCGGCCAAAAAAATAAATTTTTCAAAATGGCCATAAATGGACCAAATGTTATATCATTTGAGAGCACTTATCGAGGGGAGTCTAAAAATATTTTTTCCAAAATTTTCTGACTATTTTGGCCAAAGTTACAAAAGGTCAAAATTTTGGGGGTGGGGGTACTCGCATACTTTTATCACCGTCAAAAGTTCGTCCCAGACTCAAATGCCCAACTGCTTATAAGTTCCCCGCATTATACCCTGCAACATAACTCCCAGCCACTAAACCCTCCGGCCTTTCAAAAAACCATTATAACGCGTTGAAATTTTCAACCGGCCATTTCAGTGCCACACTTGAGTGCGGCACCAAAATGGCCCTGTTCATTGAATTCCCCATGGTCGATTACCTATAATCCCATTGCATTTTTGCCCCATTTGGTCTTTTTTTGATTTTGACCATTTTTCCATGTACCCTTTTGTCGAAAAAAGGGCTGCAGCTTTTATTTTTCCATTTTTTTAATTTTTTTAATTTTTTAAAAATCCCCCTAAAATTTAATTTTACTTTAATGGGGAACTGCTGGGGCTTTTTAGCGGAAATTTGGGGTAGTAGGTAATAGGACCTGGGGAGTTCATTGGGCATGTTCATTTTGGTGCCACACTTGAGTGTGGCACTGAAAGGTCCTACTTCGGGAACTTTTTCTCCGTTTGGGTTTAAACATGGGGATATAGGTAATCGACCTTGGGGAATTCAGCTAGCATGGTCGTTTTGGTGCCACACTTGAGTGTGGCACTGAAACGGTCGTTTTTTTCCAAATACCCCAAAATTAATTTTTAATTAAACTTTTATATATTTTTTCATTTCTAGCCTAAAAAATTAAAATATTTTAATTCAAAAAATTATTTTTATTCAACATAACATAATTTTTCTATTTTTCCAAAAATTTAAATTTTTCGACAACAACAACAAACTTCAATTAATTTTATTTTTTCATCAACAACAACATCCAGTTTCTTCAAATATTTTTATTAATTTATTCAAAATCAACTCAACACCAACACATCTCTTCAAAAATACAATTATGGTTTGTTTTAACATTTATAATTTTTTTAAAAACAAATTTTTTTTGAAAGAAAAAAATCCCACGGATGTGGGTAGCGCATTTGTATGACCACTATGCGGAGGGGTCATGCCGGTTTTTTCTCAGAAATGGGCGGAGCCGGCATGATCGGGGATTGGGTCATGCCCGTTTCCCTTTTGGGGGTATGGGAAGGCTCCCCTTCCTTCTGCACAGTGGGACAGTACAACCACTGTGCGGACGGGTCATGCCGGTTTTTTCCCATAAATGGGCGGAGCCGGCATGATCGGGGATTGGGTCATGCCCGTTTCCCCTTTTGGGGGTACGGGAAAGCTCCCCATTCCTTCTGCACAGTGGGAAAGGACAACCACTGTGCGGACGGGTCATGCCAAAATTTTTTTAATTTTAATTAACTTCAAAATTTTTAAAAAATTTTTTTATTTTTAAGGTTTCTCAACGCCTGCTCCCCTTAATCAATATGTTTGGTGGGTGGTCTTTCTTGTGAGTTTTGTTTTTTAAATATTTTAATTCCCCAATTCGGTTTCCTTCCCTGTCGGGGGAAGAAGATCTTGTACCCCCGTATGGGGAGAATGTGGGGCACCAAGACGCGGGGGAGAACAAATACGCGTCTTGATGCCTCACTTGTGCGGAGGGGTCATGCCAAAATTTTTTTTAATTTAAATAAACTTACTTTTTTACAATATTTTTATTTTCAGTGTTTCTCAACTTACTGCTCCCTTAGTTCAATATACTTGGTTGGTGGTCTTTGTTTTGAGTGAGTTTATTGTTGAAAAAATTTTAAATATGTTTTTAACTAAACTTTTATTGAAAAATATTTTTTTGGGAAAATTCTTAAACATTTTCGCAATTTTTGGGGAAAAACTTTAAATAGTTAAACATTTTTCCAAAAAATTTTTGATAAATATTTTTGAAATTTCATATCTAAAATTTTAATTTTCAATTTTTTTTTTGTTTTATCCGTTTTTGCGAAGGGTTTACTTCCGTTCACATTAAAAGGGGACTATGCATGACCTCTTCTGCACTAGAAACACAGAGAGGCATGCAAGTTCCCCTTGTGCCCCATTCCGTGGAAAAACCTGTATCACAAGGTTTCGGGTCCTCGCCTTGAAGGCCCACGGGATGGGATGAGAACGTGGAGCAACAATACTTGGGGGAAGAATAACTCCTTGTATTGATGCTTCACTGTGCCGACGGGTCATGCCAAAATTTTTCAAAAATCAAAAAAACTAAAATTTTTTAATTTTTACATTTATCATTTTAGTGTCAACACTTGCTCTATCTTTGAATCAACTTTTGGTGGTTTGCTTTTGGTTTCGTAATATTTTTGTTTTTAATCTTTTCGGCTTTTTCGGAAAAATTTTTTTAAACTAAATTTGCTAAATTCTTTAAAAATTTAGAAATTTTCGATACTTTTCGATATTTTTTTCAGAATTCAAAATTTTAATTTTATTATTGACCCCTGAGAGACGGCTGCACTAACGTTGCAGTACGACTCAGCCTTTTAAAAATGGCTTTGCGTGGTGGGCCAATTACACACCACGTGAAAAATATCCTTTACAGATGGGGATGCCACACATCTGTCCCCAAATTAAAAATGGCCTCTGGTGGGCTTGATGCACCAGGAAAAATAGTCTGCTGGCGGACTCTTCAACTGTTCTCAGCCTGACCAGCTGTTAATGGTTGGGACACCAGTACCCATTTTGCACTTTTTTGGTCGTAGAGTGAAAGCCGTGTTCAACACGGTGGGCAACTCTACTTTTTGTTAAATTAATTCATCTTATTTTTTTTATTATTTTGTTGCCTTTAATTCGTTTTCTTTTTTGCCTTGATCCGTCGCGTTATTATTTTCATTAGTGTTTTTAATTTTTGATTGAAACTTTATCGCGTTTTGTCGTTTTACATTGTTTTCGCATTTTTCGTTTTTTTTCGAGTTACACTTAATTTATTTTCTTTTTTTCAGATATTTTAAATAATTTATTTATTTTCTTTATTTTAAATGCCTTCAAGACAGCAAAACAACCGGAGGAAACGTAAGTTAAGTTATTTGGCTGAAGGTACGTTTGGTAGTGATGCAACTAATAGTTGCGATGTTGAAGGTGTTTCCAATGATGGTAAATCTTTGAATGTTAATTCACCCGGGGTTAGTTTTGGTGATGGTATTTTAGATAGTGTATCAATGGTTGATGGTGTTGAATTACATTCAGAAAATGTTTTGGTTGAATGTGGGAGTAGTGCTTTAAATAGTGTGGTTGAAGGTACGAATGATAGGGTTTTAATGGGTGATGGTTCTGAAATTAGGGGTTCTAATGTTGATGGTTCGTTACCTGGGAGTTCTTTGGGTGATGGTGTTATTTTTGAAAATATTTTGGTTGATAGTTTTTTGGTTGATGGTTCTTTAGTTGGGAATTCTGTTGACAAAGGGAATTTAAGCAATTTTTTGTTAGGAGACCAAGATACTGTGTCTGTAGTGTCTCAGAGTGTTTCTATGGGTAGTGAAGTGTCGTATGAAAAAGTTCAAGGGGTAGACCTAAAAAAGTTAAACGTAGTGGTCGGCCTAAGAAATCCAATGTGATTGCAAATAGTTGTGTTATGGAAGTAAATAATAATGTTCAAACTTTAATGTCAATGCAGAACAATAACGAAACTTTTAATATTAACGAGCCTCTACACATAGTTAATGCTCCATGTAATAATAATATGAACTGTGTTCCAGAATTTTTATCTATTGATTTGTTAGATGTTCCGTTTGGTCCAATGCCTAATATTGCAAATAGAATTTTTAGTGATGATATTGTTTTTTCAAGGCCCGAAATTAATAGTTTGTGGTCAGATCCTAATATGTGGTTACAAGATAGTTTCGTGTTTATCTATTTAAAATTTTTGTCATATCGTTCTAATTTAAATGTTGTTGTTGTCTCGCCTCAGTTTGCTGTTGTGGATTATCATTTTGGGCAGGGTGTTGATCCTCTTAATATTTTTGATTATTGTTATAACTATAACCAGGATTATGATATTTTGTTGATTCCAATTGTATTTCCTGGACATTTTGGGTTGGTAATTTTTGATCGTTCTGATCGTGCTACTTTTTCTTGTATTTTTGTTGACTCCTTGCCTTCTGTTAATCGTTTAACCGATGTTTCTTGCGGTGTTTTTGATCAAAGGCGTGTTGATTTGATTAAAAGGTGTATTTGTGATTTGACACCTGGTCTTTTTGTTGACAGTATTAATATTCAAGTTTTGCCACGTTCTCAATTTACTGAACAAAGAGATGGGATTAATTGTGGATTTTATGTTTGTCTTTATTCGGAATTGTTTTTATTTAATAATAAATCGTTAATAATTCCAAATTTAAATATTCAGTATGAGAGGAAACGTATTTTATGGCACCTTTCGCAATTGCTTCTTTCGAATGATATTGATTATGTTGGGATTTTTGATTATAATCCTAGAAATGTACAAGTGAATGAAAATGTTTTTAATTTTAATCTTGATTTTGGTACTGATTTAGATGATAATTGTGTTGTTAATAATTTTCCAGTAGTCAATATTGAACCAGATCCACCTTCAGAAAATTTAAGGAGGTCTGAAAGGATTAAGTTGATGCAAAAGAATGATGTTTCTGAATTAAATATAAGTAAAATTTCACTTAAAACGTTGAACGAAATTACATCTAATTGTCATAGAGCTCATAAATTATTTCCGTGTGCAGATGTGCGAGCTAGACACGTCGTTAATTATTACGATTCAGGAAATCTAGGAGATGAAGATTGCTATTATTGCGGTGCAATGTTATTTAAATCTGAAGTTAATGATGCACACTTTAAAAAATTTAAAAACTTCATCTTCGTATTGTTGTCGTTGTGGTTTAGTTGTTCTCCCTTCATTTAAACCGCATCCGCAGTTATTAAGAGATTTAACTATGGGCGATACACAAGAATCTTTAGATTTTTTAAAGAAACAAAATATTTATAATTCTCTATTGGCGTTTGCGTCTGTTTTCGTTGCACATAGAGAAACCAAACTCGATGGTGGTATTAGTTACATGTTAAACGGTGAATTTGTTAGGAAACTGAGTTCGATGATTTCAGGCGATTCAGGGCCCTCATTTTCCCAATTATATATATTAGATGCTGATACAGCATTTAAACACAGAGTTTCTAATATTGCATATGGTGGGGATAGAGTCAATCCAGATGTGTTAAAGCGTTTAGACACTCTTCTTAGAGATTGCCACCCTCTCGCAAATACTTATAAAAATTTTCATGAACAATATTTAGATAAATTAAGCAGGGATGGCCCAGATTCAGTGGAAAATTTTAGACTTGTACTTTTGGAAGAGCGTGAAGCGCCTGAGTTGATAAAAGATAATTCCTTACATGTCAGACAAGTGAACCTTCCTACAGAGGAAACTTTATTTTCATTACATACCGAATCAAGTGAACCTCCTATTATTAAAGGGCTTTTTATCACTAATGAGGAAGGGAAATTATTTATTTTTAAACCACATCATCCTCAAACTGACACTTTGTGTTACCCTCTTTTATTTCCGTGTGGGGATGATAGTTACCACCCTAAGATTCCTTTTGCTAGAAAAGTGTTAAATGAAGATACAAGTGATAATGAGTGTTCTGATTGCGAAGATGATCCTCTTTTAGATACTAAGCGCAAAACTATTAGTATTCGTGATTATGTTAAATATAGATTAGCAGTAAGAAAACAGGAAGATTATCATAATATTTGGAATTCTGGGGGAGGCTTAAGTCAAAAATTTGCTTTAGACTACACAGCAAGGATAGATTCTGATGTGGCAGATTATTTGCGAAGGGACGATTTAGATTTAAGAGCTTCTCTTCCTGAGCCTGCTTTAAGATGGTTAGCAAGAGACAGTAATGCCAATAGTATTGCAGATATAGGACACTGTGTTATGTTTAGAAAAGAGCATCCTGGCACAAGGCCATATTTTCAAGACATGTTTTACGACGCGACTACTCTTATGGCAAGAAGCCGAAAACCTGAAAATGCGTCCTTTATGTTTACATTTACGAGTAATCCACGGTGGCCAGAAATTAAAAGAAATATGTTACGTGATAACCAGAAAAGCGTGGATAGATTTGATATTATTAGCAGAGTATATGAAGATAAACTAAGAGAAATTCATTACTTATTAAATAAAAAACATATTTTCGGAAAAATTTTAGGTTATGCAGAAAGTAGGGAGTTCCAAAAAAGGATTGGCGGTCCTCATTTACATAGAGTTTTTTGTACTGATATTGTTGCAACGCCCGATAATATTTCTAATTTAATTTGGGCACATATACCTCCTGAACCTCCTGCAACCGATAATTCACCATGGGCTAATTTTATGAGAAAGGTCCGCGAATTATTACCCTTTTATCAGTTTCATGACTGTGGGGAACATTGTAAGAAAGCTAATGGGAAATGTAAAAAGGACTTTCCGAAACCTTATAGTAACATAACAATTTTACACGCTAATAAGCCGGCAGTATATTATCGGCCCAGTCCAGACGATGGCGGTGAAACATTAAAAATAAAACGGGGTAGAGCGTGGATAACTTATGATAATACGAAAGTAGTGCCATATAATCCGCTCATTTTAGTTATGTTTGAATGCCACCATAATTTAGAATTCGCTTACGGCCAAACAGATAATTTAAAATATGCGTTAAAATATCCTTTTAAGGGGTCCAGCTTTTCTTACGTACGGAGTGAAGTTAACGGTCTTATAACTGTAGATGAACCGTTGCATTATGCAAGAATGATATACCGTAGCCCGACTGAGGCATATTCTCGGATTATGTCTTTCAAATATGCATTTTTATCACATATAGTAATACCGTTAAGTATTCATTTACCAGACAACCAGAAAATTTATTTTACGAGTAAAAATGCAAGTAAAATTATTAGTGCTATTAATGCAGGTAAAATTCCAGATTCACGTCTTTCGGCTTATTGGAAGTTATGTATTTCTGATTCTGCAGCTAAAAATATTCTTTTTGAAAATATTCCTGAAACATATGCATTTAATAAAAATGATAAAGTTTGGAAAAAGTTAAATATTTCTGAGAAAAATAAAAATCGTAAACCTCGTATCGGAAGAATTTATACCGTGTCCCCGAGAGATCCAGAATTGTTCGCTTTATATATTTTAACTAAACATTTTCCTGGGACACCAAAAGATTTGTTAACTGTTAATGGACATGAATGTCAAACCTTTGCCGAAGCGGCAAGATTGCGAGGGTTATTTGAAGATAATAATGTATGGGAGCGTACTTTAAGAGAAGGGTCAATATCTCTCAATCCTTCCCAAATGAGACAGTTGTTTGCAAATATACTTGTATTTGGTGGTACTGAAAAGTGTGTGATAGATGGGCTTTTACTTTGGAACATGTTTGTTGATCATTTTTATGATAGGAGGTGTACAGAAGCAGAGAAATTAATACGTATTGATAGAGCTTTAGCAATTATAGAAAAACTTTTATTAAGTAACGGTCGTAGTTTACAAGAATTTAACCTCCCTCTTCCCAATAATTCAATAAGAAACAATCCTGATAGAGCTCTTGATGAATTTTTCTTTCCACATCATATTAATGATGATGAAATGGATGAAGCTATAGATACCTCTATTTATGATAACACAAACTTAAATCCTGAACAGCAAAGATTTTTTAATTTAATTAGAGCTTCAGTTTTAGATCCTAATACTAAAAATAAATTATTTTTCTTGTCTGGAGATGGAGGTACGGGGAAAACTTTCCTCCTTAATTATATTATTTATAAATTACGAGAAATGAGATTAAAAGTATTAGCAACCGCTTCGACCGGTATAGCAGCCACAAATTTTTACGCGGGAGGAATGACATTCCATTCAGCTTTTAGATTCGGTATTAATGTGGAACCTGATGTAATTCCACCCGTAACCGTAGATAGTTACTTTGGGCGCAGAATAATTGAAGCTAATTTGGTAATAGTAGATGAAGTCACAATATTAAATAAAACAATTTTTGAAAACGTAAATCTTTTATGTAAGAAGTTAATTCCTCAATATAATAACGAACCGTTTGCGGGAAAAATTGTAATAATATCAGGTGATTGGAAGCAGTCTCTTCCTGTAGTTGAGGAATCTTCGGCTCCTGGAGCACAGGTAGCAGCGTCGATTCAATCCTCGGAGTTGTATGGAAGATTTGAAAAACATAGATTAATGCAGAATATGAGAGTAATTCAGTCGGAAATCGCATTTAAGGATTGGCTTTATAGTATAGGAACAGGACAAATGGGTGATTCTGTTATAATCCCAGAAGCAATGCGAGTTAATTCAAGGCAAGAATTGTATAGATTCGTATTTAATACAGGTTTTGATGCACCTGTTGCAGATTTGTTAAAACGTTTGATTCTTTCGCCAACTAATAGAGTAGTAGATGTGATCAACTCAGAAATTATTGATTTAATAAACGCGCCTCTTCACGAGTATTTGTCAATAGATAGCCCTACAAGTGAGAACCCGTTTGCTTATAACTTAGCCGATTATGAAGTAGCTCAATTAAACAGATTAACACCTAAGGGGTTGCCAGCGCACAATATAAAGCTTAAAGTGGGTGCAGTAATAGTATTGCTTCAAAATTTAAATACTCAAAAGGGGTTGTGTAACGGTACCAGAATGATTGTTAGGCGTTTACATCAAGATTTAATTGAAGCGGAAACTATAAGTGGTTCTTCAGAACGTGGTATTGTTGTGGGAATTTGCAGAGCAAGAAATAGCTATAAGGAACTGCGTCCGGACGGAGTTAGTTTTGAAAGATTCCAATTCCCAATAAGGGTAGCATTTTGTATGACAATAACTAAAGCTCAGGGGCAAACATGCGAACGTTTAGGAATTGATATTCTTGATGAACCATTCGCACATGGTCAGACTTATACGGCTTTTTCGAGATGCAGAAGTGGGGAAAATATTAGAGTATTTGCACCTGGAAAAACGCCCGATAATAATGGGAATGTATCAATGAGAAATGTAGTAGCAAGAGGAATCCGTTTTGATTAAGTTTTATAATATAGTAGAATGAAAAATAGTATTAAAATTTAGGTTAAACTTCTTTTAGGGGTATACTTTCAAATAAAAAAATAAGGTTAAATTTTAGGGGTATACTTTCAAATAAAAAAAAGGATAAATTTTATAGGCAAACTTTAAATTAAAAATAACAAAAAGGCCATAAAAAAGAATGAGACCACTTCAACATTCTTTAAAAAAGAACGAGACCACTTCAACGTTCTAAAAAATAAAAGGCCAAAATAAATAAAAAATAAAAAGGCCAAAAGAGTGAGACCACTTCAACACTCTTTAAAAAGAACGAGACCACTTCAACGTTCTAAAAAATAAAAAGGCCAAAATAAATAAAATAAAAAGGCCAAATAGAGTGAGACCACTTCAACACTCTATAAAAAAGAACGAGACCACTTCAACGTTCTAAAAAAAGGCCAAAATAAAAAAATAAAAAAAGGCCAAAAGAGTGAGACCACTTCAACACTCTTTATAAAGAACGAGACCACTTCAACGTTCTAAAAAAAGGCCAAAATAAATAAAAAAATAAAAAAGGCCAAAAGAGTGAGACCACTTCAACACTCTTTAAAAAGAACGAGACCACTTCAACGTTCTAAAAAATAAAAGGCCTAAATAAAAAAAGGCCAAAATAAATAAAATAAAAAAGGCCAAAAGAGTGAGACCACTTCAACACTCTTTAAAAAGAACGAGACCACTTCAACGTTCTAAAAATAAAAAAGGCCAAAATAAATAAAAAATGGCCAAGAGTCAGACCACTTTAACATTATAAGTAAGAATTCCGACCCCAATGGGGCGGGGTACAGGGTTTGCCCGTTTACCTCCGTGCACCTCCACGTGGTGTACCCTGGGCATTGTTGTATAATTAAAAAATGTTATACAACAATGGCTAAGCACGGTAAAAAACGGGAAGAGTTGAAATTAAATAAATTATGTGACTGTTTCTAGCCGCGCGCGAAGCGCGCCCCAAAGCCGTTAGGCTTTCCAACGAGCAGAGCAAAATTTTACTGCCAGAGTATCCTAATAGGAATTGCATACGCACAACGCCGCCATCGCATACGTAACCCATAGCTAGTTATATTATACTAAAAAAAACCTCCTGGTGGCCCTCTTTTTGGGGGGGATTTTCATTCAAAAAAGTGCACAGCCTCCATGTTTGCTCGAGTATTTTTTTGAGTTGTACATTGGTCCTACAACTTTTTGTCGCGCATTTGGGAAAATTATAGATTTGGCGCCAAAACGTACCGCTGCGCCGAAACGGCCAAGTTGAAAATTCAAACGGGTGTAACTCGGAATGCGAAAGTCAGATCGAAAAACGCTTGGGGAAAGGGCACTGGTCCGGTTCAAGGTCTAAAACTCTGAAAAAAATTTGGAGTCCTCGGATCATGCCCTGAGGCGGTAGGCGATGACAAAAATGGTACACTTTGTCCAAAATCGAGACATGGTGTCCGACGAAATTCACCGACAATTTACAAATTATATACCATTCGAAAGCTCTCGTCGAGCTAAGTCTGAAAAAATTTAGTTTAATTTTTTCTGACCATTTTGTACAAAGTTATAAAACGCCAAAGGGTCAAAATGTCCAGGACCCCTATCGGGAAGGGTGGCTCCCATTGGGTCTGATTATAAAAGTGCTTATGAGAAGCCAAATCGCTCCAACTCTTTTTTCATATGTTGGGGCCCTAAGTGTACTAAAATTTTGTTGGGAGACACTTGAGTCTGGGACTTTGATTTGGGGGTGATATGGTTCAAAAGGTAGAAGTCGAAAAATCGACTTTTTGTAAGAGGTCGAGTCACCCGTTTTCGATAGCCTAAGTGAAAGAGCGTCCCTGGCGGTCAGAAAAATATATACTTTGTTGGGGGTCCACTTGAGTCTAGAAAAGTTATAGCCAAAATGGCCAAATGTCGCAAATCGGTTTTTAGACTCTAACTTCCCGGGGAATTTTTCAAAAATTTTTCTGAGACCGGATATCGACTCAGCGGGTTCTAAAGCACCATATAGGACGTTTTTTGACCCAAAATTAAAAAATTTTTTTCCCTCGTGTTCCCTTGTGGGCCCAAAACATTTTGTCGTTTTTTATGGGTAGCGGTCTTTTGTACCTTTTTTATATCTCGGGAACGGCTGTTGGGAATTGGATGGGACTTGGGGGATATTAGGTAGTTGCGTATGGGGAGTTTGATAGGCATGGCCGTTTTGGTGCCGCACTTGAGTGTGGCACCGAAATGGCCGGATGAAAAATTCAAAGTGTTATAACGGGTTTTTGAGAAGTGGGGGTTCTGGGGCCTGGGAGTTTTGTTGTAGGGGAGGCTGTGAGAAACTTATAAATAGTTGGACACTTGAGTCTCAGATGAACTTTTGGGGGTCATATGGGTCAATGAGTCGCGGTTTTACAATAAACTTTTTCTGAAGAGTCGGGTCAGCTTTTTTCTATTGCCTATTCGAAAGAGCGTTTCCTGGGGCTCCGAAAAAGGTATACTTTGTTGGGGGTCCACTTGAGTCTCAAAAAGTTATAGCGGATGTTCGCAAATGTCGCAAATCTTTTTGAGACTCTAACGTCCCAGGGAATTTTTTATTAATTTTTCTGAGACCTAATATGGATACAGCGCATCTAAATACACCATATTGGTCGTTTTTTGACCTAAAATTAAAAAAATTTTTTCCCGACCCCATTCCAAAAGGGGTACCCCTTTTGGGGGATTTTCGCGAATTTTAAAGTGACCATAACTTTTTATGGGATTTTCGGATTGGGATGGGGTTTCTTTTGAAAAATAGTCCTAAAAATTAGAAATTTTATCACCGAAGAAAATTTCGAAAAAAGTCGAAATTGAACCCATAGGGATCGAATTTCGAAAAACCCAAAATTTTTCGGTTTTTCGAAAAATTTTCGACATTTTTGCCGGCGATTCTACTCGAACGTATTTTTCCTGGATAGAGCAGATTTTTCTGCATAAAATAAGCTATTAAAATGTTCAAGAAAGGTTAACTTTAAAAAAGTTATGAATTTTTTAAAATTTGGGTGATTTTTCCGGCCAAAATTTTCGGCCTAAAAAATATTTTTTTCAAAATGGATATAAATGGGCCAAATGATATATTAATCGAAAGCTCTCATTGAGCTATGTTTAAAAATAATTTTTGTAAAATTTTCTAAACATTTTGTCCAAAGTTATAGACGGTTAAAGTTTTGAGTCTGGGGGTACTTATCCCTGGTGGGGTACCAAAGGAGGGGTAATAAATTAAAAAGACTTACGTTATATTGTAGAGCATCCTGAAACCCACCAAAAAACATTACTTTTTTGAGGATCCACTTGAGTCTTAAAAAGTTATGTCCAATGTTCGCAAATGTCGGAAATATTTTTGAGACTCTAACGTCCCTGCGAATTTTTTAAAATTTTTTCTGAGACCGGATATGGACTCAGCGCATATTAATACACCACATAGGTCGTTTTTGGTGAAAAAATTCGAAAATTTTTTCCCGACCCCATTCCTAAAGGGGTACCCCTTTTGGGGGATTTTCGGATAATTTTAAGTGACCATAATTTTTTTTAGAATTTTCGGATTGGGATGGGGTTTCTTTATAAAAATAGAACTAAAAATTAGAAATTTTTGAAGCCGAAAAAATTTCGAAAAAAGTTGAAATTGAACCCGTGGGGGTCGAATTTCGAAAAACTCAAAATTTTTCGGTTTTTCGAAAAATTTTCGGGATTTTTGCCGGCGTTTCGCGCTAAAAGTATTTTTCCTGAATAGAGCTTATTTTTCTCTATAGAATAAGCTTTTAAAATTTTTCAAAAAGGTCAACTTTGAAAAAGTTATGAATTTTTTAAAAATTCGGTGATTTTTCTGGCCCAAATTTTCGGCCAAAAAAATAAATTTTTCAAAATGGCCATAAATAGGCCAAATGTTATATCAATCGAAAGCTCTTATCGAGCTGAGTATAAAAATATTTTTTGCAAAATTTTCTGACTATTTTGTAAAAAGTTACAAAAGGTCGAAATTTCGGGTGTGGGGGCCCAAGGCCCCCAAACGGCGGCCTGAGGCCCGCCATGCGAGGGCCGAAGGCCCGAGCTTTCAACCCATCTATAACACAGAGCAATGGTCAAAGGCAGGGCAGTCTTTACTTGCGAGGGCCGAAGGCCCGAGCTTCAACCCATCTAAAAGGCTGAGAAATAGTCGAAGGCAGGGCGAGGAGATGGCCTCGCCGTTTGGCGAGGGCCGAAGGCCCGAGCTTTCAACCCGTCTAAAGGGCTGAACAATAGTCAAACGCAGGGCAAATTTACCGGCGAGGGCTGAAGGCCCGAGCTTCAACCCATCTAAAAGGCAGAGCAATGGTCAAAGGCAGGGCAAACTTTACCGGCGAGGGCCGAAGGCCTGAAGCAACGCTCGGGCCGAAGGCCCGAGCTTCAACCCATCTAAAAGGCAGAGCAATGGTCAAAGGCAGGGCAAACTTTACCGGCGAGGGCCGAAGGCCTGAAGCAACGCTCGGGCCGAAGGCCCGAGCGATGTCAAAGGCAGGGCAATGTCAAAGGCAGGGCAAACTTTACCGGCGAGGGCCGAAGGCCCGAAGCAACGCTCGGGCCGAAGACCCGAAGCAACGCTCGGGCCGAAGACCCGAGCTTCAACCCTTCTAAAAGGCAGAGCAATGGTCAAAGGCAGGACAAACTTTATCGGCGAGGGCCGAAGGCCAGGGGCAACGCTCGGGCCGAAGGCCCGAGCTTTCAACCCATCTAAAAGGCAGCACAACGAATTAAAAAGCAGGGCTAAACTTTGCCGGCGAGGGCCGAAGGCCCGAGCTTTCAACCCATCTAAAAGGCAGAGCAACGAATTAAAAGCAGGGCTATACTTTGCCGGCGAGGGCCGAAGGCCCGAGCTTTCAACCCATCTAAAAAGCAGAGCAACGAATTAAAAGCAGGGCTATACTTTGCCGGCGAGGGCCGAAGGCCCGAGCTTTCAACCCATCTAAAAGGCAGAGCAACGAATTAAAAGCAGGGCTATACTTTACCTACGAGGGCCGAAGGCCCGAGCTTTCAACCCATCTAAAAGGCAGCACGACGAATTAAAAAGCAGGGCAAAACTTTGCTGGCGAGGGCCGAAGGCCCGAGCTTTCAACCCATCTAAAAGGCAGCACGACGAATTAAAAAGCAGGGCTAAACTTTGCCGGCGAGGGCCGAAGGCCCGAGCTTTCAACCCATCTAAAAGGCAGCACAACGAATTAAAAAGCAGGGCTAAACTTTGCCGGCGAGGGCCGAAGGCCCGAGCTTTCAACTCATCTAAAAGGCAGAGCAACGAATTAAAAGCAGGGCTATACTTTGCCGGCGAGGGCCGAAGGCCCGAGCTTTCAACCCATCTAAAAGGCAGCACAACGAATTAAAAAGCAGGGCTATACTTTGCCGGCGAGGGCAGAAGGCCCGAGCTTTCAACCCATCTAAAAAGCAGAGCAACGAATTAAAAGGCAGGGCACAACTTTACCGGCGAGGGCCGAAGGCCCGAGCTTTCAACCCATCTAAAAGACAGAGCAATGAATTAAAAGGCAGGGCACAACTTTACCGGCGAGGCCGAGCTTTCAACCCATCTAAACGGCAGAGCAACGAATTAAAAGGATGGGCAAACTTTACCGGCGAGGGCCGAAGGCCCAAGCTTTCAACCCATCTAAACGGCAGAGTAACGAATTAAAAGGATGGGCAAACTTTACCGGCGAGGGCCGAAGGCCCGAGCTTTCAACCCATCTAAAAGACAGAACAATGAATGAATATGCAGGGCTTAACTTTACAGGCGAGGGCCGAAGGCCCGAGCTTTCAACCCATCTCTGAAGGCAGGGCTAAACTTTACCAGCGAGGGCCGAAGGCCCGAGCTTTCAACCCATCTGAAAAGCAGAGCAATAGTAAAAGGCAGAGAAAACAACTGGCGAGGGCCGAAGGCCCGAGCTTAAAACCCATCCCGCAACGAATAGCGAGGGCCGCAGGCCCGAAGCAATGAAAAGGCGGGGAAAAACTTACCGGCGAGGGCCGAAGGCCCGAAGCAATGAAAAGGCTGGGCGAAAACATCCATTTTTCAAAAAAATTTTAAAGGTGGCCAAATGATATATCAAATGAAAGCTCTCAGTGAGCTGAGTCAAAAAATAATATCAGAAAAATTTTCTGACCATTTTGTACAAAGTTATTCTTGGGCAAAACTTCGACCATCGCAAATAAACATTCTAGCAGCGCGCGAAGCGCGCCCCAAAGCCGTTAGGCTTTCCAACGGGCACCCCAAACTAAACAGCCAGAGTATCCTAATAGGAATTGCATACGTAAGTTACCGCCATCGCATACGTAACCCATAGCTAGTTATATATATTATAAAAATCTCGCTTGTGGCTGGGTTTTTGGGGAGAAAATCCTTTCAAAAAAGTCCAGCGCCCCGGCCGAAGGCCGGGGAATTTTTTTGAGGGTGGATTTGTCCTGCAACTTTTTGCGCTCTATTCAGGAAAAATCCGACCTCGGCACTGAAACGTCGTTTTCGCACTGAAACGGCCATGGGTGGTTTTTCAAATGGAAATAGCTCGGAGGGCAGAAGTTGGATCAAAAAGTGCTTGCTGGGAGGCACTCAAGTTGGGATAGGTACTATATCGTATAAAAAATTTGGGAGGGATCGGATCAACGCCTGAGGCTGTAGGCGAGTGCGAAAATTGTACATCTCGTCCCAAAATGACACATGGTGTCCGACGAAATTCACCGACAATTTGTAATCTATATGCCATTCGATAGAGCTCCATGAGTTGGTTATGGGAAAAATTGGTTTGATTTTTTCTGACCATTTTGGGCAAAGTTATGGGACTCAAAAGGTCCAAAATGGCCAGGACCCCTAACGTGAAGGGTGGCTCCCATCGAATGTAATTATAAAAGTGGTTAAACTTGGGCAAACGATTTCAACTCTTTTTTGGTATAATAGGGCACTAAATGTACTACAATTTTGTTGGGGGACACAAGAGTCTGGGATTTTTTCCTGACATAGTTATGGGCACCAAAGTGACCTCGCCAAAATCGACTTTTTAACGCGTGAATTCTAATTCCTTTTGAGTACCCTATCTTATAGAGCGTCCCTTGAAACCTCTAAAAATATATACTTTGTTGGGGGTACACTTGAGTCTGGGAGAGTTATACTCAAAAAAGTGGCATTTTTGGGGCCAAAAGTGGTCGGTTTTTTGAGTATAACTTTTTTTAAAAAATTTTTAAAAATAAACGGTGTTCGGATTCGTGTTCAGCACATATTGGAGCACATAAAACATATTTTTCTCGAGGTCGAATTTTTGACTCATTTTTGAAGGGGTACCCCTTTTGAAATTTTTTGGTGAAATTTAAATCGAGTGTAACTTTGTGAGTTTTTGTCGTGGCCAAACGAATTAAAGCTTATAAAATAGTGCAAAAAATTACAAATTTTTTGAGCTATTTAAATTTTTGGAAATTTTCACCCGAGGCCTGGTAGGGTCAATTTTTTGAAAATTCAAATTTTTTCGGTTTTTTGAAATTTTCTGGGGTATATCGAGGCTGAGGGTCGTTGCAAATATTTTTATAAAATACTACAGAATTTTTGCTATATATTAAGCTTTTAAAATGTTTCAAAAGGGTTTATTTTTGTGGAGTTATGATTTTTTGAAAAATTACGTAAATTTTTCGGTCGAAATTTTCGGCCAAAAAATTTTTTTTCCAAAAATGGGAATAAATGGGCCAAATGTTATATCAATCGAAAGCTCTCATCGAGCTGAGCTTAAAAATATTTTTTGTAAAATTTTCTGACCATTTTGTACAAAGTTACAAAAGGTCGAAATTTTGGGTGTGGGTGGTTTGGGGGCCGAAGGCCCTTAAACGGCGGGCCGGAGGCCCGCCGTGCGAGGGCCGAAGGCCCGAGCTTAAGATCCATCCCAAAACGAATCGCGAGGGCCGAAGGCCCGAGTTTAAGATCCATCCCAAAACGAATCGCGAGGGCCGAAGGCCCGAGCTTAAGATCCATCCCAAAATGGATCGCGAGGGCCGAAGGCCCGAGTTAAGATCCATCCCAAAATGGGTCGCGAGGGCCGAAGGCCCGAGCTTAAGATCCATCCCAAAATGGATCGCGAGGGCCGAAGGCCCGAGCTTAAGATCCATCCCAAAATGGGTCGCGAGGGCCGAAGGCCCGAGCTTAAGATCCATCCCAAAATGGGTCGCGAGGGCCGAAGGCCCGAGCTTAAGATCCATCCCAAATTGGGTCGCGAGGGCCGAAGGCCCTCGCGACCCTATATGAAGTTGGATCAAAAAGTGCTTGCTGGGAGGCACTCAAGTTGGGATAGGTACTATATCGTATAAAAAATTTGGGAGGGATCGGATCAACGCCTGAGGCTGTAGGCGAGTGCGAAAATTGTACATCTCGTCCCAAAATGACACATGGTGTCCGACGAAATTCACCGACAATTTGTAATCTATATGCCATTCGATAGAGCTCCATGAGTTGGTTATGGGAAAAATTGGTTTGATTTTTTCTGACCATTTTGGGCAAAGTTATGGGACTCAAAAGGTCCAAAATGGCCAGGACCCCTAACGTGAAGGGTGGCTCCCATCGAATGTAATTATAAAAGTGGTTAAACTTGGGCAAACGATTTCAACTCTTTTTTGGTATAATAGGGCACTAAATGTACTACAATTTTGTTGGGGGACACAAGAGTCTGGGATTTTTTCCTGACATAGTTATGGGCACCAAAGTGACCTCGCCAAAATCGACTTTTTAACGCGTGAATTCTAATTCCTTTTGAGTACCCTATCTTATAGAGCGTCCCTTGAAACCTCTAAAAATATATACTTTGTTGGGGGTACACTTGAGTCTGGGAGAGTTATACTCAAAAAAGTGGCATTTTTGGGGCCAAAAGTGGTCGGTTTTTTGAGTATAACTTTTTTTAAAAAATTTTTAAAAATAAACGGTGTTCGGATTCGTGTTCAGCACATATTGGAGCACATAAAACATATTTTTCTCGAGGTCGAATTTTTGACTCATTTTTGAAGGGGTACCCCTTTTGAAATTTTTTGGTGAAATTTAAATCGAGTGTAACTTTGTGAGTTTTTGTCGTGGCCAAACGAATTAAAGCTTATAAAATAGTGCAAAAAATTACAAATTTTTTGAGCTATTTAAATTTTTGGAAATTTTCACCCGAGGCCTGGTAGGGTCAATTTTTTGAAAATTCAAATTTTTTCGGTTTTTTGAAATTTTCTGGGGTATATCGAGGCTGAGGGTCGTTGCAAATATTTTTATAAAATACTACAGAATTTTTGCTATATATTAAGCTTTTAAAATGTTTCAAAAGGGTTTATTTTTGTGGAGTTATGATTTTTTGAAAAATTACGTAAATTTTTCGGTCGAAATTTTCGGCCAAAAAATTTTTTTTCCAAAAATGGGAATAAATGGGCCAAATGTTATATCAATCGAAAGCTCTCATCGAGCTGAGCTTAAAAATATTTTTTGTAAAATTTTCTGACCATTTTGTACAAAGTTACAAAAGGTCGAAATTTTGGGTGTGGGTGGTTTGGGGGCCGAAGGCCCCCAAACGGCGGGCCGGAGGCCCGCCGTGCGAGGGCCGAAGGCCCGAGCTTAAGATCCATCCCAAAACGAATCGCGAGGGCCGAAGGCCCGAGTTTAAGATCCATCCCAAAACGAATCGCGAGGGCCGAAGGCCCGAGCTTAAGATCCATCCCAAAATGGATCGCGAGGGCCGAAGGCCCGAGTTAAGATCCATCCCAAAATGGGTCGCGAGGGCCGAAGGCCCGAGCTTAAGATCCATCCCAAAATGGATCGCGAGGGCCGAAGGCCCGAGCTTAAGATCCATCCCAAAATGGGTCGCGAGGGCCGAAGGCCCGAGCTTAAGATCCATCCCAAAATGGGTCGCGAGGGCCGAAGGCCCGAGCTTAAGATCCATCCCAAATTGGGTCGCGAGGGCCGAAGGCCCGAGCTTAAGATCCATCACAAAATGGGTCGCGAGGGCCGAAGGCCCGAAGCAATGAAAAGGCAGGGCTAAACTTTATCGGCGACGGCCGAAGGCCCGGAGCAATGAAAAGGCAGGGCTAAACTTTGCCGGCGAGGGCCGAAGGCCCGAAGCAATGAAAAGGCAGGGCTAAATTTTATCGGCGAGGGCCGAAGGCCCGAAGCAATGAAAAGGCAGGGCTAATCTTAATGTTTCTAGCAGCGCGCGAAGCGCGCCCCAAAGCCGTTAGGCTTTCAAACGGGCAGAGCAAAATTTAAACCCAAAGCAAAATTAAACTGCCAGAGTATGCTATTCGCCGCCATACCCCAATGGGCACAACTAGTTATATATATTATAAAAATCTTGGTAGTGCCCCTCTTTTTGGGGGGAAAATCGCTAGGTCATATGGGTCAATGAGTCGCGGTTTTACAATAAACTTTTTCTGAAGAGTCGGGTCAGCTTTTTTCTATTGCCTATTCGAAAGAGCGTTTCCTGGGGCTCCGAAAAAGGTATACTTTGTTGGGGGTCCACTTGAGTCTCAAAAAGTTATAGCGGATGTTCGCAAATGTAGCAAATCTTTTTGAGACTCTAACGTCCCAGGGAATTTTTTATTAATTTTTCTGAGACCTAATATGGATACAGCGCATCTAAATACACCATATTGGTCGTTTTTTGACCTAAAATTAAAAAAATTTTTTCCCGACCCCATTCCAAAAGGGGTACCCCTTTTGGGGGATTTTCGCGAATTTTAAAGTGACCATAACTTTTTATGGGATTTTCGGATTGGGATGGGGTTTCTTTTGAAAAATAGTCCTAAAAATTAGAAATTTTATCACCGAAGAAAATTTCGAAAAAAGTCGAAATTGAACCCATAGGGATCGAATTTCGAAAAACCCAAAATTTTTCGGTTTTTCGAAAAATTTTCGACATTTTTGCCGGCGATTCTACTCGAACGTATTTTTCCTGGATAGAGCAGATTTTTCTGCATAAAATAAGCTATTAAAATGTTCAAGAAAGGTTAACTTTAAAAAAGTTATGAATTTTTTAAAATTTGGGTGATTTTTCCGGCCAAAATTTTCGGCCTAAAAAATATTTTTTTCAAAATGGATATAAATGGGCCAAATGATATATTAATCGAAAGCTCTCATTGAGCTATGTTTAAAAATAATTTTTGTAAAATTTTCTAAACATTTTGTCCAAAGTTATAGACGGTTAAAGTTTTGAGTCTGGGGGTACTTATCCCTGGTGGGGTACCAAAGGAGGGGTAATAAATTAAAAAGACTTACGTTATATTGTAGAGCATCCTGAAACCCACCAAAAAACATTACTTTTTTGAGGATCCACTTGAGTCTTAAAAAGTTATGTCCAATGTTCGCAAATGTCGGAAATATTTTTGAGACTCTAACGTCCCTGCGAATTTTTTAAAATTTTTTCTGAGACCGGATATGGACTCAGCGCATATTAATACACCACATAGGTCGTTTTTGGTGAAAAAATTCGAAAATTTTTTCCCGACCCCATTCCTAAAGGGGTACCCCTTTTGGGGGATTTTCGGATAATTTTAAGTGACCATAATTTTTTTTAGAATTTTCGGATTGGGATGGGGTTTCTTTATAAAAATAGAACTAAAAATTAGAAATTTTTGAAGCCGAAAAAATTTCGAAAAAAGTTGAAATTGAACCCGTGGGGGTCGAATTTCGAAAAACTCAAAATTTTTCGGTTTTTCGAAAAATTTTCGGGATTTTTGCCGGCGTTTCGCGCTAAAAGTATTTTTCCTGAATAGAGCTTATTTTTCTCTATAGAATAAGCTTTTAAAATTTTTCAAAAAGGTCAACTTTGAAAAAGTTATGAATTTTTTAAAATTCGGTGATTTTTCTGGCCCAAATTTTCGGCCAAAAAAATAAATTTTTCAAAATGGCCATAAATAGGCCAAATGTTATATCAATCGAAAGCTCTTATCGAGCTGAGTATAAAAATATTTTTTGCAAAATTTTCTGACTATTTTGTAAAAAGTTACAAAAGGTCGAAATTTCGGGTGGGGGGCCCAAGGCCCCCAAACGGCGGCCTGAGGCCCGCCATGCGAGGGCCGAAGGCCCGAGCTTTCAACCCATCTATAACACAGAGCAATGGTCAAAGGCAGGGCAGTCTTTACTTGCGAGGGCCGAAGGCCCGAGCTTCAACCCATCTAAAAGGCTGAGAAATAGTCGAAGGCAGGGCGAGGAGATGGCCTCGCCGTTTGGCGAGGGCCGAAGGCCCGAGCTTTCAACCCGTCTAAAGGGCTGAACAATAGTCAAACGCAGGGCAAATTTACCGGCGAGGGCTGAAGGCCCGAGCTTCAACCCATCTAAAAGGCAGAGCAATGGTCAAAGGCAGGGCAAACTTTACCGGCGAGGGCCGAAGGCCCGAAGCAACGCTCGGGCCGAAGGCCCGAGCTTCAACCCATCTAAAAGGCAGAGCAATGGTCAAAGGCAGGGCAAACTTTACCGGCGAGGGCCGAAGGCCGGAAGCAACGCTCGGGCCGAAGGCCCGAGCGATGTCAAAGGCAGGGCAATGTCAAAGGCAGGGCAAACTTTACCGGCGAGGGCCGAAGGCCCGAAGCAACGCTCGGGCCGAAGACCCGAAGCAACGCTCGGGCCGAAGACCCGAGCTTCAACCCTTCTAAAAGGCAGAGCAATGGTCAAAGGCAGGACAAACTTTATCGGCGAGGGCCGAAGGCCTGAAGCAACGCTCGGGCCGAAGGCCCGAGCTTTCAACCCATCTAAAAGGCAGCACAACGAATTAAAAAGCAGGGCTAAACTTTGCCGGCGAGGGCCGAAGGCCCGAGCTTTCAACCCATCTAAAAGGCAGAGCAACGAATTAAAAGCAGGGCTATACTTTGCCGGCGAGGGCCGAAGGCCCGAGCTTTCAACCCATCTAAAAAGCAGAGCAACGAATTAAAAGCAGGGCTATACTTTGCCGGCGAGGGCCGAAGGCCCGAGCTTTCAACCCATCTAAAAGGCAGAGCAACGAATTAAAAGCAGGGCTATACTTTACCTACGAGGGCCGAAGGCCCGAGCTTTCAACCCATCTAAAAGGCAGCACGACGAATTAAAAAGCAGGGCAAAACTTTGCTGGCGAGGGCCGAAGGCCCGAGCTTTCAACCCATCTAAAAGGCAGCACGACGAATTAAAAAGCAGGGCTAAACTTTGCCGGCGAGGGCCGAAGGCCCGAGCTTTCAACCCATCTAAAAGGCAGCACAACGAATTAAAAAGCAGGGCTAAACTTTGCCGGCGAGGGCCGAAGGCCCGAGCTTTCAACTCATCTAAAAGGCAGAGCAACGAATTAAAAGCAGGGCTATACTTTGCCGGCGAGGGCCGAAGGCCCGAGCTTTCAACCCATCTAAAAGGCAGCACAACGAATTAAAAAGCAGGGCTATACTTTGCCGGCGAGGGCATAAGGCCCGAGCTTTCAACCCATCTAAAAAGCAGAGCAACGAATTAAAAGGCAGGGCACAACTTTACCGGCGAGGGCCGAAGGCCCGAGCTTTCAACCCATCTAAAAGACAGAGCAATGAATTAAAAGGCAGGGCACAACTTTACCGGCGAGGCCGAGCTTTCAACCCATCTAAACGGCAGAGCAACGAATTAAAAGGATGGGCAAACTTTACCGGCGAGGGCCGAAGGCCCAAGCTTTCAACCCATCTAAACGGCAGAGTAACGAATTAAAAGGATGGGCAAACTTTACCGGCGAGGGCCGAAGGCCCGAGCTTTCAACCCATCTAAAAGACAGAACAATGAATGAATATGCAGGGCTTAACTTTACAGGCGAGGGCCGAAGGCCCGAGCTTTCAACCCATCTCTGAAGGCAGGGCTAAACTTTACCAGCGAGGGCCGAAGGCCCGAGCTTTCAACCCATCTGAAAAGCAGAGCAATAGTAAAAGGCAGAGAAAACAACTGGCGAGGGCCGAAGGCCCGAGCTTAAAACCCATCCCGCAACGAATAGCGAGGGCCGCAGGCCCGAAGCAATGAAAAGGCGGGGAAAAACTTACCGGCGAGGGCCGAAGGCCCGAAGCAATGAAAAGGCTGGGCGAAAACATCCATTTTTCAAAAAAATTTTAAAGGTGGCCAAATGATATATCAAATGAAAGCTCTCAGTGAGCTGAGTCAAAAAATAATATCAGAAAAATTTTCTGACCATTTTGTACAAAGTTATTCTTGGGCAAAACTTCGACCATCGCAAATAAACATTCTAGCAGCGCGCGAAGCGCGCCCCAAAGCCGTTAGGCTTTCCAACGGGCACCCCAAACTAAACAGCCAGAGTATCCTAATAGGAATTGCATACGTAAGTTACCGCCATCGCATACGTAACCCAGAGCTAGTTATATATATTATAAAAATCTTGGTAGTGCCCCTCTTTTTGGGGGGAAAATCGCTAGAAAAAAGTCCTACGCCCCGGCCGAAGGCCGGGGAATTTTTTGAAGGTGGATTTGTCCTGCAACTTTTTGCGCTCTATTCAGGAAAAATCTGACCTCGGCACTGAAACGTCGTTTTCGCACTGAAACGGCCATGGGTGGTTTTTCAAATGGAAATAGCGAGAAGGGATGAAGTGTTATCAAAAAGTGCTTGCTGGGAGGCACTCAAGTTGGGATGTGTACTATATCGTATAAAAAATTTGGGAGTGATCGGATCAACGCCTGAGGCTGTAGGCGAGTGCGAAAATTGTACATCTCGTCCAAAAATGACACATGATGTCCGACGAAATTCACCGACAATTTATAATCTATATGCCATTCGATAGAGCTCCATGAGTTGGTTATGGGAAAATTTGGTTTAATTTTTTCTGACCATTTTGGGCAAAGTTATGGGACTCAAAAGGTCCAAAATGGCCAGGACCCCTAACGTGAAGGGTGGCTCCCATGGAATGTAATTATAAAAGTGGTTAAACTTGGGCGAATGGTTTCAACTCTTTTTTAGTATATTAGGGCACTAAATGTACTACAATTTTGTTGGGGGACGCAAGAGTCTGGGATTTTTTCCTGACATAGTTATGGGCACCAAAGTGACCTCGCCAAAATCGACTTTTTAACGCGTGAATTGTAATTCCTTTTGAGTACCCTATCTTATAGAGCGTCCCTTGAAACCTCTAAAAATATATACTTTGTTGGGGGTACACTTGAGTCTGGGGGAGTTATACTCAAAAAAGTGGCATTTTTGGGGCCAAAGTGGCCGGTTTTTTGAGTATAACTTTTTTTAAAAATTTTTTAAAAATAAACGGACTTCAGATTCGTGCTCAGCACATATTGGAGCACCATAAAACATATTTTTCTCGAGGTCGAATTTTTGACACATTTTTGGACAAAAATTTTGCCGAAAAAATAGACCAAATTTCAAAAAATCATAACTTTTTTAAAACTAACCATTTTTGAATATTTTAAAATTTTATTCTATGCAGAAAAATCTGCTCTATCCAGGAAAAATACCTACGCCCCGAACTGCCGGCAAAATCCGAAAATTTTTTCGAAAAACCGAAAAATTTTGGGTTTTTTGAAATTCGACCCCCTCGGGCCATATTTCGAATTTTTCCGAAAGTTTTTCGGCTCTAAAAAAACTTAATTTTTTGCTTGATTTTATAAAGCAAACTCTATCCCAATCTATCCACCTCAAAAAAAGTTATGGCGATTTAAAAAATCCCGAAATTCGGGCAAAAGGGGTACCCCTTTGGAAATAGGGGGTGGGACAAAATTTTCGAACCTTGACCCAAAAAAGACCCTATATGGTGCTCTGACACCCGCTGAGTACGAATCCGTCCTCGAAAAAATTTTAAAAAATTTCCTCGGGGCATTAGAGTCTCAAAAATATTTGCGACATTTGCGAACATTGGCTATATCTTTTTGAGACTCAAATGTACCCCCAACATATTATACCTTTTTCGAAGCCCCAGGGGATGCTCTTTCGAACTGGCTATCGAAGAGACCTGAAACGACCCTCTACAAAAAGTCGACTTTTCGTCCCCGACTCTTTGGACCATATCACTCCCAAAAGTTCGCCCGAGACTCAAGTGGTCAACTACTGATAAGTTCCCCACATTCTACCCTCCAACATCACTCCCAGGCTCTAAGACCTCCAGGCATTGGAAAACCCGCTATAACGTGTTGAATTATTGATCCGGCCTTTTCGGTGCCACACTTGAGTGTGGCACCAAAATGGCCATGCCCATTAAACTCCCCGTGGCTGATAACCTATTACCCCACCTTTTTTTCTTTAATTAGATTTCAAATAGTTGTAGAATAGAGCATGGGCATTTTGTTATATATTTAATAAAAATCTTGATGTTCGATTTAAAAACTCCTGCTCCCGGCCGAAGGCCGGGAGCCTCCTGAAAGTTGTACATCTCTGGAGCAACTTTTTACGGCGCATCCAGGAAAATTATGACCTAAGCTCTGCAATGAACTCTTGGCACTGAAACGACCAGGGTCACTTTGCTATCTCGAAAAAGTTCAATAGAAAGGTGGTTTGGTCTTGCTGGGAGGCGATTGGCCCTCGATGAGTAGATATTGAATAAAAAAAAATTTATGTCAAAATGTCAAGGGAAAGTGGCGTTTTGCTTGGATAACCCTTTTTAAATTGTGCGCAAATGTCGTCGTCACTGGTAGCGGTCAATTGTACTTTTTCTATATCTCGATAGTGGCTTAACCGATTGAGATGGAACTTGAGGGGTTATAGGTAATCGCCCAAGAGAAAATTAATGGGCAAAGTTATGATGGGGACAGTTGAGTCTTAAGGGGCACAATTGAGTCTTGAAAAATTCAAATGATTATAGCGTGAAATTTTTGGGTGGAAAGCTTTTGGGTGTAGAAGTATTATTTGAAGGCATGAGTGTTCTGAACATTTCACTTGGGGGACACTTGAGTCAGGGATTTTTCTGGGCGAGTTATGAGTCTTGGGGTGAGACTCAAAATTTCAACTTTTTAATGCGTGAATCGCAATTCGGTTTGAGTGTACCAGCTTATAGAGCGTCTTTTGAATGTATGAAAAATATATACATTGTTGGGAGTACACTTGAGTCCCTGGGAGATATAAGGCAAAAAGTGGCATTTTTGGAGCCAAAAGTGGTAGGTTTTTTGAGTGTAACTCCGCGGAAAAAATTTTTAAAAATAAACGGTGTTCGGATTCGTGTTCAGCACATATTGGAGCACCATAAAACATATTTTTCTCGAGGTCGAATTTTTGACTCATTTTTGAAGGGGTACCCCTTTTGAAATTTTTTGGTGAAATTTAAATCGAGTGTAACTTTTCGAGATTTTGTCGTAGCCGAACGAATTAAGGGTCATAAAATAGAGCAAAAAATTACAAATTTTTTGAGCTATTTAAATTTTTGAAAAATTTCGCCCGAGGCCTGGTAGGGTCGATTTTTTGAAAATTCAAATTTTTTCGGTTTTTTAAAAATTTCTGGGGTATATCGAGGCTGAGGGTGGTTGAAAATATTTTTATAAAATAGAGCAGAATTTTTACTATATATTAAGCTTTTAAAACGTTTCAAAAGGGTCACTTTTTGGGGAGTTATGATTTTTTGAAAAAATACGTTAATTTTTCGGTCGAAATTTTCGGCCAAAAAATTTTTTTTCCAAAAATGGGTATAGATGGGCCAAATGTTATATCAATCGAAAGCTCTCATCGAGCTGAGTACAAAAATATTTTTTTAAAAATTTTCTGACCATTTTGTACAAAGTTACAAAAGGTCGAAATTTTGGGTGTGGGTGGTTTGGGGGCCGAAGGCCCCCAAACGGCGGGCCGGAGGCCCGCCGTGCGAGGGCCGAAGGCCCGAGCTTCGACCCATCCCAGAAGGCATAGCAAAGACCGACCGAGGCCGAAGGCCGAGGAGTTTGGGGCGAGGGCCGAAGGCCCGAGCTTAAGACCCATCCCGTAAGGCAGATCAAAGACCCACCGAGGCCGAAGGCCGAGGAGTTTGGGGCGAGGGCCGAAGGCCCGAGCTTAAGATCCATCACAAAATGGGTCGCGAGGGCCGAAGGCCCGAGCTTCGACCCATCCCGGAAGGCAGAGCAAAGACCCACCGAGGCCGAAGGCCGAGGAGTTTGGGGGCGAGGGCCGAAGGCCCGAGCTTCGACCCATCCCGGAAGGCAGAGCAAAGACCCACCGAGGCCGAAGGCCGAGGAGTAAGGGGCGAGGGCCGAAGGCCCGAGCTTAAGACCCATCCCAAAACGAATCGCGAGGGCCGGAGGCCCGAGCCTCGACCCATCCCGGGAGGCAGACAAAGACTCACCGAGGCCGAAGGCCGAGGAGTTTGGGGGCGAGGGCCGCAGGCCCGAGCTTAAGACCCATCCCAAAACGAATCGCGAGGGCCGGAGGCCCGAGCTGCGACCCATCCCGGAAGGCAGAGCAAAGACTCACCGAGGCCGAAGGCCGAGGAGTTTAGCGGCGAGGGCCGGAGGCCCGAAGCGATGAAAAGGCAGGGCTAAATATTACCGGCGAGGGCCGAAGGCCCGAAGCAATGAAAAGGCAGTGCATATCATAATGTTTCTAGCAGCGCGCGAAGCGCGCCCCAAAGCCGTTAGGCTTTCCAACGGGCAGAGCAAAATTTAAACCCAGAGCAAAATTAAACTGCCATTGCATACGTAAGTTACCGCCATCGCATACGTAACCCACAGCTAGTTATATATATTATAAAAATCTCGCTTGTGGCTGGGTTTTTGGGGAGAAAATCCTTTCAAAAAAGTCCAGCGCCCCGGCCGAAGGCCGGGGAATTTTTTTGAGGGTGGATTTGTCCTGCAACTTTTTGCGCTCTATTCAGGAAAAATCCGACCTCGGCACTGAAACGTCGTTTTCGCACTGAAACGGCCATGGGTGGTTTTTCAAATGGAAATAGCTCGGAGGGCAGAAGTTGGATCAAAAAGTGCTTGCTGGGAGGCACTCAAGTTGGGATAGGTACTATATCGTATAAAAAATTTGGGAGGGATCGGATCAACGCCTGAGGCTGTAGGCGAGTGCGAAAATTGTACATCTCGTCCCAAAATGACACATGGTGTCCGACGAAATTCACCGACAATTTGTAATCTATATGCCATTCGATAGAGCTCCATGAGTTGGTTATGGGAAAAATTGGTTTGATTTTTTCTGACCATTTTGGGCAAAGTTATGGGACTCAAAAGGTCCAAAATGGCCAGGACCCCTAACGTGAAGGGTGGCTCCCATCGAATGTAATTATAAAAGTGGTTAAACTTGGGCAAACGATTTCAACTCTTTTTTGGTATAATAGGGCACTAAATGTACTACAATTTTGTTGGGGGACACAAGAGTCTGGGATTTTTTCCTGACATAGTTATGGGCACCAAAGTGACCTCGCCAAAATCGACTTTTTAACGCGTGAATTCTAATTCCTTTTGAGTACCCTATCTTATAGAGCGTCCCTTGAAACCTCTAAAAATATATACTTTGTTGGGGGTACACTTGAGTCTGGGAGAGTTATACTCAAAAAAGTGGCATTTTTGGGGCCAAAAGTGGTCGGTTTTTTGAGTATAACTTTTTTTAAAAAATTTTTAAAAATAAACGGTGTTCGGATTCGTGTTCAGCACATATTGGAGCACATAAAACATATTTTTCTCGAGGTCGAATTTTTGACTCATTTTTGAAGGGGTACCCCTTTTGAAATTTTTTGGTGAAATTTAAATCGAGTGTAACTTTGTGAGTTTTTGTCGTGGCCAAACGAATTAAAGCTTATAAAATAGTGCAAAAAATTACAAATTTTTTGAGCTATTTAAATTTTTGGAAATTTTCACCCGAGGCCTGGTAGGGTCAATTTTTTGAAAATTCAAATTTTTTCGGTTTTTTGAAATTTTCTGGGGTATATCGAGGCTGAGGGTCGTTGCAAATATTTTTATAAAATACTACAGAATTTTTGCTATATATTAAGCTTTTAAAATGTTTCAAAAGGGTTTATTTTTGTGGAGTTATGATTTTTTGAAAAATTACGTAAATTTTTCGGTCGAAATTTTCGGCCAAAAAATTTTTTTTCCAAAAATGGGAATAAATGGGCCAAATGTTATATCAATCGAAAGCTCTCATCGAGCTGAGCTTAAAAATATTTTTTGTAAAATTTTCTGACCATTTTGTACAAAGTTACAAAAGGTCGAAATTTTGGGTGTGGGTGGTTTGGGGGCCGAAGGCCCCCAAACGGCGGGCCGGAGGCCCGCCGTGCGAGGGCCGAAGGCCCGAGCTTAAGATCCATCCCAAAACGAATCGCGAGGGCCGAAGGCCCGAGTTTAAGATCCATCCCAAAACGAATCGCGAGGGCCGAAGGCCCGAGCTTAAGATCCATCCCAAAATGGATCGCGAGGGCCGAAGGCCCGAGTTAAGATCCATCCCAAAATGGGTCGCGAGGGCCGAAGGCCCGAGCTTAAGATCCATCCCAAAATGGATCGCGAGGGCCGAAGGCCCGAGCTTAAGATCCATCCCAAAATGGGTCGCGAGGGCCGAAGGCCCGAGCTTAAGATCCATCCCAAAATGGGTCGCGAGGGCCGAAGGCCCGAGCTTAAGATCCATCCCAAATTGGGTCGCGAGGGCCGAAGGCCCGAGCTTAAGATCCATCACAAAATGGGTCGCGAGGGCCGAAGGCCCGAAGCAATGAAAAGGCAGGGCTAAACTTTATCGGCGACGGCCGAAGGCCCGGAGCAATGAAAAGGCAGGGCTAAACTTTGCCGGCGAGGGCCGAAGGCCCGAAGCAATGAAAAGGCAGGGCTAAATTTTATCGGCGAGGGCCGAAGGCCCGAAGCAATGAAAAGGCAGGGCTAATCTTAATGTTTCTAGCAGCGCGCGAAGCGCGCCCCAAAGCCGTTAGGCTTTCAAACGGGCAGAGCAAAATTTAAACCCAAAGCAAAATTAAACTGCCAGAGTATGCTATTCGCCGCCATACCCCAATGGGCACAACTAGTTATATATATTATAAAAATCTCGCTTGTGGCTGGGTTTTTGGGGAGAAAATCCTTTCACAACAGTCCAGCGCCCCGGCCGAAGGCCGGGGAATTTTTTTGAGGGTGGATTTGTCCTGCAACTTTTTGCGCTCTATTCAGGAAAAATCCGACCTCGGCACTGAAACGTCGTTTTCGCACTGAAACGGCCATGGGTGGTTTTTCAAATGGAAATAGCTCGGAGGGCAGAAGTTGGATCAAAAAGTGCTTGCTGGGAGGCACTCAAGTTGGGATAGGTACTATATCGTATAAAAAATTTGGGAGGGATCGGATCAACGCCTGAGGCTGTAGGCGAGTGCGAAAATTGTACATCTCGTCCCAAAATGACACATGGTGTCCGACGAAATTCACCAACAATTTGTAATCTATATGCCATTCGATAGAGCTCCATGAGTTGGTTATGGGAAAAATTGGTTTGATTTTTTCTGACCATTTTGGGCAAAGTTATGGGACTCAAAAGGTCCAAAATGGCCAGGACCCCTAACGTGAAGGGTGGCTCCCATCGAATGTAATTATAAAAGTGGTTAAACTTGGGCAAACGATTTCAACTCTTTTTTGGTATAATAGGGCACTAAATGTACTACAATTTTGTTGGGGGACACAAGAGTCTGGGATTTTTTCCTGACATAGTTATGGGCACCAAAGTGACCTCGCCAAAATCGACTTTTTAACGCGTGAATTCTAATTCCTTTTGAGTACCCTATCTTATAGAGCGTCCCTTGAAACCTCTAAAAATATATACTTTGTTGGGGGTACACTTGAGTCTGGGAGAGTTATACTCAAAAAAGTGGCATTTTTGGGGCCAAAAGTGGTCGGTTTTTTGAGTATAACTTTTTTTAAAAAATTTTTAAAAATAAACGGTGTTCGGATTCGTGTTCAGCACATATTGGAGCACATAAAACATATTTTTCTCGAGGTCGAATTTTTGACTCATTTTTGAAGGGGTACCCCTTTTGAAATTTTTTGGTGAAATTTAAATCGAGTGTAACTTTGTGAGTTTTTGTCGTGGCCAAACGAATTAAAGCTTATAAAATAGTGCAAAAAATTACAAATTTTTTGAGCTATTTAAATTTTTGGAAATTTTCACCCGAGGCCTGGTAGGGTCAATTTTTTGAAAATTCAAATTTTTTCGGTTTTTTGAAATTTTCTGGGGTATATCGAGGCTGAGGGTCGTTGCAAATATTTTTATAAAATACTACAGAATTTTTGCTATATATTAAGCTTTTAAAATGTTTCAAAAGGGTTTATTTTTGTGGAGTTATGATTTTTTGAAAAATTACGTAAATTTTTCGGTCGAAATTTTCGGCCAAAAAATTTTTTTCCAAAAATGGGAATAAATGGGCCAAATGTTATATCAATCGAAAGCTCTCATCGAGCTGAGCTTAAAAATATTTTTTGTAAAATTTTCTGACCATTTTGTACAAAGTTACAAAAGGTCGAAATTTTGGGTGTGGGTGGTTTGGGGGCCGAAGGCCCCCAAACGGCGGGCCGGAGGCCCGCCGTGCGAGGGCCGAAGGCCCGAGCTTAAGATCCATCCCAAAACGAATCGCGAGGGCCGAAGGCCCGAGTTTAAGATCCATCCCAAAACGAATCGCGAGGGCCGAAGGCCCGAGCTTAAGATCCATCCCAAAATGGATCGCGAGGGCCGAAGGCCCGAGTTAAGATCCATCCCAAAATGGGTCGCGAGGGCCGAAGGCCCGAGCTTAAGATCCATCCCAAAATGGATCGCGAGGGCCGAAGGCCCGAGCTTAAGATCCATCCCAAAATGGGTCGCGAGGGCCGAAGGCCCGAGCTTAAGATCCATCCCAAAATGGGTCGCGAGGGCCGAAGGCCCGAGCTTAAGATCCATCCCAAATTGGGTCGCGAGGGCCGAAGGCCCGAGCTTAAGATCCATCACAAAATGGGTCGCGAGGGCCGAAGGCCCGAAGCAATGAAAAGGCAGGGCTAAACTTTATCGGCGACGGCCGAAGGCCCGGAGCAATGAAAAGGCAGGGCTAAACTTTGCCGGCGAGGGCCGAAGGCCCGAAGCAATGAAAAGGCAGGGCTAAATTTTATCGGCGAGGGCCGAAGGCCCGAAGCAATGAAAAGGCAGGGCTAATCTTAATGTTTCTAGCAGCGCGCGAAGCGCGCCCCAAAGCCGTTAGGCTTTCAAACGGGCAGAGCAAAATTTAAACCCAAAGCAAAATTAAACTGCCAGAGTATGCTATTCGCCGCCATACCCCAATGGGCACAACTAGTTATATATATTATAAAAATCTCGCTTGTGGCTGGGTTTTTGGGGAGAAAATCCTTTCAAAAAAGTCCAGCGCCCCGGCCGAAGGCCGGGGAATTTTTTTGAGGGTGGATTTGTCCTGCAACTTTTTGCGCTCTATTCAGGAAAAATCCGACCTCGGCACTGAAACGTCGTTTTCGCACTGAAACGGCCATGGGTGGTTTTTCAAATGGAAATAGCTCGGAGGGCAGAAGTTGGATCAAAAAGTGCTTGCTGGGAGGCACTCAAGTTGGGATAGGTACTATATCGTATAAAAAATTTGGGAGGGATCGGATCAACGCCTGAGGCTGTAGGCGAGTGCGAAAATTGTACATCTCGTCCCAAAATGACACATGGTGTCCGACGAAATTCACCGACAATTTGTAATCTATATGCCATTCGATAGAGCTCCATGAGTTGGTTATGGGAAAAATTGGTTTGATTTTTTCTGACCATTTTGGGCAAAGTTATGGGACTCAAAAGGTCCAAAATGGCCAGGACCCCTAACGTGAAGGGTGGCTCCCATCGAATGTAATTATAAAAGTGGTTAAACTTGGGCAAACGATTTCAACTCTTTTTTGGTATAATAGGGCACTAAATGTACTACAATTTTGTTGGGGGACACAAGAGTCTGGGATTTTTTCCTGACATAGTTATGGGCACCAAAGTGACCTCGCCAAAATCGACTTTTTAACGCGTGAATTCTAATTCCTTTTGAGTACCCTATCTTATAGAGCGTCCCTTGAAACCTCTAAAAATATATACTTTGTTGGGGGTACACTTGAGTCTGGGAGAGTTATACTCAAAAAGTGGCATTTTTGGGGCCAAAAGTGGTCGGTTTTTTGAGTATAACTTTTTTTAAAAAATTTTTAAAAATAAACGGTGTTCGGATTCGTGTTCAGCACATATTGGAGCACATAAAACATATTTTTCTCGAGGTCGAATTTTTGACTCATTTTTGAAGGGGTACCCCTTTTGAAATTTTTTGGTGAAATTTAAATCGAGTGTAACTTTGTGAGTTTTTGTCGTGGCCAAACGAATTAAAGCTTATAAAATAGTGCAAAAAATTACAAATTTTTTGAGCTATTTAAATTTTTGGAAATTTTCACCCGAGGCCTGGTAGGGTCAATTTTTTGAAAATTCAAATTTTTTCGGTTTTTTGAAATTTTCTGGGGTATATCGAGGCTGAGGGTCGTTGCAAATATTTTTATAAAATACTACAGAATTTTTGCTATATATTAAGCTTTTAAAATGTTTCAAAAGGGTTTATTTTTGTGGAGTTATGATTTTTTGAAAAATTACGTAAATTTTTCGGTCGAAATTTTCGGCCAAAAAATTTTTTTTCCAAAAATGGGAATAAATGGGCCAAATGTTATATCAATCGAAAGCTCTCATCGAGCTGAGCTTAAAAATATTTTTTGTAAAATTTTCTGACCATTTTGTACAAAGTTACAAAAGGTCGAAATTTTGGGTGTGGGGGGTTTGGGGGCCGAAGGCCCCCAAACGGCGGGCCGGAGGCACGCCGTGCGAGGGCCGAAGGCCCGAGCTTAAGATCCATCCCAAAACGAATCGCGAGGGCCGAAGGCCCGAGCTTAAGATCCATCCCAAAACGAATCGCGAGGGCCGAAGGCCCGAGCTTAAGATCCATCCCAAAATGGATCGCGAGGGCCGAAGGCCCGAGTTAAGATCCATCCCAAAATGGGTCGCGAGGGCCGAAGGCCCGAGCTTAAGATCCATCCCAAAATGGATCGCGAGGGCCGAAGGCCCGAGCTTAAGATCCATCCCAAAATGGGTCGCGAGGGCCGAAGGCCCGAGCTTAAGATCCATCCCAAAATGGGTCGCGAGGGCCGAAGGCCCGAGCTTAAGATCCATCCCAAATTGGGTCGCGAGGGCCGAAGGCCCGAGCTTAAGATCCATCACAAAATGGGTCGCGAGGGCCGAAGGCCCGAAGCAATGAAAAGGCAGGGCTAAACTTTATCGGCGACGGCCGAAGGCCCGGAGCAATGAAAAGGCAGGGCTAAACTTTGCCGGCGAGGGCCGAAGGCCCGAAGCAATGAAAAGGCAGGGCTAAATTTTATCGGCGAGGGCCGAAGGCCCGAAGCAATGAAAAGGCAGGGCTAATCTTAATGTTTCTAGCAGCGCGCGAAGCGCGCCCCAAAGCCGTTAGGCTTTCAAACGGGCAGAGCAAAATTTAAACCCAAAGCAAAATTAAACTGCCAGAGTATGCTATTCGCCGCCATACCCCAATGGGCACAACTAGTTATATATATTATAAAAATCTTGGTAGTGCCCCTCTTTTGGGGGGAAAATCGCTAGAAAAAAGTCCTACGCCCCGGCCGAAGGCCGGGGAATTTTTTTGAAGGTGGATTTGTCCTGCAACTTTTTGCGCTCTATTCAGGAAAAATCTGACCTCGGCACTGAAACGTCGTTTTCGCACTGAAACGGCCATGGGTGGTTTTTCAAATGGAAATAGCGAGAAGGGATGAAGTGTTATCAAAAAGTGCTTGCTGGGAGGCACTCAAGTTGGGATGTGTACTATATCGTATAAAAAATTTGGGAGTGATCGGATCAACGCCTGAGGCTGTAGGCGAGTGCGAAAATTGTACATCTCGTCCAAAAATGACACATGATGTCCGACGAAATTCACCGACAATTTATAATCTATATGCCATTCGATAGAGCTCCATGAGTTGGTTATGGGAAAATTTGGTTTAATTTTTTCTGACCATTTTGGGCAAAGTTATGGGACTCAAAAGGTCCAAAATGGCCAGGACCCCTAACGTGAAGGGTGGCTCCCATGGAATGTAATTATAAAAGTGGTTAAACTTGGGCGAATGGTTTCAACTCTTTTTTTAGTATATTAGGGCACTAAATGTACTACAATTTTGTTGGGGGACACAAGAGTCTGGGATTTTTTCCTGACATAGTTATGGGCACCAAAGTGACCTCGCCAAAATCGACTTTTTAACGCGTGAATTGTAATTCCTTTTGAGTACCCTATCTTATAGAGCGTCCCTTGAAACCTCTAAAAATATATACTTTGTTGGGGGTACACTTGAGTCTGGGGGGGTATACTCAAAAAAGTGGCATTTTTGGGGCCAAAAGTGGCCGGTTTTTTGAGTATAACTTTTTTTAAAAATTTTTTAAAAATAAACGGACTTCAGATTCGTGCTCAGCACATATTGGAGCACCATAAAACATATTTTTCTCGAGGTCGAATTTTTGACACATTTTTGGACAAAAATTTTGCCGAAAAAATAGACCAAATTTCAAAAAATCATAACTTTTTTAAAACTAACCATTTTTGAATATTTTAAAATTTTATTCTATGCAGAAAAATCTGCTCTATCCAGGAAAAATACCTACGCCCCGAACTGCCGGCAAAATCCGAAAATTTTTTCGAAAAACCGAAAAATTTTGGGTTTTTTGAAATTCGACCCCCTCGGGCCATATTTCGAATTTTTCCGAAAGTTTTTCGGCTCTAAAAAACTTAATTTTTTGCTTGATTTTATAAAGCAAACTCTATCCCAATCTATCCACCTCAAAAAAAGTTATGGCGATTTAAAAAATCCCGAAATTCGGGCAAAAGGGGTACCCCTTTGGAAATAGGGGTGGGACAAAATTTTCGAACCTTGACCCAAAAAAGACCCTATATGGTGCTCTGACACCCGCTGAGTACGAATCCGTCCTCGAAAAAATTTTAAAAAATTTCCTCGGGGCATTAGAGTCTCAAAAATATTTGCGACATTTGCGAACATTGGCTATATCTTTTTGAGACTCAAATGTACCCCCAACATATTATACCTTTTTCGAAGCCCCAGGGGATGCTCTTTCGAACTGGCTATCGAAGAGACCTGAAACGACCCTCTACAAAAAGTCGACTTTTCGTCCCCGACTCTTTGGACCATATCACTCCCAAAAGTTCGCCCGAGACTCAAGTGGTCAACTACTGATAAGTTCCCCACATTCTACCCTCCAACATCACTCCCAGGCTCTAAGACCTCCAGGCATTGGAAAACCCGCTATAACGTGTTGAATTATTGATCCGGCCTTTTCGGTGCCACACTTGAGTGTGGCACCAAAATGGCCATGCCCATTAAACTCCCCGTGGCTGATAACCTATTACCCCACCTTTTTTTCTTTAATTAGATTTCAAATAGTTGTAGAATAGAGCATGGGCATTTTGTTATATATTTAATAAAAATCTTGATGTTCGATTTAAAAAAACTCCTGCTCCCGGCCGAAGGCCGGGAGCCTCCTGAAAGTTGTACATCTCTGGAGCAACTTTTTACGGCGCATCCAGGAAAATTATGACCTAAGCTCTGCAATGAACTCTTGGCACTGAAACGACCAGGGTCACTTTGCTATCTCGAAAAAGTTCAATAGAAAGGTGGTTTGGTCTTGCTGGGAGGCGATTGGCCCTCGATGAGTAGATATTGAATAAAAAAAATTTATGTCAAAATGTCAAGGGAAAGTGGCGTTTTGCTTGGATAACCCTTTTTAAATTGTGCGCAAATGTCGTCGTCACTGGTAGCGGTCAATTGTACTTTTTCTATATCTCGATAGTGGCTTAACCGATTGAGATGGAACTTGAGGGGTTATAGGTAATCGCCCAAGAGAAAATTAATGGGCAAAGTTATGATGGGGACAGTTGAGTCTTAAGGGGCACAATTGAGTCTTGAAAAATTCAAATGATTATAGCGTGAAATTTTTGGGTGGAAAGCTTTTGGGTGTAGAAGTATTATTTGAAGGCATGAGTGTTCTGAACATTTCACTTGGGGGACACTTGAGTCAGGGATTTTTTCTGGGCGAGTTATGAGTCTTGGGGTGAGACTCAAAATTTCAACTTTTTAATGCGTGAATCGCAATTCGGTTTGAGTGTACCAGCTTATAGAGCGTCTTTTGAATGTATGAAAAATATATACATTGTTGGGAGTACACTTGAGTCCCTGGGAGATATAAGGCAAAAAGTGGCATTTTTGGAGCCAAAAGTGGTAGGTTTTTTGAGTGTAACTCCGCGGAAAAAATTTTTAAAAATAAACGGTGTTCGGATTCGTGTTCAGCACATATTGGAGCACCATAAAACATATTTTTCTCGAGGTCGAATTTTTGACTCATTTTTGAAGGGGTACCCCTTTTGAAATTTTTTGGTGAAATTTAAATCGAGTGTAACTTTTCGAGATTTTGTCGTAGCCGAACGAATTAAGGGTCATAAAATAGAGCAAAAAATTACAAATTTTTTGAGCTATTTAAATTTTTGAAAAATTTCGCCCGAGGCCTGGTAGGGTCGATTTTTTGAAAATTCAAATTTTTTCGGTTTTTTAAAAATTTCTGGGGTATATCGAGGCTGAGGGTGGTTGAAAATATTTTTATAAAATAGAGCAGAATTTTTACTATATATTAAGCTTTTAAAACGTTTCAAAAGGGTCACTTTTTGGGGAGTTATGATTTTTTGAAAAAATACGTTAATTTTTCGGTCGAAATTTTCGGCCAAAAAATTTTTTTCCAAAAATGGGTATAGATGGGCCAAATGTTATATCAATCGAAAGCTCTCATCGAGCTGAGTACAAAAATATTTTTTTAAAAATTTTCTGACCATTTTGTACAAAGTTACAAAAGGTCGAAATTTTGGGTGTGGGTGGTTTGGGGGCCGAAGGCCCCCAAACGGCGGGCCGGAGGCCCGCCGTGCGAGGGCCGAAGGCCCGAGCTTCGACCCATCCCAGAAGGCATAGCAAAGACCGACCGAGGCCGAAGGCCGAGGAGTTTGGGGCGAGGGCCGAAGGCCCGAGCTTAAGACCCATCCCGTAAGGCAGATCAAAGACCCACCGAGGCCGAAGGCCGAGGAGTTTGGGGCGAGGGCCGAAGGCCCGAGCTTAAGATCCATCACAAAATGGGTCGCGAGGGCCGAAGGCCCGAGCTTCGACCCATCCCGGAAGGCAGAGCAAAGACCCACCGAGGCCGAAGGCCGAGGAGTTTGGGGGCGAGGGCCGAAGGCCCGAGCTTCGACCCATCCCGGAAGGCAGAGCAAAGACCCACCGAGGCCGAAGGCCGAGGAGTAAGGGGCGAGGGCCGAAGGCCCGAGCTTAAGACCCATCCCAAAACGAATCGCGAGGGCCGGAGGCCCGAGCCTCGACCCATCCCGGGAGGCAGACAAAGACTCACCGAGGCCGAAGGCCGAGGAGTTTGGGGGCGAGGGCCGCAGGCCCGAGCTTAAGACCCATCCCAAAACGAATCGCGAGGGCCGGAGGCCCGAGCTGCGACCCATCCCGGAAGGCAGAGCAAAGACTCACCGAGGCCGAAGGCCGAGGAGTTTAGCGGCGAGGGCCGGAGGCCCGAAGCGATGAAAAGGCAGGGCTAAATATTACCGGCGAGGGCCGAAGGCCCGAAGCAATGAAAAGGCAGTGCATATCATAATGTTTCTAGCAGCGCGCGAAGCGCGCCCCAAAGCCGTTAGGCTTTCCAACGGGCAGAGCAAAATTTAAACCCAGAGCAAAATTAAACTGCCATTGCATACGTAAGTTACCGCCATCGCATACGTAACCCACAGCTAGTTATATATATTATAAAAATCTTGGTAGTGCCCCTCTTTTGGGGGAAAATCGCTAGAAAAAGTCCTACGCCCCGGCCGAAGGCCGGGGAATTTTTTGAAGGTGGATTTGTCCTGCAACTTTTTGCGCTCTATTCAGGAAAAATCTGACCTCGGCACTGAAACGTCGTTTTCGCACTGAAACGGCCATGGGTGGTTTTTCAAATGGAAATAGCGAGAAGGGATGAAGTGTTATCAAAAAGTGCTTGCTGGGAGGCACTCAAGTTGGGATGTGTACTATATCGTATAAAAAATTTGGGAGTGATCGGATCAACGCCTGAGGCTGTAGGCGAGTGCGAAAATTGTACATCTCGTCCAAAAATGACACATGATGTCCGACGAAATTCACCGACAATTTATAATCTATATGCCATTCGATAGAGCTCCATGAGTTGGTTATGGGAAAATTTGGTTTAATTTTTTCTGACCATTTTGGGCAAAGTTATGGGACTCAAAAGGTCCAAAATGGCCAGGACCCCTAACGTGAAGGGTGGCTCCCATGGAATGTAATTATAAAAGTGGTTAAACTTGGGCGAATGGTTTCAACTCTTTTTTAGTATATTAGGGCACTAAATGTACTACAATTTTGTTGGGGGACGCAAGAGTCTGGGATTTTTTCCTGACATAGTTATGGGCACCAAAGTGACCTCGCCAAAACCGACTTTTTAACGCGTGAATTGAAACTCGATTTGAGTATCCTATCTTGTAGAGCGCCCCTTGAAACCTCTAAAAATATATACTTTGTTGGGGGTACACTTGAGTCTGGGAAAGTTATAGGGCAAAAAGTGGCATTTTTGGTGCCAAAAGTTGTCGGTTTTTTGAGTATATCTCTGCGGAAAAAAATTTTAAAAATAAACGGTGTTCGGATTCGTGTTCAGGACATATTGGAGCACCATAAAACATATTTTTCTCGAGGTCGAATTTTTGACCCATTTTTGAAGGGGTACCCCTTTTGAAATTTTTTGGTGAAATTTAAATTGGGCATAACTTTGTAAGTTTTTGTCGTAGCCGAACGAATTAAGGGTCAAAAAATAGAGCAAAAAATTACAAATTTTTTGAGCTATTTAAATTTTTGAAAAATTTCGCCCGAGGCCTGGTAGGGTCGATTTTTTGAAAATTCAAATTTTTTGGTTTTTTAAAAATTTCTGGGGTATATCGAGGATGAGGGTGGTTGCAAATATTTTTATAAAATAGAGCAGAATTTTTACTATATATTAAGCTTTTAAAATGTTTCAAAAGGGTTTATTTTTGGGGAGTTATGATTTTTTGAAAAATTACGTAAATCTTTCAGTCGAAATTTTCGGCCAAAAATTTATTTTTTCCAAAATGACTTAAAATAGGGCAAATGTTATATCAATCGAAAGCCCTTATCGAGCTGAAGATGAAAATATTTTTCTGGAATTTTCTGACCATTTTGTCCAAAGTTACAAAAGGTCGAAATTTCAGGTGTGGGGGTTTGGGGGCCGAAGGCCCCCAAACGGCGGGCCGGAGGCACGCCGTGCGAGGGCCGAAGGCCCGAGCTTAAGATCCATCCCAAAACGAATCGCGAGGGCCGAAGGCCCGAGCTTAAGATCCATCCCAAAACGAATCGCGAGGGCCGAAGGCCCGAGCTTAAGATCCATCCCAAAATGGATCGCGAGGGCCGAAGGCCCGAGTTAAGATCCATCCCAAAATGGGTCGCGAGGGCCGAAGGCCCGAGCTTAAGATCCATCCCAAAATGGATCGCGAGGGTCGAAGGCCCGAGCTTAAGATCCATCCCAAAATGGGTCGCGAGGGCCGAAGGCCCGAGCTTAAGATCCATCCCAAAATGGGTCGCGAGGGCCGAAGGCCCGAGCTTAAGATCCATCCCAAATTGGGTCGCGAGGGCCGAAGGCCCGAGCTTAAGATCCATCCCAAATTGGGTCGCGAGGGCCGAAGGCCCGAAGCAATGAAAAGGCAGGGCTAAACTTTATCGGCGAGGGCCGAAGGCCCGAAGCAATGAAAAGGCAGGGCTAAACTCTATCGGCGAGGGCCGAAGGCCCGAAGCAATGAAAAGGCAGGGCTAAACTTTATCGGCGAGGGCCGAAGGCCCGAAGCAATGAAAAGGCAGGGCTAAACCTTACCGGCGAGGGCCGAAGGCCCGGAGCAATGAAAAGGCAGGGCAAATCTTAATGTTTCTAGCAGCGCGCGAAGCGCGCCCCAAAGCCGTTAGGCTTTCCAACGGGCAGAGCAAAATTTAAACCCAAAGCATACGTCGAGGCAATGCATACGTAACTTACCGCCTGCACCTCAATGGGCACAACTAGTTATATTATACTAAAAAAAACCTCATGTTGCCCCTTCTTTTGGGGGGGAAAACGGCCATTTTTCATTCAAAAAAGTGCACGGGTCGTAGGCTTTCCAGAGGATTTTTTGAGTTGCACATTAGTCCTACAACTTTTGATGGCGCATTCAGGAAAATTATAGATTTGGCGCCAAAACGTACCCCCGCGCCGAAATGGCCAAGTTGAAAATTCAAACGGCTATAACTCAGGATGCGAAAGTCAGATCGAAAAACGCTTGGGGGGAGGATTTTAAGTTGAAATGGGTACTATATCGTGAAAAAATTTCAGACCCCTGGGATCAACTGTCCGACCTGTGGAGGTTGGCAAAAATTCACCGATTGTCGGTGAATTGTCCTACCGTGTCCGACGAAAATCACCGACAATTTACAAATTATATACCAATCGAAAGCTCTCATCGAGCTGAGTCTGAAAAAATTTAGTTTAATTTTTTCTGACCATTTTTACAAAAGTTACAAAGTGTCAAAGGGTCAAAATGTCCAGGACCCCTATCGGGAAGGGTGGCTCCCATTGGATGTAATTATAACTTTGCTTATGAGAGGCCAAATCGCTCCAACTCTTTTTTAGTATGTTAGGGGACATAGTTGGCTAAAATTTTGTTGGTGGACACTTGAGTCTGGGATTTGGTTCTGGGGGTGTTATGGTTCAAAAGGTCCGGGTCGAAAAGTCGACTTTTTAACGCGTGAATTGAAACTCGATTTGAATATCCTATGTTATAGAGCGTCCCTTGAAACCTCTAAAAATATATAGTTTGTTGCGGGTCCACTTGAGTCTCAGAAAGTTATAGCCCAAAAAGTGACATTTTGGGGGTCAAAATTGGTCGGTTTTTTGGGTATAACTTTTTTTAAAAAATTTTTAAAAATAAACGGACTTCGGATTCGGATTCAGCACCTATTAGAGTACCATAAAACACATTAATCTCGATATCGATTTTTTGAGACATTTTTGAAGAGGTACACCTATCGAAATTTTTAGGTGAAATTTATATCGAGTGCAACTTTTCGAGATTTTGTCGTAATTAAACGAATTAAAGTTTATAAAATCGAATAAAAAATTACAAATTTTTTGAGCTATTTAACTTTTTGAAAAATTTCACCCGAGGCCTGGTAGGGTCGATTTTTTCAAAATTCAAAATTTTTCGGTTTTTTGAAATTTTTTGGGGTATATCGAGGCTGAGGGTTGTTGCAAATATTTTTATAAAATAGAGCAGAATTTTTACTATATATTAAGCTTTTAAAATGTTACAAAAGGGTTTATTTTTGGGGAGTTATGAATTTTTGAAAAATTACGTAAATTTTTCGGTCGAAATTTTCGGCCAAAAAAATTTTTTCCAAAAATGGGTATAGATGGGCCAAATGTTATATCAATCGAAAGCTCTCATCGAGCTGAGCATGAAAATATTTTTTTCAAAATTTTCTGACCATTTTGTACAAAGTTACAAAAGGTCGAAATTTCAGGTGTGGGGGTTTGGGGGCCGAAGGCCCCACCGAGGCCGAAGGCCGAGGATTTTGGGGGCGAGGGCCGAAGGCCCGAGCTTCGACCCATCCCTGAAGGCAGAGCAAAGACTCACCGAGGCCGAAGGCCGAGGAGTTTGGGGGCGAGGGCCGAAGGCCCGAGCTTCGACTCATCCCTGAAGGCAGAGCAAAGACTCACCGAGGCCGAAGGCCGAGGAGTTTGGGGGCGAGGGCCGAAGGCCCGAGCTTAAGACCCATCCCTGAAGGCAGAGCAAAGACTCACCGAGGCCGAAGGCCGAGGAGTTTGCGGGCGAGGGCCGAAGGCCCGAGCTTAAGACCCATCCCGAAAGGCAGAGCAAAGATCCACCGAGGCCGAGGAGTTTGGGGGCGAGGGCCGAAGGCCCGAGCTTAAGACCCATCCCGAAAGGCAGAGCAAAGACCTACCGAGGCCGAAGGCCGAGGAGTTTGGGGGCGGGGGCCGAAGGCCCGAGCTTAAGACCCATCCCGAAAGGCAGAGCAAAGACCTACCGAGGCCGAAGGCCGAGGAGTTTGGGGGCGAGGGCCGAAGGCCCGAGCTTAAGACCCATCCCGAAAGGCAGAGCAAAGACCTATCGAGGCCGAAGGCCGAGGAGTTTGGGGTGAGGGCCGAAGGCCCGAGCTTAAGACCCATCCCGAAAGGCAGAGCAAAGACCCACCGAGGCCGAAGGCCGAGGAGTTTGGGGGCGAGGGCCGAAGGCCCGAGCTTCGACCCATCCCTGAAGGCAGAGCAAAGACTCACCGAGGCCGAAGGCCGAGGAGTTTGGGGGCGAGGGCCGAAGGCCCGAGCTGCGACCCATCCCGGAAGGCAGAGCAAAGATTCACCGAGGCCGAAGGCCGAGGAGTTTGGGGGCGAGGGCCGAAGGCCCGAAGCAATGAAAAGGCAGGGCTAATCTTTCCGGCGAGGGCCGAAGGCCCGAAGCAATGAAAAGGCAGGGCAAATCTTAATTGTTTCTAGCAGCGCGCGAAGCGCGCCCCAAAGCCGTTAGGCTTTCCAACGGGCACCCCAAAATTTTACCGCCAGAGAGCTACAAAACGCATTGCATACGCACAACGCCGCCATCGCATACGTAACCCACAGCTAGTTATAATAGTATAAAAAAAACCCCAACTTCGATTTTAAAAAAAGTCCCTGGCCCGGCCGAAGGCCGGGCCGCTCCTGAAAGTTGTGGAAGGGTCCTACAACTTTTTGAGGGCTATTCAGGAAAAATCCGACTTTGGCGCCATGACTTTTCCTTTGCGCCGAAACGACCCCATGTGATTTTATATCTCGTGAACCAGAACCTGGAGCAAAAAACTTCTGCTGGTAGGATTTTAAGTTGGAGTAGGTAGATATATGCAGGAAAAAACCCGGACCCGAAATCCGAACTTGGAGGGTACTTATGCCTTTCCAAAAATTCACATAATGTCCGTGAATTGTCGATTTTGTCGGACTTGGCCGATGTTTTTGAGGTATATCTCGGGAATGGTTGGGGAGATTTAGATGCGGTCTGGGGGTATTAGGTATGTGGCTACGGCGAATTTTTTGGGGTGGGTCATTTTGGTGCCGCACTGAAGTGTGGCACTGAAACGTCCGGATGCATAATTCAACGCGTTATAACGCGTTTTTGAGAAGTGGGGGTTCTTTGGCCTGGGAGTGTTGTTGGAGGGTGGGATGTTGGGAAAATATTTGGTGTTGGACATTTGAGTCTTGGATGAACTTTTGGGGGTGATAAGACTCAAAGAGTCGGGGTCGGAAAGTCGACTTTTTTTAAAAGGTCGTTTCGGGTCTCTTCGATAGCCAGTCCGAAAGAGCGTCCCCTGGCGGTCAGAAAAAGGTATAATATGTTGGGGGTCCACTTGAGTCTCGAAAAGTTATAGCCAGTGTGGCAAAATGTCGTGAACCTTTTTGAGACTCTAACGTCCCGGATCAATTTTTAAAAATTTTTCTGACACCGGATTCGTACTCAGCGCATGCCAGAGCACTATATAGGTCGAATTTCGGGTCAAAATTCGAAAATTTTGTCCCACCCCTTATTTCCAAAGGGATCCCCTTTTGGGGGATCTTTTGGGGAATCCCCTTTTGGGGGATTTTCGGGATTTTTTAAGTCGACATAACTTTTTTTGGAATTCTCGGATTGGGATGGGGTTTCTTTCTAAAAATAGACCTAAAAATTAGGTGTTTTTTGACCGAAGAAAATTTCGAAAAAATTCGAAATTGGGGGTGTAGGGGTCTCATTTAGAAAAACCCAAAATTTTTCGGTTTTTCGAAACTTTTTCGGGATTTTTGCCGACCGTTCGAGCCGCATGTATTTTTCCTGTATAGAGGAGATTTTTCTGCATAGGATAAGCTTTTAAAATTTTCAAAAAAGGTTAACCTCGAAAAAGTTATGATTTTTTGAAAATTTCGTTGAATTTTTCGGCCAAAATTTTCGGCCAAAAAAATAAATTTTTCAAAATGGCCATAAATGGACCAAATGTTATATCATTTGAGAGCACTTATCGAGGAGTCTAAAAATATTTTTTCCAAAATTTTCTGACTATTTTGGCCAAAGTTACAAAAGGTCAAATTTTTGGGGTGGGGGTACTCGCATACTTTTATCACCGTCAAAAGTTCGTCCCAGACTCAAATGCCCAACTGCTTATAAGTTCCCCGCATTATACCCTGCAACATAACTCCCAGCCACTAAACCCTCCGGCCTTTCAAAAAACCATTATAACGCGTTGAAATTTTCAACCGGCCATTTCAGTGCCACACTTGAGTGCGGCACCAAAATGGCCCTGTTCATTGAATTCCCCATGGTCGATTACCTATAATCCCATTGCATTTTTGCCCCATTTGGTCTTTTTTTGATTTTGACCATTTTTCCATGTACCCTTTTGTCGAAAAAAGGGCTGCAGCTTTTATTTTTCCATTTTTTTAATTTTTTTAATTTTTTAAAAATCCCCCTAAAATTTAATTTTACTTTAATGGGGAACTGCTGGGGCTTTTTAGCGGAAATTTGGGGTAGTAGGTAATAGGACCTGGGGAGTTCATTGGGCATGTTCATTTTGGTGCCACACTTGAGTGTGCACTGAAAGGTCCTACTTCGGGAACTTTTTCTCCGTTTGGGTTTAAACATGGGGATATAGGTAATCGACCTTGGGGAATTCAGCTAGCATGGTCGTTTTGGTGCCACACTTGAGTGTGGCACTGAAACGGTCGTTTTTTTCCAAATACCCCAAAATTAATTTTTAATTAAACTTTTATATATTTTTTCATTTCTAGCCTAAAAAATTAAAATATTTTAATTCAAAAAATTATTTTTATTCAACATAACATAATTTTTCTATTTTTCCAAAAATTTAAATTTTTCGACAACAACAACAAACTTCAATTAATTTTATTTTTTCATCAACAACAACATCCAGTTTCTTCAAATATTTTTATTAATTTATTCAAAATCAACTCAACACCAACACATCTCTTCAAAAATACAATTATGGTTTGTTTTAACATTTATAATTTTTTTAAAAACAAATTTTTTGAAAGAAAAAAATCCCACGGATGTGGGTAGCGCATTTGTATGACCACTATGCGGAGGGGTCATGCCGGTTTTTTCTCAGAAATGGGCGGAGCCGGCATGATCGGGGATTGGGTCATGCCCGTTTCCCCTTTTGGGGGTATGGGAAGGCTCCCCCTTCCTTCTGCACAGTGGGACAGTACAACCACTGTGCGGACGGGTCATGCCGGTTTTTTCCCATAAATGGGCGGAGCCGGCATGATCGGGGATTGGGTCATGCCCGTTTCCCCTTTTGGGGGTACGGGAAAGCTCCCCATTCCTTCTGCACAGTGGGAAAGGACAACCACTGTGCGGACGGGTCATGCCAAAATTTTTTTAATTTTAATTAACTTCAAAATTTTTAAAAAATTTTTTTATTTTTAAGGTTTCTCAACGCCTGCTCCCCTTAATCAATATGTTTGGTGGGTGGTCTTTCTTGTGAGTTTTGTTTTTTAAATATTTTAATTCCCCAATTCGGTTTCCTTCCCTGTCGGGGGAAGGAGATCTTGTACCCCCGTATGGGGAGAATGTGGGGCACCAAGACGCGGGGGAGAACAAATACGCGTCTTGATGCCTCACTTGTGCGGAGGGGTCATGCCAAAATTTTTTTTAATTTAAATAAACTTACTTTTTTACAATATTTTTATTTTCAGTGTTTCTCAACTTACTGCTCCCTTAGTTCAATATACTTGGTTGGTGGTCTTTGTTTTGAGTGAGTTTATTGTTGAAAAAATTTTAAATATGTTTTTAACTAAACTTTTATTGAAAAATATTTTTTTGGGAAAATTCTTAAACATTTTCGCAATTTTTGGGGAAAAACTTTAAATAGTTAAACATTTTTCCAAAAAATTTTTGATAAATATTTTTGAAATTTCATATCTAAAATTTTAATTTTCAATTTTTTTTTGTTTTATCCGTTTTTGCGAAGGGTTTACTTCCGTTCACATTAAAAGGGGACTATGCATGACCTCTTCTGCACTAGAAACACAGAGAGGCATGCAAGTTCCCCTTGTGCCCCATTCCGTGGAAAAACCTGTATCACAAGGTTTCGGGTCCTCGCCTTGAAGGCCCACGGGATGGGATGAGAACGTGGAGCAACAATACTTGGGGGAAGAATAACTCCTTGTATTGATGCTTCACTGTGCCGACGGGTCATGCCAAAATTTTTCAAAAATCAAAAAAACTAAAATTTTTTAATTTTTACATTTATCATTTTAGTGTCAACACTTGCTCTATCTTTGAATCAACTTTTGGTGGTTTGCTTTTGGTTTCGTAATATTTTTGTTTTTAATCTTTTCGGCTTTTTCGGAAAAATTTTTTTAAACTAAATTTGCTAAATTCTTTAAAAATTTAGAAATTTTCGATACTTTTCGATATTTTTTTCAGAATTCAAAATTTTAATTTTATTATTGACCCCTGAGAGACGGCTGCACTAACGTTGCAGTACGACTCAGCCTTTTAAAAATGGCTTTGCGTGGTGGGCCAATTACACACCACGTGAAAAATATCCTTTACAGATGGGGATGCCACACATCTGTCCCCAAATTAAAAATGGCCTCTGGTGGGCTTGATGCACCAGGAAAAATAGTCTGCTGGCGGACTCTTCAACTGTTCTCAGCCTGACCAGCTGTTAATGGTTGGGACACCAGTACCCATTTTGCACTTTTTTGGTCGTAGAGTGAAAGCCGTGTTCAACACGGTGGGCAACTCTACTTTTTGTTAAATTAATTCATCTTATTTTTTTTATTATTTTGTTGCCTTTAATTCGTTTTCTTTTTTGCCTTGATCCGTCGCGTTATTATTTTCATTAGTGTTTTTAATTTTTGATTGAAACTTTATCGCGTTTTGTCGTTTTACATTGTTTTCGCATTTTTCGTTTTTTTTCGAGTTACACTTAATTTATTTTCTTTTTTTCAGATATTTTAAATAATTTATTTATTTTCTTTATTTTAAATGCCTTCAAGACAGCAAAACAACCGGAGGAAACGTAAGTTAAGTTATTTGGCTGAAGGTACGTTTGGTAGTGATGCAACTAATAGTTGCGATGTTGAAGGTGTTTCCAATGATGGTAAATCTTTGAATGTTAATTCACCCGGGGTTAGTTTTGGTGATGGTATTTTAGATAGTGTATCAATGGTTGATGGTGTTGAATTACATTCAGAAAATGTTTTGGTTGAATGTGGGAGTAGTGCTTTAAATAGTGTGGTTGAAGGTACGAATGATAGGGTTTTAATGGGTGATGGTTCTGAAATTAGGGGTTCTAATGTTGATGGTTCGTTACCTGGGAGTTCTTTGGGTGATGGTGTTATTTTTGAAAATATTTTGGTTGATAGTTTTTTGGTTGATGGTTCTTTAGTTGGGAATTCTGTTGACAAAGGGAATTTAAGCAATTTTTTGTTAGGAGACCAAGATACTGTGTCTGTAGTGTCTCAGAGTGTTTCTATGGGTAGTGAAGTGTCGTATGAAAAAAGTTCAAGGGGTAGACCTAAAAAAGTTAAACGTAGTGGTCGGCCTAAGAAATCCAATGTGATTGCAAATAGTTGTGTTATGGAAGTAAATAATAATGTTCAAACTTTAATGTCAATGCAGAACAATAACGAAACTTTTAATATTAACGAGCCTCTACACATAGTTAATGCTCCATGTAATAATAATATGAACTGTGTTCCAGAATTTTTATCTATTGATTTGTTAGATGTTCCGTTTGGTCCAATGCCTAATATTGCAAATAGAATTTTTAGTGATGATATTGTTTTTTCAAGGCCCGAAATTAATAGTTTGTGGTCAGATCCTAATATGTGGTTACAAGATAGTTTCGTGTTTATCTATTTAAAATTTTTGTCATATCGTTCTAATTTAAATGTTGTTGTTGTCTCGCCTCAGTTTGCTGTTGTGGATTATCATTTTGGGCAGGGTGTTGATCCTCTTAATATTTTTGATTATTGTTATAACTATAACCAGGATTATGATATTTTGTTGATTCCAATTGTATTTCCTGGACATTTTGGGTTGGTAATTTTTGATCGTTCTGATCGTGCTACTTTTTCTTGTATTTTTGTTGACTCCTTGCCTTCTGTTAATCGTTTAACCGATGTTTCTTGCGGTGTTTTTGATCAAAGGCGTGTTGATTTGATTAAAAGGTGTATTTGTGATTTGACACCTGGTCTTTTTGTTGACAGTATTAATATTCAAGTTTTGCCACGTTCTCAATTTACTGAACAAAGAGATGGGATTAATTGTGGATTTTATGTTTGTCTTTATTCGGAATTGTTTTTATTTAATAATAAATCGTTAATAATTCCAAATTTAAATATTCAGTATGAGAGGAAACGTATTTTATGGCACCTTTCGCAATTGCTTCTTTCGAATGATATTGATTATGTTGGGATTTTTGATTATAATCCTAGAAATGTACAAGTGAATGAAAATGTTTTTAATTTTAATCTTGATTTTGGTACTGATTTAGATGATAATTGTGTTGTTAATAATTTTCCAGTAGTCAATATTGAACCAGATCCACCTTCAGAAAATTTAAGGAGGTCTGAAAGGATTAAGTTGATGCAAAAGAATGATGTTTCTGAATTAAATATAAGTAAAATTTCACTTAAAACGTTGAACGAAATTACATCTAATTGTCATAGAGCTCATAAATTATTTCCGTGTGCAGATGTGCGAGCTAGACACGTCGTTAATTATTACGATTCAGGAAATCTAGGAGATGAAGATTGCTATTATTGCGGTGCAATGTTATTTAAATCTGAAGTTAATGATGCACACTTTAAAAAATTTAAAAAAACTTCATCTTCGTATTGTTGTCGTTGTGGTTTAGTTGTTCTCCCTTCATTTAAACCGCATCCGCAGTTATTAAGAGATTTAACTATGGGCGATACACAAGAATCTTTAGATTTTTTAAAGAAACAAAATATTTATAATTCTCTATTGGCGTTTGCGTCTGTTTTCGTTGCACATAGAGAAACCAAACTCGATGGTGGTATTAGTTACATGTTAAACGGTGAATTTGTTAGGAAACTGAGTTCGATGATTTCAGGCGATTCAGGGCCCTCATTTTCCCAATTATATATATTAGATGCTGATACAGCATTTAAACACAGAGTTTCTAATATTGCATATGGTGGGGATAGAGTCAATCCAGATGTGTTAAAGCGTTTAGACACTCTTCTTAGAGATTGCCACCCTCTCGCAAATACTTATAAAAATTTTCATGAACAATATTTAGATAAATTAAGCAGGGATGGCCCAGATTCAGTGGAAAATTTTAGACTTGTACTTTTGGAAGAGCGTGAAGCGCCTGAGTTGATAAAAGATAATTCCTTACATGTCAGACAAGTGAACCTTCCTACAGAGGAAACTTTATTTTCATTACATACCGAATCAAGTGAACCTCCTATTATTAAAGGGCTTTTTATCACTAATGAGGAAGGGAAATTATTTATTTTTAAACCACATCATCCTCAAACTGACACTTTGTGTTACCCTCTTTTATTTCCGTGTGGGGATGATAGTTACCACCCTAAGATTCCTTTTGCTAGAAAAGTGTTAAATGAAGATACAAGTGATAATGAGTGTTCTGATTGCGAAGATGATCCTCTTTTAGATACTAAGCGCAAAACTATTAGTATTCGTGATTATGTTAAATATAGATTAGCAGTAAGAAAACAGGAAGATTATCATAATATTTGGAATTCTGGGGAGGCTTAAGTCAAAAATTTGCTTTAGACTACACAGCAAGGATAGATTCTGATGTGGCAGATTATTTGCGAAGGGACGATTTAGATTTAAGAGCTTCTCTTCCTGAGCCTGCTTTAAGATGGTTAGCAAGAGACAGTAATGCCAATAGTATTGCAGATATAGGACACTGTGTTATGTTTAGAAAAGAGCATCCTGGCACAAGGCCATATTTTCAAGACATGTTTTACGACGCGACTACTCTTATGGCAAGAAGCCGAAAACCTGAAAATGCGTCCTTTATGTTTACATTTACGAGTAATCCACGGTGGCCAGAAATTAAAAGAAATATGTTACGTGATAACCAGAAAAGCGTGGATAGATTTGATATTATTAGCAGAGTATATGAAGATAAACTAAGAGAAATTCATTACTTATTAAATAAAAAACATATTTTCGGAAAAATTTTAGGTTATGCAGAAAGTAGGGAGTTCCAAAAAAGGATTGGCGGTCCTCATTTACATAGAGTTTTTTGTACTGATATTGTTGCAACGCCCGATAATATTTCTAATTTAATTTGGGCACATATACCTCCTGAACCTCCTGCAACCGATAATTCACCATGGGCTAATTTTATGAGAAAGGTCCGCGAATTATTACCCTTTTATCAGTTTCATGACTGTGGGGAACATTGTAAGAAAGCTAATGGGAAATGTAAAAAGGACTTTCCGAAACCTTATAGTAACATAACAATTTTACACGCTAATAAGCCGGCAGTATATTATCGGCCCAGTCCAGACGATGGCGGTGAAACATTAAAAATAAAACGGGGTAGAGCGTGGATAACTTATGATAATACGAAAGTAGTGCCATATAATCCGCTCATTTTAGTTATGTTTGAATGCCACCATAATTTAGAATTCGCTTACGGCCAAACAGATAATTTAAAATATGCGTTAAAATATCCTTTTAAGGGGTCCAGCTTTTCTTACGTACGGAGTGAAGTTAACGGTCTTATAACTGTAGATGAACCGTTGCATTATGCAAGAATGATATACCGTAGCCCGACTGAGGCATATTCTCGGATTATGTCTTTCAAATATGCATTTTTATCACATATAGTAATACCGTTAAGTATTCATTTACCAGACAACCAGAAAATTTATTTTACGAGTAAAAATGCAAGTAAAATTATTAGTGCTATTAATGCAGGTAAAATTCCAGATTCACGTCTTTCGGCTTATTGGAAGTTATGTATTTCTGATTCTGCAGCTAAAAATATTCTTTTTGAAAATATTCCTGAAACATATGCATTTAATAAAAATGATAAAGTTTGGAAAAAGTTAAATATTTCTGAGAAAAATAAAAATCGTAAACCTCGTATCGGAAGAATTTATACCGTGTCCCCGAGAGATCCAGAATTGTTCGCTTTATATATTTTAACTAAACATTTTCCTGGGACACCAAAAGATTTGTTAACTGTTAATGGACATGAATGTCAAACCTTTGCCGAAGCGGCAAGATTGCGAGGGTTATTTGAAGATAATAATGTATGGGAGCGTACTTTAAGAGAAGGGTCAATATCTCTCAATCCTTCCCAAATGAGACAGTTGTTTGCAAATATACTTGTATTTGGTGGTACTGAAAAGTGTGTGATAGATGGGCTTTTACTTTGGAACATGTTTGTTGATCATTTTTATGATAGGAGGTGTACAGAAGCAGAGAAATTAATACGTATTGATAGAGCTTTAGCAATTATAGAAAAACTTTTATTAAGTAACGGTCGTAGTTTACAAGAATTTAACCTCCCTCTTCCCAATAATTCAATAAGAAACAATCCTGATAGAGCTCTTGATGAATTTTTCTTTCCACATCATATTAATGATGATGAAATGGATGAAGCTATAGATACCTCTATTTATGATAACACAAACTTAAATCCTGAACAGCAAAGATTTTTTAATTTAATTAGAGCTTCAGTTTTAGATCCTAATACTAAAAATAAATTATTTTTCTTGTCTGGAGATGGAGGTACGGGGAAAACTTTCCTCCTTAATTATATTATTTATAAATTACGAGAAATGAGATTAAAAGTATTAGCAACCGCTTCGACCGGTATAGCAGCCACAAATTTTTACGCGGGAGGAATGACATTCCATTCAGCTTTTAGATTCGGTATTAATGTGGAACCTGATGTAATTCCACCCGTAACCGTAGATAGTTACTTTGGGCGCAGAATAATTGAAGCTAATTTGGTAATAGTAGATGAAGTCACAATATTAAATAAAACAATTTTTGAAAACGTAAATCTTTTATGTAAGAAGTTAATTCCTCAATATAATAACGAACCGTTTGCGGGAAAAATTGTAATAATATCAGGTGATTGGAAGCAGTCTCTTCCTGTAGTTGAGGAATCTTCGGCTCCTGGAGCACAGGTAGCAGCGTCGATTCAATCCTCGGAGTTGTATGGAAGATTTGAAAAACATAGATTAATGCAGAATATGAGAGTAATTCAGTCGGAAATCGCATTTAAGGATTGGCTTTATAGTATAGGAACAGGACAAATGGGTGATTCTGTTATAATCCCAGAAGCAATGCGAGTTAATTCAAGGCAAGAATTGTATAGATTCGTATTTAATACAGGTTTTGATGCACCTGTTGCAGATTTGTTAAAACGTTTGATTCTTTCGCCAACTAATAGAGTAGTAGATGTGATCAACTCAGAAATTATTGATTTAATAAACGCGCCTCTTCACGAGTATTTGTCAATAGATAGCCCTACAAGTGAGAACCCGTTTGCTTATAACTTAGCCGATTATGAAGTAGCTCAATTAAACAGATTAACACCTAAGGGGTTGCCAGCGCACAATATAAAGCTTAAAGTGGGTGCAGTAATAGTATTGCTTCAAAATTTAAATACTCAAAAGGGGTTGTGTAACGGTACCAGAATGATTGTTAGGCGTTTACATCAAGATTTAATTGAAGCGGAAACTATAAGTGGTTCTTCAGAACGTGGTATTGTTGTGGGAATTTGCAGAGCAAGAAATAGCTATAAGGAACTGCGTCCGGACGGAGTTAGTTTTGAAAGATTCCAATTCCCAATAAGGGTAGCATTTTGTATGACAATAACTAAAGCTCAGGGGCAAACATGCGAACGTTTAGGAATTGATATTCTTGATGAACCATTCGCACATGGTCAGACTTATACGGCTTTTTCGAGATGCAGAAGTGGGGAAAATATTAGAGTATTTGCACCTGGAAAAACGCCCGATAATAATGGGAATGTATCAATGAGAAATGTAGTAGCAAGAGGAATCCGTTTTGATTAAGTTTTATAATATAGTAGAATGAAAAATAGTATTAAAATTTAGGTTAAACTTCTTTTAGGGGTATACTTTCAAATAAAAAAATAAGGTTAAATTTTAGGGGTATACTTTCAAATAAAAAAAAGGATAAATTTTATAGGCAAACTTTAAATTAAAAATAACAAAAAGGCCATAAAAAAGAATGAGACCACTTCAACATTCTTTAAAAAAGAACGAGACCACTTCAACGTTCTAAAAAATAAAAGGCCAAAATAAATAAAAAATAAAAAGGCCAAAAGAGTGAGACCACTTCAACACTCTTTAAAAAGAACGAGACCACTTCAACGTTCTAAAAAATAAAAAGGCCAAAATAAATAAAATAAAAAAGGCCAAATAGAGTGAGACCACTTCAACACTCTATAAAAAAGAACGAGACCACTTCAACGTTCTAAAAAAAGGCCAAAATAAAAAAATAAAAAAAGGCCAAAAGAGTGAGACCACTTCAACACTCTTTATAAAGAACGAGACCACTTCAACGTTCTAAAAAAAGGCCAAAATAAATAAAAAAATAAAAAAAGGCCAAAAGAGTGAGACCACTTCAACACTCTTTAAAAAGAACGAGACCACTTCAACGTTCTAAAAAATAAAAGGCCTAAATAAAAAAAGGCCAAAATAAATAAAATAAAAAAGGCCAAAAGAGTGAGACCACTTCAACACTCTTTAAAAAGAACGAGACCACTTCAACGTTCTAAAAATAAAAAAGGCCAAAATAAATAAAAAATGGCCAAGAGTCAGACCACTTTAACATTATAAGTAAGAATTCCGACCCCAATGGGGCGGGGTACAGGGTTTGCCCGTTTACCTCCGTGCACCTCCACGTGGTGTACCCTGGGCATTGTTGTATAATTAAAAAATGTTATACAACAATGGCTAAGCACGGTAAAAAACGGGAAGAGTTGAAATTAAATAAATTATGTGACTGTTTCTAGCCGCGCGCGAAGCGCGCCCCAAAGCCGTTAGGCTTTCCAACGAGCAGAGCAAAATTTTACTGCCAGAGTATCCTAATAGGAATTGCATACGCACAACGCCGCCATCGCATACGTAACCCATAGCTAGTTATAATAGTATAAAAAAAACCCCAACTTCGATTTTAAAAAAAGTCCCTGGCCCGGCCGAAGGCCGGGCCGCTCCTGAAAGTTGTGGAAGGGTCCTACAACTTTTTGAGGGCTATTCAGGAAAAATCCGACTTTGGCGCCATGACTTTTCCTTTGCGCCGAAACGACCCCATGTGATTTTATATCTCGTGAACCAGAACCTGGAGCAAAAAACTTCTGCTGGTAGGATTTTAAGTTGGAGTAGGTAGATATATGCAGGAAAAAACCCGGACCCGAAATCCGAACTTGGAGGGTACTTATGCCTTTCCAAAAACTCAACGACTGACGGTGAAATGTCGATTTTGTCGGACTTGAGTGTTGTTTTTAAGCTATATCTTGGAAACGGCTGGGGGGATTTAGATGGGACCTGGAGGGTTATAGGTAAGTGGCTATGGGGAATTTTTTGGGATAGGTCGTTTTGGTGCCGCACTTGAGTGTGGCACCGAAATGGCCGGATGAGTGCTTCAAAGCGTTATAACGCTTTTTTGAGAAGTGGGGTGTCTTGGGGCTTGGGATTGATATTGTAGGGCTGGATGTTGGGAAAATATTTGGTGTTGGACATTAGAGTCTCGGGTGAACTTTTGGGGGTCATATGGTCCAAAGTGTCTAAGTCGAAAAGTCGATTTTTTGTAGAGGGTCGTTTCGGGTTTCTTCGATACCCTATTCGAAAGAGCGTCCCCTGGGGCTCCGAAAAAGGTATAATATGTTGGGGGTCCACTTGAGTCTCAAAAAGTTATAGCCAATTTGGCAAAATGTCGTGAATCTTTTTGAGACTCTAACGTCCCGGGGAAGATTTTTAAAATTTTTCTTACACCGGATTCGTACTCAGCGGGTGTCAGAGCACCATATAGGTCGAATTTCGGGTCAAAATTCGAAAATTTTGTTTCCACGCCTATTTTCAAAGGGGTACCCCTTTTGGGGGATTTTTGGGAATTTTTAGGGGACCATAACTTTTTTTTGGGATTTTCGGATTGGGTTGGGGTTTCTTTCATAAAATCAAGCAAAAAATTAGGTATTTTTTGAGTGGAAAAAATTTCGAAAAAAGTCGAAACTGAGGGTGTAGGGGTCGAATTTCGAAAAACCCAAAAATTTTCGGTTTTTCGAAAAAATTCCGGGATTTTTGCCGACGGTTCGGAACGAAGCTATTTTTCCTGGATAGAGCTTATTTTTCTCCATAGAATAAGCTTTTAAAATTTTTCAAAAAGTTCAAATTTGAAAAAGTTATGAATTTTTAAAAATTTGGTCGATTTTTTCTGCCGAAATTTTCGGCCAAAAAAAAATTTTTTCAAAATCGATATAAATGGGCCAAATGTCATATCATTCGAAAGCCATTAATGAGGGGAGAATAAAAATAATTTTTCCGAGATTTTCTGACCATTTTGTACAGTTACAAAAGGTCGAAATTTCGGGGGTGGGGATACTCTCATACTCATATCACATCCTAAAGTATATTCCAGACTCAAATGACCAACTACTTATAAGTTCCCCACACGCAGCCCTACAACATCACTCCCAGACGCGAAACCCCCGGCCTCTAAAAAACCGCTATGAGCAGTTGAAGTATTCATCCGGACGTTTCAGTGCCACACTTTAGTGCGGCACCAAAATGGCCATGCCCATTGAATTCCCCATGGCCGATTACCTATAATCCCAATAAGTTATTGCCCCATTTGGTCTTTTTTAGATTTTGACCATTTTTCCATGTACCCTTTTGTCGAAAAAAGGGCTGGAGCTTTTATTTTTCCATTTTTTTAATTTTTTTACTTTTTTAAAAATCCCCCTAACATTTAATTTTACTTTAATGGGGAACCGCTGGGGCTTTTTAGCGGAAATTTGGGGTAGTAGGTAATCGGACCTGGGGAGTTCATTGGGCATGTTCATTTTGGTGCCACACTTGAGTGTGGCACTGAAACGTCCTACTTCGGAACTTTTTGTGCGTTTTGGTTTAAACTTGGGGATATAGGTAATCAACCTTGGGGAATTCAGCTAGCATGGTCGTTTTGGTGCCACACTTGAGTGTGGCACTGAAACGGTCTTTTTTCCAAATACCCCAAAATTAATTTTTAATTAAACTTTTATATATTTTTTTTATTTTTAGCCTAAAAAATTAAAATATTTTAATTCAAAAAATTATTTTCATTCAACATCAACATAATTATTCTATTTTTCAAAAATTTAAATTTTTTCGACAACAACAACAAAAAATTAATTTTATTTTTTCATCAACAACAACATCCAATTTCTTCAAATATTTTTATAAATTCTTCAACATCAACTCAACACCTACAAACAAATCATTATGGTTTGTTTTATAATTTATAATTTTTTTTAAAAAAACAAAATTTTTTTCACTAATTTATGATTTTTTTTTCAAAAAAAACAATTTTTTTAAAGAATAAAATCCCACGGATGTGGGTAGCGAACTTGTATGACCACTGTGCGGAGGGGTCATGCCGGTTTTTTCCCAGAAATGGGCGGAGCCGGCATGATCGGGGATTGGGTCATGCCCGTTTCCCCTTTTGGGGGTATGGGAAGGCTCCCCTTCCTTCTGCACAGTGGGACAGTACAACCACTGTGCGGACGGGTCATGCCGGTTTTTTCCAGAAATGGGCGGAGCCGGCATGATCGGGGATTGGGTCATGCCCGTTTCCCCTTTTGTGGGTATGGGAAGGCTCCCCTTCCTTCTGCACAGTGGGACAGTACAACCACTGTGCGGACGGGTCATGCCCAAATTTTTTTTAAATTTAAATTCACTTTAAAAATTTTTTTACGATTTTTTTATTTTTAAGGTTTCTCAACGCCTGTTGCCGTCATCCAATTTGTTTGGTGGTTGGTCTTATTTGTGAGTTTTACTTTTTTAAAATATTTTTATTCCCCAATCCGGTTTCCTTCCCTGTCGGGGGAAGGAGATCTTGTACCCCCGTATGGGGAGAGTGTGGGGCACCAGTACGCGGGGGAGAACAAATACGCGTTCTGATGCCTCACTTGTGCGGACGGGTCATGCCCAAATTTTTTTTAATTTTAAACTAACCTAAAATTTTTTTACAATTTTTTATTTTTAAGGTTTCTCAACGCCTGCTGCGGTCATCCAATATGCTTGGTGGTTGGTCTTTTCTCGTGAGTTTATTTTTTTATATTTATATTCCCCAATCCGGTTTCCTTCCCTGTCGGGGGAAGGAGATCTTGAACCCCCGTATGGGGAGAGTGTGGGGCACCAGGACGCGGGGAGAACAAATACGCGTCTTGATGCCTCACTTGTGCTAGGGGTCATGCCAAAATTTTTTTTACTTTAAATAAACATTAAATTTTTTACAATTTTTTATTTTTATAGTTTCTCAACTTACTGCTCCCCTTCTTCAATATGCTTGGTGGGTGCTTTGTTTTAAGTGAGTTTATTGTTAACAATTTTTAAATTTTTTTATTAACTAAACTTTCAGTGAAAAATATTTTTTGGCTAATTTTTAAATCATTTTTGAAATTTTCTGGGAAAAACCTGAAAATAGCAAAACATTTTTTCAAAAAAATTCGATAAATATTTTTTAAAATTTTTGTCTAAAATTTTAAATTTTCATTTTTTTTGTTTTATGCGTCTGTTCGGAGGGGTGCTTCCTTTCCCACAAAAAGGGGCCTATGCATGACCTCTTCTGCACTAGAAGCACAGAGAGGCATGCAAGTTCTTCTTTGTGCCCCATTCCGTGGAAAAACCTGTATAATAAGGTTTCGGGTCCTCGCCTTGAAGGCCCACGGGATGGGATGAGAACGTGGAGCACCAATACTTGGGGGAAGAATAACTCCTTGTATTGATGCTTCACTGTGCCGACGGGTCATGCCAAAATTTTTCAAAATTTAATAAAACTTTTTAAAAAACTTAAATTTTTTAATTTTAAAAATTTTTCATTTTAGTGTCAATACATGCTCTATCTTTGAATCAAATTTTGGTGGCTTGCTTTTGGTTTCGTAATGTTTTTGTTTTTTTTTATTTTCGGCTTTTTCGGAAAAAATTTTATTTTTCAAACTTAAAATATCTAAATTCTTTAAAAATTTAAATTTTTGAAACTTTTCGATATTTTTTTTCAAAATTTAAATTTTATTATTGACCCCTGAGAGACGGCTGCACTAACGTTGCAGTACGACTCAGCCTTTAAAAATGGCTTTGCGTGGTGGGCCAATTACACACCACGTGAAAAATATCCTTTACAGATGGGGATACCACACATCTGTCCCCAAATTAAAAATGGCCGCTGGTGGGCTTGATGCACCAGAAAAAATAGTCTGCTGGCGGACTTTCCAACTGTTCTCAGCCTGACCAGTTGTTAATGGTTGGGACACCAGTACCCCCTTTTCACAATTTTTGGTCGTAGAGTGAAAACCATGTTTAACATGGTTGGCAACTCTACTTTTTGTTAAATTAATTCAATTTGTTTTTTTGTTATATTTTGTTTTTAATGTTTTAGCCTTTTTCTATGAGATCCGTCGCGTTATTATTTTCATTAGTTTTTTTAACTTTTTATTGAATCTTCATCGCGTTTTGTCATTTCACATTGTTTTCGCGTTTTGTGGCGAATTGCTCTTAATTTATTTTCTTTTTTTCAGATATTTTAAATAATTATTTTATTTTCTATATTTTAAATGCCTTCAAGACAGCAAAACAACCGGAGGAAACGTAAGTTAAGTTATTTGGCTGAAAGTAAGTTTGGTAGTGATGCAACTAATAGTTGCGAGGTTGACGGGGTTTCCAATGATGGTAAATATTTGAATGTTAATTCACCCGGGGTTAGTTTAGGTGATGGTATTTTAGATAGTGTATCAATGGTTGATGGTGTTGAATTACATTCAGAGAATGTTTTGGTTGAGTGTGGGAGTAGTGCTGTAAGTAGTATGGTTAAAGGTACGAATGGTAGTGTTTTAATGGTTGATGGTTCTGAAATTAGGGGTTCTAATGTTGATGGTTCGTTACCTGGGAGTTCATTGGATGAAAGTTTTATTGTTGAAAATTTTTTGGTTGATAATTTTTTGGTAGATGGTTCTTTAGTTGGGAGTTCTGGTGTTGAAGGGAATTTAAGTTGTTTAAGAGACCAAGACAAAATATCTGTAGTGTCTCAGAGTGTTTCCATGGGTAGTGAATTGATGGATACCAGTTTAAATAATAATAAAGGTGGTAGACCTAGGAAGATTAAGAGAGCTGGCGGTAGGCCGAAACGAGATAGTGTGGGGAAGCATACTTTTGCAAATAAATCAATTGATTCTAATGATAATATGAATATTAATTTTGTTCCTGAATTTTTGTCTATTGATTTGTTAGATATTCCTTTTGGTCCTATGCCTAATGATGATAATAGGATTTTTACCGATGATATTGTTTTTTCAAGGCCCGAAATTAATAGTTTGTGGTCAGATCCTAATATGTGGTTACAAGATAGTTTCGTTTTTATTTACTTAAAATTTTTATCATATCGTTCTAATTTAAATGTTGTTGTTGTCTCGCCTCAATTTGCTGTTGTTGATTACCATTTTGGGCAGGGTGTTGAGCCTCCTAATATTTTTGATTGTTGTTTTAATTATAACCAGGATTATGATATTTTATTAATTCCAATTATTTTTCCTGGTCATTTTGGGTTGGTAGTTTTTGATCGTTCAGATCGTGCAAATCTTTCTTGCATTTTTGTTGATTCTTTGCCTTCTGTTAATCGTTTAACCGATGTTTCTTGTGGTGTTTTCGATCAGCGGCGTGTTGATTTAATTAAAAGGTGTATTTGTGATTTGACACCTGGTCTTTTTATTGACAATATAAATATTCAAGTTTTGCCCCGTTCTCAATTTACTGAACAAAGAGATGGGATTAATTGTGGGTTTTATGTTTGTCTTTATTCGGAATTGTTTTTGTTTAATAATAAATCGCTAATAATTCCAAATTTAAATATTCAATATGAGAGGAAGCGTATTTTATGGCACCTTTCACAATTGATTCTTTCGAATGATATTGATTATGTTGGGATTTTTGATTATAATCCTAGAAATGTAGCTCGTGTGAATAATCCTGTTGTGAATAATACATCTAATGTGAATTGTTTTCAGTTTAATTTAGAATTTCCAGAAGACATACAAGAAAATTGTGTAGTTAATAATTTTCCAGTAGTCAATATTGAACCAGATCCCCCTTCAGAAAATTTAAGGAGGTCTGAAAGGATTAGGTTGATGCAAAAAAATGATGTTTATGAGTTAAATATAAGTAAAATTACACTTAAAACGTTGAACGAAATTACATCTACTTGTCATAGAGCTCATAAATTATTTCCGTGTGCAGATGTGCGAGCTAGACACGTCGTTAATTATTACGATTCAGGAAATCTAGGAGATGAAGATTGTTATTATTGTGGTGCAATGTTGTTTAATTCTGAAGTTAATGATGCACACCTAAAAAGTTTAAAAAGACTTCATCTTCGTATTGTTGCCGTTGCGGTTTGGTTGTACTCCCCTCATTTAAACCCCATCCGCAGTTATTAAGAGATTTAACTATGGGAGATACGCAAGATTCTTTAGATTTTTTAAAAAAGCAAAATATATATAATTCCCTATTGGCTTTTGCGTCAGTTTATGTTGGACATAGAGAAAGCAAACTCGATGGTGGTATCAGTTACATGTTAAACGGCGAGTTCGTTAGGAAAATGAGTTCGATGATTGCTGGAGATTCTGGGCCCTCATTTTCCCAATTATATATATTAGATGCTGATACAGCTTTTAAACACAGAGTTTCGAATATTGCATATGGTGGGGATAGAGTCAATCCAGAGTTGTTAAAGAGTTTAGACACTCTTCTCCGAAATTGCCACCCTCTTGCAAATACTTATAAAAGTTTTCATGAACAATATTTAGATAAATTAAGAAGGGATGGACCAGATTCAGTGGAAAACTTTAGACTTGTACTTTTGGAGGACCGGGAAGCGCCAGAGCTTATAAGAGATAATTCCTTACATGTTAGACAAGTGAATCTTCCCACAGAGGAAACTTTATTTTCATTACATACCGAGTCAAGTGAACCTCCTATTATAAAAGGTCTTTTTATCACTAATGAGGAAGGGAAATTATTTATTTTTAAACCACATCATCCTCAAACTGACACTTTGTGTTACCCTCTTTTATTTCCATGTGGGGATGATAGTTACCACCCTAAGATTCCATTTGCTAGAAAAGTTTTAAATGAAGATATAAGTGATAATGAGTGTTCTGATTGCGAAGATGATCCTCTTTTAGACACTAAGCGCAAAACTATTAGTATTCGTGATTATGTTAAATATAGATTAGCAGTAAGGAAACAGGAAGATTATCATAATATTTGGAATTCTGGGGAGGCTTAAGTCAAAAATTTGCTTTAGACTACGCAGCAAGGATAGATTCTGATGTGGCAGATTATTTGCGAAGGGACGATTTAGATTTAAGAGCTTCTCTTCCTGAGCCTGCTTTAAGATGGTTAGCAAGAGACAGTAATGCCAATAGTATTGCAGATATAGGACACTGTGTTATGTTTAGAAAAGAGCATCCTGGCACAAGGCCATATTTTCAAGACATGTTTTACGACGCGACTACTCTTATGGCAAGAAGCCGAAAACCTGAAAATGCGTCCTTTATGTTCACATTTACGAGTAATCCACGGTGGCCAGAAATTAAAAGAAATATGTTACGTGATAACCAGAAAAGTGTGGATAGATTTGATATTATTAGCAGAGTATATGAAGATAAATTAAGAGAAATTCATTACTTATTAAATAAAAAACATATTTTCGGAAAAATTTTAGGTTATGCAGAAAGTAGGGAGTTCCAAAAAGGATTGGCGGTCCTCATTTACATAGAGTTTTCTGTACTGATATTGTTGCAACGCCCGATAATATTTCTAATTTAATTTGGGCACATATACCTCCTGAACCTCCAGCAACCGATAATTCACCATGGGCTAATTTCATGAGAAAGGTTCGGGAATTATTACCCCTTTATCAGTTTCATGACTGTGGGGAACATTGTAAGAAAGCTAATGGAAAATGTAAAAAGGGGTTTCCAAAACCATTTAGTAAAATAACAGTTTTGCATGCTAATAAGCCAGCAGAATACTATCGGCCTAGCCCAGACGATGGCGGTGAAACATTAAAAATAAAACGGGGTAGAGCGTGGATAACTTATGATAATACGAAAGTAGTGCCATATAATCCGCTCATTTTAGTTATGTTTGAATGCCACCATAACTTAGAATTCGCTTACGGCCAAACAGATAATTTAAAATACGCGTTAAAATATCCTTTTAAGGGGTCCAGCTTTTCTTACGTACGGAGTGAAATTAACGGTCTTATAACTGTAGATGAACCGTTGCATTATGCAAGAATGATATACCGTAGCCCGACTGAAGCATATTCTCGGATTATGTCTTTCAAATATGCATTTTTATCACATATAGTAATACCGTTAAGTATTCATTTACCAGACAACCAGAAAATTTATTTTACGAGTAAAAATGCAAGTAAAATTATTAGTGCTATTAATGCAGGTAAAATTCCAGATTCCCGTCTTTCGGCTTATTGGAAGTTATGTATTTCTGATTCTGCAGCTAAAAATATTCTTTTTGAAAATATTCCTGAAACATATGCATTTAATAAAAATGATAAAGTTTGGAAAAAGTTAAATATTTCTGAGAAAAATAAAAATCGTAAACCTCGTATCGGGAGAATTTATACCGTGTCCCCAAGAGATCCAGAATTGTTCGCTTTATATATTTTAACAAAACATTTTCCTGGGACACCAAAAGATTTGTTAACTGTTAATGGACATGAATGTCAAACCTTTGCCGAAGCGGCAAGATTGCGAGGGTTATTTGAAGATAATAATGTATGGGAGCGTACTTTAAGAGAAGGGTCAATATCTCTCAATCCTTCCCAAATGAGACAGTTGTTTGCAAATATACTCGTATTTGGTGGTACTGAAAAGTGTGTGATAGATGGGCTTTTACTTTGGAATATGTTTGTTGATCATTTTTATGATAGGAGGTGTACAGAAGCAGAGAAATTAATACGTATTGACAGAGCTTTAGCAATTATAGAAAAACTTTTATTAAGTAACGGTCGTAGTTTACAAGAATTTAACCTCCCTCTTCCCAATAATTCAATAAGAAACAATCCTGACAGAGCTCTTGATGAATTTTTCTTTCCACATCATATTAATGATGATGAAATGGATGAAGCTATAGATACGTCTATTTACGATAACACAAACTTAAATCCAGAACAGCAAAGATTTTTTAATTTAATTAGAGCTTCAGTTTTAGATCCTAATACTAAAAATAAATTATTTTTCTTGTCTGGTGATGGTGGTACGGGGAAAACTTTCCTCCTTAATTATATTATTTATAAATTACGAGAAATGAGATTAAAAGTATTAGCAACCGCCTCGACCGGTATAGCAGCCACTAATTTTTACGCGGGAGGAATGACATTCCATTCAGCTTTTAGATTCGGTATTAATGTGGAACCTGATGTAATTCCACCCGTAACCGTAGATAGTTACTTTGGGCGCAGAATAATTGAAGCTAATTTGGTAATAGTAGATGAAGTCACAATATTAAATAAAACAATTTTTGAAAACGTAAATCTTTTATGTAAGAAGTTAATTCCTCAATATAAAAACGAACCGTTTGCGGGAAAAATTGTAATAATATCAGGTGATTGGAAGCAGTCTCTTCCTGTAGTTGAGGAATCTTCGGCTCCTGGAGCACAGGTAGCAGCGTCGATTCAATCCTCGGAGTTGTATGGAAGATTTGAAAAACATAGGTTAATGCAGAATATGAGAGTAATTCCATCTGAAATTCAATTTAAGGATTGGCTTTATAGTATAGGAACAGGTCAAACAGGCGATTCAGTTATAATTCCTGAAGCTATGCGAGTTAATTCAAGGCAAGAATTGTATGCATTTGTTTTTAACACAGGTTTTGATGCACCTGTTACAGATTTGTTAAAACGTTTAATTCTTTCACCAACTAATAGAGTAGTAGATGTGATTAACTCAGAAATTATTGATTTAATAAACGCGCCTCTTCACGAGTATTTGTCAATAGATAGCCCTACAAGTGAGAACCCTTTTGCTTATAACTTAGCCGATTATGAAGTAGCCCAATTAAACAGACTAACGCCTAAGGGGTTGCCAGCGCACAATATAAAGCTTAAAGTAGGTGCAGTAATAGTATTACTTCAAAATTTAAATACCCAAAAGGGTTTATGTAACGGTACCAGAATGATAGTTAGGCGTTTACATCAAGATTTAATTGAAGCGGAAACTATAAGTGGTTCTTCAGAACGTGGTATTGTTGTGGGAATTTGCAGAGCAAGAAATAGCTATAAGGAACTTCGTCCGGACGGAGTTAGTTTTGAAAGATTCCAATTCCCAGTAAGGGTAGCATTTTGTATGACAATAACTAAAGCCCAGGGGCAAACATGTGAACGTTTAGGACTTGATATTCTTGATGAACCATTCGCACATGGTCAGACTTATACGGCTTTTTCAAGATGCAGAAGTGGGGAAAATATAAGAGTATTTGCACCCGGTAAAACGCCCGATAATAATGGTAATATTTCGATGAGAAATGTAGTAGCAAGAGGAATCCGTTTTGATTAAATTTAATAATATAGTAGAATGGAAAAATAGTGTTAAAATTTAGGTAAAACTTCTTTTAGGGGTATACTTTAAAATCAAAAAAAACGAAGGTTAAATTTTAGGGGTAAACTTACATTAAAAAAACAAAAAGGCCAAAATAAATAAAAAAATAAAAAAGGCCAAAAGAGTGAGACCACTTCAACACTCTTTAAAAAAGAACGAGACCACTTCAACGTTCTAAAAAATAAAAAGGCCAAAATAAAAAAAATAAAAAAAGGCCAAAAGAGTGAGACCACTTCAACACTCTTTAAAAAGAACGAGACCACTTCAACGTTCTAAAAAATAAAAAGGCCAAAAGATATAAAAAGGCCAAAAGAGTGAGACCACTTCAACACTCTTTAAAAGAACGAGACCACTTCAACGTTCTAAAAAATAATAGGCCAAAAAAAAAAAAATAAAAAAGGCCAAAAGAGTGAGACCACTTCAACACTCTTTAAAAAGAACGAGACCACTTCAACGTTCTAAAAATAAAAAAGGCCAAAATAAAAAAAGGCCAAAATAAATAAAATAAAAAAGGCCAAAAGAGTGAGACCACTTCAACACTCTTTAAAAAGAACGAGACCACTTCAACGTTCTAAAAATAAAAAAGGCCAAAAAAAAAGGCCAAAATAAATAAAATAAAAAAGGCCAAAAGAGTGAGACCACTTCAACACTCTTTAGAAAGAACGAGACCACTTCAACGTTCTAAAAATAAAAAAGGCCAAAATAAATAAAAAAAAATGGCCAAGAGTCAGACCACTTTAAAACTATAAGTAAGAATTCCGACCCCACCGGGGCGGGGTACAGGGTTTGCCCGTTTACCTCCGTGCACCTCCACGTGGTGTACCCTGGGCATTGTTGTATAATAATAAAATGTTATACAACAATGGCTAAGCACGGTAAAAAACGGGATGATTTGAATTATAATAAAGAATGTAATTGTTTCTAGCGGCGCGCGAAGCGCGCCCCAAAGCCGTTAGGCTTTCCAACGGGCACCCCAAAATTTTACCGCCAAAGTATCCTAATAGGAATTGCATACGCACTACGCCGCCATCGCATACGTAACCCACAGCTAGTTATAATAGTATAAAAAAAACCCCAACTTCGATTTTAAAAAAAGTCCCTGGCCCGGCCGAAGGCCGGGCCGCTCCTGAAAGTTGTGGAAGGGTCCTACAACTTTTTGAGGGCTATTCAGGAAAAATCCGACCTCGGCGCCATGACTTTTCCTTTGCGCCGAAACGACCCCATGAGTTTTTATATCTCGTGAACCAGAACCTGGAGCAAAAAACTTCTGCTGGTAGGATTTTAAGTTGGAGTAGGTAGATATATGCAGGAAAAAACCCGAACCTGAAATCCTAACTTGGAGGGTTCTTATGCCTTTCCAAAAATTCACATAATGTCCGTGAATTGTCGATTTTGTCGGACTTGAGTGTTGTTTTTAAGCTATATCTTGGAAACGGCTGGGGGGATTTAGATGGGACCTGGTGGTTATAGGTATGTGGCTATGGGGAATTTTTTGGGATAGGTCGTTTTGGTGCCGCACTTAAGTGTGGCACCGAAATGGCCGGATGAGTGCTTCAAAGTGTTATAACGCGTTTTAGAGTGGTGGGGGGTTTTCGCGCCTGGGAGTGATGTTGTAGGGCTGGATTTTGGGAAAATATTTGGTGTTGGACATTAGAGTCTCGGGTGAACTTTTGGGGGTGATATGGTCCAAAGAGTCGGGGTCGAAAAGTCGACTTTTTTAAAGGGTCGTTTCGGGTCTCTTCGATAGCCAGTTCGAAAGAGAGTCCTCTGGGGCTCCGAAAAAGGTATAATATGTTGGGGGTCCACTTGAGTCTCAAAAAGTTATCGCGAATGTTCGCAAATGTCGCAAATCTTTTTGAGACTCTAACGTCCTGGGAAAATTTTTTAAAATTTTTCTGACGCCGGATTCGTACTCAGCGGTTGTCAGAGCAACATATAGGGCGAATTTTGGGTCAAAATTCGAAAATTTTGTCCCACCCCTATTTCTAAATTGGGTACGTACGCCTTTTGGGGAATTTAGGGATTTTTTAATCCGACATAACTTTTTTGGGGTGGAAGGATTGAGACGGGGTTTTTTTCATAAAATCGAGTAAAAAATTAGGTATTTTATCACCCGAGAAAATTTCGAAAAAAGTTGAAACTGAACCTGTAGGGGTCGAATTTCGAAAAACCCAAAATTTTTCGGTTTTTCGAAAAAATTTCGGGTTTTTTGCCGGCAGTTCGGGGCGTAGTTATTTTTCCTGGATCGAGCAGATTTTTCTGCATATTGTTGGATTTTAAAATGTTCAAAGAAAGTTAACTTTAAAAAAGTTATGATTTTTTGAAAATTTGGGTAATTTTTTTGGTCGAAATTTTAGGCCAAAAAATATTTATAATAATCTTCCAGTTCGGTTAAAAAAAGTCCCTGGCCCGAACGAAGTCAGAATATTCTTCATAAAAATGTACATATTTATAATTTAACACACATTTTGTTCCCTTTTTTGGCTGTACTTTAGTACGTGGGTGCAGGCTTTAAATTACAAATGTTATATCATTTGAAAGAGCTAGTCGAGCTGAGTCGAATGCCATCAAAATTAGCTCTAGGAAAAATTTTTGAACCGAGATACAGGCGATTGAAAATCGAAAAACCATAGGGGGGACCAAGCACTTTTTTGGGATGAAAAATTCGAAAATGCAAATGATACCTCATTCGAAAGAGCTCCTCGAGCTGAGTCGAATAACACCAAAATCAACGAAATCCGACTTGATTAGACAAAGTTATGATCTTTTATTTTAGCTCCTTACCTATGGCATCTGTGGAGATTTTTGCTGCTACGGAGGCCCCAAATACGTCCAGAGCAAGGGAGATAGGAATAGGTTTATGTTACGAACCCAGACCCATCGCCCGTAGACTCCCCGCGAGGCGCGTGCCGCAAAACCCCGCGCGAAGCGCGGGTTTTTGCACAAGCGCCTCGCCGACGCTCCATAGGTTTAGGTTTTTTGTTTATTTTTTGTGTCATAACTTTGTCTAATCTTGTCCAATCACGGTGATTTTGGTGTCATTCGACTCAGCTCGTCGAGCTCTTTCGAATGAGGTATTATTTGTATAAAAAATTTTTTATTCCAAAAATCGCCCTTTTGGACCTTCGATTTTTAGGAGTCTATATCTCGGTTCATTCAAGTCGGATTCCGTTGATTTTGGTTTTATTCGACTCAGCTCGACGAGCTCTTTCGAATGAGGTATAATTTGCATTTTCGAATTTTTCACCCCAAAAAAGTGCTTGGTCCCCCCTATGGTTTTTCGATTTTCAATCGCCTGTATCTCGGTTCAAAAATTTTTCCTAGAGCTAATTTTGGTGGCATTCGACTCAGCTCGACTAGCTCTTTCAAATGATATAACATTTGTAATTTAAAGCCTGCACCCACGTACTAAAGTGACCCCCTTTTTTAAATATTTAAAATTAATTTTTCGAATTTTACAAACTGAAAAAATTTTTGCTTTTTAAATTTATTTTCGGCTAAACTACAGTTTCCGGATCAGGCTCAGAATTGGAGGATTTATATGTCATTCGAAAGAGCTCGTCGAGCTGAGTCGAACGACACCAAAATTATTCAGCGGAAAAAATTCTGAGCCGAGTTACAGACCCCTAAATTTCAAAAAACCATAGTAAAACAAAAAACCATAGTAAAGTTCAAAAAACCAAAAAACCATAAAAAAACCATCTAATATTCCTTTAAAATCCTCACCTAATTTAACAAACAAAATCTTTCAAAACAATGTTAAAACAAAAAATACTAATAATACCACCAAATATTCTCAAGAATGGATTGGTGTGGTTTGTTGAAGTATATTTACATAAGTATATATCTGAATAACCTGACATTCATTTTTTTCTCAAAAATGTTGACTTATTTTTACATTCCAATCCTACCTTGACCGTAATCTGATACTTTTAATTAAAATTTTTGAAAATAAATATTTTTTGTTTAATTTTATATTTTTTTCCGTTTAACAATTTTAGTCAATCTTTTAGTCAATCTTCTTCTAATTTAATTGTATTTTAATTTATTTATTTAATTAAAATAATTTATTTATTTGTTTTAGACACATACTCGAAAACATTCTGGATATAAACCTTTCTCTTGTGATTGTTGCGAAAAAACATTTCAAAGAAAAGTAAAAACAAATAAGTTAATTAATTTTTATGAAAGAATATTTTTAAAAAAAAAAGGTTGACCGTCGCCGACATATGGAAACTCATCATTCAACATATTTAAGAAGAACAACAATACCTTTAATAGAAACTAATAGTTGTAGTAATAGACAAAATGAATTAAGAAAAAATATTATAAAATCTCCAAAAATTACTAAAAAAAAATAATACTAAAAAAAACCTCCTGGTGGCCCTTCTTTTGGGGGGATTTCGCTTTCAAAAAATCAGGCTCCTCAGCGTTTGCCGAGGGATTTTTTTGAGTAGTACATTGGTCCTACAACTTTTGACGGGCTATTCAGGAAAACTCTAACATCGGCGCCAAAACGTACCTCCGCGCCGAAACGGCTGTCGGTAAAATTCAAACGGCTGTAACTCGGAAACGAAAAGTCAGATCAAAAAGTGGTTGGGGAAAGGGCACTGAAGCAGTTCAAGGGCTATAACTCTAAAAAATTTGGAATCCGGGGATCATGCCCTGAGGCGGTAGGCGATGACAAAAATTCACCGATTTTCGGTGGTTTGACCTACCGTGTCCGACGAAATTCACCGACAATTTACAAAATATACACCAATCGAAAGCTCTCATCGAGCTGAGTCTGAAAAAAATTAGTTTAAGTTTTTCTGACCATTTTGCAAAAAGTTATAAAACGCCAAAGGGTCAAAATGTCCAGGACCCCTATCGGGAAGGGTGGCTCCCATTGGGTCTGATTATAACTTTGCTTATGAGAGTCCAAATCGCTCCAACTCTTTTTTCATATGTTAGGGCCCTAAGTGTACTAAAATTTTGTTGTGGGACATTTGAGTCTCGGACTTCGATTTGGGGGTGATATGGTTCAAAAGGTCGAGGTCGAAAAATCGACTTTTTGTAGGAGGTCGAGTCACCCGTTTTCGATAGCCTAAGTGAAAGAGCGTCCCCTGGCGGTCAGAAAAATATATACTTTGTTGGGGGTCCACTTGAGTCTGAGAAAGTTATGGCCAAATTGGCCAAATGTCGCAAATCGGTTTTTAGACTCTAACTTCCCGGGGAATTTTTCAAAAATTTTTCTGAGACCGGATATCGACTCAGCGGGTCCTAAAGCACCATATAGGACGTTTTTTGACCCAACATTAAAAAATTTTTTTTCCCTCGTGTTCCCTTGTGGGCCCAAAACATTTTGTCGTTTTTTATGGGTAGCGGTCTTTTGTACCTTTTTTATATCTCGGGAACGGCTGATGGGAATTGGATGGGACTTGGGTGGATATTAGGTAAACGGTCATGAGGAGTTTAATGGGCATGGTCATTTTGGTGCCGCACTTGAGTGTGGCACCGAAATGGCCGGATAAAAAATTCAAAGTATTATAACGGGTTTTTGAGAAGTGGGGGGTTTTTGGGCCTGGGAGTGATGTTGTAGGGTAAAGTGAGGGGAAGTTATAAATAGTTGGCCACTTGAGTCTCGGGTGAACTTTTGGGGGTCATATGGGTCAATGAGTCAGGGTTTCACAGTAAAATTTTTCTAAAGAGACGGGTCTGCTTTTTTCGATTACCTATTCGAAAGCCCGTCCCCTGGGGCTCCGAAAAAGGTATACTTTGTTGGGGGTCCACTTGAGTCTCAAAAAGTTATGGTCAATGTGCGCAAATGTCGCAAAACTTTTTGAGACTCTAACGTCACGGGGAATTTTTTTAAATTTTTTCTGAGACCGGATATGGACTCAGCGCATGTTAATGCCCTATATGGGCCGTTTTTAAACACAAAATATCTAGATTTTTGTCCCGACCTCATTCCAAAAGGGGTACCCCTTTTGGGGGATTTTCGCGATTTTTTAAATCGCCATAACTTTTTTTGCTATTTTCGGATTTGGATCGGGTTTTCTTTATAAAATAGAACTAAAAATTATAAATTTTTAGAGCCTAAAAAATTTCGAAAAAGTCTAAATTGAACCCATAGGGGTCGAATTTCGAAAAACCTAAAATTTTTCGGTTTTTCGAAAACATTTCTGGATTTTTGCCGGCGGTTCGGCCCGAGGGTATTTTTACTGGATAGAGCAGAATTTTCTGCATATTCTGGACTTTTAAAATTATTAAAAAAGGTCTACTTTAGAAAAGTTATGAATTTTTAAAAAATTCGGCAATTTTTCCGGCCGAAATTTTGAGCCAGAAAAATAAATTTTTAAAAATGGCCATAAATAGGCCAAATGTTATATCATTCGAAAGCCCTTACCGAGGGGATTCGAAAAATATTTTTCTAAATTTGTTGACCCTTTTGGTGAAAGTTTTGGAGGGTCAAAAATTTGAGTCTGGGGGTACTTATCCCTGGTGGGGAACCAGAGGAGGGGTAATAAATTAAAAAGACTTACGTTATATTGTAGAGCATCCTGAAATCCATCAAAAAACATTACTTTTTTGGGGGTCCACTTGAGTCTCAGAAAGTTATAGCCAATATTCGCAAATGTCGCGAAACATTTTGAGACTCTAACGTCCGGGGAAATTTTTTTTTAATTTTTTCGAGGCCGTATTCGTACTCAGTGGGTGGGAATGCACCATTTAGGCCTATTTTTGGGGTCAAAATTCAAAAAATTTTCCCCTCCCTCAGATCCAAAGGGGTACCCCTTTTGGAGGATTTTCGCGATTTTTTAAATCGCCATAATTTTTTTGGGATTTTCGGATTGGGATCGGGTTTTCTTTATAAAATAGAACTAAAAATTAGAAATTTTTGGAGCCTAAAAAATTTCGAAAAAAGTCGAAATTGAACCCATAGGGGTCGAATTTCGAAAAACCTAAAATTTTTCGGTTTTTTTTTAAAATTTAGGGATTTTTGCCTGCCTTTCGACCCGAATATATTTTTCCTGTGTAGAGCAGATTTTTCTGCACAGAATAGGCTTTTAAAATTTTACAATAATGTCTACTTTGAAAAAGTTATGAATTTTTGAAAAAATCGGTGATTTTTCTGGCAAAAATTTTCGGCCAAAAAAATAAATATTTCAAAGTGGCCTGGAATAGACCGATTGTTATATCAATCGAAAGCCCTTATTGAGGGGAATCTAAAAATAATTACTCCGAAATTTTCTGACCATTTTGTCCAAAGTTATAGGTGATCGAAAATTTGGGGGTGGGTGGTACCATGCCCATTGGGGTAACAATGGAGGGATAATAAATTAAAAAGACTTACGATATCTTGTAGAGCATCTTCAAATCCACCGAAAAACATACTTTGTTGGAGGTCCACTTGAGTTTCAAAAAGTTATAGACAATGTTCGCAAACGTCACAAAAACTTTTAAGACTCTAACGTCCTGCTGAATTTTTTTAAAGTTTTTGAGGTCGGATATGGACTCTGCGCAATATAATGTCAAGGAATATCGCAGAACGAAGGCCCGAGAACGACACCTAAATCAATGAAATCTGACTTTATTTGACAAAGTTAGAACCTTTTATTACCTCTTCCACAAGTGTTTTCGCGGAAAAAAGTTTTTGCCGCTGCGGAGGAAGCCGGGCATGTCGAGCGGAACGACGGCCGCCGCTTCGCTACGGTCGCCGCGAGCGAAGCGAGCACGACCGCAGCGAAGCACGGCCATCGTGTAGCGAAGACCATGCCCGGCCTACCCTCCGTAGCAGCACAAAAACAGTTTTTCCAGCGAAGATTCTGTTGTCTAAACGCAACCCATATAAAAGGCAGAGCAACGAATTAAAAAGCAGGGCTAAACTTTGCCGACGAGGGCCGAAGGCCCGACTTTCAACCCATCTAAATGGCAGAGCAACGAATTAAAAGCAGGGCTAAACTGTGCCGGCGCGGGCCGAAGGCCCGAGCTTTCAACCCATCTAAACGGCAGAGCAACGAATTAAAAGGATGGGCGAACTTTACCGGCGAGGGCCGAAGACCCGAGCTTTCAACCCATCTAAAAGGCTGAGCTAAACTTTACCGGCGAGGGCCGAAGGCCCGAGCCGGTACGGTTAACGGTCGAGCCTACGGTTAAACTGGGCGCATAAGTATTTCAATTCTTATTTCATTTATTAGATTTTTTAGACGAAGATCTTTTCAATCAAATAATTTTATGAAAATGTTCCAACTCGCGCCCAAACTAATTTTAAATACAATTAATAAAATTTAACTTTTAAAATACATACCTGCCAACGGTTCAAATATTACAAGACGCCGTCGGTTGTACCGGGCGTCGGATGCCATCGGTTTAACCGGGTATCTGGGGTACAGGGTTTGCCCGTTTACCTCCGTGCACCTCCACGTGGTGTACCCTGGGCATTGTTGTATAATAATCACTTAAATATTATACAACAATGGCTAAGCACGGAAAAAACGGGATGGTTTGAATCATAAAAATTTAACTGTTTCTAGCAGCGCGCGAAGCGCGCCCCAAAGCCGTTAGGCTTTCCAACGGGCAGAGCAAAATTTAAACCCAAAGCAAAATTAAACTGCCAGAGTATGCTATTCGCCGCCATACCCCAATGGGCACAACTAGTTATAATAGTATAAAAAAAACCCCAACTTCGATTTTAAAAAAAGTCCCTGGCCCGGCCGAAGGCCGGGCCGCTCCTGAAAGTTGTGGAAGGGTCCTACAACTTTTTGAGGGCTATTCAGGAAAAATCCGACTTTGGCGCCATGACTTTTCCTTTGCGCCGAAACGACCCCATGTGATTTTATATCTCGTGAACCAGAACCTGGAGCAAAAAACTTCTGCTGGTAGGATTTTAAGTTGGAGTAGGTAGATATATGCAGGAAAAAACCCGGACCCGAAATCCGAACTTGGAGGGTACTTATGCCTTTCCAAAAATTCACATAATGTCCGTGAATTGTCGATTTTGTCGGACTTGGCCGATGTTTTTGAGGTATATCTCGGGAATGGTTGGGGAGATTTAGATGCGGTCTGGGGGGTATTAGGTATGTGGCTACGGCGAATTTTTTGGGGTGGGTCATTTTGGTGCCGCACTGAAGTGTGGCACTGAAACGTCCGGATGCATAATTCAACGCGTTATAACGCGTTTTTGAGAAGTGGGGGGTTCTTTGGCCTGGGAGTGTTGTTGGAGGGTGGGATGTTGGGAAAATATTTGGTGTTGGACATTTGAGTCTTGGATGAACTTTTGGGGGTGATAAGACTCAAAGAGTCGGGGTCGGAAAGTCGACTTTTTTTAAAAGGTCGTTTCGGGTCTCTTCGATAGCCAGTCCGAAAGAGCGTCCCTGGCGGTCAGAAAAAGGTATAATATGTTGGGGGTCCACTTGAGTCTCGAAAAGTTATAGCCAGTGTGGCAAAATGTCGTGAACCTTTTTGAGACTCTAACGTCCCGGATCAATTTTTAAAAATTTTTCTGACACCGGATTCGTACTCAGCGCATGCCAGAGCACTATATAGGTCGAATTTCGGGTCAAAATTCGAAAATTTTGTCCCACCCCTTATTTCCAAAGGGATCCCCTTTTGGGGGATCTTTTGGGGAATCCCCTTTTGGGGGATTTTCGGGATTTTTAGAGTCGACATAACTTTTTTTGGAATTCTCGGATTGGGATGGGGTTTCTTTCTAAAAATAGACCTAAAAATTAGGTGTTTTTTGACCGAAGAAAATTTCGAAAAAATTCGAAATTGGGGGTGTAGGGGTCTCATTTAGAAAAACCCAAAATTTTTCGGTTTTTCGAAACTTTTTCGGGATTTTTGCCGACCGTTCGAGCCGCATGTATTTTTCCTGTATAGAGGAGATTTTTCTGCATAGGATAAGCTTTTAAAATTTTCAAAAAAGGTTAACCTCGAAAAAGTTATGATTTTTTGAAAATTTCGTTGAATTTTTCGGCCAAAATTTTCGGCCAAAAAAATAAATTTTTCAAAATGGCCATAAATGGACCAAATGTTATATCATTTGAGAGCACTTATCGAGGGGAGTCTAAAAATATTTTTTCCAAAATTTTCTGACTATTTTGGCCAAAGTTACAAAAGGTCAAAATTTTGGGGGTGGGGGTACTCGCATACTTTTATCACCGTCAAAAGTTCGTCCCAGACTCAAATGCCCAACTGCTTATAAGTTCCCCGCATTATACCCTGCAACATAACTCCCAGCCACTAAACCCTCCGGCCTTTCAAAAAACCATTATAACGCGTTGAAATTTTCAACCGGCCATTTCAGTGCCACACTTGAGTGCGGCACCAAAATGGCCCTGTTCATTGAATTCCCCATGGTCGATTACCTATAATCCCATTGCATTTTTGCCCCATTTGGTCTTTTTTTGATTTTGACCATTTTTCCATGTACCCTTTTGTCGAAAAAAGGGCTGCAGCTTTTATTTTTCCATTTTTTTAATTTTTTTAATTTTTTAAAAATCCCCCTAAAATTTAATTTTACTTTAATGGGGAACTGCTGGGGCTTTTTAGCGGAAATTTGGGGTAGTAGGTAATAGGACCTGGGGAGTTCATTGGGCATGTTCATTTTGGTGCCACACTTGAGTGTGCACTGAAAGGTCCTACTTCGGGAACTTTTTCTCCGTTTGGGTTTAAACATGGGGATATAGGTAATCGACCTTGGGGAATTCAGCTAGCATGGTCGTTTTGGTGCCACACTTGAGTGTGGCACTGAAACGGTCGTTTTTTTCCAAATACCCCAAAATTAATTTTTAATTAAACTTTTATATATTTTTTCATTTCTAGCCTAAAAAATTAAAATATTTTAATTCAAAAAATTATTTTTATTCAACATAACATAATTTTTCTATTTTTCCAAAAATTTAAATTTTTCGACAACAACAACAAACTTCAATTAATTTTATTTTTTCATCAACAACAACATCCAGTTTCTTCAAATATTTTTATTAATTTATTCAAAATCAACTCAACACCAACACATCTCTTCAAAAATACAATTATGGTTTGTTTTAACATTTATAATTTTTTTAAAAACAAATTTTTTTGAAAGAAAAAAATCCCACGGATGTGGGTAGCGCATTTGTATGACCACTATGCGGAGGGGTCATGCCGGTTTTTTCTCAGAAATGGGCGGAGCCGGCATGATCGGGGATTGGGTCATGCCCGTTTCCCCTTTTGGGGGTATGGGAAGGCTCCCCTTCCTTCTGCACAGTGGGACAGTACAACCACTGTGCGGACGGGTCATGCCGGTTTTTCCCATAAATGGGCGGAGCCGGCATGATCGGGGATTGGGTCATGCCCGTTTCCCCTTTTGGGGGTACGGGAAAGCTCCCCATTCCTTCTGCACAGTGGGAAAGGACAACCACTGTGCGGACGGGTCATGCCAAAATTTTTTTAATTTTAATTAACTTCAAAATTTTTAAAAAATTTTTTTATTTTTAAGGTTTCTCAACGCCTGCTCCCCTTAATCAATATGTTTGGTGGGTGGTCTTTCTTGTGAGTTTTGTTTTTTAAATATTTTAATTCCCCAATTCGGTTTCCTTCCCTGTCGGGGGAAGGAGATCTTGTACCCCCGTATGGGGAGAATGTGGGGCACCAAGACGCGGGGGAGAACAAATACGCGTCTTGATGCCTCACTTGTGCGGAGGGGTCATGCCAAAATTTTTTTAATTTAAATAAACTTACTTTTTTACAATATTTTTATTTTCAGTGTTTCTCAACTTACTGCTCCCTTAGTTCAATATACTTGGTTGGTGGTCTTTGTTTTGAGTGAGTTTATTGTTGAAAAAATTTTAAATATGTTTTTAACTAAACTTTTATTGAAAAATATTTTTTTGGGAAAATTCTTAAACATTTTCGCAATTTTTGGGGAAAAACTTTAAATAGTTAAACATTTTTCCAAAAAATTTTTGATAAATATTTTTGAAATTTCATATCTAAAATTTTAATTTTCAATTTTTTTTTGTTTTATCCGTTTTTGCGAAGGGTTTACTTCCGTTCACATTAAAAGGGGACTATGCATGACCTCTTCTGCACTAGAAACACAGAGAGGCATGCAAGTTCCCCTTGTGCCCCATTCCGTGGAAAAACCTGTATCACAAGGTTTCGGGTCCTCGCCTTGAAGGCCCACGGGATGGGATGAGAACGTGGAGCAACAATACTTGGGTAAGAATAACTCCTTGTATTGATGCTTCACTGTGCCGACGGGTCATGCCAAAATTTTTCAAAAATCAAAAAAACTAAAATTTTTTAATTTTTACATTTATCATTTTAGTGTCAACACTTGCTCTATCTTTGAATCAACTTTTGGTGGTTTGCTTTTGGTTTCGTAATATTTTTGTTTTTAATCTTTTCGGCTTTTTCGGAAAAATTTTTTTAAACTAAATTTGCTAAATTCTTTAAAAATTTAGAAATTTTCGATACTTTTCGATATTTTTTTCAGAATTCAAAATTTTAATTTTATTATTGACCCCTGAGAGACGGCTGCACTAACGTTGCAGTACGACTCAGCCTTTTAAAAATGGCTTTGCGTGGTGGGCCAATTACACACCACGTGAAAAATATCCTTTACAGATGGGGATGCCACACATCTGTCCCCAAATTAAAAATGGCCTCTGGTGGGCTTGATGCACCAGGAAAAATAGTCTGCTGGCGGACTCTTCAACTGTTCTCAGCCTGACCAGCTGTTAATGGTTGGGACACCAGTACCCATTTTGCACTTTTTTGGTCGTAGAGTGAAAGCCGTGTTCAACACGGTGGGCAACTCTACTTTTTGTTAAATTAATTCATCTTATTTTTTTTATTATTTTGTTGCCTTTAATTCGTTTTCTTTTTTGCCTTGATCCGTCGCGTTATTATTTTCATTAGTGTTTTTAATTTTTGATTGAAACTTTATCGCGTTTTGTCGTTTTACATTGTTTTCGCATTTTTCGTTTTTTTTCGAGTTACACTTAATTTATTTTCTTTTTTTCAGATATTTTAAATAATTTATTTATTTTCTTTATTTTAAATGCCTTCAAGACAGCAAAACAACCGGAGGAAACGTAAGTTAAGTTATTTGGCTGAAGGTACGTTTGGTAGTGATGCAACTAATAGTTGCGATGTTGAAGGTGTTTCCAATGATGGTAAATCTTTGAATGTTAATTCACCCGGGGTTAGTTTTGGTGATGGTATTTTAGATAGTGTATCAATGGTTGATGGTGTTGAATTACATTCAGAAAATGTTTTGGTTGAATGTGGGAGTAGTGCTTTAAATAGTGTGGTTGAAGGTACGAATGATAGGGTTTTAATGGGTGATGGTTCTGAAATTAGGGGTTCTAATGTTGATGGTTCGTTACCTGGGAGTTCTTTGGGTGATGGTGTTATTTTTGAAAATATTTTGGTTGATAGTTTTTTGGTTGATGGTTCTTTAGTTGGGAATTCTGTTGACAAAGGGAATTTAAGCAATTTTTTGTTAGGAGACCAAGATACTGTGTCTGTAGTGTCTCAGAGTGTTTCTATGGGTAGTGAAGTGTCGTATGAAAAAGTTCAAGGGGTAGACCTAAAAAAGTTAAACGTAGTGGTCGGCCTAAGAAATCCAATGTGATTGCAAATAGTTGTGTTATGGAAGTAAATAATAATGTTCAAACTTTAATGTCAATGCAGAACAATAACGAAACTTTTAATATTAACGAGCCTCTACACATAGTTAATGCTCCATGTAATAATAATATGAACTGTGTTCCAGAATTTTTATCTATTGATTTGTTAGATGTTCCGTTTGGTCCAATGCCTAATATTGCAAATAGAATTTTTAGTGATGATATTGTTTTTTCAAGGCCCGAAATTAATAGTTTGTGGTCAGATCCTAATATGTGGTTACAAGATAGTTTCGTGTTTATCTATTTAAAATTTTTGTCATATCGTTCTAATTTAAATGTTGTTGTTGTCTCGCCTCAGTTTGCTGTTGTGGATTATCATTTTGGGCAGGGTGTTGATCCTCTTAATATTTTTGATTATTGTTATAACTATAACCAGGATTATGATATTTTGTTGATTCCAATTGTATTTCCTGGACATTTTGGGTTGGTAATTTTTGATCGTTCTGATCGTGCTACTTTTTCTTGTATTTTTGTTGACTCCTTGCCTTCTGTTAATCGTTTAACCGATGTTTCTTGCGGTGTTTTTGATCAAAGGCGTGTTGATTTGATTAAAAGGTGTATTTGTGATTTGACACCTGGTCTTTTTGTTGACAGTATTAATATTCAAGTTTTGCCACGTTCTCAATTTACTGAACAAAGAGATGGGATTAATTGTGGATTTTATGTTTGTCTTTATTCGGAATTGTTTTTATTTAATAATAAATCGTTAATAATTCCAAATTTAAATATTCAGTATGAGAGGAAACGTATTTTATGGCACCTTTCGCAATTGCTTCTTTCGAATGATATTGATTATGTTGGGATTTTTGATTATAATCCTAGAAATGTACAAGTGAATGAAAATGTTTTTAATTTTAATCTTGATTTTGGTACTGATTTAGATGATAATTGTGTTGTTAATAATTTTCCAGTAGTCAATATTGAACCAGATCCACCTTCAGAAAATTTAAGGAGGTCTGAAAGGATTAAGTTGATGCAAAAGAATGATGTTTCTGAATTAAATATAAGTAAAATTTCACTTAAAACGTTGAACGAAATTACATCTAATTGTCATAGAGCTCATAAATTATTTCCGTGTGCAGATGTGCGAGCTAGACACGTCGTTAATTATTACGATTCAGGAAATCTAGGAGATGAAGATTGCTATTATTGCGGTGCAATGTTATTTAAATCTGAAGTTAATGATGCACACTTTAAAAAATTTAAAAAAACTTCATCTTCGTATTGTTGTCGTTGTGGTTTAGTTGTTCTCCCTTCATTTAAACCGCATCCGCAGTTATTAAGAGATTTAACTATGGGCGATACACAAGAATCTTTAGATTTTTTAAAGAAACAAAATATTTATAATTCTCTATTGGCGTTTGCGTCTGTTTTCGTTGCACATAGAGAAACCAAACTCGATGGTGGTATTAGTTACATGTTAAACGGTGAATTTGTTAGGAAACTGAGTTCGATGATTTCAGGCGATTCAGGGCCCTCATTTTCCCAATTATATATATTAGATGCTGATACAGCATTTAAACACAGAGTTTCTAATATTGCATATGGTGGGGATAGAGTCAATCCAGATGTGTTAAAGCGTTTAGACACTCTTCTTAGAGATTGCCACCCTCTCGCAAATACTTATAAAAATTTTCATGAACAATATTTAGATAAATTAAGCAGGGATGGCCCAGATTCAGTGGAAAATTTTAGACTTGTACTTTTGGAAGAGCGTGAAGCGCCTGAGTTGATAAAAGATAATTCCTTACATGTCAGACAAGTGAACCTTCCTACAGAGGAAACTTTATTTTCATTACATACCGAATCAAGTGAACCTCCTATTATTAAAGGGCTTTTTATCACTAATGAGGAAGGGAAATTATTTATTTTTAAACCACATCATCCTCAAACTGACACTTTGTGTTACCCTCTTTTATTTCCGTGTGGGGATGATAGTTACCACCCTAAGATTCCTTTTGCTAGAAAAGTGTTAAATGAAGATACAAGTGATAATGAGTGTTCTGATTGCGAAGATGATCCTCTTTTAGATACTAAGCGCAAAACTATTAGTATTCGTGATTATGTTAAATATAGATTAGCAGTAAGAAAACAGGAAGATTATCATAATATTTGGAATTCTGGGGAGGCTTAAGTCAAAAATTTGCTTTAGACTACACAGCAAGGATAGATTCTGATGTGGCAGATTATTTGCGAAGGGACGATTTAGATTTAAGAGCTTCTCTTCCTGAGCCTGCTTTAAGATGGTTAGCAAGAGACAGTAATGCCAATAGTATTGCAGATATAGGACACTGTGTTATGTTTAGAAAAGAGCATCCTGGCACAAGGCCATATTTTCAAGACATGTTTTACGACGCGACTACTCTTATGGCAAGAAGCCGAAAACCTGAAAATGCGTCCTTTATGTTTACATTTACGAGTAATCCACGGTGGCCAGAAATTAAAAGAAATATGTTACGTGATAACCAGAAAAGCGTGGATAGATTTGATATTATTAGCAGAGTATATGAAGATAAACTAAGAGAAATTCATTACTTATTAAATAAAAAACATATTTTCGGAAAAATTTTAGGTTATGCAGAAAGTAGGGAGTTCCAAAAAAGGATTGGCGGTCCTCATTTACATAGAGTTTTTTGTACTGATATTGTTGCAACGCCCGATAATATTTCTAATTTAATTTGGGCACATATACCTCCTGAACCTCCTGCAACCGATAATTCACCATGGGCTAATTTTATGAGAAAGGTCCGCGAATTATTACCCTTTTATCAGTTTCATGACTGTGGGGAACATTGTAAGAAAGCTAATGGGAAATGTAAAAAGGACTTTCCGAAACCTTATAGTAACATAACAATTTTACACGCTAATAAGCCGGCAGTATATTATCGGCCCAGTCCAGACGATGGCGGTGAAACATTAAAAATAAAACGGGGTAGAGCGTGGATAACTTATGATAATACGAAAGTAGTGCCATATAATCCGCTCATTTTAGTTATGTTTGAATGCCACCATAATTTAGAATTCGCTTACGGCCAAACAGATAATTTAAAATATGCGTTAAAATATCCTTTTAAGGGGTCCAGCTTTTCTTACGTACGGAGTGAAGTTAACGGTCTTATAACTGTAGATGAACCGTTGCATTATGCAAGAATGATATACCGTAGCCCGACTGAGGCATATTCTCGGATTATGTCTTTCAAATATGCATTTTTATCACATATAGTAATACCGTTAAGTATTCATTTACCAGACAACCAGAAAATTTATTTTACGAGTAAAAATGCAAGTAAAATTATTAGTGCTATTAATGCAGGTAAAATTCCAGATTCACGTCTTTCGGCTTATTGGAAGTTATGTATTTCTGATTCTGCAGCTAAAAATATTCTTTTTGAAAATATTCCTGAAACATATGCATTTAATAAAAATGATAAAGTTTGGAAAAAGTTAAATATTTCTGAGAAAAATAAAAATCGTAAACCTCGTATCGGAAGAATTTATACCGTGTCCCCGAGAGATCCAGAATTGTTCGCTTTATATATTTTAACTAAACATTTTCCTGGGACACCAAAAGATTTGTTAACTGTTAATGGACATGAATGTCAAACCTTTGCCGAAGCGGCAAGATTGCGAGGGTTATTTGAAGATAATAATGTATGGGAGCGTACTTTAAGAGAAGGGTCAATATCTCTCAATCCTTCCCAAATGAGACAGTTGTTTGCAAATATACTTGTATTTGGTGGTACTGAAAAGTGTGTGATAGATGGGCTTTTACTTTGGAACATGTTTGTTGATCATTTTTATGATAGGAGGTGTACAGAAGCAGAGAAATTAATACGTATTGATAGAGCTTTAGCAATTATAGAAAAACTTTTATTAAGTAACGGTCGTAGTTTACAAGAATTTAACCTCCCTCTTCCCAATAATTCAATAAGAAACAATCCTGATAGAGCTCTTGATGAATTTTTCTTTCCACATCATATTAATGATGATGAAATGGATGAAGCTATAGATACCTCTATTTATGATAACACAAACTTAAATCCTGAACAGCAAAGATTTTTTAATTTAATTAGAGCTTCAGTTTTAGATCCTAATACTAAAAATAAATTATTTTTCTTGTCTGGAGATGGAGGTACGGGGAAAACTTTCCTCCTTAATTATATTATTTATAAATTACGAGAAATGAGATTAAAAGTATTAGCAACCGCTTCGACCGGTATAGCAGCCACAAATTTTTACGCGGGAGGAATGACATTCCATTCAGCTTTTAGATTCGGTATTAATGTGGAACCTGATGTAATTCCACCCGTAACCGTAGATAGTTACTTTGGGCGCAGAATAATTGAAGCTAATTTGGTAATAGTAGATGAAGTCACAATATTAAATAAAACAATTTTTGAAAACGTAAATCTTTTATGTAAGAAGTTAATTCCTCAATATAATAACGAACCGTTTGCGGGAAAAATTGTAATAATATCAGGTGATTGGAAGCAGTCTCTTCCTGTAGTTGAGGAATCTTCGGCTCCTGGAGCACAGGTAGCAGCGTCGATTCAATCCTCGGAGTTGTATGGAAGATTTGAAAAACATAGATTAATGCAGAATATGAGAGTAATTCAGTCGGAAATCGCATTTAAGGATTGGCTTTATAGTATAGGAACAGGACAAATGGGTGATTCTGTTATAATCCCAGAAGCAATGCGAGTTAATTCAAGGCAAGAATTGTATAGATTCGTATTTAATACAGGTTTTGATGCACCTGTTGCAGATTTGTTAAAACGTTTGATTCTTTCGCCAACTAATAGAGTAGTAGATGTGATCAACTCAGAAATTATTGATTTAATAAACGCGCCTCTTCACGAGTATTTGTCAATAGATAGCCCTACAAGTGAGAACCCGTTTGCTTATAACTTAGCCGATTATGAAGTAGCTCAATTAAACAGATTAACACCTAAGGGGTTGCCAGCGCACAATATAAAGCTTAAAGTGGGTGCAGTAATAGTATTGCTTCAAAATTTAAATACTCAAAAGGGGTTGTGTAACGGTACCAGAATGATTGTTAGGCGTTTACATCAAGATTTAATTGAAGCGGAAACTATAAGTGGTTCTTCAGAACGTGGTATTGTTGTGGGAATTTGCAGAGCAAGAAATAGCTATAAGGAACTGCGTCCGGACGGAGTTAGTTTTGAAAGATTCCAATTCCCAATAAGGGTAGCATTTTGTATGACAATAACTAAAGCTCAGGGGCAAACATGCGAACGTTTAGGAATTGATATTCTTGATGAACCATTCGCACATGGTCAGACTTATACGGCTTTTTCGAGATGCAGAAGTGGGGAAAATATTAGAGTATTTGCACCTGGAAAAACGCCCGATAATAATGGGAATGTATCAATGAGAAATGTAGTAGCAAGAGGAATCCGTTTTGATTAAGTTTTATAATATAGTAGAATGAAAAATAGTATTAAAATTTAGGTTAAACTTCTTTTAGGGGTATACTTTCAAATAAAAAAATAAGGTTAAATTTTAGGGGTATACTTTCAAATAAAAAAAGGATAAATTTTATAGGCAAACTTTAAATTAAAAATAACAAAAAGGCCATAAAAAAGAATGAGACCACTTCAACATTCTTTAAAAAAGAACGAGACCACTTCAACGTTCTAAAAAATAAAAGGCCAAAATAAATAAAAAATAAAAAGGCCAAAAGAGTGAGACCACTTCAACACTCTTTAAAAAGAACGAGACCACTTCAACGTTCTAAAAAATAAAAAGGCCAAAATAAATAAAATAAAAAAGGCCAAATAGAGTGAGACCACTTCAACACTCTATAAAAAAGAACGAGACCACTTCAACGTTCTAAAAAAAGGCCAAAATAAAAAAATAAAAAAGGCCAAAAGAGTGACACCACTTCAACACTCTTTAAAAAGAACGAGACCACTTCAACGTTCTAAAAAAAGGCCAAAATAAATAAAAAAATAAAAAAGGCCAAAAGAGTGAGACCACTTCAACACTCTTTAAAAAGAACGAGACCACTTCAACGTTCTAAAAAATAAAAGGCCTAAATAAAAAAAGGCCAAAATAAATAAAATAAAAAAGGCCAAAAGAGTGAGACCACTTCAACACTCTTTAAAAAGAACGAGACCACTTCAACGTTCTAAAAATAAAAAAGGCCAAAATAAATAAAAAATGGCCAAGAGTCAGACCACTTTAACATTATAAGTAAGAATTCCGACCCCAATGGGGCGGGGTACAGGGTTTGCCCGTTTACCTCCGTGCACCTCCACGTGGTGTACCCTGGGCATTGTTGTATAATTAAAAAATGTTATACAACAATGGCTAAGCACGGTAAAAAACGGGAAGAGTTGAAATTAAATAAATTATGTGACTGTTTCTAGCCGCGCGCGAAGCGCGCCCCAAAGCCGTTAGGCTTTCCAACGAGCAGAGCAAAATTTTACTGCCAGAGTATCCTAATAGGAATTGCATACGCACAACGCCGCCATCGCATACGTAACCCATAGCTAGTTATATATATTATAAAAATCTTGGTAGTGCCCCTATTTTTGGGGGGAAAATCGCTAGAAAAAAGTCCTACGCCCCGGCCGAAGGCCGGGGAATTTTTTTGAAGGTGGATTTGTCCTGCAACTTTTTGCGCTCTATTCAGGAAAAATCTGACCTCGGCACTGAAACGTCGTTTTCGCACTGAAACGGCCATGGGTGGTTTTTCAAATGGAAATAGCGAGAAGGGATGAAGTGTTATCAAAAAGTGCTTGCTGGGAGGCACTCAAGTTGGGATGTGTACTATATCGTATAAAAAATTTGGGAGTGATCGGATCAACGCCTGAGGCTGTAGGCGAGTGCGAAAATTGTACATCTCGTCCAAAAATGACACATGATGTCCGACGAAATTCACCGACAATTTATAATCTATATGCCATTCGATAGAGCTCCATGAGTTGGTTATGGGAAAATTTGGTTTAATTTTTTCTGACCATTTTGGGCAAAGTTATGGGACTCAAAAGGTCCAAAATGGCCAGGACCCCTAACGTGAAGGGTGGCTCCCATGGAATGTAATTATAAAAGTGGTTAAACTTGGGCGAATGGTTTCAACTCTTTTTTAGTATATTAGGGCACTAAATGTACTACAATTTTGTTGGGGGACACAAGAGTCTGGGATTTTTTCCTGACATAGTTATGGGCACCAAAGTGACCTCGCCAAAACCGACTTTTTAACGCGTGAATTGAAACTCGATTTGAGTATCCTATCTTGTAGAGCGCCCCTTGAAACCTCTAAAAATATATACTTTGTTGGGGGTACACTTGAGTCTGGGAAAGTTATAGGGCAAAAAGTGGCATTTTTGGTGCCAAAAGTTGTCGGTTTTTTGAGTATATCTCTGCGGAAAAAAATTTTAAAAATAAACGGTGTTCGGATTCGTGTTCAGGACATATTGGAGCACCATAAAACATATTTTTCTCGAGGTCAAGTTGGGGTTTTTTTTTTTTTTTTTTTCCCCCCCTATTTTTGGGGGGAAAATCGCTAGAAAAAAGTCCTACGCCCCGGCCGAAGGCCGGGGCGTAGGCCTGGTAGGGTCAATTTTTTGAAAATTCAAATTTTTTCGGTTTTTTGAAATTTTCTGGGGTATATCGAGGCTGAGGGTCGTTGCAAATATTTTTATAAAATACTACAGAATTTTTGCTATATATTAAGCTTTTAAAATGTTTCAAAAGGGTTTATTTTTGTGGAGTTATGATTTTTTGAAAAATTACGTAAATTTTTCGGTCGAAATTTTCGGCCAAAAAATTTTTTTTCCAAAAATGGGAATAAATGGGCCAAATGTTATATCAATCGAAAGCTCTCATCGAGCTGAGCTTAAAAATATTTTTTGTAAAATTTTCTGACCATTTTGTACAAAGTTACAAAAGGTCGAAATTTTGGGTGTGGGTGGTTTGGGGGCCGAAGGCCGAAGCGGCGGGCCGGAGGCCCGCCGTGCGAGGGCCGAAGGCCCGAGCTTAAGATCCATCCCAAAACGAATCGCGAGGGCCGAAGGCCCGAGTTTAAGATCCATCCCAAAACGAATCGCGAGGGCCGAAGGCCCGAGCTTAAGATCCATCCCAAAATGGATCGCGAGGGCCGAAGGCCCGAGTTAAGATCCATCCCAAAATGGGTCGCGAGGGCCGAAGGCCCGAGCTTAAGATCCATCCCAAAATGGATCGCGAGGGCCGAAGGCCCGAGCTTAAGATCCATCCCAAAATGGGTCGCGAGGGCCGAAGGCCCGAGCTTAAGATCCATCCCAAAATGGGTCGCGAGGGCCGAAGGCCCGAGCTTAAGATCCATCCCAAATTGGGTCGCGAGGGCCGAAGGCCCGAGCTTAAGATCCATCACAAAATGGGTCGCGAGGGCCGAAGGCCCGAAGCAATGAAAAGGCAGGGCTAAACTTTATCGGCGACGGCCGAAGGCCCGGAGCAATGAAAAGGCAGGGCTAAACTTTGCCGGCGAGGGCCGAAGGCCCGAAGCAATGAAAAGGCAGGGCTAAATTTTATCGGCGAGGGCCGAAGGCCCGAAGCAATGAAAAGGCAGGGCTAATCTTAATGTTTCTAGCAGCGCGCGAAGCGCGCCCCAAAGCCGTTAGGCTTTCAAACGGGCAGAGCAAAATTTAAACCCAAAGCAAAATTAAACTGCCAGAGTATGCTATTCGCCGCCATACCCCAATGGGCACAACTAGTTATATTATACTAAAAAAAACCTCCTGGTGGCCCTCTTTTTGGGGGGATTTTCATTCAAAAAAGTGCACAGCCTCCATGTTTGCTCGAGTATTTTTTTGAGTTGTACATTGGTCCTACAACTTTTTGTCGCGCATTTGGGAAAATTATAGATTTGGCGCCAAAACGTACCGCTGCGCCGAAACGGCCAAGTTGAAAATTCAAACGGGTGTAACTCGGAATGCGAAAGTCAGATCGAAAAACGCTTGGGGAAAGGGCACTGGTCCGGTTCAAGGTCTAAAACTCTGAAAAAAATTTGGAGTCCTCGGATCATGCCCTGAGGCGGTAGGCGATGACAAAAATGGTACACTTTGTCCAAAATCGAGACATGGTGTCCGACGAAATTCACCGACAATTTACAAATTATATACCATTCGAAAGCTCTCGTCGAGCTAAGTCTGAAAAAATTTAGTTTAATTTTTTCTGACCATTTTGTACAAAGTTATAAAACGCCAAAGGGTCAAAATGTCCAGGACCCCTATCGGGAAGGGTGGCTCCCATTGGGTCTGATTATAAAAGTGCTTATGAGAAGCCAAATCGCTCCAACTCTTTTTTCATATGTTGGGGCCCTAAGTGTACTAAAATTTTGTTGGGAGACACTTGAGTCTGGGACTTTGATTTGGGGGTGATATGGTTCAAAAGGTAGAAGTCGAAAAATCGACTTTTTGTAAGAGGTCGAGTCACCCGTTTTCGATAGCCTAAGTGAAAGAGCGTCCCTGGCGGTCAGAAAAATATATACTTTGTTGGGGGTCCACTTGAGTCTAGAAAAGTTATAGCCAAAATGGCCAAATGTCGCAAATCGGTTTTTAGACTCTAACTTCCCGGGGAATTTTTCAAAAATTTTTCTGAGACCGGATATCGACTCAGCGGGTTCTAAAGCACCATATAGGACGTTTTTTGACCCAAAATTAAAAAATTTTTTTCCCTCGTGTTCCCTTGTGGGCCCAAAACATTTTGTCGTTTTTTATGGGTAGCGGTCTTTTGTACCTTTTTTATATCTCGGGAACGGCTGTTGGGAATTGGATGGGACTTGGGGGATATTAGGTAGTTGCGTATGGGGAGTTTGATAGGCATGGCCGTTTTGGTGCCGCACTTGAGTGTGGCACCGAAATGGCCGGATGAAAAATTCAAAGTGTTATAACGGGTTTTTGAGAAGTGGGGGTTCTGGGGCCTGGGAGTTTTGTTGTAGGGGAGGCTGTGAGAAACTTATAAATAGTTGGACACTTGAGTCTCAGATGAACTTTTGGGGGTCATATGGGTCAATGAGTCGCGGTTTTACAATAAACTTTTTCTGAAGAGTCGGGTCAGCTTTTTTCTATTGCCTATTCGAAAGAGCGTTTCCTGGGGCTCCGAAAAAGGTATACTTTGTTGGGGGTCCACTTGAGTCTCAAAAAGTTATAGCGGATGTTCGCAAATGTCGCAAATCTTTTTGAGACTCTAACGTCCCAGGGAATTTTTTATTAATTTTTCTGAGACCTAATATGGATACAGCGCATCTAAATACACCATATTGGTCGTTTTTTGACCTAAAATTAAAAAAATTTTTCCCGACCCCATTCCAAAAGGGGTACCCCTTTTGGGGGATTTTCGCGAATTTTAAAGTGACCATAACTTTTTATGGGATTTTCGGATTGGGATGGGGTTTCTTTTGAAAAATAGTCCTAAAAATTAGAAATTTTATCACCGAAGAAAATTTCGAAAAAAGTCGAAATTGAACCCATAGGGATCGAATTTCGAAAAACCCAAAATTTTTCGGTTTTTCGAAAAATTTTCGACATTTTTGCCGGCGATTCTACTCGAACGTATTTTTCCTGGATAGAGCAGATTTTTCTGCATAAAATAAGCTATTAAAATGTTCAAGAAAGGTTAACTTTAAAAAAGTTATGAATTTTTTAAAATTTGGGTGATTTTTCCGGCCAAAATTTTCGGCCTAAAAAATATTTTTTTCAAAATGGATATAAATGGGCCAAATGATATATTAATCGAAAGCTCTCATTGAGCTATGTTTAAAAATAATTTTTGTAAAATTTTCTAAACATTTTGTCCAAAGTTATAGACGGTTAAAGTTTTGAGTCTGGGGGTACTTATCCCTGGTGGGGTACCAAAGGAGGGGTAATAAATTAAAAAGACTTACGTTATATTGTAGAGCATCCTGAAACCCACCAAAAAACATTACTTTTTTGAGGATCCACTTGAGTCTTAAAAAGTTATGTCCAATGTTCGCAAATGTCGGAAATATTTTTGAGACTCTAACGTCCCTGCGAATTTTTTAAAATTTTTTCTGAGACCGGATATGGACTCAGCGCATATTAATACACCACATAGGTCGTTTTTGGTGAAAAAATTCGAAAATTTTTTCCCGACCCCATTCCTAAAGGGGTACCCCTTTTGGGGGATTTTCGGATAATTTTAAGTGACCATAATTTTTTTTAGAATTTTCGGATTGGGATGGGGTTTCTTTATAAAAATAGAACTAAAAATTAGAAATTTTTGAAGCCGAAAAAATTTCGAAAAAAGTTGAAATTGAACCCGTGGGGGTCGAATTTCGAAAAACTCAAAATTTTTCGGTTTTTCGAAAAATTTTCGGGATTTTTGCCGGCGTTTCGCGCTAAAAGTATTTTTCCTGAATAGAGCTTATTTTTCTCTATAGAATAAGCTTTTAAAATTTTTCAAAAAGGTCAACTTTGAAAAAGTTATGAATTTTTTAAAAATTCGGTGATTTTTCTGGCCCAAATTTTCGGCCAAAAAAATAAATTTTTCAAAATGGCCATAAATAGGCCAAATGTTATATCAATCGAAAGCTCTTATCGAGCTGAGTATAAAAATATTTTTTGCAAAATTTTCTGACTATTTTGTAAAAAGTTACAAAAGGTCGAAATTTCGGGTGTGGGGGCCCAAGGCCCCCAAACGGCGGCTTGAGGCCCGCCATGCGAGGGCCGAAGGCCCGAGCTTTCAACCCATCTATAACACAGAGCAATGGTCAAAGGCAGGGCAGTCTTTACTTGCGAGGGCCGAAGGCCCGAGCTTCAACCCATCTAAAAGGCTGAGAAATAGTCGAAGGCAGGGCGAGGAGATGGCCTCGCCGTTTGGCGAGGGCCGAAGGCCCGAGCTTTCAACCCGTCTAAAGGGCTGAACAATAGTCAAACGCAGGGCAAATTTACCGGCGAGGGCTGAAGGCCCGAGCTTCAACCCATCTAAAAGGCAGAGCAATGGTCAAAGGCAGGGCAAACTTTACCGGCGAGGGCCGAAGGCCGAAGCAACGCTCGGGCCGAAGGCCCGAGCTTCAACCCATCTAAAAGGCAGAGCAATGGTCAAAGGCAGGGCAAACTTTACCGGCGAGGGCCGAAGGCCGAAGCAACGCTCGGGCCGAAGGCCCGAGCGATGTCAAAGGCAGGGCAATGTCAAAGGCAGGGCAAACTTTACCGGCGAGGGCCGAAGGCCCGAAGCAACGCTCGGGCCGAAGACCCGAAGCAACGCTCGGGCCGAAGACCCGAGCTTCAACCCTTCTAAAAGGCAGAGCAATGGTCAAAGGCAGGACAAACTTTATCGGCGAGGGCCGAAGGCCCGAAGCAACGCTCGGGCCGAAGGCCCGAGCTTTCAACCCATCTAAAAGGCAGCACAACGAATTAAAAAGCAGGGCTAAACTTTGCCGGCGAGGGCCGAAGGCCCGAGCTTTCAACCCATCTAAAAGGCAGAGCAACGAATTAAAAGCAGGGCTATACTTTGCCGGCGAGGGCCGAAGGCCCGAGCTTTCAACCCATCTAAAAAGCAGAGCAACGAATTAAAAGCAGGGCTATACTTTGCCGGCGAGGGCCGAAGGCCCGAGCTTTCAACCCATCTAAAAGGCAGAGCAACGAATTAAAAGCAGGGCTATACTTTACCTACGAGGGCCGAAGGCCCGAGCTTTCAACCCATCTAAAAGGCAGCACGACGAATTAAAAAGCAGGGCAAAACTTTGCTGGCGAGGGCCGAAGGCCCGAGCTTTCAACCCATCTAAAAGGCAGCACGACGAATTAAAAAGCAGGGCTAAACTTTGCCGGCGAGGGCCGAAGGCCCGAGCTTTCAACCCATCTAAAAGGCAGCACAACGAATTAAAAAGCAGGGCTAAACTTTGCCGGCGAGGGCCGAAGGCCCGAGCTTTCAACTCATCTAAAAGGCAGAGCAACGAATTAAAAGCAGGGCTATACTTTGCCGGCGAGGGCCGAAGGCCCGAGCTTTCAACCCATCTAAAAGGCAGCACAACGAATTAAAAAGCAGGGCTATACTTTGCCGGCGAGGGCAGAAGGCCCGAGCTTTCAACCCATCTAAAAAGCAGAGCAACGAATTAAAAGGCAGGGCACAACTTTACCGGCGAGGGCCGAAGGCCCGAGCTTTCAACCCATCTAAAAGACAGAGCAATGAATTAAAAGGCAGGGCACAACTTTACCGGCGAGGCCGAGCTTTCAACCCATCTAAACGGCAGAGCAACGAATTAAAAGGATGGGCAAACTTTACCGGCGAGGGCCGAAGGCCCAAGCTTTCAACCCATCTAAACGGCAGAGTAACGAATTAAAAGGATGGGCAAACTTTACCGGCGAGGGCCGAAGGCCCGAGCTTTCAACCCATCTAAAAGACAGAACAATGAATGAATATGCAGGGCTTAACTTTACAGGCGAGGGCCGAAGGCCCGAGCTTTCAACCCATCTCTGAAGGCAGGGCTAAACTTTACCAGCGAGGGCCGAAGGCCCGAGCTTTCAACCCATCTGAAAAGCAGAGCAATAGTAAAAGGCAGAGAAAACAACTGGCGAGGGCCGAAGGCCCGAGCTTAAAACCCATCCCGCAACGAATAGCGAGGGCCGCAGGCCCGAAGCAATGAAAAGGCGGGGAAAAACTTACCGGCGAGGGCCGAAGGCCCGAAGCAATGAAAAGGCTGGGCGAAAACATCCATTTTTCAAAAAAATTTTAAAGGTGGCCAAATGATATATCAAATGAAAGCTCTCAGTGAGCTGAGTCAAAAAATAATATCAGAAAAATTTTCTGACCATTTTGTACAAAGTTATTCTTGGGCAAAACTTCGACCATCGCAAATAAACATTCTAGCAGCGCGCGAAGCGCGCCCCAAAGCCGTTAGGCTTTCCAACGGGCACCCCAAACTAAACAGCCAGAGTATCCTAATAGGAATTGCATACGTAAGTTACCGCCATCGCATACGTAACCCAGAGCTAGTTATATATATTATAAAAATCTTGGTAGTGCCCCTCTTTTTGGGGGGAAAATCGCTAGAAAAAGTCCTACGCCCCGGCCGAAGGCCGGGGAATTTTTTTGAAGGTGGATTTGTCCTGCAACTTTTTGCGCTCTATTCAGGAAAAATCTGACCTCGGCACTGAAACGTCGTTTTCGCACTGAAACGGCCATGGGTGGTTTTTCAAATGGAAATAGCGAGAAGGGATGAAGTGTTATCAAAAAGTGCTTGCTGGGAGGCACTCAAGTTGGGATGTGTACTATATCGTATAAAAAATTTGGGAGTGATCGGATCAACGCCTGAGGCTGTAGGCGAGTGCGAAAATTGTACATCTCGTCCAAAAATGACACATGATGTCCGACGAAATTCACCGACAATTTATAATCTATATGCCATTCGATAGAGCTCCATGAGTTGGTTATGGGAAAATTTGGTTTAATTTTTTCTGACCATTTTGGGCAAAGTTATGGGACTCAAAAGGTCCAAAATGGCCAGGACCCCTAACGTGAAGGGTGGCTCCCATGGAATATAATTATAAAAGTGGTTAAACTTGGGCGAATGGTTTCAACTCTTTTTAGTATATTAGGGCACTAAATGTACTACAATTTTGTTGGGGGACACAAGAGTCTGGGATTTTTTCCTGACATAGTTATGGGCACCAAAGTGACCTCGCCAAAATCGACTTTTTAACGCGTGAATTGTAATTCCTTTTGAGTACCCTATCTTATAGAGCGTCCCTTGAAACCTCTAAAAATATATACTTTGTTGGGGGTACACTTGAGTCTGGGGGAGTTATACTCAAAAAAGTGGCATTTTTGGGGCCAAAAGTGGCCGGTTTTTTGAGTATAACTTTTTTTAAAAATTTTTTAAAAATAAACGGACTTCAGATTCGTGCTCAGCACATATTGGAGCACCATAAAACATATTTTTCTCGAGGTCGAATTTTTGACACATTTTTGGACAAAAATTTTGCCGAAAAAATAGACCAAATTTCAAAAAATCATAACTTTTTTAAAACTAACCATTTTTGAATATTTTAAAATTTTATTCTATGCAGAAAAATCTGCTCTATCCAGGAAAAATACCTACGCCCCGAACTGCCGGCAAAATCCGAAAATTTTTTCGAAAAACCGAAAAATTTTGGGTTTTTTGAAATTCGACCCCCTCGGGCCATATTTCGAATTTTTCCGAAAGTTTTTCGGCTCTAAAAAACTTAATTTTTTGCTTGATTTTATAAAGCAAACTCTATCCCAATCTATCCACCTCAAAAAAAGTTATGGCGATTTAAAAAATCCCGAAATTCGGGCAAAAGGGGTACCCCTTTGGAAATAGGGGTGGGACAAAATTTTCGAACCTTGACCCAAAAAAGACCCTATATGGTGCTCTGACACCCGCTGAGTACGAATCCGTCCTCGAAAAAATTTTAAAAAATTTCCTCGGGGCATTAGAGTCTCAAAAATATTTGCGACATTTGCGAACATTGGCTATATCTTTTTGAGACTCAAATGTACCCCCAACATATTATACCTTTTTCGAAGCCCCAGGGGATGCTCTTTCGAACTGGCTATCGAAGAGACCTGAAACGACCCTCTACAAAAAGTCGACTTTTCGTCCCCGACTCTTTGGACCATATCACTCCCAAAAGTTCGCCCGAGACTCAAGTGGTCAACTACTGATAAGTTCCCCACATTCTACCCTCCAACATCACTCCCAGGCTCTAAGACCTCCAGGCATTGGAAAACCCGCTATAACGTGTTGAATTATTGATCCGGCCTTTTCGGTGCCACACTTGAGTGTGGCACCAAAATGGCCATGCCCATTAAACTCCCCGTGGCTGATAACCTATTACCCCACCTTTTTTTCTTTAATTAGATTTCAAATAGTTGTAGAATAGAGCATGGGCATTTTGTTATATATTTAATAAAAATCTTGATGTTCGATTTAAAAAAACTCCTGCTCCCGGCCGAAGGCCGGGAACCTCCTGAAAGTTGTACATCTCTGGAGCAACTTTTTACGGCGCATCCAGGAAAATTATGACCTAAGCTCTGCAATGAACTCTTGGCACTGAAACGACCAGGGTCACTTTGCTATCTCGAAAAAGTTCAATAGAAAGGTGGTTTGGTCTTGCTGGGAGGCGATTGGCCCTCGATGAGTAGATATTGAATAAAAAAAAATTTATGTCAAAATGTCAAGGGAAAGTGGCGTTTTGCTTGGATAACCCTTTTTAAATTGTGCGCAAATGTCGTCGTCACTGGTAGCGGTCAATTGTACTTTTTCTATATCTCGATAGTGGCTTAACCGATTGAGATGGAACTTGAGGGGTTATAGGTAATCGCCCAAGAGAAAATTAATGGGCAAAGTTATGATGGGGACAGTTGAGTCTTAAGGGGCACAATTGAGTCTTGAAAAATTCAAATGATTATAGCGTGAAATTTTTGGGTGGAAAGCTTTTGGGTGTAGAAGTATTATTTGAAGGCATGAGTGTTCTGAACATTTCACTTGGGGGACACTTGAGTCAGGGATTTTTCTGGGCGAGTTATGAGTCTTGGGGTGAGACTCAAAATTTCAACTTTTTAATGCGTGAATCGCAATTCGGTTTGAGTGTACCAGCTTATAGAGCGTCTTTTGAATGTATGAAAAATATATACATTGTTGGGAGTACACTTGAGTCCCTGGGAGATATAAGGCAAAAAGTGGCATTTTTGGAGCCAAAAGTGGTAGGTTTTTTGAGTGTAACTCCGCGGAAAAAATTTTTAAAAATAAACGGTGTTCGGATTCGTGTTCAGCACATATTGGAGCACCATAAAACATATTTTTCTCGAGGTCGAATTTTTGACTCATTTTTGAAGGGGTACCCCTTTTGAAATTTTTTGGTGAAATTTAAATCGAGTGTAACTTTTCGAGATTTTGTCGTAGCCGAACGAATTAAGGGTCATAAAATAGAGCAAAAAATTACAAATTTTTTGAGCTATTTAAATTTTTGAAAAATTTCGCCCGAGGCCTGGTAGGGTCGATTTTTTGAAAATTCAAATTTTTTCGGTTTTTTAAAAATTTCTGGGGTATATCGAGGCTGAGGGTGGTTGAAAATATTTTTATAAAATAGAGCAGAATTTTTACTATATATTAAGCTTTTAAAACGTTTCAAAAGGGTCACTTTTTGGGGAGTTATGATTTTTTGAAAAAATACGTTAATTTTTCGGTCGAAATTTTCGGCCAAAAAATTTTTTTTCCAAAAATGGGTATAGATGGGCCAAATGTTATATCAATCGAAAGCTCTCATCGAGCTGAGTACAAAAATATTTTTTTAAAAATTTTCTGACCATTTTGTACAAAGTTACAAAAGGTCGAAATTTTGGGTGTGGGTGGTTTGGGGGCCGAAGGCCCCCAAACGGCGGGCCGGAGGCCCGCCGTGCGAGGGCCGAAGGCCCGAGCTTCGACCCATCCCAGAAGGCATAGCAAAGACCGACCGAGGCCGAAGGCCGAGGAGTTTGGGGCGAGGGCCGAAGGCCCGAGCTTAAGACCCATCCCGTAAGGCAGATCAAAGACCCACCGAGGCCGAAGGCCGAGGAGTTTGGGGCGAGGGCCGAAGGCCCGAGCTTAAGATCCATCACAAAATGGGTCGCGAGGGCCGAAGGCCCGAGCTTCGACCCATCCCGGAAGGCAGAGCAAAGACCCACCGAGGCCGAAGGCCGAGGAGTTTGGGGGCGAGGGCCGAAGGCCCGAGCTTCGACCCATCCCGGAAGGCAGAGCAAAGACCCACCGAGGCCGAAGGCCGAGGAGTAAGGGGCGAGGGCCGAAGGCCCGAGCTTAAGACCCATCCCAAAACGAATCGCGAGGGCCGGAGGCCCGAGCCTCGACCCATCCCGGGAGGCAGACAAAGACTCACCGAGGCCGAAGGCCGAGGAGTTTGGGGCGAGGGCCGCAGGCCCGAGCTTAAGACCCATCCCAAAACGAATCGCGAGGGCCGGAGGCCCGAGCTGCGACCCATCCCGGAAGGCAGAGCAAAGACTCACCGAGGCCGAAGGCCGAGGAGTTTAGCGGCGAGGGCCGGAGGCCCGAAGCGATGAAAAGGCAGGGCTAAATATTACCGGCGAGGGCCGAAGGCCCGAAGCAATGAAAAGGCAGTGCATATCATAATGTTTCTAGCAGCGCGCGAAGCGCGCCCCAAAGCCGTTAGGCTTTCCAACGGGCAGAGCAAAATTTAAACCCAGAGCAAAATTAAACTGCCATTGCATACGTAAGTTACCGCCATCGCATACGTAACCCACAGCTAGTTATATTATACTAAAAAAAACCTCATGTTGCCCCTTCTTTTGGGGGGGAAAACGGCCATTTTTCATTCAAAAAAGTGCACGGGTCGTAGGCTTTCCAGAGGATTTTTTGAGTTGCACATTAGTCCTACAACTTTTGATGGCGCATTCAGGAAAATTATAGATTTGGCGCCAAAACGTACCCCCGCGCCGAAATGGCCAAGTTGAAAATTCAAACGGCTATAACTCAGGATGCGAAAGTCAGATCGAAAAACGCTTGGGGGGAGGATTTTAAGTTGAAATGGGTACTATATCGTGAAAAAAATTTCAGACCCCTGGGATCAACTGTCCGACCTGTGGAGGTTGGCAAAAATTCACCGATTGTCGGTGAATTGTCCTACCGTGTCCGACGAAAATCACCGACAATTTACAAATTATATACCAATCGAAAGCTCTCATCGAGCTGAGTCTGAAAAAATTTAGTTTAATTTTTTCTGACCATTTTTACAAAAGTTACAAAGTGTCAAAGGGTCAAAATGTCCAGGACCCCTATCGGGAAGGGTGGCTCCCATTGGATGTAATTATAACTTTGCTTATGAGAGGCCAAATCGCTCCAACTCTTTTTTAGTATGTTAGGGGACATAGTTGGCTAAAATTTTGTTGGTGGACACTTGAGTCTGGGATTTGGTTCTGGGGGTGTTATGGTTCAAAAGGTCCGGGTCGAAAAGTCGACTTTTTAACGCGTGAATTGAAACTCGATTTGAATATCCTATGTTATAGAGCGTCCCTTGAAACCTCTAAAAATATATAGTTTGTTGCGGGTCCACTTGAGTCTCAGAAAGTTATAGCCCAAAAAGTGACATTTTGGGGGTCAAAATTGGTCGGTTTTTTGGGTATAACTTTTTTTAAAAATTTTTAAAAATAAACGGACTTCGGATTCGGATTCAGCACCTATTAGAGTACCATAAAACACATTAATCTCGATATCGATTTTTTGAGACATTTTTGAAGAGGTACACCTATCGAAATTTTTAGGTGAAATTTATATCGAGTGCAACTTTTCGAGATTTTGTCGTAATTAAACGAATTAAAGTTTATAAAATCGAATAAAAAATTACAAATTTTTTGAGCTATTTAACTTTTTGAAAAATTTCACCCGAGGCCTGGTAGGGTCGATTTTTTCAAAATTCAAAATTTTTCGGTTTTTTGAAATTTTTTGGGGTATATCGAGGCTGAGGGTTGTTGCAAATATTTTTATAAAATAGAGCAGAATTTTTACTATATATTAAGCTTTTAAAATGTTACAAAAGGGTTTATTTTTGGGGAGTTATGAATTTTTGAAAAATTACGTAAATTTTTCGGTCGAAATTTTCGGCCAAAAAAATTTTTTTCCAAAAATGGGTATAGATGGGCCAAATGTTATATCAATCGAAAGCTCTCATCGAGCTGAGCATGAAAATATTTTTTTCAAAATTTTCTGACCATTTTGTACAAAGTTACAAAAGGTCGAAATTTCAGGTGTGGGGGTTTGGGGGCCGAAGGCCCCACCGAGGCCGAAGGCCGAGGATTTTGGGGGCGAGGGCCGAAGGCCCGAGCTTCGACCCATCCCTGAAGGCAGAGCAAAGACTCACCGAGGCCGAAGGCCGAGGAGTTTGGGGGCGAGGGCCGAAGGCCCGAGCTTCGACCCATCCCTGAAGGCAGAGCAAAGACTCACCGAGGCCGAAGGCCGAGGAGTTTGGGGGCGAGGGCCGAAGGCCCGAGCTTAAGACCCATCCCTGAAGGCAGAGCAAAGACTCACCGAGGCCGAAGGCCGAGGAGTTTGCGGGCGAGGGCCGAAGGCCCGAGCTTAAGACCCATCCCGAAAGGCAGAGCAAAGATCCACCGAGGCCGAGGAGTTTGGGGGCGAGGGCCGAAGGTCCGAGCTTAAGACCCATCCCGAAAGGCAGAGCAAAGACCTACCGAGGCCGAAGGCCGAGGAGTTTGGGGGCGAGGGCCGAAGGCCCGAGCTTAAGACCCATCCCGAAAGGCAGAGCAAAGACCTACCGAGGCCGAAGGCCGAGGAGTTTGGGGGCGAGGGCCGAAGGCCCGAGCTTAAGACCCATCCCGAAAGGCAGAGCAAAGACCTATCGAGGCCGAAGGCCGAGGAGTTTGGGGTGAGGGCCGAAGGCCCGAGCTTAAGACCCATCCCGAAAGGCAGAGCAAAGACCCACCGAGGCCGAAGGCCGAGGAGTTTGGGGGCGAGGGCCGAAGGCCCGAGCTTCGACCCATCCCTGAAGGCAGAGCAAAGACTCACCGAGGCCGAAGGCCGAGGAGTTTGGGGGCGAGGGCCGAAGGCCCGAGCTGCGACCCATCCCGGAAGGCAGAGCAAAGATTCACCGAGGCCGAAGGCCGAGGAGTTTGGGGGCGAGGGCCGAAGGCCCGAAGCAATGAAAAGGCAGGGCTAATCTTTCCGGCGAGGGCCGAAGGCCCGAAGCAATGAAAAGGCAGGGCAAATCTTAATTGTTTCTAGCAGCGCGCGAAGCGCGCCCCAAAGCCGTTAGGCTTTCCAACGGGCACCCCAAAATTTTACCGCCAGAGAGCTACAAAACGCATTGCATACGCACAACGCCGCCATCGCATACGTAACCCAGAGCTAGTTATATTATACTAAAAGAAACCACAAAGTGCCCCTTCTTTTGTGGGTAAAATCGGCCATTTTGGCTACCAAAAATTAAGGCTCCTCAGGGTTTCCCCGGAGATTTTTTTGAATGGTGGATGGGTCCTACAACTTTTTGAGGCGCATCTGGGAAAATTATATGTTTGGCGCCAAAACGTACCGCTGCGCCGAAACGACCCCTATGTTATAGAGCGTCCCTTGAAACCTCTAAAAATATATACTTTGTTGGGGGTCCACTTGAGTCTCAGAAAGTTATAGGCCAAAAAGTGACATTTTGGGGGTCAAAAATTGAACTTTTTTGGGCTATAACTTTTTTTAAAAATTTTTTAAAAATAAACGGACGTCGGATTCGGTTTCAGCACCTATTGGAGCACCATATAACATATTTTTCTCAATATCGATTTTTGGACCCATTTTTGAAGGGGTACCCCTTTTGAAATTTTTGGGTGAAATTTAAATTGGGCATAACTTTATAAATTTTTGTCGTAGCCAAACGAATTAAAATTTAAAAAATAGAGCTAAAAATTACAAAATTTTTGAGCTATTTAAATTTTTGAAAAATTTCACCCGAGGCCTGGTAGGGTCGATTTTTTGAAAATTCAAAAATTTTCGAATTTTCGAAAAAATTCGGGATTTATACCGGCGGTTCTGGGCGCAGGTATTTTTCCTGCATAGAGCCGATTTTTCTACATAAAATAAGCTTATAAAATGTTCAAAAAATGTTAACTTTAAGAAAGTTATGATTTTTTTTAAATTTGGTCGATTTTTTCGGCCAAAATTTTCGGCCTAAAAAATAATTTTTTCAAAATGGCCATAAATCGGCCAAGTGTTATATCAATCGAAAGCTCTCATCGAGCTGAGTTTAAAAATATTTTTTCCAAAATTTTCTGACCATTTTGGCAAAAGTTAGAGAAGGTCGAAATTTTGGGAGTGGGCGGTTTTCTCAGACTCATATGACACGAAAAAGTCGATCGCAGACTCAATTGGTCAACTACTCAAATCGTCCCCCCACCCTGCTTTACAATATCACTCCCAGACGCGTAAAACCCCAGGCCTCCAAAAAACCGCTATGAGCAGTTGAATTTTTCATTTGGACGTTTCAGTGCCACACTTGAGTGTGGCACCAAAATAACCATGCTCATTGAATTCCCCATGGCCGATTACCTATAATCCCAATGAGTTTTTGCTCCGTTTGGTCTTTTTTCGATTTTGACCATTTTTCCATGTACCCTTTTGTCGAAAAAAGGGCTGAAGCTTTTATTTTTCCATTTTTTTAATTTTTAAAATTTTTAAAAAATCCCCCTAAAATTTAATTTCACTTTAATGGGGAACCGCTGGGGCTTTTTAGCGGAAATTTGGGGTAGTAGGTAATCGGACCTGGGGAGTTCGTTGGGCATGTTCATTTTGGTGCCACACTTGAGTGTGGCACTGAAATGTCCTACTTCGGGAACTTTTTGTCCGTTTGGGTTTAAACTTGGGGATATAGGTAATCGACCTTGGGGAATTCAGCCAGCATGGTCGTTTTGGTGCCACACTTGAGTGTGGCACTGAAACGGTCGTTTTTTCCAAATACCTCTAAATTAAATTTTAATTAAACTTTTGTATATTTTTTTCATTTTTAGCCTAAAAAATTAAAATATTTTAATTCAAACGATTATTTCAATTCAACTTCAACATAATTTTTATTTTTCAAAAATTTCAATTTTTTCGACAACAACAACAAATTTCAAACAATTTTATTTTTTCACCAACAACAACATCCAATTTCTTCAAATATTTTTATCAATTCATCCAACATCAACTCAACACCATCAAATCTCTACAAACAAACCAGTTTGGTTTGTTTTATAATTTATATATTTTTTTTAAAAAAACAAAATTTTTTTCATAAATTTATAATTTTTTTCAAAAAACAAAATTTTTTTTGAGGAAAGAAATCCCACGGACGTGGGTGTGCGACTTGTAAGACCACTGTGCGGAGGGGTCATGCCGGTTTTTCCCAGAAATGGGCGGAGCCGGCATGATCGGGGATTGGGTCATGCCCGTTTCCCCTTTTGGGGGTATGGGAAGGCTCCCCCTTCCTTCTGCACAATGGGACAGTACAATAACTGTGCGGACGGGTCATGCCCAAATTTTTTTTAAATTTAAAAAACTTAAAAAATTTTTCAAATTTTTTTCTTTTTAGGGTTCTCTACGCCTGCTCCACTTATCAATATGCTTGATGGTGGTCTTTTTCGTGAGTTTAATTTTAAAAAAATAATTTTAGATTCCCCAAATCGGTTTCCTTCCCTGTCGGGGGAAGGAGATCTTGTACCCCCGTATGGGGAGAGTGTGGGGTACCAAGACGCGGGGAGAACAAATACGCGTCTTGATGCCTCACTTGTGCGGAGGGGTCATGCCAAAATTTTTTTAAATTTAAATAAACTTTAAATTTTTTACAATTTTTTATTTTTAGAGTTTCTCAACTTACTGCTCCTTTTTTTCAATATGCTTGGTGGGATGCTATTTTTAAGTGAGTTTATTGTTAACCATTTTTAATTTTTTTATTAACTAAACTTTCATTGAAAAATATTTTTTGGTTAATTTTTAAATCAGCTTTGGAATTTTTCTGGGAAAACCTGAAAATAGCAAAACATTTTTTCAAAAAAATTCGATAAATATTTTTTTAATTTTTTTATATCTAAAATTTTAATTTTCATTTTTTTTGTTTTATCCGTCTGTTCGGAGGGGTGTTTCCCTTCCACAAAAGTGGACTATGCATGTCCTCTTCTGCACTAGAAACACAGAGAGGCATGCAAGTTCTCCTTTGTGCCCCATTCCGTGGAAAAACCTGTATAATAAGGTTTCGGGTCCTCGCCTTGAAGGCCCACGGGATGGGATGAGAACGTGGAGCACCAATACTTGGGGGAAGAATAACTCCTTGTATTGATGCTTCACTGTGCGGACGGGTCATGCCAAAATTTTTCAAAATTAAAAAAAACTTAAACATTTTTTAATTTTTTTAATTTTTCGTTTTAGTGTCAACACATGCTCTATTTTTGAATCGAATTTGGTGGCTTGCTTTTTGTTACGTAATCTTAGTTTTTCATATTTTCGACTTTTTCGGAAAATTTTTTATTTTTAAAAACTAAAATTACTAAATTCTTTAAAATTTTTTAAATACTTTTCGATGTTTTTTTCAAAATTTAAATTTTATTATTGACCCCTGAGAGACGGCTGCACTAACGTTGCAGTACGACTCAGCCTTTAAAAATGGCTTTGCGTGGTGGGCCAATTACACACCACGTGAAAAATATCCTTTACAGATGGGGATGCCACACATCTGTCCCCAAATTAAAAATGGCCACTGGTGGGCTTGATGCACCAGAAAAAATAGTCTGCTGGCGGACTTTCAAACTGTTCTCAGCCTGACCAGCTGTTAATGGTTTGGACACCAGCACCCCTGTTTCACATTTTTTGGTCGTAGAGTGAAAGCCATGTTCAACATGGTGGGCAACTCTACTTTGTGCTAACTTTTTACTTTTTTATATTTTGTTTTTCTCCCATGTTCCTGCTTATTTTTTATTTGTTCCGCGTTTTGTAGTAGCACTGTTTTATTTGTTTTTTAGTAATTTATTATACTGTTTCGCGTTTTTGTCGCTTTCACCTTTTTCGCGTTTTGTTTCCTATTAAAATTTATTAATATTCTCTTTTTCAGATATTTTAGATAATATTATTATTTATTTATTTTAAAATGCCTTCAAAAAATGAAATGAACCGGAGGAAACGAAAGCAGCGTTATTTGGATGCTGGTAAGTTTGGTAGTGTTGCAACCAAAAGTTGCAGGGTAGATGGGGTTTCCGATGATGGTAGAGTGTTGAATGTTAATTCACCCGGGGTTAGTTTAGGTGATGGTATTTTAGATAGTGTATCAATGGTTGATGGTGTTGAATTACATTCACAGAATGTTTTGGTTGAGTGTGGGAGTAGTGTTTTAGATAGTATGGTTGAAGGTACGAATGGTAGTGTTTTAATGGTTGATGGTTCTGAAAAAAGGGGTTCGTTGGTTGATGGTAAGGGTAGTAATTCTATGGATGATGGTTCTTTAGATAGGGTTTCTTTGGTAGATGGTAAGGGTAGTGATAATTTGGATGATGGTTGTTTAAATAGAGATTCTTTTATTGTTGATAGGGGTAGTGAGCATTTTGTTGATGGTTGTTTAGTTGAAAATTCCTTTGATGTTTTATTAGAAAATTCTGTAAAAGATTTTGATGAAAGTGTCGCAAGTGATATTAGTAAAAGTGAGATTAGTAGTATTTTTTCGAGCTCTTTTTCTCGAAGTATCTCACCTGTTAGTTCATTGTTTGCTAAAAGAGGTAGACCATCAAAAAACAAAAGAAGCAGTGGTAGAAAAAAGAAAACTGATGTAGAAAATAGTGGTAATGTGTTACAGTCTGATAATCATAATTTTGAGTGGCCTAATGCTAATATAAATTTTGTTCCTGCATTTTTGTCTATTGATTTATTAGATGTTCCTTTCGGTCCAATGCCTAATGTTGATAATAGGATTTTTACCGATGATATTGTTTTTTCAAGGCCCGAAATTATTAGCTTGTGGTCAGATCCTAATGTGTGGTTGCAAGATAGTTTTGTTTTTATTTACTTAAAATTTTTGTCATATCGTTCAAATTTAAATGTTGTTGTTGTCTCGCCTCAGTTTGCTGTTGTTGATTACCATTTTGGGCAGGGTGTTGATCCTCTTAATATTTTTGATCATTGTTATAATTATAACCAGGATTATGATATTCTGTTTATTCCAATTGTATTTCCTGGTCATTTTGGTTTGGTAATTTTCGATCGTTCAGATCGTGATAATTTTTCTTGCATTTTTGTTGACTCCTTGCCTTCTGTTAATCGTTTAACCGATGTTTCTTGCGGTGTTTTTGATCAAAGGCGTGTTGATTTAATTAAAAGGTGTATTTGTGATTTGACACCTGGTCTTTTTGTTGAGAATATAAATATTCAAGTTTTACCCCGTTCTCAGTTTACAGAACAAAGAGATGGGATTAATTGCGGATTTTATGTTTGTCTTTATTCGGAATTGTTTTTGTTTAATAACAAATCGCTAATAATTCCAAATTTAAATATTCAATATGAGAGGAAGCGTATTTTATGGCACCTTTCACAATTGATTCTTTCGAATGATTTTGATTATGTAGGGATTTTTGATTATAATCCTATAACTGCACAAGTGAATGAAAATGTTTTTGATTTTAATCTAGACTTAGGTACTGATTTTCATGATAATTGTGTCGTTAATAATTTTCCTATAGTTGATATGGAGCCTGATCCACCTCGTAACTTAAGGCGTTCGGAAAGAATTAAAACAATGAAAAATGATTTAGTTTCTGAAATTACTGTTGAGAGTATAAATCTGCACTCCTTATATGAAATATCTTCTTATTGTAAAAGAAACCATAAGGATGTTCCATGTGCCGATGTCCGTGCTGAACACGTTGTTAGTTTTTACGATTCTGGTAACATTGGAGATGCAGAGTGTTATTACTGTAATGCGTTATTGTTAAAATCAGAAATTAATGAATTGCATCAAAGCAAGTTTAAACGTGTTACGTCTTCTTTTTGTTGTAAATGTGGGTCGGTTTCTCTGCCTCCTTTTAGTCCACATCCAACTCTATTAAGAGATTTAACTACGGCAAATACGCAAGGTTCCTTGGAGTTTTTAAAAAAACAAAATATTTACAACTCCTTACTTGCTTTTGCGTCCGTTTTCGTAGGACACCGAGAAACTAAACTAGACGGAGGTATTTGTTACATGTTAAACGGCGAGTTTGTCAGAAAAATGAGTTCGATGATAGCCGGAGATTCAGGACCCTCATTTTCTCAGTTGTACATTTTAGATGCTGATACTGCCTTTCAAAAACGCGTGTCTAATATTGCTTATGGGGGGGATCGAGTTGATCCGGATGTTTTAAAAAAATTGGATACTTTATTAAGAGAATGTCATCCCCTTGCAAATATTTATAAAAATTTCCACACGCAATATCAAGAAAAATTACAGAATGAAGGTCCAGATGCAATTAAAAATTTCCGTCTTGTGCTTTTAGAAGAAAGAGAGGTCCCTGATGATGTCCGGGCTAATAATTTACATCCTAGACAAGTAAATCTTCCCACAGAGGAAACACTTTTTTCTTTACATACTGAGTCTGATGAACCTCCTATGTTAAAGGGTATTTGTATAACTGATGAACAAGGAAAGATTTTTAAATTTTCACCACACCACCCTTTAACCGATACTCTTTGTTATCCTTTGTTATTCCCATGTGGTGATGACGGATATCATAATAAGATACCTTTTGTTAGAAAATTAACGGATGACGACGCGAGTGAAAGTAATGATTCTGATCATGAGAATGTAGGCTTTGTCCCAATTAAAAAAAGAAAATCTATTAGTTGTCGTGATTATGTTAAGTATAGATTGGCCATAAGAAAAGGTGAAGATTATCATAATATTTGGAGTTCAGGGGGAGGTTTGAGTCAAAAATATACTTTAGATTATAATGCTCGAATAGATTCTGATAATGCCTCTTATTTGCGAAGGCCCGAATTAGATTTACTGTCCACAACTCCTGAGTCAGCTAGAAGGTGGTTGGCAAGAGACTGTGGGGCACAAAGCATAAATGACTTTGGGAGTATTGTTATGTTTAGAAAAAATTACCCAGGAACGCGTCCATATTTTCAGGATATGTTTTATGACGCTACTTCTATTATGGCTAGAAGCCGAAAGTCTGAAAATGCGTCTTTTATGTTTACATTCACAAGTAATCCACACTGGCCTGAAATTAAAAGAAATTTATTCCATAAAAAACAAAAAATAGTGGATAGGTTCGATATAATTTGTAGAATTTACGAAGATAAATTAAGACACCTTCATTTTTTATTAAACAAAAAACATATATTTGGAAAAATTTTAGGTTATGGGGAAAGTAGGGAGTTTCAGAAAAGGATTGGCGGACCACATTTACATAGAGTTTTTTGCACTGATATTCTTTCAACCCCTGAAAATGTTGAAAATCTTATATGGGCACATATTCCTAAAGAACCTCCAACTGAAGACAAATCGTCTTGGGCTAATTTTATAAGAAAGGTTCGCGAACTTTTAAAGCATCATCAATTGCATGATTGTGGAGAGCATTGTAAGAAATTGAATGGTAAATGTAAGAAAGGCTTCCCTAAACCGTTTAGTAATATAACCATTTTACACGAAAATAAGCCGGCAGAATACAAGCGGCCTAGCCCTGATGATGGTGGGGAAGTTTTAGAGATAAAAAGGGGAAAAAACACAATTAAATATGATAACTCGAGAGTGGTCGCATATAATCCGCTTATTCTTGTAATGTTTGAATGCCACCATAACTTAGAATTCGCGTACGGACAAACTGATAATTTAAAATACGCATTGAAGTATCCATTTAAAGGTTCAAGTTTTTCCTATGTACGTAGTGAAACAACAGGTCTTATTCACGTGGACGAACCTTTACAGTATGCTAGAATGATTTATAGGAGTCCAACAGAAGCGTACTCTAGAATATTAACTTATAAATATGCATTTTTATCCCATGTCGTTTTGGCTTTGACAATTCATTTACCCGAAAATCAGAGAGTTTACTTTACTCACCAATCAGCTAATCAAACACTTGGGAATATTGATTCAGGAGATTTACCAGAGACTCCCCTTACTGCATATTGGAATTTATGTAATAAAGACCCAACTTTTACTATTCTTTTTGAAAATATGCCAGAGACTTATGCATTCAATAAAAAAACAAGAGTTTGGAAAAAGTTGAAAATTGATCCAAAAAATAAAAATAGGAAACCGCGTATTGGGAGGATTTATACAGTGTCACCACGTGAGCCAGAAAAATTCGCCCTTTACCTTCTCACTAAACATTTTGTAGGATCTTTTGAAAATTTATTGAACGTTAACGGTCATATTTGTGACACATTTGTTGAAGCTGGAAGGTTAAGGGGTTTATTAGAAGATAATGAAGTATGGGAGCGTACGTTAAGAGAAGGATCGACTTATCTTACACCTTCGCAAATGCGTTTATTATTTGCTAATATACTTGTATTCGGGGGTACTGAAAAATGTGTAATTGATGGTTTGTATTTGTGGAATATGTTTATTGAGCATTTTTATGACAGAAGATGTACGGAAGCTGAAAGACCAATTCGTATTGATAGGGCTTTAGCACTTATTGAAAAGATTTTGCTGAGTCAGGGTCGAAATCTGGGTGAATTTAATCTTCCTTCACCTAATAATCCTCTTATAAACAACCCGGATAGGGCTTTAGACGCATTTTTCTTTCCGCATAATTTAAATGATGATGAGATGGATGAAACTATAGATGTTTCTGTTTTTGATAGAGCTCAGTTAAATCAAGAGCAACAAATTTTTTCAATTTAATAAGGGCATCAGTTTTGGATCCTTCCGTTAGAAATAAATTGTTTTATATTTCCGGTGATGGTGGTACGGGAAAAACTTTTTTACTTAATTATGTTATTTATAAGTTGAGAGAAATTAGGCAAAAAGTATTAGCTACAGCCTCTACTGGTATAGCTGCCACAAATTTCTATGCTGGCGGTATGACTTTCCACTCAGCTTTTCGATTTGGAAAAGATGTTGAACCTGGTGTTCTTCCCTCTATTCCGTTAGAAAGTTATTTTGGTCGAAGGATTATCGAAGCAAATGTTATAGTTATTGACGAAATTACTATGCTAAATAAGACTGTTTTTGAAAATGTAGATATTTTATGCCGTACTTTAATTCCCCAATTTCAAGATAATCCTTTTGCGGGAAAAACAGTAATAATTTCTGGTGACTGGAAGCAGTCTCTGCCAGTGGTTAGAGAATCCTCGGCTCCTGGAGCACAAGTTGCAGCTTCAGTTCAGTCCTCTGATTTATATAGAATGTTTGAAAAACATAGACTGCTGCAAAATATGAGAGTAATCCCGGCGGAAATACAGTTTAAAGATTGGCTATATAGTATAGGAACAGGTCAAGTGGGCGATTCTGTTATGATTCCATTAGCTATGCGAGTTAATTCGAGACAAGAATTGTATACATTTGTATTTAACACGGGCTTTGATGCACCAGTTAATGAACTTTTGAAACGTTTAATTCTTTCTCCGACAAATAGGATAGTAGACTTAATTAACGATGAAAATATAGACATAATAGATTCACCAGAACATGTATATTTATCAAGGGATAATCCTACAAGCGAGAATCCGTTTGCTTATAACTTAGCTGATTATGATGTAGCGCAATTGAACCGACTTACGCCTATAGGAATGCCAGCCCATAATATAAAGCTTAAGGTGGGAGCAATAATAGTATTATTACAAAATTTAAATACTCAAAAAGGTTTATGTAACGGTACCAGAATGATAGTTAGGCGTTTACACCAAGATTTGATAGAAGCAGAAACTGTTAGTGGTTCCTCGGATCGTGGTATTAGAATTGGAATATGCCGTGTTAGGAATAATTATAAAGATCTCCGACCTGATCAAGTTAGTTTCGAACGATTTCAGTTCCCTGTAAGAGTAGCGTTTTGCATGACTATAACTAAGGCACAAGGGCAGACATGTGAACGTTTAGGTATTGATATTAGCGATGAACCTTTTGCGCATGGACAGACTTATACCGCGTTTTCAAGGTGCAGAAGTGGGGAAAATATAAGAGTTTTCGCACCAGGTAAAAAACCCGATAATAATGGGAATATATCAATGAGAAATGTAGTAGCAAGAGGAATCCGTTTCGATTAAAAATAGTATTGAAAAATATAAAATGAAAAATAGTATTTAAATTTCGGTTAATTTCTCTTAGGGGTATACTTTAAAATCAAAAAAAAACTAAGGGTAAATTTTAGGGGTAAACTTATATAAAAAAACAAAAAGGCCGTAAAAAAAGAATGAGACCACTTCAACATTCTTTAAAAAGAACGAGACCACTTCAACGTTCTAAAAAATAAAAAAGGCCAAAATAAAAAAAAGGCCAAAAGAGTGAGACCACTTCAACACTCTTTAAAAAAGAACGAGACCACTTCAACGTTCTAAAAAATAAAAAAAAGGCCAAAAGATATTAAAAAAAGGCCAAAAGAGTGAGACCACTTCAACACACTTTAAAAAGAACGAGACCACTTCAACGTTCTAACAACTAAAAGGCCAAAATAAAAAAATAAAAAAGGCCAAAAGAGTGAGACCACTTCAACACTCTTTAAAAAGAACGAGACCACTTCAACGTTCTAAAAAAAGGCCAAAATAAAAAAAATAATAAAGGCCAAAAGAGTGAGACCACTTCAACACTCTTTAAAAAGAACGAGACCACTTCAACGTTCTAAAAAATAAAAAGGCCAAAATAAAAAAAGGCCAAAATAAATAAAATAAAAAAGGCCAAAAGAGTGAGACCACTTCAACACTCTTTAGAAAGAACGAGACCACTTCAACGTTCTAAAAATAAAAAAGGCCAAAATAAATAAAAAAATGGCCAAGAGTCAGACCACTTTAACACTATAAGTAAGAATTCCGACCCCACCGGGGCGGGGTACAGGGTTTGCCCGTTTACCTCCGTGCACCTCCACGTGGTGTACCCTGGGCATTGTTGTATAATAATAAAATGTTATACAACAATGGCTAAGCACGGTAAAAAACGGGATGGTTTAATTAGAAAAAATGTAACCTTCTAGCCGCGCGCGAAGCGCGCCCCAAAGCCGTTAGGCTTTCCAACGGGCACCCCAAAATTTTACCGCCAGAGTATGCTATTCGCGCCATCGCATACGTAAGTAAGAATTCCGACCCCACCGGGGCGGGGTACAGGAAGAAGCAAAAAACTTGAAGAAAAATGAAGAAGCAAAAAAAAATGAAGAAGCAAAAAACTTTCTAGCCGCGCGCGAAGCGCGCCCCAAAGCCGTTAGGCTTTCCAACGGGCAGAGCAAAATTTAAACCCAGAGCAAAATTAAACTGCCATTGCATACGTAAGTTACCGCCATCGCATACGTAACCCACAGCTAGTTATATTATACTAAAAAAAACCTCCTGGTGGCCCTCTTTTTGGGGGGGATTTTCATTCAAAAAAGTGCACAGCCTCCATGTTTGCTCGAGTATTTTTTTGAGTTGTACATTGGTCCTACAACTTTTTGTCGCGCATTTGGGAAAATTATAGATTTGGCGCCAAAACGTACCGCTGCGCCGAAACGGCCAAGTTGAAAATTCAAACGGGTGTAACTCGGAATGCGAAAGTCAGATCGAAAAACGCTTGGGGAAAGGGCACTGGTCCGGTTCAAGGTCTAAAACTCTGAAAAAAATTTGGAGTCCTCGGATCATGCCCTGAGGCGGTAGGCGATGACAAAAATGGTACACTTTGTCCAAAATCGAGACATGGTGTCCGACGAAATTCACCGACAATTTACAAATTATATACCATTCGAAAGCTCTCGTCGAGCTAAGTCTGAAAAAATTTAGTTTAATTTTTTCTGACCATTTTGTACAAAGTTATAAAACGCCAAAGGGTCAAAATGTCCAGGACCCCTATCGGGAAGGGTGGCTCCCATTGGGTCTGATTATAAAAGTGCTTATGAGAAGCCAAATCGCTCCAACTCTTTTTTCATATGTTGGGGCCCTAAGTGTACTAAAATTTTGTTGGGAGACACTTGAGTCTGGGACTTTGATTTGGGGGTGATATGGTTCAAAAGGTAGAAGTCGAAAAATCGACTTTTTGTAAGAGGTCGAGTCACCCGTTTTCGATAGCCTAAGTGAAAGAGCGTCCCCTGGCGGTCAGAAAAATATATACTTTGTTGGGGGTCCACTTGAGTCTAGAAAAGTTATAGCCAAAATGGCCAAATGTCGCAAATCGGTTTTTAGACTCTAACTTCCCGGGGAATTTTTCAAAAATTTTTCTGAGACCGGATATCGACTCAGCGGGTTCTAAAGCACCATATAGGACGTTTTTTGACCCAAAATTAAAAAATTTTTTCCCTCGTGTTCCCTTGTGGGCCCAAAACATTTTGTCGTTTTTTATGGGTAGCGGTCTTTTGTACCTTTTTTATATCTCGGGAACGGCTGTTGGGAATTGGATGGGACTTGGGGGATATTAGGTAGTTGCGTATGGGGAGTTTGATAGGCATGGCCGTTTTGGTGCCGCACTTGAGTGTGGCACCGAAATGGCCGGATGAAAAATTCAAAGTGTTATAACGGGTTTTTGAGAAGTGGGGGTTCTGGGGCCTGGGAGTTTTGTTGTAGGGGAGGCTGTGAGAAACTTATAAATAGTTGGACACTTGAGTCTCAGATGAACTTTTGGGGGTCATATGGGTCAATGAGTCGCGGTTTTACAATAAACTTTTTCTGAAGAGTCGGGTCAGCTTTTTTCTATTGCCTATTCGAAAGAGCGTTTCCTGGGGCTCCGAAAAAGGTATACTTTGTTGGGGGTCCACTTGAGTCTCAAAAAGTTATAGCGGATGTTCGCAAATGTCGCAAATCTTTTTGAGACTCTAACGTCCCAGGGAATTTTTTATTAATTTTTCTGAGACCTAATATGGATACAGCGCATCTAAATACACCATATTGGTCGTTTTTTGACCTAAAATTAAAAAAATTTTTTCCCGACCCCATTCCAAAAGGGGTACCCCTTTTGGGGGATTTTCGCGAATTTTAAAGTGACCATAACTTTTTATGGGATTTTCGGATTGGGATGGGGTTTCTTTTGAAAAATAGTCCTAAAAATTAGAAATTTTATCACCGAAGAAAATTTCGAAAAAAGTCGAAATTGAACCCATAGGGATCGAATTTCGAAAAACCCAAAATTTTTCGGTTTTTCGAAAAATTTTCGACATTTTTGCCGGCGATTCTACTCGAACGTATTTTTCCTGGATAGAGCAGATTTTTCTGCATAAAATAAGCTATTAAAATGTTCAAGAAAGGTTAACTTTAAAAAAGTTATGAATTTTTTAAAATTTGGGTGATTTTTCCGGCCAAAATTTTCGGCCTAAAAAATATTTTTTTCAAAATGGATATAAATGGGCCAAATGATATATTAATCGAAAGCTCTCATTGAGCTATGTTTAAAAATAATTTTTGTAAAATTTTCTAAACATTTTGTCCAAAGTTATAGACGGTTAAAGTTTTGAGTCTGGGGGTACTTATCCCTGGTGGGGTACCAAAGGAGGGGTAATAAATTAAAAAGACTTACGTTATATTGTAGAGCATCCTGAAACCCACCAAAAAACATTACTTTTTTGAGGATCCACTTGAGTCTTAAAAAGTTATGTCCAATGTTCGCAAATGTCGGAAATATTTTTGAGACTCTAACGTCCCTGCGAATTTTTTAAAATTTTTTCTGAGACCGGATATGGACTCAGCGCATATTAATACACCACATAGGTCGTTTTTGGTGAAAAAATTCGAAAATTTTTTCCCGACCCCATTCCTAAAGGGGTACCCCTTTTGGGGGATTTTCGGATAATTTTAAGTGACCATAATTTTTTTTAGAATTTTCGGATTGGGATGGGGTTTCTTTATAAAAATAGAACTAAAAATTAGAAATTTTTGAAGCCGAAAAAATTTCGAAAAAAGTTGAAATTGAACCCGTGGGGGTCGAATTTCGAAAAACTCAAAATTTTTCGGTTTTTCGAAAAATTTTCGGGATTTTTGCCGGCGTTTCGCGCTAAAAGTATTTTTCCTGAATAGAGCTTATTTTTCTCTATAGAATAAGCTTTTAAAATTTTTCAAAAAGGTCAACTTTGAAAAAGTTATGAATTTTTTAAAAATTCGGTGATTTTTCTGGCCCAAATTTTCGGCCAAAAAAATAAATTTTTCAAAATGGCCATAAATAGGCCAAATGTTATATCAATCGAAAGCTCTTATCGAGCTGAGTATAAAAATATTTTTGCAAAATTTTCTGACTATTTTGTAAAAAGTTACAAAAGGTCGAAATTTCGGGTGTGGGGGGCCCAAGGCCCCCAAACGGCGGCCTGAGGCCCGCCATGCGAGGGCCGAAGGCCCGAGCTTTCAACCCATCTATAACACAGAGCAATGGTCAAAGGCAGGGCAGTCTTTACTTGCGAGGGCCGAAGGCCCGAGCTTCAACCCATCTAAAAGGCTGAGAAATAGTCGAAGGCAGGGCGAGGAGATGGCCTCGCCGTTTGGCGAGGGCCGAAGGCCCGAGCTTTCAACCCGTCTAAAGGGCTGAACAATAGTCAAACGCAGGGCAAATTTACCGGCGAGGGCTGAAGGCCCGAGCTTCAACCCATCTAAAAGGCAGAGCAATGGTCAAAGGCAGGGCAAACTTTACCGGCGAGGGCCGAAGGCCAGAAGCAACGCTCGGGCCGAAGGCCCGAGCTTCAACCCATCTAAAAGGCAGAGCAATGGTCAAAGGCAGGGCAAACTTTACCGGCGAGGGCCGAAGGCCGAAGCAACGCTCGGGCCGAAGGCCCGAGCGATGTCAAAGGCAGGGCAATGTCAAAGGCAGGGCAAACTTTACCGGCGAGGGCCGAAGGCCCGAAGCAACGCTCGGGCCGAAGACCCGAAGCAACGCTCGGGCCGAAGACCCGAGCTTCAACCCTTCTAAAAGGCAGAGCAATGGTCAAAGGCAGGACAAACTTTATCGGCGAGGGCCGAAGGCCTGAAGCAACGCTCGGGCCGAAGGCCCGAGCTTTCAACCCATCTAAAAGGCAGCACAACGAATTAAAAAGCAGGGCTAAACTTTGCCGGCGAGGGCCGAAGGCCCGAGCTTTCAACCCATCTAAAAGGCAGAGCAACGAATTAAAAGCAGGGCTATACTTTGCCGGCGAGGGCCGAAGGCCCGAGCTTTCAACCCATCTAAAAAGCAGAGCAACGAATTAAAAGCAGGGCTATACTTTGCCGGCGAGGGCCGAAGGCCCGAGCTTTCAACCCATCTAAAAGGCAGAGCAACGAATTAAAAGCAGGGCTATACTTTACCTACGAGGGCCGAAGGCCCGAGCTTTCAACCCATCTAAAAGGCAGCACGACGAATTAAAAAGCAGGGCAAAACTTTGCTGGCGAGGGCCGAAGGCCCGAGCTTTCAACCCATCTAAAAGGCAGCACGACGAATTAAAAAGCAGGGCTAAACTTTGCCGGCGAGGGCCGAAGGCCCGAGCTTTCAACCCATCTAAAAGGCAGCACAACGAATTAAAAAGCAGGGCTAAACTTTGCCGGCGAGGGCCGAAGGCCCGAGCTTTCAACTCATCTAAAAGGCAGAGCAACGAATTAAAAGCAGGGCTATACTTTGCCGGCGAGGGCCGAAGGCCCGAGCTTTCAACCCATCTAAAAGGCAGCACAACGAATTAAAAAGCAGGGCTATACTTTGCCGGCGAGGGCAGAAGGCCCGAGCTTTCAACCCATCTAAAAAGCAGAGCAACGAATTAAAAGGCAGGGCACAACTTTACCGGCGAGGGCCGAAGGCCCGAGCTTTCAACCCATCTAAAAGACAGAGCAATGAATTAAAAGGCAGGGCACAACTTTACCGGCGAGGCCGAGCTTTCAACCCATCTAAACGGCAGAGCAACGAATTAAAAGGATGGGCAAACTTTACCGGCGAGGGCCGAAGGCCCAAGCTTTCAACCCATCTAAACGGCAGAGTAACGAATTAAAAGGATGGGCAAACTTTACCGGCGAGGGCCGAAGGCCCGAGCTTTCAACCCATCTAAAAGACAGAACAATGAATGAATATGCAGGGCTTAACTTTACAGGCGAGGGCCGAAGGCCCGAGCTTTCAACCCATCTCTGAAGGCAGGGCTAAACTTTACCAGCGAGGGCCGAAGGCCCGAGCTTTCAACCCATCTGAAAAGCAGAGCAATAGTAAAAGGCAGAGAAAACAACTGGCGAGGGCCGAAGGCCCGAGCTTAAAACCCATCCCGCAACGAATAGCGAGGGCCGCAGGCCCGAAGCAATGAAAAGGCGGGGAAAAACTTACCGGCGAGGGCCGAAGGCCCGAAGCAATGAAAAGGCTGGGCGAAAACATCCATTTTTCAAAAAAATTTTAAAGGTGGCCAAATGATATATCAAATGAAAGCTCTCAGTGAGCTGAGTCAAAAAATAATATCAGAAAAATTTTCTGACCATTTTGTACAAAGTTATTCTTGGGCAAAACTTCGACCATCGCAAATAAACATTCTAGCAGCGCGCGAAGCGCGCCCCAAAGCCGTTAGGCTTTCCAACGGGCACCCCAAACTAAACAGCCAGAGTATCCTAATAGGAATTGCATACGTAAGTTACCGCCATCGCATACGTAACCCAGAGCTAGTTACTCTTATACCTATAAAAAAGACAAATTTCCATTTTAAAAATTCATATCGGCCGGCCGAAGGCCGGCCGCTTCCCAGAAGCCTGACATCTTGGGGGCAACTTTTTACGGCGCATCTGGGAAAAATACGGAAAAGTTTCTGCGATGAACTTTTGGCACCGAAACGACTTGGGTTAACTGGCTATCTTTTGAACCAGAACCTGGAGCAAAAAACTTCTGCTGGGAGGATTTTAAGTTAGAACATGTAGATATACGTAGGAAAAAACCCGAACCCGAAATCCGAACTTGGAGGGTACTTATGGGTGCGCAAAAATTTCTGGGACCAAACGGGTTTTGGTGAAAAATGGGGTTATTGGGGTGTACGCAATTGTCGCGATGGTGTATCTCGGGAATGACTTGGGCGATTCGGATGGGGCCTGCGGGGTATTAGGTAAGTCGCTATGGGGAATTTTTTGGGATAGGTCATTTTGGTGCCGCACTTGAGTGTGGCACTGAAACGTCCGGATGCATAATTCAACGCGTTATAACGCGTTTTTGAGAAGTGGGGGGTTCTTTGGCCTGGGAGTGATATTGTATGGCTGGATGTTGGGAAAATATTTGGTGTTGGACATTAGAGTCTCGGGTGAACTTTTGGGGGTGATATGACTCAAAGAGTCGGGGTCGAAAAGTCGACTTTTTTTAAAAGGTCGTTTCGGGTCTCTTCGGTAGCCAGTTCGAAAGAGCGTCCCTGGCGGTCAGAAAAAGGTATAATATGTTGGGTGTCCACTTGAGTCTCAAAAAGTTATAGCCAAAGTGGCAAAATGTCGCGAATCTTTTTGAGACTCTAACGTCCCGGGGAATTTTTTTAAATTTTTCTGACGACGGATTCGTACTCAGCGGGTTTCAAAGCACCATATAGGTCGAATTTCGGGTCAAAATTCGAAAATTTTGTCCCACCCCTATATTCCCTTTTGGGGAAATTTCGGGATTTTTTGGGGGACCTTAACTTTTTTGGGATTGATGGATCGGGATGGGGTTTGCTTTATAAAATCGAGTAAAAAATTAGGTATTTTTCGAGCGAAGAAAATTTCGAAAAAAGTCGAAATTGGGGGTGTAGGGGTCGAATTTCAAAAACCCGAAAATTTTTCGGTTTTTCGAAAAAATTTCGGGATTTTTGCCGACTGTTCGGGGCGCAGGTATTTTTCCTGGATAGAGCTTATTTTTCTTCATAGAATAAGCTTTTAAAATTTTTCAAAAAGGTCAACTTTCGGGAAGTTATGATTTTTTGAAAATTTCGGCGATTTTCCCGGCCGAAATTTTCGACCAAAAAAATAATTTTTCCAGAATGGCCATGAATAGGCCAAATGATACATCAATCGAAAGCTCTCATCGAGTGGAGTATAAAAATAATTTTTGTATAATTTTCTGACCATTTTGGCAAAAGTTTTAAATGGTCGAATTTTTGGGGGTGGGCGGTACCATACCCAGTGGGGTACCAAAAGAGTGGCACTTAATTAAAAATACTTACGTCATGTTGTAGAGCATCCTCAAATCCATAGAAAAAATATAAATTTCAAGGGGGTCCACTTGAGTCTGATCATGTTATGGTCAAAAAGGGCCAATATTCTTGGATAGCCCCACAAAAATGGGGGCGAAGTCTCGAGTTTGAGAACCAGCCTCGAGTCTCGACATCCAGACCTGCATATTTCGACTCAGCTCGTCGAGCCCGTTTGAACGAGTACCCACATGCCTATACTTGGAGCAACTTTGTATCTTTCGAGCCCTCGAGCTCGAGTCTCGAGCTCGACTCGAGCTCGAGACCTTCACAGATCGATTCAGAATCCCGAATAGGTCATTCTGGCAAAAAATGTCAAAATGGTAAATTTCAAAATGGTCAGGGCTCAAAATGGTCAAAATCTCAAAATGGTAACTCTGGGGCAGGGGAGTACTATGGGGGGTATGGGACTATATAAGGAGGAGGATATACCCCATATTTTTCATTTCCAGTCATTTTTTCATTTCATTTATTTTTTTTAAAAATATGCTCTCTAAAAAATAAAAAAATATTAAATTTAATTATCTAACCCAAAATATCTAATTTATTCCCCCCTCTCTCTCTCTCCTCTCTCTCTCTCTCTCTCTCTCCTCTCTCTCTCTCTCCTCTCTCTCTCCTCTCTCTTCTTCTATTCCCCTCTCTTTCTTTTATTTCATTTCTTTTCTTCTCTCTCTCCCTCCCTCCCCTTTTGGGGTTTCATATAATAAAGAGATCTTTCCCCTATACCATTATGTGGTTAACCGGAGGAAGCAGGATGCGTGCTTCCGTTTGGTTGGCTAAATCATAATGTCTACTATTGTGTATTAAGTTACCAATACTCGAAGACATTATGGTTTTTTGGTACCTGTACTCAAAAATTTAAAAAATAAAATTTTCGGGTTATAGTACAGGTACCTCAAAAAGGCCAACCATTCGGATATAATCCCGCAGAAGACCTGTGGAGTCTGGTGCTACATAATGTGCGGGTTTTCATTACACATTAGTTAAACAGCTCATACGGGGCATTGCACTAAGCCTCGGAGCATTGCACGTTTACTAATGTATGCATTTTATGCATCATTTCTTAGCTACCTCAAGTGGCTCCTTCCAATTAGGGTCGGGAATGCGGTGTTGTCAAATCACCGAAGAGTAAAAAGCATGCCCCAATCTAAATTTAACGAAACAAAAAACAAAAATCCTTATTATATCTAACATTTCCCCCATTTAATGCATACTAGCCTACTGCGCGGATGCCAATACTGGTATGCATCATGCTTTGAACACCAAGGTGGGCCTCATTCCCTTCTCTACACCGGTTGGAAGCCCAGGTAGACTCCGCTCCTTTTATCTGTACCCAAATTTTCATCTTTTGGCACTCCAGTCAACTGGTACCCCCCAGTTGATGCCATCTGGTGACTTCTACCAAGGGCTGTACGCGGATATGTGACTTCTACCCAACCCCATCTTAAATAATTCGAGGGATTTTTACTTAATTTTGAATTTTTCTTCCCTTTCTGATTTTTAATTTAATTAAAATATTTTTCCTATTATTTAAAAATATTTCCACTGGATTTTAATGAACAATATAATTGTTTAAATTAGTAATACATTTTTTAAATTCTAATAATACAATTATTTACCCTTAAAAAGATTTTGGAACCTTTTATTTTACCTGAGAAATTATTTAAATATATTAATTACTCACTATCTCTGCCTTACCCTGGGTTCTTTTATTTTTTCATTTTATTTTTTCCTCCCTGAAGTCACATTGTCCAATGCGTACGGCATAAGCCTTGGTCAGAACCTTTTCCCCCACTCCAATCTTTGTTCAGAGTTCTATCAAACATGATTTAATTTTTAAAATTTATAAATAAAAGAAATTTAAAATAAATTAGTTTTTAAAACTTTTCCGTCAAAATGTAACAAAATTATTTTAAACCTACAAAGCAATCATGTTTGTTAGAATAATGGTCATAGATTCGGCAGAACTGATTTATATTTCATACTATGTCGGTTTTGCTACTATTCTACGCAGAGTAATTTCTAGAACTTATTTTATTTTTGTTCTTCAATGTTTTTATTTTTCCTGCGTAGATGTGTAGCGATACTTGTCCCTTTCTTCCTCTTTATTTTTTTGCGTTATATTTTTGGGGCAGTAGATATTTTATTTTTGGGGCAGTAGATATTTTATTTTTGGGGCAGTAGATATTTTTTTTGGGGCAGTATGTATTTTTATTTTTGGGGCAGTAAATTTATTTTTATTTTTGGGGCAGTAGTTTTCTTTATTTTTGGGGCAGTAGATTTTTTAAAATTATCTTTCTTTATCTCTGTTTCTCTTCTTGCTAATATTTCTTCTATTCTTCTCCTCTTTCCTCACCTCACCTCTTTTTGCGTTTTTGAATCTATATTTTAGATATTTTGGGTTAAATAATTAAATTTTAATATATTTTAAAAATTATGCCTTCTAGGGATCAAAAAAAGCGCAAAAATCGTCGGCAAAGACATTTAGCTGACACTAACCCAAACTGCTCTCTTCAGAGCACTGATCAGGATGTCCAACCAGAGCATTCTGATCAGAATCTCGATCTGGGAACCCCAAACTGCTCTCTTCAGAGCAATATTTCTGACAACCCGTCTCAGGGTGGTGACTCTTCTTCTCTTGCTTCTCTTTCTTCTTCTCTTCCTCAACATTCTTTCTATTTTAATTTTGATAATGTAAATATTTGTGACTCTACTGACGACCCGGGTCCTCCTCAAACCCCAACTACTCCACTTACCCCCTTTTCCCTTACTTCCGAGGCCGTTGCGCCAAGGAAACAGAGGAAGACTAGAGAGTCCTCTGTTGACACTGAAAGTTTATTGTCCCTTGATTCGGCCTCCATTTTTTCGTCAAGAGGTTCCTCTCCTTCAACTTCCACAACTAAACGGGGTCGCCCAAAGAAACAAACCCGAAAAAATGCAGGCCGAAAACCTAAAATTATTCCCCAACAACCTGAGGTCCCTTTGGTTCCCACTATTAATTTTGAAAACCTTCCTTTACTTAATTTTGTCACCCAAAAGACCAATGATCCCGGGGCAATTTGTAATCGGGCTTTTATGACACTTCATAATGAAGATAATGATAGGGCCCCCCTTCGTATTGAAACCCTCTGGAATAATTTAACAGAGTGGTTGGATGGCTCTGAAATCTATGGATTTCTATGCTATCTGTCCCGACATAGCCATAGAAACACCGTAGTAGTTGACTCAAATGTCATTATTCCTCTTCCTATGAATCAGAATGTCCAAGACATTCCACAGGAAGCTTTCGTAGACCGGTGCTATGGTTTTATCCCAGGCCAAGTGCCTGAGATAATCCTTTTCCCCCTCAATTTCCCAAATCACTGGACCTTAGTGGTTTGGGATGCCTCTGATAATAGAGGATTTTTTATTGATTCCCTTTCTTCCCCCTTTCAATCACGTTTGCATGGTGATGAAAGGATTCCTATTATTCAATCTTTTATTACACGAATGACTAATATTCCTATTAATAATATTCATATTAATGACTACCCCCTTAATTTATATACCAACCAAAATGATGGGAATAGTTGTGGGTACTTCACCTGTTTATATGCCGAAGCATGGCTCTTTAACAACCGTAACCTTCTTTTTAATAATTTTAATATTAATACCGAAAAACGTAGGATCCTCTGGCACCTTAATAACCTTTTTATTGGGGATAATTTTGAATACCATCCACGCACTCAACATGTCATCGAACATGTAGCCCCCATCAACATGTCATCGAACATGTAATTCCCGATGAAGGTGTAGTTGTACCAAACTACCCCTTTGTGTTTTTAGAACCCGACCCTCCCTCCAAAAATTTGCGCCGTTCCGAGCGTATTAAGTCAAAGAAGGATGCTACACCAGCATCTTCTTCCCTTACTTCCCCACCACCTTCCTCCTCGTCCAACCCGATTACCAGTCGTTGTACTCGTAATCACCCCTTATGGCCCTGTGCTGATGTTCGATCCCAGCATACCACAGATTATTATGACTCGGGCAACCTCGGGGATTCTATTTGTTATTATTGTTGGGCTTTATTATTTAATTCCGAAGTTAACACTGAACATAAAAGAACATTCAAACGGGTTACCTCCTCCTTCTGTTGTAAATGTGGTAAAGTTACCCTCCCAGCCTATACTGAACATCCTCCATTATTAAAAAAATTATTAAAATCTGATACACCCCAGTCCAAGGAATTTCTTAAGAATGAAAATATTTATAATAGTTTATTAGCCTTTGCCTCCATTTCCGTTGGGCACCAAGATTCCTCCCATCATGGTAGTGTTTGTTTTATGTTAAATGGAGAGTTTTCTCGCCGTATTAGTTCAATGTTCCCGGGCCCTCTTACCCCTTCCTTTTCTCAATTGTATATTCTGGATGCCAATGAAGCTCTGGATATACGTACCCAAAACACCCAATATGGGGGAGATCGTGTAAATAAAAAAACTCTCCAGGACTTAGACACCCTCCTTAGGACCACCCATCCCTTTGCAATTAATTTTAAAAACTTTCATACTCAGTATGAAAGCATCCTGCAACAGGATGGCCCCGATGCTGTGAGCAAATTTCGATTTACTCTTTTGGAGGAGCGAAATGTGCCTGCAGCTATTAGAGATCCCAGAGACCATCCTCGTCAAGTAAATTTACCTGACGAGAAGGCAATGTTTTCTATTTGGACTGAGTCCACTGACCCTCCTTTATTAAAAGGTATTTATATTACTGATCTTCAAGGATCTTTATTTGAAATTCCCGCTTACCACCCAACCACCGACACCCTTACTTATCCACTGTTATTTCCCAATGGGGATGATGGGTTCCATGAAAAATACCCCTTTAATACTAATAAAATTCCTTCCACCTCTAATAAGGACAACTTGGAGGATTTAAGATCCGATGATGAGCTTGAAGAACCCACCACTTCTAAAAAATGGATTTCCCTCCGCGATTATATTCGATATCGTCTTGCTATTCGCAAGGACGAGCCCCTGCACAACATTTGGAGTGCAGGTGGTGGCCTTTCTCAAAAATTCACTCTTGACTACTCAGCTCGAATTGATGCTGAAGTAGCAAGTTTTTTACGCCAGCCCCGTTTTAACCTTCTTAAGACACTCCCTCCGACTATTCTTAAACACTTGGCTAATGACGGAAGACTGAAATCAGTCGACGACATTACAAGTGTTGTATTCTTTCGTAAATATCATCCTGGGACCCGGCCCTACTTTCAAGACATGTTCTACGATGCTACAACAATTATGTCTCGCACCAGACAAAAGGGTTGTGCATCGTTCATGTTGACCTTCACTTCCAACCCCAACTGGCCCGAAATTAAGCGTAACTTCCTCCATAAGGACCAAAAATTAGTAGACCGTTTTGATATTATGTGTAGAGTCTATGAAGATAAGAAGCGTGAATTAACCCACCTTATTAATAATAAACACATTTTGGGGAAAATACTCGGTTATGCCCAAAGCCGTGAATTTCAAAAAAGGATCGGCGGCCCTCATCTTCATAGAGTCTACACAACTAACTTAGAAGCCACCCCGAAAATATTTCTAATATAATCTGGGCCCACATTCCTCCCAACCCACCCCATTCAGATACTTCTGATTGGGCGAACTTTCTTAGGAAGGTTCGTGACCTTATCCCAAAATTCCAAGTCCATGACTGTGGTTCTCACTGCAGAGGGCACGATGGGAAATGTATGAAGTTTTTCCCAAAGGCCTTCTGCAGGCAGACCATTATCCACGCAAATAGGCCCGCGGAATATTATCGTCCCAGTCCTGAGGATGGTGGTGAAGTTCTTAGTGTTCCACGCGGACAAGCCATCATCAAATACGATAATTCTCGTATTGTCCCCTATAATCCTTTCATAATGGTTATGTTCCAATCCCACCATAACTTGGAACTTGCCTACGGTCAAACCGATAATCTTAAGTACGCCCTTAAATACCCCTTCAAAGGCCCAAGTTTTTCTTATATTAAAAATACCGCCGGCTCCATTAATATAGATGAACCCGCCCAATATGCCAAGATGCTTTATCGAAGTCCAGCTGAGGCATTTTCCCGAATTCAGTCCTATAAATATGCTGACCTTTCCCATGCAGTAATCCCCCTCTCAATTCACTTGCCTGGTAACCAACCCGTTTATATGACCCCCGCCACTCGTAATCAAATAATAACTGATGTTTCCCAAGGCAAACTCCCGGAATCCAAATTAACTGCTTATTGGAAATTATGGGCAAAAGATAATAATGTTAAAAATATTTTATTTGAGAACCTCCCTGAAACTTATGCATATCACACTGATACTAAGACTTGGGAACCCCGCAAACACTCCACTGTAAAAGGTCAGCCTGTTTTAGGACGCATTTATACTGTTTCCCCCGTGAGGACCCTGAAAAATTCGCCCTTTACGTTCTTACTAAGCACTTCCCTGGGGACCCCGACCACTTATTAACTGTGAACGGTATAAAGTACACCACTTTTGCCGAAGCAGCCCGACAACGCGGCCTCTTTGAAGATAGTTCCGTTTGGGAGCGAACTTTAAGAGAGGGTTCTTATTCCTTAACTCCTTCCCAAATGCGCCAACTTTTCGTAAATATCCTTGTCTTCAGTTCTACAGATGATTGCGTCATAGATGCTCTGCATCTGTGGAATATGTTTATAGACCATTTCTTTGACCGACGTTGTACCGAAGATCAACGTCCTATTCGTATTGACCGGGCTCTGGCTATAATTGAAAGATATTTGCTTGCTAATGGCAAGTCAATGTCTGATTATGGTCTCCCACTTCCACATAATTCCCTCACTGACGACCCTGATACAGCTGTTGACCAGTTTTTCTTCCCCCAACATATAAATGATGATGATACCGACGCTACTGCCGATACATCGTCATTAGTCAGTGCCACCCTTAACCCCGAACAAAATAATTTCTTTGACTTAATTCTTAATTCCATAAGAGATCCTAATTCCCAAAAACTTTATTTCTTATCTGGGGATGGGGGAACCGGGAAAACTTTCTTATTAAACTTCTTACTCTTCCATTTAAGGCGGTTAGGTCACAAAGTCCTTGCAACCGCATCGACTGGGATCGCCGCTACAAAGTTTTATGCCGGTGGCATGACTTTGCACTCCGCCTTCCGTTTTGGAATTAACCATCGTCCAGGTCAAATCCCCCAAATCCAATTCGGAAGCTATTTTGGCCGCCGAATAATCGAAAGCGATGTTGTCATCATTGATGAAATAACATTGCTGGAGATGACATTATTAGAAAATGTCGACCTTTTATGCCGGACCATGGTTCCTTCCAAAAGGGATATTCCCTTTGCTGGTAAAGTGGTAATCCTTTCTGGGGATTGGAAACAGTCACTCCCAGTAGTTAAAAATTGCTCCATTCCTGAAATGGCAGTACCCGTTTGTATTCAAAGTTCTTATCTTTATAAAATATTTCTTAAAACTCGATTAATGCAAAATATGAGACTCCAACCCTCCGAGATTCAATTTAAAGAATGGCTTTATAGTTTGGGTACTAATACCTCCGGGGATAAAATTGCCCTCCCTAAATCAATGATGGTAGAGACTCGTGACGAGTTAATATCTTTCGTCTTTGATCAAGGGTTTAATATTAATAGTAGTCAACTTCTTACAAGATTAATGCTCACCCCTACTAACCGATCCGTGGACCTTAATAATGACCTTATCCTTGCCTCCTTCAATAGTCAATCCCGAGACTATTATTCAGTAGACAGAAGTCTCACTGATGACCCGTTAGATCCATATGCCGCCCAGCAAGATGTTTCTTATATTAATAACTTAACCCCGTCCGGTCTCCCCGCCCACCACTTACACCTCAAAGTTGGTTCTGTAATTGTCCTCCTTATCAACCTTAACACAAGCAAAGGCTTGTGTAACGGTACCCGCCTAAAAATTATTGCACTTCGCGATCATTTAATTGAAGCCGAAACCATTTACGGCGTAAACCAAGGGGTAACTGTTGGGCTCTCCCGCGTCCGAATGCAACACCAGGACCCAGAACCAGATGGGGTTAGCTTCGTGCGCCTCCAATTCCCTGTCCGGACAGCCTTCTGCATGACTATCACAAAGGCCCAAGGCCAGACATGCGAGAGGTTGGGCATAGATTTCTCAGATGAACCCTTTGCCCACGGACAGCTTTATACCGCCCTCTCCCGGTGTACCAATAGTAATTTCATAAGAGTTTTTGCCCCCAACAAACCTAAGGATAATGATGGGAACACCCTTATCACAAATGTTGTAGCCCGTGGTCTACAGTTTGACTAAGTCAAATTGTAGAACCCTTCTTATTATTGTAAATTCCCCCTGAGATTGGCTTTTTCTTATTATTTTCTCCCCATTTACAGCCCAGTGAGGAGTATATGGTTCACTGTTGACCACCGTGCACCTCCACGCGGTGTACTCTGGACGTTTTTGTAACAAAAAACGACTGAGCACGGTTAAAAACAGAAAAAATCTTGTGTTCCTCCCCATATTCTGTGGAGGACTGAAAATTTTAAGCCTCTAACTTTGAGGAAATATTTTTAAAAAATAAACGGGCAACGGATTCGTTATCCCCGTCTATTAAAACCTATTATGACCAAAAATTAGAAAATTTTCTTGAAAAAAAATTTCCAAAAATTTTTCATAGGGGTACCCCTTATGAAATATTTTCGAAAAATTTTAATCGGCCATAACTTTATGAGTTTTGGTCCGATTCAAACAATCTCAGAATTATTAAATAGAGCAAAAATTTAGAAATTTTTTAATACTAAAAGATTTACGAAAAACTTAAGGTTACGGGGTCTAAGTGTCGATTTTTTGAAAAATCAAAAATTTTTGGTTTTTTCAAATTTTACAGTGGTACAACCATTGGAGGTTTCGTATTATATTTTTAATAAATAGAGTCTGATTTTATACCCTTGCTAAACTTTGAATTATTTCAAAATCCCTACTATTTATAAAGTTATGATTTTTCAAATAATTTTTTAAAAAAATCTTACAAAATTTTTGACCCGAATCTTGAACTTTACCAAAAATTTTTAAAGTTGGCCAAATGATATATCAAATGAAAGCTCTCAGTGAGCTGAGTCTAAAAATAAAATCAGAAAAAATTTCTGACCATTTTGTACAAAGTTATGATAGCTCACATCTTGAGTCTCCATAACTTCAGGCCAAGGTTGACAATTTTTGGCCTTTAAACTAAAGGAAAATTTTTTTAAAAATAAACGGGCAACGGATTCGTTATCCCCGCCTATTAAAACCTATTATGGGCGAAAATTCATGAATTTCCTTGAAAAAATTTTCCCAAAATTTTTCAAAGGGGAATGAAAATAATTGAAAATAATTCTGAAAATTATTCCCTTTGAATTAATTCCCTTTGAAAATAATTCTGAAAAATTTTGACCGACTATAACTTTATGAGTTTTGGTCTGATTCAAACGTTCTTAAATTTATTAAATAGAGGGAAAAATTAGAAATTTTATGACACAAAAAAATTTCCGAAAAGCTTAAGTTTAGGGGGTCTAAGGGTCGATTTTTTGAAAATTCGAAAATTTTCAGTTTTTTCAAAATTTAAAGGTGTATAACCAGTGCAGGTTTCTGATTATATTTTTATTAAATAAAGCATGATTTTATACACATGTTAAACTTCAAATTGTTCCAAAATACCTACAACAAACAAAGTTATGATTTTTTAAAAAATTTTTGTAAAAATTCGACCAAAATTTTTGGCCGGAAACTTAAACTTTTCAAAAAAAATTTAAAGTTGGCCAAACGATATATCAAATGAAAGCTCTCAGTGAGATGAGTCTAAATATAACATCAGAAAAAATTTCTGACCATTTTGTACAAAATTTTGCGCAGACAAAATTCCGGCTCCAGGGGTTCAAACCTTCTAGCCGCGCGCGAAGCGCGCCCCAAAGCCGTTAGGCTTTCCAACGGGCACCCCAAAATTTTACCGCCATTCAGCAATTTACCGCCTGCAAGTGGTTACATTATACCTATAATAAATAGAAAATTTTTTTAGAAAAAAAAATATCGGCCGGCCGAAGGCCGGCCGCTCGCCAGAAGTGTGACATCTTGGGGGGTACTTTTAATGGGCTTTTCAGGAAAAATATGGATTCGGCGCCACGACTTTTCCTTTGCGCCGAAACGACCCCACGAGTTTTGCTATCTCGTGAACCAGAACCCGGAGCAGAAAACTTCTGCTGGGAGGATTTTAAGTTAGAACAGGTAGATATATGTAGGAAAAAACCCGAACCCGAAATATGAACTTGAAGGGTACTTTTGGGTGCGCAAAAATTTGTGGGACGAAACGTCCTAAGCCTTTTTGAGGTGTATTTAGTGGATAGGGTGGGCGATTCGTATGGGGCCATGGGGTTATATGTAATCGACCATGGGAAATTTTTTGGGAGGGGTCGTTTTGGTGCCGCACTCAAATTTGGCACCGAACTGGCCAAAAGTCTTAAAAACACCGAGGCCGAAGGCCGAGGAGTTTAGCGGGCCGAAGGCCCGCCGTAGGCGAGGGCCGAAGGCCCGAGACGTTTTGGTGCCGCACTCAAGTGTGGCACCGAAATGGCCAAAAGTCTTAAAAACACCGAGGCCGAAGGCCGAGGAGTTTTTAAATTGTGCGCAAATGTCGCGCCATAGGGTAGCGGTCTTTTGATCGAATTCAATATCTCGAGATCGCGCCGTAGATTAAGATAGCCGGGTGGCGAGGTCCGAAGGCCCGATCTTTCAACCCATCTAAAAGGCAGAGCAAAGGTTCACCGAGGCCGAAGGCCGAGGAGTTGGCGGGCCGAAGTGGCGAGGGCCGAAGGCCCGATCTTTCAACCCATCTAAAAGGCAGAGCAATAGTCGAAGACAGGGCTTAACTTTACTGACGATGCGCGTGACGCAAAACTCCGCGCTAAGCGCGGGGTTTTGCAAAAGCGCCTTGCCGACGCCCCAAAGGTTTAGCTTTTTAGCGAGGGCCGAAGGCCCGAGCTTTCATTCCATCTAAAAGGCAGAGCAGCGGTCAAAGGCAGGGCAAACTTTACCGGCGAGGGCCGAAGGCCCGAGCTTCAACCCATCTAAAAGGCAGAGCAATAGTCGAAGGCAGGGCAAACTTTACCGGCGAGGGCCGGAGGCCCGAGCTTCAACCCATCTAAAAGGCAGAGCACTGGTCCACCGAGGCCGAAGGCCGAGGAGTTGGCGGGCCGAAGGCCCGCCGTTTAACGAGGGCCGAAGGCCCGAGCTTTCATTCCATCTAAAATGCAGAGCAATCTGTCAAAGGCAGGGCTAAACTTTGCCGGCGAGGGCCGAAGGCCCGAAGCAATGAAAAGGCAGGGCTAATCTTTGCCGGCGAGGGCCGAAGGCCCGAAGCAATGAAAAGGCAGGGCTAATCCTTGCCGGCGAGGGCCGAAGGCCCGAAGCAATGAAAAGGCAGGGCTAATCCTTGCCGGCGAGGGCCGAAGGCCCGAAGCAATGAAAAGGCAGGGCTAATCTTTGCTGGCGAGGGCCGAAGGCCCGAAGCAATGAAAAGGCAGGGCTAATCCTTGCCGGCGAGGGCCGAAGGCCCGAAGCAATGAAAAGGCAGGGCTAATCCTTGCCGGCGAGGGCCGAAGGCCCGAAGCAATGAAAAGGCAGGGCAAAATTTTACCGGCGAGGGCCGAAGGCCCGAAGCAATGAAAAGGCAAGGCGAAACTTTACCGGCGAGGGCCGAAGGCCCGAAGCAATGAAAAGCTTGACTGATCTTTGCTGGCGAGGGCCGAAGGCCCGAGCTTAAGATCCATCCCAAAATGGATCGCGAGGGTCGAAGGCCCGAGCTTAAGATCCATCCCAAAATGGGTCGCGAGGGCCGAAGGCCCGAGCTTAAGATCCATCCCAAAATGGGTCGCGAGGGCCGAAGGCCCGAGCTTAAGATCCATCCCAAATTGGGTCGCGAGGGCCGAAGGCCCGAGCTTAAGATCCATCCCAAATTGGGTCGCGAGGGCCGAAGGCCCGAAGCAATGAAAAGGCAGGGCTAAACTTTATCGGCGAGGGCCGAAGGCCCGAAGCAATGAAAAGGCAGGGCTAAACTCTATCGGCGAGGGCCGAAGGCCCGAAGCAATGAAAAGGCAGGGCTAAACTTTATCGGCGAGGGCCGAAGGCCCGAAGCAATGAAAAGGCAGGGCTAAACCTTACCGGCGAGGGCCGAAGGCACGGAGCAATGAAAAGGCAGGGCAAATCTTAATGTTTCTAGCAGCGCGCGAAGCGCGCCCCAAAGCCGTTAGGCTTTCCAACGGGCAGAGCAAAATTTAAACCCAAAGCATACGTCGAGGCAATGCATACGTAACTTACCGCCTGCACCTCAATGGGCACAACTAGTTATATATATTATAAAAATCTCGCTTGTGGCTGGGTTTTTGGGGAGAAAATCCTTTCAAAAAAGTCCAGCGCCCCGGCCGAAGGCCGGGAATTTTGAGGGTGGATTTGTCCTGCAACTTTTTGCGCTCTATTCAGGAAAAATCCGACCTCGGCACTGAAACGTCGTTTTCGCACTGAAACGGCCATGGGTGGTTTTTCAAATGGAAATAGCTCGGAGGGCAGAAGTTGGATCAAAAAGTGCTTGCTGGGAGGCACTCAAGTTGGGATAGGTACTATATCGTATAAAAAATTTGGGAGGGATCGGATCAACGCCTGAGGCTGTAGGCGAGTGCGAAAATTGTACATCTCGTCCCAAAATGACACATGGTGTCCGACGAAATTCACCGACAATTTGTAATCTATATGCCATTCGATAGAGCTCCATGAGTTGGTTATGGGAAAAATTGGTTTGATTTTTTCTGACCATTTTGGGCAAAGTTATGGGACTCAAAAGGTCCAAAATGGCCAGGACCCCTAACGTGAAGGGTGGCTCCCATCGAATGTAATTATAAAAGTGGTTAAACTTGGGCAAACGATTTCAACTCTTTTTTGGTATAATAGGGCACTAAATGTACTACAATTTTGTTGGGGGACACAAGAGTCTGGGATTTTTTCCTGACATAGTTATGGGCACCAAAGTGACCTCGCCAAAATCGACTTTTTAACGCGTGAATTCTAATTCCTTTTGAGTACCCTATCTTATAGAGCGTCCCTTGAAACCTCTAAAAATATATACTTTGTTGGGGGTACACTTGAGTCTGGGAGAGTTATACTCAAAAAAGTGGCATTTTTGGGGCCAAAAGTGGTCGGTTTTTTGAGTATAACTTTTTTTAAAAAATTTTTAAAAATAAACGGTGTTCGGATTCGTGTTCAGCACATATTGGAGCACATAAAACATATTTTTCTCGAGGTCGAATTTTTGACCCCAAACGGCGGGCCGGAGGCCCGCCGTGCGAGGGCCGAAGGCCCGAGCTTAAGATCCATCCCAAAACGAATCGCGAGGGCCGAAGGCCCGAGTTTAAGATCCATCCCAAAACGAATCGCGAGGGCCGAAGGCCCGAGCTTAAGATCCATCCCAAAATGGATCGCGAGGGCCGAAGGCCCGAGTTAAGATCCATCCCAAAATGGGTCGCGAGGGCCGAAGGCCCGAGCTTAAGATCCATCCCAAAATGGATCGCGAGGGCCGAAGGCCCGAGCTTAAGATCCATCCCAAAATGGGTCGCGAGGGCCGAAGGCCCGAGCTTAAGATCCATCCCAAAATGGGTCGCGAGGGCCGAAGGCCCGAGCTTAAGATCCATCCCAAATTGGGTCGCGAGGGCCGAAGGCCCGAGCTTAAGATCCATCACAAAATGGGTCGCGAGGGCCGAAGGCCCGAAGCAATGAAAAGGCAGGGCTAAACTTTATCGGCGACGGCCGAAGGCCCGGAGCAATGAAAAGGCAGGGCTAAACTTTGCCGGCGAGGGCCGAAGGCCCGAAGCAATGAAAAGGCAGGGCTAAATTTTATCGGCGAGGGCCGAAGGCCCGAAGCAATGAAAAGGCAGGGCTAATCTTAATGTTTCTAGCAGCGCGCGAAGCGCGCCCCAAAGCCGTTAGGCTTTCCAACGGGCAGAGCAAAATTTAAACCCAAAGCAACATTAAACTGCCAGAGTATGCTATTCGCCGCCATACCCCAATGGGCACAACTAGTTATATATATTATAAAAATCTCGCTTGTGGCTGGGTTTTTGGGGAGAAAATCCTTTCAAAAAAGTCCAGCGCCCCGGCCGAAGGCCGGGGAATTTTGAGGGTGGATTTGTCCTGCAACTTTTTGCGCTCTATTCAGGAAAAATCCGACCTCGGCACTGAAACGTCGTTTTCGCACTGAAACGGCCATGGGTGGTTTTTCAAATGGAAATAGCTCGGAGGGCAGAAGTTGGATCAAAAAGTGCTTGCTGGGAGGCACTCAAGTTGGGATAGGTACTATATCGTATAAAAAATTTGGGAGGGATCGGATCAACGCCTGAGGCTGTAGGCGAGTGCGAAAATTGTACATCTCGTCCCAAAATGACACATGGTGTCCGACGAAATTCACCGACAATTTGTAATCTATATGCCATTCGATAGAGCTCCATGAGTTGGTTATGGGAAAAATTGGTTTGATTTTTTCTGACCATTTTGGGCAAAGTTATGGGACTCAAAAGGTCCAAAATGGCCAGGACCCCTAACGTGAAGGGTGGCTCCCATCGAATGTAATTATAAAAGTGGTTAAACTTGGGCAAACGATTTCAACTCTTTTTTGGTATAATAGGGCACTAAATGTACTACAATTTTGTTGGGGGACACAAGAGTCTGGGATTTTTTCCTGACATAGTTATGGGCACCAAAGTGACCTCGCCAAAATCGACTTTTTAACGCGTGAATTGTAATTCCTTTTGAGTACCCTATCTTATAGAGCGTCCCTTGAAACCTCTAAAAATATATACTTTGTTGGGGGTACACTTGAGTCTGGGGGAGTTATACTCAAAAAAGTGGCATTTTTGGGGCCAAAAGTGGCCGGTTTTTTGAGTATAACTTTTTTTAAAAATTTTTTAAAAATAAACGGACTTCAGATTCGTGCTCAGCACATATTGGAGCACCATAAAACATATTTTTCTCGAGGTCGAATTTTTGACACATTTTTGGACAAAAATTTTGCCGAAAAAATAGACCAAATTTCAAAAAATCATAACTTTTTTAAAACTAACCATTTTTGAATATTTTAAAATTTTATTCTATGCAGAAAAATCTGCTCTATCCAGGAAAAATACCTACGCCCCGAACTGCCGGCAAAATCCGAAAATTTTTTCGAAAAACCGAAAAATTTTGGGTTTTTTGAAATTCGACCCCCTCGGGCCATATTTCGAATTTTTCCGAAAGTTTTTCGGCTCTAAAAAACTTAATTTTTTGCTTGATTTTATAAAGCAAACTCTATCCCAATCTATCCACCTCAAAAAAAGTTATGGCGATTTAAAAAATCCCGAAATTCGGGCAAAAGGGGTACCCCTTTGGAAATAGGGGTGGGACAAAATTTTCGAACCTTGACCCAAAAAAGACCCTATATGGTGCTCTGACACCCGCTGAGTACGAATCCGTCCTCGAAAAAATTTTAAAAAATTTCCTCGGGGCATTAGAGTCTCAAAAATATTTGCGACATTTGCGAACATTGGCTATATCTTTTTGAGACTCAAATGTACCCCAACATATTATACCTTTTTCGAAGCCCCAGGGGATGCTCTTTCGAACTGGCTATCGAAGAGACCTGAAACGACCCTCTACAAAAAGTCGACTTTTCGTCCCCGACTCTTTGGACCATATCACTCCCAAAAGTTCGCCCGAGACTCAAGTGGTCAACTACTGATAAGTTCCCCACATTCTACCCTCCAACATCACTCCCAGGCTCTAAGACCTCCAGGCATTGGAAAACCCGCTATAACGTGTTGAATTATTGATCCGGCCTTTTCGGTGCCACACTTGAGTGTGGCACCAAAATGGCCATGCCCATTAAACTCCCCGTGGCTGATAACCTATTACCCCACCTTTTTTTCTTTAATTAGATTTCAAATAGTTGTAGAATAGAGCATGGGCATTTTGTTATATATTTAATAAAAATCTTGATGTTCGATTTAAAAAAACTCCTGCTCCCGGCCGAAGGCCGAAACCTCCTGAAAGTTGTACATCTCTGGAGCAACTTTTTACGGCGCATCCAGGAAAATTATGACCTAAGCTCTGCAATGAACTCTTGGCACTGAAACGACCAGGGTCACTTTGCTATCTCGAAAAAGTTCAATAGAAAGGTGGTTTGGTCTTGCTGGGAGGCGATTGGCCCTCGATGAGTAGATATTGAATAAAAAAAAATTTATGTCAAAATGTCAAGGGAAAGTGGCGTTTTGCTTGGATAACCCTTTTTAAATTGTGCGCAAATGTCGTCGTCACTGGTAGCGGTCAATTGTACTTTTTCTATATCTCGATAGTGGCTTAACCGATTGAGATGGAACTTGAGGGGTTATAGGTAATCGCCCAAGAGAAAATTAATGGGCAAAGTTATGATGGGGACAGTTGAGTCTTAAGGGGCACAATTGAGTCTTGAAAAATTCAAATGATTATAGCGTGAAATTTTTGGGTGGAAAGCTTTTGGGTGTAGAAGTATTATTTGAAGGCATGAGTGTTCTGAACATTTCACTTGGGGGACACTTGAGTCAGGGATTTTTCTGGGCGAGTTATGAGTCTTGGGGTGAGACTCAAAATTTCAACTTTTTAATGCGTGAATCGCAATTCGGTTTGAGTGTACCAGCTTATAGAGCGTCTTTTGAATGTATGAAAAATATATACATTGTTGGGAGTACACTTGAGTCCCTGGGAGATATAAGGCAAAAAGTGGCATTTTTGGAGCCAAAAGTGGTAGGTTTTTTGAGTGTAACTCCGCGGAAAAAATTTTTAAAAATAAACGGTGTTCGGATTCGTGTTCAGCACATATTGGAGCACCATAAAACATATTTTTCTCGAGGTCGAATTTTTGACTCATTTTTGAAGGGGTACCCCTTTTGAAATTTTTTGGTGAAATTTAAATCGAGTGTAACTTTTCGAGATTTTGTCGTAGCCGAACGAATTAAGGGTCATAAAATAGAGCAAAAAATTACAAATTTTTTGAGCTATTTAAATTTTTGAAAAATTTCGCCCGAGGCCTGGTAGGGTCGATTTTTTGAAAATTCAAATTTTTTCGGTTTTTTAAAAATTTCTGGGGTATATCGAGGCTGAGGGTGGTTGAAAATATTTTTATAAAATAGAGCAGAATTTTTACTATATATTAAGCTTTTAAAACGTTTCAAAAGGGTCACTTTTTGGGGAGTTATGATTTTTTGAAAAAATACGTTAATTTTTCGGTCGAAATTTTCGGCCAAAAAATTTTTTTTCCAAAAATGGGTATAGATGGGCCAAATGTTATATCAATCGAAAGCTCTCATCGAGCTGAGCTTAAAAATATTTTTTGTAAAATTTTCTGACCATTTTGTACAAAGTTACAAAAGGTCGAAATTTTGGGTGTGGGTGGTTTGGGGGCCGAAGGCCCCCAAACGGCGGGCCGGAGGCCCGCCGTGCGAGGGCCGAAGGCCCGAGCTTCGACCCATCCCAGAAGGCATAGCAAAGACCGACCGAGGCCGAAGGCCGAGGAGTTTGGGGCGAGGGCCGAAGGCCCGAGCTTAAGACCCATCCCGTAAGGCAGATCAAAGACCCACCGAGGCCGAAGGCCGAGGAGTTTGGGGCGAGGGCCGAAGGCCCGAGCTTAAGATCCATCACAAAATGGGTCGCGAGGGCCGAAGGCCCGAGCTTCGACCCATCCCGGAAGGCAGAGCAAAGACCCACCGAGGCCGAAGGCCGAGGAGTTTGGGGGCGAGGGCCGAAGGCCCGAGCTTCGACCCATCCCGGAAGGCAGAGCAAAGACCCACCGAGGCCGAAGGCCGGTGAGGAAAGGGCGAGGGGCGGGGGCCCGAGCTTGAGGCCCATCCCAGGGCGAATCGCGCGGGCCGGAGGCCCGAGCCTCGACCCATCCCGGGAGGCAGACAAAGACTCACCGAGGCCGAAGGCCGAGGAGTTTGGGGCGAGGGCCGCAGGCCCGAGCTTAAGACCCATCCCAAAACGAATCGCGAGGGCCGGAGGCCCGAGCTGCGACCATCCCGGAAGGCAGAGCAAAGACTCACCGAGGCCGAAGGCCGAGGAGTTTAGCGGCGAGGGCCGGAGGCCCGAAGCGATGAAAAGGCAGGGCTAAATATTACCGGCGAGGGCCGAAGGCCCGAAGCAATGAAAAGGCAGTGCATATCATAATGTTTCTAGCAGCGCGCGAAGCGCGCCCCAAAGCCGTTAGGCTTTCCAACGGGCAGAGCAAAATTTAAACCCAGAGCAAAATTAAACTGCCATTGCATACGTAAGTTACCGCCATCGCATACGTAACCCACAGCTAGTTATATATATTATAAAAATCTTGGTAGTGCCCCTCTTTTTGGGTGGAAAATCGCTAGAAAAAAGTCCTACGCCCCGGCCGAAGGCCGGGAATTTGAAGGTGGATTTGTCCTGCAACTTTTTGCGCTCTATTCAGGAAAAATCTGACCTCGGCACTGAAACGTCGTTTTCGCACTGAAACGGCCATGGGTGGTTTTTCAAATGGAAATAGCGAGAAGGGATGAAGTGTTATCAAAAAGTGCTTGCTGGGAGGCACTCAAGTTGGGATGTGTACTATATCGTATAAAAAATTTGGGAGTGATCGGATCAACGCCTGAGGCTGTAGGCGAGTGCGAAAATTGTACATCTCGTCCAAAAATGACACATGATGTCCGACGAAATTCACCGACAATTTATAATCTATATGCCATTCGATAGAGCTCCATGAGTTGGTTATGGGAAAATTTGGTTTAATTTTTTCTGACCATTTTGGGCAAAGTTATGGGACTCAAAAGGTCCAAAATGGCCAGGACCCCTAACGTGAAGGGTGGCTCCCATGGAATGTAATTATAAAAGTGGTTAAACTTGGGCGAATGGTTTCAACTCTTTTTTAGTATATTAGGGCACTAAATGTACTACAATTTTGTTGGGGGACACAAGAGTCTGGGATTTTTTCCTGACATAGTTATGGGCACCAAAGTGACCTCGCCAAAATCGACTTTTTAACGCGTGAATTGTAATTCCTTTTGAGTACCCTATCTTATAGAGCGTCCCTTGAAACCTCTAAAAATATATACTTTGTTGGGGGTACACTTGAGTCTGGGGGAGTTATACTCAAAAAAGTGGCATTTTTGGGGCCAAAAGTGGCCGGTTTTTTGAGTATAACTTTTTTTAAAAATTTTTTAAAAATAAACGGACTTCAGATTCGTGCTCAGCACATATTGGAGCACCATAAAACATATTTTTCTCGAGGTCGAATTTTTAACACATTTTTGGACAAAAATTTTGCCGAAAAAATAGACCAAATTTCAAAAAATCATAACTTTTTTAAAACTAACCATTTTTGAATATTTTAAAATTTTATTCTATGCAGAAAAATCTGCTCTATCCAGGAAAAATACCTACGCCCCGAACTGCCGGCAAAATCCGAAAATTTTTTCGAAAAACCGAAAAATTTTGGGTTTTTTGAAATTCGACCCCCTCGGGCCATATTTCGAATTTTTCCGAAAGTTTTTCGGCTCTAAAAAAACTTAATTTTTTGCTTGATTTTATAAAGCAAACTCTATCCCAATCTATCCACCTCAAAAAAAGTTATGGCGATTTAAAAAATCCCGAAATTCGGGCAAAAGGGGTACCCCTTTGGAAATAGGGGGTGGGACAAAATTTTCGAACCTTGACCCAAAAAAGACCCTATATGGTGCTCTGACACCCGCTGAGTACGAATCCGTCCTCGAAAAAATTTTAAAAAATTTCCTCGGGGCATTAGAGTCTCAAAAATATTTGCGACATTTGCGAACATTGGCTATATCTTTTTGAGACTCAAATGTACCCCAACATATTATACCTTTTTCGAAGCCCCAGGGGATGCTCTTTCGAACTGGCTATCGAAGAGACCTGAAACGACCCTCTACAAAAAGTCGACTTTTCGTCCCCGACTCTTTGGACCATATCACTCCCAAAAGTTCGCCCGAGACTCAAGTGGTCAACTACTGATAAGTTCCCCACATTCTACCCTCCAACATCACTCCCAGGCTCTAAGACCTCCAGGCATTGGAAAACCCGCTATAACGTGTTGAATTATTGATCCGGCCTTTTCGGTGCCACACTTGAGTGTGGCACCAAAATGGCCATGCCCATTAAACTCCCCGTGGCTGATAACCTATTACCCCACCTTTTTTCTTTAATTAGATTTCAAATAGTTGTAGAATAGAGCATGGGCATTTTGTTATATATTTAATAAAAATCTTGATGTTCGATTTAAAAAAACTCCTGCTCCCGGCCGAAGGCCGGGAGCCTCCTGAAAGTTGTACATCTCTGGAGCAACTTTTTACGGCGCATCCAGGAAAATTATGACCTAAGCTCTGCAATGAACTCTTGGCACTGAAACGACCAGGGTCACTTTGCTATCTCGAAAAAGTTCAATAGAAAGGTGGTTTGGTCTTGCTGGGAGGCGATTGGCCCTCGATGAGTAGATATTGAATAAAAAAAAATTTATGTCAAAATGTCAAGGGAAAGTGGCGTTTTGCTTGGATAACCCTTTTTAAATTGTGCGCAAATGTCGTCGTCACTGGTAGCGGTCAATTGTACTTTTTCTATATCTCGATAGTGGCTTAACCGATTGAGATGGAACTTGAGGGGTTATAGGTAATCGCCCAAGAGAAAATTAATGGGCAAAGTTATGATGGGGACAGTTGAGTCTTAAGGGGCACAATTGAGTCTTGAAAAATTCAAATGATTATAGCGTGAAATTTTTGGGTGGAAAGCTTTTGGGTGTAGAAGTATTATTTGAAGGCATGAGTGTTCTGAACATTTCACTTGGGGGACACTTGAGTCAGGGATTTTTTCTGGGCGAGTTATGAGTCTTGGGGTGAGACTCAAAATTTCAACTTTTTAATGCGTGAATCGCAATTCGGTTTGAGTGTACCAGCTTATAGAGCGTCTTTTGAATGTATGAAAAATATATACATTGTTGGGAGTACACTTGAGTCCCTGGGATTTGTAATCTGACAATTTGTAATCTATATGCCATTCGATAGAGTCCCTGACAATTTGTAATCTATATGCCATTCGATAGAGCTCCATGAGTTGGTTATGGGAAAAATTGGTTTGATTTTTTCTGACCATTTTGGGCAAAGTTATGGGACTCAAAAGGTCCAAAATGGCCAGGACCCCTAACGTGAAGGGTGGCTCCCATCGAATGTAATTATAAAAGTGGTTAAACTTGGGCAAACGATTTCAACTCTTTTTTGGTATAATAGGGCACTAAATGTACTACAATTTTGTTGGGGGACACAAGAGTCTGGGATTTTTTCCTGACATAGTTATGGGCACCAAAGTGACCTCGCCAAAATCGACTTTTTAACGCGTGAATTCTAATTCCTTTTGAGTACCCTATCTTATAGAGCGTCCCTTGAAACCTCTAAAAATATATACTTTGTTGGGGGTACACTTGAGTCTGGGAGAGTTATACTCAAAAAAGTGGCATTTTTGGGGCCAAAAGTGGTCGGTTTTTTGAGTATAACTTTTTTTAAAAAATTTTTAAAAATAAACGGTGTTCGGATTCGTGTTCAGCACATATTGGAGCACATAAAACATATTTTTCTCGAGGTCGAATTTTTGACTCATTTTTGAAGGGGTACCCCTTTTGAAATTTTTTGGTGAAATTTAAATCGAGTGTAACTTTGTGAGTTTTTGTCGTGGCCAAACGAATTAAAGCTTATAAAATAGTGCAAAAAATTACAAATTTTTTGAGCTATTTAAATTTTTGGAAATTTTCACCCGAGGCCTGGTAGGGTCAATTTTTTGAAAATTCAAATTTTTTCGGTTTTTTGAAATTTTCTGGGGTATATCGAGGCTGAGGGTCGTTGCAAATATTTTTATAAAATACTACAGAATTTTTGCTATATATTAAGCTTTTAAAATGTTTCAAAAGGGTTTATTTTTGTGGAGTTATGATTTTTGAAAAATTACGTAAATTTTTCGGTCGAAATTTTCGGCCAAAAAATTTTTTTCCAAAAATGGGAATAAATGGGCCAAATGTTATATCAATCGAAAGCTCTCATCGAGCTGAGCTTAAAAATATTTTTTGTAAAATTTTCTGACCATTTTGTACAAAGTTACAAAAGGTCGAAATTTTGGGTGTGGGTGGTTTGGGGGCCGAAGGCCCCCAAACGGCGGGCCGGAGGCCCGCCGTGCGAGGGCCGAAGGCCCGAGCTTAAGATCCATCCCAAAACGAATCGCGAGGGCCGAAGGCCCGAGTTTAAGATCCATCCCAAAACGAATCGCGAGGGCCGAAGGCCCGAGCTTAAGATCCATCCCAAAATGGATCGCGAGGGCCGAAGGCCCGAGTTAAGATCCATCCCAAAATGGGTCGCGAGGGCCGAAGGCCCGAGCTTAAGATCCATCCCAAAATGGATCGCGAGGGCCGAAGGCCCGAGCTTAAGATCCATCCCAAAATGGGTCGCGAGGGCCGAAGGCCCGAGCTTAAGATCCATCCCAAAATGGGTCGCGAGGGCCGAAGGCCCGAGCTTAAGATCCATCCCAAATTGGGTCGCGAGGGCCGAAGGCCCGAGCTTAAGATCCATCACAAAATGGGTCGCGAGGGCCGAAGGCCCGAAGCAATGAAAAGGCAGGGCTAAACTTTATCGGCGACGGCCGAAGGCCCGGAGCAATGAAAAGGCAGGGCTAAACTTTGCCGGCGAGGGCCGAAGGCCCGAAGCAATGAAAAGGCAGGGCTAAATTTTATCGGCGAGGGCCGAAGGCCCGAAGCAATGAAAAGGCAGGGCTAATCTTAATGTTTCTAGCAGCGCGCGAAGCGCGCCCCAAAGCCGTTAGGCTTTCAAACGGGCAGAGCAAAATTTAAACCCAAAGCAAAATTAAACTGCCAGAGTATGCTATTCGCCGCCATACCCCAATGGGCACAACTAGTTATATATATTATAAAAATCTCGCTTGTGGCTGGGTTTTTGGGGAGAAAATCCTTTCAAAAAAGTCCAGCGCCCCGGCCGAAGGCCGGGAATTTTTTGAGGGTGGATTTGTCCTGCAACTTTTTGCGCTCTATTCAGGAAAAATCCGACCTCGGCACTGAAACGTCGTTTTCGCACTGAAACGGCCATGGGTGGTTTTTCAAATGGAAATAGCTCGGAGGGCAGAAGTTGGATCAAAAAGTGCTTGCTGGGAGGCACTCAAGTTGGGATAGGTACTATATCGTATAAAAAATTTGGGAGGGATCGGATCAACGCCTGAGGCTGTAGGCGAGTGCGAAAATTGTACATCTCGTCCCAAAATGACACATGGTGTCCGACGAAATTCACCGACAATTTGTAATCTATATGCCATTCGATAGAGCTCCATGAGTTGGTTATGGGAAAAATTGGTTTGATTTTTTCTGACCATTTTGGGCAAAGTTATGGGACTCAAAAGGTCCAAAATGGCCAGGACCCCTAACGTGAAGGGTGGCTCCCATCGAATGTAATTATAAAAGTGGTTAAACTTGGGCAAACGATTTCAACTCTTTTTTGGTATAATAGGGCACTAAATGTACTACAATTTTGTTGGGGGACACAAGAGTCTGGGATTTTTTCCTGACATAGTTATGGGCACCAAAGTGACCTCGCCAAAATCGACTTTTTAACGCGTGAATTCTAATTCCTTTTGAGTACCCTATCTTATAGAGCGTCCCTTGAAACCTCTAAAAATATATACTTTGTTGGGGGTACACTTGAGTCTGGGAGAGTTATACTCAAAAAAGTGGCATTTTTGGGGCCAAAAGTGGTCGGTTTTTTGAGTATAACTTTTTTTAAAAAATTTTTAAAAATAAACGGTGTTCGGATTCGTGTTCAGCACATATTGGAGCACATAAAACATATTTTTCTCGAGGTCGAATTTTTGACCCCAAACGGCGGGCCGGAGGCCCGCCGTGCGAGGGCCGAAGGCCCGAGCTTAAGATCCATCCCAAAACGAATCGCGAGGGCCGAAGGCCCGAGTTTAAGATCCATCCCAAAACGAATCGCGAGGGCCGAAGGCCCGAGCTTAAGATCCATCCCAAAATGGATCGCGAGGGCCGAAGGCCCGAGTTAAGATCCATCCCAAAATGGGTCGCGAGGGCCGAAGGCCCGAGCTTAAGATCCATCCCAAAATGGATCGCGAGGGCCGAAGGCCCGAGCTTAAGATCCATCCCAAAATGGGTCGCGAGGGCCGAAGGCCCGAGCTTAAGATCCATCCCAAAATGGGTCGCGAGGGCCGAAGGCCCGAGCTTAAGATCCATCCCAAATTGGGTCGCGAGGGCCGAAGGCCCGAGCTTAAGATCCATCACAAAATGGGTCGCGAGGGCCGAAGGCCCGAAGCAATGAAAAGGCAGGGCTAAACTTTATCGGCGACGGCCGAAGGCCCGGAGCAATGAAAAGGCAGGGCTAAACTTTGCCGGCGAGGGCCGAAGGCCCGAAGCAATGAAAAGGCAGGGCTAAATTTTATCGGCGAGGGCCGAAGGCCCGAAGCAATGAAAAGGCAGGGCTAATCTTAATGTTTCTAGCAGCGCGCGAAGCGCGCCCCAAAGCCGTTAGGCTTTCCAACGGGCAGAGCAAAATTTAAACCCAAAGCAACATTAAACTGCCAGAGTATGCTATTCGCCGCCATACCCCAATGGGCACAACTAGTTATATATATTATAAAAATCTTGGTAGTGCCCCTCTTTTTGGGGGGAAAATCGCTAGAAAAAAGTCCTACGCCCCGGCCGAAGGCCGGGGAATTTTTTTGAAGGTGGATTTGTCCTGCAACTTTTTGCGCTCTATTCAGGAAAAATCTGACCTCGGCACTGAAACGTCGTTTTCGCACTGAAACGGCCATGGGTGGTTTTTCAAATGGAAATAGCGAGAAGGGATGAAGTGTTATCAAAAAGTGCTTGCTGGGAGGCACTCAAGTTGGGATGTGTACTATATCGTATAAAAAATTTGGGAGTGATCGGATCAACGCCTGAGGCTGTAGGCGAGTGCGAAAATTGTACATCTCGTCCAAAAATGACACATGATGTCCGACGAAATTCACCGACAATTTATAATCTATATGCCATTCGATAGAGCTCCATGAGTTGGTTATGGGAAAATTTGGTTTAATTTTTTCTGACCATTTTGGGCAAAGTTATGGGACTCAAAAGGTCCAAAATGGCCAGGACCCCTAACGTGAAGGGTGGCTCCCATGGAATGTAATTATAAAAGTGGTTAAACTTGGGCGAATGGTTTCAACTCTTTTTTAGTATATTAGGGCACTAAATGTACTACAATTTTGTTGGGGGACACAAGAGTCTGGGATTTTTTCCTGACATAGTTATGGGCACCAAAGTGACCTCGCCAAAATCGACTTTTTAACGCGTGAATTGTAATTCCTTTTGAGTACCCTATCTTATAGAGCGTCCCTTGAAACCTCTAAAAATATATACTTTGTTGGGGGTACACTTGAGTCTGGGGGAGTTATACTCAAAAAAGTGGCATTTTTGGGGCCAAAAGTGGCCGGTTTTTTGAGTATAACTTTTTTTAAAAATTTTTTAAAAATAAACGGACTTCAGATTCGTGCTCAGCACATATTGGAGCACCATAAAACATATTTTTCTCGAGGTCGAATTTTTGACACATTTTTGGACAAAAATTTTGCCGAAAAAATAGACCAAATTTCAAAAAATCATAACTTTTTTAAAACTAACCATTTTTGAATATTTTAAAATTTTATTCTATGCAGAAAAATCTGCTCTATCCAGGAAAAATACCTACGCCCCGAACTGCCGGCAAAATCCGAAAATTTTTTCGAAAAACCGAAAAATTTTGGGTTTTTTGAAATTCGACCCCCTCGGGCCATATTTCGAATTTTTCCGAAAGTTTTTCGGCTCTAAAAAAACTTAATTTTTTGCTTGATTTTATAAAGCAAACTCTATCCCAATCTATCCACCTCAAAAAAAGTTATGGCGATTTAAAAAATCCCGAAATTCGGGCAAAAGGGGTACCCCTTTGGAAATAGGGGGTGGGACAAAATTTTCGAACCTTGACCCAAAAAAGACCCTATATGGTGCTCTGACACCCGCTGAGTACGAATCCGTCCTCGAAAAAATTTTAAAAAATTTCCTCGGGGCATTAGAGTCTCAAAAATATTTGCGACATTTGCGAACATTGGCTATATCTTTTTGAGACTCAAATGTACCCCAACATATTATACCTTTTTCGAAGCCCCAGGGGATGCTCTTTCGAACTGGCTATCGAAGAGACCTGAAACGACCCTCTACAAAAAGTCGACTTTTCGTCCCCGACTCTTTGGACCATATCACTCCCAAAAGTTCGCCCGAGACTCAAGTGGTCAACTACTGATAAGTTCCCCACATTCTACCCTCCAACATCACTCCCAGGCTCTAAGACCTCCAGGCATTGGAAAACCCGCTATAACGTGTTGAATTATTGATCCGGCCTTTTCGGTGCCACACTTGAGTGTGGCACCAAAATGGCCATGCCCATTAAACTCCCCGTGGCTGATAACCTATTACCCCACCTTTTTTTCTTTAATTAGATTTCAAATAGTTGTAGAATAGAGCATGGGCATTTTGTTTATATATATATATAAAAGTATTGGTAAAAAGTGTCGGAAAAATTAAAGCTCTTTCCAGAGTAGAGATAATGGGCTGAAAGTTTTACATGTCCGGGGTCAAATTTTATGCCGCATATAGGAAAATTATGGACGGAAGATTTTGGTACCCCCATGGTACCTAAATAATACAGGTACCGGGGATATCATGGGAAGGGGGGGTTATAGCGGAAAATTTCTGCTGGTAGGATTTTAAGTTGGAACAAGCTAATATATGTAGGAAAAAATTCAAAGTCGAAATTCGAATCTGGAGGGTACTTATGCGTGACACAAAATTCAGACTTTTCGGTTAATTGTCAGGTTTGTCGGGATTTAAAATTAACGTTTTTTCAAAATAACTCGAAAATGGATAAAGATAGAGGAAAATTTTTGCTGGTAGGAAATTAAGTTAGAACTGGTAGATATAGGTAGGAAAAATCTCAAAGTCGAAATTCAAAATTTAGGGGTACTTATAGGGGGCAAAAATTTTTGTAAGAGAATGGTCTTACCGATAACTGTCGATTTCTTCAAAGTGAGGAAAGCCGGGGGGCAAATCTCATAGTTGAGAGAGAAATTTTGATGGACAAGTGAAATTTCGAGTTAAAATTTGTGGGATTTCGAAACTTAAGCAAGTTTCGAGTTGAGGGAGGGTAAATTGGGGGGAATTATAGGGGGAATTCGAAATTAGGGATCCGGGATTTCGGGATTTTTAGGGATTTTGGAATATGGTCGAATGAGTAGTCATTCGAAAGCGGATAATGAGGGGAGTTGAATGGGATAAATGATAAAGCCGAAAGTCGAAGTTCGGAGTTCGAACTTCGAAATCCGGGATTTTCGGGATTGGGAAGTGTTGGTGTGTGGGTAGTCATTCGAGAGGGGATAATGAGGGGAGTCTAAAGGGATAAAGGATAAGTATGAAAGTCGAAGTTGGAGTTCGAACTTCGAAATCCGGTATTTTCGGGATTGGGAAGTGTTGGTGTGTGGGTAGTCATTCGAGAGGGGATGATCAGGGGAGTTCAGGGGGATGAAGGATAAGAATAAAAGTCGAAGTTCGGAGTCGAACTTCGAAATCCGGGATTTTCGGAATCGGGATATATGGGTGTGTGGGTATTCGTTCAAGAGGGGACATTGTGGGGTGTGTAGTGGGATAAAGGATAAGGTCGGAAGTCGAAGTTCGAAGTCGAACTTCGAAATCCGGGATTTAGAGTTGGGATAAATATGGTCGAATGAGTATTCATTCGAGAGGGGATATCGAGGGGAGTGTAGTGGGATAAAGGAGAATGTCGAAAGTCGAAGTTCGAAGTCGAACATCGAAATCCGGGATTTAGAGTTGGGACAAATATGGTCGAATGAGTACTCATTCGAGAGGGGATATCGAGGGGAGTGTAGAGGGATAAAGGAGAATGTCGAAAGTCGAAGTTCGAAGTCGAACTTCGAAATCCGGGATTTAGAGTTGGGATAAATATGGTCGAATGAGTATTCATTCGAGAGGGGATATCGAGGGGAGTGTAGTGGGATAAAGGAGAATGTCGAAAGTCGAAGTTCGAAGTCGAACATCGAAATCCGGGATTTAGAGTTGGGACAAATATGGTCGAATGAGTACTCATTCGAGAGGGGATATCGAGGGGAGTGTAGAGGGATAAAGGAGAATGTCGAAAGTCGAAGTTCGAAGTCGAACTTCGAAATCCGGGATTTAGAGTTAGTATTAATATGGTCGAATGAGTAGTCATTCGAGAGCGGGAAGTAAGGGGAATTCCGTGTTATTAGTAAAAATGTCAAAATTTGAACTTTTAGAAGTCAAAGTCGAGATTCGACATTTCGTGGATTTGAGATTTCAAGGGATATTGTCGAATGAGTAATCATTCGAAAGCATATCTAATGTGGATTACATTGGGATTAACCAAAAAGACTAATTTCGAAGTTTGTAGTTCGAGATCCGGGATTTGAGTCAGGGACTGAAATGGTTTTTCGACCATAACTTTTCGGGAAAATTTTTTAAAATTTTTTCGTCTTCAGATTCGGACTCATCATGTTTGGTTTTACCATAGAACATGTTTTTTGAGCTAAAATTAAAAAATTTTATACCCTCGAATTTTTCAAAAGGGGTACCCCTTCTGAAAAATATTCGGGAATTTTTAAAAAATCATAACTACTTAGGGGATTGAGATTTTTGGATGGAATTTCTTTTATAAAATAGTACTTAAATTTAAGAATTTTTTAAAGTCAAAAAAGTTTTAAAAATTTCAAAACTGGAGCCTTAGGGTTCAATTTTTTAAAAATCCAAAATTTTCCGGTTTTTCTAAAAATTTTCGAGATTTTTGTCTGCGTTTTAAACCGAAAGTATTTTTCTTGGATAGAGCAGATTTTTCTTCATCGGATAAGATTTTAAAATTTTGAAAAAAGGCCTATTTGAAAAAGTTATGATTTTTTGAAAATTTCAGTGATTTTTTCAGATAGAAATTTAAGGCCAAAAAATTTTAATTTTTAAAATCAAAATAGATATGGCAAATGATATATCATTCGAAAGCTCTCATCGAGTCGGATATAGAAATATTTTTTTCGAATTTTTTAGGTACATTTTGACGAATGTACAGAAGTTCGAAAATTTCTGGGTGGAGTACAGTATCCGGAGAAATGATGGGAGGGAGGAAGGAAAAATGATTGACAGGTGAAGTTGATGGCAGAGAGGCGAAATTTTATCCGTCTCTGACCATGAGGGGCAAACCGTAGAAGAGTTTAAATGCGAATTTTGTATATTGGGGGAAATTTTGTGGGGGGATAAGCTGGATCCTGTTATGGATCCGAAGCAGAAGCATGCTTCTGCTTCACATTTTTGCTTTACGTTTCGAATTTTGAAACCTTAAGCAAATTTGCTTTAGGTTTTGAATTTTCGAAACTCGAAGCAAAGTTGCTTCAAGTTTTGATTTTTCAAAACATGCTTCAAGTTTTGATTTTTCAAAACATGAAGCAAATTTGCTTCGAGTTTCGAAAATGCGAAACCTGAAGCAAATTTGCTTCAACTTTTGAAATTTTGATTTTTGAAGCAAAAATGCTTCAACTTTTGAAAATTTTGGTTTTAGAAGCAAATTGCTTCAGATTTTTGAAAAATTTTTTCAAGTTCGAAATTCGAATTTTTCGAAAAGTGTTAAGTATGGGTGAGTGGGTACTCATTCAAGAGGGGATAATGAGGGGAGTTTAATGAGATAAAGGATAAAGGCCCGAAGTGACTCTAAATGGAAGGAAGAGCCCCAATGGTGGGAAGACGAGGGCCGAAGGCCCGAAGAAAAAGATCTAAAAGAAGTCGCGAGTGCCGAAGGCCGAGCTGAACACCCATCTAAAAGGAAGGGCGAGGGCCGAAGGCCCGATCTGAAGACGCATCTAAAAGGAAGTGCGAGGGCCGAAGGCCCGAGCTGACACCCATCTAATAGAGAGGGCGAGGGCCGAAGGCCCGAGCTGAACACACATCTAAAAGGGAGGGCGAGGGCCGAAGGCCCGAGCTGAACACACATCTAAAAGGAAGTGCGAGGGCCGAAGGCCCGAGCTGACACCCATCTAATAGAGAGGGCGAGGGCCGAAGGCCCGAGCTGACACCCATCTAAAAGGAAGGGCGAGGGCTCGGGCCGAAGGCCCGAGCTGACACCCATCTAAAAGAGAGGGCGAGGGCCGAAGGCCCGAGCTGACACCCATCTAAAAGGAAGGGCGAGGGCTCGGGCCGAAGGCCCGAGCTGACACCCATCTAAAAGAGAGGGCGAGGGCCGAAGGCCCGAGCTGACACCCATCTAAAAGGGAGGGCGAGGGCCGAAGGCCCGAGCTGACACCCATTTAAAAGAGAGGGCGAGGGCCGGAGGCCCGAGCTGACACCCATCTAAAAGGAAGGGCGAGGGCCGAAGGCCCGAGCTGACACCCATCTAAAAGAGGCCCGAAGTGACTCTAAGTCGAAGGATGAGTCCCAACGTGAGAAAGACGAGACCTGAAGTGTCTCTAATTGAAAGGATGAGTCCGAACGGGAGAAAGACGAGGGCCGAAGGCCCGAAGTTTAAAAGTAATGGGGCGAGGTCCGAAGGCCCTCACTTAGGGCCGAAGGCCCTAAAACCCCCCCCCCTTTTTGAAACTTGAAGCAAATTTGCTTCGAGTTTCGAAATTTTGAAACCTGAAGCACTTCAAGTTTTGAATTTTTAAAAGTTAAAGCAAAAATGCTTTTTGCTACAGGTTTCGAATTCTGATTGGAATTCTGATTCCTAACTAAATGTTCTTAAAAAATCGTTCCAGGCATTAAAAATCGCTAGCGGCGCGCGAAGCGCGCCCCCAAAGCCGTTAGGCTTTCCAAAACCAAAAAGTATGGTACCAAAGGCTCCCCCCAATGTATTTTACTGCCACAGTATCGTAATAGGCACCCCAGTGGTCAAACCCATAGCTAGTTATATATTTAATAAAAATCTTGATGTTCGATTTAAAAAAACTCCTGCTCCCGGCCGAAGGCCGGGAGCCTCCTGAAAGTTGTACATCTCTGGAGCAACTTTTTACGGCGCATCCAGGAAAATTATGACCTAAGCTCTGCAATGAACTCTTGGCACTGAAACGACCAGGGTCACTTTGCTATCTCGAAAAAGTTCAATAGAAAGGTGGTTTGGTCTTGCTGGGAGGCGATTGGCCCTCGATGAGTAGATATTGAATAAAAAAAAATTTATGTCAAAATGTCAAGGGAAAGTGGCGTTTTGCTTGGATAACCCTTTTTAAATTGTGCGCAAATGTCGTCGTCACTGGTAGCGGTCAATTGTACTTTTTCTATATCTCGATAGTGGCTTAACCGATTGAGATGGAACTTGAGGGGTTATAGGTAATCGCCCAAGAGAAAATTAATGGGCAAAGTTATGATGGGGACAGTTGAGTCTTAAGGGGCACAATTGAGTCTTGAAAAATTCAAATGATTATAGCGTGAAATTTTTGGGTGGAAAGCTTTTGGGTGTAGAAGTATTATTTGAAGGCATGAGTGTTCTGAACATTTCACTTGGGGGACACTTGAGTCAGGGATTTTTCTGGGCGAGTTATGAGTCTTGGGGTGAGACTCAAAATTTCAACTTTTAATGCGTGAATCGCAATTCGGTTTGAGTGTACCAGCTTATAGAGCGTCTTTTGAATGTATGAAAAATATATACATTGTTGGGAGTACACTTGAGTCCCTGGGAGATATAAGGCAAAAAGTGGCATTTTTTGGAGCCAAAAGTGGTAGGTTTTTTGAGTGTAACTCCGCGGAAAAAATTTTTAAAAATAAACGGTGTTCGGATTCGTGTTCAGCACATATTGGAGCACCATAAAACATATTTTTCTCGAGGTCGAATTTTTGACTCATTTTTGAAGGGGTACCCCTTTTGAAATTTTTTGGTGAAATTTAAATCGAGTGTAACTTTTCGAGATTTTGTCGTAGCCGAACGAATTAAGGGTCATAAAATAGAGCAAAAAATTACAAATTTTTTGAGCTATTTAAATTTTTGAAAAATTTCGCCCGAGGCCTGGTAGGGTCGATTTTTTGAAAATTCAAATTTTTTCGGTTTTTTAAAAATTTCTGGGGTATATCGAGGCTGAGGGTGGTTGAAAATATTTTTATAAAATAGAGCAGAATTTTTACTATATATTAAGCTTTTAAAACGTTTCAAAAGGGTCACTTTTTGGGGAGTTATGATTTTTTGAAAAAATACGTTAATTTTTCGGTCGAAATTTTCGGCCAAAAAATTTTTTTTCCAAAAATGGGTATAGATGGGCCAAATGTTATATCAATCGAAAGCTCTCATCGAGCTGAGTACAAAAATATTTTTAAAAATTTTCTGACCATTTTGTACAAAGTTACAAAAGGTCGAAATTTTGGGTGTGGGTGGTTTGGGGGCCGAAGGCCCCCAAACGGCGGGCCGGAGGCCCGCCGTGCGAGGGCCGAAGGCCCGAGCTTCGACCCATCCCAGAAGGCATAGCAAAGACCGACCGAGGCCGAAGGCCGAGGAGTTTGGGGCGAGGGCCGAAGGCCCGAGCTTAAGACCCATCCCGTAAGGCAGATCAAAGACCCACCGAGGCCGAAGGCCGAGGAGTTTGGGGCGAGGGCCGAAGGCCCGAGCTTAAGATCCATCACAAAATGGGTCGCGAGGGCCGAAGGCCCGAGCTTCGACCCATCCCGGAAGGCAGAGCAAAGACCCACCGAGGCCGAAGGCCGAGGAGTTTGGGGGCGAGGGCCGAAGGCCCGAGCTTCGACCCATCCCGGAAGGCAGAGCAAAGACCCACCGAGGCCGAAGGCCGAGGAGTAAGGGGCGAGGGCCGAAGGCCCGAGCTTAAGACCCATCCCAAAACGAATCGCGAGGGCCGGAGGCCCGAGCCTCGACCCATCCCGGGAGGCAGACAAAGACTCACCGAGGCCGAAGGCCGAGGAGTTTGGGGGCGAGGGCCGCAGGCCCGAGCTTAAGACCCATCCCAAAACGAATCGCGAGGGCCGGAGGCCCGAGCTGCGACCCATCCCGGAAGGCAGAGCAAAGACTCACCGAGGCCGAAGGCCGAGGAGTTTAGCGGCGAGGGCCGGAGGCCCGAAGCGATGAAAAGGCAGGGCTAAATATTACCGGCGAGGGCCGAAGGCCCGAAGCAATGAAAAGGCAGTGCATATCATAATGTTTCTAGCAGCGCGCGAAGCGCGCCCCAAAGCCGTTAGGCTTTCCAACGGGCAGAGCAAAATTTAAACCCAGAGCAAAATTAAACTGCCATTGCATACGTAAGTTACCGCCATCGCATACGTAACCCACAGCTAGTTATATATATTATAAAAATCTTGGCAATCTAGGGCAAATGTTATATCAATCGAAAGCCCTTATCGAGCTGAAGATGAAAATATTTTTTCTGGAATTTTCTGACCATTTTGTCCAAAGTTACAAAAGGTCGAAATTTCAGGTGTGGGGGGTTTGGGGGCCGAAGGCCCCCAAACGGCGGGCCGGAGGCACGCCGTGCGAGGGCCGAAGGCCCGAGCTTAAGATCCATCCCAAAACGAATCGCGAGGGCCGAAGGCCCGAGCTTAAGATCCATCCCAAAACGAATCGCGAGGGCCGAAGGCCCGAGCTTAAGATCCATCCCAAAATGGATCGCGAGGGCCGAAGGCCCGAGTTAAGATCCATCCCAAAATGGGTCGCGAGGGCCGAAGGCCCGAGCTTAAGATCCATCCCAAAATGGATCGCGAGGGTCGAAGGCCCGAGCTTAAGATCCATCCCAAAATGGGTCGCGAGGGCCGAAGGCCCGAGCTTAAGATCCATCCCAAAATGGGTCGCGAGGGCCGAAGGCCCGAGCTTAAGATCCATCCCAAATTGGGTCGCGAGGGCCGAAGGCCCGAGCTTAAGATCCATCCCAAATTGGGTCGCGAGGGCCGAAGGCCCGAAGCAATGAAAAGGCAGGGCTAAACTTTATCGGCGAGGGCCGAAGGCCCGAAGCAATGAAAAGGCAGGGCTAAACTCTATCGGCGAGGGCCGAAGGCCCGAAGCAATGAAAAGGCAGGGCTAAACTTTATCGGCGAGGGCCGAAGGCCCGAAGCAATGAAAAGGCAGGGCTAAACCTTACCGGCGAGGGCCGAAGGCCCGGAGCAATGAAAAGGCAGGGCAAATCTTAATGTTTCTAGCAGCGCGCGAAGCGCGCCCCAAAGCCGTTAGGCTTTCCAACGGGCAGAGCAAAATTTAAACCCAAAGCATACGTCGAGGCAATGCATACGTAACTTACCGCCTGCACCTCAATGGGCACAACTAGTTATATTATACTAAAAAAACCTCCTGGTGGCCCTCTTTTTGGGGGGGATTTTCATTCAAAAAAGTGCACAGCCTCCATGTTTGCTCGAGTATTTTTTTGAGTTGTACATTGGTCCTACAACTTTTTGTCGCGCATTTGGGAAAATTATAGATTTGGCGCCAAAACGTACCGCTGCGCCGAAACGGCCAAGTTGAAAATTCAAACGGGTGTAACTCGGAATGCGAAAGTCAGATCGAAAAACGCTTGGGGAAAGGGCACTGGTCCGGTTCAAGGTCTAAAACTCTGAAAAAAATTTGGAGTCCTCGGATCATGCCCTGAGGCGGTAGGCGATGACAAAAATGGTACACTTTGTCCAAAATCGAGACATGGTGTCCGACGAAATTCACCGACAATTTACAAATTATATACCATTCGAAAGCTCTCGTCGAGCTAAGTCTGAAAAAATTTAGTTTAATTTTTTCTGACCATTTTGTACAAAGTTATAAAACGCCAAAGGGTCAAAATGTCCAGGACCCCTATCGGGAAGGGTGGCTCCCATTGGGTCTGATTATAAAAGTGCTTATGAGAAGCCAAATCGCTCCAACTCTTTTTTCATATGTTGGGGCCCTAAGTGTACTAAAATTTTGTTGGGAGACACTTGAGTCTGGGACTTTGATTTGGGGGTGATATGGTTCAAAAGGTAGAAGTCGAAAAATCGACTTTTTGTAAGAGGTCGAGTCACCCGTTTTCGATAGCCTAAGTGAAAGAGCGTCCCTGGCGGTCAGAAAAATATATACTTTGTTGGGGGTCCACTTGAGTCTAGAAAAGTTATAGCCAAAATGGCCAAATGTCGCAAATCGGTTTTTAGACTCTAACTTCCCGGGGAATTTTTCAAAAATTTTTCTGAGACCGGATATCGACTCAGCGGGTTCTAAAGCACCATATAGGACGTTTTTTGACCCAAAATTAAAAAATTTTTTTCCCTCGTGTTCCCTTGTGGGCCCAAAACATTTTGTCGTTTTTTATGGGTAGCGGTCTTTTGTACCTTTTTTATATCTCGGGAACGGCTGTTGGGAATTGGATGGGACTTGGGGGATATTAGGTAGTTGCGTATGGGGAGTTTGATAGGCATGGCCGTTTTGGTGCCGCACTTGAGTGTGGCACCGAAATGGCCGGATGAAAAATTCAAAGTGTTATAACGGGTTTTTGAGAAGTGGGGGTTCTGGGGCCTGGGAGTTTTGTTGTAGGGGAGGCTGTGAGAAACTTATAAATAGTTGGACACTTGAGTCTCAGATGAACTTTTGGGGGTCATATGGGTCAATGAGTCGCGGTTTTACAATAAACTTTTTCTGAAGAGTCGGGTCAGCTTTTTTCTATTGCCTATTCGAAAGAGCGTTTCCTGGGGCTCCGAAAAAGGTATACTTTGTTGGGGGTCCACTTGAGTCTCAAAAAGTTATAGCGGATGTTCGCAAATGTCGCAAATCTTTTTGAGACTCTAACGTCCCAGGGAATTTTTTATTAATTTTTCTGAGACCTAATATGGATACAGCGCATCTAAATACACCATATTGGTCGTTTTTTGACCTAAAATTAAAAAAATTTTTTCCCGACCCCATTCCAAAAGGGGTACCCCTTTTGGGGGATTTTCGCGAATTTTAAAGTGACCATAACTTTTTATGGGATTTTCGGATTGGGATGGGGTTTCTTTTGAAAAATAGTCCTAAAAATTAGAAATTTTATCACCGAAGAAAATTTCGAAAAAAGTCGAAATTGAACCCATAGGGATCGAATTTCGAAAAACCCAAAATTTTTCGGTTTTTCGAAAAATTTTCGACATTTTTGCCGGCGATTCTACTCGAACGTATTTTTCCTGGATAGAGCAGATTTTTCTGCATAAAATAAGCTATTAAAATGTTCAAGAAAGGTTAACTTTAAAAAAGTTATGAATTTTTTAAAATTTGGGTGATTTTTCCGGCCAAAATTTTCGGCCTAAAAAATATTTTTTTCAAAATGGATATAAATGGGCCAAATGATATATTAATCGAAAGCTCTCATTGAGCTATGTTTAAAAATAATTTTTGTAAAATTTTCTAAACATTTTGTCCAAAGTTATAGACGGTTAAAGTTTTGAGTCTGGGGGTACTTATCCCTGGTGGGGTACCAAAGGAGGGGTAATAAATTAAAAAGACTTACGTTATATTGTAGAGCATCCTGAAACCCACCAAAAAACATTACTTTTTTGAGGATCCACTTGAGTCTTAAAAAGTTATGTCCAATGTTCGCAAATGTCGGAAATATTTTTGAGACTCTAACGTCCCTGCGAATTTTTTAAAATTTTTTCTGAGACCGGATATGGACTCAGCGCATATTAATACACCACATAGGTCGTTTTTGGTGAAAAAATTCGAAAATTTTTTCCCGACCCCATTCCTAAAGGGGTACCCCTTTTGGGGGATTTTCGGATAATTTTAAGTGACCATAATTTTTTTTAGAATTTTCGGATTGGGATGGGGTTTCTTTATAAAAATAGAACTAAAAATTAGAAATTTTTGAAGCCGAAAAAATTTCGAAAAAAGTTGAAATTGAACCCGTGGGGGTCGAATTTCGAAAAACTCAAAATTTTTCGGTTTTTCGAAAAATTTTCGGGATTTTTGCCGGCGTTTCGCGCTAAAAGTATTTTTCCTGAATAGAGCTTATTTTTCTCTATAGAATAAGCTTTTAAAATTTTTCAAAAAGGTCAACTTTGAAAAAGTTATGAATTTTTTAAAAATTCGGTGATTTTTCTGGCCCAAATTTTCGGCCAAAAAAATAAATTTTTCAAAATGGCCATAAATAGGCCAAATGTTATATCAATCGAAAGCTCTTATCGAGCTGAGTATAAAAATATTTTTTGCAAAATTTTCTGACTATTTTGTAAAAAGTTACAAAAGGTCGAAATTTCGGGTGTGGGGGCCCAAGGCCCCCAAACGGCGGCCTGAGGCCCGCCATGCGAGGGCCGAAGGCCCGAGCTTTCAACCCATCTATAACACAGAGCAATGGTCAAAGGCAGGGCAGTCTTTACTTGCGAGGGCCGAAGGCCCGAGCTTCAACCCATCTAAAAGGCTGAGAAATAGTCGAAGGCAGGGCGAGGAGATGGCCTCGCCGTTTGGCGAGGGCCGAAGGCCCGAGCTTTCAACCCGTCTAAAGGGCTGAACAATAGTCAAACGCAGGGCAAATTTACCGGCGAGGGCTGAAGGCCCGAGCTTCAACCCATCTAAAAGGCAGAGCAATGGTCAAAGGCAGGGCAAACTTTACCGGCGAGGGCCGAAGGCCCGAAGCAACGCTCGGGCCGAAGGCCCGAGCTTCAACCCATCTAAAAGGCAGAGCAATGGTCAAAGGCAGGGCAAACTTTACCGGCGAGGGCCGAAGGCCGAAGCAACGCTCGGGCCGAAGGCCCGAGCGATGTCAAAGGCAGGGCAATGTCAAAGGCAGGGCAAACTTTACCGGCGAGGGCCGAAGGCCCGAAGCAACGCTCGGGCCGAAGACCCGAAGCAACGCTCGGGCCGAAGACCCGAGCTTCAACCCTTCTAAAAGGCAGAGCAATGGTCAAAGGCAGGACAAACTTTATCGGCGAGGGCCGAAGGCCAGAAGCAACGCTCGGGCCGAAGGCCCGAGCTTTCAACCCATCTAAAAGGCAGCACAACGAATTAAAAAGCAGGGCTAAACTTTGCCGGCGAGGGCCGAAGGCCCGAGCTTTCAACCCATCTAAAAGGCAGAGCAACGAATTAAAAGCAGGGCTATACTTTGCCGGCGAGGGCCGAAGGCCCGAGCTTTCAACCCATCTAAAAAGCAGAGCAACGAATTAAAAGCAGGGCTATACTTTGCCGGCGAGGGCCGAAGGCCCGAGCTTTCAACCCATCTAAAAGGCAGAGCAACGAATTAAAAGCAGGGCTATACTTTACCTACGAGGGCCGAAGGCCCGAGCTTTCAACCCATCTAAAAGGCAGCACGACGAATTAAAAAGCAGGGCAAAACTTTGCTGGCGAGGGCCGAAGGCCCGAGCTTTCAACCCATCTAAAAGGCAGCACGACGAATTAAAAAGCAGGGCTAAACTTTGCCGGCGAGGGCCGAAGGCCCGAGCTTTCAACCCATCTAAAAGGCAGCACAACGAATTAAAAAGCAGGGCTAAACTTTGCCGGCGAGGGCCGAAGGCCCGAGCTTTCAACTCATCTAAAAGGCAGAGCAACGAATTAAAAGCAGGGCTATACTTTGCCGGCGAGGGCCGAAGGCCCGAGCTTTCAACCCATCTAAAAGGCAGCACAACGAATTAAAAAGCAGGGCTATACTTTGCCGGCGAGGGCAGAAGGCCCGAGCTTTCAACCCATCTAAAAAGCAGAGCAACGAATTAAAAGGCAGGGCACAACTTTACCGGCGAGGGCCGAAGGCCCGAGCTTTCAACCCATCTAAAAGACAGAGCAATGAATTAAAAGGCAGGGCACAACTTTACCGGCGAGGCCGAGCTTTCAACCCATCTAAACGGCAGAGCAACGAATTAAAAGGATGGGCAAACTTTACCGGCGAGGGCCGAAGGCCCAAGCTTTCAACCCATCTAAACGGCAGAGTAACGAATTAAAAGGATGGGCAAACTTTACCGGCGAGGGCCGAAGGCCCGAGCTTTCAACCCATCTAAAAGACAGAACAATGAATGAATATGCAGGGCTTAACTTTACAGGCGAGGGCCGAAGGCCCGAGCTTTCAACCCATCTCTGAAGGCAGGGCTAAACTTTACCAGCGAGGGCCGAAGGCCCGAGCTTTCAACCCATCTGAAAAGCAGAGCAATAGTAAAAGGCAGAGAAAACAACTGGCGAGGGCCGAAGGCCCGAGCTTAAAACCCATCCCGCAACGAATAGCGAGGGCCGCAGGCCCGAAGCAATGAAAAGGCGGGGAAAAACTTACCGGCGAGGGCCGAAGGCCCGAAGCAATGAAAAGGCTGGGCGAAAACATCCATTTTTCAAAAAAATTTTAAAGGTGGCCAAATGATATATCAAATGAAAGCTCTCAGTGAGCTGAGTCAAAAAATAATATCAGAAAAATTTTCTGACCATTTTGTACAAAGTTATTCTTGGGCAAAACTTCGACCATCGCAAATAAACATTCTAGCAGCGCGCGAAGCGCGCCCCAAAGCCGTTAGGCTTTCCAACGGGCACCCCAAACTAAACAGCCAGAGTATCCTAATAGGAATTGCATACGTAAGTTACCGCCATCGCATACGTAACCCAGAGCTAGTTATATATATTATAAAAATCTTGGTAGTGCCCCTCTTTTTGGGGGGAAAATCGCTAGAAAAAGTCCTACGCCCCGGCCGAAGGCCGGGGAATTTTTTGAAGGTGGATTTGTCCTGCAACTTTTTGCGCTCTATTCAGGAAAAATCTGACCTCGGCACTGAAACGTCGTTTTCGCACTGAAACGGCCATGGGTGGTTTTTCAAATGGAAATAGCGAGAAGGGATGAAGTGTTATCAAAAAGTGCTTGCTGGGAGGCACTCAAGTTGGGATGTGTACTATATCGTATAAAAAATTTGGGAGTGATCGGATCAACGCCTGAGGCTGTAGGCGAGTGCGAAAATTGTACATCTCGTCCAAAAATGACACATGATGTCCGACGAAATTCACCGACAATTTATAATCTATATGCCATTCGATAGAGCTCCATGAGTTGGTTATGGGAAAATTTGGTTTAATTTTTTCTGACCATTTTGGGCAAAGTTATGGGACTCAAAAGGTCCAAAATGGCCAGGACCCCTAACGTGAAGGGTGGCTCCCATGGAATGTAATTATAAAAGTGGTTAAACTTGGGCGAATGGTTTCAACTCTTTTTTAGTATATTAGGGCACTAAATGTACTACAATTTTGTTGGGGGACGCAAGAGTCTGGGATTTTTTCCTGACATAGTTATGGGCACCAAAGTGACCTCGCCAAAACCGACTTTTTAACGCGTGAATTGAAACTCGATTTGAGTATCCTATCTTGTAGAGCGCCCCTTGAAACCTCTAAAAATATATACTTTGTTGGGGGTACACTTGAGTCTGGGAAAGTTATAGGGCAAAAAGTGGCATTTTTGGTGCCAAAAGTTGTCGGTTTTTTGAGTATATCTCTGCGGAAAAAAATTTTAAAAATAAACGGTGTTCGGATTCGTGTTCAGGACATATTGGAGCACCATAAAACATATTTTTCTCGAGGTCGAATTTTTGACCCATTTTTGAAGGGGTACCCCTTTTGAAATTTTTTGGTGAAATTTAAATTGGGCATAACTTTGTAAGTTTTTGTCGTAGCCGAACGAATTAAGGGTCAAAAAATAGAGCAAAAAATTACAAATTTTTTGAGCTATTTAAATTTTTGAAAAATTTCGCCCGAGGCCTGGTAGGGTCGATTTTTTGAAAATTCAAATTTTTTGGTTTTTTAAAAATTTCTGGGGTATATCGAGGATGAGGGTGGTTGCAAATATTTTTATAAAATAGAGCAGAATTTTTACTATATATTAAGCTTTTAAAATGTTTCAAAAGGGTTTATTTTTGGGGAGTTATGATTTTTTGAAAAATTACGTAAATCTTTCAGTCGAAATTTTCGGCCAAAAATTTATTTTTTCCAAAATGACTTAAAATAGGGCAAATGTTATATCAATCGAAAGCCCTTATCGAGCTGAAGATGAAAATATTTTTTCTGGAATTTTCTGACCATTTTGTCCAAAGTTACAAAAGGTCGAAATTTCAGGTGTGGGGGGTTTGGGGGCCGAAGGCCCCCAAACGGCGGGCCGGAGGCACGCCGTGCGAGGGCCGAAGGCCCGAGCTTAAGATCCATCCCAAAACGAATCGCGAGGGCCGAAGGCCCGAGCTTAAGATCCATCCCAAAACGAATCGCGAGGGCCGAAGGCCCGAGCTTAAGATCCATCCCAAAATGGGTCGCGAGGGCCGAAGGCCCGAGCTTAAGATCCATCCCAAAATGGATCGCGAGGGTCGAAGGCCCGAGCTTAAGATCCATCCCAAAATGGGTCGCGAGGGCCGAAGGCCCGAGCTTAAGATCCATCCCAAAATGGGTCGCGAGGGCCGAAGGCCCGAGCTTAAGATCCATCCCAAATTGGGTCGCGAGGGCCGAAGGCCCGAGCTTAAGATCCATCCCAAATTGGGTCGCGAGGGCCGAAGGCCCGAAGCAATGAAAAGGCAGGGCTAAACTTTATCGGCGAGGGCCGAAGGCCCGAAGCAATGAAAAGGCAGGGCTAAACTCTATCGGCGAGGGCCGAAGGCCCGAAGCAATGAAAAGGCAGGGCTAAACTTTATCGGCGAGGGCCGAAGGCCCGAAGCAATGAAAAGGCAGGGCTAAACCTTACCGGCGAGGGCCGAAGGCCCGGAGCAATGAAAAGGCAGGGCAAATCTTAATGTTTCTAGCAGCGCGCGAAGCGCGCCCCAAAGCCGTTAGGCTTTCCAACGGGCAGAGCAAAATTTAAACCCAAAGCATACGTCGAGGCAATGCATACGTAACTTACCGCCTGCACCTCAATGGGCACAACTAGTTATATTATACTAAAAAAAACCTCATGTTGCCCCTTCTTTTGGGGGGGAAAACGGCCATTTTTCATTCAAAAAAGTGCACGGGTCGTAGGCTTTCCAGAGGATTTTTTGAGTTGCACATTAGTCCTACAACTTTTGATGGCGCATTCAGGAAAATTATAGATTTGGCGCCAAAACGTACCCCCGCGCCGAAATGGCCAAGTTGAAAATTCAAACGGCTATAACTCAGGATGCGAAAGTCAGATCGAAAAACGCTTGGGGGGAGGATTTTAAGTTGAAATGGGTACTATATCGTGAAAAAAATTTCAGACCCCTGGGATCAACTGTCCGACCTGTGGAGGTTGGCAAAAATTCACCGATTGTCGGTGAATTGTCCTACCGTGTCCGACGAAAATCACCGACAATTTACAAATTATATACCAATCGAAAGCTCTCATCGAGCTGAGTCTGAAAAAATTTAGTTTAATTTTTTCTGACCATTTTTACAAAAGTTACAAAGTGTCAAAGGGTCAAAATGTCCAGGACCCCTATCGGGAAGGGTGGCTCCCATTGGATGTAATTATAACTTTGCTTATGAGAGGCCAAATCGCTCCAACTCTTTTTTAGTATGTTAGGGGACATAGTTGGCTAAAATTTTGTTGGTGGACACTTGAGTCTGGGATTTGGTTCTGGGGGTGTTATGGTTCAAAAGGTCCGGGTCGAAAAGTCGACTTTTTAACGCGTGAATTGAAACTCGATTTGAATATCCTATGTTATAGAGCGTCCCTTGAAACCTCTAAAAATATATAGTTTGTTGCGGGTCCACTTGAGTCTCAGAAAGTTATAGCCCAAAAAGTGACATTTTGGGGGTCAAAATTGGTCGGTTTTTTGGGTATAACTTTTTTTAAAAAATTTTTAAAAATAAACGGACTTCGGATTCGGATTCAGCACCTATTAGAGTACCATAAAACACATTAATCTCGATATCGATTTTTTGAGACATTTTTGAAGAGGTACACCTATCGAAATTTTTAGGTGAAATTTATATCGAGTGCAACTTTTCGAGATTTTGTCGTAATTAAACGAATTAAAGTTTATAAAATCGAATAAAAAATTACAAATTTTTTGAGCTATTTAACTTTTTGAAAAATTTCACCCGAGGCCTGGTAGGGTCGATTTTTTCAAAATTCAAAATTTTTCGGTTTTTTGAAATTTTTTGGGGTATATCGAGGCTGAGGGTTGTTGCAAATATTTTTATAAAATAGAGCAGAATTTTTACTATATATTAAGCTTTTAAAATGTTACAAAAGGGTTTATTTTTGGGGAGTTATGAATTTTTGAAAAATTACGTAAATTTTTCGGTCGAAATTTTCGGCCAAAAAAATTTTTTTCCAAAAATGGGTATAGATGGGCCAAATGTTATATCAATCGAAAGCTCTCATCGAGCTGAGCATGAAAATATTTTTTTCAAAATTTTCTGACCATTTTGTACAAAGTTACAAAAGGTCGAAATTTCAGGTGTGGGGGTTTGGGGGCCGAAGGCCCCACCGAGGCCGAAGGCCGAGGATTTTGGGGGCGAGGGCCGAAGGCCCGAGCTTCGACCCATCCCTGAAGGCAGAGCAAAGACTCACCGAGGCCGAAGGCCGAGGAGTTTGGGGGCGAGGGCCGAAGGCCCGAGCTTCGACTCATCCCTGAAGGCAGAGCAAAGACTCACCGAGGCCGAAGGCCGAGGAGTTTGGGGGCGAGGGCCGAAGGCCCGAGCTTAAGACCCATCCCTGAAGGCAGAGCAAAGACTCACCGAGGCCGAAGGCCGAGGAGTTTGCGGGCGAGGGCCGAAGGCCCGAGCTTAAGACCCATCCCGAAAGGCAGAGCAAAGATCCACCGAGGCCGAGGAGTTTGGGGGCGAGGGCCGAAGGTCCGAGCTTAAGACCCATCCCGAAAGGCAGAGCAAAGACCTACCGAGGCCGAAGGCCGAAAAGTTTGGGGGCGAGGGCCGAAGGCCCGAGCTTAAGACCCATCCCGAAAGGCAGAGCAAAGACCTACCGAGGCCGAAGGCCGAGGAGTTTGGGGGCGAGGGCCGAAGGCCCGAGCTTAAGACCCATCCCGAAAGGCAGAGCAAAGACCTATCGAGGCCGAAGGCCGAGGAGTTTGGGGTGAGGGCCGAAGGCCCGAGCTTAAGACCCATCCCGAAAGGCAGAGCAAAGACCCACCGAGGCCGAAGGCCGAGGAGTTTGGGGGCGAGGGCCGAAGGCCCGAGCTTCGACCCATCCCTGAAGGCAGAGCAAAGACTCACCGAGGCCGAAGGCCGAGGAGTTTGGGGGCGAGGGCCGAAGGCCCGAGCTGCGACCCATCCCGGAAGGCAGAGCAAAGATTCACCGAGGCCGAAGGCCGAGGAGTTTGGGGTGAGGGCCGAAGGCCCGAAGCAATGAAAAGGCAGGGCTAATCTTTCCGGCGAGGGCCGAAGGCCCGAAGCAATGAAAAGGCAGGGCAAATCTTAATTGTTTCTAGCAGCGCGCGAAGCGCGCCCCAAAGCCGTTAGGCTTTCCAACGGGCACCCCAAAATTTTACCGCCAGAGAGCTACAAAACGCATTGCATACGCACAACGCCGCCATCGCATACGTAACCCACAGCTAGTTATATTATACTAAAAAAACCTCATGTTGCCCCTTCTTTTGGGGGGAAAACGGCCATTTTTCATTCAAAAAAGTGCACGGGTCGTAGGCTTTCCAGAGGATTTTTTGAGTTGCACATTAGTCCTACAACTTTTGATGGCGCATTCAGGAAAATTATAGATTTGGCGCCAAAACGTACCCCCGCGCCGAAATGGCCAAGTTGAAAATTCAAACGGCTATAACTCAGGATGCGAAAGTCAGATCGAAAAACGCTTGGGGGGAGGATTTTAAGTTGAAATGGGTACTATATCGTGAAAAAATTTCAGACCCCTGGGATCAACTGTCCGACCTGTGGAGGTTGGCAAAAATTCACCGATTGTCGGTGAATTGTCCTACCGTGTCCGACGAAAATCACCGACAATTTACAAATTATATACCAATCGAAAGCTCTCATCGAGCTGAGTCTGAAAAAATTTAGTTTAATTTTTTCTGACCATTTTTACAAAAGTTACAAAGTGTCAAAGGGTCAAAATGTCCAGGACCCCTATCGGGAAGGGTGGCTCCCATTGGATGTAATTATAACTTTGCTTATGAGAGGCCAAATCGCTCCAACTCTTTTTTAGTATGTTAGGGGACATAGTTGGCTAAAATTTTGTTGGTGGACACTTGAGTCTGGGATTTGGTTCTGGGGGTGTTATGGTTCAAAAGGTCCGGGTCGAAAAGTCGACTTTTTAACGCGTGAATTGAAACTCGATTTGAATATCCTATGTTATAGAGCGTCCCTTGAAACCTCTAAAAATATATAGTTTGTTGCGGGTCCACTTGAGTCTCAGAAAGTTATAGCCCAAAAAGTGACATTTTGGGGGTCAAAATTGGTCGGTTTTTTGGGTATAACTTTTTTTAAAAAATTTTTAAAAATAAACGGACTTCGGATTCGGATTCAGCACCTATTAGAGTACCATAAAACACATTAATCTCGATATCGATTTTTTGAGACATTTTTGAAGAGGTACACCTATCGAAATTTTTAGGTGAAATTTATATCGAGTGCAACTTTTCGAGATTTTGTCGTAATTAAACGAATTAAAGTTTATAAAATCGAATAAAAAATTACAAATTTTTTGAGCTATTTAACTTTTTGAAAAATTTCACCCGAGGCCTGGTAGGGTCGATTTTTTCAAAATTCAAAATTTTTCGGTTTTTTGAAATTTTTTGGGGTATATCGAGGCTGAGGGTTGTTGCAAATATTTTTATAAAATAGAGCAGAATTTTTACTATATATTAAGCTTTTAAAATGTTACAAAAGGGTTTATTTTTGGGGAGTTATGAATTTTTGAAAAATTACGTAAATTTTTCGGTCGAAATTTTCGGCCAAAAAAATTTTTTCAAAAATGGGTATAGATGGGCCAAATGTTATATCAATCGAAAGCTCTCATCGAGCTGAGCATGAAAATATTTTTTTCAAAATTTTCTGACCATTTTGTACAAAGTTACAAAAGGTCGAAATTTCAGGTGTGGGGGTTTGGGGGCCGAAGGCCCCCACCGAGGCCGAAGGCCGAGGATTTTGGGGGCGAGGGCCGAAGGCCCGAGCTTCGACCCATCCCTGAAGGCAGAGCAAAGACTCACCGAGGCCGAAGGCCGAGGAGTTTGGGGGCGAGGGCCGAAGGCCCGAGCTTAAGACCCATCCCGAAAGGCAGAGCAAAGACCTATCGAGGCCGAAGGCCGAGGAGTTTGGGGTGAGGGCCGAAGGCCCGAGCTTAAGACCCATCCCGAAAGGCAGAGCAAAGACCTACCGAGGCCGAAGGCCGAGGAGTTTGGGGGCGAGGGCCGAAGGCCCGAGCTTAAGACCCATCCCGAAAGGCAGAGCAAAGACCTATCGAGGCCGAAGGCCGAGGAGTTTGGGGTGAGGGCCGAAGGCCCGAGCTTAAGACCCATCCCGAAAGGCAGAGCAAAGACCCACCGAGGCCGAAGGCCGAGGAGTTTGGGGGCGAGGGCCGAAGGCCCGAGCTTCGACCCATCCCTGAAGGCAGAGCAAAGACTCACCGAGGCCGAAGGCCGAGGAGTTTGGGGGGGGGGGCCGAAGGCCCGAGCTGCGACCCATCCCGGAAGGCAGAGCAAAGATTCACCGAGGCCGAAGGCCGAGGAGTTTGGGGGCGAGGGCCGAAGGCCCGAAGCAATGAAAAGGCAGGGCTAATCTTTCCGGCGAGGGCCGAAGGCCCGAAGCAATGAAAAGGCAGGGCAAATCTTAATTGTTTCTAGCAGCGCGCGAAGCGCGCCCCAAAGCCGTTAGGCTTTCCAACGGGCACCCCAAAATTTTACCGCCAGAGAGCTACAAAACGCATTGCATACGCACAACGCCGCCATCGCATACGTAACCCAGAGCTAGTTATATTATACTAAAAAAAACCTCCTGGTGGCCCTCTTTTTGGGGGGATTTTCATTCAAAAAAGTGCACAGCCTCCATGTTTGCTCGAGTATTTTTTTGAGTTGTACATTGGTCCTACAACTTTTTGTCGCGCATTTGGGAAAATTATAGATTTGGCGCCAAAACGTACCGCTGCGCCGAAACGGCCAAGTTGAAAATTCAAACGGGTGTAACTCGGAATGCGAAAGTCAGATCGAAAAACGCTTGGGGAAAGGGCACTGGTCCGGTTCAAGGTCTAAAACTCTGAAAAAAATTTGGAGTCCTCGGATCATGCCCTGAGGCGGTAGGCGATGACAAAAATGGTACACTTTGTCCAAAATCGAGACATGGTGTCCGACGAAATTCACCGACAATTTACAAATTATATACCATTCGAAAGCTCTCGTCGAGCTAAGTCTGAAAAAATTTAGTTTAATTTTTTCTGACCATTTTGTACAAAGTTATAAAACGCCAAAGGGTCAAAATGTCCAGGACCCCTATCGGGAAGGGTGGCTCCCATTGGGTCTGATTATAAAAGTGCTTATGAGAAGCCAAATCGCTCCAACTCTTTTTTCATATGTTGGGGCCCTAAGTGTACTAAAATTTTGTTGGGAGACACTTGAGTCTGGGACTTTGATTTGGGGGTGATATGGTTCAAAAGGTAGAAGTCGAAAAATCGACTTTTTGTAAGAGGTCGAGTCACCCGTTTTCGATAGCCTAAGTGAAAGAGCGTCCCTGGCGGTCAGAAAAATATATACTTTGTTGGGGGTCCACTTGAGTCTAGAAAAGTTATAGCCAAAATGGCCAAATGTCGCAAATCGGTTTTTAGACTCTAACTTCCCGGGGAATTTTTCAAAAATTTTTCTGAGACCGGATATCGACTCAGCGGGTTCTAAAGCACCATATAGGACGTTTTTTGACCCAAAATTAAAAAATTTTTTTCCCTCGTGTTCCCTTGTGGGCCCAAAACATTTTGTCGTTTTTTATGGGTAGCGGTCTTTTGTACCTTTTTTATATCTCGGGAACGGCTGTTGGGAATTGGATGGGACTTGGGGGATATTAGGTAGTTGCGTATGGGGAGTTTGATAGGCATGGCCGTTTTGGTGCCGCACTTGAGTGTGGCACCGAAATGGCCGGATGAAAAATTCAAAGTGTTATAACGGGTTTTTGAGAAGTGGGGGGTTCTGGGGCCTGGGAGTTTTGTTGTAGGGGAGGCTGTGAGAAACTTATAAATAGTTGGACACTTGAGTCTCAGATGAACTTTTGGGGGTCATATGGGTCAATGAGTCGCGGTTTTACAATAAACTTTTTCTGAAGAGTCGGGTCAGCTTTTTTCTATTGCCTATTCGAAAGAGCGTTTCCTGGGGCTCCGAAAAAGGTATACTTTGTTGGGGGTCCACTTGAGTCTCAAAAAGTTATAGCGGATGTTCGCAAATGTCGCAAATCTTTTTGAGACTCTAACGTCCCAGGGAATTTTTTATTAATTTTTCTGAGACCTAATATGGATACAGCGCATCTAAATACACCATATTGGTCGTTTTTTGACCTAAAATTAAAAAAATTTTTTCCCGACCCCATTCCAAAAGGGGTACCCCTTTTGGGGGATTTTCGCGAATTTTAAAGTGACCATAACTTTTTATGGGATTTTCGGATTGGGATGGGGTTTCTTTTGAAAAATAGTCCTAAAAATTAGAAATTTTATCACCGAAGAAAATTTCGAAAAAAGTCGAAATTGAACCCATAGGGATCGAATTTCGAAAAACCCAAAATTTTTCGGTTTTTCGAAAAATTTTCGACATTTTTGCCGGCGATTCTACTCGAACGTATTTTTCCTGGATAGAGCAGATTTTTCTGCATAAAATAAGCTATTAAAATGTTCAAGAAAGGTTAACTTTAAAAAAGTTATGAATTTTTTAAAATTTGGGTGATTTTTCCGGCCAAAATTTTCGGCCTAAAAAATATTTTTTTCAAAATGGATATAAATGGGCCAAATGATATATTAATCGAAAGCTCTCATTGAGCTATGTTTAAAAATAATTTTTGTAAAATTTTCTAAACATTTTGTCCAAAGTTATAGACGGTTAAAGTTTTGAGTCTGGGGGTACTTATCCCTGGTGGGGTACCAAAGGAGGGGTAATAAATTAAAAAGACTTACGTTATATTGTAGAGCATCCTGAAACCCACCAAAAAACATTACTTTTTTGAGGATCCACTTGAGTCTTAAAAAGTTATGTCCAATGTTCGCAAATGTCGGAAATATTTTTGAGACTCTAACGTCCCTGCGAATTTTTTAAAATTTTTTCTGAGACCGGATATGGACTCAGCGCATATTAATACACCACATAGGTCGTTTTTGGTGAAAAAATTCGAAAATTTTTTCCCGACCCCATTCCTAAAGGGGTACCCCTTTTGGGGGATTTTCGGATAATTTTAAGTGACCATAATTTTTTTTAGAATTTTCGGATTGGGATGGGGTTTCTTTATAAAAATAGAACTAAAAATTAGAAATTTTTGAAGCCGAAAAAATTTCGAAAAAAGTTGAAATTGAACCCGTGGGGGTCGAATTTCGAAAAACTCAAAATTTTTCGGTTTTTCGAAAAATTTTCGGGATTTTTGCCGGCGTTTCGCGCTAAAAGTATTTTTCCTGAATAGAGCTTATTTTTCTCTATAGAATAAGCTTTTAAAATTTTTCAAAAAGGTCAACTTTGAAAAAGTTATGAATTTTTTAAAAATTCGGTGATTTTTCTGGCCCAAATTTTCGGCCAAAAAAATAAATTTTTCAAAATGGCCATAAATAGGCCAAATGTTATATCAATCGAAAGCTCTTATCGAGCTGAGTATAAAAATATTTTTTGCAAAATTTTCTGACTATTTTGTAAAAAGTTACAAAAGGTCGAAATTTCGGGTGTGGGGGGCCCAAGGCCCCCAAACGGCGGCCTGAGGCCCGCCATGCGAGGGCCGAAGGCCCGAGCTTTCAACCCATCTATAACACAGAGCAATGGTCAAAGGCAGGGCAGTCTTTACTTGCGAGGGCCGAAGGCCCGAGCTTCAACCCATCTAAAAGGCTGAGAAATAGTCGAAGGCAGGGCGAGGAGATGGCCTCGCCGTTTGGCGAGGGCCGAAGGCCCGAGCTTTCAACCCGTCTAAAGGGCTGAACAATAGTCAAACGCAGGGCAAATTTACCGGCGAGGGCTGAAGGCCCGAGCTTCAACCCATCTAAAAGGCAGAGCAATGGTCAAAGGCAGGGCAAACTTTACCGGCGAGGGCCGAAGGCGGCAAGCAACGCTCGGGCCGAAGGCCCGAGCTTCAACCCATCTAAAAGGCAGAGCAATGGTCAAAGGCAGGGCAAACTTTACCGGCGAGGGCCGAAGGCCCGAAGCAACGCTCGGGCCGAAGGCCCGAGCGATGTCAAAGGCAGGGCAATGTCAAAGGCAGGGCAAACTTTACCGGCGAGGGCCGAAGGCCCGAAGCAACGCTCGGGCCGAAGACCCGAAGCAACGCTCGGGCCGAAGACCCGAGCTTCAACCCTTCTAAAAGGCAGAGCAATGGTCAAAGGCAGGACAAACTTTATCGGCGAGGGCCGAAGGCCCGAAGCAACGCTCGGGCCGAAGGCCCGAGCTTTCAACCCATCTAAAAGGCAGCACAACGAATTAAAAAGCAGGGCTAAACTTTGCCGGCGAGGGCCGAAGGCCCGAGCTTTCAACCCATCTAAAAGGCAGAGCAACGAATTAAAAGCAGGGCTATACTTTGCCGGCGAGGGCCGAAGGCCCGAGCTTTCAACCCATCTAAAAAGCAGAGCAACGAATTAAAAGCAGGGCTATACTTTGCCGGCGAGGGCCGAAGGCCCGAGCTTTCAACCCATCTAAAAGGCAGAGCAACGAATTAAAAGCAGGGCTATACTTTACCTACGAGGGCCGAAGGCCCGAGCTTTCAACCCATCTAAAAGGCAGCACGACGAATTAAAAAGCAGGGCAAAACTTTGCTGGCGAGGGCCGAAGGCCCGAGCTTTCAACCCATCTAAAAGGCAGCACGACGAATTAAAAAGCAGGGCTAAACTTTGCCGGCGAGGGCCGAAGGCCCGAGCTTTCAACCCATCTAAAAGGCAGCACAACGAATTAAAAAGCAGGGCTAAACTTTGCCGGCGAGGGCCGAAGGCCCGAGCTTTCAACTCATCTAAAAGGCAGAGCAACGAATTAAAAGCAGGGCTATACTTTGCCGGCGAGGGCCGAAGGCCCGAGCTTTCAACCCATCTAAAAGGCAGCACAACGAATTAAAAAGCAGGGCTATACTTTGCCGGCGAGGGCAGAAGGCCCGAGCTTTCAACCCATCTAAAAAGCAGAGCAACGAATTAAAAGGCAGGGCACAACTTTACCGGCGAGGGCCGAAGGCCCGAGCTTTCAACCCATCTAAAAGACAGAGCAATGAATTAAAAGGCAGGGCACAACTTTACCGGCGAGGCCGAGCTTTCAACCCATCTAAACGGCAGAGCAACGAATTAAAAGGATGGGCAAACTTTACCGGCGAGGGCCGAAGGCCCAAGCTTTCAACCCATCTAAACGGCAGAGTAACGAATTAAAAGGATGGGCAAACTTTACCGGCGAGGGCCGAAGGCCCGAGCTTTCAACCCATCTAAAAGACAGAACAATGAATGAATATGCAGGGCTTAACTTTACAGGCGAGGGCCGAAGGCCCGAGCTTTCAACCCATCTCTGAAGGCAGGGCTAAACTTTACCAGCGAGGGCCGAAGGCCCGAGCTTTCAACCCATCTGAAAAGCAGAGCAATAGTAAAAGGCAGAGAAAACAACTGGCGAGGGCCGAAGGCCCGAGCTTAAAACCCATCCCGCAACGAATAGCGAGGGCCGCAGGCCCGAAGCAATGAAAAGGCGGGGAAAAACTTACCGGCGAGGGCCGAAGGCCCGAAGCAATGAAAAGGCTGGGCGAAAACATCCATTTTTCAAAAAAATTTTAAAGGTGGCCAAATGATATATCAAATGAAAGCTCTCAGTGAGCTGAGTCAAAAAATAATATCAGAAAAATTTTCTGACCATTTTGTACAAAGTTATTCTTGGGCAAAACTTCGACCATCGCAAATAAACATTCTAGCAGCGCGCGAAGCGCGCCCCAAAGCCGTTAGGCTTTCCAACGGGCACCCCAAACTAAACAGCCAGAGTATCCTAATAGGAATTGCATACGTAAGTTACCGCCATCGCATACGTAACCCAGAGCTAGTTATATATATTATAAAAATCTTGGTAGTGCCCCTCTTTTTGGGGGGAAAATCGCTAGAAAAAAGTCCTACGCCCCGGCCGAAGGCCGGGGAATTTTTTTGAAGGTGGATTTGTCCTGCAACTTTTTGCGCTCTATTCAGGAAAAATCTGACCTCGGCACTGAAACGTCGTTTTCGCACTGAAACGGCCATGGGTGGTTTTTCAAATGGAAATAGCGAGAAGGGATGAAGTGTTATCAAAAAGTGCTTGCTGGGAGGCACTCAAGTTGGGATGTGTACTATATCGTATAAAAAATTTGGGAGTGATCGGATCAACGCCTGAGGCTGTAGGCGAGTGCGAAAATTGTACATCTCGTCCAAAAATGACACATGATGTCCGACGAAATTCACCGACAATTTATAATCTATATGCCATTCGATAGAGCTCCATGAGTTGGTTATGGGAAAATTTGGTTTAATTTTTTCTGACCATTTTGGGCAAAGTTATGGGACTCAAAAGGTCCAAAATGGCCAGGACCCCTAACGTGAAGGGTGGCTCCCATGGAATGTAATTATAAAAGTGGTTAAACTTGGGCGAATGGTTTCAACTCTTTTTTAGTATATTAGGGCACTAAATGTACTACAATTTTGTTGGGGGACGCAAGAGTCTGGGATTTTTTCCTGACATAGTTATGGGCACCAAAGTGACCTCGCCAAAACCGACTTTTTAACGCGTGAATTGAAACTCGATTTGAGTATCCTATCTTGTAGAGCGCCCCTTGAAACCTCTAAAAATATATACTTTGTTGGGGGTACACTTGAGTCTGGGAAAGTTATAGGGCAAAAAGTGGCATTTTTGGTGCCAAAAGTTGTCGGTTTTTTGAGTATATCTCTGCGGAAAAAAATTTTAAAAATAAACGGTGTTCGGATTCGTGTTCAGGACATATTGGAGCACCATAAAACATATTTTTCTCGAGGTCGAATTTTTGACCCATTTTTGAAGGGGTACCCCTTTTGAAATTTTTTGGTGAAATTTAAATTGGGCATAACTTTGTAAGTTTTTGTCGTAGCCGAACGAATTAAGGGTCAAAAAATAGAGCAAAAAATTACAAATTTTTTGAGCTATTTAAATTTTTGAAAAATTTCGCCCGAGGCCTGGTAGGGTCGATTTTTTGAAAATTCAAATTTTTTGGTTTTTTAAAAATTTCTGGGGTATATCGAGGATGAGGGTGGTTGCAAATATTTTTATAAAATAGAGCAGAATTTTTACTATATATTAAGCTTTTAAAATGTTTCAAAAGGGTTTATTTTTGGGGAGTTATGATTTTTTGAAAAATTACGTAAATCTTTCAGTCGAAATTTTCGGCCAAAAATTTATTTTTTCCAAAATGACTTAAAATAGGGCAAATGTTATATCAATCGAAAGCCCTTATCGAGCTGAAGATGAAAATATTTTTTCTGGAATTTTCTGACCATTTTGTCCAAAGTTACAAAAGGTCGAAATTTCAGGTGTGGGGGGTTTGGGGGCCGAAGGCCCCAAACGGCGGGCCGGAGGCACGCCGTGCGAGGGCCGAAGGCCCGAGCTTAAGATCCATCCCAAAACGAATCGCGAGGGCCGAAGGCCCGAGCTTAAGATCCATCCCAAAACGAATCGCGAGGGCCGAAGGCCCGAGCTTAAGATCCATCCCAAAATGGATCGCGAGGGCCGAAGGCCCGAGTTAAGATCCATCCCAAAATGGGTCGCGAGGGCCGAAGGCCCGAGCTTAAGATCCATCCCAAAATGGATCGCGAGGGTCGAAGGCCCGAGCTTAAGATCCATCCCAAAATGGGTCGCGAGGGCCGAAGGCCCGAGCTTAAGATCCATCCCAAAATGGGTCGCGAGGGCCGAAGGCCCGAGCTTAAGATCCATCCCAAATTGGGTCGCGAGGGCCGAAGGCCCGAGCTTAAGATCCATCCCAAATTGGGTCGCGAGGGCCGAAGGCCCGAAGCAATGAAAAGGCAGGGCTAAACTTTATCGGCGAGGGCCGAAGGCCCGAAGCAATGAAAAGGCAGGGCTAAACTCTATCGGCGAGGGCCGAAGGCCCGAAGCAATGAAAAGGCAGGGCTAAACTTTATCGGCGAGGGCCGAAGGCCCGAAGCAATGAAAAGGCAGGGCTAAACCTTACCGGCGAGGGCCGAAGGCCCGGAGCAATGAAAAGGCAGGGCAAATCTTAATGTTTCTAGCAGCGCGCGAAGCGCGCCCCAAAGCCGTTAGGCTTTCCAACGGGCAGAGCAAAATTTAAACCCAAAGCATACGTCGAGGCAATGCATACGTAACTTACCGCCTGCACCTCAATGGGCACAACTAGTTATATTATACTAAAAAAAACCTCATGTTGCCCCTTCTTTTGGGGGGGAAAACGGCCATTTTTCATTCAAAAAAGTGCACGGGTCGTAGGCTTTCCAGAGGATTTTTTTGAGTTGCACATTAGTCCTACAACTTTTGATGGCGCATTCAGGAAAATTATAGATTTGGCGCCAAAACGTACCCCCGCGCCGAAATGGCCAAGTTGAAAATTCAAACGGCTATAACTCAGGATGCGAAAGTCAGATCGAAAAACGCTTGGGGGAGGATTTTAAGTTGAAATGGGTACTATATCGTGAAAAAATTTCAGACCCCTGGGATCAACTGTCCGACCTGTGGAGGTTGGCAAAAATTCACCGATTGTCGGTGAATTGTCCTACCGTGTCCGACGAAAATCACCGACAATTTACAAATTATATACCAATCGAAAGCTCTCATCGAGCTGAGTCTGAAAAAATTTAGTTTAATTTTTTCTGACCATTTTTACAAAAGTTACAAAGTGTCAAAGGGTCAAAATGTCCAGGACCCCTATCGGGAAGGGTGGCTCCCATTGGATGTAATTATAACTTTGCTTATGAGAGGCCAAATCGCTCCAACTCTTTTTTAGTATGTTAGGGGACATAGTTGGCTAAAATTTTGTTGGTGGACACTTGAGTCTGGGATTTGGTTCTGGGGGTGTTATGGTTCAAAAGGTCCGGGTCGAAAAGTCGACTTTTTAACGCGTGAATTGAAACTCGATTTGAATATCCTATGTTATAGAGCGTCCCTTGAAACCTCTAAAAATATATAGTTTGTTGCGGGTCCACTTGAGTCTCAGAAAGTTATAGCCCAAAAAGTGACATTTTGGGGGTCAAAATTGGTCGGTTTTTTGGGTATAACTTTTTTAAAAAATTTTTAAAAATAAACGGACTTCGGATTCGGATTCAGCACCTATTAGAGTACCATAAAACACATTAATCTCGATATCGATTTTTTGAGACATTTTTGAAGAGGTACACCTATCGAAATTTTTAGGTGAAATTTATATCGAGTGCAACTTTTCGAGATTTTGTCGTAATTAAACGAATTAAAGTTTATAAAATCGAATAAAAAATTACAAATTTTTTGAGCTATTTAACTTTTTGAAAAATTTCACCCGAGGCCTGGTAGGGTCGATTTTTTCAAAATTCAAAATTTTTCGGTTTTTTGAAATTTTTTGGGGTATATCGAGGCTGAGGGTTGTTGCAAATATTTTTATAAAATAGAGCAGAATTTTTACTATATATTAAGCTTTTAAAATGTTACAAAAGGGTTTATTTTTGGGGAGTTATGAATTTTTGAAAAATTACGTAAATTTTTCGGTCGAAATTTTCGGCCAAAAAAATTTTTTCCAAAAATGGGTATAGATGGGCCAAATGTTATATCAATCGAAAGCTCTCATCGAGCTGAGCATGAAAATATTTTTTTCAAAATTTTCTGACCATTTTGTACAAAGTTACAAAAGGTCGAAATTTCAGGTGTGGGGGTTTGGGGGCCGAAGGCCCCCACCGAGGCCGAAGGCCGAGGATTTTGGGGGCGAGGGCCGAAGGCCCGAGCTTCGACCCATCCCTGAAGGCAGAGCAAAGACTCACCGAGGCCGAAGGCCGAGGAGTTTGGGGGCGAGGGCCGAAGGCCCGAGCTTCGACCCATCCCTGAAGGCAGAGCAAAGACTCACCGAGGCCGAAGGCCGAGGAGTTTGGGGGCGAGGGCCGAAGGCCCGAGCTTAAGACCCATCCCTGAAGGCAGAGCAAAGACTCACCGAGGCCGAAGGCCGAGGAGTTTGCGGGCGAGGGCCGAAGGCCCGAGCTTAAGACCCATCCCGAAAGGCAGAGCAAAGATCCACCGAGGCCGAGGAGTTTGGGGGCGAGGGCCGAAGGTCCGAGCTTAAGACCCATCCCGAAAGGCAGAGCAAAGACCTACCGAGGCCGAAGGCCGAGGAGTTTGGGGGCGAGGGCCGAAGGCCCGAGCTTAAGACCCATCCCGAAAGGCAGAGCAAAGACCTACCGAGGCCGAAGGCCGAGGAGTTTGGGGGCGAGGGCCGAAGGCCCGAGCTTAAGACCCATCCCGAAAGGCAGAGCAAAGACCTATCGAGGCCGAAGGCCGAGGAGTTTGGGGTGAGGGCCGAAGGCCCGAGCTTAAGACCCATCCCGAAAGGCAGAGCAAAGACCCACCGAGGCCGAAGGCCGAGGAGTTTGGGGGCGAGGGCCGAAGGCCCGAGCTTCGACCCATCCCTGAAGGCAGAGCAAAGACTCACCGAGGCCGAAGGCCGAGGAGTTTGGGGGCGAGGGCCGAAGGCCCGAGCTGCGACCCATCCCGGAAGGCAGAGCAAAGATTCACCGAGGCCGAAGGCCGAGGAGTTTGGGGGCGAGGGCCGAAGGCCCGAAGCAATGAAAAGGCAGGGCTAATCTTTCCGGCGAGGGCCGAAGGCCCGAAGCAATGAAAAGGCAGGGCAAATCTTAATTGTTTCTAGCAGCGCGCGAAGCGCGCCCCAAAGCCGTTAGGCTTTCCAACGGGCACCCCAAAACGCCGCCATCGCATACGTAACCCAGAGCTAGTTATATATATTATAAAAATCTCGCTTGTGGCTGGGTTTTTGGGGAGAAAATCCTTTCAAAAAAGTCCAGCGCCCCGGCCGAAGGCCGGGGAATTTTTTTGAGGGTGGATTTGTCCTGCAACTTTTTGCGCTCTATTCAGGAAAAATCCGACCTCGGCACTGAAACGTCGTTTTCGCACTGAAACGGCCATGGGTGGTTTTTCAAATGGAAATAGCTCGGAGGGCAGAAGTTGGATCAAAAAGTGCTTGCTGGGAGGCACTCAAGTTGGGATAGGTACTATATCGTATAAAAAATTTGGGAGGGATCGGATCAACGCCTGAGGCTGTAGGCGAGTGCGAAAATTGTACATCTCGTCCCAAAATGACACATGGTGTCCGACGAAATTCACCGACAATTTGTAATCTATATGCCATTCGATAGAGCTCCATGAGTTGGTTATGGGAAAAATTGGTTTGATTTTTTCTGACCATTTTGGGCAAAGTTATGGGACTCAAAAGGTCCAAAATGGCCAGGACCCCTAACGTGAAGGGTGGCTCCCATCGAATGTAATTATAAAAGTGGTTAAACTTGGGCAAACGATTTCAACTCTTTTTTGGTATAATAGGGCACTAAATGTACTACAATTTTGTTGGGGGACACAAGAGTCTGGGATTTTTTCCTGACATAGTTATGGGCACCAAAGTGACCTCGCCAAAATCGACTTTTTAACGCGTGAATTCTAATTCCTTTTGAGTACCCTATCTTATAGAGCGTCCCTTGAAACCTCTAAAAATATATACTTTGTTGGGGGTACACTTGAGTCTGGGAGAGTTATACTCAAAAAAGTGGCATTTTTGGGGCCAAAAGTGGTCGGTTTTTTGAGTATAACTTTTTTTAAAAAATTTTTAAAAATAAACGGTGTTCGGATTCGTGTTCAGCACATATTGGAGCACATAAAACATATTTTTCTCGAGGTCGAATTTTTGACTCATTTTTGAAGGGGTACCCCTTTTGAAATTTTTTGGTGAAATTTAAATCGAGTGTAACTTTGTGAGTTTTTGTCGTGGCCAAACGAATTAAAGCTTATAAAATAGTGCAAAAAATTACAAATTTTTTGAGCTATTTAAATTTTTGGAAATTTTCACCCGAGGCCTGGTAGGGTCAATTTTTTGAAAATTCAAATTTTTTCGGTTTTTTGAAATTTTCTGGGGTATATCGAGGCTGAGGGTCGTTGCAAATATTTTTATAAAATACTACAGAATTTTTGCTATATATTAAGCTTTTAAAATGTTTCAAAAGGGTTTATTTTTGTGGAGTTATGATTTTTTGAAAAATTACGTAAATTTTTCGGTCGAAATTTTCGGCCAAAAAATTTTTTTTCCAAAAATGGGAATAAATGGGCCAAATGTTATATCAATCGAAAGCTCTCATCGAGCTGAGCTTAAAAATATTTTTGTAAAATTTTCTGACCATTTTGTACAAAGTTACAAAAGGTCGAAATTTTGGGTGTGGGTGGTTTGGGGGCCGAAGGCCCCGGCGGGCCGGAGGCCCGCCGTGCGAGGGCCGAAGGCCCGAGCTTAAGATCCATCCCAAAACGAATCGCGAGGGCCGAAGGCCCGAGTTTAAGATCCATCCCAAAACGAATCGCGAGGGCCGAAGGCCCGAGCTTAAGATCCATCCCAAAATGGATCGCGAGGGCCGAAGGCCCGAGTTAAGATCCATCCCAAAATGGGTCGCGAGGGCCGAAGGCCCGAGCTTAAGATCCATCCCAAAATGGATCGCGAGGGCCGAAGGCCCGAGCTTAAGATCCATCCCAAAATGGGTCGCGAGGGCCGAAGGCCCGAGCTTAAGATCCATCCCAAAATGGGTCGCGAGGGCCGAAGGCCCGAGCTTAAGATCCATCCCAAATTGGGTCGCGAGGGCCGAAGGCCCGAGCTTAAGATCCATCACAAAATGGGTCGCGAGGGCCGAAGGCCCGAAGCAATGAAAAGGCAGGGCTAAACTTTATCGGCGACGGCCGAAGGCCCGGAGCAATGAAAAGGCAGGGCTAAACTTTGCCGGCGAGGGCCGAAGGCCCGAAGCAATGAAAAGGCAGGGCTAAATTTTATCGGCGAGGGCCGAAGGCCCGAAGCAATGAAAAGGCAGGGCTAATCTTAATGTTTCTAGCAGCGCGCGAAGCGCGCCCCAAAGCCGTTAGGCTTTCAAACGGGCAGAGCAAAATTTAAACCCAAAGCAAAATTAAACTGCCAGAGTATGCTATTCGCCGCCATACCCCAATGGGCACAACTAGTTACTCTTATACTTATAAAAAAGACAAATTTCCATTTTAAAAATTCATTTCGGCCGGCCGAAGGCCGGCCGCTCCACAGAAGCCTGACATCTTTGGAGCAACTTTTTACGGCGCATCTGGGAAAACTATAGAAATTTTTCTGCGATGAACTTTTGGCACTGAAACGACATGTACAAATGTGCTATCTTTTGAACCGTTAGTCGGAGCGCTTAGGTCCCGCTTGGAGGGCACTAGAGCTCGATTAGTAGATATCGAATAAAAAAAAAATTTCGAAATTCGGTGAAGTCTAAATACCGAAGTGCCTTGTCATTGGTTTTTATTTGGTCCGAAAACCAATTAATTGGTTTTTCGATTTTCTATATCTCGTGAACGGCGCGGCGGAATTGGATGGGACCTGGGGGGTATTAGGTAAGTGGCTATGGGGAATTTTTTGGGATGGGTCGTTTTGGTTCCACACTTGAGTGTGGCACCGAAATGGCCGGCTCAAAAATTCAACGCGTTATAACGCGTCTTTGAGAAGTGGTGGGTCTTAGGGCCTGGGATTGAAGTTGTAGGGTGGGATGTTGGGCAGTTATAAATAATTGACCACTAGAGTCTCGGGTGAACTTTTGGGGGTCATTTGGTCCAAAGTGTCAGAGTCTAAAAGTCGACTTTTTGTAACGTGAATTGAAACTCGATTTCGATAGCCAGATCGAAAGAGCGTCCCCTGGCGGTCAGAAAAAGGTATAATATGTTGGGGTCCACTTGAGTCTCAAAAAGTTATAAGAGTTGTGGCAAAATGTCGTAAAACTTTATGAGACTCTAACGTCCCGGAGAAATTTTATAAAAAAATTCTGATGACGGATTCGTACTCAGCGCATGTCAGAGTACTATATAGGCCTATTTTGGGGTCAAAATTCCAAAATTTTTTTCTCACCCTCAGAACCAAAGGGGTACCCCTTTTGGGGAAAATTCGGGATTTTTTGGGGGACCATAACTTTTTGGGACAATGGAAATCGAATGGGGTTTGCTTTAAAAAATTAAGCAAAAAATTAGGTATTTAATCACCGAAGAAAATGTCGAAAAAAGTCGAAATTGAACCCGTAGGGGTCGAATTTCGAAAAACCCAAAATTTTTCGGTTTTTCGAAAAAATTTCGGGAATTTTGTCGGCGATTCGGGGCGTAGGTATTTTTCCTGTATAGAGCTTATTTTTCTCTATAGAATAAGCTTTTAAAATTTTTCAAAAAGGTCAACTTTGAAAAAGTTATGAATTTTTGAAAAATTCGATGATTTTCCCGGCCGAAATTTTCGGCCAAAAAAAATATTTTTCCCAAAATCGGAATAAATAGGCCAAATGTTATATCATTCGAAAGCCCTTACTGAGAGGAGTCTAAAAATATTTTTTGTAAAATTTTCTGACCATTCTGGCAAAAGTTAGAGAGGGTCGAAATTTCGGGGGTGGGTGGTACCATACCCAGTGGGGTACTGAAAGAGTGGTAATTAATTAAAAAGACTTACGTTATATTGTAGAGCAGCCTTGGATCCATCGAAAAATATATACTCTGTTTGGGGCGTCACTTGAGTCAGACCATGTTATGGACAAAAAAAGCTTATGTTCTGGGAGAAGCCCCCCAAAAATGGGGGCGAAGTCTCGAGTTTGAGAACTAGCCTCGATTCTCGACCTCGAGACCTCCATATTTCGACTCAGCTCGACGAGCCCGTTTGAACGAGTACCCACATGCCTATACCTGGAGCAACTTTGTACCTTTCGAGCCCTCGAGCTCGAGTCTCGAGCTCGACTCGAGCTCGAGACCTTCACAGATCGATTCAGAATCCCGAATAGGTCATTCTGGCAAAAAATGTCAAAATGGTAAATTTCAAAATGGTCAGGGCTCAAAATGGTCAAAATCTCAAAATGGTAACTCTAGGGCAGGGGAGTACTATGGGGGGTATGGGACTATATAAGGAGGAGGATATACCCCATATTTTTCATTTCCAGTCATTTTTTCATTTCATTTATTTTTTTTAAAATATGCTCTCTAAAAAATAAAAAAATATTAAATTTAATTATCTAACCCAAAATATCTAATTTATTTATTCCCCTCCTCTCTCTCTCTCTCTCTTCTTGTATTCCCCTCTCATTCTTTTCTTCTCCCTCTCTCTTCTCCCTCCCCATTCTGGGGTTTCTTATAATAAAGAGAGCTTTCCCCTAATCATTATGTAGTTAACCGGAGGAAGCAGGATGCGTGCTTCCGTTTGGTTGGCTAAATCATAATGTCTACTATTGTGTATTAAGTTACCAATACTCGAAGACATTATGGTTTTTTGGTACCTGTACTCAAAAATTAAAAAAAAAAATAAAATTTTCGGGTTATAGTACAGGTACCTCAAAAAGGCCAACCATTCGGATATAATGCCGCAGAAGACCTGTGGAGTCTGGTGCTGCATAATGTGTGGGTTTTCATTACACATTAGTTAAACAGCTCATACGGGGCATTGCACTTAGCCTCGGAGCATTGCACGTTTACTAATGTATGCATTTATTGCATCATTTCTTAGCTACCTCAAGTGGCTCCTTCCAATTAGGGTCGGGAATGCGGTGTTGTCAAATCACCGAAGAGTAAAAAGCATGCCCCCAATATAAATTATTAGAAAAAATTATCTAAAACTTCAAAAATCCCAAATATATTAAACCTTTCCCCCTATAATGCATACTAGCCTACTGCGCGGATGCCAATACTGGTATGCATCATGCTTTGAACTCTAAGGTGGGCCTCATTCCCTTCTCTACACCGGTTGGAAGCCCAGGTAGACTCCGCTCCTTTCTTCTGTACCCAAATTTTCATCTTTTGGCATTCCAATCAGCTGGTACCCCCCAGTTGATGCCATCTGGTGACTTCTACCAAGGGCTGTACGCGGATATGTGACTTCTACCCAATCCTATCTTAAATACTTCGAGGGATTTTTACCAATTTTTGAATTTTTTCTTCCCTTTCTGATTTTTAAATAAATTATAATATTTTCCCTATTATTTAAAACTATTTTACACAAGATTTTACTGAATAATCTAATTATTTAAATTAGTAATAAATTTTAAAAATTATAATAATACATTCTTTTACACTATTCACCTTTAAAAAGATTTTGGAACCTTCTATTATACCTGAGAAATTATTTAAATATATGAATTACTCAATATCTCTCATTTCCCTGGGTTCTTTTATTTTTTCATTTTATTTTTTCCTCCCTGAAGTCACATCGTCCAATGCGTACGGCATAAGCCTTGGTCAGAACCTTTTCCCTCACTCCAATCTTTGTTCAGAGTTCTATCAAACATGATTAACTTTTAAAATACTAAATAAAAGAAATTTAAAATTAATTATATTTTTAAAACTTTTCTGTAAAAATGAAACAAAAATAATTTAAAACCTTAAACAAAATCATGTTTGTTAGAATAATGGTCATAGATTCGGCAGAACTGATTTATATTTCATACTATGTCGGTTTCGCTACTATTCTACGCAGAGTAATTTCTAGAACTTATTTTATTTTTGTTCTTCAATGTTTTTTATTTTTCCTGCGTAGATGTGTAGCGATGCTTGTCCCTTTCTCCCTCTTTATTTTTTTGCGTAATATTTTTGGGGCAGTAGACATTTTATTTTTGGCAGTAGATATTTTATTTTTGGGGCAATATGTATTTTTATTTTTTGGGCAGTAAATTTATTTTTTTTTTTGGGGCAGTAGAATTATTTTTATTTTTGGGGCAGTAGTTTTCTTTATTTTTGGGGCAGTAGAATTTTTTAAATTATCTTTCTTCATCTCTGTTTCTCTTCTTGCTAATATTTCTTCTATTCTTCTCCTCTTTCCTCACCTCACCTCTTTTTGCGTTTTTGAATCTATATTTTAGATATTTTGGGTTTAATAATTAAATTTTAGTCTCGAGCTCGACTCGAGTCTCGAGCTCGAGTCTCGAGCTCGACTCGAGCTCGAGACCTTCACAGATCGATTCAGAATCCCGAATAGGTCATTCTGGCAAAAAATGTCAAAATGGTAAATTTCAAAATGGTCAGGGCTCAAAATGGTCAAAATCTCAAAATGGTAACTCTAGGGCAGGGGAGTACTATGGGGGGTATGGGACTATATAAGGAGGAGGATATACCCCATATTTTTCATTTCCAGTCATTTTTTCATTTCATTTATTTTTTTTAAAATATGCTCTCTAAAAAATAAAAAAATATTAAATTTAATTATCTAACCCAAAATATCTAATTTATTTATTCCCCTCCTCTCTCTCTCTCTCTCTTCTTGTATTCCCCTCTCATTCTTTTCTTCTCCCTCTCTCTTCTCCCTCCCCATTCTGGGGTTTCTTATAATAAAGAGAGCTTTCCCCTAATCATTATGTAGTTAACCGGAGGAAGCAGGATGCGTGCTTCCGTTTGGTTGGCTAAATCATAATGTCTACTATTGTGTATTAAGTTACCAATACTCGAAGACATTATGGTTTTTTGGTACCTGTACTCAAAAATTAAAAAAAAAAATAAAATTTTCGGGTTATAGTACAGGTACCTCAAAAAGGCCAACCATTCGGATATAATGCCGCAGAAGACCTGTGGAGTCTGGTGCTGCATAATGTGTGGGTTTTCATTACACATTAGTTAAACAGCTCATACGGGGCATTGCACTTAGCCTCGGAGCATTGCACGTTTACTAATGTATGCATTTATTGCATCATTTCTTAGCTACCTCAAGTGGCTCCTTCCAATTAGGGTCGGGAATGCGGTGTTGTCAAATCACCGAAGAGTAAAAAGCATGCCCCCAATATAAATTATTAGAAAAAATTATCTAAAACTTCAAAAATCCCAAATATATTAAACCTTTCCCCCTATAATGCATACTAGCCTACTGCGCGGATGCCAATACTGGTATGCATCATGCTTTGAACTCTAAGGTGGGCCTCATTCCCTTCTCTACACCGGTTGGAAGCCCAGGTAGACTCCGCTCCTTTCTTCTGTACCCAAATTTTCATCTTTTGGCATTCCAATCAGCTGGTACCCCCCAGTTGATGCCATCTGGTGACTTCTACCAAGGGCTGTACGCGGATATGTGACTTCTACCCAATCCTATCTTAAATACTTCGAGGGATTTTTACCAATTTTTGAATTTTTCTTCCCTTTCTGATTTTTAAATAAATTATAATATTTTCCCTATTATTTAAAACTATTTTACACAAGATTTTACTGAATAATCTAATTATTTAAATTAGTAATAAATTTTAAAAATTATAATAATACATTCTTTTACACTATTCACCTTTAAAAAGATTTTGGAACCTTCTATTATACCTGAGAAATTATTTAAATATATGAATTACTCAATATCTCTCATTTCCCTGGGTTCTTTTATTTTTTCATTTTATTTTTTTCCTCCCTGAAGTCACATCGTCCAATGCGTACGGCATAAGCCTTGGTCAGAACCTTTTCCCTCACTCCAATCTTTGTTCAGAGTTCTATCAAACATGATTAACTTTTAAAATACTAAATAAAAGAAATTTAAAATTAATTATATTTTTAAAACTTTTCTGTAAAAATGAAACAAAAATAATTTAAAACCTTAAACAAAATCATGTTTGTTAGAATAATGGTCATAGATTCGGCAGAACTGATTTATATTTCATACTATGTCGGTTTCGCTACTATTCTACGCAGAGTAATTTCTAGAACTTATTTTATTTTTGTTCTTCAATGTTTTTTATTTTTCCTGCGTAGATGTGTAGCGATGCTTGTCCCTTTCTCCCTCTTTATTTTTTTGCGTAATATTTTTGGGGCAGTAGACATTTTATTTTTGGCAGTAGATATTTTATTTTTGGGGCAATATGTATTTTTATTTTTTGGGCAGTAAATTTTTTTTTTTTTTGGGGCAGTAGAATTATTTTTATTTTTGGGGCAGTAGTTTTCTTTATTTTTGGGGCAGTAGAATTTTTTAAATTATCTTTCTTCATCTCTGTTTCTCTTCTTGCTAATATTTCTTCTATTCTTCTCCTCTTTCCTCACCTCACCTCTTTTTGCGTTTTTGAATCTATATTTTAGATATTTTGGGTTTAATAATTAAATTTTAATATCTTTTAAAATTATGCCATCTAAAGATCGTCAAAAGCGTAAAAAAAATCGAGACCGCCGTTCGGCGGACTCTAACCCAAACTGCTCTCTTCAGAGCACTGATCAGGATGTCCAACCAGAGCATTCTGATCAGAATCTTGATCTGGGAACCCCAAACTGCTCTCTTCAGAGCAATATATTTGACAACCCGCTTCAGGGTGGTGAATCATCTTCTATTTCTTCTCTTCCTTCTTCTTCTCATCATCATTCTCTTCACTTTAATTTTGAAAATGTAAATATTAGTGACACACTTGACCTGGGTCCTCCTCATACTCCAACTACTCCCTTAACCCCTTTTTCCCTTACTTCCGAGGCCGTTGCGCCAAGGAAACAGAGAAAGACTAGAGAGTCCTCTGTTGACACTGAAAGTTTAATCTCCTCCCTTGATTCGGCCTCCATTTTTTCGTCACGGGGTTCCTCTCCATCAATTTCAGGCAAAAATAAGGGTGGTCGACCTAAGAAACAAACCCGAAAAAATGCAGGCCGAAAACCAAAAATTATTCCCCAGCAACCTCAGGTCCCTTTGGTTCCCAGTATTAATTTTGAAAATTTACCATTGCTTAATTTTGTGACCCAACAGACCAATGATCCAGGGGCAATTTGTAATCGGGCTTTCATGGCACTTCGTGATAATGAAAGGGCTCCCCTTCGTATAGAAACCCTCTGGAATAATTTAACAGAGTGGTTTGATGGCTCTGAAATCTATGGATTTCTCTGCTATCTGACCCGACATTGCCATAGATACACCGTAGTAGTTGACTCAAATGTCATTATCCCTGCTCCAATGAATAATAATGTCGAAGACATTCCAGAGGAGATTTTCGTAGACCGGTGCTATGGTTTTATCCCAGGCCAAGTGCCTGAGATAATCCTTTTCCCCATTGCCTTCCCAAATCATTGGACCTTAGTGGTTTGGGATGCCTCTGATAATAGAGGATTTTTTATCGATTCCCTTTTTTCCCCCTTCAATCACGTTTGCATGGTGATGAAAGGATTCCTATTATTACATCTTTCATTAATCGTATGACTAATATTCCTATTGATAATATTCATATTAATGACTACCCCTTTAATTCATATACCCGCCAAAATGATGGGAACAGTTGTGGGTACTTTACCTGTTTATATGCCGAAGCATGGCTTTTTAACAATCGTAATCTTCTTTTTAATAATCTTAATATTAATACCGAAAAACGTAGAATACTTTGGCACGTTAATAACCTTTTTAATGGGGATAATTTTGAGTACCACTTTCGCCTACCACATGTCATCGAACATGTAGCCCCCCCTCAACATGTCATCGAACATGTAATCCCCGACGAAGGTGTAGTTGTACCCAACTACCCCTTTGTGTTCTTAGAACCCGACCCTCCCTCCAAAAATTTGCGCCGTTCCGAGCGTATTAAGTCAAAGAAGGATGCTACACCAGCAAATTCTTCCCTTACTTCCCCACCACCTTCCTCCTTATCCAACCCGATTACCAGTCGTTGTACTCGTAATCACCCCTTATGGCCCTGTGCTGATGTTCGATCCCAGCATACGACAGATTATTATGACTCGGGCAACCTCGGGGATTCTATTTGTAATTATTGTTGGGCTTTACTATTTAATTCTGAAGTTAATAAGGAGCATAAAAATAAATTTAAACGGGTTACCTCCTCCTTCTGTTGTAAATGTGGTAAAGTTACCCTCCCAGCCTACACTGAACATCCCCCATTATTAAAAAACTTATTAAGATCTGATACCCCTCAATCTAAGGAATTTCTTAAGAATGAAAATATTTATAATAGTTTATTAGCCTTTGCCTCTATTTCCGTTGGGCACCAGGACTCCTCCCACCATGGTAGTGTCTGTTTTATGTTAAATGGAGAGTTTTCTCGCCGTATTAGTTCAATGTTCCCGGGCCCTTTAACTCCTTCCTTTTCCCAATTGTATATTCTGGATGCAAATGAAGCTCTGGATATACGCACCAAAAATACTCAATATGGGGGTGACCGTGTAAACAAGAAAACTCTCCAGGACTTAGACACCCTCCTTAGGACCACCCACCCCTTTGCCAGAAATTATATAAACTTTCATACTCAGTATGAAAGGATCCTGCAACAGGATGGCCCCGATGCTGTAAGCAAATTTCGGTTTACTCTTTTGGAGGAACGAAATGTCCCTGCCCCTATTAGAGATCGCACAGCGCATCCTCGTCAAGTAAATTTACCTGACGAGAAGGCGATGTTTTCTATCTGGACAGAGTCCACTGACCCCCCATTATTAAAAGGCGTTTATATTACTGATCTACAAGGATCTTTATTTGAAATTAAACCTTATAACCCAATAGTAGACACTCTTACTTATCCTCTTTTATTTCCCAATGGCGATGATGGGTTCCATGAAAAATTTCCTTTTAATACTAATAAAATTCCTCCCAAGTCAGTTAAGAACCACTCGGAGGATTCAGGATCCGATGATGAGCTTGAAGAAACACCTACCTCCAAAAAATACATCTCCTTCCGCGATTATATTCGCTATCGTCTTGCTATTCGCAAGGACGAGCCCCTGCACAACATTTGGAGTGCAGGTGGTGGCCTCTCACAAAAATTCACTCTTGACTATGCGGCACGAATTGATGCTCAAGTAGCAAGTTTTTTACGCCAGCCCCAATTTAACCTTCTTAAGACTATCCCCCCAACTATTCTTAAACATTTGGCTAATGACGGAAGACTGAAATCAGTCGACGACATTACCAGTGTAGTATTCTTTCGTAAATATCATCCTGGGACCCGGCCCTACTTCCAAGACATGTTTTACGATGCTACAACAATTATGTCTCGCACGAGACGAAAGGGTTGTGCATCGTTCATGTTGACTTTCACCTCTAATCCCAACTGGCCCGAAATTAAACGTAATTTCCTCCATAAAAACCAAAAATTAGTTGACCGATTTGATGTAATGTGTAGAGTCTATGAAGATAAGAAACGGAAATTAACTGACCTTATTAATAATAAAAATATTTTGGGGAAAATACTCGGTTCTGCCCAAAGCCGTGAATTTCAAAAAAGGATCGGCGGCCCTCATCTTCATAGAGTCTACACAACTGACTTAGAAGCCACCCCCGAAAATATTTCTAATATAATCTGGGCCCACATTCCTCCCAACCCACCCGATTCAGATACTTCTGATTGGGCGAACTTTCTTCGGAAAGTTCGTGACCTCCTTCCTAAATTCCAAGTCCACGACTGTGGTTCTCACTGCAGAGGGCATGATGGGCGATGTATGAAGCATTTCCCAAAGGCTTTCTGCAGGCAGACCATTATCCACGCAAATCGGCCCGCGGAATATTATCGTCCCAGTCCTGAAGATGGTGGTGAAGTCCTTAGTGTTCCACGCGGACGAGCCGTCATCAAATACGATAATTCTCGTATTGTCCCGTATAATCCTTTCATAATGGTAATGTTCCAGTCCCACCATAACTTAGAACTTGCCTACGGTCAAACCGATAACCTTAAATATGCCCTAAAGTACCCCTTCAAAGGCCCAAGTTTTTCTTATATTAAAAATACCGCCGGCACCATTAATATAGATGAACCCGCCCAATATGCTAAGATGCTTTATCGTAGTCCAGCTGAGGCATTTTCCAGAATTCAGTCTTATAAATATGCTGACCTTTCCCATGCAGTAATCCCCCTCTCAATTCACCTGCCTGGTAACCAACCCGTTTTCATGACTCCCGCTTCCCGTAATCAAATAATAGCTGATGTTGGCCAGGGTAAATACCCGGAATCCAAATTAACTGCTTATTGGAAATTATGGGCTAAGGATAACAATGTTAAAAATATTCTATTTGAAAATCTCCCCGAAACATATGCCTTTCATGACGATACTAAAACTTGGGAACCCCGTAAATATAAAACTGTAAAAGGTCAGCCTGTTTTAGGGCGTATTTATACTGTTTCCCCCCGTGCGGACCCGGAAAAATTCGCCCTATATGTTCTTACTAAACACTTCCCTGGGGACCCCGACCACTTATTAACTGTGAACGGTATTAAGTACACCACTTTTGCCGAAGCAGCCCGACAACGCGGCCTCTTTGAAGATAGTTCCGTTTGGGAGCGAACTTTAAGAGAGGGTTCTTATTCCTTAACTCCTTCCCAAATGCGCCAACTTTTCGTAAATATTCTTGTCTTCAGTTCCACAGATGATTGCGTCATAGATGCTCTGCATTTGTGGAATATGTTCATAGATCATTTCTTTGACCGACGTTGTACCGAAGATCAACGTCCTATTCGTATTGACCGGGCTCTGGCTATAATTGAAAGATATTTGCTTGCTAATGGCAAGTCAATGTCTGATTATGGTCTCCCACTTCCACATAATTCCCTCACTGACGACCCTGATACAGCTGTTGACCAGTTTTTCTTCCCCCAACATATAAATGATGATGATACCGACGCAACTGCCGATACATCGTCATTAGTCAGTGCCACCCTTAACCCCGAACAAAATAATTTCTTTGATTTAATTGTTAATTCCATAAGAGATCCTAATTCCGCAAAACTTTATTTCTTATCTGGGGATGGGGGAACCGGGAAAACTTTCTTATTAAACTATTTACTCTTCCATTTAAGGCGGTTAGGTCACAAAGTCCTTGCAACAGCATCGACTGGGATCGCCGCTACAAAGTTTTATGCCGGTGGCATGACTTTGCACTCCGCCTTCCGTTTTGGAATTAACCATCGTCCAGGTCAAATCCCCCAAATCCAATTCGGAAGCTATTTTGGCCGCCGAATAATCGAAAGCGATGTTGTCATCATTGATGAAATAACATTGCTGGAGATGACATTATTAGAAAATGTCGACCTTTTATGCCGGACTATGGTTCCTTCCAAAAGGGATATTCCCTTTGCTGGTAAAGTGGTAATCCTTTCTGGAGATTGGAAACAGTCACTCCCAGTAGTTAAAAATTGCTCCATTCCTGAAATGGCAGTACCCGTTTGTATTCAAAGTTCTTATCTTTATAAAATGTTTCTTAAAACCCGATTAATGCAAAATATGAGACTCCAACCCTCCGAGATTCAATTTAAAGAATGGCTTTATAATTTGGGTATTAATACCTCCGGGGATAAAATTGCCCTCCCTAAATCAATGATGGTAGAGACTCGTGATGAGTTAATATCTTTCGTCTTTGATCAAGGGTTTACTATTCATAGTAGTCAACTTCTTACAAGATTAATGCTTGCCCCTACTAACAGATCCGTGGACCTTAATAATGACCTTATCCTTGCCTCCTTCAATAGTCAATCCCGAGACTATTATTCAGTAGACAGAAGTCTCACTGATGACCCGTTAGATCCATATGCCGCCCAGCAAGATGTTTCTTATATTAATAACTTAACCCCGTCCGGTCTCCCCGCCCACCACTTACACCTCAAAGTTGGTTCTGTAATTGTCCTCCTTATTAACCTTAACACAAGCAAAGGCTTGTGTAACGGTACCCGCCTAAAAATTATTGCACTTCGCGATCATTTAATAGAAGCCGAAACCATTTACGGCGTAAACCAAGGGGTAACTGTTGGGCTCTCCCGCGTCCGAATGCAACACCAGGACCCAGAACCAGATGGGGTTAGCTTCGTGCGCCTCCAATTCCCTGTCCGGACAGCCTTCTGCATGACTATCACAAAGGCCCAAGGCCAGACATGCGAAAGGTTGGGCATAGATTTCTCAGATGAACCCTTTGCCCACGGACAGCTTTATACCGCCCTCTCCCGGTGTACCAATAGTAATTTCATAAGAGTTTTTGCCCCCAACAAACCTAAGGATAATGATGGGAACACCCTTATCACAAATGTTGTAGCCCGTGGTCTACAGTTTGACTAAGTCAAATTGCAGAACCCTTCTTATTATTGTAAATTCCCCCTGAGATAGGTTTTTTCTTATTATTTCCTCCCCATTTACAGCCCAGTGAGGAGTATATGGTTCACTGTGACCACCGTGCACCTCCACGCGGTGTACTCTGGACGTTTTTGTAACAAAAAACGACTGAGCACGGTTAAAAACAGAAAAAATCTTGTGTTCCTCCACATATTCTGTGGAGGACTGAAAATTTTTGGCCTCTAACTTTGAGGAAAAATTTTTTTAAAATAAACCCGCAACGGATTCGTTATCCCCGTCTATTATAACCTATTATGGCCAAAAATTAGAAAATTTTCTCGAAAAAAAATTTCCAAAAATTTTTCAAAGGGGTACCCCTTATGAAATAATTCTGAAAAATTTAGATCGGCCATAACTCTGTGAGTTTTAGTCCAATTTAAGCGAACTCAAAACTATTAAATAGAGAAAAAAATTAGAAATTTTTCAATACAAAAAAATTTCCGAAAAACTTAAAGTTTGGGGGTCTTAGGGTTGATTATTTGAAAAATCTAAAATTTTTGGTTTTTTCAAAATTTAAAGAGGTATAATTAGTCGAGGTTTCTGATTATATTTTTAATAAATAAAGACTGAGTTTATACACATGATAAACTTTAAATTATTCCAAAATCCATACAACAAACGAAGTTATGATTTTTTGAAAATTTTTGAAAAAATCCAACAAAATTTTTGACCAGAATCTTGAACTCTACAAAAAATTTTTAAAGCTGGCCATATGATATATCAAATGAAAGCTCTTGATGAGCTTAGACTAAAAATAAAATCAGAAAAAATTTCTGACCATTTTGTACAAAGTTATGAGTGACCAAATCTTGGGTCTCCACAACTTCAGGCCAAAAGTGAAAATTTTTTGCCTCTAACTTGGAGGAAAAATTTTTTTAAAATAAACCCGCAACGGATTCGTTATCCCCGTCTATTATAACCTATTATGGCCAAAAATTAGAAAATTTTCTCGAAAAAAAATTTCCAAAAATTTTTCAAAGGGGTACCCCTTATGAAATAATTCTGAAAAATTTAGATCGGCCATAACTCTGTGAGTTTTAGTCCGATTTAAGCGAACTCAAAACTATTAAATAGAGAAAAAAATTAGAAATTTTTCAATACAAAAAAATTTCCGAAAAACTTAAAGTTTGGGGGTCTTAGGGTTGATTTTTTGAAAAATCTAAAATTTTTGGTTTTTTCAAAATATAAAAGGGTACAAACATTGGATGTTTTTGTTTATATTTTTATTAAATAGAGACTGAGTTTATACACACGTTAAAACTTCAAACTGTTCCAAAATACCTACATCTAACAAAGTTATGATTTTTTAAAAATTTTTTGGAAAATTTTGACCAAAATTTTTGGCCGAAAACTTTAACTTTTCAAAAAATTTTAAAAGGTGGGCAAATGATATATCAAATGAAAGCTCTCAGTGAGCTGAGTCTAAAAATAATATCAGAAAAAATTTCTGACCATTTTGTAAAAAGTTATGTCTGCCCAAAATTCACACCCCAGCCAATAAACATTCTAGCAGCGCGCGAAGCGCGCCCCAAAGCCGATAGGCTTTCCAACGGGCACCCCAAATTTTACCGCCAGAGTATCCTAATAGGAATTGCATACGTAACTTACCGCCTGCAGCTATCCGCGCCACAGCTAGTTACTCTTATACTTATAAAAAAGACAAATTTCCATTTTAAAAATTCATTTCGGCCGGCCGAAGGCCGGCCGCTCCACAGAAGCCTGACATCTTTGGAGCAACTTTTTACGGCGCATCTGGGAAAACTATAGAAATTTTTCTGCGATGAACTTTTGGCACTGAAACGACATGTACAAATGTGCTATCTTTTGAACCGTTAGTCGGAGCGCTTAGGTCCCGCTTGGAGGGCACTAGAGCTCGATTAGTAGATATCGAATAAAAAAAAAATTTCGAAATTCGGTGAAGTCTAAATACCGAAGTGCCTTGTCATTGGTTTTTATTTGGTCCGAAAACCAATTAATTGGTTTTTCGATTTTCTATATCTCGTGAACGGCGCGGCGGAATTGGATGGGACCTGGGGGGTATTAGGTAAGTGGCTATGGGGAATTTTTTGGGATGGGTCGTTTTGGTTCCACACTTGAGTGTGGCACCGAAATGGCCGGCTCAAAAATTCAACGCGTTATAACGCGTCTTTGAGAAGTGGTGGGTCTTAGGGCCTGGGATTGAAGTTGTAGGGTGGGATGTTGGGCAGTTATAAATAATTGACCACTAGAGTCTCGGGTGAACTTTTGGGGGTCATTTGGTCCAAAGTGTCAGAGTCTAAAAGTCGACTTTTTGTAACGTGAATTGAAACTCGATTTCGATAGCCAGATCGAAAGAGCGTCCCCTGGCGGTCAGAAAAAGGTATAATATGTTGGGGGTCCACTTGAGTCTCAAAAAGTTATAAGAGTTGTGGCAAAATGTCGTAAAACTTTATGAGACTCTAACGTCCCGGAGAAATTTTATAAAAAAATTCTGATGACGGATTCGTACTCAGCGCATGTCAGAGTACTATATAGGCCTATTTTGGGGTCAAAATTCCAAAATTTTTTTCTCACCCTCAGAACCAAAGGGGTACCCCTTTTGGGGAAAATTCGGGATTTTTTGGGGGACCATAACTTTTTTTGGGACAATGGAAATCGAATGGGGTTTGCTTTAAAAAATTAAGCAAAAAATTAGGTATTTAATCACCGAAGAAAATGTCGAAAAAAGTCGAAATTGAACCCGTAGGGGTCGAATTTCGAAAAACCCAAAATTTTTCGGTTTTTCGAAAAAATTTCGGGAATTTTGTCGGCGATTCGGGGCGTAGGTATTTTTCCTGTATAGAGCTTATTTTTCTCTATAGAATAAGCTTTTAAAATTTTTCAAAAAGGTCAACTTTGAAAAAGTTATGAATTTTTGAAAAATTCGATGATTTTCCCGGCCGAAATTTTCGGCCAAAAAAAATATTTTTCCCAAAATCGGAATAAATAGGCCAAATGTTATATCATTCGAAAGCCCTTACTGAGAGGAGTCTAAAAATATTTTTTGTAAAATTTTCTGACCATTCTGGCAAAAGTTAGAGAGGGTCGAAATTTCGGGGGTGGGTGGTACCATACCCAGTGGGGTACTGAAAGAGTGGTAATTAATTAAAAAGACTTACGTTATATTGTAGAGCAGCCTTGGATCCATCGAAAAATATATACTCTGTTTGGGGCGTCACTTGAGTCAGACCATGTTATGGACAAAAAAAGCTTATGTTCTGGGAGAAGCCCCCCAAAAATGGGGGCGAAGTCTCGAGTTTGAGAACTAGCCTCGATTCTCGACCTCGAGACCTCCATATTTCGACTCAGCTCGACGAGCCCGTTTGAACGAGTACCCACATGCCTATACCTGGAGCAACTTTGTACCTTTCGAGCCCTCGAGCTCGAGTCTCGAGCTCGACTCGAGCTCGAGACCTTCACAGATCGATTCAGAATCCCGAATAGGTCATTCTGGCAAAAAATGTCAAAATGGTAAATTTCAAAATGGTCAGGGCTCAAAATGGTCAAAATCTCAAAATGGTAACTCTAGGGCAGGGGAGTACTATGGGGGTATGGGACTATATAAGGAGGAGGATATACCCCATATTTTTCATTTCCAGTCATTTTTTCATTTCATTTATTTTTTTTAAAATATGCTCTCTAAAAAATAAAAAAATATTAAATTTAATTATCTAACCCAAAATATCTAATTTATTTATTCCCCTCCTCTCTCTCTCTCTCTCTTCTTGTATTCCCCTCTCATTCTTTTCTTCTCCCTCTCTCTTCTCCCTCCCCATTCTGGGGTTTCTTATAATAAAGAGAGCTTTCCCTAATCATTATGTAGTTAACCGGAGGAAGCAGGATGCGTGCTTCCGTTTGGTTGGCTAAATCATAATGTCTACTATTGTGTATTAAGTTACCAATACTCGAAGACATTATGGTTTTTTGGTACCTGTACTCAAAAATTAAAAAAAAAATAAAATTTTCGGGTTATAGTACAGGTACCTCAAAAAGGCCAACCATTCGGATATAATGCCGCAGAAGACCTGTGGAGTCTGGTGCTGCATAATGTGTGGGTTTTCATTACACATTAGTTAAACAGCTCATACGGGGCATTGCACTTAGCCTCGGAGCATTGCACGTTTACTAATGTATGCATTTATTGCATCATTTCTTAGCTACCTCAAGTGGCTCCTTCCAATTAGGGTCGGGAATGCGGTGTTGTCAAATCACCGAAGAGTAAAAAGCATGCCCCCAATATAAATTATTAGAAAAAATTATCTAAAACTTCAAAAATCCCAAATATATTAAACCTTTCCCCCTATAATGCATACTAGCCTACTGCGCGGATGCCAATACTGGTATGCATCATGCTTTGAACTCTAAGGTGGGCCTCATTCCCTTCTCTACACCGGTTGGAAGCCCAGGTAGACTCCGCTCCTTTCTTCTGTACCCAAATTTTCATCTTTTGGCATTCCAATCAGCTGGTACCCCCCAGTTGATGCCATCTGGTGACTTCTACCAAGGGCTGTACGCGGATATGTGACTTCTACCCAATCCTATCTTAAATACTTCGAGGGATTTTTACCAATTTTTGAATTTTTCTTCCCTTTCTGATTTTTAAATAAATTATAATATTTTCCCTATTATTTAAAACTATTTTACACAAGATTTTACTGAATAATCTAATTATTTAAATTAGTAATAAATTTTAAAAATTATAATAATACATTCTTTTACACTATTCACCTTTAAAAAGATTTTGGAACCTTCTATTATACCTGAGAAATTATTTAAATATATGAATTACTCAATATCTCTCATTTCCCTGGGTTCTTTTATTTTTTCATTTTATTTTTTCCTCCCTGAAGTCACATCGTCCAATGCGTACGGCATAAGCCTTGGTCAGAACCTTTTCCCTCACTCCAATCTTTGTTCAGAGTTCTATCAAACATGATTAACTTTTAAAATACTAAATAAAAAGAAATTTAAAATTAATTATATTTTTAAAACTTTTCTGTAAAAATGAAACAAAAATAATTTAAAACCTTAAACAAAATCATGTTTGTTAGAATAATGGTCATAGATTCGGCAGAACTGATTTATATTTCATACTATGTCGGTTTCGCTACTATTCTACGCAGAGTAATTTCTAGAACTTATTTTATTTTTGTTCTTCAATGTTTTTTATTTTTCCTGCGTAGATGTGTAGCGATGCTTGTCCCTTTCTCCCTCTTTATTTTTTTGCGTAATATTTTTGGGGCAGTAGACATTTTATTTTTGGCAGTAGATATTTTATTTTTGGGGCAATATGTATTTTTATTTTTTGGGCAGTAAATTTATTTTTTTTTTTGGGGCAGTAGAATTATTTTTATTTTTGGGGCAGTAGTTTTCTTTATTTTTGGGGCAGTAGAATTTTTTAAATTATCTTTCTTCATCTCTGTTTCTCTTCTTGCTAATATTTCTTCTATTCTTCTCCTCTTTCCTCACCTCACCTCTTTTTGCGTTTTTGAATCTATATTTTAGATATTTTGGGTTTAATAATTAAATTTTAGTCTCGAGCTCGACTCGAGTCTCGAGCTCGAGTCTCGAGCTCGACTCGAGCTCGAGACCTTCACAGATCGATTCAGAATCCCGAATAGGTCATTCTGGCAAAAAATGTCAAAATGGTAAATTTCAAAATGGTCAGGGCTCAAAATGGTCAAAATCTCAAAATGGTAACTCTAGGGCAGGGGAGTACTATGGGGGGTATGGGACTATATAAGGAGGAGGATATACCCCATATTTTTCATTTCCAGTCATTTTTTCATTTCATTTATTTTTTTTAAAATATGCTCTCTAAAAAATAAAAAAATATTAAATTTAATTATCTAACCCAAAATATCTAATTTATTTATTCCCCTCCTCTCTCTCTCTCTCTCTTCTTGTATTCCCCTCTCATTCTTTTCTTCTCCCTCTCTCTTCTCCCTCCCCATTCTGGGGTTTCTTATAATAAAGAGAGCGTTCCCCTAATCATTATGTAGTTAACCGGAGGAAGCAGGATGCGTGCTTCCGTTTGGTTGGCTAAATCATAATGTCTACTATTGTGTATTAAGTTACCAATACTCGAAGACATTATGGTTTTTTGGTACCTGTACTCAAAAATTAAAAAAAAAACAAAATTTTCGGGTTATAGTACAGGTACCTCAAAAAGGCCAACCATTCGGATATAATGCCGCAGAAGACCTGTGGAGTCTGGTGCTGCATAATGTGTGGGTTTTCATTACACATTAGTTAAACAGCTCATACGGGGCATTGCACTTAGCCTCGGAGCATTGCACGTTTACTAATGTATGCATTTATTGCATCATTTCTTAGCTACCTCAAGTGGCTCCTTCCAATTAGGGTCGGGAATGCGGTGTTGTCAAATCACCGAAGAGTAAAAAGCATGCCCCCAATATAAATTATTAGAAAAAATTATCTAAAACTTCAAAAATCCCAAATATATTAAACCTTTCCCCCTATAATGCATACTAGCCTACTGCGCGGATGCCAATACTGGTATGCATCATGCTTTGAACTCTAAGGTGGGCCTCATTCCCTTCTCTACACCGGTTGGAAGCCCAGGTAGACTCCGCTCCTTTCTTCTGTACCCAAATTTTCATCTTTTGGCATTCCAATCAGCTGGTACCCCCCAGTTGATGCCATCTGGTGACTTCTACCAAGGGCTGTACGCGGATATGTGACTTCTACCCAATCCTATCTTAAATACTTCGAGGGATTTTTACCAATTTTTGAATTTTTTCTTCCCTTTCTGATTTTTAAATAAATTATAATATTTTCCCTATTATTTAAAACTATTTTACACAAGATTTTACTGAATAATCTAATTATTTAAATTAGTAATAAATTTTAAAAATTATAATAATACATTCTTTTACACTATTCACCTTTAAAAAGATTTTGGAACCTTCTATTATACCTGAGAAATTATTTAAATATATGAATTACTCAATATCTCTCATTTCCCTGGGTTCTTTTATTTTTTCATTTTATTTTTTTCCTCCCTGAAGTCACATCGTCCAATGCGTACGGCATAAGCCTTGGTCAGAACCTTTTCCCTCACTCCAATCTTTGTTCAGAGTTCTATCAAACATGATTAACTTTTAAAATACTAAATAAAAGAAATTTAAAATTAATTATATTTTTAAAACTTTTCTGTAAAAATGAAACAAAAATAATTTAAAACCTTAAACAAAATCATGTTTGTTAGAATAATGGTCATAGATTCGGCAGAACTGATTTATATTTCATACTATGTCGGTTTCGCTACTATTCTACGCAGAGTAATTTCTAGAACTTATTTTATTTTTGTTCTTCAATGTTTTTTATTTTTCCTGCGTAGATGTGTAGCGATGCTTGTCCCTTTCTCCCTCTTTATTTTTTTGCGTAATATTTTTGGGGCAGTAGACATTTTATTTTTGGCAGTAGATATTTTATTTTTGGGGCAATATGTATTTTTATTTTTTGGGCAGTAAATTTATTTTTTTTTTTGGGGCAGTAGAATTATTTTTATTTTTGGGGCAGTAGTTTTCTTTATTTTTGGGGCAGTAGAATTTTTTAAATTATCTTTCTTCATCTCTGTTTCTCTTCTTGCTAATATTTCTTCTATTCTTCTCCTCTTTCCTCACCTCACCTCTTTTTGCGTTTTTGAATCTATATTTTAGATATTTTGGGTTTAATAATTAAATTTTAATATCTTTTAAAATTATGCCATCTAAAGATCGTCAAAAGCGTAAAAAAAATCGAGACCGCCGTTCGGCGGACTCTAACCCAAACTGCTCTCTTCAGAGCACTGATCAGGATGTCCAACCAGAGCATTCTGATCAGAATCTTGATCTGGGAACCCCAAACTGCTCTCTTCAGAGCAATATATTTGACAACCCGCTTCAGGGTGGTGAATCATCTTCTATTTCTTCTCTTCCTTCTTCTTCTCATCATCATTCTCTTCACTTTAATTTTGAAAATGTAAATATTAGTGACACACTTGACCTGGGTCCTCCTCATACTCCAACTACTCCCTTAACCCCTTTTTCCCTTACTTCCGAGGCCGTTGCGCCAAGGAAACAGAGAAAGACTAGAGAGTCCTCTGTTGACACTGAAAGTTTAATCTCCTCCCTTGATTCGGCCTCCATTTTTTCGTCACGGGGTTCCTCTCCATCAATTTCAGGCAAAAATAAGGGTGGTCGACCTAAGAAACAAACCCGAAAAAATGCAGGCCGAAAACCAAAAATTATTCCCCAGCAACCTCAGGTCCCTTTGGTTCCCAGTATTAATTTTGAAAATTTACCATTGCTTAATTTTGTGACCCAACAGACCAATGATCCAGGGGCAATTTGTAATCGGGCTTTCATGGCACTTCGTGATAATGAAAGGGCTCCCCTTCGTATAGAAACCCTCTGGAATAATTTAACAGAGTGGTTTGATGGCTCTGAAATCTATGGATTTCTCTGCTATCTGACCCGACATTGCCATAGATACACCGTAGTAGTTGACTCAAATGTCATTATCCCTGCTCCAATGAATAATAATGTCGAAGACATTCCAGAGGAGATTTTCGTAGACCGGTGCTATGGTTTTATCCCAGGCCAAGTGCCTGAGATAATCCTTTTCCCCATTGCCTTCCCAAATCATTGGACCTTAGTGGTTTGGGATGCCTCTGATAATAGAGGATTTTTTATCGATTCCCTTTCTTCCCCCCTTCAATCACGTTTGCATGGTGATGAAAGGATTCCTATTATTACATCTTTCATTAATCGTATGACTAATATTCCTATTGATAATATTCATATTAATGACTACCCCTTTAATTCATATACCCGCCAAAATGATGGGAACAGTTGTGGGTACTTTACCTGTTTATATGCCGAAGCATGGCTTTTTAACAATCGTAATCTTCTTTTTAATAATCTTAATATTAATACCGAAAAACGTAGAATACTTTGGCACGTTAATAACCTTTTTAATGGGGATAATTTTGAGTACCACTTTCGCCTACCACATGTCATCGAACATGTAGCCCCCCCTCAACATGTCATCGAACATGTAATCCCCGACGAAGGTGTAGTTGTACCCAACTACCCCTTTGTGTTCTTAGAACCCGACCCTCCCTCCAAAAATTTGCGCCGTTCCGAGCGTATTAAGTCAAAGAAGGATGCTACACCAGCAAATTCTTCCCTTACTTCCCCACCACCTTCCTCCTTATCCAACCCGATTACCAGTCGTTGTACTCGTAATCACCCCTTATGGCCCTGTGCTGATGTTCGATCCCAGCATACGACAGATTATTATGACTCGGGCAACCTCGGGGATTCTATTTGTAATTATTGTTGGGCTTTACTATTTAATTCTGAAGTTAATAAGGAGCATAAAAATAAATTTAAACGGGTTACCTCCTCCTTCTGTTGTAAATGTGGTAAAGTTACCCTCCCAGCCTACACTGAACATCCCCCATTATTAAAAAACTTATTAAGATCTGATACCCCTCAATCTAAGGAATTTCTTAAGAATGAAAATATTTATAATAGTTTATTAGCCTTTGCCTCTATTTCCGTTGGGCACCAGGACTCCTCCCACCATGGTAGTGTCTGTTTTATGTTAAATGGAGAGTTTTCTCGCCGTATTAGTTCAATGTTCCCGGGCCCTTTAACTCCTTCCTTTTCCCAATTGTATATTCTGGATGCAAATGAAGCTCTGGATATACGCACCAAAAATACTCAATATGGGGGTGACCGTGTAAACAAGAAAACTCTCCAGGACTTAGACACCCTCCTTAGGACCACCCACCCCTTTGCCAGAAATTATATAAACTTTCATACTCAGTATGAAAGGATCCTGCAACAGGATGGCCCCGATGCTGTAAGCAAATTTCGGTTTACTCTTTTGGAGGAACGAAATGTCCCTGCCCCTATTAGAGATCGCACAGCGCATCCTCGTCAAGTAAATTTACCTGACGAGAAGGCGATGTTTTCTATCTGGACAGAGTCCACTGACCCCCATTATTAAAAGGCGTTTATATTACTGATCTACAAGGATCTTTATTTGAAATTAAACCTTATAACCCAATAGTAGACACTCTTACTTATCCTCTTTTATTTCCCAATGGCGATGATGGGTTCCATGAAAAATTTCCTTTTAATACTAATAAAATTCCTCCCAAGTCAGTTAAGAACCACTCGGAGGATTCAGGATCCGATGATGAGCTTGAAGAAACACCTACCTCCAAAAAATACATCTCCTTCCGCGATTATATTCGCTATCGTCTTGCTATTCGCAAGGACGAGCCCCTGCACAACATTTGGAGTGCAGGTGGTGGCCTCTCACAAAAATTCACTCTTGACTATGCGGCACGAATTGATGCTCAAGTAGCAAGTTTTTTACGCCAGCCCCAATTTAACCTTCTTAAGACTATCCCCCCAACTATTCTTAAACATTTGGCTAATGACGGAAGACTGAAATCAGTCGACGACATTACCAGTGTAGTATTCTTTCGTAAATATCATCCTGGGACCCGGCCCTACTTCCAAGACATGTTTTACGATGCTACAACAATTATGTCTCGCACGAGACGAAAGGGTTGTGCATCGTTCATGTTGACTTTCACCTCTAATCCCAACTGGCCCGAAATTAAACGTAATTTCCTCCATAAAAACCAAAAATTAGTTGACCGATTTGATGTAATGTGTAGAGTCTATGAAGATAAGAAACGGAAATTAACTGACCTTATTAATAATAAAAATATTTTGGGGAAAATACTCGGTTCTGCCCAAAGCCGTGAATTTCAAAAAAGGATCGGCGGCCCTCATCTTCATAGAGTCTACACAACTGACTTAGAAGCCACCCCCGAAAATATTTCTAATATAATCTGGGCCCACATTCCTCCCAACCCACCCGATTCAGATACTTCTGATTGGGCGAACTTTCTTCGGAAAGTTCGTGACCTCCTTCCTAAATTCCAAGTCCACGACTGTGGTTCTCACTGCAGAGGGCATGATGGGCGATGTATGAAGCATTTCCCAAAGGCTTTCTGCAGGCAGACCATTATCCACGCAAATCGGCCCGCGGAATATTATCGTCCCAGTCCTGAAGATGGTGGTGAAGTCCTTAGTGTTCCACGCGGACGAGCCGTCATCAAATACGATAATTCTCGTATTGTCCCGTATAATCCTTTCATAATGGTAATGTTCCAGTCCCACCATAACTTAGAACTTGCCTACGGTCAAACCGATAACCTTAAATATGCCCTAAAGTACCCCTTCAAAGGCCCAAGTTTTTCTTATATTAAAAATACCGCCGGCACCATTAATATAGATGAACCCGCCCAATATGCTAAGATGCTTTATCGTAGTCCAGCTGAGGCATTTTCCAGAATTCAGTCTTATAAATATGCTGACCTTTCCCATGCAGTAATCCCCTCTCAATTCACCTGCCTGGTAACCAACCCGTTTTCATGACTCCCGCTTCCCGTAATCAAATAATAGCTGATGTTGGCCAGGGTAAATACCCGGAATCCAAATTAACTGCTTATTGGAAATTATGGGCTAAGGATAACAATGTTAAAAATATTCTATTTGAAAATCTCCCCGAAACATATGCCTTTCATGACGATACTAAAACTTGGGAACCCCGTAAATATAAAACTGTAAAAGGTCAGCCTGTTTTAGGGCGTATTTATACTGTTTCCCCCCGTGCGGACCCGGAAAAATTCGCCCTATATGTTCTTACTAAACACTTCCCTGGGGACCCCGACCACTTATTAACTGTGAACGGTATTAAGTACACCACTTTTGCCGAAGCAGCCCGACAACGCGGCCTCTTTGAAGATAGTTCCGTTTGGGAGCGAACTTTAAGAGAGGGTTCTTATTCCTTAACTCCTTCCCAAATGCGCCAACTTTTCGTAAATATTCTTGTCTTCAGTTCCACAGATGATTGCGTCATAGATGCTCTGCATTTGTGGAATATGTTCATAGATCATTTCTTTGACCGACGTTGTACCGAAGATCAACGTCCTATTCGTATTGACCGGGCTCTGGCTATAATTGAAAGATATTTGCTTGCTAATGGCAAGTCAATGTCTGATTATGGTCTCCCACTTCCACATAATTCCCTCACTGACGACCCTGATACAGCTGTTGACCAGTTTTTCTTCCCCCAACATATAAATGATGATGATACCGACGCAACTGCCGATACATCGTCATTAGTCAGTGCCACCCTTAACCCCGAACAAAATAATTTCTTTGATTTAATTGTTAATTCCATAAGAGATCCTAATTCCGCAAAACTTTATTTCTTATCTGGGGATGGGGGAACCGGGAAAACTTTCTTATTAAACTATTTACTCTTCCATTTAAGGCGGTTAGGTCACAAAGTCCTTGCAACAGCATCGACTGGGATCGCCGCTACAAAGTTTTATGCCGGTGGCATGACTTTGCACTCCGCCTTCCGTTTTGGAATTAACCATCGTCCAGGTCAAATCCCCCAAATCCAATTCGGAAGCTATTTTGGCCGCCGAATAATCGAAAGCGATGTTGTCATCATTGATGAAATAACATTGCTGGAGATGACATTATTAGAAAATGTCGACCTTTTATGCCGGACTATGGTTCCTTCCAAAAGGGATATTCCCTTTGCTGGTAAAGTGGTAATCCTTTCTGGAGATTGGAAACAGTCACTCCCAGTAGTTAAAAATTGCTCCATTCCTGAAATGGCAGTACCCGTTTGTATTCAAAGTTCTTATCTTTATAAAATGTTTCTTAAAACCCGATTAATGCAAAATATGAGACTCCAACCCTCCGAGATTCAATTTAAAGAATGGCTTTATAATTTGGGTATTAATACCTCCGGGGATAAAATTGCCCTCCCTAAATCAATGATGGTAGAGACTCGTGATGAGTTAATATCTTTCGTCTTTGATCAAGGGTTTACTATTCATAGTAGTCAACTTCTTACAAGATTAATGCTTGCCCCTACTAACAGATCCGTGGACCTTAATAATGACCTTATCCTTGCCTCCTTCAATAGTCAATCCCGAGACTATTATTCAGTAGACAGAAGTCTCACTGATGACCCGTTAGATCCATATGCCGCCCAGCAAGATGTTTCTTATATTAATAACTTAACCCCGTCCGGTCTCCCCGCCCACCACTTACACCTCAAAGTTGGTTCTGTAATTGTCCTCCTTATTAACCTTAACACAAGCAAAGGCTTGTGTAACGGTACCCGCCTAAAAATTATTGCACTTCGCGATCATTTAATAGAAGCCGAAACCATTTACGGCGTAAACCAAGGGGTAACTGTTGGGCTCTCCCGCGTCCGAATGCAACACCAGGACCCAGAACCAGATGGGGTTAGCTTCGTGCGCCTCCAATTCCCTGTCCGGACAGCCTTCTGCATGACTATCACAAAGGCCCAAGGCCAGACATGCGAAAGGTTGGGCATAGATTTCTCAGATGAACCCTTTGCCCACGGACAGCTTTATACCGCCCTCTCCCGGTGTACCAATAGTAATTTCATAAGAGTTTTTGCCCCCAACAAACCTAAGGATAATGATGGGAACACCCTTATCACAAATGTTGTAGCCCGTGGTCTACAGTTTGACTAAGTCAAATTGCAGAACCCTTCTTATTATTGTAAATTCCCCCTGAGATAGGTTTTTCTTATTATTTCCTCCCCATTTACAGCCCAGTGAGGAGTATATGGTTCACTGTGACCACCGTGCACCTCCACGCGGTGTACTCTGGACGTTTTTGTAACAAAAAACGACTGAGCACGGTTAAAAACAGAAAAAATCTTGTGTTCCTCCACATATTCTGTGGAGGACTGAAAATTTTTGGCCTCTAACTTTGAGGAAAAATTTTTTTAAAATAAACCCGCAACGGATTCGTTATCCCCGTCTATTATAACCTATTATGGCCAAAAATTAGAAAATTTTCTCGAAAAAAAATTTCCAAAAATTTTTCAAAGGGGTACCCCTTATGAAATAATTCTGAAAAATTTAGATCGGCCATAACTCTGTGAGTTTTAGTCCAATTTAAGCGAACTCAAAACTATTAAATAGAGAAAAAAATTAGAAATTTTTCAATACAAAAAAATTTCCGAAAAACTTAAAGTTTGGGGGTCTTAGGGTTGATTATTTGAAAAATCTAAAATTTTTGGTTTTTTCAAAATTTAAAGAGGTATAATTAGTCGAGGTTTCTGATTATATTTTTAATAAATAAAGACTGAGTTTATACACATGATAAACTTTAAATTATTCCAAAATCCATACAACAAACGAAGTTATGATTTTTTGAAAAATTTTTTGAAAAAATCCAACAAAATTTTTGACCAGAATCTTGAACTCTACAAAAAATTTTTAAAGCTGGCCATATGATATATCAAATGAAAGCTCTTGATGAGCTTAGACTAAAAATAAAATCAGAAAAAATTTCTGACCATTTTGTACAAAGTTATGAGTGACCAAATCTTGGGTCTCCACAACTTCAGGCCAAAAGTGAAAATTTTTTGCCTCTAACTTGGAGGAAAAATTTTTTTAAAATAAACCCGCAACGGATTCGTTATCCCCGTCTATTATAACCTATTATGGCCAAAAATTAGAAAATTTTCTCGAAAAAAAATTTCCAAAAATTTTTCAAAGGGGTACCCCTTATGAAATAATTCTGAAAAATTTAGATCGGCCATAACTCTGTGAGTTTTAGTCCGATTTAAGCGAACTCAAAACTATTAAATAGAGAAAAAAATTAGAAATTTTTCAATACAAAAAAATTTCCGAAAAACTTAAAGTTTGGGGGTCTTAGGGTTGATTTTTTGAAAAATCTAAAATTTTTGGTTTTTTCAAAATATAAAAGGGTACAAACATTGGATGTTTTTGTTTATATTTTTATTAAATAGAGACTGAGTTTATACACACGTTAAAACTTCAAACTGTTCCAAAATACCTACATCTAACAAAGTTATGATTTTTTAAAAATTTTTTGGAAAATTTTGACCAAAATTTTTGGCCGAAAACTTTAACTTTTCAAAAAATTTTAAAAGGTGGGCAAATGATATATCAAATGAAAGCTCTCAGTGAGCTGAGTCTAAAAATAATATCAGAAAAAATTTCTGACCATTTTGTAAAAAGTTATGTCTGCCCAAAATTCACACCCCAGCCAATAAACATTCTAGCAGCGCGCGAAGCGCGCCCCAAAGCCGATAGGCTTTCCAACGGGCACCCCAAATTTTACCGCCAGAGTATCCTAATAGGAATTGCATACGTAACTTACCGCCTGCAGCTATCCGCGCCACAGCTAGTTAAATAATTTATAAAATAAAATTTAAAAAAATACATTAGGGATGGGGGAGATGGAGAAGTGAAGGGGGGGAGATGGGTGGGGGGGGCGGTGAAAAGCTAAATCGATTTGGCAGTCAGGGATGTGATAATAGCCAGTCAGTGAATAAATTAAAAAAAATTTTTTATTGAATTTTTTATTGTCTTGAATATATTTTATTTGTCTGTAAAGTGTCAATTATTGTACATGTATAAGAAGGGCCATAATAGAATATTGAAATTTAATATTGATTTTCAAAAACTATTTTTTATTCAAAATTAAAAACTTAAAAATTGACTAAAATAAAGTTTTTCTGTTAGAATTAATAGATTGTTATTATCGTGGAAACTTCAACGGATTGACCTTAGTCAGCATTACAAGTTTTTTCCAGATCTTTGGTGGATGATCATAAGATAAATTAACAGGAATTGTGGCGCTGAAAAATGAATAGTATTTTCCATTTTCGCTGTTAGGTCTGATTAAATTTGAAAATGCGTGTTCAGATTAAAGATTCCAAAAAGTCGGAATCTCTAAATATATTAAATAATATGATGAAATAACTATTGTAAACATGTATACGTAAAATAAAAATTATTTTAAAAGTCTTTCATCAAATTATGCACTTTTATCTAATATTAACAAATACCTAATGGAAAACATTAAGGAAATTTTAAAATACTTTCACATATTTTTTAATACATATTAAACTCAATCACCAGACTTCCTTTAAAAATTTTGAAATTAAAAATTCAAGCAAATTAAAAGTGCAAGTATTTCCCGCAAAATATTTTTTAAAGTGGGGAATTGAGGAAGGAGTCCACCCCAGAGTATCGACACCCAAAGTATCGACACCCAGAGTATCGACACCCAAAGTATCGAATGACCCAAAGTCTTCTGATGTGCACCTTGAAGTGTTTGGTGCACATCTTTTGATCTTTCTATTATATTTAGTTATTCCTTAATAATTTTTTAAAAATATTTTCTATTTTTATTACTAGTAAAAATATTGTAATATGTAGAATAAAAGGATATTTATTTTTCATTTTTAATTAATTAAAAATGTGAATATCACAATAATATATTTAATTAATTAAATTCCTCCTTTTTATCTTATTTTCTTTCATTTAAACATTCTTATTTGGTCCTTCACCTTCTCCAACACGGCGAGGGTGATGTTCAAATGGAGGTTTACACGGAGGTAATCCAATAGGACGTGGAGACGACTGATCCATATCATCATGTTTTTCAGTACAATTGGGCAATGTGTCCATAGAAAAGTTTCTTTTACCTCCGTCCATAATTATTTCATCTGATTTTTCACGACTTTTAGCCAGAATCAAAGCAGGTAATATTAACGAAAGTAAAATAATTTTTGTTGAGAAAATCATTTAAAAATATTTTTTTGAGAATAAAATTTATTAAATTAAAAATGTTTTTAAAATAATGAAAATTTGGGAGGTTTTTATTTGCCAAAAAATTCTTTTTTAATTTAATAAATTGAGAAATGGGCGGGTAGAGGAAGATTATCTTTAAATAATTTTGGAGATAAAATAAATTGGAAAGAATGGGAAGTTTTTAATAAAAACTTTTTTTAATTGGGAGATAAATATTAAATAACAGATACCTATATAAATTCTAACAATATTTTAATAGATTTAATGACGATAAATAATAGATAATTATTTTTTAAAATTTGTTTTTAATCCGATTAAATTTATTTAGTGAAGATAAATATATCTGTTTACAGCCTAATCAAGGAAATACTATTTTTGGGTTTTAAAAAAATTTCAAAATAGGTAATTAAAATAATATTTAAAAATGAAAAAATTTTTAATAAAATTATTTAAATTAAAGATAGAATATATTGAATAATAAATAAATAAATAAATTAATTATTAATGGTTCGAGCAACCAAACGACAATTATAATGAATGGGAGCAACAGTAAGACCACGTCTTTTTTCGCTTGAAGGAGGATTAAGTGGATCTACAGGGAGAACCTAAAATTAAAAAAAATTGTTTAAAAATTCTATAAATTTAAATACTTCAAAATGACTGAAGAAGTTTGAGGCAAAAAGAAATATTTCCATTCTGGCCAGAGATTCTCCCATACAAATTCTTTAATTAATTTAAATTTAATTATTTAAATCTTTAATTTTTTGATCAGTCTGGCTCATCTTGTAAATACAACCCTTGGGGATGAAACATGTGTCTAAAGAAGTTATTAAATAAATAGATAATGAGATATAGATAAGATAAATATTAAAGATAAATTATTCGAAGTGAAGAAGTATTACTTTTTGTTTTGCTATTAAGGTGTACTATTTCCAAAAATATATTTTGTAAAATGGGACTGTATTTAAAAAGTTTTAAATAATTTATTAAGTATACCTTTTACCAATACCAAACGGAATTAATTGCTGTTGTGTACTCGTTACAACAAAAGAAAATTTGACAAACAGTCAAAATATTTATTAAGTCAAATCAATATAAATTAAAGGTGGAAGAATAAAGCACTAAATAAATTACGAGTGAACAGAGAACTGAACGAATGTAAATGAACGAATATGGGGTATTTGGGAACAGCTTAAATAGAGGGAAATGAGGAGTGGAAAATAGGCGGGAAAATAAATATAACATAATGCCAATGTATGAATTGTCATTTATATTTGAATGTCTATCTTCCCAACATCTCCCTTCTTGAGATAAAGCTTCCCTCCGGTGTTTATTCATATCGCTTCTTAACAGGATCAGGGTCAAGGCGATTGATCGGTCTTCGGTTTCGCTGTGGTCTTCCTTTGGGACTCAAATTTTTCGGGCTTTCGGGCCGTGGAGAAATTTGACGAATTTGTTCAGGTGTCCTAGCTGGTGTTCGACGATCTTGAGTCGTTTCTACATCCTTCGGAGTGTCCATCTCAATTGGGTGTCGCTTCCTCAATTGATTTACATGCCGGTGGACGTCTCGTCCAATAGCTGGGACTTTCACACTATAAGTCGGTGAATTCTTGACTTGCTCAATTATGGTTCCGCTAAGCCATTCCGTTTTGTTCAGGCGGTAATTGAGAAGGTAAACTGGTTCTCTTGGTCTAAATTTACTTAATTTAGAGCCATGCTTAGTGTTGAATTGTTTTGACATTTTCTGTTGGTGCGCCTGCTGAAATTTCTTAAACTTTTCTTTATCAATATTTGAAGAAATCCTTTGTCCTTCGGGGTGAACAAGATTAATCTTTGTTCGCATGTGGCGACCTAAAAATAGTTCATCTGGGGAGTGACCATTAAGTGAAGCGTGAGGAGTAGTCCGATAAGCCAGTAATGTTTCTTCAATCCAATTTTTCTTTTGGCCACACTTTTTCATTGACCTTTTGAAAGTGTCAACAAATCTTTCGACCTGTCCGTTGGACATGGGATGGTATGGAGGTGTAAAAGTGTGCTTGATTCCAAATTCTTTGCAGAATGATGCAAATTCGCTGGATCGAAATTGACGTCCATTGTCAGAAACAATTTCTTTGGGGATTCCAAGGCGATATACAATTGATTGCAGAACTTCAACTGTATCTTTAGCCGTAATTGGATGCATTTTACAAACTTCAGGCCATTTTGAAAATGAGTCAACGAATAGCAAATAAGTGTATCCGTCTGAGCAGGGGCCTGCGAAGTCTACATGAACTCTTTCAAATACTTCGTTTGGAGCAAGCCAGGGTGTCAACAATGTTTTTGCTGGGGTTTTGGAAGCTCCTTGACATTGTTCACATTGATGAACAAGCTTTTCAATTTCCTTTCCAATTCCGGGCCAATAGACATGTTCCTTTGCTATTGACTTCATTCGCACAATTCCTGGATGTGCAATGTGTAGAGTTTTAAGGATACGGGATTGCAATGATTTTGGAATGATCATTCGTTGACCATAAATCAAACATCCTTCAATTTCAGAAATTGCATCTCTTTTTGGGTGAAATGCTGCAAGCTGCTGGTCTTCATTCTTGCGTGGCCAACCTTGGTCTAGGCATTTCTTAACCGCTGACAGGATTGGGTCCTTGTCGGTTTCTTCAGCAATTTCAGTTGCCATGACTGGGAGTGGTTCAAGAACAGAATTAAAAATAGAATTTATGTAACATTCAGTGTCGGTGCTGATGTTAGCAATTAAAATGTCTTCTGTTGGCCTTGGATACTCGTCGATTAGTCGTGACAAAACATCAGCTTGTCCAAAAGATTTTGTATTGATATACTGGATATCAAAATCATAATTCGTGAGGATCAGTGCCCAACGTTGCAATCAGCTTGCAGAATAAATTGGGATTCCGTTCTTTGATCCGAATATTGCGACAAGCGGTTTGTGGTCGGTTTGCAGTGTGAACTTTCGACCATAAAGCATGCGGTGAAATTTCTGTACAGCAAATATGAGGGCGAGAGCCTCCTTTTCTATTTGACTGTAATTTCGTTGAGCCGCAGTTAGGGTACATGATGCATGTTCAATGACTTTTTCAGTTTTGTCGGGGAAAACATGACTGATGGTTGCACCAATTCCATCTTTTGAAGCATCTGCTGCTACGATTATTGGAAGTTTGGGATCGTAGTGGGTCAGCAATAAATCAGAAAGCATTATTTCTTTTGCTCTTTCAAATGCTTTTTGGTGGGTTTCGGTCCACTTCCATTCAATTTCCTTTTTAAGCAGCTCGTCAAGAGGTGATCTGATTTCACGCATTTTCTTGATAAACCTTCCATAGTAAGTTAGAGCTCCTAAAAATGAACGAAGTGTACTTTTGTCGTGTGGTGCTGGCATGTTTCGGATGGCCTCAGATCGACCTGGGTCCGGTTTGATGCCTTCTGGTGAAACAACATGGCCAAGAAATAAAAGCTTTTCTTGAAGAAAATCGCATTTTTCCAGTTGCAATTTTAATCCATAATCTTGAATTCTTTTCAGCAGTAATTTCAGAGTTTTTGTATGGTCTTTGGATGTTTTTGATGCTATGACAATATCATCAAGGTAACCAAAAACTCCTGAAATTCCAGAAATCAGTTGATCGATTAAGTGCTGAAAAATTGAAGGTGCCGACTTCACTCCAAATGGAAGTCGTTGGCATTGAAATAAGCCTCTGTGTGTGTTAATAGCACATAATTTCTTAGATTCCTCATCAAGTTCCATCTGAAGATAAGCGTCGCGTAAGTCAAGACGCGAAAAGAATTTGGCACCGTTTAATGCCATATAAATATCTTCAGGACGAGGTAATGGGTGCCTGTTTAATTCTAATGCATTGTTTAAGCCAGTAGAAAAATCAATGCAAATTCGTGTTTTGCCATTTTTCTTCTTGACGGCTAGAACTGGAGCTGCCCAATGACTAAAGTTGATTGGCTTTATTGCTCCAATTTCTACTAATCTGTCGAGTTCAGCATTAACTGCAGGTAAAGCACCATATGGAACTGGTCTTGCCTTACAAAATGTTGGTGTGGCTCCGTGTTTGAGATACAAGTGAGCTTTGAACTTCTTAACATGACCTAATTCTTTGCCAAAAACATCAGAGAAGTTTGTTTGCAGAGAATTGATTAGTGAATTCTTATCGGTGATTGGCAAATTTGCAGAAATAGATTGAAGGTGACAGGGCTTCATGATCTCTTTTGGGATTACTTCCAGTTCTTTAATCCACGGAATACCCATTAGATCGTGTTTAACTGCTTGACTAACATAGGCAGTTAATTCAATAGGTGTGCTATTGTTGTATGAAACCATACAATCGAATTTGCCTTCGGTTGCAAATGATTGTCCGTTGCAGTTCATGGTTTCAATATCGGCGGAAAACAATGTTGGTTTTCCAAGCTTATTCCATAATTGTGTCGTGATCAAGGTGGCTTGAGCGCCAGTGTCAACATTCATACGATGTGAAGATCCATTAATGTTAACATTTACTTTCCACCATTCACCTTGGTTGTTGATGGTGAAGAAGCTTTTGACAGGTTTTTGCACAATACTGATTGAATTAGCAGTGTATGTGCTTCGACAAACCTTAGCTATGTGACCTTTCTTCTTGCACTTGTTGCAAGTCACATCTTTGAATCGGCAATCGTTGCGCCAATGATCGGTTCGGCCGCAAGATGCACAAGCATGTGTAGGTTTTCCACGAGGTTGTGAAGTTTGTGTTAGCTTTGGTTCTGCCTTAGCAAAGTGCCGTACAAACTTTTGGTTTTGTTTGCCTCCTTTATCTTTCAAATGCTGTGGCTTAGCACGGATGGCATTGGTGTCGGCTCGTGGATTGTTCAGTGATAAAGCGCTTTCCTTCACGAGCTGATAAGCTCGACATTCTTCCGCTAATTCTTTCAAGTTGATGGACTTTTTCTTTACTCTGGCATCTTCCAGAATTTGGAGACATTTCTGTCGAATGTCGTGAGCATCATCGCGCAAAGCAATGATGAAGATGAGGCACTTAAGGTCTTCCTTAGTGAGTGCCATGTTAGCATTTTCGCATGCTGCATTAATCTGTCCAATCAATGAATCGATGTCTTGGTTTGGCTGCTGTTTAATCTTGAGACACTCAAAGCGTCTTACAAATAATGAACGTGTATCGGCGAAAAGAAGTTTCAGATTCTTAACCGTATCATTAAATGTAATGATATCGGGCGTGTCGGGAGCTACGCTGTTGCTGTATTTGGCGTATTCTTCCTCTCCCAATTTTCCAACCAACAGCCTAACCTTTGAAGCATCTGGGAGGTCCTTCCCATCATCGTTTATCAAGGTACCAAACCTTTTAAACCAGCTTTCAAATGTCGATCCGTTTTCGGGATCATAATTAAATGTAGTGATGCGTCCACTTAAAGCAGAAGCTAGTGTGGCATTGTTAGCTGTGGAGGTAGTCTGGGCTTGTTGCTTGAGGACTGCTTCTAAAACTTGTTGTAATTGCTTGGCGTCCATTTTTATTGATTGATTAAACTCCACCAAGGAGAATTGTTTTTGCTTTCAAAGCGAACAATTTTTTTTTGTCGATAATTTGAGAAAAACTCCGTCTCGGAGAAATTGTCTAAACCGCCTAGGTTAACAATTTTTTTGAAGATTTCAGAAAAACTCCGTCTCGGAGAAATTGTATAAGCCGCCTAGGCCAACAATTTTTTTGTCGATTTGTTGAAAAATTTACTACCGCCAAGGTAAGTAAATTTAATTGATTGGCCGAGTCGGGTTGCGCCAATAAAAAATTCCAAATTTGTCGAGTCGAATAGGTCAAAATAAATTGCAAATTTGACGAAGCGAAATTTGTCGATAATTAGAAGTCGACCAGAATAAATAAAATGAAATTCCAAATAAGTAGTCGAAGAGGTCGAATAAATTAAGTAGAATTTCAATAAAATACTTCAGTCAAATTAAGTAAGTCGACCGCGCCAATTTTGTTGTGTACTCGTTACAACAAAAGAAAATTTGACAAACAGTCAAAATATTTATTAAGTCAAATCAATATAAATTAAAGGTGGAAGAATAAAGCACTAAATAAATTACGAGTGAACAGAGAACTGAACGAATGTAAATGAACGAATATGGGGTATTTGGGAACAGCTTAAATAGAGGGAAATGAGGAGTGGAAAATAGGCGGGAAAATAAATATAACATAATGCCAATGTATGAATTGTCATTTATATTTGAATGTCTATCTTCCCAACAATTGCTCTACACGTTTTAACATGCCCTGATCATCTAGAAATCGTTCAGGCTCAAATCTATAAGGACGTGGAAATATCTTAAATTTTTATATAAAAATTTTAATAAATAAATTCTCTGAACTTTTTCGTCAAAAAGAACACAACAAATTTGTGGAACTATTGGAGTGCCTTTTTTAAGATTAAATTTATTTAATATATTTGCATCACTCATTGTACGATGGGCAAGATTTATTGGAAGTAAATTTGCCGAGCGTTGAGTTTCCTTAATTTTCAAATAATTTTTAAAGTTTTTAAAAATAGTCTAAAATAAGTAAATTAAAGTAAAATAATGTAAAGCATATATCTATTAATTTCCTAAGGCTGAGCAGTAGGCGGCGTGGTGTAATGGCTAACACATCAGTCCGGTCTACTGAAGATGCTGGTTCGCTCCCAGCCGCCGAATAACCTTTTGCTCTAGCTAAAGGAGAGAAATAGCTATCGCCCAGCTGCTTTACTATAACAATATCAATCCTCGAAAACATATTTTTTGTTAAAATTTATTTTTAATCCTTACATTTATAACGGCATTTAAATAAGGTAATTTAGTTCTATCAGTCATTGTAAAATAAGCATCAAAACCATTTATAATTTTTTCTTCTCTTAAATTGTCCAATTCTTTATGCAATTTCTTCTGAACTCGCTGATCTAGTAACAAATATAAAACTAGAAACCCAAGTGTTTTTGCTGTTGTTTCCTGCCCAGCAATGAATAAATCAAATGAAAAAGGTGCCAAATTTTTCAAACTTTAAAATTAAATATTAGTGAGAGGGAATGTAATTTAATTTTTTAGCCCAAAGTTCCCGAAAACGAAATTTCTGCGGCACTCACTCAAAGTTTTCCTTTTTCTCTTCAGACCAATTAGCATTTTTTGCTTCTTCTGATTGTTTTAAAAAATAATCGAGTAAATCCTTTGGTTCTTCATTTTCTCCAAATTTCATTTTATTAATTCTTTCATAAACTATTCTATTTATATAATTAAAAACTTTTTCTATATTATCATCCAATAATTTAAATGTTTTTGAAAAGACCGGTAAATAACGTAAACGAGGCATAGATAATAACATTCGGCCAGTAATGCTTGACAATAATTCTAGTTCATTATCCATAATATTTTTTAATTCATAAAATTCGTTTATTTGCTCCTAAAATTAAATCGAATAATAAAAATCTTTAAAAGAAAAATAACATCTTCAAAAGCATAACCAAAGAGAAGACGATTAATTGTTGAGCCAACAATTCTGTCAATATATTTTTGTAAATTAATTTCTCCGGTAATGTTTGTTTTTAATTCTCCTTTTAATTTCTCGATAAAATTCTCTAAATCTTTAATTAATTTATTTTCAAGTTCATTCTTTCCAACACCCAAATTTCGCATAGATTGAAGGCCAAAACGACGAATAGTTTTCCATTGTTCTCCTTCCATTCGTGTTACCCCTCCTTTTAGGTTTTTGGCAGCTATTTTTAAATAATTTAATTTTTTCTCTTTATTATTGTAATAATTTTGTTTTATTTTTTACTTTATGGAATTGGCTATTTTTCTTTTTACCTGATAAGAGTCTAGCAAAAGTCGAATTTTCGAACTCCTAAACTTCCCTATATAAAAAGGTTTATTCAAATTTCCTTCCCAAAAATACCTAAATATTATTACAAACAAACCTCTAAATTCCTGAAACAAATCTACCAAAAAGTGCCTTCCAGCATAAATATCCCCTTCTTTAACAAACAAATCACGAATTAATTCGTAATCAGTAACCATAACTATAGGTACTTCACCCATCCAAATTGTGTAAACCGGCCCGAATTCCTTTGCCCAAATTTGAAATTGTTCATAAATTAATCTACATAAGTCTCTTAAGATTAAAATAATAATTAGGTATTTTAACCTATCCATTGCAAAAGCATTTCCAAAAATTGGTAAAGGTGTTGGTCCTGGGGGTAGATTACGACGTTTCCAAATAAAATTCCAAAATGATAATATTATTAAAAATAAAAGAATTAAAAATAAAAACATTGTTTCCTTTATTTATTTTTAAATTAAATATTAAATATATACCTATTATGTATACTTGTATTAAGGTCCCGGTTCTAACTTATTTATTTTATCTTTATTTTTCTCTCAAACTCTAATTGAGGTTTCTTAATTAATTTTCTACTATTAACTCATTTAATGGGCACAATCTTTCAATAAAAAATTTACTTTCGATTACTAAAGATTAGTTCAATACAACGTTCAGTTCAAATTAAGGATGGAACGTAAATTTAATGAGAAATACATATAATATATGGATATAATATACATACATATAATATATGTATGTAGGCGGAAGTTTAATATATAAGTAAAATGGAAAGACAGTTGTAAAAGTTTATTTAAAGTTTAAATGTTTAGATAAGGAATGTTTTAAGGGAACGGTTTGAATGTTTTAGATAAAAGGGAAACAGATGATTATGGGGAATATTTTAAATTTAATAAAGAATTATTTAAAGGGTTTACAACAGAAAAAGAATATTTAAAATAAATTGAAAGGAATATTTAAATTTTGTTTTTGGGGGAATAGGAAAAACAACATCATTTAAGAATAAACAAAATATGTATCAAAGTAGAATCCAACAACTTGGAATGTTTTTAAATAATTGATAAGAAGTCTATAAATATGTACTATTTATTTATCAATTGTAGTTTAGTTAATATGAACATATGAATTATTTTACATAAAATTATTATTAAGGTATGGAAAATTTAAATATAATATTAAATATTTAGTTGAATTTTAATTACCTATGTTTATGTTAATGTTAAGATAAAATTTATCAAATTTCGTTATTTATTGTTTTGATTGTTTAACTTTACAATAATTAAAGAATACAAAAACAAACAAAATATCAAAAAAAAATTTTTTGCAAAAATTTATCCATTTTAGCCAAAATATTAATTAATACTAAATAATACAAGAATGTTTGTTATATTTTTTGTTATAATTTTTTTTACCGAAAATAGTACAATTACTGATATATTTTACATTAAATGTTTAATTTTTAATATCAAAGAATTTCCTTTTTTTTTCTTATCAAAATATATTTTCTCTCTCTAATACCTATACTTCCTTCCTTTCCTTCAATTTAGCACACATTTGTCCACACATTTGCTTTTGAAGTTCTGGCGAAAGTGTTTTAATCAAAGCTTCAAATTGCTCTTTTTTCTTTTCAATTGGTAAATCATGTTGACGCCAAAGTGCTTTTATCTTTTCACGGACCTTAATTTAATGTTAAAATTTATTTTTAAATTTTAAAAAATAACATTAGCCGGCAAATTGTCAAATTCTTTTGGTAACGGCAATTTGTCTAGAGTCCCTTCGGGCAAAGTAGCAAACAATTGATGAATTTGAACACGTTTGTCGTGAATTGAGAGAGATGAATTGTTTCTAATTTCATTCATCTTCCCCCAAACATCGGGGCCAAGAATATGTTCAGCTTCAGGTGGAAGTTCACACTGAGAAAGATTTTTAGAAATTATTTATTTTCGTTTTAGTTAATTCTAAATTATATAGAGGGATTTTTCGAATATCTAAAGCATTTATTAGTATCGACAACCCTATTCTGGAGGCATTAATAGAGTACTAATTAAGGTATTTAATAATTACATTTTATTAAAAATATACAATATTACCAATTTATTTGGGTTAAACATTGAGCAAGCGCTAACCAAGCAATGAATTTTAAATTTCCCGAAAAGAATCTTAATTAATTTTTAAATTTAACTAAAATCAAGAATTTTAATTTATTTTTTATATTTCTTTAATTTTTAAATTAAGAACAAGTATTCGAAAAAATATCTAAAAAATTTTAAATAAATTTAAAGTCAGTTTATTTCTCTTTTATTTCTAATAAAATAAACGTTATATTTCTCTAGAAATGAATAGGTTTGCCTTTAAAATTCTTTATTTAAATATTACTTTAATTAAAATTAAATACATACAAATTTAATTTTCTTGTCAAAAATGGAGAATTAAAAAACTTAAAATTAATAAGGAAAAGTAAAATAAAGAAAGGACATTTCTCTTTAGATTAATTGTTGTCAATAGTAACACAGAAATATTTAAATAAATACTTATACTTTAAAAGAAATGTTCGGCACGCGATCATTTAGAGTTCATTAAATTTGGCTCAAAAATATTATATATACAGGAATTTCTAAAAATTAATTTAAAATTAAATATTAGTTTTGTGTTAAAGTATTGTTTAAAATAATTGAAAAAAAAATTTTTAATTAAAGGAATTTTAATATTATAAATATGTACCGGAAATAATTTTATTTTTTTACAAAATTTATAAAAAATTATAAAAATATATTTTAAAATACCTAACTAATAAGAAGACGTAGATAAACTTTAAAAAATTAGTAAAAAATAATAAATATATTTATAGGTGTTTTTGTTAGAATGGACTCATTATATAACGGCTTTATGTCCTTTTTTCAGTAATATGTTTGTGAATTTGAAACTTTCTTTAATTGGAAGATTATTCTCAAATAATATTTTTAAGATCTTTTAAGTAATGTCTGGAAAAGGGTTAATAATAATAATTTTAATAAATTATAGAAGGAAAAGATTAACACAAATTTTGTGATATTTTGAAAATAATTAGAATGAATAAAAAAGAAATTTTTCTTTTTAAAATTTAAATTTTTAACCCGACATTAAATTGTAACAAAAATGAAAATTTTCAAAATTAATTTTTTTGAATAAAATAAAAGTTTATTATTTAAATTTTATTCATAAATTAAAAAAAGAAGCAGAATTGATAGAAAAAAATTTATGTAAAAAATGGAAAAGTTAAGACATCTTTTAAAGAAAAAAAATTTATTTTTTATGTTTCTTGGACTAGTTTTTTTTCTTTTTAAATTTTTGGTGCTTTTTGTGTTGTTATTCTTTCAATTTGTTGTTAGTCTGGAAGAAAGAAGAGAGAAAAATTGACAAAACATTTTTTGGTTTATTTTTATGCCAACTTAAATATAAGGAAAGGCGTTGAAAGGAAAGGAAAGAATATTTTGGAAATCCTTAAAATTATTTATTGACATTTTATTTTTAAGTTAAGCATTACAAAGATTTATCTCAAATTTTTTTATCATTTTTTTTAATTTTCGGGATTAACTTATATGTAATCAGAGGTGGGTCGGAATTCTGAGTTCCGGCTCTTCCGATTTCCGACACCTCTGACTGTTCCGACCCACCTCTGCTTATAATTTAAAATTACTATTATTTATTTATTTTACTATTTAATTTTAAATAATTTATTACATATATTTTATTTATTTAAAAAGATAAACTGATAATCTTTAAGCTGAAATCAATTATTTTTCTATCTATTTACCTATTTGTAAATTTGTGACAATTATTAATTATTTTTTCCACAAATCAACATTTGTTTTAATTTTTTCCCTTCAAGAATGTTTTGTTTCTTGATTTTCTATTATTTATTTTTAAATATAAAATATATAACAACTCAAGAATTAAATAATGACTATCCAATTTGTCAAGTTTGTAGATGCTATGAAGAACTGAAAATTGTTGATTGTTTTAAAGGGAATAATAAAGAGGAATTTATATTAAATATGGTTATTTAATTAATTTAAATTTTTTAAAATTAATTTTTAAAGGTAAGACTTCCAGAATGGACAGAAACATTTGAAGCTTTTAATTTAAGTCAATCAGAATTCCCTCATTTTTCAATGCATTCTGGTCTTAAAAAACTTCAAATTAAACATTCAAATCTTCAATTTATACATCCATTAGCATTTCAACCACTTCCTGGAATTGAAGAATTAATTTTGTCTGATAATTTAATTGAAAAACTTCCAAAAAATATTCTTCAAACTATGAGAAATTTAAAAGTGTTGGATTTGAGTGGAAATAAAATTAACGGATTGGAAGGAATTGGAGGACAGTTAGGAAGTAAAGGGCAAATACTCGACAGTTTGGTTATTTCAAGAAATCCTTTTTGCTCTTTTAATACAAGTGAAGTTGTTAAATCACCAAATATATTATTGCCATCTTTACCTCTTTCACGTCAAATTCACATTATTGAAATGCAAAGCGAATTTATTGAAATAAATGAGAATGAATGGAAATTTAAAATGGTTAGAGAACTTAATAATAAGAGTTAGCCTCCCCCAACAAATAATTAGCCTCTCCTCCTCTCCTCAAGGTAAATAACCGAAAATGTCTGGGGCCGCCTTCTCCTGTATTTTTTGAGGGAATTATTAATCCATTAAATTTTCAGAAAAATTCAAAGGCAACAAATTCATCAGATATTTTTTGTATTTTACCTTTTGCTCAAAATAATTGGAAAGTTTTGAAAGAATTACGTGTTGATCAAAATAAAGATATTAAAATTCATCCAAATTCTTTAGAGAATATAGCCTCACTTGAAGTATTGGATTTTTCTAATGGAGGTTATTTTCCCGAAGAATTCTTTTTTGAATGGACTAAACGACCAGAAACTAAATTAAAACAATTTAAATTAAAAAATACAAAAATATTTAAATCAACAATTCAAAACAATTTTTATTTAAATAATTCAAAAATAAATGAAAATAATAATAATGGATTAAATTTAAAAAATAATCCTTGGACATTTTGCTCGTTAAATATGGAATTGCTTGAAATTGGGAATATTGGAGTTGGTTATGAATTAAATTTAAGGTTTTTCTTTGTTTTATGTACTTATATTAATATTTTAAGAGGATGTAAAAAGCTTAAATGGCTACATGCAGATAACAACAAGTTTGACCGCTTAATTTTTGGTGAATCTTCTGGACCAGAGAAACTTTTATCCGTTTCATTAAATTCAAATATCTTTAAAGAATGGCCAGAAAGTCTTTTAGATGTCAGCCATTCATTAATCACTTTAAATTTGGCAAACAATTTAATTAACTATTTTCCAGAAAATGGAAAGTTATTAATGACATTATTTCCTTGTCTGTCACAGCTTGATTTGGCTGGAAATAAACTTAATCGTTTTGAGGCAAGCTGAATTTATTTTTGATTTATTTTTGTTTGGTGGTTTTTATTTTTTAATCTACCCTCTTAAAAAGGATAAAACGTTTGCTAGTCCTTCAAAATATATTTATAATTAATTTCTAGTTAGAATCTTCACTAACAAATATCCCAACAAAACTAGCCTATCTAAATCTATCAAATAATCAACTCCAAAAATTCGGCAGTTCAATTAAAGAAGAATTTCCTTCAATCGAAGTTCTTGATTTATCAAATAATCAATTGAAAATATTTAATTCATTTGAGTGGCTACCTTCATTAACGTTTCTATATTTAAATCAAAACAAAGGAATTAATATTCAAATTAATAAAAGAAAAACAAATTTTAAATTAATATTTATTCAATTAAATAATTGTTTACTTGAAGAAATGCCCAATTTTAGCAAGTTTTTGGCTCTTAGATCTCTCGAGTTATGTGGAAATAAATTAACTGAAGTTCCTGGATATTTATTGCCAATTAATGTAAGTATATTTAAATGTTTAAAATAGGGTTGCACCCCGAACGCTCGGGGGCGGGTATGTCGGGGTACGGGGTTTTTGAATTGTTTCGGGGCGGGGAACGGGGTCGGGGAGCAAAATTAGGCCGGGGACGGGGACGGGGAACGGGGGTTTAAAGAAAAAAAATTTTAAACAAAAAATGCTCTAAAAATAAGTCGTTTTCTGTCTATTTTCGTTAATTTATTCAAAAATTAATGAAATAAGGTGGGATTAAATGGTTTTAATGATTTAAAGTCTATACATGTGAAGTTAAATAAATTCGGACGGATTAAGGAAGATTTGAAAAGATAAACTGATATATCTGGTGATATAAGAGGTTCGAATAATTAAGGGTAGTTCATGGAATATCAGTTATTTAGAAGGATATTGACGGATTAGGGATTTGAAGGGAATGAAGGGAGATCAGGGGATTTGTTCGGATATCAGGGTATATCTGAGGATTAATATCTCAATGTCGCTCCTAATCTCCCGTTCGATATCCTCAAATACTCGTGATTCATTCAAACCCACTTTAATTTACTCCTATTAGTCCTTCAAATCCTCTTAATCCTCTGATCTCATACAGATCCCTTGATACCTCTGATTCCAGTCCACCGATCACCCTCTAATTTTATGCTTTCCAATGAGATGAAATGCTAATATCTCAGTATAGAATGTAAATTAGTTGTATTAATTTTAGATCCTCAGGCGAAAATTTTGAGAATTGTGTTAGATCATAAAGCCTGGTTTCTTCCTCTATAGCGCCGCAGGCGAAAATTTTTTGATTTCAAGAACTAAACAAAAATATTTGGCTTGTTTTTATGTTAGATAATATTTAAAAATAAATTTGAACACTTGTTATAATTTATTTTTTAAAGAAAAATAAAATAAAACAGATATCCTTATGCGACTCCATAGCATAATATAGCTAAATCTAACAACTAAACCACTCAACCACACGTCTCTTGGAAAAAATATAAGGAGAATTTTATTATTACATTCATTTTTCCTTTAAAAATAATAAGTACAAAGTAAATCGGGAGGGAATTTTCTAAATTTTTCTCTTTAAATTCCTCTAAAAAATGGAATTTTATGGGGGTCTTACCCCCGACAACCCCGAAAGTTTTTCGGGTCGGGGGACGGGGTTTTTGAATTGTTTCGGGGCGGGGAACGGGGCGGGGAGAAGTCTGAAAAAATCGTTCGGGAGCGGGGACGGGGAACGGGGAACGGGGTCGGGGTGCAACACTAGTTTAAAAATAAGTTTAGACAATTGATACACAGTAAATATCCTAATAGAAGCACATACCCTATTAGAAGCCCACCCGATGGGGGCATTGAAAAATATAAGCCCAGTGCTTATATTAAAATATTTACGGTATAATTAATTTAACGTTTTCTGACAAAAATATTATGAATTTGGATAGATCCTTTCAGGATATTTGTGTCAAAACAATATTTTTATTTAGCGATTTCTTGAATATGATTTTCGGAATAATTCGTTGAATAAATTGGGCTGGGATTGGAGCGAAACACAAATTGAAAGAATATCAGAATTAAAAGTAGACGGGAATCCGTTAGATTGTGCTTGTCCTATGCCTGAGCGTTTAATAAAAATAGTTGGAGAATTGGAGGTAATACATACATGTAAATTATTTTTAATTTTTCTGTTAATAATTAAATATTTTTATCAATTATTTTTCTTTACTTTTTAAATAAAATTTTTTTCAGAAGCCTAAAGGCTATATTTGTGTTCCCATATCAAATAGCTCAACTATTTATCATTGGCAACACCCTTTAGAGGCTCTAGATTTTATCCAAACAACTTCTAATAATTTCCCTCAAAATTGCCCATCAAAATTTTCTTCAAAAATTAAAACAGAAACAAATACTTCAATTAATTTTTTTTTATTTTTGCTTCCAATTTTATTAATAACTGTGCCATTAATTATTGGAATTTTAATGTTACTAAACATTTCTAACTGGAATGATTTACATTGGGTTAAAACAACAACAAAGTCTTCAATGTTTGCCTACGAACCTTTACAAATTAAAAATGGAAATGAAGAAAATAATGTTGATAATGTTTAAATTTTGTAAATAAAATTTAAAAAAATATGAGAAAGATTTCTTTTCTTGATTTTCTAAGTTTTTCGATTAAATTAGACAGAAATAGTTTTAAAAGATTTTTAACATAATGAAATTATTTAAAGCATTTATAATTTTTCTAAAATAAATAAAGATTTTAGGGCAGTTAAATTTAAAAACAAAATTAATTAAAAAATCAAAATTAAGATAAAAAATTAAGAAAACTAAGACATCTAATATGTATGTATATATAAAATTCTAAATAGAAATTCAAATTTTTTTGTTGGAAATATTGAATGAATTTGACAAAATTTATTGGAAAAAGTACTAGTGGAAAAATAAACGATTTAAAATACAATAAAAATATTTTTAAAGTAATTTAACTTTATTTCTAATATTAATAGAAAATATATTATACAAAAATATTTTAAAGCAATATCGTAAAATAAAAAAATATTTTCAAAAAAATTTAAATAATATTTCCGGTAATATTTCTCTGTTTAATAATTTCTTCCATAAATTTTTGGTGTTCATTTATATCAAAACATTTCCCAGAATTTGTGCCATATGTTCTTTGGCAAAGTATTGGATCCTCTATTAAAATACCTAAAAATATAAATATTAATTAAAAGATTAGAATATGTAGGAATACATTTAATTTAAGGGGTTGTGCAAGGGATATTTTTATTTAACTTTCATTATTCATATCACAATTAAGGGGAACGCATTTTTTTAAAAATAAAAATCATTTGTCTCAAAAAGTCAAAAATTCCCATTTGTGTTTAAGAATTAAAAAATTTCCCCTTCGGTACCAGAGGAAAATCTAACTAATTTCGGAAAAGGGTAGGTGAAATCATCCTGACAATCGGCGAATGATAGCTAAGATTATCACGAACAGTTCCAAGCTCTAATTAAATTTTAAATTTTTACTGAATTTAAAATTACATTACATTAAAATTAATTAATAAAATTATTAAATTAAATTAATCATTAAATTACATTAAAATTACATTACATTATTATTTAATATTTATTTACAAAAAATAAATATTTAATTTACCGGCAATACAAGCAGAAACAAAACAAGAAATACAACCAGCCATTAAAGCTCGCATAATTAATTTAGAGATTAGAGGTTTCTTTTGGGGAGACATTCCACCAAGTACTGACATTTGTACACCAGCAGCAATAAAATTACTGAAGCTACATAAAGCATAAGTTGCAATCATTGCAGAACGAGGCTAATTATAAATTAATTAAAATTTAAATTAATTTTATAAAACCGTTAAAAGATGGAGGACTTCTCCAAGTCTTTTATAAGCTATAAAATCGCTGACTGCTATTTTTACACCCAATAACCTTCCAACTATCTAAAAATTAATTTTTAAAAATATTATTTTATCATTAAAAACCAAAGCTTGTTCAAATTCTGTTACTCCAATCAAGTAGGCAATAGGGAAAAAGGCATATCCAAATAACATCTCCAAACTCCACCCTGGGTGACCAATTAAAGTGCCAGCATAATCAATCACCCCACTTAAAAGAGCCATAATAGCTACAAAAGAGATTAGACTAGCAAGTACGGCAGTGACTAAATGAACGGCTTCTAAAGAACCGGAAGCAACACATTCCATTGCATTCCTTTCTTTACTTAAAAAAATTTTTTGTTTTAATTTAAAAATTCTTTGTGAGGAATACCTCGGTGGTAAATCCAAATCATCAACTCCTTTAGTTATAGATTCCTCAGTTTCTGGATAAAGAAGTTTTGAGCAGGCTAAAGAGCCTGGGGCACCCATTACTGCAGCTGAGAGTAAATAACGAGGACAAGCACCAAAACTAATAAATACAGCAAAAACAGAACCGGCAATACATGAAAAACTAAAATAATATTTTAATTATTGTCTATCAATTTATTTATTAATCAAAATTTTAACAAATTACCCAGTTGTCATAATTGCATGCAATTCAGAATTAGTCATTTTTTCTATATAAGGACGAATAAGCATTGGAGATTCTGCCTTAAAAATATATTTTTTAAAAATATTTTTAATTAAGAAAAATACATTTCCTAAAAGAACACAACCACAAGCATTTAAAGATTCTGTAGCCGTAGTCCCCATAGTAAATTGCATTAACCAGGCTAATCTTTTTAGGACTGCTTGAATAATTCCATAGAAATAAAGAACAGAGACAAGAGCACCAACATAAATAATTACTTGGAGAAACTATAAAAATATTCTTTTTCTAAAAATAGGAAAAGATTCCCTAACCCTAAAAGCAACAACTGCCTCCATTCCACAAATATTTGGAGGTGATGAAAGAAAACCATAAGTAAAATCCGTTCCATTATAAGTGAAATCTAGCATTATCATAGCCATATCTGATAATTCAATAAAACGACTGGCACCCCATTCCTAGATTTTAAATAAGAGGGATTTGGATTTAAATTGTTTTTATTTAACTAACCCAACGTAATACAATAATTCCAAAAATAAATTGAAGCAGAAATCCCCAAAGGACAGGACGCCAATTAATCTATTGTTTGATTAAATTAAAAATGATTATTTAAAGAATACTTTAGTTGGTTTATAAGAACAAAGACACATTAAAAGGAAGAAAAAAGTGAGACCAAACAATCCAGATAAACGGTGAACACTACTAGAAATTAATTAATTTATTAATTAATTATTCATATATTTTTTACTTTCTGCAATCCCAAATCATATAAGAAAGTGGAATAAGAAAACCAAATAAATTGCACAATCTACATAGAAATATTTTAAATTAAAAAATAAAAAAAATATATTTAATGCCTTATTAAAGATTTATTATTTTTAATAGCTTCAGTAAAAGAATAAAATTGAGCATATTGTCTTCTTCTAGTTATTATTTTAGTTCTTGCTTTCAAAAAAGGCAACAGAAATTTTCTATAAAAAATATAAAGCCAACATATTGAAGTAAAGATAGCAAGATTAAATGATTTATTTGAATCATGTAAAAGTGCCAAAACTTTAATTTAAAAATTTTTATTTAAAAAATAATTTTTTCTGACACCTTCGAAAGAAAGGGGAATTTTTGAGAGAGGTTTTCCTATAATCCAAAAGTTTTAGGATCTATTTACTAGCTTTAACATGTACATAGGAACACTTGAATTTAGAATAAATATTTGAATATAATCGAGATCTTTAAGTATAATAACTCTAATTAATTTATATTAATTGGTGTTGAAAAATTAATGAAAAATTAAGAATTACAAAAAGAGCATTTTTAAAGATTTTATAAATTAATTATTAACTAATTTAATTTCTATTTATTTATCTATAATTAATTACCTAAAAATAAATGATAACCTAACAAAATTCCAAGTTTAACAATTCCATTCAAAACTTGTTTATATTTAATAATAAATTCTTTACAAATTATTTGGAATGTTTCTATTATCAACATTGGATTATTCCAACAATCATCATCCTCATCATTTGAATTATTTGAAGATTTAATAGGCTTTTTATTTCCATTTCCCTCTATTGTTAAAATTTTAAATTGAAAAGGTGTTGGAGATAATACTCCTCCATTTGTTTCTAATATTGTTCTGTCTGTTTCAGCCTTTTAATATTTGTTTGAAAATTAATTAAAATTAAAAAATATTTTTTTATTTTAATTTTATTGTTAAATGAGGAAGAAATAATTTTTATTTTAATTCAAAAAATAATTTAAATAAAAATTATTACTATTTTTGTTTGTTCACTGTTAGTATCTTCTGATGTAATATTATTGTCAGAAATATTTAATTGTTGCAAGTCAATTGTGCTGTCGCTAACAGAATCGAAAAATTTACCTTTTGGCTTTTTAGATGACATTTTAATTAAAAATAAATAAATATTTTATAGAAGTTAGGATTTAAATAAATTTTTGTTAAAAATTAGATTGATTCTCTTTTTATTTGTTTACCTTAAATGGAAAGGAGGTTTGATATTTTTTACTGTTATATTTAATAAATAAATAAAAACGGAAACATAAAAATCTGTAATTCAAAAAATAAAATAATAAAATATATAATTAAAATATATTTTGTTAAAATTAAATTATTTTTCCAAACTTGTTAATCGTTTTTTAATTAAAACTTAATTAAATTAAAATGTCTACTTGTTTTTATATTTATTAAAAAATTAATAATTCATTTAGTATTTTTAATATTTAAATTATTAAATTAATATTTAAATGTATTAATATTAATATTATTAATATTTAAATGTAAATAGCTAACAAATAAAAAATATATATTTATTATAGTATTAGTACATAAATAAATAAAAATGTTGTTAGGGGAAACTGGCCTATGAACATAAAATAAAGTAAAAATGTGTTGACGTAGAGGCAGAGAATTGCGCGAGAATTGATAAATTAAAAAATATTTATTGATGAATTGAAAAGCCAATTATTTAATGATTAGAGGGGGAGGAGGGGGATGGGTGAGGGTGAGTGTGAGTGTGAGGGTGAGGGGTAGAAGGAAGGGAGGAAGGTGGTCAGGAAAAGTATTTAATTATTAAAGATAAAAAATTTATTTGGAGAAAAACACTTAAGCTAAAAAAGGAATTGAAGTCTGGGGAAGGATTAAAAAATGAAGAAGAAAGGGATAAATAAATTGAATGATAATTTGCAGGGATTTTCTTTATTCACTTAGTTTTTTTTAAATTAATAAATATTTAATTTAAAAAATTAAAAATATTAAAATGATTAAATCTCTTCCTTCAGGATTGAAAATTTTCTTTCTGAAATTTCCTCTTTTATGACAAAAAATTTTTCTAAAGCTATTAACTATTTAATTGTTTGCCAATAAATTTATAATCAAATAATTAAATAATATATTTATTTAAGTTTAAAAGTCATTTCTCTCCATCTTTTCTAAAATTAATCCTTTCTCTAAATATTGAGTTATAATTTACTTATATATTAAATAAAAAGTAAAATAGAAAAAAACTAAATTTAAATATATTTTATAAAGAAATCTAAGAGATTAAATAAAGTTATTTTATTTAGCCTTAAAAATCGTTTAATTTATTAGTTTTCGACAAAATTATTTTTCTAATATTTTTATTCTAATATATGATAATTCTTACTTCAAATTATCTCACTAGAATTATAGCTGTACCCGGTAAAAAGAACATTTAAATATATCTACGAGTTACTGTATTAAACATAGGAAATTGTGTTATTTTTATCTACTCCTCTCAAATTTTTTGCATATTTGAGTGATAAAAAAGTTATACAATATTTTTAATTATGTTCAAAAATTATTGTGTGAATGTATTTAATAGGAATGTCGTAATTGTTTTATATCGAGATTTTTTCGTATTTTTGGAATAAAGAGTAGAAATTTCAATAAAAAGTTTGGTAACGGTAAAAGAATTTTGCCAATTTAAAATAAATCCGATTTTAGACACAACTAGTGCTATTATTATACAATTTGAAAGGATAATCCCTCAATAAAATTTTTTGCTATAATTATAGAAATATTGAAATTTTATTTATAACGATTTTTTGTCTTTTTAGAGAATGCACATGATCTTTAAAAATTAAAAAATGAAATACCCCAATCAAAAATTTTGCATAATAAAAAAATATGCACACTCTCGCACAGGTCAAGTTTCGTATTGGGTTATGGAAAAAATGAGGAAAAGGGGAGGAGGCTGGATTAGGTAGTTAGAAAAAATATTCGGCAGACAAACTAAACTTGAGCCTAATACGTTATAAACATGATAAATCCTTTAAGCTAAAGAACATTAGATTAATTGTTGAAAAAATGATTTTTAAATAGATTACAAGTTCTAAAGACAAAAATTAAGAATATCAAAAATATCGATGATATTGATGCCGGTAATAAAGATCGAAGAATTTTTTTTCATTTTAATGTATTTAAGAACTTATACATATCTAAACATTGACATAATTGTCATTAATAAAAAATAATATTAAATAAAATTAAATATTAAATATGCCTAATAAATATATTTAAAAACATTTTTTGAATTTATTTTAAAAAATAATTTATAATTTAGAATAAACTTCCAAACATCCAGTATTTTCTTATACAGCTAAACAAATAAGGAAATAAAATACAAATTGATTTTCTGAATTTCTTTTTGTTAATTTGACATTAACATATAATAAATTTAGAAAAATAATTTTTTTAATTTTACAAAACAATTAATTATTAATTTATTACTAAGGAATTTACACAATTACTGAATTTATTAATTTTTCTATAAAATTATAATTCTCTCATAGAGTTAGTTATTTATATTTGGTAAATGTCCATCTCGCTGTACACATGTCCGCAAAAGGCATTTTGCAAAAAGGCTTTTTTGCTGAATTCACTCCTTTTCTTCTCTTTAAAATGATTGGTTGACAGCTTGGCGCAGCAAAAGGAAGAAGCACAGGATTTCAACTGAAACAGAGAGTGTATTAGATTTTGGATTAAAAAACTAATATGCAGTATTTATTTTAATTGAATGGCCGCCATTCTATTTTTCAATACCCCAAAAAATTTCATTCAATTTGATTGTCATTCAAATAGAGGTGGCCATTTTTGGTCATTTTTCTTTTATTTTGAATATTTAATTATGGATATAGGTATATTTATTTAATTTTGAATAATATTTAACTGTGTATTGTTTATATTTTAATTTTTAAATTCAAAATCTAATAGCACTCCTTGCTTCTGTTGAAATCCTGTGCTCCTTCCTTTTGCTGCGCCAAACTGTCAACCAATCATTTGAGAGAGAAGAAAAGGAGTGAATTAAGCAAAAATGCCTTTTGCGGACATGTGTGCCTTTTGCGGACATGTGTGCCTTTTGCGGACACGTGTATGTATCAGGAATTCTGCCTCCCAATTCCCGAAAATCGGGAATTCTCGACGATTTTTTGCGTCGGGATCCCGATTTCCCTAAATCGAGAATCCTGTTATGTTTTAGTTGTGCCCAATTTATTATTATTATTTCATTAAACCTCTACATATTTATCAGAAAATATTAATTTATTTATATTTACTTAATTTTATTTTAATTTCCAAATTACCACAAAATTTCTTTTATTTATTAATCTTCCACAAATAACAATTCCCTCTCTATAATTATTATCAAAATCTTCTTCAATATTTATTTCTGTATTTCCATCCCTAAAATTTGATTTCCCAACATAATAAAATTTTTTATTTGATTGCCCTTTATTAAAATATGGTGTTTTATATCCTTTATTTGGAACTACAAAAATTGCTCTGACAGAATTGGTTATTTCAATAATTATTTTTAAAATATTTTTATCTACTATTAAATAGTAGATAATTCCACGCCTTTTCTATTATATTATTACGTCTTGCAACGTGGTTAATTTATTTATATGCAATTACCTAAAAAAGCAAAAGGGGCGGGGCAAAAAAAAGCTGGAATGTCGCCTTTTATCGGAACGTTTAAAAGGAATTAGTTAAACGCGCAAATTTAACAAAACACCCATTTAATATTTTTTAAAAACAATTTAAATTAATTAAATTAATTAATTTTTACAGTTATATATTAATAATAATTAATAATAAAAAAATAATTAATTAAAAAAATGTGCCGACAAAATAATTTAATCGTCGCTAAAAACATTGAAGAGAATATTGAAAAGAATAACTCAATCAACAAAAACAAACATGTAATGATAACTGGAGGAAATCAGGGAATTGGTGAGAGAGAGAGAGAAAAGAAGAATTTTTGAGAAAAATATTTTTATTTTTTAGGGCTACAAACAGCTTTATTATTAGCTAGTAGAGGTTGTTATGATATAACAATAGCTTGTAGAAATCAGAGAAGAGCTGAGACAGCATTGAAACAACTTAAGGAAAGAGCTGAACAATCTAATAATTTTAAAAGTAAATTCTCTTGGCTTTCTCTGGATTTGTCCTCTTTGAGGAATGTTGAAATTCTGATGGAAAGAATTAAAAAAGAAAAAATGTAAATTTAAATAGAATAATTAATTAGTTAAAAATTAATTAGAAGAAAAATTAAAATAAAAATTAAACTAAAAAATTATTTAAAAATTAATTATTTGAAACATTCTCCTTTTCCCTTAAATTTAAAAATTAATTATTTTCAGTATTTTCGACATAATTATTCTCAATGCCGGTGTTTTACTTCCAAAAGAGAAAAGTACTAACGACGGGTTTGAGCCAACTTTCCAAGTTAATTTTCTCGGTCATTTTCTACTTATCGATGGTATTGTTAAACATCAATGCCCTAACCATTCTCTTCGAGTAATTACTTTAACTTCTGTTATACAAAGGTAATTTCTTTCTTTAAAATAATTTTTAAAAAATAATTTTAATTTAAAGACTTGTTGGTAATATATTCCCGTTGGAAAAAAATGTTGAGAAATGGCCAGAAATGTTTCAAAACGCCAAACGTTGGAAGGCATATGCTTTAAGTAAATTTGCGACGGCAATGCTTGCCCACCATCTAAACAATTTTTATGGCGATTCTGTAAAAGCTTTTGCAGTTCATCCAGGAGCTGTTAGAACACAAATGTCTGACAATGTTTGTCATAAAGGAACGAGAAAAATGCTTTTCTTCCTGAGACGTTTGCTGATTGAACCGGTAAGTAAACAAAAATAAAATTTTTTGTAAAATAATTAACCAATTAATTGTGTTTATTTTAAACAAAAAATATTAAATTTTCTAATCAAATCAATGCAAAATTATTTTAGCCAAAATTTTTCAATAAAAAAATATTTTTTTATTATCAGAAAACCTTTCCAAAATCAAAATAAATAAACGTTTTTATTTGCCTTTTAAAAAGTGCAAAAAGAAAATTTAAATAGAAAATTTGTTTAAAGAAAATTTTAAACTTTATTTTACTTTTTTTTGTGTTTTTATAAAAATTAAACTACAAGAATTTCCAATTCCCCTTTTTTCTCTCTCTCTCTCTCAGAAAGTGCAAAACATAAAAAATAAAAATTATTCACAAGTTCATTCATTACTTTATTTTGTTGGTTAAACAAACAAAATAAGGGGAGAGAAAATTGTGTAAAAACTTGGGGGTTTTGGTCAAAAGATCTCTCCTCTCCTTCCCTTTTTTAAAGTAATTTTAGTCAATTTAATTAAATTCAAGTTTTTTTAATATTTTTAAACTTGAAAGGTGTCCTTTTCTAGAAACTTTTTGGCAAACAATTTTTTTGGAATTATTTATCATTGAGAAAAAATAAATAAAATAAAAACACAAAATAAAAATATTTTTTAAGAAAAAATAAATTAAAATATATTTTTGTTTAATATTTTTAAAAGTACAGCAAATAAATAAATTTTTACCTTAATATTAGAGTAATAGTAGTTAACCGTAGGGGACCGTCGCGGCTGTCAATAACGACAAAAGGGAACATAAGCCTTTTTGGGACAATTTATTGCCAGCCGGTCAATTAAAACCTATTAAGGGGGTATTTTAACCTTTTATCTTGCCGCAATTTGTAATTGTATTAATTTTTATCCCTTTGAAGTTGCCGACAAAAAATAACATAATTATTTACAAATTGTTTTTTCGCGGCGGTGGTTTTCGCGCAAAGCCGCGACGGTGATTTTCACATAAAATTTTAAAAAGTACGGGGAAACCTAGGGAAAGTTAATTACTTTAAAGATCCTAATTATCTTTTTTTCCTTTTGAAGTTGCCGACAAGTACAAATTAAAAATTAATTCTTCTCGCGACGGTGATTTTCGCGCAAAAATTTTTAAAGGCACACAATCTAAACCCTAAGTCAATTAATACAAAGATACTAATTGATATACTTATCTTTTTATCTTTTGATGTGCCGACAACTTTTTTAAAGGATTTAATTAATAATTTTTATTATATTTTAACTAAATGTTTCCCTTTTAAACTTTTTAAAAGTTTAAATGGTGTGTCAACAAAAATTTTTTAATTTATAATAGCTAACTAAATGGTTCTCACAAAATTTCTATATTTAAAATAATTTGCGGGTGTGAATTACTATAAATAAACAAAAATTAAAAAAAATAATTAATAATAAAATATATAAATGAAATGATAGTGAAAATATAATGTTTATAAATTAAATTAAAAAAAATAAATTATTAAAATTAAAATAATAAAAAATAAATTAAAATAAAAAATAAATTCCTATTTTTATTAAATTTATATAAAATAAAATTTTTATGGAAGGAGAGATATTTCTCCTTTCTCAAATATTTCCAAATGAATGAAGGAAAGTGCATGACCATATATAGCCATTCTCATATTCAAAGGAGATTTTCTCGACCGCCCATTTTCAATTTATCCATTTATATACACTGAAACCCTGGAAAAAAGGGGCGTGGCTTTTTCTAAACTTTTTTAAGTTAAAAATTTTAAAAATTAAAAATTTTAAGGTTAAATTAAATTTCCAGCCATTTTCTAAAATCATTCTTAAAATTTTCCAAAAAATAATGGCAATCAATATGTCCAACAAAAAAGCTCTCATAGGACAAATTCTCCCTGAAATAGAATTTAATATAACTGCTAACGGCCTAACAATTTCTGCTTCCGAACGTATTTCTACTCCACGTTTTGTGTCTTTTGACCATGCCGGACGTTGTCGAGAATGCAAGGGATCTGAAGTGGAACTCGACTTTGTTGTAACAAAAGAAGGGGTGACTTGTTATTGTACTCGAATTAAAACACCCACATTCATACCGTTTGACACTATCCACGATCTTCCAGGACACTGCTTTTTTAAGGTATTTATTATTAAAATTAAAAATTATATTTTTTAAAATTATAGATCAAGAACAAGGGTCGAATCTTCAACATTGAACATGGATCTCCACCATGTGCAGCGACTCCTATTATTAAAAATATCCAGCCTGAGATAAAAGAAGTTGAAGTATCACCAATAAAACCACCATCACCAAAAAAGATAAAACAAGAAATCCCAGCTGATGAAGAATTCGAAAATATTCTTCAGGAATTCTTCGACAACATAGGTTGTACCACTACTACTTCTACTACTACAACTGGTGTTCAGATAGAAAAAGAAAAGAGTGAAGAAAAAATTACAAAAGAACAGGAAAAAGAAGTTATAGAAAGTCCCCCTCATATTGAAAATTTAGATAATATACCACTTCCGTGATTTGTAAACCTAATCTTTTTAAATCATTTATTTGTATTATTATTACTTATTAATTTTAATGGAATCAATTAATTTTTCTAGTAAAGAATTAAAATTTAAACTCCCATTCGGTCTAATTATTTCTGGACCAAGCTCCAGTGGAAAAAGTACTTTTCTCCTAAAATTTATTACCCAAGCATTAGATTTAATCGATCCCCCTCCTAAAAGTATTCTCTATTGTTTTGGTGAAATGAGTAATATTGTCCCCGTTCTTCAAAAATCTGGTGTAAGTGTTTTCGCTGGTGTGCCGCCCGAGGATGTAATTAAAAGACTTCCAAAACCTTCTCTGGTTATTTTAGACGATTTATTACTCTCCATAGATGAAAAATATTTATCGGAATTATTTACTAAAAAGTCACACCACCAAAATTTTTCTATAGTATTTGTGACACAAAACTTATTTGAAAAGAAAATTAAAGTTGCCCGACAAAATGCACAGTATATAGTTATTATGCGTTCTCCAAACTCTGTTATTTCCGTTCGAAACATTGGTGCTCAACTTTTCCCCAAGAAATTAGATTATTTTCTCGATTCCTATCGGCAAGCAACAAACATTCCTTATGGATACCTATTAATTGATATGCATGCTTCTTCAGATCCAACTTTACGTCTTCGTACAAATATTTTTAAAGACGACAACGAAAAAATAATTTTCATTCCTAAAAATGGGGTCTAAATCTCAGTGCAATATTAGCTCGCTTATAATGGATAATAAAGATTTTTTAAATTTATTGGCAAGATTAAAATCGGATAGCAAACGTCACCGAATGCTTAAACAAGCTAGCAGTCAACAACTTCTCGCCATCGTTGAAATATGTTTGAATATCGTAAAAGCGCGTTATCAACTAACTACTCGCCAACGGAAACGTCTTTTACCGTATGCCGAATTTGTCCGCCGCATGAGTCGTGCTAGAAGTGAGAGAGGGGCAAGAAAAATTATTTCACAGAAGGGAAGTGGGTTTGGAGGGGTCCTTACAGCTCTTCTTACCCCTATACTTATAGAAATTGGAAGAAAAATTATAAAAAGTGATACCAATACAAATTAACTATTCATTTATATTATCATTATTCATTTTAAAAATTTTAAATAAAGATTTTAAAAAATATGGCAAATAAATTTATTCTTGTCCCAGAAGATATTTATCGTGGTCTTACAACAAGCGATGTAGGTGAATCAAATCTAGATTTTACTCGCCGTGCCTTAGAAAGATCAAAAAGACGAAAAGAAAGTGAATCTTCCAAAAATGTTCACTATAATCAAGAGTTAAGGCGATATTTACAATTAAGAAATGAGCGGGAAAATAGACCAGTAAAAGTTGAACTAGTTAACAATAAATCTAAAGGTACTATTGTACCCAAAAATAATTCACGGCGCGCATCTTATATCTCTGCAAATGATGACGTAGATAACGACGACAATTGGATTAGTGATAATTCTTTTTCATATTATCCCCAAGAACCCCCTAATCAAGCATACAATATTGTCCCTTCTCTTTCTTCATCCTCCAATCATTCAACAACTAATAGTGATCAAAATATACAATTAGATCCAAGACCTACATCAAATCAAGCATTAGAAAAAATTTTGAAAAATAATGGTAAAAGAATTAAAATAAAAAGAGAGATAAAAAAGAAAAGGAAACCAAAGAGAAAAACAAATAAAAGATTTTCTCTACCTGAAGATATTGTAGATCCAAACTCAGTTATAGCATCACAAAATGCACCATTAAGTCCCTCTCCTCCCATACCTCTAGAAGTATCAAAGAGAGAATTAGACTCGACTGACTCAGATGTGTTTAAACGTAGAAGAAATAGTAATCCTAGGCATGAAAGACTAAAAGAGATTGCGCAAGAAGAGAGAAATCGAAAAGTATTAGAAAGAAAAAGAGATATTAAAAAATATAGAGTTCCTATAGACCAAGCAGCTTTAGCTCAATTTAGAAAGGAAGATGATATTAAAAGACGTCAAAAACTGAAAAGAAAATTTGTTATTCCTGAAGGAACTACCCTTATCCCCTTTAAAAGAGTTAGAAGACCTGTTACAAAGAAACAATCAGAAAATGCATCAAAAAGTTGGATTAAAAGATTAGCCGCTGCAAGATTCAAATTAGGAAAAAATAAATGGGCAAAACAAAAACCTACACAAGAGGATATTAATAAATTTAAACCTACACTTTGGTAATTTTTTTAAAATGGCTGACTTTACAAAACTTCTCGACAGACTTTACAATGATCCCAATTCCCCTTCAGCTTATGCAGGAATAGATAGTTTATGGAGGGAGGCAAAGAAAACGTTTAAACATATACCAAGAAATGTAATCAAAAATTATTTGGAGGGTCACCGTACCTATACCCTTATGCGCCAAAAGAGAGTGAACTTTAAAAGAAGTAAAACTATCGCAGCAGGGTTTATGACAGATGTACAAGTGGACTTAGCTGATATGCAATCTCTTTCTAGACATAATAAAGGAAATCGCTATATACTATTGGGAATAGATGTATTGTCCAAACGAGTTTTCACTACCCCTTTAAAATCAAAGAAATCAGAAGATATGTTGGAAGCTTTTCGTAATCTTATTACTCAAATGCCTATGAAACCCCACAGGATATTTTCTGACAAAGGGACCGAATTTAAAAATCGATTACTAAAAGAATATTTTGAAAGAGAAGAAATATCAAAACATGAAGCAACTCATTCTACAGTAAAGGCATCTCTCGCAGAAAGGGCTATTAGAAACTTAAAACAAAGACTTTACCGATATTTCTCTCAAAATCACAAACTTAACTGGATTGATATTTTACCAAAAATTATTGAAGGAATAAATAATTCTTACTGTCGTGTACATGGAATGCGTCCAATAGATGTTAATTTTAAAAATGCTCAAAAAGTATGGGAGAAAATTTATGGGAATATTTTTTCAACTAAAAATTTCAAGAAACCAAAATTCAAAAAAGATGATTACGTAAGAATTAGTCGAGATAAGGGGCATTTCGAAAAAGGTTATCTACCAAATTGGGGAGATGAAATATTAGAGGTGGAAAAAGTAAAAGATCATGTGAACCCTATATTATATAAATTGCGCGACGATAAAGGGGAAAAATTCAAAGGATCCTTTTATGAAGATGAAATGTCTAGAGTAAGAAAAGATGCAGCAACAGAGTACCGCATAGAAAAAGTTATCCGAAAAAAGAAAAGAGATGATGGAACATATGATATACTTGTTAAATTTATTGGTTACCCAGAAAGAGAATGGATTCATGAATCGGATTTAGTATAAAAGATAAATCATTTCTTCATTTTGTATCATTTTAACAAATTTTAATAAAAATGTCAAATAGCTTTTTCGTATTTTTACCAAGTAATGTCCCAGATTATTCATCAAATAGACCAAATAAATTTCGTGTACATTTACCAAAGCCACTTTATTTTAATGGAAATTGGGTGTGTGGATTACACAGTATAAGTTATCCTTATTCATGGCCCTCAACTATTGGAACTTTGGATGAGCAATGGTTAAAAATACACTTCACAGACGATTTAAGACAGAAGCATATTCTTCGTATACCAATCCCAGGGGCATCGCATACCAATGTTCAAAAATTATGCGATTTTTTAAATTCGACCCTTAAACAACAAATTATAGCAATAGACCATGTTTTTGATCCGGATAGTTCGTCAAAAGATTTAATTGTTTCCCCTCCAAGATTAGAAAAGAGAATAAAAAGAAATGTTCTTTCTTCACCACCACGAAAAGAGAGTAAAGTATAAAATTCCTTCTTTTTTCAAAAATATTTTATTTACTTTTCTTAGCTTTCCTCACCACCAAGAATAGCAGATGCACAAAAAGAATTAAATAAAGGTCAAAAGGTTATTGTTCCTTCATCCCCTCCAAAAACAGTGGATAAAAATGTTCAAAAATTAAATGAAGGAAATAAGAAAATAAAATTGACACAAGACCAACCAAAACAAGAAAAATATGTTGCGCAACCCAATAATGAGGGGAAAATAAAAACGAATGAAAATGTTCCATCTCAAAAACCTTTAAAAACAGATGGTCAGAAAGTGGAAATAAAGAACGAGAAAAGTCAAATAAAAAATGAAAAGGTCATTACTACACCAACCCCTACTAAAATTGAAAAAGATAGAAAAGATCCAGAAGCAAAATCATTAGAAAAAATAGAAAATGATAGAATAAAGAAGACAATTATAACACCTGTCATCACTACTCCCTTATTTTCATTAGGATTAGCAGAAATTGAAGAGGAGGAAAACAATAAAACAAATAAAGAAGAGGAAGAGCTTGAATTTTCCATAGGGGAGGAAACTGTGTCGGATAACAATAATTACACTGATAGTTCAAAATTTTTATTATTGAGGAGTGGTATACGATTAAGTGGAAATTTGACCCTGCTCAAAAATATTATAGACTCAATTAATTTTGAATACAACATAGATTTTGCAAGATTTAGACTTTTATTTAATCATGAAAATATTGATCACATTTCTTTGTCACCACAATTAGGATATGTTCTAGGATTTGAAAACCCTCAAAATATTAAAAATAAGGAAGTTGCAAAATATGGATCTGATCTAAGAGGAGGATTTTCTAGTTTTGCTGTATATGCAAATGGTCTTACAGAGAATATGATTATTGGGAATTCACTCAGCTCTCTTCTGCGAGTAGTTTCTGTTTCTGGTGCAACACCAGGAGAATATAACGAAAAGATTTATGATACACCCATATATGCCCGTGTCCTACCCAGAGAGATTAATGAGATAGAGATAGAGTTAAGAACATTGGACAATGGACGATTAGTTCCTTTCGCATACGGAACAGTTTTAATAGTATTGATATTCAAAAAAGTGATAAATTTTTAAAAATCCATCCATTTATTGTATTCATTTATTTTTTTCATAAAATTAATTTAACAAAATGGTACATATTTTATTCGATACTTCTACAGTAGGATATGATGATTTTATTCAAACACCTTTAAATATACAAGAAGGGAGCGGTTTAGAAAACACATATACTTATTTCAAAGGAGCGTCACCCTTTCAAAGAGGATATGGATTACAAGGGGGTGCGGGAATAGGCGATGTTCTTCGAGGACTTTGGCGCTTTTTTCTTCCTATTGTTCGTCGTGTGGGGACTACTGTATCAGCTGAAGCTTTAAACACTGGGCAGCGTGTGTTGGAAAGAGTAAACCAAGGAGAAAATATTAAAGAAGCTCTAACTAGTGAGGGAAAGAAGGGGATAGACACACTACTCGAGAAGGGAGGTATGCCAAAACAATTTGGAAGTGGTGGTAGTCCAAGAAAAAGTATAAAAGATAAAAGAAAGTATTCCCAGCAAAATCATAAAATCATTATTGGAAAAGTTAACAAAAAACGAGTCAGATCAGACGCATTCGGACTTTATTAATTAAAATTTAAAAATTACAAAAAATGGCATACCACAAAATAGATAAAGATAGTATTAATTCGATTACAAATGCTTTGGACTTTTTTCAAATTCCTCCCACAAATGTGAGCATTTCTTCAGCAAAAGTTTTTGAAATTCTGCCAAGTAATCCCCTTACGGATACTCCATACCACTTCAAAATCCATTCTAGTCAAAATTATATTGATCTCACAAAATGTTACTTATTTACTGAATTCCGTATACGAAAAGAAGGTGCAAACGGCACATGGGTAAATCTAAGCGAAAACGACATTGTTGCCCCTATCCAATTAATTGGACATACATTTATTAATAATATGAGAATTAGTATAAATGGAAGAGAAGTTTTCAACTCCAATTCGTTAATGGCTTATAAGTCTTATCTTTCACATGAATTAAGCTTCTCAACAACAGCAAAAAATTCCCATTTAAATGTAGCAGGGTATTATGGAGACACAGGATTAAACTTACAGGCAGGGATAGGATTTAATTCGAGGAAAGCACGTTTTGGGACAAGCAATACAGCACAGTTTATGGCAAAGATAGATGCCGACCTTTTCAACCAACCCTTATATTTAATTAACCATTGTGAAATAGATATAGAAATTCTCCCTAATGATTCACGTTTTGTTTTAATTGCCCCACCAACAGCAGCAGGAATACCTCAAACAAATCGTTACCGTTTCGAAGTAACTAACTGTAAACTATATGTGAAGAAAGTCGATATAATGGATGGGTTAGCTCTCGATATAGCAAAAAAGTTGGATATTAAACCCGCAAGATATGCCATAAGGAAGACAATGATGAAACCCTTATTTATCAGTCAGGGTCGATACGAGTTCAATGCAAATTTATTTATGGATCAAATTCCTAGGAGGATAATACTTGGGTTAGTCTCAAATAATGATTACGTAGGAGCTATTGACAGAAGTCCTTTTAATTTTCAACCCTTCAATATAAGAGAAATAAGTATAATAGCAAATGGCCGAAGTTACCCTCAGGCTTCCTATGACTTGGATTTCCCCAATGGAAAATTCGCGAGAGCTTTTAATGATATGAATGAGGCTATAGGTTTTTCAAATTCCTTGGAAAGCAACGGAATAACTTTTGAGCAATATGCCTACACGCATTGCATCTTTGTATTTAACCTTACAAATAGTGGCGAGGATCAAAGTGGACTTTTTGATTTAATTAAAAATGGAACAACAGCCGTTAATATAAAATTTAGTCGACCAATTCCAGAGGGAGGGGTAATGCTTATAGTGATGGGTGAAGCTGACTCACTTATAATGCTAGATAAGAATAGAACAATTACTAGTGATACAACTATTTGATTTCATTTTCATTTATTTTTCATTTTCATTCTCTTTTTAAATTGTATTTTTTTAAATTATAGAAATAAAAATGTTTTCTAAAAAAGTTTCTTTTATTATTTTCTTATTACGAATTCTCCTTCCCATATGTGGATTAACTGTTGAAGAAGGGGTTAATATCAAGGAATTACCCGAGTATAGCGAATATTTAAGACAATTAGCTGACAGACATATAATTTTAACAACAACTCAGGCTTTGCCAAGGAAATCTGCTATTGGTCCCTTTGCTAATTTTCCCTCTATACAGTTATGCAAGGATGCGCCTTCATCAAGTGAAAATTACTATACCCATGTCTATTGCTGGGTAATGCTACTTCTCTATGCATTGCTAGTGCTTAGTTTAATTATTTATCAATTACGCTCATTTGTTTGGTTAGGGAATACGATCCCTTCGAGAAAAAATAGAAAAGAAAATAAAGAAATAGAACTTAAAATATAGATGAACAGTATACAGATTACAAAAATAATGGAATCAAATCCACAAACGAATCAAGTGTTCAAAGGGTGTCTATCGTGTGACCGACTTCCAGACTATACTTTGATACAATACCCCGCAGCATTCATTTTGAACTTGGACCCCCAACATTTAGAAGGATCTCACTGGGTGGCAATATATGCAGAAGGAAAAGAAAGACCAATTAATTATTTCGATAGTTTAACACTTTTTAATACTCAAAAACCCAAAAATGGATGTATAATTAAAAAATTCCTATACCAATTCCCACAAATACTTAGAAATTGTGAGCCTTACCAATCCCCCTTAGCCAAAACATGTGCCCACCACTGTATATGCTTTATATTTTTCCTTTATCAAAATTGTACATTTAATGAATATATTTATATGTTAGATAGAGAACCTAATCCAGATTTATTTGTTAAAAAATTTGTAGATAAAATGATTAAATATTAATGCTCTTCCATTTATTACCATAGGAAATGTTTAGACATATAGTAAAAGGATATGCAGCCGCATCCAAATGCCTTACGATAATTGGTCATTAAGAGGGCGTGGCTTTTGGTCTAATAGTATAAAGTCGAAAATAAGGGTAACATACATCGAAAAAATATTCTCAGTAAAGAACCATCATCATTTTAATTTTATTCGACAATTTTTATTTATATATATTTTTTAATTTTTATTTATTAATAATGGAAAAAAATAAATATTTTTTAAGGTTCAAAATTAATTACAATTCTTTTTTTTTTAATTTTAAATTCTTAAACCATTTTATTCATATCCTTAACTATTAAAATACTTTTTACAAAAAATTTTTTTAATCGACTTTCTCCTCGCTACTTTTTTCCTTCAAGCCCTCACAAATTTCCCCTCATATTTTTCCCTTCTTTTCCCTAAATCTTTTAAATATATAAAAAATTTTACATCTATCCATAGGATTAATCTATCTAATTAATAATGATATCTATCCATAGGAATAAATGATGCTAAGATCTTAGCTCCTCTTACAACTTTTTGCTATCCAAAATAAAATTTAAGCATACCAAATATTTTTTATCCCGTTCATAAATAATTTCCATCATTTTTCAACATTCATTCATCAATTTTGATAAAATTTCCAAAAGTTAGAAAAAATCAATATTTACTTTCCTTACCTAAATCTTTTAATATATATATATATATATATAATTTTACATCTATCCATAGGAATAAGGATATGCTATTAATTTTCCTTCTATTAAAATTTTTAAGTAACAGTTTATTTTTTCTAAATAATTCTCAAGAAAAAATCTTGGTACTCACTCCCTTTTTGCTACCTGAAATGATTTCTATAGTGTAAAAAATTATTATAATTAGTAAATAATTTCCTGCGTTTTATAATATTCATTCCTTATATTTCATAAATTTCTAGAATTTAGAAAAAAATCGATAATTTGCAATAAATTCTCTGTTTAAAATTTTCCCAGAATTAAAATCCTAGCAGCTCTTTCTCCTTTAGTACTCACTTCCATCGTTAGTCCCTCCATTCCCTTTAGAAATCATTTCTTTGCGCAGAAACTTTTTATCCATTCATAAATAATTTCCTCATTTTTCAACATTCATTCATCAATTTTCATAAATTTTCAAAACTTTTAGAAAAATCAATAATTTTATTCTCTTCTTTTTAATTAAATAATATAATTACAGATTTAGAAACATAATTTTAAATATCTCGATTTTCAATAATTATTAATAATGAGTCCTCCACCAGCCAAACGTGCAAAGCTTTCCTCCGAAAACTCTCGCGCATTTTTTATTGAAAATATTCTTTCTTCAAATATTCCTTCAACAAATTTAATTGATTTACCGCAAATCGGCCAAGGACATCCTGAAAAATACGTCACAAAATTGGAACAACAAGTTATTCATAATAGAAAATTTCGCTATACTAAATGCCACACAAAATTCCAAATCAAGGATGTCCCCGAAGACCCCGAAGGGCTGCTCGCTGGTATATTCGCTTATTGTATTGACACGTCAATTGAAGAAAGTCGTGAGAAGGGATATGAGGCAGATCATTTAGGGTGTATTATTAGCAGCGAATTACTAGAACATGATGTGTGGACCCCTATTAGACAACTTAATGACAACACTGTTGATTCTATATTAAATCAATTCCTGAAAGTTGGGCAAAGTAAAAAACAACAAGGAACAACACTGTGGGGAAAACCCTTTGATGTAAAAATAACTACACTTGATATGAAAAATTTACCAGAACGACAAAAGACGCTTGGAGGTCGTAAAAACGCTACTACACATCACCGAATTAATAATCAATGTTTGATTAAGGTAGGATAATAAAAGTATAATTTAAATATAAAATATCCTTTAGATCAATAACATTGACGGCAAAAATCATTGCCTTTTCTTTGCATTACAAGCAACTCTTGTTAGCAACATAGGAGAACTTTCCCGCTCCCAATTTTACAATTACTTACATGGCCGCTATGGATCTAGAAATAAATTTAAGAAGGAAACCTACGAGTTAATTAAAGAAGTTGGAGCTACATTTGGTTTAAAAGAATATGCAGCAGAGGATTGGGTTGGACCAGTTGTTGATTATTGGAACAACAAATATAATGGGAAATATACATTTAAAGTCTTTATTTTTGGTTCATCAGGGAACTACAAGCCAAAGTATAAATATGGCCCCGAAATTTATGATACGCCGATAATTCTATATTACGACAACAAGCATTTTGATGGTGTACAAAAAGTTGGGAATATTTTTGGTCAACCTTATTGTCTCTCATGTGAAGTTGTTTACAGCCATCCTCAAAGCCACAGTGCTAAATGCTGTTCCCGTTGCTTAAAATGTTCTCAAATGGGATCAAGATTCCCTTGCAAAAAAGAAAACTTTAATAGGTATTTTAAATAATTAATTTTTATTAATAAATTTTAAAATAACAGGAAGTGTATTGATTGCTGCAAAACTTTTGAAAATATTGACTGCTTTTTACATCATTTAAATAGCGGCTTCTGCAAAAATTCTAAACAATGTGAAAAATGTGGTGAAATTTACAATGTTCATGACAACAACAGAAATGGACGCAAAGGGCATGTTTGTTTTGAAAAATATTGCGGGAAATGCGGGGATTACCATGATCCAAAAAGAGGGTGTTACATCAAACCTCTAAAACCTAAACAACGAGATCCATATCGATTAGTAGCATTTGACTTAGAGACAATGCAACACAAAATTACAAATCCTGCAAGACAACAAAGAATTCATGAGACCAACTTTATTGCTGCAAAGATTGTCTGTCCGAAATGTATTACAACAGGGGAATGGAAAAGAAGTTTAAAAAATAAAAGTTGCAAAGTCTGCGGCCCCCACCGCACCATTACATTTTCACAACAGTCTTACAACGATACAAATACAGATCACAAAATTATTTCACAAAATCCTCTAGAAGCTTTTGCCCTATGGATATTATTCGACCTTCCAAACAACTACGACACCTACGTCTACTCCCACTTTGGTGGACGTTTCGATATGGTTCTCGTCTTTGAAAAATTATACAACCAAAATTTAAATCCTGAATTAATTATGAAAGGCAACAAACTTTATGAAATGAAAGTAGCGAAGCGACCAAATTCGAATCCAAACATTGTATTTCGTGACTCCTATAATTTAATGCCTATGGCTCTAGCAGCACTGGTCCCAACATTTGGCTTAGAAGTAGAAGACAAGCCATTTTTCCCGCATTTATCAAACCGACCAGAGAACTATGGAAAAAGAATATTCCCTACAAAAGAAGATTATTTGGCGGATGGAATGATGCCCGCTAAAAGAAGAGAATTTGATATTTGGTATGAAGAAAATAGAAACACTCCCTTCTTATTGGATGAAGCGTTGGCAAGCTACTGTACTAATGACGTTGAAATATTGATGTGCGCGCTTATCGCCTTTAGAAAAGAATTTTTTGAAACAACAAAACGACAATCTCACAATGGAATTGATGCTTTGAGGGAGTGTATGACTATTGCAAGTGCGTGTATGAAGCATTTCCGCACCAACCATTTAGAAAAGGAACATCTGGCAATAGTCCCTGAAAGAGGATATGAAAATGTGGATAACCAAAGTCTTTTGGCATTGAAGTTCTTCCAGTAGTATAGAGAGGAAAACAACGTAGAAATTCAAACAGCACACTGGAAAGGGGAAAAGGTGGTGGGAAAATATAAATTAGATGGGTGGATAGAAGAAGAACAGTTGGGAATAGAAGTTAATGGGTGCGCCTGGCACGGATGTAAAAATTGCTATCCACGTGACAACATGATTTTACCTAATGGATTAACAGCAGGGAAGAAACGACAAAAAGATAAAGAAAGAATGGAATATATTTTGACCCAGATACCAGAAGTAAAAGTTTATTGGCAGTGTGAGATAGAAAAAATGTTAAGAAGAGATAGGGAAATGAAGAAGAAGTTTGATAATTATTTGGATGAAGGTCCTTTGGAAATTAGAGATTGCTTTTTTGGAGGGCGCACAGGACCACTTAAATTATTCCATAAGGCCAAAGAAGGAGAAAAAATATCCTATTATGATGTAACTTCGCTTTACCCGTTCACGAATTTTATCACCAACTACCCTATTGGACACCCTATTGTCCACAATTTAAATGAAGAAGTTACTTGGACTACATCAGCCGACAACAAATTTCCTTTGGCACTTTTAAAAGTATTTGTAATTCCACCAAGAAATATTGATATTCCTATTCTTCCTGTGAAATTAGACGAAGAAAGACTACTTTTCCCGCTGTGTGCAAAATGTGCCAAAATGTACCCAAACGGAGGAAGAAATGAATTTTATAATTGTCAACATAGTGATAGACAACGAGGATGGGTCAGCACGTGCACATCCATTGAATTAAATGCAGCATTGGACGAAGGATATATTGTCACCAAAATATATCGTGCATTAGAATATAAACAGTCAGACAACGAGCTTTTCCGTCCATACATGCGGGAATTTCTTGCCCATAAAATACACGCTTCGGGCTTTGATGAAAAGATAAGAGGAAATAGAGAAGAAGAAGAGAAATTTGTGAAAGAGTGTTGGGAAATGTTTGAAATGAAGATAGAAAGGGAGAAGATGATACCAAATAAAGGAAAGAGGGCAATTGCAAAGCTGGCTGTAAATAACCTTTGGGGGCGTTTTTCACTGAGAAATCAAGGCTTTACTCAAACGCACATCACCGACGACCTAGCTGAGCTTGGAGAGTATATTCACAACAATTCTATAGAAGTTGCAGCAATTGAAGAATTAAACAGCGAAACAATGATGATCCGGTATTCAAAGAAGAAGGAATGGATTGAAGAACATGACAGCTCAAATGTGGTTATATCGTTATGGACAACGTCAGCTGCGAGGTTGCACTTGTTGAGGCTTATGCAAAAAGTTGTACGCACGCCTAGTTGTTCACTACTTTACACTGGTAATTTCCCTTAAGCTTTTTCAAAATATATTTTTAATTTTCAGATACTGACTCTCTGATCTTCGCCCACCCCGAGGACAACAATCCACTTGAACTCGGTCCACATCTTGGCGATTTGACCGACGAATACCCGCAGCACGAAATCCTTGAATATTGTAGTGGGGGTGCAAAACAATATGGATTGCAATTGAGAAGGAAGAATGGAAGCGGGGAAAATGAATATGTACTAAAGGTGAGAGGAATGACACTAAATTATGACGTTATGAATAACCAAAATCTTCGATATGAAACTTTTAAAGAATCTGTTATTAATTATGTTAAAAATGGTGATTTCGACCCTATCTCTGTAATCTACCCTAACTTTTTACGCCCTTCTGTTGTAAATAGTTCTGTAACTTCTCAACCTTTTCATAAAATGTATAAGCCTTTTGTCGGCAAGGGCATCATTCGCCCGAGCGATTTCTCTGTATTAAATTTTGGCAATGTATCACAATAATCTATTCATTTTTATATTGTACTATATCTATTTTGACTTACATTGTATCATTTATTTTTACTCACTATTTTTCTTACTTATATTCTTGTCTTTTCATCTTATTTGAAATTTTTTCTAATTTTTAAAATATTTATTAAATTTTAAATAAAAAATTAACAATTGGAAAATACTTTTTTGAAAAAATTAAGGAATGGAAAATACTTTTTTGAAAAAATTAAGGAATCGAAGATACCTATTTTAGGGGTAAAAACACATAATTAGTGAATAGAAGATACTATTTTGAAAAAATTAAGGATTAGAAGATACTATTTTGAAAAAATTAAGAAATAGAAGATACAAATTTATTTTGGTAAATTAAAATTAAGAAAAGGGAAATACTATTTTGAAAAAATTAATAGATGGAAGATAGCAGTTTTAGGGGTAAAAAAGCATAATTAGTGGATAGAAGATACTATTTTGAAAAAATTAAGGAAAAGAAGATGAATTTTACTGTTTTTTGGTGTTTTTGATAAAAAATAGGCAAAAAAGTGGTAAAGAATGCATATATGCACGTGTTTTATATGCGCGTGTTTTGTATGCGCGTTACCTTGTGGATATAATTTAAGCCATTGATTAATTCTAGCCGTATCCGAGTTTAAAATGAGAAACATGCAAGCCAGCAACAAATATAAATTTTAACCATACCAAACTTGACCTTATATATTTAAAAAATTTATACGCATAGAACCTATTTTTGTATACTATTTACACAGCCCTTAAGGAAAATATAAATAATACCTTACAACTTTTCATAAAAAATAAACTTCGAGTTGACAAAGTATCCTACACCTATAGATTTAATTACCTAACTCTTGATTAGCTAACTTTCTTTTATTATTTAACAGTGTTGCCTTACTTATATTATTGTATCATTACACATAGTTCAATAAATCTTCAAAATTTCATAATATTTATTTATTTCAAATAAAAATTAACAATTGGAAAATACTATTTTGAAAAAATTAAGGAATGGAAAATACTTTTTTGAAAAAATTAAGAAATAGAAGATACCTATTTTAGGGGTAAAAACACATAATTAGTGAATAGAAGATACTATTTCGAAAAAATTAGTGAATAGAAGATACTATTATGAAAAAATTAAGGAAAAGAAGATACAAATTTAATCTTAGATAACAAAATTAAGAAAATGGAAATACTATTTTGAAAAAATTAACAAATGGAAGATAGCTGTTTTAGGGGTAAAAAAGCATAATTAGTGATTAGAAGATACAATTTTGAAAAAATTAAGGAAAAGAAGATGAATTTTACTGTTTTTTTGGTGTTTTTATGTAAAAAATAGGTAAAATAATGATAAAATATGTGTGTATGCGCGTGTAAATTGTATGCGCGTGTATTTCATCCGTGTAAAATTTCACCATCCTTGCATGTAATCAAAGTCATCTACCGATTGGCTAAATTTTCTTCCTCCATAACAAAGATTATCATCGTAGTCAGAAAGAGGTACAGGTGATGTTACATCAAAATCTTTTTCAGATTGTTGTGAAGTTGACTGAGTTGTTTTATCATTAAAAATATTTGCCATCCACCCTGATAATGGTTCTTCCTCCGCTAATTCTAATAATTCCAAAGGGTAATATCTATCTTCATGAGTATTTTTTTGAACTACACACAAATGATATGGATGATTAAGTCTTATGCGATGACGGGCGTAAAAATGTGCTGCGACATTAATATTAAAAGGTGATGAAAGTCGTCCATAAGCGAGAATACTATTCGCCCCATTTCTACTCAAGTTGTCAAAAAATAAAGTTTTGCTCATTCCGTTATTGTCCAAATAAGTTGTTTTTAATTTTTTCCCCTTTAGCTGTTTTAAAATTTTATCACGATTTGTAGGGTGAATGAGTTGATAGCGCAGTGAGTTAACACTGCATTTTAAAATTCTAGCTATTTCATCAATCAGGAGAACCATTTTATTTAATAATGAATAATTCAATATTGGAAAATTTTTAAAATGATTTTGGAAAAATGAAAGGATTCAAAAATCTTACTAGACCCTTACCCCTACAATACAGACATACACCATCCGATTCCATCTCCTTACCCCGCCCCCTCTAGTACTCAGTTCGACTTCCACTAAAATATTAAAATCATTTAGAATTTTTTCAATAAAATAATGAGCCAAATTATTCCTGAATTTAATCCTTCCATTCCTCCTCCTGCTCTTCCTTTGAAGACAATGATAGAACAGACATCACCACCTCATGCTCTTCCTCTGAAAAAATTGACGGAACAACCATCACCACCTCAGACTGTTCCCTTAAATGCAGTTATGGAACAAACATCCCCACCTCCGGCTCTTACTGTGAATACAGAGAAAATGGTACAACAACCTACAGCTTTTCCAGAAAAGCTTCTATGGAAACTTGTAAAAGGGAAAACTGTTCTGCAATATCACCTTTGCTATGGTAATTTATTATTTTATATATGAATTTTACTTTAAAATTTTAGGATGTCAAAATCGACTCTTCAATTCAAAGGACAAAATAGTACGCAATGGTGATGGAGTGATCATAAAGATTGAACTATGCGACAACTGTGTCAAAGAAAACTGTGATGCAACTGACTTACTTTCGAACAAAAAAAGGAAAATTGTAAAGAAAACTTAAAAAATTTTTTAAATTACTTTAAATTAAATTTTGTAATTTTATCTTTAATATTAATAAATATTTTAAATAATTTTATTTATATTTATTTATTAATCGGTCGCGTATCTTAGGTTTATTACTTTATATTGGTTTATTTTCATATTTGCCACTCTAAGTAAATAATTATAGGTCAAGACTAATGGTAAAGTAGAGAAGAAATCTTAGAATTACTTGACAATTTTACAGTTCTCTCAGGAAATTCTATAGGACAAATCTGAATAAAAAGGGCGAAATAATTTAAAAATTAAACATCTGGTTTTGTTTGCACATTTGTTTCTATGTATATAGTTAATAGGTCATGACTTATTGGGGGAAGTAAGTATAAAAAATTATTTCTTTTAAAAACATGTCAAATTAACATATTTCATGGTAGGAAATAAAATAATTGGTCATGCTCGATAGAAAGTAAAAAAAAATATTTTATGAACATCTGTCATTGTTTTGGAGTTTCATGTAAAGGAGTAACTATAGGTTGAGTAATGAAAACGAGAGGAAAATATAAAAAAATATTTTAAAACTGTTTTGTATACAAATTACTCACTCAAAAAGGGACTAGAATGATCAAAAGTATTTAAAAATATTTTATATTGAATAAAATATTCATTAAATTTTAATCAAACTTTCAATCAGATAAATTATAAAAAATAAACAATAATTTTAAAACTTATTTTCCTTTTTAAAATCATTCATTATTTATATGTCCAAGTAATTTTTCCCTACGGCGGCGTTTTCTTTCTGCACCACACAAGTCCTAGCAAATATTAATTTATAATTTATTAAAATATTTGTCTAAATAATATTACTCGTCCTCCGTGTTTCTTCCTTTTCTTTACAGTTTGATTTGAACATGTCGGTATTGAGCAATCTTGAGGCAAAATTGAGACAGAATTTTCCATCAGATCAATTTCTATGCTAGACTCCCTAGTCACGATCTTTAAAAAATGATAAATAAATCAACATATTTATAATTTAAATCTACTTGAGATAAATTTGGTGATAGCAAAAGTTCTTGCCGATTGACTTCATTCGAACCAATCTATAATAACAATAATAATATCTTAATCATTTTTAATTGGAATTACTATTAAAGACGTTTCATCATTTGATGTGCCAGGCTGAGCGATTCCCATATCTGCTGGAAAAGGAAATTATATTGGGGAGTATATTAATTAAATTAATATACCAAATTTTAAACGTTGCCGTTTTTGTTTTTGTTTTATGGGACGCCATTCGGGATCATTCTCTTCCTCATCCGTGAGCTCAGCATCAGTCCATCCATTGTATTTATTTCTGGGAGGTGACGGTAGTTCAGTTGAACTCCTAATTTCGTGGACAGGAGTTGTCCCTTCAATGTGGAGATTAAACCATTTTAGTTTAAGGTCTTGACAATCCTGATAAATATTTGGATAAAATAAAAAATAAAGTAAAATTACTAAAAGATTGTTCTCGTCCTCCCAAGTCATTTCTTGATATGTGAAACCTTTCCACTTTATAAGGAATTGTCGGTTTCTAAAACCCGTTCTTAGATTCTGAATAATTCTAGAGGTAAGAATTGCCTCCACTTCATATTCACCTTGAATAATTGGTGGTGGGGTAGGTATACGTGGAGGTGGTGTAACAAATCCTTTATTAGATGGAGGTCTCAGATTCAACATTTGTTTAAAAAATTGAGTTTATTTCCCTAAATAATAATTAAATATAACTTTTATTTTTAAACCAAGTAAACTATATTCTTTGAAATTTTATAAAAGAGAAAAAACCAGTGAAAAACTTTCTAATTAGGATAAAAGGGAATAACCCACCTATAAAGTCAGTTCGCCACACCTAAAGGCCGGTTCACCAACAAAAGTTGGATCGCCTCACCTAGAGGCCGGTTTCCCAACTTTATAAGTTAAGGAAGGTATTTTCCCCACAAAGGACCCCTAAACCACTTATAAAGTTAGTTCGCCACACCTAAAGGCCGGTTCACCAACAAAAGTTGGATCGCCTCACCTAGAGGCCGGTTCCCCAACTTTATAAGTTAAGGAAGGTAATTCCCCCAAAGGACCCATAAACCACGCTAAAGCACCTATAATGTCAGTTCGCCACACCTAAAGGCCGGTTCACCAACAAAAGTTGGATCGCCTCACCTAGAGGCCGGTTCCCCAACTTTATAAGTTAAGGAAGGTAATTCCCCCAAAGGACCCATAAACCACGCTAAAGCACCTATAATGTCAGTTCGCCACACCTAAAGGCCGGTTCACCAACAAAAGTTGGATCGCCTCACCTAGAGGCCGGTTCCCCAACTTTATAAGTTAAGGAAGGTAATTCCCCCAAAGGACCCATAAACCACGCTAAAGCACCTATAATGTCAGTTCGCCACACCTAAAGGCCGGTTCACCAACAAGAATAAGTTCAGGGGTCCCTCGGAACCCCTGAACTTATTCTCTCTTTATAAAATTTCAAGAAAATAATTACTTTATTTAAGAATAAATTTTTTGTTTAATTAATGATTGGAGAAATAAACTCAAATTTTATTGATGATTAATAGGAAATAATAATTTTAATTATAAAATAAATATAAGCTTTTTGACTTTAAAATTATTTAAAATAAATGTAAAATTTTTTAAAAATTTTTAAATAAAATCAAAATTTTTAAATAGGAAATAAAATATTGTATTTATTCTAATTGAATGGCCCCATTCTATCTTTAAATTCCCCAGAAATGGTAATTTAATAAGTTTTTTTAGTAGGTTTGGTTAGTACGTTTGGTTAAACATATATCAGGGAATTTGGAGCATCGATTTCCTCCTCAAATATCAAGATCCTTCATATTCACAAAAAATTTCAGGAACCAAATCGTCGTTATCTCCTGATTTGCCTCTAGACCACTTAATATCGCTGAGATCCAACCAAATCCACAATATCCTAAGTATTTTCACTAATTATTTTCCTCAAATCCATTAATCAACTAATATCTCTCTTAACCTCTTTTAATCACCTATACCTCAAAACCTTCACAGAAATAATAGGATTATCCATACTAAAAAAGGAATACTAAACTAATTAAATGAAATAAAGGATAGCTTCTACGTAGAAAAAGATCCGTTCAATGGAGAGGCCATCCAAATATAGAGGGCATTTAATTAGAATAAATACAGTATTTAAGTAAATACGAAAAAATATTTAAATTAAAAATTTAATCAAAATATATGAATTAAATAAGAAAAAATTTTAAAAAATTTTAAAGGAATAAATGTTAACTACCTAATATTTTTTTATTAATTTACATAGTGTTCAAAAATATAGGGAAAAAGTAATAGAATTTAGCCTATATAATTAACAAACACCTCTACAACTAATCCAGATATCTTCTTAAAATTTACCCTTTTCTAGCAAATTTCAAGGGCTTTCGAATAGTCTTAAATAAATTTTAATGGTTAAAGATATTTTATGCTGATTTTAGTGGTATCGAGATTTCAAAATGATATGAGATATGGAGCTAGTACTTATTTTATTTCCTCTTAATATCAAAAAATATATTTGATGAATTTTTGTAGATTTTTGTTGATTTTTTGCTTGGGTGAATACTTAGTTACAAAACCTGTCCCTATTTATCATTTTGATGCACGAAAATTAGCAGAAATTTTTAATTTCAGTTTTGGATTGGAGGTTAAAAAATATTAACCTAGCAAATCTTATGCTTATATAATGAATTAAATTGTGTATATAACCAAACAAAAAATTTTCCATAAATATATTTTAATTGAGAAAGAATTCCCTATCTACTTGACCCACTACTGTATAAGACTAGAGAAGAAAAATTTAATTAAGAAAATGTAAAATTAAATACAGTATTTACTCGATTAATTCCCCCGAGGAATTATTTTTTCAACCCGTCCGTGGCATGGGGAATTAATAGAGATTGGGGAATTATTCAAGTTTTGAAATTTGAACGTGTATTAGGGTATTTGGGGTGGGGAATTATTTTTTCAACTCATCCCTGGCATAGGGAATTAATAGGGGGTGGGGAATTAATTGAGTAAATACGGTAAGTTAAATAAAAGTAAAACTATAATTAAATTAAAAATTAAATTTAAAAATTAAATAATTTAAAAAATATAAAAATAATTAAGGCCTAATATTTCCAAAATTAAAGGAATTGAAAAAATAAAATAAAAAATATATTTGGGAAGATAGAAAAAATTGGAATGACACTTCACACTATGAACACCTGCTACTTTAATTATTTATTCTTAATTTTCTCCTCCTATTTAAAAATTTTTCCTCTCTTGGGCAAGATCTTTCCTTTTATTTGTTTTTCCTTTCTCTCATTTTTCAAATTTTTAATTTATTTATTTTCCCTTATACTACTATATTTATCTCATGTTGACATCTGCTGTTGATTGCGCAATAACTTTTCATGTTATTCTATTTTGTATTTTTGCTTTTTAAAATTTATTTTTAATTCTTATAAATTTTTAGAAATTTAAAATAATTTTAAATTAAAAATTAAAATTATGTCTTTATAATTTTTTAATTTTAAATTTTTTGATACGCCATATAACTTAAATCTTTTTTAATTTATTAAAATTAGGTATTTTGCGGTAAATAATTTAGTCTGATTGTCCAAATTAACTCTTAATATAAGTATATTTAAAAATTTAGTCGACCATCAAACAATTTTTTAAAATTTTAATTGTTAAATTTTAAATTATATTTAAGAAGTTGAAAAAAATTGTTGAGGGAAAATATTTAGTTGATGTACATGTAAAATTTAACCCTTTAAAACTTGTCGATGCGTCAATGAAATTTTAAAAAAAAGTAAATTTTAAAGTTTTTAACGAAGTTCATTTTGGAAAAAGTAAAAATTTTATTGATGGAAAACTAATTAGATAATTTGTACTAAGTATTAATTAAAACCCTTTATTTTTGTCGGCATAGCAAATATTAAAAAGATATGTAATTATATCAATTATTCTTGGAAACTAAATCATTTTACGTCCTCACTGTGTATATTTTAAGAATTTTGCGCGAAAATCACCGTCGCAAGGTAAAAATTTTGTAATTTACTAGGTTTTCGCCATAGTTTTTAAAATTTTGCGCGAAAATCACCGTCGCGGCTTTGCGCGAAAATCACCGTCGCGAGAAAAACAATTTGTAAATAATTGTGTTATTTTTTGTCGGCAACTTCAAAGGGATAAAAGATAACATAATTACAAATTGCAGCAAGATAAAAGGTCGAAACACCCCCTTAATAGGTTTTAATTGACCGGCTGGCAATAAAATGGTCAAAATGGGGTTGTAGACCAAATGTCCCGTTATTGACAGCCACGACGGTGGCGTACGGTTAACTACTAGTAATTAAAATAAATAACTAAATAGTTAGATTAAAACACAATATTTTGAATTAAATTTAATTTTCGCTATACACCCATTTTTCAGCCAAAAAATAATTTTTTAAAAATATTTTTCTATTTTATAATTTAAAATATTCAATTAATTGGAATTTTAAAATTAATTTTTAATAATTAAAAATTTTATTTTTAAGGAGACGGCAGCCAAAAACGTTTTGTTTTGTGTTGACAACAATTTAAAGAATGGCCAATACAAACATGCAAATTGCATCAAAAAATTACCTGCGGCTACAAGAAAACAAAAAAACATTGATGCTTTAATTGAAACTAGCAGAAAGTTAATTGAACAATTCAAGTTAATTGAACAATTTTAGCGCTTTTCATATATAGAGGGAAAATTTAGTTAAAAAAAAATAAATATTTCAATTTTTGGCGCTATATAAATATAGAGGGACATAGTCTGTTAGCAGACACAAATCTTGAATATTAATAATTAATTTTTGTAAATAGCTATAATTCTATTAAGAAATCTAATCTCGTTCAATTTACTCTAAAATCTGAAACAGTAATACATATAATTTAAGTCAATTACATAAGGAATTAGCTGTTATATTCATTAAAAAGCTTAATCAGTTATTAATAAAAAAAATTTTTTTTACTTATAACAGTATTTAAAGAGAAATTCATATAGAGACAAATAAAATTAAGATAGAAATTAATATTGAGATAAATAGAAATTAATATTGAGTTTAATAGTCTGTTTGCAGACCTAAATCTTGAAATTAAGACAAAAATATATAAGATATTTTCAATAAAATTACTATAGTTCCACTAATGAGTTCATTTTTGCTAAAATTAAATTAAGTTAGGAACAATTACTAAACTTTTATTCTGAGTTAAATAATTTATCATAGTTCATTATTTATTAAATTTTATAAATACTTAATTATAAGATTCTATATTCGATATTTTTTGAGCAATTATCTTAGATTTTTTATCTATACTTTATTCTTTGTTCACTTATAGTTATTGCTCATATTATTACACATATTCTTTAGTTTAAGATTTTTTAAAGAAAAACGATAAGTTGAAATATTTTTCTCATAAACAAAATTTTTTACAGGAAGCAATCCTTTATTACAAAGTGTGCGGAAAGGGTAGTAGGGCACAATACCTCGCTGACTCAATTTGAGGAGGGACAGGAGAGATTCGACCAGAACGAATCGACTCCTTAGTTTTGACGGGCAACGGAGATTTCCAATCTCCAAAAAACAAACTCCTTAGTAAAACACACAAACACAGAAACACAATTAAAAATATTTATTTAGTTAAAATAAGATTATAAATGAAGTGCCTCGGGGGAATATAAGCCGAGCACAAGTTTGGGCTGCCGGTCAACAAAGCAGGCCCTTGTGGTCTCAAATAGATTAAAATAGGGGCAAGTCAAAAGTTGGTAATAATTAATTGGCAGAGCTCAGAGAGCGCTGGCAATAACAGAAGTGAGAATAAGCAAATGTAAAACAACAAGTAAAAACAAGTGAATGGTGAAGTAGCAAGTGATTAAGGAGAATAGGCTAAAACATTATATAGGGGTAAAAAATGGGCGGAAACAAATAGATTTTAAGAGAGAAAACAAGAATGTAAAAAATTGTGTTTTGAGCGGGGAAATAAATAAAAGTTAAAATATTAATTAATGAAATAAAATGGATTTTAAGTGCCCTTTGGGCACACAAAGATATTTTCTCAGTAGGATAACGATAAAGAAGAAAATCTTTGCCCATAAAAGAAAAAGCTCTGAGAAATTAACAAACTATTATTACACCAGAGCAAGCGAAGTAGTGTTGTAATATTATTTATAAGGAATCAGCTTTTCATAATTTCGATCATTTTATTTTAAACAAGCTATTAACTTTCAACACTTAAATAAACACGCTCTTACTGCTTTAATAAAAGTTCATTATTATAAAAGCAATTGCGAATTATTGGAACCTGCGCTAAAATATTTCAATTATATATTAGCATACTTTCTATTTTTAATATTATTTTATAGTCTGTTAGCAGACTCAAATCTTGAAAATGTCTTCTGAAGACGAAATAAATATAAATGCTATTGAAAAACAATTTTGGGCAGCCAAAGAAACTGTTAAGGTTAAAGATTTAGAAAAGTGTCATTCAGATGTAATTAAGCTAGAAGAAGGGGTAAATAGGGCATTAAGACTCATTAATAGGAAAGCTAACACCAATTATGAAAAGATTAATACAATGGCTAAAGACGTAAACCTCAACATAAAAACCCTTAGTACCCAAATAATTTCACTATCGGAAAATGTAGAAAGATTAGAAGCTCTTAAAAGCGATACTTTAGGGCCAAACAATAGTCTGTTAGCAGACTCCAATCTTGATGAAACTCAAAAAGAATCTATAAACATGATTTCTTCACACTCAGGTCATGTTGAAATCTAGCATTATCATAGCCATATCTGATAATTCAATAAAACGACTGGCACCCCATTCCTAGATTTTAAATAAGAGGGATTTGGATTTAAATTGTTTTTATTTAACTAACCCAACGTAATACAATAATTCCAAAAATAAATTGAAGCAGAAATCCCCAAAGGACAGGACGCCAATTAATCTATTGTTTGATTAAATTAAAAATGATTATTTAAAGAATACTTTAGTTGGTTTATAAGAACAAAGACACATTAAAAGGAAGAAAAAAGTGAGACCAAACAATCCAGATAAACGGTGAACACTACTAGAAATTAATTAATTTATTAATTAATTATTCATATATTTTTTACTTTCTGCAATCCCAAATCATATAAGAAAGTGGAATAAGAAAACCAAATAAATTGCACAATCTACATAGAAATATTTTAAATTAAAAAATAAAAAAAATATATTTAATGCCTTATTAAAGATTTATTATTTTTAATAGCTTCAGTAAAAGAATAAAATTGAGCATATTGTCTTCTTCTAGTTATTATTTTAGTTCTTGCTTTCAAAAAAGGCAACAGAAATTTTCTATAAAAAATATAAAGCCAACATATTGAAGTAAAGATAGCAAGATTAAATGATTTATTTGAATCATGTAAAAGTGCCAAAACTTTAATTTAAAAATTTTTATTTAAAAAATAATTTTTTTCTGACACCTTCGAAAGAAAGGGGAATTTTTGAGAGAGGTTTTCCTATAATCCAAAAGTTTTAGGATCTATTTACTAGCTTTAACATGTACATAGGAACACTTGAATTTAGAATAAATATTTGAATATAATCGAGATCTTTAAGTATAATAACTCTAATTAATTTATATTAATTGGTGTTGAAAAATTAATGAAAAATTAAGAATTACAAAAAGAGCATTTTTAAAGATTTTATAAATTAATTATTAACTAATTTAATTTCTATTTATTTATCTATAATTAATTACCTAAAAATAAATGATAACCCAACAAAATTCCAAGTTTAACAATTCCATTCAAAACTTGTTTATATTTAATAATAAATTCTTTACAAATTATTTGGAATGTTTCTATTATCAACATTGGATTATTCCAACAATCATCATCCTCATCATTTGAATTATTTGAAGATTTAATAGGCTTTTTATTTCCATTTCCCTCTATTGTTAAAATTTTAAATTGAAAAGGTGTTGGAGATAATACTCCTCCATTTGTTTCTAATATTGTTCTGTCTGTTTCAGCCTTTTAATATTTGTTTGAAAATTAATTAAAATTAAAAAATATTTTTTTATTTTAATTTTATTGTTAAATGAGGAAGAAATAATTTTTATTTTAATTCAAAAAATAATTTAAATAAAAATTATTACTATTTTTGTTTGTTCACTGTTAGTATCTTCTGATGTAATATTATTGTCAGAAATATTTAATTGTTGCAAGTCAATTGTGCTGTCGCTAACAGAATCGAAAAATTTACCTTTTGGCTTTTTAGATGACATTTTAATTAAAAATAAATAAATATTTTATAGAAGTTAGGATTTAAATAAATTTTTGTTAAAAATTAGATTGATTCTCTTTTTATTTGTTTACCTTAAATGGAAAGGAGGTTTGATATTTTTTACTGTTATATTTAATAAATAAATAAAAACGGAAACATAAAAATCTGTAATTCAAAAAATAAAATAATAAAATATATAATTAAAATATATTTTGTTAAAATTAAATTATTTTTCCAAACTTGTTAATCGTTTTTTAATTAAAACTTAATTAAATTAAAATGTCTACTTGTTTTTATATTTATTAAAAAATTAATAATTCATTTAGTATTTTTAATATTTAAATTATTAAATTAATATTTAAATGTATTAATATTAATATTATTAATATTTAAATGTAAATAGCTAACAAATAAAAAATATATATTTATTATAGTATTAGTACATAAATAAATAAAAATGTTGTTAGGGAAACTGGCCTATGAACATAAAATAAAGTAAAAATGTGTTGACGTAGAGGCAGAGAATTGCGCGAGAATTGATAAATTAAAAAATATTTATTGATGAATTGAAAAGCCAATTATTTAATGATTAGAGGGGAGGAGGGGGATGGGTGAGGGTGAGTGTGAGTGTGAGGGTGAGGGGTAGAAGGAAGGGAGGAAGGTGGTCAGGAAAAGTATTTAATTATTAAAGATAAAAAATTTATTTGGAGAAAAACACTTAAGCTAAAAAAGGAATTGAAGTCTGGGGAAGGATTAAAAAATGAAGAAGAAAGGGATAAATAAATTGAATGATAATTTGCAGGGATTTTCTTTATTCACTTAGTTTTTTTTAAATTAATAAATATTTAATTTAAAAAATTAAAAATATTAAAATGATTAAATCTCTTCCTTCAGGATTGAAAATTTTCTTTCTGAAATTTCCTCTTTTATGACAAAAAATTTTTCTAAAGCTATTAACTATTTAATTGTTTGCCAATAAATTTATAATCAAATAATTAAATAATATATTTATTTAAGTTTAAAAGTCATTTCTCTCCATCTTTTCTAAAATTAATCCTTTCTCTAAATATTGAGTTATAATTTACTTATATATTAAATAAAAAGTAAAATAGAAAAAAACTAAATTTAAATATATTTTATAAAGAAATCTAAGAGATTAAATAAAGTTATTTTATTTAGCCTTAAAAATCGTTTAATTTATTAGTTTTCGACAAAATTATTTTTCTAATATTTTTATTCTAATATATGATAATTCTTACTTCAAATTATCTCACTAGAATTATAGCTGTACCCGGTAAAAAGAACATTTAAATATATCTACGAGTTACTGTATTAAACATAGGAAATTGTGTTATTTTTATCTACTCCTCTCAAATTTTTTGCATATTTGAGTGATAAAAAAGTTATACAATATTTTTAATTATGTTCAAAAATTATTGTGTGAATGTATTTAATAGGAATGTCGTAATTGTTTTATATCGAGATTTTTTCGTATTTTTGGAATAAAGAGTAGAAATTTCAATAAAAAGTTTGGTAACGGTAAAAGAATTTTGCCAATTTAAAATAAATCCGATTTTAGACACAACTAGTGCTATTATTATACAATTTGAAAGGATAATCCCTCAATAAAATTTTTTGCTATAATTATAGAAATATTGAAATTTTATTTATAACGATTTTTGGTCTTTTTAGAGAATGCACATGATCTTTAAAAATTAAAAAATGAAATACCCCAATCAAAAATTTTGCATAATAAAAAAATATGCACACTCTCGCACAGGTCAAGTTTCGTATTGGGTTATGGAAAAAATGAGGAAAAGGGGAGGAGGCTGGATTAGGTAGTTAGAAAAAATATTCGGCAGACAAACTAAACTTGAGCCTAATACGTTATAAACATGATAAATCCTTTAAGCTAAAGAACATTAGATTAATTGTTGAAAAAATGATTTTTAAATAGATTACAAGTTCTAAAGACAAAAATTAAGAATATCAAAAATATCGATGATATTGATGCCGGTAATAAAGATCGAAGAATTTTTTTTCATTTTAATGTATTTAAGAACTTATACATATCTAAACATTGACATAATTGTCATTAATAAAAAATAATATTAAATAAAATTAAATATTAAATATGCCTAATAAATATATTTAAAAACATTTTTTGAATTTATTTTAAAAAATAATTTATAATTTAGAATAAACTTCCAAACATCCAGTATTTTCTTATACAGCTAAACAAATAAGGAAATAAAATACAAATTGATTTTCTGAATTTCTTTTTGTTAATTTGACATTAACATATAATAAATTTAGAAAAATAATTTTTTTAATTTTACAAAACAATTAATTATTAATTTATTACTAAGGAATTTACACAATTACTGAATTTATTAATTTTTCTATAAAATTATAATTCTCTCATAGAGTTAGTTATTTATATTTGGTAAATGTCCATCTCGCTGTACACATGTCCGCAAAAGGCATTTTGCAAAAAGGCTTTTTTTGCTGAATTCACTCCTTTTCTTCTCTTTAAAATGATTGGTTGACAGCTTGGCGCAGCAAAAGGAAGAAGCACAGGATTTCAACTGAAACAGAGAGTGTATTAGATTTTGGATTAAAAAACTAATATGCAGTATTTATTTTAATTGAATGGCCGCCATTCTATTTTTCAATACCCCAAAAAATTTCATTCAATTTGATTGTCATTCAAATAGAGGTGGCCATTTTTGGTCATTTTTCTTTTATTTTGAATATTTAATTATGGATATAGGTATATTTATTTAATTTTGAATAATATTTAACTGTGTATTGTTTATATTTTAATTTTTAAATTCAAAATCTAATAGCACTCCTTGCTTCTGTTGAAATCCTGTGCTCCTTCCTTTTGCTGCGCCAAACTGTCAACCAATCATTTGAGAGAGAAGAAAAGGAGTGAATTAAGCAAAAATGCCTTTTGCGGACATGTGTGCCTTTTGCGGACATGTGTGCCTTTTGCGGACACGTGTATGTATCAGGAATTCTGCCTCCCAATTCCCGAAAATCGGGAATTCTCGACGATTTTTTGCGTCGGGATCCCGATTTCCCTAAATCGAGAATCCTGTTATGTTTTAGTTGTGCCCAATTTATTATTATTATTTCATTAAACCTCTACATATTTATCAGAAAATATTAATTTATTTATATTTACTTAATTTTATTTTAATTTCCAAATTACCACAAAATTTCTTTTATTTATTAATCTTCCACAAATAACAATTCCCTCTCTATAATTATTATCAAAATCTTCTTCAATATTTATTTCTGTATTTCCATCCCTAAAATTTGATTTCCCAACATAATAAAATTTTTTATTTGATTGCCCTTTATTAAAATATGGTGTTTTATATCCTTTATTTGGAACTACAAAAATTGCTCTGACAGAATTGGTTATTTCAATAATTATTTTTAAAATATTTTTATCTACTATTAAATAGTAGATAATTCCACGCCTTTTCTATTATATTATTACGTCTTGCAACGTGGTTAATTTATTTATATGCAATTACCTAAAAAAGCAAAAGGGGCGGGGCAAAAAAAAGCTGGAATGTCGCCTTTTATCGGAACGTTTAAAAGGAATTAGTTAAACGCGCAAATTTAACAAAACACCCATTTAATATTTTTTAAAAACAATTTAAATTAATTAAATTAATTAATTTTTACAGTTATATATTAATAATAATTAATAATAAAAAAATAATTAATTAAAAAAATGTGCCGACAAAATAATTTAATCGTCGCTAAAAACATTGAAGAGAATATTGAAAAGAATAACTCAATCAACAAAAACAAACATGTAATGATAACTGGAGGAAATCAGGGAATTGGTGAGAGAGAGAGAGAAAAGAAGAATTTTTGAGAAAAATATTTTTATTTTTTTAGGGCTACAAACAGCTTTATTATTAGCTAGTAGAGGTTGTTATGATATAACAATAGCTTGTAGAAATCAGAGAAGAGCTGAGACAGCATTGAAACAACTTAAGGAAAGAGCTGAACAATCTAATAATTTTAAAAGTAAATTCTCTTGGCTTTCTCTGGATTTGTCCTCTTTGAGGAATGTTGAAATTCTGATGGAAAGAATTAAAAAAGAAAAAATGTAAATTTAAATAGAATAATTAATTAGTTAAAAATTAATTAGAAGAAAAATTAAAATAAAAATTAAACTAAAAAATTATTTAAAAATTAATTATTTGAAACATTCTCCTTTTCCCTTAAATTTAAAAATTAATTATTTTCAGTATTTTCGACATAATTATTCTCAATGCCGGTGTTTTACTTCCAAAAGAGAAAAGTACTAACGACGGGTTTGAGCCAACTTTCCAAGTTAATTTTCTCGGTCATTTTCTACTTATCGATGGTATTGTTAAACATCAATGCCCTAACCATTCTCTTCGAGTAATTACTTTAACTTCTGTTATACAAAGGTAATTTCTTTCTTTAAAATAATTTTTAAAAAATAATTTTAATTTAAAGACTTGTTGGTAATATATTCCCGTTGGAAAAAAATGTTGAGAAATGGCCAGAAATGTTTCAAAACGCCAAACGTTGGAAGGCATATGCTTTAAGTAAATTTGCGACGGCAATGCTTGCCCACCATCTAAACAATTTTTATGGCGATTCTGTAAAAGCTTTTGCAGTTCATCCAGGAGCTGTTAGAACACAAATGTCTGACAATGTTTGTCATAAAGGAACGAGAAAAATGCTTTTCTTCCTGAGACGTTTGCTGATTGAACCGGTAAGTAAACAAAAATAAAATTTTTTGTAAAATAATTAACCAATTAATTGTGTTTATTTTAAACAAAAAATATTAAATTTTCTAATCAAATCAATGCAAAATTATTTTAGCCAAAATTTTTCAATAAAAAAATATTTTTTTATTATCAGAAAACCTTTCCAAAATCAAAATAAATAAACGTTTTTATTTGCCTTTTAAAAAGTGCAAAAAGAAAATTTAAATAGAAAATTTGTTTAAAGAAAATTTTAAACTTTATTTTACTTTTTTTTGTGTTTTTATAAAAATTAAACTACAAGAATTTCCAATTCCCCTTTTTTCTCTCTCTCTCTCTCAGAAAGTGCAAAACATAAAAAATAAAAATTATTCACAAGTTCATTCATTACTTTATTTTGTTGGTTAAACAAACAAAATAAGGGGAGAGAAAATTGTGTAAAAACTTGGGGGTTTTGGTCAAAAGATCTCTCCTCTCCTTCCCTTTTTTAAAGTAATTTTAGTCAATTTAATTAAATTCAAGTTTTTTTAATATTTTTAAACTTGAAAGGTGTCCTTTTCTAGAAACTTTTTGGCAAACAATTTTTTTGGAATTATTTATCATTGAGAAACAATAAATAAAATAAAAACACAAAATAAAAATATTTTTTAAGAAAAAATAAATTAAAATATATTTTTGTTTAATATTTTTAAAAGTACAGCAAATAAATAAATTTTTACCTTAATATTAGAGTAATTAAAATAAATAACTAAATAGTTAGATTAAAACACAATATTTTGAATTAAATTTAATTTTCGCTATACACCCATTTTTCAGCCAAAAAATAATTTTTTAAAAATATTTTTCTATTTTATAATTTAAAATATTCAATTAATTGGAATTTTAAAATTAATTTTTAATAATTAAAAATTTTATTTTTAAGGAGACGGCAGCCAAAAACGTTTTGTTTTGTGTTGACAACAATTTAAAGAATGGCCAATACAAACATGCAAATTGCATCAAAAAATTACCTGCGGCTACAAGAAAACAAAAAAACATTGATGCTTTAATTGAAACTAGCAGAAAGTTAATTGAACAATTCAAGTTAATTGAACAATTTTAGCGCTTTTCATATATAGAGGGAAAATTTAGTTAAAAAAAAATAAATATTTCAATTTTTGGCGCTATATAAATATAGAGGGACATAGTCTGTTAGCAGACACAAATCTTGAATATTAATAATTAATTTTTGTAAATAGCTATAATTCTATTAAGAAATCTAATCTCGTTCAATTTACTCTAAAATCTGAAACAGTAATACATATAATTTAAGTCAATTACATAAGGAATTAGCTGTTATATTCATTAAAAAGCTTAATCAGTTATTAATAAAAAAAAATTTTTTTTACTTATAACAGTATTTAAAGAGAAATTCATATAGAGACAAATAAAATTAAGATAGAAATTAATATTGAGATAAATAGAAATTAATATTGAGTTTAATAGTCTGTTTGCAGACCTAAATCTTGAAATTAAGACAAAAATATATAAGATATTTTCAATAAAATTACTATAGTTCCACTAATGAGTTCATTTTTGCTAAAATTAAATTAAGTTAGGAACAATTACTAAACTTTTATTCTGAGTTAAATAATTTATCATAGTTCATTATTTATTAAATTTTATAAATACTTAATTATAAGATTCTATATTCGATATTTTTTGAGCAATTATCTTAGATTTTTTATCTATACTTTATTCTTTGTTCACTTATAGTTATTGCTCATATTATTACACATATTCTTTAGTTTAAGATTTTTTAAAGAAAAACGATAAGTTGAAATATTTTTCTCATAAACAAAATTTTTTACAGGAAGCAATCCTTTATTACAAAGTGTGCGGAAAGGGTAGTAGGGCACAATACCTCGCTGACTCAATTTGAGGAGGGACAGGAGAGATTCGACCAGAACGAATCGACTCCTTAGTTTTGACGGGCAACGGAGATTTCCAATCTCCAAAAAACAAACTCCTTAGTAAAACACACAAACACAGAAACACAATTAAAAATATTTATTTAGTTAAAATAAGATTATAAATGAAGTGCCTCGGGGGAATATAAGCCGAGCACAAGTTTGGGCTGCCGGTCAACAAAGCAGGCCCTTGTGGTCTCAAATAGATTAAAATAGGGGCAAGTCAAAAGTTGGTAATAATTAATTGGCAGAGCTCAGAGAGCGCTGGCAATAACAGAAGTGAGAATAAGCAAATGTAAAACAACAAGTAAAAACAAGTGAATGGTGAAGTAGCAAGTGATTAAGGAGAATAGGCTAAAACATTATATAGGGGTAAAAAATGGGCGGAAACAAATAGATTTTAAGAGAGAAAACAAGAATGTAAAAAATTGTGTTTTGAGCGGGGAAATAAATAAAAGTTAAAATATTAATTAATGAAATAAAATGGATTTTAAGTGCCCTTTGGGCACACAAAGATATTTTCTCAGTAGGATAACGATAAAGAAGAAAATCTTTGCCCATAAAAGAAAAAGCTCTGAGAAATTAACAAACTATTATTACACCAGAGCAAGCGAAGTAGTGTTGTAATATTATTTATAAGGAATCAGCTTTTCATAATTTCGATCATTTTATTTTAAACAAGCTATTAACTTTCAACACTTAAATAAACACGCTCTTACTGCTTTAATAAAAGTTCATTATTATAAAAGCAATTGCGAATTATTGGAACCTGCGCTAAAATATTTCAATTATATATTAGCATACTTTCTATTTTTAATATTATTTTATAGTCTGTTAGCAGACTCAAATCTTGAAAATGTCTTCTGAAGACGAAATAAATATAAATGCTATTGAAAAACAATTTTGGGCAGCCAAAGAAACTGTTAAGGTTAAAGATTTAGAAAAGTGTCATTCAGATGTAATTAAGCTAGAAGAAGGGGTAAATAGGGCATTAAGACTCATTAATAGGAAAGCTAACACCAATTATGAAAAGATTAATACAATGGCTAAAGACGTAAACCTCAACATAAAAACCCTTAGTACCCAAATAATTTCACTATCGGAAAATGTAGAAAGATTAGAAGCTCTTAAAAGCGATACTTTAGGGCCAAACAATAGTCTGTTAGCAGACTCCAATCTTGATGAAACTCAAAAAGAATCTATAAACATGATTTCTTCACACTCAGGTCATGTTGAAACATTTTCTGATGAATCCATTATAGCATACGATAAATGGGCTGAAAAATTTTGCGACTATGTAGGTGCAACAGGTCGAGCATGGACCGAACCTGAAAAAGTTGCGAGACTTAAATTAGCTCTTTCCGATACCCCAAGGCAACTCTTTAAACAATTAACGCAGCAAGAAACTAGTACACTAGAATCAGCACTAAAAGCATTGCGCTCAAAATTAGACTCGCCGCAGCGAAGGGAAATAACTAAACGTACATTAGCATGTTGCAAACAAAGGGAAACGGAAACCGTCTCAGAATTCCTTAAAAGACTCACCCCATTAGTAGAGGTAGTGAATTCCTCATTAGACGAAACCCAAAGGAAAGAAAAAATTTGTGAGGAATTTTTAGATCGAGTAAAACCCAACATTGGTTTCCTAATTAGATTAGTTGGGCTCTCGAAAGCTAAGGACTTAGATCTGGTAAAATCTCAAGCTGAGGAATTAGAAACAATGTTAGCTTCTGATAAAGGCCAAATTCAACTACAAAGTCCTTTCACACAAACGGTTCACGCTTTAGCTACGAATCCTACAATGCCAAGCTCAAGCTACTCGATGCCTCCCAGATCTTTCCCAAATCAGAATACTTTAAGAAGAAATTATCCGAATGCTAATTTTACTCCGCTAAGCACTCAAAACACGCGGTACATTCCTAATAGACAAAATAGGAATAATAGAAATGACAGCTGGAGGGGAGGACAGCAGCAACGCAACGAAAGGAAATGGAATAATAGACCAATATGCAATTTCTGCAAGCGCGTAGGGCATACGTCATATACCTGTCAAGAGCGACTTGCGCGATTTCAAATTAATTACGCGGCAAATTCTCATAAGTATAATACCCAACAAGCAAAGCAACCGGTCACAGGGCAAATCAGATCCATTGAACCCTCAAATAAAATCTTAATAGATGCTGGCGATTTAATCCACGCATTGGCAAAACTAGGAGTAGGAAACAATCATGATTCATCGCCTTTGAGCAAAGACGCGAATTCATCAGTTAATTCCCTTGCCACAGTAGATAAAATACCGAATAAACCAATAAAGGAAGAGTTCAAGCAAAATATAGAAAATAAAGTTGGGAAAGAAGAAATCCATACAAAAATTTCGAGCTGGGAAGGGATAGCCCCAAAAATTTCCCGTATGATGTTTTATCTAACAATAATGCTAATATTAGTCACCCCCATTAATGGTTCGAAAAATCTTATTCCAATACCACGACAACCAATTATTTGTTAAACCCAGCTCCATGGGGTAATTTGGTCATTGCCTTCACCCATTGGTTGCCAGATACTAAGATAGATTACTCGAAAACCCCCGAAGCAGAATCGCTAACTGTATATAAACCGAACGCATATGAACATGAAATCTCGTCATGGGCCTGCCGCAAAGTAAAGAAATGTGTTAAGAAATCCACTTCACTTTCCGGAGTACCAATTACTGAACAATTAGATCCGGAACACTTAGAAATAAATTTACATGAATGCAATCAGATGATAAACCACAAGAAATGTAGTCTAGGAACTCTAATAAATGAGGAAGGGCTTTATCACACCGATAAGAAAATCAATCTATCTCCACGCACCTGGCTATTAGGCTCATTTAACTGGGAAACTGTTTGTAGTACGAATTGCTATTTATTTAACACGGAAATAACAATGCGCTTTGGTAATGCGCACATAGAAACTTTATTAGGAGACTCAAGTCACTGTCCATTTAAAAATGGAAACTGCTATTTAGAAGACAAAACTCAGATTATTTGGCCCAGTAATAGTGAAAAGAATTGCGAATACACTCCAATAGGAACCTGGTCAGGACAAAGGATGGGACAGACATGGGTCGCAGATAAATTACCGCTATTGCTAGATTTTCCAGAAGTTCCCAAAACAGTTCGAGTATGCGATAAAAATTTAACAATATCCAACCAGGGTTTCGCAGTCCACAAAGAAAATAAAAGAAGAATAAAGCGAGCTATCTCTGGTATAGTAACATCAGCACAACTACAATCCGAATTATCATACCTAAGTTGGAAAATGGCCCAAACCATGCGTGTTTCATTCACCCATTCGCTGCATGCAATTTGCAATCACTTAGAAGAAGTCAGGCGCTGGGCAATCTCTGCCGCGTTTACCGATCCAACTACTTTTGCACGGGTTATTTTTGAAAACCCTCTAATTCATGCGAAAAGGGTAAGCTCCGGAATAATCAAAATTTGGCCATGCGCTTCCATCAATCGCGACCAATATGAATTTATAACGCACGAGGAAATAAACCTTGAAAAAGGAATATGTTTTGATAAAATTCCAATTAAGTTCAAAGCTGGCAGTGTAAACAAAATCGCATTTATTGACCCATCAAGAATGGAAGTTGTAGCGGACGCGAGCAAAGCCCCGTGTTTCGCATACAGACACCAAATAATCCAACTTGAGGATGAAACTCTGGAAATAGATCAAATGACCGCCCAAGTAAAGAAATTAGAAACCACTGTTTTAACAAATTTAACATTCCCATCGCTTACTATTCCAAAGATTTCTACTCAGTCTTTCATCATTTAGTAATAAATAATGTAACCGATTTTATAACGCACACCCACATAGCTAGTACACTAAAAGCAAGCGAAATAACATATAGGATTCACATAAAAGACACTGAAACCAGGGTAACCCCTTCAGAATCTTGGGGACAAGTTAGAGAGGAAATAGAAAAACAAATATTTGGGGACTGGTCCAAGATCTGGAAAGGAACAATCACAATTTTAGTATTAATAGTTCTTGGCGAAATGCTTCTTAGAATTTTCTTCATTTTACGAGCCTCATATGTAATTGAAAAGCCACTAAAAATAACGTTTGCTAGTCCTTCAAAATATATTTATAATTAATTTCTAGTTAGAATCTTCACTAACAAATATCCCAACAAAACTAGCCTATCTAAATCTATCAAATAATCAACTCCAAAAATTCGGCAGTTCAATTAAAGAAGAATTTCCTTCAATCGAAGTTCTTGATTTATCAAATAATCAATTGAAAATATTTAATTCATTTGAGTGGCTACCTTCATTAACGTTTCTATATTTAAATCAAAACAAAGGAATTAATATTCAAATTAATAAAAGAAAAACAAATTTTAAATTAATATTTATTCAATTAAATAATTGTTTACTTGAAGAAATGCCCAATTTTAGCAAGTTTTTGGCTCTTAGATCTCTCGAGTTATGTGGAAATAAATTAACTGAAGTTCCTGGATATTTATTGCCAATTAATGTAAGTATATTTAAATGTTTAAAATAGGGTTGCACCCCGAACGCTCGGGGGCGGGTATGTCGGGGTACGGGGTTTTTGAATTGTTTCGGGGCGGGGAACGGGGTCGGGGAGCAAAATTAGGCCGGGGACGGGGACGGGGAACGGGGGTTTAAAGAAAAAAAATTTTAAACAAAAAATGCTCTAAAAATAAGTCGTTTTCTGTCTATTTTCGTTAATTTATTCAAAAATTAATGAAATAAGGTGGGATTAAATGGTTTTAATGATTTAAAGTCTATACATGTGAAGTTAAATAAATTCGGACGGATTAAGGAAGATTTGAAAAGATAAACTGATATATCTGGTGATATAAGAGGTTCGAATAATTAAGGGTAGTTCATGGAATATCAGTTATTTAGAAGGATATTGACGGATTAGGGATTTGAAGGGAATGAAGGGAGATCAGGGGATTTGTTCGGATATCAGGGTATATCTGAGGATTAATATCTCAATGTCGCTCCTAATCTCCCGTTCGATATCCTCAAATACTCGTGATTCATTCAAACCCACTTTAATTTACTCCTATTAGTCCTTCAAATCCTCTTAATCCTCTGATCTCATACAGATCCCTTGATACCTCTGATTCCAGTCCACCGATCACCCTCTAATTTTATGCTTTCCAATGAGATGAAATGCTAATATCTCAGTATAGAATGTAAATTAGTTGTATTAATTTTAGATCCTCAGGCGAAAATTTTGAGAATTGTGTTAGATCATAAAGCCTGGTTTCTTCCTCTATAGCGCCGCAGGCGAAAATTTTTTGATTTCAAGAACTAAACAAAAATATTTGGCTTGTTTTTATGTTAGATAATATTTAAAAATAAATTTGAACACTTGTTATAATTTATTTTTTAAAGAAAAATAAAATAAAACAGATATCCTTATGCGACTCCATAGCATAATATAGCTAAATCTAACAACTAAACCACTCAACCACACGTCTCTTGGAAAAAAAATATAAGGAGAATTTTATTATTACATTCATTTTTCCTTTAAAAATAATAAGTACAAAGTAAATCGGGAGGGAATTTTCTAAATTTTTCTCTTTAAATTCCTCTAAAAAATGGAATTTTATGGGGGTCTTACCCCCGACAACCCCGAAAGTTTTTCGGGTCGGGGGACGGGGTTTTTGAATTGTTTCGGGGCGGGGAACGGGGCGGGGAGAAGTCTGAAAAAATCGTTCGGGAGCGGGGACGGGGAACGGGGAACGGGGTCGGGGTGCAACACTAGTTTAAAAATAAGTTTAGACAATTGATACACAGTAAATATCCTAATAGAAGCACATACCCTATTAGAAGCCCACCCGATGGGGGCATTGAAAAATATAAGCCCAGTGCTTATATTAAAATATTTACGGTATAATTAATTTAACGTTTTCTGACAAAAATATTATGAATTTGGATAGATCCTTTCAGGATATTTGTGTCAAAACAATATTTTTATTTAGCGATTTCTTGAATATGATTTTCGGAATAATTCGTTGAATAAATTGGGCTGGGATTGGAGCGAAACACAAATTGAAAGAATATCAGAATTAAAAGTAGACGGGAATCCGTTAGATTGTGCTTGTCCTATGCCTGAGCGTTTAATAAAAATAGTTGGAGAATTGGAGGTAATACATACATGTAAATTATTTTTAATTTTTCTGTTAATAATTAAATATTTTTATCAATTATTTTTCTTTACTTTTTAAATAAAATTTTTTTCAGAAGCCTAAAGGCTATATTTGTGTTCCCATATCAAATAGCTCAACTATTTATCATTGGCAACACCCTTTAGAGGCTCTAGATTTTATCCAAACAACTTCTAATAATTTCCCTCAAAATTGCCCATCAAAATTTTCTTCAAAAATTAAAACAGAAACAAATACTTCAATTAATTTTTTTATTTTTGCTTCCAATTTTATTAATAACTGTGCCATTAATTATTGGAATTTTAATGTTACTAAACATTTCTAACTGGAATGATTTACATTGGGTTAAAACAACAACAAAGTCTTCAATGTTTGCCTACGAACCTTTACAAATTAAAAATGGAAATGAAGAAAATAATGTTGATAATGTTTAAATTTTGTAAATAAAATTTAAAAAAATATGAGAAAGATTTCTTTTCTTGATTTTCTAAGTTTTTCGATTAAATTAGACAGAAATAGTTTTAAAAGATTTTTAACATAATGAAATTATTTAAAGCATTTATAATTTTTCTAAAATAAATAAAGATTTTAGGGCAGTTAAATTTAAAAACAAAATTAATTAAAAAATCAAAATTAAGATAAAAAATTAAGAAAACTAAGACATCTAATATGTATGTATATATAAAATTCTAAATAGAAATTCAAATTTTTTTGTTGGAAATATTGAATGAATTTGACAAAATTTATTGGAAAAAGTACTAGTGGAAAAATAAACGATTTAAAATACAATAAAAATATTTTTAAAGTAATTTAACTTTATTTCTAATATTAATAGAAAATATATTATACAAAAATATTTTAAAGCAATATCGTAAAATAAAAAAATATTTTCAAAAAAATTTAAATAATATTTCCGGTAATATTTCTCTGTTTAATAATTTCTTCCATAAATTTTTGGTGTTCATTTATATCAAAACATTTCCCAGAATTTGTGCCATATGTTCTTTGGCAAAGTATTGGATCCTCTATTAAAATACCTAAAAATATAAATATTAATTAAAAGATTAGAATATGTAGGAATACATTTAATTTAAGGGGTTGTGCAAGGGATATTTTTATTTAACTTTCATTATTCATATCACAATTAAGGGGAACGCATTTTTTTAAAAATAAAAATCATTTGTCTCAAAAAGTCAAAAATTCCCATTTGTGTTTAAGAATTAAAAAATTTCCCCTTCGGTACCAGAGGAAAATCTAACTAATTTCGGAAAAGGGTAGGTGAAATCATCCTGACAATCGGCGAATGATAGCTAAGATTATCACGAACAGTTCCAAGCTCTAATTAAATTTTAAATTTTTACTGAATTTAAAATTACATTACATTAAAATTAATTAATAAAATTATTAAATTAAATTAATCATTAAATTACATTAAAATTACATTACATTATTATTTAATATTTATTTACAAAAAATAAATATTTAATTTACCGGCAATACAAGCAGAAACAAAACAAGAAATACAACCAGCCATTAAAGCTCGCATAATTAATTTAGAGATTAGAGGTTTCTTTTGGGGAGACATTCCACCAAGTACTGACATTTGTACACCAGCAGCAATAAAATTACTGAAGCTACATAAAGCATAAGTTGCAATCATTGCAGAACGAGGCTAATTATAAATTAATTAAAATTTAAATTAATTTTATAAAACCGTTAAAAGATGGAGGACTTCTCCAAGTCTTTTATAAGCTATAAAATCGCTGACTGCTATTTTTACACCCAATAACCTTCCAACTATCTAAAAATTAATTTTTAAAAATATTATTTTATCATTAAAAACCAAAGCTTGTTCAAATTCTGTTACTCCAATCAAGTAGGCAATAGGGAAAAAGGCATATCCAAATAACATCTCCAAACTCCACCCTGGGTGACCAATTAAAGTGCCAGCATAATCAATCACCCCACTTAAAAGAGCCATAATAGCTACAAAAGAGATTAGACTAGCAAGTACGGCAGTGACTAAATGAACGGCTTCTAAAGAACCGGAAGCAACACATTCCATTGCATTCCTTTCTTTACTTAAAAAAATTTTTTGTTTTAATTTAAAAATTCTTTGTGAGGAATACCTCGGTGGTAAATCCAAATCATCAACTCCTTTAGTTATAGATTCCTCAGTTTCTGGATAAAGAAGTTTTGAGCAGGCTAAAGAGCCTGGGGCACCCATTACTGCAGCTGAGAGTAAATAACGAGGACAAGCACCAAAACTAATAAATACAGCAAAAACAGAACCGGCAATACATGAAAAACTAAAATAATATTTTAATTATTGTCTATCAATTTATTTATTAATCAAAATTTTAACAAATTACCCAGTTGTCATAATTGCATGCAATTCAGAATTAGTCATTTTTTCTATATAAGGACGAATAAGCATTGGAGATTCTGCCTTAAAAATATATTTTTTAAAAATATTTTTAATTAAGAAAAATACATTTCCTAAAAGAACACAACCACAAGCATTTAAAGATTCTGTAGCCGTAGTCCCCATAGTAAATTGCATTAACCAGGCTAATCTTTTTAGGACTGCTTGAATAATTCCATAGAAATAAAGAACAGAGACAAGAGCACCAACATAAATAATTACTTGGAGAAACTATAAAAATATTCTTTTTCTAAAAATAGGAAAAGATTCCCTAACCCTAAAAGCAACAACTGCCTCCATTCCACAAATATTTGGAGGTGATGAAAGAAAACCATAAGTAAAATCCGTTCCATTATAAGTGAAATCTAGCATTATCATAGCCATATCTGATAATTCAATAAAACGACTGGCACCCCATTCCTAGATTTTAAATAAGAGGGATTTGGATTTAAATTGTTTTTATTTAACTAACCCAACGTAATACAATAATTCCAAAAATAAATTGAAGCAGAAATCCCCAAAGGACAGGACGCCAATTAATCTATTGTTTGATTAAATTAAAAATGATTATTTAAAGAATACTTTAGTTGGTTTATAAGAACAAAGACACATTAAAAGGAAGAAAAAAGTGAGACCAAACAATCCAGATAAACGGTGAACACTACTAGAAATTAATTAATTTATTAATTAATTATTCATATATTTTTTACTTTCTGCAATCCCAAATCATATAAGAAAGTGGAATAAGAAAACCAAATAAATTGCACAATCTACATAGAAATATTTTAAATTAAAAAATAAAAAAAATATATTTAATGCCTTATTAAAGATTTATTATTTTTAATAGCTTCAGTAAAAGAATAAAATTGAGCATATTGTCTTCTTCTAGTTATTATTTTAGTTCTTGCTTTCAAAAAAGGCAACAGAAATTTTCTATAAAAAATATAAAGCCAACATATTGAAGTAAAGATAGCAAGATTAAATGATTTATTTGAATCATGTAAAAGTGCCAAAACTTTAATTTAAAAATTTTTATTTAAAAAATAATTTTTTCTGACACCTTCGAAAGAAAGGGGAATTTTTGAGAGAGGTTTTCCTATAATCCAAAAGTTTTAGGATCTATTTACTAGCTTTAACATGTACATAGGAACACTTGAATTTAGAATAAATATTTGAATATAATCGAGATCTTTAAGTATAATAACTCTAATTAATTTATATTAATTGGTGTTGAAAAATTAATGAAAAATTAAGAATTACAAAAAGAGCATTTTTAAAGATTTTATAAATTAATTATTAACTAATTTAATTTCTATTTATTTATCTATAATTAATTACCTAAAAATAAATGATAACCCAACAAAATTCCAAGTTTAACAATTCCATTCAAAACTTGTTTATATTTAATAATAAATTCTTTACAAATTATTTGGAATGTTTCTATTATCAACATTGGATTATTCCAACAATCATCATCCTCATCATTTGAATTATTTGAAGATTTAATAGGCTTTTTATTTCCATTTCCCTCTATTGTTAAAATTTTAAATTGAAAAGGTGTTGGAGATAATACTCCTCCATTTGTTTCTAATATTGTTCTGTCTGTTTCAGCCTTTTAATATTTGTTTGAAAATTAATTGAAATTAAAAAATATTTTTTTATTTTAATTTTATTGTTAAATGAGGAAGAAATAATTTTTATTTTAATTCAAAAAATATATTAAATTATTTATTACTATTTTTGTTTGTTCGCTGTTAGTATCTTCTGATGTAATATTATTGTCAGAATTATTTAATTGTTGCAAGTCAATTGTGCTGTCGCTGACAGAATCGAAAAATTTACCTTTTGGCTTTTTAAATGACATTTTAATTAAAAATAAATATTTTATAGAAGTTTGGATTTAAATAAATTTTTGAAAATTTTTGTTAAAAATTAGATTGATTCTCTTTATAAAATTTGTTTGTTTACCTTAAATTGAAAGGAGGTTTGATTGTATTTTTTACTGTTATATTTAAAAAATAAATAAAAACGAGAACACAAAAATTTGTAATTCAAAAAATAAAATAATAAAATTAAAGAATATATAATTAAAATATATTTTGTTAAAAATTAAAAGTATTTTCCCAAAGTTTACTTAATTAAAAAGTATTTAAATGTAAATAGCTAACAAATAAAAAAATAAATAAATATTTATTATATTAGTACATAAATAAATAAAAATGTTGTTAGGGGAAACTGGCCGATGAACATAAAATAAAGTAAAAATGTGTTGACGTAAAGGCAGAGAATTGCGCGAGAATTGATAAATTAAAAAATATTTATTGATGAATTGAAAAGCCAATTATTTAATGATTAGAGGGGGCAGAGGGAGGAAGGTGGTCAAGGTGGTGTATTTAATTATTTAAAAAATGGATTTGGAGAAAAACACTCAAGCTAAAAAGGAATTGATGTTTGGGGAAGGATTAAAAAAGATGAAGGTATGATAAATAAATTTCTTTATCTTCTTCGTTTTTCTTAATTAATAAATATTTAATTTAGAAAATTAAATATATTAAAATAACTCTTCCAACATGATTGAAACTTTTCTTTCTAAAATTTTCTCTTTTATGACAAAATTTTTTAAAAGCTATTAACTAATTAATTGTTTGCCAATAAATTTATAATCAACTAATTAAATAGGTAATATGTATATTTAAGTTTAAAAATCATTTCTCTCCTTCTATTTTTTAAAATTAATCCTTTCTCTAAATATTGAGTTATAATTTACTTATATTAAATAAAAATTAAACTAAGAAAAAATTTATATATTTTATAATAAAATCTAAAAGATTTACTTAAAATAAAGTTGCTTTTATTTTTATCCTTAAAAATCATTTAATTTATTAGCCTTCGACAAAATTATTTTTCTAATATTTTTATTCTAATAAATGTTAATTCTTATTTAAAATTATCTCACTAGAATTATAGCTGTATCCGGTCAATAGAACACTTAAATATATCTACAAGTTACTGTGTTAAAAATAGGAAATTGTGTTATTTTTATCTACTCCTCTTAAATTCTTTTGCATATTTGAGTGATAAAAAAAGATACGATCTTTTAAATTATGTACACAAATTATTGTTTGAATGTATGTATTTAATAGGAATGTCGTAATTATTTTATATCGAAATTTTTTCGTAATTTTGGAATTAAGAGCAAAAATTTCAATAAAATGTTTGGTAACGGTAAAATAATTTTGCCAATTTAAAATAAATCCGATATATAACATTTTAGTCACAACTACTTCTATTATTACACAATTTGAAAGGATAATCCCTCAATAAAATTTTTTGCTACAATTATAGAAATTTTAAATTTTATTTTTAACGATTTTTGGTCTTTTTAGAGAATTCACATGATTTTTAAAAATTTAAAAATAAAAGACACCAATCAAAAATTTTGCATATATACATAAGTAATAAAAAATATGCGCACTCTCGCACAGGTCAAGTCTCGGTATTGGGTTATGGAAATGATGAGGAGGGAGGGGGGGTCATTAATAAAAAATAATATTAAATAAAAGTAAATATTAAATAAGCCTAATAAATATATTTAAAAACATTTTTTAAATTTATTTTAAAAAATAATTTATATTTTAAAATAACTTCCAATCATCCAGTATTTCCTTGTACAGCTAAACAAATAAGGAAATAAAATGCAAATTGATTTTTTGAATTTTTTTGTTAATTTGACATTAACATATAATAAATAAAGAAAAATATATTTTTCTTAATTTTACAAAACAATTATTAATTTATTACTAAGGAATTTATACTACAATTACTGAATTTATTTATTTTTTTATAAAACTATAATTCTCACATATAGTTATTTATCTTTATAATATTAAAGAATTGGTTATTTATCAAAAGTACGAGGAAATTTCTAAGAGTTATAATTGTGTTTAGGTTAACAGAAAAAAATCCTCGGGCGTGTAAAATACTTTATTTTCATGTCTATATCTACCCCCAAAAAATATATTTATTTATTTAATAATTTTATTTTTATAATTAATTTTCTTCATCTTCTAAATTTGTTTTTAATTTTTCAACTTTTCCATTTTTATTCATTTTAAAATAATTTCCATCAATAAGAACATCTAATTCTTCCTTAAATAAAGGAGATATTTTATTTTTATTTGTTTTATTTAATTCTCTTTTATTTAAATATTTAATTATATTTTCCTTTTTTTGTTTAATATTTCCATTATTGTCAAAATAAAATTCATAAATTCCATCAGAAATTAAAGGCTCAATTTCTGTAATATTTAATAACAAAATACTATCGTCCTCAACATTATATTCTTCAGAATCAATTTCTTTATTAATTTTATAATAATAAATAAATATTTTTTCTTTTAATTTAATTAATTCTTTTTCTTCAATTTTTTCATTAAATATTTTACAATTAATTAACATTTCTTTATCAATTTTAAAATTAAATTCTAATAATTTTTTATTTAAAATGCCAGATGCTAAATTAATTAAATATTCTCCTTTATTTTTAAATTTTAAACAAATTTTAATTAAATTATTTTTTTGATTTTTAAAATCCAAAAACCATTCAAAGTTCATTAATTTAAAATCATCAAAATCTTCTTTAACCTCCTTTGGTTCGATATATAATTTATTGTGAAGGAGCGGTTTAATTATAAATAATGTCTATAAAAATTAATTTAAATTTAATTTTTATGAAATAAATTTAATTAAAAATAATATAATAAAATTATGATTGTATGTATCAGGAATGTGCCGTCCCAATTCCCGAAAATCGGGAATTCCCGCGATTTTTTAAGTAGGGATCCCGATTTCCCGAAATCGAGAATTTAGTTTTTTTGTCGGCAGGATCCCTGGTATTTATGTATGAATTGTGCCCAATCTATTATTATTATTTCATTAAAGCTCTACATATTTATCAGAAAATATTAATTTATTTATATTTACTTAATTTTATTTAAATTTCCAAATTACCACAAAAATTCTTTTATTTATTAATCTTCCACAAATAACAATTCCCTCTCTATAATTATTATCAAAATCTTCTTCAATATTTATTTCTGCATTTCCATCCCTAAAATTTGATTTCCCAACATAATAAATTTTTTTATTTGATTGTCATTTACTAAAATATGGTGTTTTATATCCTTTATTTGGAACTACAAAAATTGCTCTGACAGAATTGGTTATTTCGATAATTATTTTTAAAATATTTTTATTTAAATAATTATTAAATTCAATTCTTTTTATATTTATATATCCATAACCTTGATTTTCAAAAATAAATTGCTCATCATTTTGAATATTCGACAAAGTTAAATAAAATAATTGAAAAATAAATTGAACAAAAAATAAATTTTTTGAAAACATTTTTTTAAAATTTATGGAATAAAAAATTAATATTTTTTTGATGTTGGGATTTTTCTAAAAACAATTAATTATTAGGGGAGTGTATAAATAGTAAATATAACGATAGATAGAATTTCTGTATGTAATTAAAGGCTGTACTTTAGTACGTGGGTGCAGGCTTTAATTTACAAATGTTATACCATTCGAAAGAGCTCGTCGAGCTGAGTCGAATGCCACCAAAATTAGATCTAGGAAAAATTTCTGGACCGAGATATAGGTCCTTGAAGTTTGAAAAACCATAGGGGGGACCAAGCACTTTTTTGGGGTGAAAAATTCGAAAATGCAAATGATACCTCATTTGAAAGAGCTCCTCGAGCTGAGTCGAATGACATCAAAATCAACAAAATCCGACTTGATTGGACAAAGTTCTGATCTTTTCTTTTAGCTCCTTACCTATGGCATCTGTGGAGATTTTTGCTGCTACAGAGGCTCCAAATACGTCCAGAACAAGGGAGATAAGAATAGGTTTATGTTACGAGCCCAGACCCATCGCCCGTAGACTTTAGTACGTGGGTGCAGGCTTTAATTTACAAATGTTATACCATTCGAAAGAGCTCGTCGAGCTGAGTCGAATGCCACCAAAATTAGATCTAGGAAAAATTTCTGGACCGAGATATAGGTCCTTGAAGTTTGAAAAACCATAGGGGGGACCAAGCACTTTTTTGGGGTGAAAAATTCGAAAATGCAAATGATACCTCATTTGAAAGAGCTCCTCGAGCTGAGTCGAATGACATCAAAATCAACAAAATCCGACTTGATTGGACAAAGTTCTGATCTTTTCTTTTAGCTCCTTACCTATGGCATCTGTGGAGATTTTTGCTGCTACAGAGGCTCCAAATACGTCCAGAACAAGGGAGATAAGAATAGGTTTATGTTACGAGCCCAGACCCATCGCCCGTAGACTCCCCGCGAGGCGCGTGCCGCAAAACCCCGCGCGAAGCGCGGGGTTTTGCACAAGCGCCTCGCCGACGCTCCATAGGTTTATGTTGCCTGTTTTTGTGTCTTAACTTTGTCTAATCTTGTTCAATCATGGTGATTTTGGTCTCATTCGACTCAGCTCGTCGAGCTCTTTCGAATGGGGTATTATTTGTATAAAAAAATTTTTATTCCAAAAATCGCCCCTTTGTATCTTAGGTTTTAGGGGCTTATATCTCGGTCCAATCAAGTCGGATTTCGTTGATTTTGGTGTCATTCGACTCAGCTCGAGGAGCTCTTTCGAACTAGGTATAATTTACATATTCGAATTTTTTACCCCAAAATTGAGCTTACTCCCCCCTATGGTTTTTCAAACTTCAGGGACCTATATCTCGGTCCAGAAATTTTTCCTAGATCTAATTTTGGTGGCATTCGACTCAGCTCGACGAGCTCTTTCGAATGGTATAACATTTGTAAATTAAAGCCTGCACCCACGTACTAAAGTGACCCCTAATTAAATTCCATCATGAAATTCAACAAAAATTCTCAGGCAGATTTGCGGAAATAAATATTACATATAATCAGTGATGCGGAAATTCCAAAATGTCGCCGGTTCCGGTTCCGGTTCCGGAACCGCTTTTTTAATTTTGCCCGGTTCCGGTTCCGGTTCTGGAACCGCTTTTTTAATTTTGGCGGTTCCGGTTCCGGTTCTGGAACCGCTTTTTTAATTTTGGCGGTTCCGGTTCCGGTTCTGGAACCGCTTTTTTAATTTTGCCCGGTTCCGGTTCCGGTTCTGGAACCGGTTCTAGAACCGGTTCCAGTGACAAAAAATTTTGGCCATACTTTAGCATAGGTCCACTGAGATCGAAACTCGAAGTATATATCATTCGATTCGCCTCGCCAAGCTGAGTTCGAATATGCAAAAATTTATTGCTGGAGACGAAAACTCGCAGAGATATGGGTCAAAATTTCGGATCCAGATCAGGGGATCCAGACAGCAACAATTCAACGGAAAAAGGGGTTTAAGCGCCGCAGGCGAAAATTTTGAAAAATTTGAAAGGACAAGTCATCAGATTTCTTACCTTTTCTGCGCCGCAGGCGAAAATTTTGAGAATTTTGGAAAGCCAATAAGCCAGATTTCCTCCCTTTTCTGCGCCGAAGGCAAAAATTTTGAGGATTTTGGAAGGCCAAGCAATAGATTTCTGCCATTTTTAAGCGCCACAGGCGAAAATTTTGAAAATTTGGAGGTCATAGCACATAGAAATCATCTATTTAAAAATATGACAAACTTTTTTTGTTAAAAAATAAGTTTATAATAATTTATTTTCCAAAGAAAAACAATGAATTAATCATTCATTAAGTCCGGTTCGAACCTAATACAAAGATAAGTCCTCAAATCTACGAACCCAACACGCTAACCAGTCAACCACACATTCTTCAGAAGAAAAGGAAAGAAAATCTTTCTTAATCGTCTCAATTTTCTCTTCCTTTTCCTTTCACACCTTCCATCTTTTGCTCATTTCTCTGATTTTACCGATCATTAGGGGTGTATCTTTGGAACCGGTTCTGGAACCGGTTCTAAACCGGTTCCGGACCTTTGCCGGTTCCACGGTTCCGGTTCCAAACCGGTTCCAGACCTTTACCGGTTCCACGGTTCCGGTTCCAAACAGGTTCCAGACCTTTGCCGGTTCCACGGTTCCGGTTCCAAACCGGTTCCGGACTTTTACCGGTTCCACGGTTCCACTTCCGGAACCGGAACCGCACCGGTTCCGGAACCGGAACCGGAACCCCCGCATCACTGCATATAATTAACTATGTAGGTATGGCTTCATGTTTTTAATTTTCCTCAAAATACATTGGAATTCTCAAATTTATTTATTCGTGAAACTTGTAAAATTAGAATTTTTAGGGGAAGTTATTAATTATACATATTTATACATATTTAGAATATATAATTAAAAACTTAAAAAATCCTTTAAGAAATAAATAACGCAATAAAGCACTTTGGCAAAATATTAAAAATTTAAAGTAAAATTATCGAATAAAAATATTATTGACAGACTGACTACTTACTATTTGCACTTAAGTATAATCTTTATTTATTCCAATATTGATTTTTTAATTTTAGATTTTGTTTATTTGATTTCTCAATAGCCGTCTCGGCGAGAAAAATTCAGAATTCCAATATTTTAATAAAATACTGGCTGAATTTTGGTTTTTGAAAGTTTAAAAAATTTTTTAAATTTGATCTACAAATTATAGACGATTGCCTTTAAGAAATAATAAATTAAAGTTTAACAAAAATATTTTATTCGTTAAATAATGATCTAAATATGTACATATTTAAATAATTAATTCGCCGATTAAATAATATTTCTTTTAAATTTTAAACTTTATAATTAAATTTATTCGTTAAATAACAGGTTAGTTAAAATTAAATATTTTTTCTCAATTAATTCATTTATGTAGAAAATACTATATATACCTAATTACAAAATTATTTAAAAATTTAAATTCTAACACTTTTAATAATATTTCCAAAAATAATATTTTGTTTTAAATAATTAAACAAAATTTCATATCTTTGTTCCGGCCCTTTTCAGATCGTCTCTCCGACGTAGGCTCCTGTGTCATACCATCACTGTTAACAAGCTTTACCAACCCGTACAGAAATGAAAGTTAATGATAGATAATTTATAAATATTAATTCCAAACAATATCGAAATATACCAAAAATTTTAGAAAAAATTATAAATTAATAATAATTATGACAAAATTAAAAATCTCAATACTTTTTGTCCTTACATTATTAGTTATTTATACTAACTTAATTAATTCGGCAGAAACCAATTCTGATAACAATGAAGGAAGGTAGTAAATTTTAAATTTACCATTTTAAAGAAAGAAATGTTTTACTAAAATTCTTTTTTTAAATAAAATTCCTATAAAATTTAGGCTAAAACGTTTTGGCGGATGGGGCGGTGGTACATATAGATATGGCCCTTGTGGTTACGGCGGATGTAATGGATATGGAAGTGGAGGAGGATGGATGAATATGGGAGCAGGCTATGGAATGCGTCCAGTTGGTTGGCGACCATGGAGAACAGGCGGAGGAGGCCGTCATAGTCATGAAAGTCATAGTAAAGAAAGTTATGGTTAATTTTTGAATTATTTTTATTACATATAAATGGTAAATGTCCAGCTCGTGGCCTATATGTCCGCAAAAGGCATTTCTGCAAAAATCATTTTTCGCTGCATTCTCCTCCTTACCGTTTCTTTTCTTTGATGGGTTAACATCTTGGCGCATCTACTTTATGGAGTAAGTCATGAAGAAGAGTTTATGTACAAATTAATTAAATAAAAATTTAAAGAATATAAATTTGTGATAAATTAAAAATTTTTAAATTAAAAAATGTCACTTTTCAACACCCGCATTCATTATTTTTAAAATTTTATTAAAATTTAAAGGACAATTATTTCATAGATTTTTAGTAAAATATTTCCTATTTATAGTATAAAGTAGGATGGTCTGCAACAGGTTATTAACCGGTACCCCTGTTTTTGGGTAAATCCAAATTTTAGAAATCCGGTTTTCGGTTTTGAGTTTTAGGCAAATACAGGTTATATTCTGGGCCATCAACCCTAGTATAAATGAATTGTTTAGAAAAATTAGGGGTTCTAATTTTTGCAAAAATAAAAATTTTAATTAAAAATTTTTAGTATTTTATAAAATATTTAGAAATTTATATTCTTTAAATTTTTATTTAATTAATCCAAGATGTTAATTAATCCAAGATGCCAAGATGTTAACCCATCAAAGAAAAGAAACGGTAAGGAGGAGAATGCAGCGAAAAATGATTTTTGCAGAAATGCCTTTTGCGGACATATAGGCCACGAGCTGGACATTTACCCATATAAATTTATCACACAATAAAAAACTTTACTTAAAAATAATGTACTTAAATTCATAATAAAATATATTAAACTTGATTCTTTTTGAAAAAATTGGTTTTATTCCGTTCATATTTTTATTCCTTTAATTATAACATGGTTTACAATTGTTGGAAAATATCAGGAAATTAGATTTTAGATAAATATATAAATACCGGATAATTCGAATATCCATCGGATATGACCTCCATATCCGTACTATCCGCGTGTATTAGCCGTATCTTATACCAGGCCAAATGTTAATATTTTAAAAAATAATATGTAAAAAATTAATTAATTAAGAGTAATATTTCTTTGTCTAATAATTTCCTCCATAAACTTTTGATGTAAATTTATATCAAAACAATTTTCTGATTGAATGCCATATGTTTTCTGACAAAGTATTGGATCTTCTATTAAAATACCTAAAAATACAAATTATATTTTATATAAAGTTTTGCTTTGTCTACCAGCAATACAGGCAGAAATAAAACAAGTAATATTGCCTCCCAAAAGAGCACTCATAATTAATTTAGAAATTATAGGTTTTGTCTTAGGTGCAATTCCTCCAATTATAGCCATTTGTGCACCGGCTGCAATTAAATTGCTAAAACTGCAAAGTGAATATGTTGCAATCATTGCTGTACGAGGCTGTAAAGAATATTTAATAATAATATTTTAAATATTCTTTTAGAAACCGTCAAAAGATGAAGAATTTCACCAAGTTGTTTGAAGGAGAGAAAATCACTGACTGCAATTTTTATACCTAGGAGTCTTCCAACAAGCTTAAAGCAAAAAGTATTTTTTATGAGTTTCAATAAATTTTGCATATTTCAGTGCATATTTTGGGCTTTCCCATAAATATATTACCACCTCCTACTTATAACCAATCATTTTAATCTTTATATTAACATACTAAAGCTTGATCCATACCATCAGTAACACCAATTAAATAAGCAATAGGGAAAAGCGCATATCCAAACAATAACTCCAAACTCCATCCTGGATAACCTAATAAGGAACCCGCATATTCAATAATTCCACTTATTAATGCAGTAAGTGAAATAAAAGTAATCATACTAGCAACTAAACAATTGACTAAATGAATAGCCTCTGTTGATCCAGAAGAAATACTTTCCATTGCATTCTTTTTTTCACTTAAAAGAAAGTTAGATTATAAGATTATTATTAAACAAGTCAGATTATTATTAGTTAGATTATTATTATATAAGTCAGAAAATTTTTTGATCACACTCATTTTAAGCGAAATGTAATATACTTAGGTGTTATGCATAATTGAGTGATAGTGTTATATTAAATAATATAGATAGAACCCACCTCGGTGGTAAATCCAAATCATCAACTCCTTTAGTTATAGATTCCTCAGTTTCTGGATAGAGAAGTTTTGAACAGGCTAAAGAGCCTGGGGCGCCCATTACCGCAGCTGATAGTAAATAACGAGGACAAGCACCAAAACTAATAAATACAGCAAAGACGGCACCAGCAATGCATGAAAAACTAAAACGATCAAATTAATATACATATTTATGTATCAACAATATCTATTATATATAATTATTTTACCCAGTAGTTATTAGTGCATGTAATTCAGAATTAGTCATTTTTTCTATATAAGGACGAATAAGCAATGGAGATTCTGCCTTAATAATACATTTTTTAAAAATAATCTTTAATTAAAAAAATACATTTCCTAAAAAAACACAACCACAAGCATTTAAAGATTCTGTAGCTGTTGTTCCCATAGTAAATTGCATTAACCAAGCTAATCTTTTTAGGACTGCTTGAATAATTCCATAGAAATAAAGAACAGAGACAAGAGCACCAACATAAATAATTACTTGGAGAATCTTAAGGGAAATGAGAGTATTGTAAAATATAAAAATATGGTTAATTTAAAGCAGTCTAATTTATGCTTTTAAATTATTTATTTGTGAAATTTAAAAAATCCAATAAAATTCAAATAATTATTTTTATTTTTTTTTAAAAGAAAATTAGTCAGAAAACCTTAAAAGCTAATACTGGATGCATTCCACAGATATTTGGTGGGGAGGACAAGAATCCATATGCAAAATCAGTTCCATGGAAAGTAAAATCAAGTATTGAAATAATTAAATTAGCAATCTCGCTGAATTTATTTGTACCCCAATCCTATAAATAACATTAATTGAAGAATTTAAATAGTACTTTTAGAACTAACCCAACGTAATACAATAATTCCAAAAATAAATTGCAGCAAAAACCCCCAAAGGACAGGACGCCAATTAATCTAAATATTTTATTGTTTACATCTACCTAATTAATAATTAGAGCTAAAACTTTATTAGTAATATTTTTTATAGTTAATTTACTTTAGAAGGTTTATGAGAGCAAAGACAAAGTATAATTACGAAAAAAGTAAGACCAACCAATCCAGTAAGGCGATGTGGAGTACTTTAATTATGTATAATATTAAATAATATATTTTTAATTAAAAAATAAATCGTACTGCTCTTAATTAATTAAATATTTATTTATTTTTTACTTTCTGCAATCCCAAATCATATAAGAAAGTGGAATAAGAAATCCAAATAAATTGCACAATCTACATATATTTTAAATTAAAAAATAAAAAAAATATATTTAATGCCTTATTAAAGATTTATTATTTTTAATAGCTTCAGTAAAAGAATAAAATTGAGCATATTGTCTTCTTCTAGTTATTATTTTAGTTCTTGCTTTCAAAAAAGGCAACAGAAATTTTCTATAAAAAATATAAAGCCAACATATTGAAGTAAATATAGCAAGATTAAATGATTTATTTGAATCATGTAAAAGTGCCAAAACTTTAATTTAAAAATTTTTAATTAAAAATAATTTTTTTATTATTATTTTCTGACACCTTAGAAAGAAAGGGGAACTTTTCAGTGGGTTTTCCTATAATTTATTTGAGGTTGAAATAAAACAGATGGAGTCCCTTGGAATAAATATGAGTTCCTTAAGCTTAGGAAAGTCACATGGAATGAGAATAAATGCCTTATCTTTAATAAGGCATTTATTTTTCCCAGGGACTATCCAAAACCTTCACAGAAGTAGAACAAACTTTTAAAAATATTTATATATTTACCTAAAAATAAATGATAAACCAACAAAATTCCAATTAAAAGAATGCCTCGAACAATTTGTTTATATTTAATAAAAAATTCTTTGCAAAATATTTGGAATTTTTCTATTGCTAACATTGGATTATTCCAACAATTATCATCATTTAAATTCAAAGATGTTTTAGTAACTTTATTATTTATTTGTAGTTCCATTCCTTTTTCTTCACCAATATTATTTTCAATAGACAAAATAGCTACTTGAGAAGGGGATTCTTTTATTTCATTATTAATTTCTTGGCATTCTTTATTACAATCATTATTTTCTTTGGAAATATTAGAATTCATTTGTCATAAAATTGAATGAAGTTGTCATCGATTTAGAGATTTTCTATTTTATTTTTATAATAATATTTGGATTTGCATTAATTTTTTTGTTTATTTTACAAAAATATATAAAATATTTTAATATAGTATTGCCAATTTCACCAAAAATAATATTAAATATTTTGAATTTAACATAAAATTCCATGTTAAAATGTTTATACACATAAAATTTATAAAAATAATTAAATATTTATTTATCTAATAAATATTTAAATAATATTCTATGTAAAGTTTAATTTCAATTTTTAACAAAATACAAACTATTAAAAGCAAATAGAAATTAAAAATAAAATTTTATTTAAATCTGCATATTGAATAATAGTTAAATGAATGTTATAAAATATATTTAATAAAATAAATGATAAAATCAATGAATAAAACTGATACATATATGTAGAGTAAATTAAAGCTTCTTCAGATATCTCGGTGAAATTAGAATTTATCAAGAAGTCTACCAATATGAATCAAATAAAATTAGATAATATTTTTAATTCTTAAAATTTCCTTTATCAAATTGTTTTTAGTTAAATTGACTCTGAAATTCATTAATTTAATAAATTTTTAAAACTTTTTTCTTTAAAAGTATTGAACAATAAACTTTTGAATAAATTTATTTTGTACTTGAAACAGATAAATATAGATTTACAACATTTCCTTAAAAAAGTTAGGGTTTTCATCGATTTTCAAGCACCCGTATATACATAGATATTGGCTGTAAAAACACGTGAAAAACACGTAAAACATCACCCAATCCTTATTTGTTATTCCTAAAAATTTTAAACATTTTTAACTACTTTTCTATTTTAATCTATGTTAATCTAGTAGGTATGTGTTATAATAATAATTTTTGTTTTGTTTGTATTTTTTATTTACTTTATCTTTTTGTGCCAGCTTGAAGATGGAAATTTTTATTCATATAGTATATTCCTTCAGCAAGCATGGATAAAACAGATCTTTAATCCAGGCCTAAGCGTCCAGCTGAATCTCCCTTCTTTCTTGTCTCTGGGATTTTCCAAAAGAACGATCACCGTCGATCCATAAGGAAGAAACACAAATTTACTCCTTTAAATACTATAATTTGCTTAAAATAATTAACGGACGTCTTTATAATACAATCAGAGTTGCAAGGATAATGTAAAAAATATATAATCAAATTAAGTATATTTTGTCATATACTTAAGTACTTCTTGAAAAATAACAATTTAAAGTTAAACAAGAAAGTCTGAAGTATTTTATTTAAAAATTTAAATTTAAAGAGTTTAAAATCATTTTTATAAATTATATAAATATCTTTACAAATTCATCTTCTCTTTAATTGAAAAATATCTCATCTTATTGTACCAAATACTTGAGGAACCAATTCCTGAAATAAAAATTTGTTCAGATTTTATATCATTTTATCGAGAATTATTAGTTTGTTTCTATAAAAATACACTTAAAAGTTTGGAATTATTTAATCAAATATTTCAATAATTTATTTCGACTAATTAAACTACTTTGCATGTTGCACTACATTATCCAAAGTCCCAGCTTCCTCAAAAAGATGTGTTGCCCCTTCAACAATAATTAATTCTTTTTCTTTGCAATTAACAAGTGCTTCAATTGCCCTTTGATTCATTCCAATAACGGGTTCATCCAAACTCCCAACAAGCATTAAAGTAGGTATAGTTACTTTATCCAAAACAGGTATAGCCAAATCAGGACGGCCACCACGGGAAACTACTGCTTTTATTTTAATTTCTGGATTGGCAGATGCAACTGCCATTAAAGCTGCACCTGCACCAGTACTGGAAATAATTTGATAAATGTGTGAAAAAACAATTTTCTAAACAGCCTTAAACCCCAAAATAATATGTAATAAACATTAGAGATCAGCCTGGGTCTGGACCAAGGCCTGGGTTTTTCCTGTATCCAGAGTCCATCCAGGTCCAGGCATTTTTTGACCTTCCTGGGGTTTTCCTGGGCCTGGGTTTTTCCTGGACTACAGGCCCAGGATCCAGTCCAGGTCAAGAAATCAAACTCCAGAGTCCAGGAACAGGTCCATGCTTTTCAAAATTTACAATCTCTATTAAACATGAAAGAAATTTATAAATTATCCTTAATTTCCCCACCTAGCCCCAAAATATCCTTGTGTAAATGTTTCTGTTTCAACATTAGAATGCACCCATTCTGAAGCTCGATAAAGTCGAGAAGCCAAAAGAGGAATATCAAAAACATTTTGCCGAATTGCCTCCTCTTCAGGTCTAAGTAAATCCAATAAAAGCGTAGCCATTCCTGCCCGCCTTAATTCAGCAGCAACATAATTATTTCTTGGACTTAATCTTCCACTTCCACTACCGTGGGCAAAAATAACAATAGAACGGGCACCTAAAGGGATTCCAAGTAATGCTGAGAGACCTTCAGGTTCAATAGTAATTTCTCTAACATCTTCTGTATCTTCCATTGTTAAAGTTGTTTTTGTTGTTTTTATTGTTAATAATCTTTTGTTAAAAAATAATAAATTTTTAGGTAATAAAAAACTTTTTGGAAAGCTCATTGATAAAATTAAAAAAAAATAAAAATAAAATGACAAACACAGACGATTTGATTAGGCCAAATAAAAATAACAAAAATCAATCCATTCCTTTTTTAATAGTTTAAAGAATTGATATGTTATTTGGTGTACCTTATTTACAGATGTAAACAACAAAATAAAATTGTTTATATTTATGTACATGTAAAAAAATAAATGAGGTAAAAAGAGAAACGTGGCAAGCAAAAAAAACGAATTACTAGCCATAAAAGTATTCCTTGTTATAAAAGTATTCCCACTAGATTCGACAGTTCGTGGAAGCAGAAATACTGCTATTTTACATACATAATGTAAATAAAATTTGAAATCAAAAATTTGTTTTTTTAAATCCTAGTTATTAAATATGACAATCAATCCATAAATTTAATTTGTTCTAGTATTTATTGTGTAAATTAATTACGTCACACTATAAAATACATGTTATCTTTTAGTTATTTTAATTATATTTAGAAGGAGTTCCTCTTAATTCGTCATTAAAACAATTTGAAAAGCATTTCCAAAATATAATACTTTAAGTGAAAATTATCTTTTATATATATTAAAGTATGTGGGTTTATGTATGTATTAAGGGAAAAATAGCCAAAAATAGCCCAAAAAATAGCCAAATATTTGTCAAAGAGATTTGCAAAGCATTGATTAAAAATAAGAGTATAAAGAGAAGAAATACTAGGAGACGAGAAAAAATTTACTAAAAAGTAAAGAATAAAAGGTCCGAGATAGGGTCTTGTTTTTTAAATAAAGAAAAAGCAAGCTCTAAAAATTGCACATTGTGTCAAGTTAACGGCAAATTAGTTCAACTTTTGGTGTGTATTTGAAGTTTTGTGACTTTGGCTCCGGGCGGAAACGGAACTAATTTTCAGCTCATGAAGAAAATAATTCCCTACTTCGGACTACTTCGCCGCCTGAAGTTCTCAAAAAATATTTAAAAGCAACCAAAAATGCCAGAATACCTGGAAGAATGAAGCAAAAAAGAAAAACGCCTAATTTTCTCTCCCTTTATTGTCTTACAATTTTCGCTCAAATACCCTGTGTCGTTAGAGGCAACTAATTGAGAAGGGACAATTAATTGAGGAAATAATGTACAATTAGACTACTATCTGTCCATTATTAAATTATCGATTGATTTTCAATCGCTGATTTAATAACGGACAGGAGGGGGAGGGGTCCGCGGATTGAAAGGTTAAAGATTGGTTTTTTTGGGGGGTAGTAGACAAAAGATCACCTTACAAAATGTCAAATGTTGAAATGTCGAAAATGGGTATTTTTCAAAATACCAAATTTTCGAAATTGTTTTTTTTCCAAAATTTTGTAAAATTTTTCGAAATACCAAATTGCAAAATAGTTAAAAATGGTCAACGGATAAAATAAAAAATTGTCAAATAAGAATATTTTCGTATAGTGGAAAAATGATTTCCTTGCCCGGGCATCGAACTTTCCATATTTTTTCCTATGCGGCGCGACTACCAACTAAGCCACCAAACACTACTATAGTAATTCGGTAAAAATGAATATATGGGGCGAATTTCCTCTTTTGTTACTCACAAAACACGCACCCAACTGTCCATAAAAAATGTTTTTTTCTTTTCTTCTTTTTCTTATTATGTCTAGGCTATTAAGAGGCGGCCATTATTTTTTCTACTTTACTTTTATTTTATGTATGAGACATTACTATTTTTTCTAATTTATTATTTTTTCTTAGAAACCCGTTTCTTTTACTTGTGCAATGGGAGTAATTTGTGCTCCAAGCAGGCTCAAGGAGTACAAAGGCTCGAATTTTTGCAATGTTGCTTTTGACGAGAATGGAGACAATTATGTGAAAAGGTTATTATTCTTCTCACTTTAAACTAATGTTTCGTTAAAGCCTTTTGAACTATAACAAGGTCAAAGAAACGGGATGCTTTGTTGATCTACTGACAGATTCGGGTGCTGGTCAATTCGAGTTTAACGCTACCGTGGCTAATGGCGACATGGAATTGAAGGATTGCCTCAATTCTAAATCTAATTGGATTAATTCAAATATGTAAAAAAATTTTTTTTGAAATTTTTTGAAAATTTCTTTGATTTTTAGGTTTCCATTTGCCTATAGCATTGATATTGGCTGGTTTGCAACTCTTTCAAAAGGACCTCCCTATAATAAAGTTTTTTTTTTAATTTTTTTAAATTAATTGTTTAAATACAACACAGTGTTTAAAACAACGGGCAAAATGCTTGAAGCGAACGGGACTGGAAATTGGATGGTCGAAAAAAAGTACGGACAAACAGTTTGTATCTTCAAAATGGATGGCAAGTAAGCTATTTAAATGTAAATAGGGGACAATTTTTAAGTAATTACGTTGTTTATAGATTGGATTAATCGAGCCGAGCCCTCGCTCGAGTCATGTGTTTCGGGCCTCATTTTATCTAACCGAGATGTCCGAGTCTTTTTCGGGCCAAAATTTGAGGCCCCGTTCGATCTTTCGTACCCCCCCCCCCAGCTTAGTTGTTTACAATTCCCCTGTCATTTTGTCGTTTTTCATCCAATTGACATTTTTTTTTAATTTTCAGTTGGCGATCCTACTACTGTTTGTAGCGATTTTCATGACCATGATAGTACAAACAAACGTAATTCTCATTTCAAAATATCAGTTGGTCAAAATGAGACAAATTTTGATGGAAAGTCCTATTCCTCCTGTACTCCACAAAATTGTCTTTTCGACGAAGAAGTAATCAAACCAAAAGCTTGGAAAATTGAAGACAAAATATTTTTAAATGAGAAATATAGATATTTGTTTGTTTTTTATCTTCTACCTCAAAAAGCGTCAGTATTTCCCTCAAAAGGGATATCGATTTCTAAAGAAGATAAGATTGAAGGGCCAATATGCAATATTTTTGTTAAATTTGTGAGTGAATTTTAAACTTAATTTTAGAATAAGATTCTTATTATTATGTTTGAATACTAATTATTATTATTATTTAGCCAATCTGGGTCGGATATGGGTTTAGAACAAAAAAAAGTTCTGGGTTAGGGTAATTTATGACACGCCTGATCCATAGTTCCGGGGATTTCCCAGGATCTGCCAACTCTACCGGGGGCATCTAAGCGATATCCCTTATTTATGAATACCTCGCATAGCTCTTTAATTAGATCTGACTTTAAAAATAAATTTTATTATTTTGCAGAATGGGACAAAATACAAACTTTTAATGCTTGGAAATAAAGTAATTCCTTCAACTACTTCAACGACAGAAATAACAACAACAAAGGCAACGCCATTGTTTGGGCTGTTTCAAGCCATTGTTTGGGCTGTTTCAATTGCAGTTGCTGTGCTTGTTGCTCTTGGTATGGTTAATATTTTATAAGAATTATTTTAAGATTATTTGGGGACTGTCTATAAAATGTAATAAAAGTTCTAAATTTATCGGGAACCCAGAGTTTTTTAATTTCAATAAATTCTAAAATAAATTATTCATACAAATATTTGCCAAATAAATTTTTCCATCTTATCTCCTTCAATTTAGGTGCTAACCATATTGAACAAGAACGTGATTGTTTATTCACCAATCCAGATTTTATGATTGGAAGTTCAATTTTTTCATTTTTTGTTCAATGTTTGGCAATGATTGCACTCTACCCCGTTATTTTCAGAAGTCTTCGAGAAAGAGAAAAAGCTCGAGATTTACGGAGAAAAGAGCAAACAATTTGGACTGAAAGTGCTCTTGTTTTGAATGCTTTAATGGGTGGTGCTAGAATGGCAAGGTAAATAAATAATTAAAAATAAATTTAAAAAAATTTATTTTTAGGCAAATTGCAAAAAGTCTGTTAAAGGACCAACTTTTATTAGAACTTAGTGTTCAAACTTCTTTATTTCCAAGTCCATCAGAAGAAGATGAGGAAGTAACAGAAAAAGAAGTTTTGCAAATTGACACTTTGGCACTTCCCCAATCAAATGTTTTACCAAGAATAAGAAATGGAAATATTGGAGAAAATATTAAAAAGTACAAAATAATTATTTTTTTTAATTTTTGTTAATTGTTAGTGATGAAATCCGCCAAAATTTTCCAAACATTTTACTCTTTAGACTCCAAATGCTAATTAGGTTGGCAATCGGCCAATGTACATTTTTTCTCCCTTTCCAGAAATTTTAAACCTTTTTTCTTTTTAATGTTATTGCACACTAAAATTTTGGCCTATGCGCCGGGCCGTTATGCTTTAAGTTATTCAACTTGCCACCCGCCTGCCCGTTCAACCAAAAGAAGAAGAAGGGTGGGGATCAAAGCCGTTTGTGCACAATATATTTTGTGAAGGGTGTTTTGATCCCCACCCTCCTTCTTTTTGCCAAATATAAAAGAAAAATGTGCAGAAATTTATTTAGTTTTTAAACTTTTTGAAATACCCTTTACCCTTTCCTTTCTTCAGTTAGTTATTGAACCTTTTCTGATTTACTCGTTCCTTCCCCATTTAAAATTTAATAAGGCAATTTTTTAATTTAAACAAAATTTTCTATTTTTTTTAAAAAAAATTAAAAAATTTTTTATTTTTTTTAGTTTTCAAAATCAATTATTGTTCAACAAAGCAATGAGCACCACCAACAACAACAACGTAAACCGCCGCCGTTCAGGCGGTCCGGCTGATGGGCCTCCAGCAGCAAGGCCGAGAATTGACCCAACATTGCAAAACAACAACAATATTCCAACAAATAACAACAATATTCTAAATAATACTAACACCAGCAGCAACAACAACAATAATTCTCAACTTGATGTAATTATTTTTATTATTAAAATTTTATCAATTAGTCTAATATTTAATGTAAAATAGTTTTAAAACAGGGCTTCGATTTATGCGGATTTTTCCTCATTTTGTAGTTTTTACTAGGGGGATGAGGATTATCTTTAAAAATGCGGATTTTTGTAGTCTTTCGAAGATTATGAGGATTTTTTATATTTTCTTGTAGTTTTTAGGCTAAAATGTCATTTTTTTTCTCTTACTCCTTCCAAAATCCTCTAAATTTTCGCCTTTTAAAAATTCTAGATCGAAGCCCTGCTTTAAAATAATAAAATTTTTATCTAAAATATATTTTGTTAAAAATTTTAATTACACTTAAATTTTTTCAGATAGCTGCTATTATTGCAGCTGAAAGACAAAGGGCAACAGCAGCAGCAGCAACACCACAAGCAGCAAAATTGATACAGAATCTTGATCTAACAACATCATTAACTTCTTCAAATTACATTTTCTGTGGGTGGAGGAACAATCATCTTTTCGAGTGATTATTATTTTTAATTTGAAAAAATTTTTTGTAATTTTTAGAAAATTTTTAAAATTTAAAAATTCATTTAAAATTTGTAAAAATTTTTTGAAATTAAATTTTTTTGAAATAAAATTTTTTGAAAATAAATTTTTTGAAATAAAATTTTTTGATTTTTAAAAAATTAATTTTTAGTAATTTAACGGGCCGGGTTTCTTTTGTCCATAGAGGCCCGACGGCCCGCCGCTCCTTTGATAGAGCTGATGTATTGGTAGATGTGGGAAGTGCAAATGATCTTCAAGTTATTGGAGTGTATGGATATAATCAGAATGCTGCAAAACTACAATCACTTCATATAAACGACGTATGTTTTATTTGTAGAGTAAAATTGAAAAAATTAATTTAAAATTTTTAGAAAAATTTTGAAAAATTTGAAAAAAAATTTTTGAAAAATTATTTTAGGTGGTGAAATTTACAATGCTTGCTGTTGTTGAACAAAATCAGGAGAGGGCTTTATGGACAGGTTCTGTGCCGTATGTTTTGAGATTCAGCAAAGGAAGCACTTTACAAATAATTTCACAACAACAACAAACTAACAACGGAAATGGCGTTCTTCCGGCTAACAATACTTTACTTAATATTGCAAACAACAACAATACTCACAATCAATTAATTAATGGGGGGAATGTAGAGCCGGCACATGGACCTCCTCAGGATGTATAATTTTTATATCAAAATTTATATTTTTTTATATTTTTATAGAATTTGCAATTAAACAATAATGGAAATGGAAATCAAGCAGGAAGTGGACTTGCTCGAGGGGTATTTAAAAAAAAATTTTTTTTGTATTATTGCATTATTATAGAGTCGTGCAAACGGGAATGCTGCTGCTGGCTCTGGTCTTCATTTGGTAGATCTTTTTTGAAAAATTAAAGAAAATTTGGTTTAAAAAATAAAATTAATTTTGTTAAAATTATATGCTTTTTAAAAGCTAAAAATTGTTTTTTTTGAAAAAATTATGTTCACGATTTTTTTTTAAATAAAATTTTGTTAAAGATAAATTAGTTGAAGTTGTTAAAATAAAATATTTGTATTTTGTAGTTATAAAATAATGGAGTTTAAAAAAATAAAGCAATTGTATTTTTAAAAATATTAATAATTGTATTTTTTTAAAAAATTAGATCATTTTTTATTAATTATTTTAATTAAAATGGTTGTATTTTTTTATAATAAAATTATTGTATTTTTAAAAATAATTGTATTTTTTAAAAATAAAATCATTGTATTTGTTTAAATTAAAACTGTATTTTGAAAAAAATAATCGGATTTTGTAAAATGAAATAATGGATTTTAAAAAATAAAGTAATTGCATTTTTAAAAATAATTGTATTTGCTAAAAAGAATAATTGGATGTTTTAAAATAAGGTATATTTAAAAAAGTTGTATTTTTAAAAATATTAATAAATGTATTTTTGAAAAATAAAATCATTGTTTATTAATTATTTTAATTAAAATGGTTGCATTTTTTAAAATTAAGTAAAATAATTGCACTTTTAAAATTAGTTGTATTTTTCAAAATAATAATTTTATTTTTGAAAATAATTGTATTTTTAAATGTATTTTTAAAAATTAATTGTATTTTTTAAAATAATTATTTTATTTTTTAAATGTATTGTTAAATGTATTTTTAAAAAATTGTATTCTTAAATGTATTTTTAAAAATAATTGTATTTTTAAATGTATTTTTAAAAATTAATTGTATTTTTAAATGTATTTTTAAAAATTAATTGTATTTTTTAAAATAATTATTTTATTTTTTAAATGTATTGTTAAATGTATTTTTAAAAAATTGTATTCTTAAATGTATTTTTAAAAATAATTGTATTTTTAAATGTATTTTTAAAAATTAATTGTATTTTTAAATGTATTTTTAAAAATTAATTGTATTTTTTAAAATAATTATTTTATTTTTTAAATGTATTGTTAAATGTATTTTTAAAAAATTGTATTCTTAAATGTATTTTTAAAAATAATTGTATTTTTAAATGTATTTTTAAAAATTAATTGTATTTTTAAATGTATTTTTAAAAATTAATTGTATTTTTTAAAATAATTATTTTATTTTTTAAATGTATTGTTAAATGTATTTTTAAAAAATTGTATTCTTAAATGTATTTTTAAAAATAATTGTATTTTTAAATGTATTTTTAAAAATTAATTGTATTTTTAAATGTATTTTTAAAAATTAATTGTATTTTTTAAAATAATTATTTTATTTTTTAAATGTATTGTTAAATGTATTTTTAAAAAATTGTATTCTTAAATGTATTTTTAAAAATAATTGTATTTTTAAATGTATTTTTAAAAATTAATTGTATTTTTAAATGTATTTTTAAAAATTAATTGTATTTTTTAAAATAATTATTTTATTTTTTAAATGTATTGTTAAATGTATTTTTAAAAAATTGTATTCTTAAATGTATTTTTAAAAATAATTGTATTTTTAATGTATTTTTAAAAATTAATTGTATTTTTAAATGTATTTTTAAAAATTAATTGTATTTTTTAAAATAATTATTTTATTTTTTAAATGTATTGTTAAATGTATTTTTAAAAAATTGTATTCTTAAATGTATTTTTAAAAATAATTGTATTTTTAAATGTATTTTTAAAAATTAATTGTATTTTTAAATGTATTTTTAAAAATTAATTGTATTTTTTAAAATAATTATTTTATTTTTTAAATGTATTGTTAAATGTATTTTTAAAAAATTGTATTCTTAAATGTATTTTTAAAAATAATTGTATTTTTAAATGTATTTTTAAAAATTAATTGTATTTTTAAATGTATTTTTAAAAATTAATTGTATTTTTTAAAATAATTATTTTATTTTTTAAATGTATTGTTAAATGTATTTTTAAAAAATTGTATTCTTAAATGTATTTTTAAAAATAATTGTATTTTTAAATGTATTTTTAAAAATTAATTGTATTTTTAAATGTATTTTTAAAAATTAATTGTATTTTTTAAAATAATTATTTTATTTTTTAAATGTATTGTTAAATGTATTTTTAAAAAATTGTATTCTTAAATGTATTTTTAAAAATAATTGTATTTTTAAATGTATTTTTAAAAATTAATTGTATTTTTAAATGTATTTTTAAAAATTAATTGTATTTTTTAAAATAATTATTTTATTTTTTAAATGTATTGTTAAATGTATTTTTAAAAAATTGTATTCTTAAATGTATTTTTAAAAATAATTGTATTTTTAAATGTATTTTTAAAAATTAATTGTATTTTTAAATGTATTTTTAAAAATTAATTGTATTTTTTAAAATAATTATTTTATTTTTTAAATGTATTGTTAAATGTATTTTTAAAAAATTGTATTCTTAAATGTATTTTTAAAAATAATTGTATTTTTAAATGTATTTTTAAAAATTAATTGTATTTTTAAATGTATTTTTAAAAATTAATTGTATTTTTTAAAATAATTATTTTATTTTTTAAATGTATTGTTAAATGTATTTTTAAAAAATTGTATTCTTAAATGTATTTTTAAAAATAATTGTATTTTTAAATGTATTTTTAAAAATTAATTGTATTTTTAAATGTATTTTTAAAAATTAATTGTATTTTTTAAAATAATTATTTTATTTTTTAAATGTATTGTTAAATGTATTTTTAAAAATAATTGTATTTTTAAATGTATTTTTAAAAAATTGTATTCTTAAATGTATTTTTAAAAATAATTGTATTTTTAAATGTATTTTTAAAAATTAATTGTATTTTTAAATGTATTTTTAAAAATTAATTGTATTTTTTAAAATAATTATTTTATTTTTTAAATGTATTGTTAAATGTATTTTTAAAAAATTGTATTCTTAAATGTATTTTTAAAAATAATTGTATTTTTAAATGTATTTTTAAAAATTAATTGTATTTTTAAATGTATTTTTAAAAATTAATTGTATTTTTTAAAATAATTATTTTATTTTTTAAATGTATTGTTAAATGTATTTTTAAAAAATTGTATTCTTAAATGTATTTTTAAAAATAATTGTATTTTTAAATGTATTTTTAAAAATTAATTGTATTTTTAAATGTATTTTTAAAAATTAATTGTATTTTTTAAAATAATTATTTTATTTTTTAAATGTATTGTTAAATGTATTTTTAAAAAATTGTATTCTTAAATGTATTTTTAAAAATAATTGTATTTTTAAATGTATTTTTAAAAATTAATTGTATTTTTAAATGTATTTTTAAAAATTAATTGTATTTTTTAAAATAATTATTTTATTTTTTAAATGTATTGTTAAATGTATTTTTAAAAATTGTATTCTTAAATGTATTTTTAAAAATAATTGTATTTTTAAATGTATTTTTAAAAATTAATTGTATTTTTAAATGTATTTTTAAAAATTAATTGTATTTTTTAAAATAATTATTTTATTTTTTAAATGTATTGTTAAATGTATTTTTAAAAAATTGTATTCTTAAATGTATTTTTAAAAATAATTGTATTTTTAAATGTATTTTTAAAAATTAATTGTATTTTTAAATGTATTTTTAAAAATTAATTGTATTTTTAAAATAATTATTTTATTTTTTAAATGTATTGTTAAATGTATTTTTAAAAAATTGTATTCTTAAATGTATTTTTAAAAATAATTGTATTTTTAATGTATTTTTAAAAATTAATTGTATTTTTAAATGTATTTTTAAAAATTAATTGTATTTTTTAAAATAATTATTTTATTTTTTAAATGTATTGTTAAATGTATTTTTAAAAAATTGTATTCTTAAATGTATTTTTAAAAATAATTGTATTTTTAAATGTATTTTTAAAAATTAATTGTATTTTTAAATGTATTTTTAAAAATTAATTGTATTTTTTAAAATAATTATTTTATTTTTTAAATGTATTGTTAAATGTATTTTTAAAAAATTGTATTCTTAAATGTATTTTTAAAAATAATTGTATTTTTAAATGTATTTTTAAAAATTAATTGTATTTTTAAATGTATTTTTAAAAATTAATTGTATTTTTTAAAATAATTATTTTATTTTTTAAATGTATTGTTAAATGTATTTTTAAAAAATTGTATTCTTAAATGTATTTTTAAAAATAATTGTATTTTTAAATGTATTTTTAAAAATTAATTGTATTTTTAAATGTATTTTTAAAAATTAATTGTATTTTTTAAAATAATTATTTTATTTTTTAAATGTATTGTTAAATGTATTTTTAAAAAATTGTATTCTTAAATGTATTTTTAAAAATAATTGTATTTTTAAATGTATTTTTAAAAATTAATTGTATTTTTAAATGTATTTTTAAAAATTAATTGTATTTTTTAAAATAATTATTTTATTTTTTAAATGTATTGTTAAATGTATTTTTAAAAAATTGTATTCTTAAATGTATTTTTAAAAATAATTGTATTTTTAAATGTATTTTTAAAAATTAATTGTATTTTTAAATGTATTTTTAAAAATTAATTGTATTTTTTAAAATAATTATTTTATTTTTTAAATGTATTGTTAAATGTATTTTTAAAAAATTGTATTCTTAAATGTATTTTTAAAAATAATTGTATTTTTAAATGTATTTTTAAAAATTAATTGTATTTTTAAATGTATTTTTAAAAATTAATTGTATTTTTTAAAATAATTATTTTATTTTTTAAATGTATTGTTAAATGTATTTTTAAAAAATTGTATTCTTAAATGTATTTTTAAAAATAATTGTATTTTTAAATGTATTTTTAAAAATTAATTGTATTTTTAAATGTATTTTTAAAAATTAATTGTATTTTTTAAAATAATTATTTTATTTTTAAATGTATTGTTAAATGTATTTTTAAAAATAATTGTATTTTTAAATGTATTTTTAAAAAATTGTATTCTTAAATGTATTTTTAAAAATAATTGTATTTTTAAATGTATTTTTAAAAATTAATTGTATTTTTAAATGTATTTTTAAAAATTAATTGTATTTTTTAAAATAATTATTTTATTTTTTAAATGTATTGTTAAATGTATTTTTAAAAAATTGTATTCTTAAATGTATTTTTAAAAATAATTGTATTTTTAAATGTATTTTTAAAAATTAATTGTATTTTTAAATGTATTTTTAAAAATTAATTGTATTTTTTAAAATAATTATTTTATTTTTTAAATGTATTGTTAAATGTATTTTTAAAAAATTGTATTCTTAAATGTATTTTTAAAAATAATTGTATTTTTAAATGTATTTTTAAAAATTAATTGTATTTTTAAATGTATTTTTAAAAATTAATTGTATTTTTTAAAATAATTATTTTATTTTTTAAATGTATTGTTAAATGTATTTTTAAAAAATTGTATTCTTAAATGTATTTTTAAAAATAATTGTATTTTTAAATGTATTTTTAAAAATTAATTGTATTTTTAAATGTATTTTTAAAAATTAATTGTATTTTTTAAAATAATTATTTTATTTTTTAAATGTATTGTTAAATGTATTTTTAAAAAATTGTATTCTTAAATGTATTTTTAAAAATAATTGTATTTTTAAATGTATTTTTAAAAATTAATTGTATTTTTAAATGTATTTTAAAAATTAATTGTATTTTTTAAAATAATTATTTTATTTATAAATGTATTGTTAAATGTATTTTTAAAAAATTGTATTCTTAAATGTATTTTTAAAAATAATTGTATTTTTAAATGTATTTTTAAAAATTAATTGTATTTTTAAATGTATTTTTAAAAATTAATTGTATTTTTTAAAATAATTATTTTATTTTTTAAATGTATTGTTAAATGTATTTTTAAAAAATTGTATTCTTAAATGTATTTTTAAAAATAATTGTATTTTTAATGTATTTTTAAAAATTAATTGTATTTTTAAATGTATTTTTAAAAATTAATTGTATTTTTTAAAATAATTATTTTATTTTTTAAATGTATTGTTAAATGTATTTTTAAAAAATTGTATTCTTAAATGTATTTTTAAAAATAATTGTATTTTTAAATGTATTTTTAAAAATTAATTGTATTTTTAAATGTATTTTTAAAAATTAATTGTATTTTTTAAAATAATTATTTTATTTTTTAAATGTATTGTTAAATGTATTTTTAAAAAATTGTATTCTTAAATGTATTTTTAAAAATAATTGTATTTTTAAATGTATTTTTAAAAATTAATTGTATTTTTAAATGTATTTTTAAAAATTAATTGTATTTTTTAAAATAATTATTTTATTTTTTAAATGTATTGTTAAATGTATTTTTAAAAAATTGTATTCTTAAATGTATTTTTAAAAATAATTGTATTTTTAAATGTATTTTTAAAAATTAATTGTATTTTTAAATGTATTTTTAAAAATTAATTGTATTTTTTAAAATAATTATTTTATTTTTTAAATGTATTGTTAAATGTATTTTTAAAAAATTGTATTCTTAAATGTATTTTTAAAAATAATTGTATTTTTAAATGTATTTTTAAAAATTAATTGTATTTTTAAATGTATTTTTAAAAATTAATTGTATTTTTTAAAATAATTATTTTATTTTTTAAATGTATTGTTAAATGTATTTTTAAAAAATTGTATTCTTAAATGTATTTTTAAAAATAATTGTATTTTTAAATGTATTTTTAAAAATTAATTGTATTTTTAAATGTATTTTTAAAAATTAATTGTATTTTTTAAAATAATTATTTTATTTTTTAAATGTATTGTTAAATGTATTTTTAAAAAATTGTATTCTTAAATGTATTTTTAAAAATAATTGTATTTTTAAATGTATTTTTAAAAATTAATTGTATTTTTAAATGTATTTTTAAAAATTAATTGTATTTTTTAAAATAATTATTTTATTTTTTAAATGTATTGTTAAATGTATTTTTAAAAAATTGTATTCTTAAATGTATTTTTAAAAATAATTGTATTTTTAAATGTATTTTTAAAAATTAATTGTATTTTTAAATGTATTTTTAAAAATTAATTGTATTTTTAAATGTATTTTTAAAAATTAATTGTATTTTTTAAAATAATTATTTTATTTTTTAAATGTATTGTTAAATGTATTTTTAAAAATAATTGTATTTTTAAATGTATTTTTAAAAAATTGTATTCTTAAATGTATTTTTAAAAATAATTGTATTTTTAAATGTATTTTTAAAAATTAATTGTATTTTTAAATGTATTTTTAAAAATTAATTGTATTTTTTAAAATAATTATTTTATTTTTTAAATGTATTGTTAAATGTATTTTTAAAAAATTGTATTCTTAAATGTATTTTTAAAAAATTGTATTCTTAAATGTATTTTTAAAAATAATTGTATTTTTAAATGTATTTTTAAAAATTAATTGTATTTTTAAATGTATTTTTAAAAATTAATTGTATTTTTTAAAATAATTATTTTATTTTTTAAATGTATTGTTAAATGTATTTTTAAAAATAATTGTATTTTTAAATGTATTTTTAAAAAATTGTATTCTTAAATGTATTTTTAAAAATAATTGTATTTTTAAATGTATTTTTAAAAATTAATTGTATTTTTAAATGTATTTTTAAAAATTAATTGTATTTTTTAAAATAATTATTTTATTTTTTAAATGTATTGTTAAATGTATTTTTAAAAAATTGTATTCTTAAATGTATTTTTAAAAATAATTGTATTTTTAAATGTATTTTTAAAAATTAATTGTATTTTTAAATGTATTTTTAAAAATTAATTGTATTTTTTAAAATAATTATTTTATTTTTTAAATGTATTGTTAAATGTATTTTTAAAAAATTGTATTCTTAAATGTATTTTTAAAAATAATTGTATTTTTAAATGTATTTTTAAAAATTAATTGTATTTTTAAATGTATTTTTAAAAATTAATTGTATTTTTTAAAATAATTATTTTATTTTTTAAATGTATTGTTAAATGTATTTTTAAAAAATTGTATTCTTAAATGTATTTTTAAAAATAATTGTATTTTTAAATGTATTTTTAAAAATTAATTGTATTTTTAAATGTATTTTTAAAAATTAATTGTATTTTTTAAAATAATTATTTTATTTTTTAAATGTATTGTTAAATGTATTTTTAAAAAATTGTATTCTTAAATGTATTTTTAAAAATAATTGTATTTTTAAATGTATTTTTAAAAATTAATTGTATTTTTAAATGTATTTTTAAAAATTAATTGTATTTTTTAAAATAATTATTTTATTTTTTAAATGTATTGTTAAATGTATTTTTAAAAAATTGTATTCTTAAATGTATTTTTAAAAATAATTGTATTTTTAAATGTATTTTTAAAAATTAATTGTATTTTTAAATGTATTTTTAAAAATTAATTGTATTTTTTAAAATAATTATTTTATTTTTTAAATGTATTGTTAAATGTATTTTTAAAAAATTGTATTCTTAAATGTATTTTTAAAAATAATTGTATTTTTAAATGTATTTTTAAAAATTAATTGTATTTTTAAATGTATTTTTAAAAATTAATTGTATTTTTTAAAATAATTATTTTATTTTTTAAATGTATTGTTAAATGTATTTTTAAAAAATTGTATTCTTAAATGTATTTTTAAAAATAATTGTATTTTTAAATGTATTTTTAAAAATTAATTGTATTTTTAAATGTATTTTTAAAAATTAATTGTATTTTTTAAAATAATTATTTTATTTTTTAAATGTATTGTTAAATGTATTTTTAAAAAATTGTATTCTTAAATGTATTTTTAAAAATAATTGTATTTTTAAATGTATTTTTAAAAATTAATTGTATTTTTAAATGTATTTTTAAAAATTAATTGTATTTTTTAAAATAATTATTTTATTTTTTAAATGTATTGTTAAATGTATTTTTAAAAAATTGTATTCTTAAATGTATTTTTAAAAATAATTGTATTTTTAAATGTATTTTTAAAAATTAATTGTATTTTTAAATGTATTTTTAAAAATTAATTGTATTTTTTAAAATAATTATTTTATTTTTTAAATGTATTGTTAAATGTATTTTTAAAAAATTGTATTCTTAAATGTATTTTTAAAAATAATTGTATTTTTAAATGTATTTTTAAAAATTAATTGTATTTTTAAATGTATTTTTAAAAATTAATTGTATTTTTTAAAATAATTATTTTATTTTTTAAATGTATTGTTAAATGTATTTTTAAAAAATTGTATTCTTAAATGTATTTTTAAAAATAATTGTATTTTTAAATGTATTTTTAAAAATTAATTGTATTTTTAAATGTATTTTTAAAAATTAATTGTATTTTTTAAAATAATTATTTTATTTTTTAAATGTATTGTTAAATGTATTTTTAAAAAATTGTATTCTTAAATGTATTTTTAAAAATAATTGTATTTTTAAATGTATTTTTAAAAATTAATTGTATTTTTAAATGTATTTTTAAAAATTAATTGTATTTTTTAAAATAATTATTTTATTTTTTAAATGTATTGTTAAATGTATTTTTAAAAAATTGTATTCTTAAATGTATTTTTAAAAATAATTGTATTTTTAAATGTATTTTTAAAAATTAATTGTATTTTTAAATGTATTTTTAAAAATTAATTGTATTTTTAAATGTATTTTTAAAAATTAATTGTATTTTTTAAAATAATTATTTTATTTTTAAATGTATTGTTAAATGTATTTTTAAAAATAATTGTATTTTTAAATGTATTTTTAAAAAATTGTATTCTTAAATGTATTTTTAAAAATAATTGTATTTTTAAATGTATTTTTAAAAATTAATTGTATTTTTAAATGTATTTTTAAAAATTAATTGTATTTTTTAAAATAATTATTTTATTTTTTAAATGTATTGTTAAATGTATTTTTAAAAAATTGTATTCTTAAATGTATTTTTAAAAAATTGTATTCTTAAATGTATTTTTAAAAATAATTGTATTTTTAAATGTATTTTTAAAAATTAATTGTATTTTTAAATGTATTTTTAAAAATTAATTGTATTTTTTAAAATAATTATTTTATTTTTTAAATGTATTGTTAAATGTATTTTTAAAAATAATTGTATTTTTAAATGTATTTTTAAAAAATTGTATTCTTAAATGTATTTTTAAAAATAATTGTATTTTTAAATGTATTTTTAAAAATTAATTGTATTTTTAAATGTATTTTTAAAAATTAATTGTATTTTTTAAAATAATTATTTTATTTTTTAAATGTATTGTTAAATGTATTTTTAAAAATTGTATTCTTAAATGTATTTTTAAAAATAATTGTATTTTTAAATGTATTTTTAAAAATTAATTGTATTTTTAAATGTATTTTTAAAAATTAATTGTATTTTTTAAAATAATTATTTTATTTTTTAAATGTATTGTTAAATGTATTTTTAAAAAATTGTATTCTTAAATGTATTTTTAAAAATAATTGTATTTTTAAATGTATTTTTAAAAATTAATTGTATTTTTAAATGTATTTTTAAAAATTAATTGTATTTTTTAAAATAATTATTTTATTTTTTAAATGTATTGTTAAATGTATTTTTAAAAAATTGTATTCTTAAATGTATTTTTAAAAATAATTGTATTTTTAAATGTATTTTTAAAAATTAATTGTATTTTTAAATGTATTTTTAAAAATTAATTGTATTTTTTAAAATAATTATTTTATTTTTTAAATGTATTGTTAAATGTATTTTTAAAAAATTGTATTCTTAAATGTATTTTTAAAAATAATTGTATTTTTAAATGTATTTTTAAAAATTAATTGTATTTTTAAATGTATTTTTAAAAATTAATTGTATTTTTTAAAATAATTATTTTATTTTTTAAATGTATTGTTAAATGTATTTTTTAAAAAATTGTATTCTTAAATGTATTTTTAAAAATAATTGTATTTTTAAATGTATTTTTAAAAATTAATTGTATTTTTAAATGTATTTTTAAAAATTAATTGTATTTTTTAAAATAATTATTTTATTTTTTAAATGTATTGTTAAATGTATTTTTAAAAAATTGTATTCTTAAATGTATTTTTAAAAATAATTGTATTTTTAAATGTATTTTTAAAAATTAATTGTATTTTTAAATGTATTTTTAAAAATTAATTGTATTTTTTAAAATAATTATTTTATTTTTTAAATGTATTGTTAAATGTATTTTTAAAAAATTGTATTCTTAAATGTATTTTTAAAAATAATTGTATTTTTAAATGTATTTTTAAAAATTAATTGTATTTTTAAATGTATTTTTAAAAATTAATTGTATTTTTTAAAATAATTATTTTATTTTTTAAATGTATTGTTAAATGTATTTTTTAAAAAATTGTATTCTTAAATGTATTTTTAAAAATAATTGTATTTTTAAATGTATTTTTAAAAATTAATTGTATTTTTAAATGTATTTTTAAAAATTAATTGTATTTTTTAAAATAATTATTTTATTTTTTAAATGTATTGTTAAATGTATTTTTAAAAATTGTATTCTTAAATGTATTTTTAAAAATAATTGTATTTTTAAATGTATTTTTAAAAATTAATTGTATTTTTAAATGTATTTTTAAAAATTAATTGTATTTTTTAAAATAATTATTTTATTTTTTAAATGTATTGTTAAATGTATTTTTAAAAAATTGTATTCTTAAATGTATTTTTAAAAATAATTGTATTTTTAAATGTATTTTTAAAAATTAATTGTATTTTTAAATGTATTTTTAAAAATTAATTGTATTTTTTAAAATAATTATTTTATTTTTTAAATGTATTGTTAAATGTATTTTTAAAAAATTGTATTCTTAAATGTATTTTTAAAAATAATTGTATTTTTAAATGTATTTTTAAAAATTAATTGTATTTTTAAATGTATTTTTAAAAATTAATTGTATTTTTTAAAATAATTATTTTATTTTTTAAATGTATTGTTAAATGTATTTTTAAAAAATTGTATTCTTAAATGTATTTTTAAAAATAATTGTATTTTTAAATGTATTTTTAAAAATTAATTGTATTTTTAAATGTATTTTTAAAAATTAATTGTATTTTTAAATGTATTTTAAAAATTAATTGTATTTTTTAAAATAATTATTTTATTTTTTAAATGTATTGTTAAATGTATTTTTAAAAATTGTATTCTTAAATGTATTTTTAAAAATAATTGTATTTTTAAATGTATTTTTAAAAATTAATTGTATTTTTAAATGTATTTTTAAAAATTAATTGTATTTTTTAAAATAATTATTTTATTTTTTAAATGTATTGTTAAATGTATTTTTAAAAAATTGTATTCTTAAATGTATTTTTAAAAATAATTGTATTTTTAAATGTATTTTTAAAAATTAATTGTATTTTTAAATGTATTTTTAAAAATTAATTGTATTTTTTAAAATAATTATTTTATTTTTTAAATGTATTGTTAAATGTATTTTTTTAAAAAATTGTATTCTTAAATGTATTTTTAAAAATAATTGTATTTTTAAATGTATTTTTAAAAATTAATTGTATTTTTAAATGTATTTTTAAAAATTAATTGTATTTTTTAAAATAATTATTTTATTTTTTAAATGTATTGTTAAATGTATTTTTAAAAAATTGTATTCTTAAATGTATTTTTAAAAATAATTGTATTTTTAAATGTATTTTTAAAAATTAATTGTATTTTTAAATGTATTTTTAAAAATTAATTGTATTTTTTAAAATAATTATTTTATTTTTTAAATGTATTGTTAAATGTATTTTTAAAAAATTGTATTCTTAAATGTATTTTTAAAAATAATTGTATTTTTAAATGTATTTTTAAAAATTAATTGTATTTTTAAATGTATTTTTAAAAATTAATTGTATTTTTTAAAATAATTATTTTATTTTTTAAATGTATTGTTAAATGTATTTTTTAAAAAATTGTATTCTTAAATGTATTTTTAAAAATAATTGTATTTTTAAATGTATTTTTAAAAATTAATTGTATTTTTAAATGTATTTTTAAAAATTAATTGTATTTTTTAAAATAATTATTTTATTTTTTAAATGTATTGTTAAATGTATTTTTAAAAAATTGTATTCTTAAATGTATTTTTAAAAATAATTGTATTTTTAAATGTATTTTTTAAAAATTAATTGTATTTTTAAATGTATTTTTAAAAATTAATTGTATTTTTTAAAATAATTATTTTATTTTTTAAATGTATTGTTAAATGTATTTTTTTAAAAAATTGTATTCTTAAATGTATTTTTAAAAATAATTGTATTTTTAAATGTATTTTTAAAAATTAATTGTATTTTTAAATGTATTTTTAAAAAATTTAATTGTATTTTTTAAAATAATTATTTTATTTTTTAAATGTATTGTTAAATGTATTTTTAAAAAATTGTATTCTTAAATGTATTTTTAAAAATAATTGTATTTTTAAATGTATTTTTAAAAATTAATTGTATTTTTAAATGTATTTTTAAAAATTAATTGTATTTTTAAATGTATTTTTAAAAATTAATTGTATTTTTTAAAATAATTATTTTATTTTTTAAATGTATTGTTAAATGTATTTTTAAAAAATTGTATTCTTAAATGTATTTTTAAAAATAATTGTATTTTTAAATGTATTTTTAAAAATTAATTGTATTTTTAAATGTATTTTTAAAAATTAATTGTATTTTTTAAAATAATTATTTTATTTTTTAAATGTATTGTTAAATGTATTTTTAAAAAATTGTATTCTTAAATGTATTTTTAAAAATAATTGTATTTTTAAATGTATTTTTAAAAATTAATTGTATTTTTAAATGTATTTTTAAAAATTAATTGTATTTTTTAAAATAATTATTTTATTTTTTAAATGTATTGTTAAATGTATTTTTTAAAAATTGTATTCTTAAATGTATTTTTAAAAATAATTGTATTTTTAAATGTATTTTTAAAAATTAATTGTATTTTTAAATGTATTTTTAAAAATTAATTGTATTTTTTAAAATAATTATTTTATTTTTTAAATGTATTGTTAAATGTATTTTTAAAAAATTGTATTCTTAAATGTATTTTTAAAAATAATTGTATTTTTAAATGTATTTTTAAAAATTAATTGTATTTTTAAATGTATTTTTAAAAATTAATTGTATTTTTTAAAATAATTATTTTATTTTTTAAATGTATTGTTAAATGTATTTTTAAAAAATTGTATTCTTAAATGTATTTTTAAAAATAATTGTATTTTTAAATGTATTTTTAAAAATTAATTGTATTTTTAAATGTATTTTTAAAAATTAATTGTATTTTTTAAAATAATTATTTTATTTTTTAAATGTATTGTTAAATGTATTTTTAAAAAATTGTATTCTTAAATGTATTTTTAAAAATAATTGTATTTTTAAATGTATTTTTAAAAATTAATTGTATTTTTAAATGTATTTTTAAAAATTAATTGTATTTTTTAAAATAATTATTTTATTTTTTAAATGTATTGTTAAATGTATTTTTAAAAAATTGTATTCTTAAATGTATTTTTAAAAATAATTGTATTTTTAAATGTATTTTTAAAAATTAATTGTATTTTTAAATGTATTTTTAAAAATTAATTGTATTTTTTAAAATAATTATTTTATTTTTTAAATGTATTGTTAAATGTATTTTTAAAAATTGTATTCTTAAATGTATTTTTAAAAATAATTGTATTTTTAAATGTATTTTTAAAAATTAATTGTATTTTTAAATGTATTTTTAAAAATTAATTGTATTTTTTAAAATAATTATTTTATTTTTTAAAAGTATTGTTAAATGTATTTTTAAAAAAGTGTATTCTTAAATGTATTTTTAAAACTATATGTATTTTAAAATGTATTTTTAAAAATTAATTGTATTTTTAAATGTATTTTTAAAAATTAATTGTATTTTTAAATGTATTTTTAAAAATTAATTGTATTTTTAAATGTATTTTTAAAAATTAATTGTATTTTTTAAAATAATTATTTTATTTTTTAAATGTATTGTTAAATGTATTTTTAAAAAATTGTATTCTTAAATGTATTTTTAAAAATAATTGTATTTTTAAATGTATTTTTAAAAATTAATTGTATTTTTAAATGTATTTTTAAAAATTAATTGTATTTTTTAAAATAATTATTTTATTTTTTAAATGTATTGTTAAATGTATTTTTAAAAAATTGTATTCTTAAATGTATTTTTAAAAATAATTGTATTTTTAAATGTATTTTTAAAAATTAATTGTATTTTTAAATGTATTTTTAAAAATTAATTGTATTTTTTAAAATAATTATTTTATTTTTTAAATGTATTGTTAAATGTATTTTTAAAAAATTGTATTCTTAAATGTATTTTTAAAAATAATTGTATTTTTAAATGTATTTTTAAAAATTAATTGTATTTTTAAATGTATTTTTAAAAATTAATTGTATTTTTTAAAATAATTATTTTATTTTTTAAATGTATTGTTAAATGTATTTTTTAAAAAATTGTATTCTTAAATGTATTTTTAAAAATAATTGTATTTTTAAATGTATTTTTAAAAATTAATTGTATTTTTAAATGTATTTTTAAAAATTAATTGTATTTTTAAATGTATTTTTAAAAATTAATTGTATTTTTTAAAATAATTATTTTATTTTTTAAATGTATTGTTAAATGTATTTTTAAAAAATTGTATTCTTAAATGTATTTTTAAAAATAATTGTATTTTTAAATGTATTTTTAAAAATTAATTGTATTTTTAAATGTATTTTTAAAAATTAATTGTATTTTTTAAAATAATTATTTTATTTTTTAAATGTATTGTTAAATGTATTTTTAAAAAATTGTATTCTTAAATGTATTTTTAAAAATAATTGTATTTTTAAATGTATTTTTAAAAATTAATTGTATTTTTAAATGTATTTTTAAAAATTAATTGTATTTTTTAAAATAATTATTTTATTTTTTAAATGTATTGTTAAATGTATTTTTAAAAAATTGTATTCTTAAATGTATTTTTAAAAATAATTGTATTTTTAAATGTATTTTTAAAAATTAATTGTATTTTTAAATGTATTTTTAAAAATTAATTGTATTTTTTAAAATAATTATTTTATTTTTTAAATGTATTGTTAAATGTATTTTTAAAAAATTGTATTCTTAAATGTATTTTTAAAAATAATTGTATTTTTAAATGTATTTTTAAAAATTAATTGTATTTTTAAATGTATTTTTAAAAATTAATTGTATTTTTTAAAATAATTATTTTATTTTTTAAATGTATTGTTAAATGTATTTTTAAAAAATTGTATTCTTAAATGTATTTTTAAAAATAATTGTATTTTTAAATGTATTTTTAAAAATTAATTGTATTTTTAAATGTATTTTTTAAAAATTAATTGTATTTTTAAATGTATTTTTAAAAATTAATTGTATTTTTTAAAATAATTATTTTATTTTTTAAATGTATTGTTAAATGTATTTTTAAAAAATTGTATTCTTAAATGTATTTTTAAAAATAATTGTATTTTTAAATGTATTTTTAAAAATTAATTGTATTTTTAAATGTATTTTTAAAAATTAATTGTATTTTTTAAAATAATTATTTTATTTTTTAAATGTATTGTTAAATGTATTTTTAAAAAATTGTATTCTTAAATGTATTTTTAAAAATAATTGTATTTTTAAATGTATTTTTAAAAATTAATTGTATTTTTAAATGTATTTTTAAAAATTAATTGTATTTTTTAAAATAATTATTTTATTTTTAAATGTATTGTTAAATGTATTTTTAAAAAATTGTATTCTTAAATGTATTTTTAAAAATAATTGTATTTTTAAATGTATTTTTAAAAATTAATTGTATTTTTAAATGTATTTTTAAAAATTAATTGTATTTTTTAAAATAATTATTTTATTTTTTAAATGTATTGTTAAATGTATTTTTAAAAAATTGTATTCTTAAATGTATTTTTAAAAATAATTGTATTTTTAAATGTATTTTTAAAAATTAATTGTATTTTTAAATGTATTTTTAAAAATTAATTGTATTTTTTAAAATAATTATTTTATTTTTTAAATGTATTGTTAAATGTATTTTTTAAAAAATTGTATTCTTAAATGTATTTTTAAAAATAATTGTATTTTTAAATGTATTTTTAAAAATTAATTGTATTTTTAAATGTATTTTTAAAAATTAATTGTATTTTTAAATGTATTTTTAAAAATTAATTGTATTTTTTAAAATAATTATTTTATTTTTTAAATGTATTGTTAAATGTATTTTTAAAAATAATTGTATTTTTAAATGTATTTTTAAAAAATTGTATTCTTAAATGTATTTTTAAAAATAATTGTATTTTTAAATGTATTTTTTAAAAATTAATTGTATTTTTAAATGTATTTTTAAAAATTAATTGTATTTTTTAAAATAATTATTTTATTTTTTAAATGTATTGTTAAATGTATTTTTAAAAAATTGTATTCTTAAATGTATTTTTAAAAAATTGTATTCTTAAATGTATTTTTAAAAATAATTGTATTTTTAAATGTATTTTTAAAAATTAATTGTATTTTTAAATGTATTTTTAAAAATTAATTGTATTTTTTAAAATAATTATTTTATTTTTTAAATGTATTGTTAAATGTATTTTTAAAAATAATTGTATTTTTAAATGTATTTTTAAAAAATTGTATTCTTAAATGTATTTTTAAAAATAATTGTATTTTTAAATGTATTTTTAAAAATTAATTGTATTTTTAAATGTATTTTTAAAAATTAATTGTATTTTTTAAAATAATTATTTTATTTTTTAAATGTATTGTTAAATGTATTTTTTAAAAAATTGTATTCTTAAATGTATTTTTAAAAATAATTGTATTTTTAAATGTATTTTTAAAAATTAATTGTATTTTTAAATGTATTTTTAAAAATTAATTGTATTTTTTAAAATAATTATTTTATTTTTTAAATGTATTGTTAAATGTATTTTTAAAAAATTGTATTCTTAAATGTATTTTTAAAAATAATTGTATTTTTAAATGTATTTTTAAAAATTAATTGTATTTTTAAATGTATTTTTAAAAATTAATTGTATTTTTTAAAATAATTATTTTATTTTTTAAATGTATTGTTAAATGTATTTTTAAAAAATTGTATTCTTAAATGTATTTTTAAAAATAATTGTATTTTTAAATGTATTTTTAAAAATTAATTGTATTTTTAAATGTATTTTTAAAAATTAATTGTATTTTTTAAAATAATTATTTTATTTTTTAAATGTATTGTTAAATGTATTTTTAAAAAATTGTATTCTTAAATGTATTTTTAAAAATAATTGTATTTTTAAATGTATTTTTAAAAATTAATTGTATTTTTAAATGTATTTTTAAAAATTAATTGTATTTTTTAAAATAATTATTTTATTTTTTAAATGTATTGTTAAATGTATTTTTAAAAAATTGTATTCTTAAATGTATTTTTAAAAATAATTGTATTTTTAAATGTATTTTTAAAAATTAATTGTATTTTTAAATGTATTTTTAAAAATTAATTGTATTTTTTAAAATAATTATTTTATTTTTTAAATGTATTGTTAAATGTATTTTTAAAAAATTGTATTCTTAAATGTATTTTTAAAAATAATTGTATTTTTAAATGTATTTTTAAAAATTAATTGTATTTTTAAATGTATTTTTAAAAATTAATTGTATTTTTTAAAATAATTATTTTATTTTTTAAATGTATTGTTAAATGTATTTTTAAAAAATTGTATTCTTAAATGTATTTTTAAAAATAATTGTATTTTTAAATGTATTTTTAAAAATTAATTGTATTTTTAAATGTATTTTTAAAAATTAATTGTATTTTTAAAATAATTATTTTATTTTTTAAATGTATTGTTAAATGTATTTTTAAAAAATTGTATTCTTAAATGTATTTTTAAAAATAATTGTATTTTTAAATGTATTTTTAAAAATTAATTGTATTTTTAAATGTATTTTTAAAAATTAATTGTATTTTTTAAAATAATTATTTTATTTTTTAAATGTATTGTTAAATGTATTTTTAAAAAATTGTATTCTTAAATGTATTTTTAAAAATAATTGTATTTTTAAATGTATTTTTAAAAATTAATTGTATTTTTAAATGTATTTTTAAAAATTAATTGTATTTTTTAAAATAATTATTTTATTTTTTAAATGTATTGTTAAATGTATTTTTAAAAAATTGTATTCTTAAATGTATTTTTAAAAATAATTGTATTTTTAAATGTATTTTTAAAAATTAATTGTATTTTTTAAAATAATTATTTTATTTTTTAAATGTATTGTTAAATGTATTTTTAAAAAATTGTATTCTTAAATGTATTTTTAAAAATAATTGTATTTTTAAATGTATTTTTAAAAATTAATTGTATTTTTAAATGTATTTTTAAAAATTAATTGTATTTTTTAAAATAATTATTTTATTTTTTAAATGTATTGTTAAATGTATTTTTAAAAAATTGTATTCTTAAATGTATTTTTAAAAATAATTGTATTTTTAAATGTATTTTTAAAAATTAATTGTATTTTTAAATGTATTTTTAAAAATTAATTGTATTTTTTAAAATAATTATTTTATTTTTTAAATGTATTGTTAAATGTATTTTTAAAAAATTGTATTCTTAAATGTATTTTTAAAAATAATTGTATTTTTAAATGTATTTTTAAAAATTAATTGTATTTTTAAATGTATTTTTAAAAATTAATTGTATTTTTTAAAATAATTATTTTATTTTTTAAATGTATTGTTAAATGTATTTTTAAAAAATTGTATTCTTAAATGTATTTTTAAAAATAATTGTATTTTTAAATGTATTTTTAAAAATTAATTGTATTTTTAAATGTATTTTTAAAAATTAATTGTATTTTTAAATGTATTTTTAAAAATTAATTGTATTTTTTAAAATAATTATTTTATTTTTTAAATGTATTGTTAAATGTATTTTTAAAAAATTGTATTCTTAAATGTATTTTTAAAAATAATTGTATTTTTAAATGTATTTTTAAAAATTAATTGTATTTTTAAATGTATTTTTAAAAATTAATTGTATTTTTTAAAATAATTATTTTATTTTTTAAATGTATTGTTAAATGTATTTTTAAAAAATTGTATTCTTAAATGTATTTTTAAAAATAATTGTATTTTTAAATGTATTTTTAAAAATTAATTGTATTTTTAAATGTATTTTTAAAAATTAATTGTATTTTTTAAAATAATTATTTTATTTTTTAAATGTATTGTTAAATGTATTTTTAAAAAATTGTATTCTTAAATGTATTTTTAAAAATAATTGTATTTTTAAATGTATTTTTAAAAATTAATTGTATTTTTAAATGTATTTTTAAAAATTAATTGTATTTTTTAAAATAATTATTTTATTTTTTAAATGTATTGTTAAATGTATTTTTAAAAAATTGTATTCTTAAATGTATTTTTAAAAATAATTGTATTTTTAAATGTATTTTTAAAAATTAATTGTATTTTTAAATGTATTTTTAAAAATTAATTGTATTTTTTAAAATAATTATTTTATTTTTTAAATGTATTGTTAAATGTATTTTTAAAAAATTGTATTCTTAAATGTATTTTTAAAAATAATTGTATTTTTAAATGTATTTTTAAAAATTAATTGTATTTTTAAATGTATTTTTAAAAATTAATTGTATTTTTAAATGTATTTTTAAAAATTAATTGTATTTTTTAAAATAATTATTTTATTTTTTAAATGTATTGTTAAATGTATTTTTAAAAATAATTGTATTTTTAAATGTATTTTTAAAAAAATTGTATTCTTAAATGTATTTTTAAAAATAATTGTATTTTTAAATGTATTTTTAAAAATTAATTGTATTTTTAAATGTATTTTTAAAAATTAATTGTATTTTTTAAAATAATTATTTTATTTTTTAAATGTATTGTTAAATGTATTTTTAAAAAATTGTATTCTTAAATGTATTTTTAAAAATAATTGTATTTTTAAATGTATTTTTAAAAATTAATTGTATTTTTAAATGTATTTTTAAAAATTAATTGTATTTTTTAAAATAATTATTTTATTTTTTAAATGTATTGTTAAATGTATTTTAAAAAATTGTATTCTTAAATGTATTTTTAAAAATAATTGTATTTTTAAATGTATTTTTAAAAATTAATTGTATTTTTAAATGTATTTTTAAAAATTAATTGTATTTTTTAAAATAATTATTTTATTTTTTAAATGTATTGTTAAATGTATTTTTAAAAAATTGTATTCTTAAATGTATTTTTAAAAATAATTGTATTTTTAAATGTATTTTTAAAAATTAATTGTATTTTTAAATGTATTTTTAAAAATTAATTGTATTTTTTAAAATAATTATTTTATTTTTTAAATGTATTGTTAAATGTATTTTTAAAAAATTGTATTCTTAAATGTATTTTTAAAAATAATTGTATTTTTAAATGTATTTTTAAAAATTAATTGTATTTTTAAATGTATTTTTAAAAATTAATTGTATTTTTTAAAATAATTATTTTATTTTTTAAATGTATTGTTAAATGTATTTTTAAAAAATTGTATTCTTAAATGTATTTTTAAAAATAATTGTATTTTTAAATGTATTTTTAAAAATTAATTGTATTTTTAAATGTATTTTTAAAAATTAATTGTATTTTTTAAAATAATTATTTTATTTTTTAAATGTATTGTTAAATGTATTTTTTAAAAAATTGTATTCTTAAATGTATTTTTAAAAATAATTGTATTTTTAAATGTATTTTTAAAAATTAATTGTATTTTTAAATGTATTTTTAAAAATTAATTGTATTTTTTAAAATAATTATTTTATTTTTTAAATGTATTGTTAAATGTATTTTTAAAAAATTGTATTCTTAAATGTATTTTTAAAAATAATTGTATTTTTAAATGTATTTTTAAAAATTAATTGTATTTTTAAATGTATTTTTAAAAATTAATTGTATTTTTTAAAATAATTATTTTATTTTTTAAATGTATTGTTAAATGTATTTTTAAAAAATTGTATTCTTAAATGTATTTTTAAAAATAATTGTATTTTTAAATGTATTTTTAAAAATTAATTGTATTTTTAAATGTATTTTTAAAAATTAATTGTATTTTTTAAAATAATTATTTTATTTTTTAAATGTATTGTTAAATGTATTTTTAAAAAATTGTATTCTTAAATGTATTTTTAAAAATAATTGTATTTTTAAATGTATTTTTAAAAATTAATTGTATTTTTAAATGTATTTTTAAAAATTAATTGTATTTTTTAAAATAATTATTTTATTTTTAAATGTATTGTTAAATGTATTTTTAAAAAATTGTATTCTTAAATGTATTTTTAAAAATAATTGTATTTTTAAATGTATTTTTAAAAATTAATTGTATTTTTAAATGTATTTTTAAAAATTAATTGTATTTTTTAAAATAATTATTTTATTTTTTAAATGTATTGTTAAATGTATTTTTAAAAAATTGTATTCTTAAATGTATTTTTAAAAATAATTGTATTTTTAAATGTATTTTTAAAAATTAATTGTATTTTTAAATGTATTTTTAAAAATTAATTGTATTTTTTAAAATAATTATTTTATTTTTTAAATGTATTGTTAAATGTATTTTTAAAAAATTGTATTCTTAAATGTATTTTTAAAAATAATTGTATTTTTAAATGTATTTTTAAAAATTAATTGTATTTTTAAATGTATTTTTAAAAATTAATTGTATTTTTTAAAATAATTATTTTATTTTTTAAATGTATTGTTAAATGTATTTTTAAAAAATTGTATTCTTAAATGTATTTTTAAAAATAATTGTATTTTTAAATGTATTTTTAAAAATTAATTGTATTTTTAAATGTATTTTTAAAAATTAATTGTATTTTTTAAAATAATTATTTTATTTTTAAATGTATTGTTAAATGTATTTTTAAAAAATTGTATTCTTAAATGTATTTTTAAAAATAATTGTATTTTTAAATGTATTTTTAAAAATTAATTGTATTTTTAAATGTATTTTTAAAAATTAATTGTATTTTTTAAAATAATTATTTTATTTTTTAAATGTATTGTTAAATGTATTTTTAAAAAATTGTATTCTTAAATGTATTTTTAAAAATAATTGTATTTTTAAATGTATTTTTAAAAATTAATTGTATTTTTAAATGTATTTTTAAAAATTAATTGTATTTTTTAAAATAATTATTTTATTTTTTAAATGTATTGTTAAATGTATTTTAAAAAATTGTATTCTTAAATGTATTTTTAAAAATAATTGTATTTTTAAATGTATTTTTAAAAATTAATTGTATTTTTAAATGTATTTTTAAAAATTAATTGTATTTTTAAATGTATTTTTAAAAATTAATTGTATTTTTTAAAATAATTATTTTATTTTTTAAATGTATTGTTAAATGTATTTTTAAAAAATTGTATTCTTAAATGTATTTTTAAAAATAATTGTATTTTTAAATGTATTTTTAAAAATTAATTGTATTTTTAAATGTATTTTTAAAAATTAATTGTATTTTTTAAAATAATTATTTTATTTTTTAAATGTATTGTTAAATGTATTTTTAAAAAATTGTATTCTTAAATGTATTTTTAAAAATAATTGTATTTTTAAATGTATTTTTAAAAATTAATTGTATTTTTAAATGTATTTTTAAAAATTAATTGTATTTTTTAAAATAATTATTTTATTTTTTAAATGTATTGTTAAATGTATTTTTAAAAAATTGTATTCTTAAATGTATTTTTAAAAATAATTGTATTTTTAAATGTATTTTTAAAAATTAATTGTATTTTTAAATGTATTTTTAAAAATTAATTGTATTTTTTAAAATAATTATTTTATTTTTTAAATGTATTGTTAAATGTATTTTTAAAAAATTGTATTCTTAAATGTATTTTTAAAAATAATTGTATTTTTAAATGTATTTTTAAAAATTAATTGTATTTTTAAATGTATTTTTAAAAATTAATTGTATTTTTTAAAATAATTATTTTATTTTTTAAATGTATTGTTAAATGTATTTTTAAAAAATTGTATTCTTAAATGTATTTTTAAAAATAATTGTATTTTTAAATGTATTTTTAAAAATTAATTGTATTTTTAAATGTATTTTTAAAAATTAATTGTATTTTTTAAAATAATTATTTTATTTTTTAAATGTATTGTTAAATGTATTTTTAAAAAATTGTATTCTTAAATGTATTTTTAAAAATAATTGTATTTTTAAATGTATTTTTAAAAATTAATTGTATTTTTAAATGTATTTTTAAAAATTAATTGTATTTTTTAAAATAATTATTTTATTTTTTAAATGTATTGTTAAATGTATTTTTAAAAAATTGTATTCTTAAATGTATTTTTAAAAATAATTGTATTTTTAAATGTATTTTTAAAAATTAATTGTATTTTTAAATGTATTTTTAAAAATTAATTGTATTTTTTAAAATAATTATTTTATTTTTTAAATGTATTGTTAAATGTATTTTTAAAAAATTGTATTCTTAAATGTATTTTTAAAAATAATTGTATTTTTAAATGTATTTTTAAAAATTAATTGTATTTTTAAATGTATTTTTAAAAATTAATTGTATTTTTTAAAATAATTATTTTATTTTTTAAATGTATTGTTAAATGTATTTTTAAAAAATTGTATTCTTAAATGTATTTTTAAAAATAATTGTATTTTTAAATGTATTTTTAAAAATTAATTGTATTTTTAAATGTATTTTTAAAAATTAATTGTATTTTTAAATGTATTTTTAAAAATTAATTGTATTTTTAAATGTATTTTTAAAAATTAATTGTATTTTTTAAAATAATTATTTTATTTTTTAAATGTATTGTTAAATGTATTTTTAAAAAATTGTATTCTTAAATGTATTTTTAAAAATAATTGTATTTTTAAATGTATTTTTAAAAATTAATTGTATTTTTAAATGTATTTTTAAAAATTAATTGTATTTTTTAAAATAATTATTTTATTTTTTAAATGTATTGTTAAATGTATTTTTAAAAAATTGTATTCTTAAATGTATTTTTAAAAATAATTGTATTTTTAAATGTATTTTTAAAAATTAATTGTATTTTTAAATGTATTTTTAAAAATTAATTGTATTTTTTAAAATAATTATTTTATTTTTTAAATGTATTGTTAAATGTATTTTTAAAAAATTGTATTCTTAAATGTATTTTTAAAAATAATTGTATTTTTAAATGTATTTTTAAAAATTAATTGTATTTTTAAATGTATTTTTAAAAATTAATTGTATTTTTTAAAATAATTATTTTATTTTTTAAATGTATTGTTAAATGTATTTTTAAAAAATTGTATTCTTAAATGTATTTTTAAAAATAATTGTATTTTTAAATGTATTTTTAAAAATTAATTGTATTTTTAAATGTATTTTTAAAAATTAATTGTATTTTTTAAAATAATTATTTTATTTTTTAAATGTATTGTTAAATGTATTTTTAAAAAATTGTATTCTTAAATGTATTTTTAAAAATAATTGTATTTTTAAATGTATTTTTAAAAATTAATTGTATTTTTAAATGTATTTTTAAAAATTAATTGTATTTTTAAATGTATTTTTAAAAATTAATTGTATTTTTAAAATAATTATTTTATTTTTTAAATGTATTGTTAAATGTATTTTTAAAAAATTGTATTCTTAAATGTATTTTTAAAAATAATTGTATTTTTAAATGTATTTTTAAAAATTAATTGTATTTTTAAATGTATTTTTAAAAATTAATTGTATTTTTTAAAATAAGTATTTTTAAAAAAATTGTATTGTTAAATGTATTTTTAAAAAATTGTATTTTTAAATGTATTTTTAAAAATTAATTGTATTTTTAAATGTATTTTTAAAAATTAATTGTATTTTTAAATGTATTTTTAAAAATTAATTGTATTGTTAAATGTATTTTTAAAAAAATTGTATTCTTAAATGTATTTTTAAAAATAATTGTATTTTTAAATGTATTTTTAAAAATTAATTGTATTTTTAAATGTATTTTTAAAAATTAATTGTATTTTTTAAAATAATTATTTTATTTTTTAAATGTATTGTTAAATGTATTTTTAAAAAATTGTATTCTTAAATGTATTTTTAAAAATAATTGTATTTTTAAATGTATTTTTAAAAATTAATTGTATTTTTAAATGTATTTTTAAAAATTAATTGTATTTTTAAATGTATTTTTAAAAATTAATTGTATTTTTTAAAATAATTATTTTATTTTTTAAATGTATTGTTAAATGTATTTTTAAAAAATTGTATTCTTAAATGTATTTTTAAAAATAATTGTATTTTTAAATGTATTTTTAAAAATTAATTGTATTTTTAAATGTATTTTTAAAAATTAATTGTATTTTTAAAATAATTATTTTATTTTTTAAATGTATTGTTAAATGTATTTTTAAAAAAATTGTATTCTTAAATGTATTTTTAAAAATTAATTGTATTTTTAAATGTATTTTTAAAAATTAATTGTATTTTTAAATGTATTTTTAAAAATTAATTGTATTTTTAAATGTATTTTTAAAAATTAATTGTATTGTTAAATGTATTTTTAAAAATAATTGTATTTTTAAATGTATTTTTAAAAATTAATTGTATTTTTAAATGTATTTTTAAAAATTAATTGTATTTTTAAATGTATTTTTAAAAATTAATTGTATTTTTTAAAATAATTATTTTATTTTTTAAAAAATGTATTGTTAAATGTATTTTTAAAAAATTGTATTCTTAAATGTATTTTTAAAAATAATTGTATTTTTTAAATGTATTTTTAAAAATTAATTGTATTTTTAAATGTATTTTTAAAAATTAATTGTATTTTTTAAAATAATTATTTTATTTTTTAAATGTATTGTTAAATGTATTTTTAAAAAATTGTATTCTTAAATGTATTTTTAAAAATAATTGTATTTTTAAATGTATTTTTAAAAATTAATTGTATTTTTAAATGTATTTTTAAAAATTAATTGTATTTTTTAAAATAATTATTTTATTTTTTAAATGTATTGTTAAATGTATTTTTAAAAAATTGTATTCTTAAATGTATTTTTAAAAATAATTGTATTTTTAAATGTATTTTTAAAAATTAATTGTATTTTTAAATGTATTTTTAAAAATTAATTGTATTTTTTAAAATAATTATTTTATTTTTAAATGTATTGTTAAATGTATTTTTAAAAAATTGTATTCTTAAATGTATTTTTAAAAATAATTGTATTTTTTAAATGTATTTTTAAAAATTAATTGTATTTTTAAATGTATTTTTAAAAATTAATTGTATTTTTTAAAATAATTATTTTATTTTTTAAATGTATTGTTAAATGTATTTTTAAAAAATTGTATTCTTAAATGTATTTTTAAAAATAATTGTATTTTTAAATGTATTTTTAAAAATTAATTGTATTTTTAAATGTATTTTTAAAAATTAATTGTATTTTTTAAAATAATTATTTTATTTTTTAAATGTATTGTTAAATGTATTTTTAAAAAATTGTATTCTTAAATGTATTTTTAAAAATAATTGTATTTTTAAATGTATTTTTAAAAATTAATTGTATTTTTAAATGTATTTTTTAAAAATTAATTGTATTTTTTAAAATAATTATTTTATTTTTTAAATGTATTGTTAAATGTATTTTTAAAAAATTGTATTCTTAAATGTATTTTTAAAAATAATTGTATTTTTAAATGTATTTTTAAAAATTAATTGTATTTTTAAATGTATTTTTAAAAATTAATTGTATTTTTAAATGTATTTTTAAAAATTAATTGTATTTTTTAAAATAATTATTTTATTTTTTAAATGTATTGTTAAATGTATTTTTAAAAAATTGTATTCTTAAATGTATTTTTAAAAATAATTGTATTTTTAAATGTATTTTTAAAAATTAATTGTATTTTTAAATGTATTTTTAAAAATTAATTGTATTTTTTAAAATAATTATTTTATTTTTAAATGTATTGTTAAATGTATTTTTAAAAAATTGTATTCTTAAATGTATTTTTAAAAATAATTGTATTTTTAAATGTATTTTTAAAAATTAATTGTATTTTTAAATGTATTTTTAAAAATTAATTGTATTTTTTAAAATAATTATTTTATTTTTTAAATGTATTGTTAAATGTATTTTTAAAAAATTGTATTCTTAAATGTATTTTTAAAAATAATTGTATTTTTTAAATGTATTTTTTAAAAATTAATTGTATTTTTTAAATGTATTTTTAAAAATTAATTGTATTTTTTAAAATAATTATTTTATTTTTTAAATGTATTGTTAAATGTATTTTTAAAAAATTGTATTCTTAAATGTATTTTTAAAAATAATTGTATTTTTTTAAATGTATTTTTTAAAAATTAATTGTATTTTTAAATGTATTTTTTAAAAATTAATTGTATTTTTTAAAATAATTATTTTATTTTTTAAATGTATTGTTAAATGTATTTTTAAAAAATTGTATTCTTAAATGTATTTTTTTTAAAAATAATTTGTATTTTTTTAAATGTATTTTTAAAAATTAATTGTATTTTTAAATGTATTTTTAAAAAATTAATTGTATTTTTTTAAAATAATTATTTTATTTTTTAAATGTATTGTTAAATGTATTTTTTAAAAAATTGTATTCTTAAATGTATTTTTAAAAATAATTGTATTTTTAAATGTATTTTTTAAAAATTAATTGTATTTTTAAATGTATTTTTAAAAATTAATTGTATTTTTTAAAATAATTATTTTATTTTTTAAATGTATTGTTAAATGTATTTTTAAAAAATTGTATTCTTAAATGTATTTTTAAAAATAATTGTATTTTTAAATGTATTTTTAAAAATTAATTGTATTTTTAAATGTATTTTTAAAAATTAATTGTATTTTTTAAAATAATTATTTTATTTTTTTAAATGTATTGTTAAATGTATTTTTTAAAAAATTGTATTCTTAAATGTATTTTTTAAAAATAATTGTATTTTTTTAAATGTATTTTTAAAAATTAATTGTATTTTTAAATGTATTTTTAAAAATTAATTGTATTTTTTAAAATAATTATTTTATTTTTTAAATGTATTGTTAAAATGTATTTTTAAAAAATTGTATTCTTAAATGTATTTTTAAAAATAATTGTATTTTTAAATGTATTTTTTAAAAATTAATTGTATTTTTAAATGTATTTTTAAAAATTAATTGTATTTTTTAAAATAATTATTTTTATTTTTTAAATGTATTGTTAAATGTATTTTTAAAAAATTGTATTCTTAAATGTATTTTTAAAAATAATTGTATTTTTAAATGTATTTTTAAAAATTAATTGTATTTTTAAATGTATTTTTAAAAATTAATTGTATTTTTTTAAAATAATTATTTTATTTTTTAAATGTATTGTTAAATGTATTTTTAAAAAATTGTATTCTTAAATGTATTTTTAAAAATAATTGTATTTTTAAATGTATTTTTAAAAATTAATTGTATTTTTTAAATGTATTTTTAAAAATTAATTGTATTTTTTAAAATAATTATTTTATTTTTTAAATGTATTGTTAAATGTATTTTTAAAAAATTGTATTCTTAAATGTATTTTTAAAAATAATTGTATTTTTTAAATGTATTTTTAAAAAAAATTAATTGCTATTTTTAAATGTATTTTTAAAAATTAATTGTATTTTTTAAAATAATTATTTTATTTTTTAAATGTATTGTTAAATGTATTTTTTAAAAAATTGTATTCTTAAATGTATTTTTAAAAATAATTGTATTTTTAAATGTATTTTTAAAAATTAATTGTATTTTTAAATGTATTTTTTAAAAAATTAATTGTATTTTTAAAATAATTATTTTATTTTTTAAATGTATTGTTAAATGTATTTTTAAAGAAAATTGTATTCTTAAATGTATTTTTAAAAATAATTGTATTTTTAAATGTATTTTTAAAAATTAATTGTATTTTTAAATGTATTTTTAAAAATTAATTGTATTTTTTAAAATAATTATTTTATTTTTTAAATGTTTAAATTGTTAAATGTATTTTTAAAAAATTGTATTCTTAAATGTATTTTTAAAAATAATTGTATTTTTAAATGTATTTTTAAAAATTAATTGTATTTTTAAATGTATTTTTTTAAAAAATTAATTGTATTTTAAAATAATTATTTTATTTTAAATGTATTGTTTAAAATAATTATTGTATTTTTAAAATGTATTGTTAATTCTTAAATATTTTTTAAAATAATTGTATTCTTTAAATGTAAATGTTTTAAAAATTAAAAATAATTGTATTTTTAAATGTATTTTTTAAAAATTAATTGTATTTTTTAAAATAATTATTTTTTATTTTTTAAATGTATTGTTAAATGTATTTTTAAAAAATTAATTGTATTTTTTAAAATAATTATTTTATTTTTTAAATGTGTATTAAATGTATTTTTAAAAATAATTGTATTTTTAAATGTATTTTTAAAAATTAATTGTATTTTTTAAATGTATTTTTAAAAATTAATTGTATTTTTTAAAATAATTATTTTATTTTTTAAATGTATTGTTAAATGTATTTTTAAAAATTGTATTATTAAATGTATTTTTAAAAGCCATAATTTTGTATTTTTAAATGTATTTTTAAAAATTAATTGTATTTTTAAATGTATTTTAAAAATTAATTGTATTTTTTAAAATAATTATTTTATTTTAAATGTATTATTTAAATGTATTTTTAAAAAATTGTATTCTTAAATATATTTTTTTAAAAATTAATTGTATTTTTTTTAAAATAATTATTTTATTTTTTAAATGTATTGTTAAATGTATTTTTAAAATTGTATTCTTAATTGTATTTTTAAAATAATTATTTTATTTTTTAAATGTATTTTTAAAAATTAATTGTATTTTTTAAAATAATTATTTTTTATTTTTTAAATGTATTGTTAAATGTATTTTTTAAAATAATTGTATTCTTAAATGTATTTTTTAAAAAATTAATTGTATTTTTAAATGTATTTTTTAAAAATTAATTGTATTTTTTAAAATAATTATTTTATTTTTTAAATGTATTGTTAAATGTATTTTTAAAAAATTGTATTCTTAATGTATATTTTAAAATAATTGTATTTTTAAATATTGTATTTTTAAAAATTAATTGTATTTTTTTAAAATAATTATTTTTATTTTTTTAAATGTATTGTTAAATGTATTTTTAAAAAATTGCTATTCTTAGTAATGTATTTTTAAAAATAATTGTATTTTTTAAATGTATTTTTAAAAATTAATTTGTATTTTTAAATGTATTTTTAAAAATTAATTGTATTTTTAAAATAATTATTTTATTTTTTAAATGTATTGTTAAATGTATTTTTTTTAAAAAATTGTATTCTTAAATGTATTTTTAAAAATAATTGTATTTTTAAATGTATTTTTAAAAATTAATTGTATTTTTAAATGTATTTTTTAAAAATTAATTGTATTTTTAAAATAATTATTTTATTTTTTAAATGTATTGTTAAATGTATTTTTAAAAGAATTGTAATTCTTAAATGTATTTTTAAAAATAATTGTATTTTTAAATGTATTTTTAAAAATTAATTGTATTTTTAAATGTATTTTAAAAATTAATTGTATTTTAAAATAATTATTTTATTTTTTAAATGTATTGTTAAATGTATTTTTAAAAAATTGTATTCTTAAATGTATTTTTTAAAAATAATTGTATTTTTTAAATGTATTTTTTAAAAAATTAATTGTATTTTTAAATGTATTTTTAAAAATTAATTGTATTTTTTAAAATAATTATTATTTTTATTTTTTAAATGTATTGTTAAATGTATTTTTAAAAAATTGTATTCTTAAATGTATTTTTAAAAATAATTGTATTTTTAAATGTAGAAACTTTTTTAAAAATTAATTGTATTTTTAAATGTATTTTTAAAAATTAATTTGTATATTTTTTTAAAATAATTATTTTATTTTTTAAATGTATTGTTAAATGTATTTTTAAAAAATTGTATTCTTAAATGTATTTTTAAAAATAATTGTATTTTAAATATGTATTTTTTAAAAATTAATTGTATTTTTAAATGTATTTTTAAAAATTAATTGTATTTTTTAAAATAATTATTTTATTTTTTAAATGTATTGTTAAATGTATTTTTAAAAAATTGTATAGTCTTAAATGTATTTTTAAAAATAATTGTATTTTTAAATGTATTTTTAAAAATTAATTGTATTTTTAAATGTATTTTTAAAAATTAATTGTATTTTTTAAAATAATTATTTTATTTTTAAATGTATTGTTAAATGTATTTTTAAAAAATTGTATTCTTAAATGTATTTTTAAAAATAATTGTATTTTTAAATGTATTTTTAAAAATTAATTGTATTTTTTAAATGTATTTTTAAAAATTAATTGTATTTTTTAAAATAATTATTTTATTTTTAAATGTATTGTTAAATGTATTTTTAAAAAATTGTATTCTTAAATGTATTTTTAAAAATAAATTGTATTTTTAAATGTATTTTTAAAAATTAATTGTATTTTTAAATATTATTTTAAAAATTAATTATATTTTTTAAAATAATTATTTTATTTTTTAAATGTATTGTTAAATGTATTTTTAAAAAATTGTAGTATTCTTACGTCATGTATTTTTAAAAATAATTATGTGTATTTTTAAATGTATTTTTAAAAATTAATTGTATTTTTAAATGTATTTTTAAAAATTAATTGTATTTTTTAAAATAATTATTTTATTTTTTTTAAATGTATTGTTAAATGTATTTTTAAAAAAATTGTATTCTTAAATGTATTTTTAAAAATAATTGTATTTTTAAAATGTATTTTTAAAAATTAATTGTATTTTTAAATGTATTTTTTAAAAATTAATTGTATTTTTAAAATAATTATTTTATTTTTAAATGTATTGTTAAATGTATTTTTAAAAAATTGTATTCTTAAATGTATTTTTAAAAATAATTGTATTTTTAAATGTATTTTTAAAAATTAATTGTATTTTTAAATGTATTTTTAAAAATTAATTGTATTTTTTAAAATAATTATTTTATTTTTAAATGTATTGTTAAATGTATTTTTTAAAAAATTGTATTCTTAAATGTATTTTTAAAAATAATTGTATTTTTAAATGTATTTTTAAAAATTAATTGTATTTTTAAATGTATTTTTAAAAATTAATTGTATTTTTTAAAATAATTATTTTATTTTTTAAATGTATTGTTAAATGTATTTTTTAAAAAATTGTATTCTTAAATGTATTTTTTAAAAATAATTGTATTTTTTAAATGTATTTTTAAAAATTAATTGTATTTTTAAATGTATTTTTAAAAATTAATTGTATTTTTTAAAATAATTATTTTATTTTTTAAATGTATTGTTAAATGTATTTTTAAAAAATTGTATTCTTAAATGTATTTTTAAAAATAATTGTATTTTTAAATGTATTTTAAAAATTAATTGTATTTTTAAATGTATTTTTAAAAATTAATTGTATTTTTTAAAATAATTATTTTATTTTTTAAATGTATTGTTAAATGTATTTTTAAAAAATTGTATTCTTAAATGTATTTTTTAAAAATAATTGTATTTTTAAATGTATTTTTAAAAATTAATTGTATTTTTAAATGTATTTTTAAAAATTAATTGTATTTTTTAAAATAATTATTTTATTTTTTAAATGTATTGTTAAAATGCTATTTTTTAAAAAATTGTATTCTTAAATGTATTTTTAAAAATAATTGTATTTTTGAAATGTATTTTTAAAAATTAATTGTATTTTTAAATGTATTTTTAAAAATTAATTGTATTTTTTAAAATAATTATTTTATTTTTTAAATGTATTGTTAAATGTATTTTTTAAAAAATTGTATTCTTAAATGTATTTTTAAAAATAATTGTATTTTTAAATGTATTTTTAAAAATTAATTGTATTTTTAAATGTATTTTTTAAAAATTAATTGTATTTTTAAATGTATTTTTAAAAATAATTGTATTTTTAAAATAATTATTTTATTTTTTTAAATGTATTGTTAAATGTATTTTTTTAAAATTGTATTCTTAAATGTATTTTTAAAAATAATTGTATTTTTTAAATGTATTTTTAAAAATTAATTGTATTTTTAAATGTATTTTTAAAAATTAATTGTATTTTTTAAAATAATTATTTTATTTTTAAATGTATTGTTAAATGTATTTTTAAAAAATTGTATTAACTTAAATGTATTTTTAAAAATAATTGTATTTTTAGAAATGTATTTTTAAAAATTAATTGTATTTTTTAAATGTATTTTTTAAAAATTAATTGTATTTTTTTAAAATAATTATTTTATTTTTTAAATGTATTGTTAAAATGTATTTTTAAAAAATTGTATTCTTAAATATGTATTTTTAAAAATAATTGTATTTTTAAATGTATTTTTAAAAATTAATTGTAATTTTTACAATGTATTTTTAAAAATTAATTGTATTTTTTAAAATAATTATTTTATTTTTTAAATGTATTGTTAAATGTATTTTTAAAAAATTGTATTCTTAAATGTATTTTTAAAAATAATTGTATTTTTTAAATGTATTTTTTTTAAAAATTAATTGTATTTTTTTAAATGTATTTTTTTAAAAATTAATTGTATTTTTTAAAATAATTATTTTATTTTTTAAATGTATTGTTAAACATTGTATTTTTAAAAAATTGTATTCTTAAATGTATTTTTAAAAATAATTGTATTTTTAAATGTACTTTTTAAAATTAATTGTATTTTTTAAATGCTTATTTTTAAAAATTAATTGTATTTTTTAAAATAATTATTTTATTTTTTAAATGTATTGTTAAATGTATTTTTAAAAAATTGTATTCTTAAATGTATTTTTAAAAATAATTGTTGTATTTTTAAATGTATTTTTAAAAATTAATTGTATTTTTAAATGTATTTTTAAAAATTAATTGTATTTTTTAAAATAATTATTTTATTTTTTAAATGTATTTATTAAATGTATTTTTTAAAAAATTGTATTCTTAAATGTATTTTTAAAAATAATTGTATTTTTAAATGTATTTTTTTAAAAATTAATTGTATTTTTAAATGTATTTTTAAAAATTAATTGTATTTTTTAAAATAATTATTTTATTTTTTAAATATGTATTGTTAAATGTATTTTTAAAAAATTGTATTCTTAAATGTATTTTTTTAAGAAATAATTTGTATTTTTTAAATGTATTTTTAAAAATTAATTGTATTTTTTTAAATGTATTTTTTAAAAATTAATTGTATTTTTTAAAATAATTATTTTATTTTTTAAATGTATTGTTAAATGTATTTTTTAAAAAATTGTATTCTTAAATGTATTTTTTAAAAATAATTGTAACATTTTTAAATGTATTTTTAAAAATTAATTGTATTTTTAAATGTATTTTTAAAAATTAATTGTATTTTTTAAAATAATTATTTTATTTTTTAAATGTATTGTTAAATGTATTTTTAAAAAATTGTATTCTTAAATGTATTTTTAAAAATAATTGTATTTTTAAATGTATTTTTAAAAATTAATTGTATTTTTAAATGTATTTTTAAAAATTAATTGTATTTTTTAAAATAATTATTTTATTTTTTAAATGTATTGTTAAATGTATTTTTAAAAAATTGTATTCTTAAATGTATTTTTAAAAATAATTTGTATTTTTAAATGTATTTTAAAAATTAATTGTATTTTTAAATGTATTTTTTAAAAATTAATTGTATTTTTTAAAATAATTATTTTATTTTTTAAATGTATTGTTAAATGTATTTTTAAAAAATTGTATTCTTAAATGTATTTTTAAAAATAATTGTATTTTTAAATGTATTTTTTAAAAATTAATTGTATTTTTAAATGTATTTTTTAAAATTAATTGTATTTTTTAAAATAATTATTTTATTTTTTAAATGTATTATTTAAATGTATTTTTGAAATTGTATTCTTAAATGTATTTTTTAAAAATAATTGTATTTTTAAATGTATTTTTAAAAATTAATTGTATTTTTAAATGTATTTTTAAAAATTAATTGTATTTTTTAAAATAATTATTTTATTTTTGAAATGTATTGTTAAATGTATTTTTAAAAAATTGTATTCTTAAATGTATTTTTAAAAATAATTGTATTTTTAAATGTATTTTTAAAAATTAATTGTATTTTTAAATGTATTTTTAAAAATTAATTGTATTTTTTAAAATAATTATTTTATTTTTTAAATGTATTGTTAAATGTATTTTTAAAAATTGTATTCTTAAATGTATTTTTAAAAATAATTGTATTTTTAAATGTATTTTTAAAAATTAATTGTATTTTTAAATGTATTTTTAAAAATTAATTGTATTTTTTAAAATAATTATTTTATTTTTTAAATGTATTGTTAAATGTATTTTTAAAAAATTGTATTCTTAAATGTATTTTTAAAAATAATTGTATTTTTAAATGTATTTTTAAAAATTAATTGTATTTTTAAATGTATTTTTAAAAATTAATTGTATTTTTTAAAATAATTATTTTATTTTTTAAATGTATTGTTAAATGTATTTTTAAAAAATTGTATTCTTAAATGTATTTTTAAAAATAATTGTATTTTTAAATGTATTTTTAAAAATTAATTGTATTTTTAAATGTATTTTTAAAAATTAATTGTATTTTTTAAAATAATTATTTTATTTTTTAAATGTATTGTTAAATGTATTTTTAAAAAATTGTATTCTTAAATGTATTTTTAAAAATAATTGTATTTTTAAATGTATTTTTAAAAATTAATTGTATTTTTAAATGTATTTTTAAAAATTAATTGTATTTTTTAAAATAATTATTTTATTTTTTAAATGTATTGTTAAATGTATTTTTAAAAAATTGTATTCTTAAATGTATTTTTAAAAATAATTGTATTTTTAAATGTATTTTTAAAAATTAATTGTATTTTTAAATGTATTTTTAAAAATTAATTGTATTTTTTAAAATAATTATTTTATTTTTTAAATGTATTGTTAAATGTATTTTTAAAAAATTGTATTCTTAAATGTATTTTTAAAAATAATTGTATTTTTAAATGTATTTTTAAAAATTAATTGTATTTTTAAATGTATTTTTAAAAATTAATTGTATTTTTTAAAATAATTATTTTATTTTTTAAATGTATTGTTAAATGTATTTTTAAAAAATTGTATTCTTAAATGTATTTTTAAAAATAATTGTATTTTTAAATGTATTTTTAAAAATTAATTGTATTTTTAAATGTATTTTTAAAAATTAATTGTATTTTTTAAAATAATTATTTTATTTTTTAAATGTATTGTTAAATGTATTTTTAAAAAATTGTATTCTTAAATGTATTTTTAAAAATAATTGTATTTTTAAATGTATTTTTAAAAATTAATTGTATTTTTAAATGTATTTTTAAAAATTAATTGTATTTTTTAAAATAATTATTTTATTTTTTAAATGTATTGTTAAATGTATTTTTAAAAAATTGTATTCTTAAATGTATTTTTAAAAATAATTGTATTTTTAAATGTATTTTTAAAAATTAATTGTATTTTTAAATGTATTTTTAAAAATTAATTGTATTTTTTAAAATAATTATTTTATTTTTTAAATGTATTGTTAAATGTATTTTTAAAAATTGTATTCTTAAATGTATTTTTAAAAATAATTGTATTTTTAAATGTATTTTTAAAAATTAATTGTATTTTTAAATGTATTTTTAAAAATTAATTGTATTTTTTAAAATAATTATTTTATTTTTTAAATGTATTGTTAAATGTATTTTTAAAAATTGTATTCTTAAATGTATTTTTAAAAATAATTGTATTTTTAAATGTATTTTTAAAAATTAATTGTATTTTTAAATGTATTTTTAAAAATTAATTGTATTTTTTAAAATAATTATTTTATTTTTTAAATGTATTGTTAAATGTATTTTTAAAAAATTGTATTCTTAAATGTATTTTTAAAAATAATTGTATTTTTAAATGTATTTTTAAAAATTAATTGTATTTTTAAATGTATTTTTAAAAATTAATTGTATTTTTTAAAATAATTATTTTATTTTTTAAATGTATTGTTAAATGTATTTTTAAAAAATTGTATTCTTAAATGTATTTTTAAAAATAATTGTATTTTTAAATGTATTTTTAAAAATTAATTGTATTTTTAAATGTATTTTTAAAAATTAATTGTATTTTTTAAAATAATTATTTTATTTTTTAAATGTATTGTTAAATGTATTTTTAAAAATTGTATTCTTAAATGTATTTTTAAAAATAATTGTATTTTTAAATGTATTTTTAAAAATTAATTGTATTTTTAAATGTATTTTTAAAAATTAATTGTATTTTTTAAAATAATTATTTTATTTTTTAAATGTATTGTTAAATGTATTTTTAAAAATTGTATTCTTAAATGTATTTTTAAAAATAATTGTATTTTTAAATGTATTTTTAAAAATTAATTGTATTTTTAAATGTATTTTTAAAAATTAATTGTATTTTTTAAAATAATTATTTTATTTTTTAAATGTATTGTTAAATGTATTTTTAAAAATTGTATTCTTAAATGTATTTTTAAAAATATTTTTATTGTATTTTTAAATGTATTTTTAAAAATTAATTGTATTTTTAAATGTATTTTTAAAAATTAATTGTATTTTTTAAAATAATTATTTTATTTTTTAAATGTATTGTTAAATGTATTTTTAAAAAATTGTATTCTTAAATGTATTTTTAAAAATAATTGTATTTTTAAATGTATTTTTAAAAATTAATTGTATTTTTAAATGTATTTTTAAAAATTAATTGTATTTTTTAAAATAATTATTTTATTTTTTAAATGTATTGTTAAATGTATTTTTAAAAAATTGTATTCTTAAATGTATTTTTAAAAATAATTGTATTTTTAAATGTATTTTTAAAAATTAATTGTATTTTTAAATGTATTTTTAAAAATTAATTGTATTTTTTAAAATAATTATTTTATTTTTTAAATGTATTGTTAAATGTATTTTTAAAAATTGTATTCTTAAATGTATTTTTAAAAATAATTGTATTTTTAAATGTATTTTTAAAAATTAATTGTATTTTTAAATGTATTTTTAAAAATTAATTGTATTTTTTAAAATAATTATTTTATTTTTTAAATGTATTGTTAAATGTATTTTTAAAAAATTGTATTCTTAAATGTATTTTTAAAAATAATTGTATTTTTAAATGTATTTTTAAAAATTAATTGTATTTTTAAATGTATTTTTAAAAATTAATTGTATTTTTTAAAATAATTATTTTATTTTTTAAATGTATTGTTAAATGTATTTTTAAAAAATTGTATTCTTAAATGTATTTTTAAAAATAATTGTATTTTTAAATGTATTTTTAAAAATTAATTGTATTTTTAAATGTATTTTTAAAAATTAATTGTATTTTTTAAAATAATTATTTTATTTTTTAAATGTATTGTTAAATGTATTTTTAAAAAATTGTATTCTTAAATGTATTTTTAAAAATAATTGTATTTTTAAATGTATTTTTAAAAATTAATTGTATTTTTAAATGTATTTTTAAAAATTAATTGTATTTTTTAAAATAATTATTTTATTTTTTAAATGTATTGTTAAATGTATTTTTAAAAAATTGTATTCTTAAATGTATTTTTAAAAATAATTGTATTTTTAAATGTATTTTTAAAAATTAATTGTATTTTTAAATGTATTTTTAAAAATTAATTGTATTTTTTAAAATAATTATTTTATTTTTTAAATGTATTGTTAAATGTATTTTTAAAAAATTGTATTCTTAAATGTATTTTTAAAAATAATTGTATTTTTAAATGTATTTTTAAAAATTAATTGTATTTTTAAATGTATTTTTAAAAATTAATTGTATTTTTTAAAATAATTATTTTATTTTTTAAATGTATTGTTAAATGTATTTTTAAAAATTGTATTCTTAAATGTATTTTTAAAAATAATTGTATTTTTAAATGTATTTTTAAAAATTAATTGTATTTTTAAATGTATTTTTAAAAATTAATTGTATTTTTTAAAATAATTATTTTATTTTTTAAATGTATTGTTAAATGTATTTTTAAAAAATTGTATTCTTAAATGTATTTTTAAAAATAATTGTATTTTTAAATGTATTTTTAAAAATTAATTGTATTTTTAAATGTATTTTTAAAAATTAATTGTATTTTTTAAAATAATTATTTTATTTTTTAAATGTATTGTTAAATGTATTTTTAAAAAATTGTATTCTTAAATGTATTTTTAAAAATAATTGTATTTTTAAATGTATTTTTAAAAATTAATTGTATTTTTAAATGTATTTTTAAAAATTAATTGTATTTTTTAAAATAATTATTTTATTTTTTAAATGTATTGTTAAATGTATTTTTAAAAATTGTATTCTTAAATGTATTTTTAAAAATAATTGTATTTTTAAATGTATTTTTAAAAATTAATTGTATTTTTAAATGTATTTTTAAAAATTAATTGTATTTTTTAAAATAATTATTTTATTTTTTAAATGTATTGTTAAATGTATTTTTAAAAAATTGTATTCTTAAATGTATTTTTAAAAATAATTGTATTTTTAAATGTATTTTTAAAAATTAATTGTATTTTTAAATGTATTTTTAAAAATTAATTGTATTTTTTAAAATAATTATTTTATTTTTTAAATGTATTGTTAAATGTATTTTTAAAAAATTGTATTCTTAAATGTATTTTTAAAAATAATTGTATTTTTAAATGTATTTTTAAAAATTAATTGTATTTTTAAATGTATTTTTAAAAATTAATTGTATTTTTTAAAATAATTATTTTATTTTTTAAATGTATTGTTAAATGTATTTTTAAAAAATTGTATTCTTAAATGTATTTTTAAAAATAATTGTATTTTTAAATGTATTTTTAAAAATTAATTGTATTTTTAAATGTATTTTTAAAAATTAATTGTATTTTTTAAAATAATTATTTTATTTTTTAAATGTATTGTTAAATGTATTTTTAAAAAATTGTATTCTTAAATGTATTTTTAAAAATAATTGTATTTTTAAATGTATTTTTAAAAATTAATTGTATTTTTAAATGTATTTTTAAAAATTAATTGTATTTTTTAAAATAATTATTTTATTTTTTAAATGTATTGTTAAATGTATTTTTAAAAATTGTATTCTTAAATGTATTTTTAAAAATAATTGTATTTTTAAATGTATTTTTAAAAATTAATTGTATTTTTAAATGTATTTTTAAAAATTAATTGTATTTTTTAAAATAATTATTTTATTTTTTAAATGTATTGTTAAATGTATTTTTAAAAAATTGTATTCTTAAATGTATTTTTAAAAATAATTGTATTTTTAAATGTATTTTTAAAAATTAATTGTATTTTTAAATGTATTTTTAAAAATTAATTGTATTTTTTAAAATAATTATTTTATTTTTTAAATGTATTGTTAAATGTATTTTTAAAAAATTGTATTCTTAAATGTATTTTTAAAAATAATTGTATTTTTAAATGTATTTTTAAAAATTAATTGTATTTTTAAATGTATTTTTAAAAATTAATTGTATTTTTTAAAATAATTATTTTATTTTTTAAATGTATTGTTAAATGTATTTTTAAAAAATTGTATTCTTAAATGTATTTTTAAAAATAATTGTATTTTTAAATGTATTTTTAAAAATTAATTGTATTTTTAAATGTATTTTTAAAAATTAATTGTATTTTTTAAAATAATTATTTTATTTTTTAAATGTATTGTTAAATGTATTTTTAAAAAATTGTATTCTTAAATGTATTTTTAAAAATAATTGTATTTTTAAATGTATTTTTAAAAATTAATTGTATTTTTAAATGTATTTTTAAAAATTAATTGTATTTTTTAAAATAATTATTTTATTTTTTAAATGTATTGTTAAATGTATTTTTAAAAAATTGTATTCTTAAATGTATTTTTAAAAATAATTGTATTTTTAAATGTATTTTTAAAAATTAATTGTATTTTTAAATGTATTTTTAAAAATTAATTGTATTTTTTAAAATAATTATTTTATTTTTTAAATGTATTGTTAAATGTATTTTTAAAAAATTGTATTCTTAAATGTATTTTTAAAAATAATTGTATTTTTAAATGTATTTTTAAAAATTAATTGTATTTTTAAATGTATTTTTAAAAATTAATTGTATTTTTTAAAATAATTATTTTATTTTTTAAATGTATTGTTAAATGTATTTTTAAAAATTGTATTCTTAAATGTATTTTTAAAAATAATTGTATTTTTAAATGTATTTTTAAAAATTAATTGTACTTTTAAATGCATTTTTAAAAATTAATTGTATTTTTCAAAATAATTATTTTATTTTTTAAACGTATTGTTAAAGGTATTTTTAAAAAATTGTATTCTTAAATGTATTTTTAAAAATAATTGTATTTTTAAATGTATTTTTAAAAATTAATTGTATTTTTAAATGTATTTTTAAAAATTAATTGTATTTTTTAAAATAATTATTTTATTTTTTAAATGTATTGTTAAATGTATTTTTAAAAAATTGTATTCTTAAATGTATTTTTAAAAATAATTGTATTTTTAAATGTATTTTTAAAAATTAATTGTATTTTTAAATTTATTTTTAAAACTTAGTTTTATTTTTATAAATAAGTATTTTATCTTTTAAATGTATTGTTCAATTTATTTTTAAAAACTTGTATTTTTAAATGTATTATTAAAAATAATTGTATTTTTAAATGTATTTTTAAAAATTAATTGTATTTTTAAATGTATTTTTAAAAATTAATTGTATTTTTTAAAATAATTATTTTATTTTTTAAATGTATTGTTAAATGTATTTTTAAAAATTGTATTCTTAAATGTATTTTTAAAAATAATTGTATTTTTAAATGTATTTTTAAAAATTAATTGTATTTTTAAATGTATTTTTAAAAATTAATTGTATTTTTTAAAATAATTATTTTATTTTTTAAATGTATTGTTAAATGTATTTTTAAAAAATTGTATTCTTAAATGTATTTTTAAAAATAATTGTATTTTTAAATGTATTTTTAAAAATTAATTGTATTTTTAAATGTATTTTTAAAAATTAATTGTATTTTTTAAAATAATTATTTTATTTTTTAAATGTATTGTTAAATGTATTTTTAAAAAATTGTATTCTTAAATGTATTTTTAAAAATAATTGTATTTTTAAATGTATTTTTAAAAATTAATTGTATTTTTAAATGTATTTTTAAAAATTAATTGTATTTTTTAAAATAATTATTTTATTTTTTAAATGTATTGTTAAATGTATTTTTAAAAAATTGTATTCTTAAATGTATTTTTAAAAATAATTGTATTTTTAAATGTATTTTTAAAAATTAATTGTATTTTTAAATGTATTTTTAAAAATTAATTGTATTTTTTAAAATAATTATTTTATTTTTTAAATGTATTGTTAAATGTATTTTTAAAAATTGTATTCTTAAATGTATTTTTAAAAATAATTGTATTTTTAAATGTATTTTTAAAAATTAATTGTATTTTTAAATGTATTTTTAAAAATTAATTGTATTTTTTAAAATAATTATTTTATTTTTTAAATGTATTGTTAAATGTATTTTTAAAAAATTGTATTCTTAAATGTATTTTTAAAAATAATTGTATTTTTAAATGTATTTTTAAAAATTAATTGTATTTTTAAATGTATTTTTAAAAATTAATTGTATTTTTTAAAATAATTATTTTATTTTTTAAATGTATTGTTAAATGTATTTTTAAAAAATTGTATTCTTAAATGTATTTTTAAAAATAATTGTATTTTTAAATGTATTTTTAAAAATTAATTGTATTTTTAAATGTATTTTTAAAAATTAATTGTATTTTTTAAAATAATTATTTTATTTTTTAAATGTATTGTTAAATGTATTTTTAAAAAATTGTATTCTTAAATGTATTTTTAAAAATAATTGTATTTTTAAATGTATTTTTAAAAATTAATTGTATTTTTAAATGTATTTTTAAAAATTAATTGTATTTTTTAAAATAATTATTTTATTTTTTAAATGTATTGTTAAATGTATTTTTAAAAATTGTATTCTTAAATGTATTTTTAAAAATAATTGTATTTTTAAATGTATTTTTAAAAATTAATTGTATTTTTAAATGTATTTTTAAAAATTAATTGTATTTTTTAAAATAATTATTTTATTTTTTAAATGTATTGTTAAATGTATTTTTAAAAAATTGTATTCTTAAATGTATTTTTAAAAATAATTGTATTTTTAAATGTATTTTTAAAAATTAATTGTATTTTTAAATGTATTTTTAAAAATTAATTGTATTTTTTAAAATAATTATTTTATTTTTTAAATGTATTGTTAAATGTATTTTTAAAAAATTGTATTCTTAAATGTATTTTTAAAAATAATTGTATTTTTAAATGTATTTTTAAAAATTAATTGTATTTTTAAATGTATTTTTAAAAATTAATTGTATTTTTTAAAATAATTATTTTATTTTTTAAATGTATTGTTAAATGTATTTTTAAAAATTGTATTCTTAAATGTATTTTTAAAAATAATTGTATTTTTAAATGTATTTTTAAAAATTAATTGTATTTTTAAATGTATTTTTAAAAATTAATTGTATTTTTTAAAATAATTATTTTATTTTTTAAATGTATTGTTAAATGTATTTTTAAAAAATTGTATTCTTAAATGTATTTTTAAAAATAATTGTATTTTTAAATGTATTTTTAAAAATTAATTGTATTTTTAAATGTATTTTTAAAAATTAATTGTATTTTTTAAAATAATTATTTTATTTTTTAAATGTATTGTTAAATGTATTTTTAAAAAATTGTATTCTTAAATGTATTTTTAAAAATAATTGTATTTTTAAATGTATTTTTAAAAATTAATTGTATTTTTAAATGTATTTTTAAAAATTAATTGTATTTTTTAAAATAATTATTTTATTTTTTAAATGTATTGTTAAATGTATTTTTAAAAATTGTATTCTTAAATGTATTTTTAAAAATAATTGTATTTTTAAATGTATTTTTAAAAATTAATTGTATTTTTAAATGTATTTTTAAAAATTAATTGTATTTTTTAAAATAATTATTTTATTTTTTAAATGTATTGTTAAATGTATTTTTAAAAAATTGTATTCTTAAATGTATTTTTAAAAATAATTGTATTTTTAAATGTATTTTTAAAAATTAATTGTATTTTTAAATGTATTTTTAAAAATTAATTGTATTTTTTAAAATAATTATTTTATTTTTTAAATGTATTGTTAAATGTATTTTTAAAAAATTGTATTCTTAAATGTATTTTTAAAAATAATTGTATTTTTAAATGTATTTTTAAAAATTAATTGTATTTTTAAATGTATTTTTAAAAATTAATTGTATTTTTTAAAATAATTATTTTATTTTTTAAATGTATTGTTAAATGTATTTTTAAAAATTGTATTCTTAAATGTATTTTTAAAAATAATTGTATTTTTAAATGTATTTTTAAAAATTAATTGTATTTTTAAATGTATTTTTAAAAATTAATTGTATTTTTTAAAATAATTATTTTATTTTTTAAATGTATTGTTAAATGTATTTTTAAAAAATTGTATTCTTAAATGTATTTTTAAAAATAATTGTATTTTTAAATGTATTTTTAAAAATTAATTGTATTTTTAAATGTATTTTTAAAAATTAATTGTATTTTTTAAAATAATTATTTTATTTTTTAAATGTATTGTTAAATGTATTTTTAAAAAATTGTATTCTTAAATGTATTTTTAAAAATAATTGTATTTTTAAATGTATTTTTAAAAATTAATTGTATTTTTAAATGTATTTTTAAAAATTAATTGTATTTTTTAAAATAATTATTTTATTTTTTAAATGTATTGTTAAATGTATTTTTAAAAAATTGTATTCTTAAATGTATTTTTAAAAATAATTGTATTTTTAAATGTATTTTTAAAAATTAATTGTATTTTTAAATGTATTTTTAAAAATTAATTGTATTTTTTAAAATAATTATTTTATTTTTTAAATGTATTGTTAAATGTATTTTTAAAAAATTGTATTCTTAAATGTATTTTTAAAAATAATTGTATTTTTAAATGTATTTTTAAAAATTAATTGTATTTTTAAATGTATTTTTAAAAATTAATTGTATTTTTTAAAATAATTATTTTATTTTTTAAATGTATTGTTAAATGTATTTTTAAAAAATTGTATTCTTAAATGTATTTTTAAAAATAATTGTATTTTTAAATGTATTTTTAAAAATTAATTGTATTTTTAAATGTATTTTTAAAAATTAATTGTATTTTTTAAAATAATTATTTTATTTTTTAAATGTATTGTTAAATGTATTTTTAAAAATTGTATTCTTAAATGTATTTTTAAAAATAATTGTATTTTTAAATGTATTTTTAAAAATTAATTGTATTTTTAAATGTATTTTTAAAAATTAATTGTATTTTTAAATGTATTTTTAAAAATTAATTGTATTTTTAAAATAATTATTTTAAAATGTATTGTTAAATGTATTTTTAAAAATTGTATTCTTAAATGTATTTTTAAAAATAATTGTATTTTTAAATGTATTTTTAAAAATTAATTGTATTTTTAAATGTATTTTTAAAAATTAATTGTATTTTTTAAAATAATTATTTTATTTTTTAAATGTATTGTTAAATGTATTTTTAAAAATTGTATTCTTAAATGTATTTTTAAAAATAATTGTATTTTTAAATGTATTTTTAAAAATTAATTGTATTTTTAAATGTATTTTTAAAAATTAATTGTATTTTTTAAAATAATTATTTTATTTTTTAAATGTATTGTTAAATGTATTTTTAAAAAATTGTATTCTTAAATGTATTTTTAAAAATAATTGTATTTTTAAATGTATTTTTAAAAATTAATTGTATTTTTAAATGTATTTTTAAAAATTAATTGTATTTTTTAAAATAATTATTTTATTTTTTAAATGTATTGTTAAATGTATTTTTAAAAATTGTATTCTTAAATGTATTTTTAAAAATAATTGTATTTTTAAATGTATTTTTAAAAATTAATTGTATTTTTAAATGTATTTTTAAAAATTAATTGTATTTTTTAAAATAATTATTTTATTTTTTAAATGTATTGTTAAATGTATTTTTAAAAAATTGTATTCTTAAATGTATTTTTAAAAATAATTGTATTTTTAAATGTATTTTTAAAAATTAATTGTATTTTTAAATGTATTTTTAAAAATTAATTGTATTTTTTAAAATAATTATTTTATTTTTTAAATGTATTGTTAAATGTATTTTTAAAAAATTGTATTCTTAAATGTATTTTTAAAAATAATTGTATTTTTAAATGTATTTTTAAAAATTAATTGTATTTTTAAATGTATTTTTAAAAATTAATTGTATTTTTTAAAATAATTATTTTATTTTTTAAATGTATTGTTAAATGTATTTTTAAAAAATTGTATTCTTAAATGTATTTTTAAAAATAATTGTATTTTTAAATGTATTTTTAAAAATTAATTGTATTTTTAAATGTATTTTTAAAAATTAATTGTATTTTTTAAAATAATTATTTTATTTTTTAAATGTATTGTTAAATGTATTTTTAAAAAATTGTATTCTTAAATGTATTTTTAAAAATAATTGTATTTTTAAATGTATTTTTAAAAATTAATTGTATTTTTAAATGTATTTTTAAAAATTAATTGTATTTTTTAAAATAATTATTTTATTTTTTAAATGTATTGTTAAATGTATTTTTAAAAAATTGTATTCTTAAATGTATTTTTAAAAATAATTGTATTTTTAAATGTATTTTTAAAAATTAATTGTATTTTTAAATGTATTTTTAAAAATTAATTGTATTTTTTAAAATAATTATTTTATTTTTTAAATGTATTGTTAAATGTATTTTTAAAAATTGTATTCTTAAATGTATTTTTAAAAATAATTGTATTTTTAAATGTATTTTTAAAAATTAATTGTATTTTTAAATGTATTTTTAAAAATTAATTGTATTTTTTAAAATAATTATTTTATTTTTTAAATGTATTGTTAAATGTATTTTTAAAAATTGTATTCTTAAATGTATTTTTAAAAATAATTGTATTTTTAAATGTATTTTTAAAAATTAATTGTATTTTTAAATGTATTTTTAAAAATTAATTGTATTTTTTAAAATAATTATTTTATTTTTTAAATGTATTGTTAAATGTATTTTTAAAAATTGTATTCTTAAATGTATTTTTAAAAATAATTGTATTTTTAAATGTATTTTTAAAAATTAATTGTATTTTTAAATGTATTTTTAAAAATTAATTGTATTTTTTAAAATAATTATTTTATTTTTTAAATGTATTGTTAAATGTATTTTTAAAAATTGTATTCTTAAATGTATTTTTAAAAATAATTGTATTTTTAAAAATTAATTGTATTTTTAAATGTATTTTTAAAAATTAATTGTATTTTTAAATGTATTTTTAAAAATTAATTGTATTTTTTAAAATAATTATTTTATTTTTTAAATGTATTGTTAAATGTATTTTTAAAAAATTGTATTCTTAAATGTATTTTTAAAAATAATTGTATTTTTAAATGTATTTTTAAAAATTAATTGTATTTTTAAATGTATTTTTAAAAATTAATTGTATTTTTTAAAATAATTATTTTATTTTTTAAATGTATTGTTAAATGTATTTTTAAAAAATTGTATTCTTAAATGTATTTTTAAAAATAATTGTATTTTTAAATGTATTTTTAAAAATTAATTGTATTTTTAAATGTATTTTTAAAAATTAATTGTATTTTTTAAAATAATTATTTTATTTTTTAAATGTATTGTTAAATGTATTTTTAAAAAATTGTATTCTTAAATGTATTTTTAAAAATAATTGTATTTTTAAATGTATTTTTAAAAATTAATTGTATTTTTAAATGTATTTTTAAAAATTAATTGTATTTTTTAAAATAATTATTTTATTTTTTAAATGTATTGTTAAATGTATTTTTAAAAAATTGTATTCTTAAATGTATTTTTAAAAATAATTGTATTTTTAAATGTATTTTTAAAAATTAATTGTATTTTTAAATGTATTTTTAAAAATTAATTGTATTTTTTAAAATAATTATTTTATTTTTTAAATGTATTGTTAAATGTATTTTTAAAAAATTGTATTCTTAAATGTATTTTTAAAAATAATTGTATTTTTAAATGTATTTTTAAAAATTAATTGTATTTTTAAATGTATTTTTAAAAATTAATTGTATTTTTTAAAATAATTATTTTATTTTTTAAATGTATTGTTAAATGTATTTTTAAAAAATTGTATTCTTAAATGTATTTTTAAAAATAATTGTATTTTTAAATGTATTTTTAAAAATTAATTGTATTTTTAAATGTATTTTTAAAAATTAATTGTATTTTTTAAAATAATTATTTTATTTTTTAAATGTATTGTTAAATGTATTTTTAAAAAATTGTATTCTTAAATGTATTTTTAAAAATAATTGTATTTTTAAATGTATTTTTAAAAATTAATTGTATTTTTAAATGTATTTTTAAAAATTAATTGTATTTTTTAAAATAATTATTTTATTTTTTAAATGTATTGTTAAATGTATTTTTAAAAAATTGTATTCTTAAATGTATTTTTAAAAATAATTGTATTTTTAAATGTATTTTTAAAAATTAATTGTATTTTTAAATGTATTTTTAAAAATTAATTGTATTTTTTAAAATAATTATTTTATTTTTTAAATGTATTGTTAAATGTATTTTTAAAAATTGTATTCTTAAATGTATTTTTAAAAATAATTGTATTTTTAAATGTATTTTTAAAAATTAATTGTATTTTTAAATGTATTTTTAAAAATTAATTGTATTTTTTAAAATAATTATTTTATTTTTTAAATGTATTGTTAAATGTATTTTTAAAAAATTGTATTCTTAAATGTATTTTTAAAAATAATTGTATTTTTAAATGTATTTTTAAAAATTAATTGTATTTTTAAATGTATTTTTAAAAATTAATTGTATTTTTTAAAATAATTATTTTATTTTTTAAATGTATTGTTAAATGTATTTTTAAAAAATTGTATTCTTAAATGTATTTTTAAAAATAATTGTATTTTTAAATGTATTTTTAAAAATTAATTGTATTTTTAAATGTATTTTTAAAAATTAATTGTATTTTTTAAAATAATTATTTTATTTTTTAAATGTATTGTTAAATGTATTTTTAAAAAATTGTATTCTTAAATGTATTTTTAAAAATAATTGTATTTTTAAATGTATTTTTAAAAATTAATTGTATTTTTAAATGTATTTTTAAAAATTAATTGTATTTTTTAAAATAATTATTTTATTTTTTAAATGTATTGTTAAATGTATTTTTAAAAAATTGTATTCTTAAATGTATTTTTAAAAATAATTGTATTTTTAAATGTATTTTTAAAAATTAATTGTATTTTTAAATGTATTTTTAAAAATTAATTGTATTTTTTAAAATAATTATTTTATTTTTTAAATGTATTGTTAAATGTATTTTTAAAAATTGTATTCTTAAATGTATTTTTAAAAATAATTGTATTTTTAAATGTATTTTTAAAAATTAATTGTATTTTTAAATGTATTTTTAAAAATTAATTGTATTTTTTAAAATAATTATTTTATTTTTTAAATGTATTGTTAAATGTATTTTTAAAAAATTGTATTCTTAAATGTATTTTTAAAAATAATTGTATTTTTAAATGTATTTTTAAAAATTAATTGTATTTTTAAATGTATTTTTAAAAATTAATTGTATTTTTTAAAATAATTATTTTATTTTTTAAATGTATTGTTAAATGTATTTTTAAAAAATTGTATTCTTAAATGTATTTTTAAAAATAATTGTATTTTTAAATGTATTTTTAAAAATTAATTGTATTTTTAAATGTATTTTTAAAAATTAATTGTATTTTTTAAAATAATTATTTTATTTTTTAAATGTATTGTTAAATGTATTTTTAAAAAATTGTATTCTTAAATGTATTTTTAAAAATAATTGTATTTTTAAATGTATTTTTAAAAATTAATTGTATTTTTAAATGTATTTTTAAAAATTAATTGTATTTTTTAAAATAATTATTTTATTTTTTAAATGTATTGTTAAATGTATTTTTAAAAATTGTATTCTTAAATGTATTTTTAAAAATAATTGTATTTTTAAATGTATTTTTAAAAATTAATTGTATTTTTAAATGTATTTTTAAAAATTAATTGTATTTTTTAAAATAATTATTTTATTTTTTAAATGTATTGTTAAATGTATTTTTAAAAAATTGTATTCTTAAATGTATTTTTAAAAATAATTGTATTTTTAAATGTATTTTTAAAAATTAATTGTATTTTTAAATGTATTTTTAAAAATTAATTGTATTTTTTAAAATAATTATTTTATTTTTTAAATGTATTGTTAAATGTATTTTTAAAAAATTGTATTCTTAAATGTATTTTTAAAAATAATTGTATTTTTAAATGTATTTTTAAAAATTAATTGTATTTTTAAATGTATTTTTAAAAATTAATTGTATTTTTTAAAATAATTATTTTATTTTTTAAATGTATTGTTAAATGTATTTTTAAAAAATTGTATTCTTAAATGTATTTTTAAAAATAATTGTATTTTTAAATGTATTTTTAAAAATTAATTGTATTTTTAAATGTATTTTTAAAAATTAATTGTATTTTTTAAAATAATTATTTTATTTTTTAAATGTATTGTTAAATGTATTTTTAAAAAATTGTATTCTTAAATGTATTTTTAAAAATAATTGTATTTTTAAATGTATTTTTAAAAATTAATTGTATTTTTAAATGTATTTTTAAAAATTAATTGTATTTTTTAAAATAATTATTTTATTTTTTAAATGTATTGTTAAATGTATTTTTAAAAAATTGTATTCTTAAATGTATTTTTAAAAATAATTGTATTTTTAAATGTATTTTTAAAAATTAATTGTATTTTTAAATGTATTTTTAAAAATTAATTGTATTTTTTAAAATAATTATTTTATTTTTTAAATGTATTGTTAAATGTATTTTTAAAAATTGTATTCTTAAATGTATTTTTAAAAATAATTGTATTTTTAAATGTATTTTTAAAAATTAATTGTATTTTTAAATGTATTTTTAAAAATTAATTGTATTTTTTAAAATAATTATTTTATTTTTTAAATGTATTGTTAAATGTATTTTTAAAAAATTGTATTCTTAAATGTATTTTTAAAAATAATTGTATTTTTAAATGTATTTTTAAAAATTAATTGTATTTTTAAATGTATTTTTAAAAATTAATTGTATTTTTTAAAATAATTATTTTATTTTTTAAATGTATTGTTAAATGTATTTTTAAAAATTGTATTCTTAAATGTATTTTTAAAAATAATTGTATTTTTAAATGTATTTTTAAAAATTAATTGTATTTTTAAATGTATTTTTAAAAATTAATTGTATTTTTTAAAATAATTATTTTATTTTTTAAATGTATTGTTAAATGTATTTTTAAAAAATTGTATTCTTAAATGTATTTTTAAAAATAATTGTATTTTTAAATGTATTTTTAAAAATTAATTGTATTTTTAAATGTATTTTTAAAAATTAATTGTATTTTTTAAAATAATTATTTTATTTTTTAAATGTATTGTTAAATGTATTTTTAAAAAATTGTATTCTTAAATGTATTTTTAAAAATAATTGTATTTTTAAATGTATTTTTAAAAATTAATTGTATTTTTAAATGTATTTTTAAAAATTAATTGTATTTTTTAAAATAATTATTTTATTTTTTAAATGTATTGTTAAATGTATTTTTAAAAAATTGTATTCTTAAATGTATTTTTAAAAATAATTGTATTTTTAAATGTATTTTTAAAAATTAATTGTATTTTTAAATGTATTTTTAAAAATTAATTGTATTTTTTAAAATAATTATTTTATTTTTTAAATGTATTGTTAAATGTATTTTTAAAAAATTGTATTCTTAAATGTATTTTTAAAAATAATTGTATTTTTAAATGTATTTTTAAAAATTAATTGTATTTTTAAATGTATTTTTAAAAATTAATTGTATTTTTTAAAATAATTATTTTATTTTTTAAATGTATTGTTAAATGTATTTTTAAAAATTGTATTCTTAAATGTATTTTTAAAAATAATTGTATTTTTAAATGTATTTTTAAAAATTAATTGTATTTTTAAATGTATTTTTAAAAATTAATTGTATTTTTAAATGTATTTTAAAAATTAATTGTATTTTTTAAAATAATTATTTTATTTTTTAAATGTATTGTTAAATGTATTTTTAAAAATTGTATTCTTAAATGTATTTTTAAAAATAATTGTATTTTTAAATGTATTTTTAAAAATTAATTGTATTTTTAAATGTATTTTTAAAAATTAATTGTATTTTTTAAAATAATTATTTTATTTTTTAAATGTATTGTTAAATGTATTTTTAAAAAATTGTATTCTTAAATGTATTTTTAAAAATAATTGTATTTTTAAATGTATTTTTAAAAATTAATTGTATTTTTAAATGTATTTTTAAAAATTAATTGTATTTTTTAAAATAATTATTTTATTTTTTAAATGTATTGTTAAATGTATTTTTAAAAAATTGTATTCTTAAATGTATTTTTAAAAATAATTGTATTTTTAAATGTATTTTTAAAAATTAATTGTATTTTTAAATGTATTTTTAAAAATTAATTGTATTTTTTAAAATAATTATTTTATTTTTTAAATGTATTGTTAAATGTATTTTTAAAAATTGTATTCTTAAATGTATTTTTAAAAATAATTGTATTTTTAAATGTATTTTTAAAAATTAATTGTATTTTTAAATGTATTTTTAAAAATTAATTGTATTTTTTAAAATAATTATTTTATTTTTTAAATGTATTGTTAAATGTATTTTTAAAAATTGTATTCTTAAATGTATTTTTAAAAATAATTGTATTTTTAAATGTATTTTTAAAAATTAATTGTATTTTTAAATGTATTTTTAAAAATTAATTGTATTTTTTAAAATAATTATTTTATTTTTTAAATGTATTGTTAAATGTATTTTTAAAAAATTGTATTCTTAAATGTATTTTTAAAAATAATTGTATTTTTAAATGTATTTTTAAAAATTAATTGTATTTTTAAATGTATTTTTAAAAATTAATTGTATTTTTTAAAATAATTATTTTATTTTTTAAATGTATTGTTAAATGTATTTTTAAAAATTGTATTCTTAAATGTATTTTTAAAAATAATTGTATTTTTAAATGTATTTTTAAAAATTAATTGTATTTTTAAATGTATTTTTAAAAATTAATTGTATTTTTTAAAATAATTATTTTATTTTTTAAATGTATTGTTAAATGTATTTTTAAAAAATTGTATTCTTAAATGTATTTTTAAAAATAATTGTATTTTTAAATGTATTTTTAAAAATTAATTGTATTTTTAAATGTATTTTTAAAAATTAATTGTATTTTTTAAAATAATTATTTTATTTTTTAAATGTATTGTTAAATGTATTTTTAAAAATTGTATTCTTAAATGTATTTTTAAAAATAATTGTATTTTTAAATGTATTTTTAAAAATTAATTGTATTTTTAAATGTATTTTTAAAAATTAATTGTATTTTTTAAAATAATTATTTTATTTTTTAAATGTATTGTTAAATGTATTTTTAAAAAATTGTATTCTTAAATGTATTTTTAAAAATAATTGTATTTTTAAATGTATTTTTAAAAATTAATTGTATTTTTAAATGTATTTTTAAAAATTAATTGTATTTTTTAAAATAATTATTTTATTTTTTAAATGTATTGTTAAATGTATTTTTAAAAAATTGTATTCTTAAATGTATTTTTAAAAATAATTGTATTTTTAAATGTATTTTTAAAAATTAATTGTATTTTTAAATGTATTTTTAAAAATTAATTGTATTTTTTAAAATAATTATTTTATTTTTTAAATGTATTGTTAAATGTATTTTTAAAAAATTGTATTCTTAAATGTATTTTTAAAAATAATTGTATTTTTAAATGTATTTTTAAAAATTAATTGTATTTTTAAATGTATTTTTAAAAATTAATTGTATTTTTAAATGTATTTTTAAAAATTAATTGTATTTTTAAAATAATTATTTTATTTTTAAATGTATTGTTAAATGTATTTTTAAAAATTGTATTCTTAAATGTATTTTTAAAAATAATTGTATTTTTAAATGTATTTTTAAAAATTAATTGTATTTTTAAATGTATTTTTAAAAATTAATTGTATTTTTTAAAATAATTATTTTATTTTTTAAATGTATTGTTAAATGTATTTTTAAAAAATTGTATTCTTAAATGTATTTTTAAAAATAATTGTATTTTTAAATGTATTTTTAAAAATTAATTGTATTTTTAAATGTATTTTTAAAAATTAATTGTATTTTTTAAAATAATTATTTTATTTTTTAAATGTATTGTTAAATGTATTTTTAAAAAATTGTATTCTTAAATGTATTTTTAAAAATAATTGTATTTTTAAATGTATTTTTAAAAATTAATTGTATTTTTAAATGTATTTTTAAAAATTAATTGTATTTTTTAAAATAATTATTTTATTTTTTAAATGTATTGTTAAATGTATTTTTAAAAAATTGTATTCTTAAATGTATTTTTAAAAATAATTGTATTTTTAAATGTATTTTTAAAAATTAATTGTATTTTTAAATGTATTTTTAAAAATTAATTGTATTTTTTAAAATAATTATTTTATTTTTTAAATGTATTGTTAAATGTATTTTTAAAAATTGTATTCTTAAATGTATTTTTAAAAATAATTGTATTTTTAAATGTATTTTTAAAAATTAATTGTATTTTTAAATGTATTTTTAAAAATTAATTGTATTTTTTAAAATAATTATTTTATTTTTTAAATGTATTGTTAAATGTATTTTTAAAAAATTGTATTCTTAAATGTATTTTTAAAAATAATTGTATTTTTAAATGTATTTTTAAAAATTAATTGTATTTTTAAATGTATTTTTAAAAATTAATTGTATTTTTTAAAATAATTATTTTATTTTTTAAATGTATTGTTAAATGTATTTTTAAAAATTGTATTCTTAAATGTATTTTTAAAAATAATTGTATTTTTAAATGTATTTTTAAAAATTAATTGTATTTTTAAATGTATTTTTAAAAATTAATTGTATTTTTTAAAATAATTATTTTATTTTTTAAATGTATTGTTAAATGTATTTTTAAAAATTGTATTCTTAAATGTATTTTTAAAAATAATTGTATTTTTAAATGTATTTTTAAAAATTAATTGTATTTTTAAATGTATTTTTAAAAATTAATTGTATTTTTTAAAATAATTATTTTATTTTTTAAATGTATTGTTAAATGTATTTTTAAAAATTGTATTCTTAAATGTATTTTTAAAAATAATTGTATTTTTAAATGTATTTTTAAAAATTAATTGTATTTTTAAATGTATTTTTAAAAATTAATTGTATTTTTTAAAATAATTATTTTATTTTTTAAATGTATTGTTAAATGTATTTTTAAAAAATTGTATTCTTAAATGTATTTTTAAAAATAATTGTATTTTTAAATGTATTTTTAAAAATTAATTGTATTTTTAAATGTATTTTTAAAAATTAATTGTATTTTTTAAAATAATTATTTTATTTTTTAAATGTATTGTTAAATGTATTTTTAAAAAATTGTATTCTTAAATGTATTTTTAAAAATAATTGTATTTTTAAATGTATTTTTAAAAATTAATTGTATTTTTAAATGTATTTTTAAAAATTAATTGTATTTTTTAAAATAATTATTTTATTTTTTAAATGTATTGTTAAATGTATTTTTAAAAAATTGTATTCTTAAATGTATTTTTAAAAATAATTGTATTTTTAAATGTATTTTTAAAAATTAATTGTATTTTTAAATGTATTTTTAAAAATTAATTGTATTTTTTAAAATAATTATTTTATTTTTTAAATGTATTGTTAAATGTATTTTTAAAAAATTGTATTCTTAAATGTATTTTTAAAAATAATTGTATTTTTAAATGTATTTTTAAAAATTAATTGTATTTTTAAATGTATTTTTAAAAATTAATTGTATTTTTTAAAATAATTATTTTATTTTTTAAATGTATTGTTAAATGTATTTTTAAAAAATTGTATTCTTAAATGTATTTTTAAAAATAATTGTATTTTTAAATGTATTTTTAAAAATTAATTGTATTTTTAAATGTATTTTTAAAAATTAATTGTATTTTTTAAAATAATTATTTTATTTTTTAAATGTATTGTTAAATGTATTTTTAAAAAATTGTATTCTTAAATGTATTTTTAAAAATAATTGTATTTTTAAATGTATTTTTAAAAATTAATTGTATTTTTAAATGTATTTTTAAAAATTAATTGTATTTTTTAAAATAATTATTTTATTTTTTAAATGTATTGTTAAATGTATTTTTAAAAATTGTATTCTTAAATGTATTTTTAAAAATAATTGTATTTTTAAATGTATTTTTAAAAATTAATTGTATTTTTAAATGTATTTTTAAAAATTAATTGTATTTTTTAAAATAATTATTTTATTTTTTAAATGTATTGTTAAATGTATTTTTAAAAATTGTATTCTTAAATGTATTTTTAAAAATAATTGTATTTTTAAATGTATTTTTAAAAATTAATTGTATTTTTAAATGTATTTTTAAAAATTAATTGTATTTTTTAAAATAATTATTTTATTTTTTAAATGTATTGTTAAATGTATTTTTAAAAAATTGTATTCTTAAATGTATTTTTAAAAATAATTGTATTTTTAAATGTATTTTTAAAAATTAATTGTATTTTTAAATGTATTTTTAAAAATTAATTGTATTTTTTAAAATAATTATTTTATTTTTTAAATGTATTGTTAAATGTATTTTTAAAAAATTGTATTCTTAAATGTATTTTTAAAAATAATTGTATTTTTAAATGTATTTTTAAAAATTAATTGTATTTTTAAATGTATTTTTAAAAATTAATTGTATTTTTTAAAATAATTATTTTATTTTTTAAATGTATTGTTAAATGTATTTTTAAAAATTGTATTCTTAAATGTATTTTTAAAAATAATTGTATTTTTAAATGTATTTTTAAAAATTAATTGTATTTTTAAATGTATTTTTAAAAATTAATTGTATTTTTTAAAATAATTATTTTATTTTTTAAATGTATTGTTAAATGTATTTTTAAAAAATTGTATTCTTAAATGTATTTTTAAAAATAATTGTATTTTTAAATGTATTTTTAAAAATTAATTGTATTTTTAAATGTATTTTTAAAAATTAATTGTATTTTTTAAAATAATTATTTTATTTTTTAAATGTATTGTTAAATGTATTTTTAAAAATTGTATTCTTAAATGTATTTTTAAAAATAATTGTATTTTTAAATGTATTTTTAAAAATTAATTGTATTTTTAAATGTATTTTTAAAAATTAATTGTATTTTTTAAAATAATTATTTTATTTTTTAAATGTATTGTTAAATGTATTTTTAAAAAATTGTATTCTTAAATGTATTTTTAAAAATAATTGTATTTTTAAATGTATTTTTAAAAATTAATTGTATTTTTAAATGTATTTTTAAAAATTAATTGTATTTTTTAAAATAATTATTTTATTTTTTAAATGTATTGTTAAATGTATTTTTAAAAAATTGTATTCTTAAATGTATTTTTAAAAATAATTGTATTTTTAAATGTATTTTTAAAAATTAATTGTATTTTTAAATGTATTTTTAAAAATTAATTGTATTTTTTAAAATAATTATTTTATTTTTTAAATGTATTGTTAAATGTATTTTTAAAAAATTGTATTCTTAAATGTATTTTTAAAAATAATTGTATTTTTAAATGTATTTTTAAAAATTAATTGTATTTTTAAATGTATTTTTAAAAATTAATTGTATTTTTTAAAATAATTATTTTATTTTTTAAATGTATTGTTAAATGTATTTTTAAAAAATTGTATTCTTAAATGTATTTTTAAAAATAATTGTATTTTTAAATGTATTTTTAAAAATTAATTGTATTTTTAAATGTATTTTTAAAAATTAATTGTATTTTTTAAAATAATTATTTTATTTTTTAAATGTATTGTTAAATGTATTTTTAAAAAATTGTATTCTTAAATGTATTTTTAAAAATAATTGTATTTTTAAATGTATTTTTAAAAATTAATTGTATTTTTAAATGTATTTTTAAAAATTAATTGTATTTTTTAAAATAATTATTTTATTTTTTAAATGTATTGTTAAATGTATTTTTAAAAATTGTATTCTTAAATGTATTTTTAAAAATAATTGTATTTTTAAATGTATTTTTAAAAATTAATTGTATTTTTAAATGTATTTTTAAAAATTAATTGTATTTTTTAAAATAATTATTTTATTTTTTAAATGTATTGTTAAATGTATTTTTAAAAATTGTATTCTTAAATGTATTTTTAAAAATAATTGTATTTTTAAATGTATTTTTAAAAATTAATTGTATTTTTAAATGTATTTTTAAAAATTAATTGTATTTTTTAAAATAATTATTTTATTTTTTAAATGTATTGTTAAATGTATTTTTAAAAATTGTATTCTTAAATGTATTTTTAAAAATAATTGTATTTTTAAATGTATTTTTAAAAATTAATTGTATTTTTAAAATAATTATTTTATTTTTTAAATGTATTGTTAAATGTATTTTTAAAAATTGTATTCTTAAATGTATTTTTAAAAATTAATTGTATTTTTAAATGTATTTTTAAAAATTAATTGTATTTTTAAAATAATTATTTTATTTTTAAATGTATTGTTAAATGTATTTTTAAAAAATTGTATTTTTAAATGTATTTTTAAAAATTAATTGTATTTTTAAATGTATTTTTAAAAATTAATTGTATTTTTTAAAATAATTATTTTATTTTTTAAATGTATTGTTAAATGTATTTTTAAAAATTGTATTCTTAAATGTATTTTTAAAAATAATTGTATTTTTAAATGTATTTTTAAAAATTAATTGTATTTTTAAATGTATTTTTAAAAATTAATTGTATTTTTTAAAATAATTATTTTATTTTTTAAATGTATTGTTAAATGTATTTTTAAAAAATTGTATTCTTAAATGTATTTTTAAAAATAATTGTATTTTTAAATGTATTTTTAAAAATTAATTGTATTTTTAAATGTATTTTTAAAAATTAATTGTATTTTTTAAAATAATTATTTTATTTTTTAAATGTATTGTTAAATGTATTTTTAAAAAATTGTATTCTTAAATGTATTTTTAAAAATAATTGTATTTTTAAATGTATTTTTAAAAATTAATTGTATTTTTAAATGTATTTTTAAAAATTAATTGTATTTTTTAAAATAATTATTTTATTTTTTAAATGTATTGTTAAATGTATTTTTAAAAAATTGTATTCTTAAATGTATTTTTAAAAATAATTGTATTTTTAAATGTATTTTTAAAAATTAATTGTATTTTTAAATGTATTTTTAAAAATTAATTGTATTTTTTAAAATAATTATTTTATTTTTTAAATGTATTGTTAAATGTATTTTTAAAAATTGTATTCTTAAATGTATTTTTAAAAATAATTGTATTTTTAAATGTATTTTTAAAAATTAATTGTATTTTTAAATGTATTTTTAAAAATTAATTGTATTTTTAAATGTATTTTTAAAAATTAATTGTATTTTTTAAAATAATTATTTTATTTTTTAAATGTATTGTTAAATGTATTTTTAAAAATTGTATTCTTAAATGTATTTTTAAAAATAATTGTATTTTTAAATGTATTTTTAAAAATTAATTGTATTTTTAAATGTATTTTTAAAAATTAATTGTATTTTTTAAAATAATTATTTTATTTTTTAAATGTATTGTTAAATGTATTTTTAAAAAATTGTATTCTTAAATGTATTTTTAAAAATAATTGTATTTTTAAATGTATTTTTAAAAATTAATTGTATTTTTAAATGTATTTTTAAAAATTAATTGTATTTTTTAAAATAATTATTTTATTTTTTAAATGTATTGTTAAATGTATTTTTAAAAATTGTATTCTTAAATGTATTTTTAAAAATAATTGTATTTTTAAATGTATTTTTAAAAATTAATTGTATTTTTTAAAATAATTATTTTATTTTTTAAATGTATTGTTAAATGTATTTTTAAAAATTGTATTCTTAAATGTATTTTTAAAAATAATTGTATTTTTAAATGTATTTTTAAAAATTAATTGTATTTTTAAATGTATTTTTAAAAATTAATTGTATTTTTTAAAATAATTATTTTATTTTTTAAATGTATTGTTAAATGTATTTTTAAAAAATTGTATTCTTAAATGTATTTTTAAAAATAATTGTATTTTTAAATGTATTTTTAAAAATTAATTGTATTTTTAAATGTATTTTTAAAAATTAATTGTATTTTTTAAAATAATTATTTTATTTTTTAAATGTATTGTTAAATGTATTTTTAAAAATTGTATTCTTAAATGTATTTTTAAAAATAATTGTATTTTTAAATGTATTTTTAAAAATTAATTGTATTTTTAAATGTATTTTTAAAAATTAATTGTATTTTTTAAAATAATTATTTTATTTTTTAAATGTATTGTTAAATGTATTTTTAAAAAATTGTATTCTTAAATGTATTTTTAAAAATAATTGTATTTTTAAATGTATTTTTAAAAATTAATTGTATTTTTTAAAATAATTATTTTATTTTTTAAATGTATTGTTAAATGTATTTTTAAAAATTGTATTCTTAAATGTATTTTTAAAAATAATTGTATTTTTAAATGTATTTTTAAAAATTAATTGTATTTTTAAATGTATTTTTAAAAATTAATTGTATTTTTTAAAATAATTATTTTATTTTTTAAATGTATTGTTAAATGTATTTTTAAAAAATTGTATTCTTAAATGTATTTTTAAAAATAATTGTATTTTTAAATGTATTTTTAAAAATTAATTGTATTTTTAAATGTATTTTTAAAAATTAATTGTATTTTTAAATGTATTTTTAAAAATTAATTGTATTTTTTAAAATAATTATTTTATTTTTTAAATGTATTGTTAAATGTATTTTTAAAAAATTGTATTCTTAAATGTATTTTTAAAAATAATTGTATTTTTAAATGTATTTTTAAAAATTAATTGTATTTTTAAATGTATTTTTAAAAATTAATTGTATTTTTTAAAATAATTATTTTATTTTTTAAATGTATTGTTAAATGTATTTTTAAAAAATTGTATTCTTAAATGTATTTTTAAAAATAATTGTATTTTTAAATGTATTTTTAAAAATTAATTGTATTTTTTAAAATAATTATTTTATTTTTTAAATGTATTGTTAAATGTATTTTTAAAAAATTGTATTCTTAAATGTATTTTTAAAAATAATTGTATTTTTAAATGTATTTTTAAAAATTAATTGTATTTTTAAATGTATTTTTAAAAATTAATTGTATTTTTTAAAATAATTATTTTATTTTTTAAATGTATTGTTAAATGTATTTTTAAAAAATTGTATTCTTAAATGTATTTTTAAAAATAATTGTATTTTTAAATGTATTTTTAAAAATTAATTGTATTTTTTAAAATAATTATTTTATTTTTTAAATGTATTGTTAAATGTATTTTTAAAAAATTGTATTCTTAAATGTATTTTTAAAAATAATTGTATTTTTAAATGTATTTTTAAAAATTAATTGTATTTTTAAATGTATTTTTAAAAATTAATTGTATTTTTTAAAATAATTATTTTATTTTTTAAATGTATTGTTAAATGTATTTTTAAAAAATTGTATTCTTAAATGTATTTTTAAAAATAATTGTATTTTTAAATGTATTTTTAAAAATTAATTGTATTTTTAAATGTATTTTTAAAAATTAATTGTATTTTTTAAAATAATTATTTTATTTTTTAAATGTATTGTTAAATGTATTTTTAAAAATTGTATTCTTAAATGTATTTTTAAAAATAATTGTATTTTTAAATGTATTTTTAAAAATTAATTGTATTTTTAAATGTATTTTTAAAAATTAATTGTATTTTTTAAAATAATTATTTTATTTTTTAAATGTATTGTTAAATGTATTTTTAAAAAATTGTATTCTTAAATGTATTTTTAAAAATAATTGTATTTTTAAATGTATTTTTAAAAATTAATTGTATTTTTAAATGTATTTTTAAAAAATTGTATTCTTAAATGTATTTTTAAAAATAATTGTATTTTTAAATGTATTTTTAAAAATTAATTGTATTTTTAAATGTATTTTTAAAAATTAATTGTATTTTTAAAATAATTATTTTATTTTTAAATGTATTGTTAAATGTATTTTTAAAAATTGTATTCTTAAATGTATTTTTAAAAATAATTGTATTTTTAAATGTATTTTTAAAAATTAATTGTATTTTTTAAAATAATTATTTTATTTTTTAAATGTATTGTTAAATGTATTTTTAAAAATTGTATTCTTAAATGTATTTTTAAAAATAATTGTATTTTTAAATGTATTTTTAAAAATTAATTGTATTTTTAAATGTATTTTTAAAAATTAATTGTATTTTTTAAAATAATTATTTTATTTTTTAAATGTATTGTTAAATGTATTTTTAAAAAATTGTATTCTTAAATGTATTTTTAAAAATAATTGTATTTTTAAATGTATTTTTAAAAATTAATTGTATTTTTAAATGTATTTTTAAAAATTAATTGTATTTTTTAAAATAATTATTTTATTTTTTAAATGTATTGTTAAATGTATTTTTAAAAATTGTATTCTTAAATGTATTTTTAAAAATAATTGTATTTTTAAATGTATTTTTAAAAATTAATTGTATTTTTAAATGTATTTTTAAAAATTAATTGTATTTTTTAAAATAATTATTTTATTTTTTAAATGTATTGTTAAATGTATTTTTAAAAAATTGTATTCTTAAATGTATTTTTAAAAATAATTGTATTTTTAAATGTATTTTTAAAAATTAATTGTATTTTTAAATGTATTTTTAAAAATTAATTGTATTTTTTAAAATAATTATTTTATTTTTTAAATGTATTGTTAAATGTATTTTTAAAAATTGTATTCTTAAATGTATTTTTAAAAATAATTGTATTTTTAAATGTATTTTTAAAAATTAATTGTATTTTTAAATGTATTTTTAAAAATTAATTGTATTTTTTAAAATAATTATTTTATTTTTTAAATGTATTGTTAAATGTATTTTTAAAAAATTGTATTCTTAAATGTATTTTTAAAAATAATTGTATTTTTAAATGTATTTTTAAAAATTAATTGTATTTTTTAAAATAATTATTTTATTTTTTAAATGTATTGTTAAATGTATTTTTAAAAAATTGTATTCTTAAATGTATTTTTAAAAATAATTGTATTTTTAAATGTATTTTTAAAAATTAATTGTATTTTTAAATGTATTTTTAAAAATTAATTGTATTTTTTAAAATAATTATTTTATTTTTTAAATGTATTGTTAAATGTATTTTTAAAAAATTGTATTCTTAAATGTATTTTTAAAAATAATTGTATTTTTAAATGTATTTTTAAAAATTAATTGTATTTTTAAATGTATTTTTAAAAATTAATTGTATTTTTTAAAATAATTATTTTATTTTTTAAATGTATTGTTAAATGTATTTTTAAAAAATTGTATTCTTAAATGTATTTTTAAAAATAATTGTATTTTTAAATGTATTTTTAAAAATTAATTGTATTTTTAAATGTATTTTTAAAAATTAATTGTATTTTTTAAAATAATTATTTTATTTTTTAAATGTATTGTTAAATGTATTTTTAAAAAATTGTATTCTTAAATGTATTTTTAAAAATAATTGTATTTTTAAATGTATTTTTAAAAATTAATTGTATTTTTAAATGTATTTTTAAAAATTAATTGTATTTTTTAAAATAATTATTTTATTTTTTAAATGTATTGTTAAATGTATTTTTAAAAAATTGTATTCTTAAATGTATTTTTAAAAATAATTGTATTTTTAAATGTATTTTTAAAAATTAATTGTATTTTTAAATGTATTTTTAAAAATTAATTGTATTTTTTAAAATAATTATTTTATTTTTTAAATGTATTGTTAAATGTATTTTTAAAAATTGTATTCTTAAATGTATTTTTAAAAATAATTGTATTTTTAAATGTATTTTTAAAAATTAATTGTATTTTTAAATGTATTTTTAAAAATTAATTGTATTTTTTAAAATAATTATTTTATTTTTTAAATGTATTGTTAAATGTATTTTTAAAAAATTGTATTCTTAAATGTATTTTTAAAAATAATTGTATTTTTAAATGTATTTTTAAAAATTAATTGTATTTTTAAATGTATTTTTAAAAATTAATTGTATTTTTTAAAATAATTATTTTATTTTTTAAATGTATTGTTAAATGTATTTTTAAAAAATTGTATTCTTAAATGTATTTTTAAAAATAATTGTATTTTTAAATGTATTTTTAAAAATTAATTGTATTTTTAAATGTATTTTTAAAAATTAATTGTATTTTTTAAAATAATTATTTTATTTTTTAAATGTATTGTTAAATGTATTTTTAAAAAATTGTATTCTTAAATGTATTTTTAAAAATAATTGTATTTTTAAATGTATTTTTAAAAATTAATTGTATTTTTAAATGTATTTTTAAAAATTAATTGTATTTTTTAAAATAATTATTTTATTTTTTAAATGTATTGTTAAATGTATTTTTAAAAAATTGTATTCTTAAATGTATTTTTAAAAATAATTGTATTTTTAAATGTATTTTTAAAAATTAATTGTATTTTTAAAATAATTATTTTATTTTTAAATGTATTGTTAAATGTATTTTTAAAAAATTGTATTCTTAAATGTATTTTTAAAAATTAATTGTATTTTTAAATGTATTTTTAAAAATTAATTGTATTTTTTAAAATAATTATTTTATTTTTTAAATGTATTGTTAAATGTATTTTTAAAAAATTGTATTCTTAAATGTATTTTTAAAAATTAATTGTATTTTTAAATGTATTTTTAAAAATTAATTGTATTTTTTAAAATAATTATTTTATTTTTTAAATGTATTGTTAAATGTATTTTTAAAAATTGTATTCTTAAATGTATTTTTAAAAATAATTGTATTTTTAAATGTATTTTTAAAAATTAATTGTATTTTTAAATGTATTTTTAAAAATTAATTGTATTTTTTAAAATAATTATTTTATTTTTTAAATGTATTGTTAAATGTATTTTTAAAAAATTGTATTCTTAAATGTATTTTTAAAAATAATTGTATTTTTAAATGTATTTTTAAAAATTAATTGTATTTTTAAATGTATTTTTAAAAATTAATTGTATTTTTTAAAATAATTATTTTATTTTTTAAATGTATTGTTAAATGTATTTTTAAAAAATTGTATTCTTAAATGTATTTTTAAAAATAATTGTATTTTTAAATGTATTTTTAAAAATTAATTGTATTTTTAAATGTATTTTTAAAAATTAATTGTATTTTTTAAAATAATTATTTTATTTTTTAAATGTATTGTTAAATGTATTTTTAAAAATTGTATTCTTAAATGTATTTTTAAAAATAATTGTATTTTTAAATGTATTTTTAAAAATTAATTGTATTTTTAAATGTATTTTTAAAAATTAATTGTATTTTTTAAAATAATTATTTTATTTTTTAAATGTATTGTTAAATGTATTTTTAAAAATTGTATTCTTAAATGTATTTTTAAAAATAATTGTATTTTTAAATGTATTTTTAAAAATTAATTGTATTTTTAAATGTATTTTTAAAAATTAATTGTATTTTTAAATGTATTTTTAAAAATTAATTGTATTTTTTAAAATAATTATTTTATTTTTAAATGTATTGTTAAATGTATTTTTAAAAAATTGTATTCTTAAATGTATTTTTAAAAATAATTGTATTTTTAAATGTATTTTTAAAAATTAATTGTATTTTTAAATGTATTTTTAAAAATTAATTGTATTTTTTAAAATAATTATTTTATTTTTTAAATGTATTGTTAAATGTATTTTTAAAAAATTGTATTCTTAAATGTATTTTTAAAAATAATTGTATTTTTAAATGTATTTTTAAAAATTAATTGTATTTTTAAATGTATTTTTAAAAATTAATTGTATTTTTTAAAATAATTATTTTATTTTTTAAATGTATTGTTAAATGTATTTTTAAAAATTGTATTCTTAAATGTATTTTTAAAAATAATTGTATTTTTAAATGTATTTTTAAAAATTAATTGTATTTTTAAATGTATTTTTAAAAATTAATTGTATTTTTTAAAATAATTATTTTATTTTTTAAATGTATTGTTAAATGTATTTTTAAAAATTGTATTCTTAAATGTATTTTTAAAAATAATTGTATTTTTAAATGTATTTTTAAAAATTAATTGTATTTTTAAATGTATTTTTAAAAATTAATTGTATTTTTTAAAATAATTATTTTATTTTTTAAATGTATTGTTAAATGTATTTTTAAAAATTGTATTCTTAAATGTATTTTTAAAAATAATTGTATTTTTAAATGTATTTTTAAAAATTAATTGTATTTTTAAATGTATTTTTAAAAATTAATTGTATTTTTTAAAATAATTATTTTATTTTTTAAATGTATTGTTAAATGTATTTTTAAAAAATTGTATTCTTAAATGTATTTTTAAAAATAATTGTATTTTTAAATGTATTTTTAAAAATTAATTGTATTTTTAAATGTATTTTTAAAAATTAATTGTATTTTTTAAAATAATTATTTTATTTTTTAAATGTATTGTTAAATGTATTTTTAAAAATTGTATTCTTAAATGTATTTTTAAAAATAATTGTATTTTTAAATGTATTTTTAAAAATTAATTGTATTTTTAAATGTATTTTTAAAAATTAATTGTATTTTTTAAAATAATTATTTTATTTTTTAAATGTATTGTTAAATGTATTTTTAAAAAATTGTATTCTTAAATGTATTTTTAAAAATAATTGTATTTTTAAATGTATTTTTAAAAATTAATTGTATTTTTAAATGTATTTTTAAAAATTAATTGTATTTTTTAAAATAATTATTTTATTTTTTAAATGTATTGTTAAATGTATTTTTAAAAAATTGTATTCTTAAATGTATTTTTAAAAATAATTGTATTTTTAAATGTATTTTTAAAAATTAATTGTATTTTTAAATGTATTTTTAAAAATTAATTGTATTTTTTAAAATAATTATTTTATTTTTTAAATGTATTGTTAAATGTATTTTTAAAAAATTGTATTCTTAAATGTATTTTTAAAAATAATTGTATTTTTAAATGTATTTTTAAAAATTAATTGTATTTTTAAATGTATTTTTAAAAATTAATTGTATTTTTTAAAATAATTATTTTATTTTTTAAATGTATTGTTAAATGTATTTTTAAAAAATTGTATTCTTAAATGTATTTTTAAAAATAATTGTATTTTTAAATGTATTTTTAAAAATTAATTGTATTTTTAAATGTATTTTTAAAAATTAATTGTATTTTTTAAAATAATTATTTTATTTTTTAAATGTATTGTTAAATGTATTTTTAAAAAATTGTATTCTTAAATGTATTTTTAAAAATAATTGTATTTTTAAATGTATTTTTAAAATTAATTGTATTTTTAAATGTATTTTTAAAAATTAATTGTATTTTTAAATGTATTTTTAAAAATTAATTGTATTTTTTAAAATAATTATTTTATTTTTTAAATGTATTGTTAAATGTATTTTTAAAAATTGTATTCTTAAATGTATTTTTAAAAATAATTGTATTTTTAAATGTATTTTTAAAAATTAATTGTATTTTTAAATGTATTTTTAAAAATTAATTGTATTTTTTAAAATAATTATTTTATTTTTTAAATGTATTGTTAAATGTATTTTTAAAAATTGTATTCTTAAATGTATTTTTAAAAATAATTGTATTTTTAAATGTATTTTTAAAAATTAATTGTATTTTTAAATGTATTTTTAAAAATTAATTGTATTTTTTAAAATAATTATTTTATTTTTTAAATGTATTGTTAAATGTATTTTTAAAAATTGTATTCTTAAATGTATTTTTAAAAATAATTGTATTTTTAAATGTATTTTTAAAAATTAATTGTATTTTTAAATGTATTTTTAAAAATTAATTGTATTTTTTAAAATAATTATTTTATTTTTTAAATGTATTGTTAAATGTATTTTTAAAAAATTGTATTCTTAAATGTATTTTTAAAAATAATTGTATTTTTAAATGTATTTTTAAAAATTAATTGTATTTTTAAATGTATTTTTAAAAATTAATTGTATTTTTTAAAATAATTATTTTATTTTTTAAATGTATTGTTAAATGTATTTTTAAAAATTGTATTCTTAAATGTATTTTTAAAAATAATTGTATTTTTAAATGTATTTTTAAAAATTAATTGTATTTTTAAATGTATTTTTAAAAATTAATTGTATTTTTTAAAATAATTATTTTATTTTTTAAATGTATTGTTAAATGTATTTTTAAAAAATTGTATTCTTAAATGTATTTTTAAAAATAATTGTATTTTTAAATGTATTTTTAAAAATTAATTGTATTTTTAAATGTATTTTTAAAAATTAATTGTATTTTTTAAAATAATTATTTTATTTTTTAAATGTATTGTTAAATGTATTTTTAAAAATTGTATTCTTAAATGTATTTTTAAAAATAATTGTATTTTTAAATGTATTTTTAAAAATTAATTGTATTTTTAAATGTATTTTTAAAAATTAATTGTATTTTTTAAAATAATTATTTTATTTTTTAAATGTATTGTTAAATGTATTTTTAAAAAATTGTATTCTTAAATGTATTTTTAAAAATAATTGTATTTTTAAATGTATTTTTAAAAATTAATTGTATTTTTAAATGTATTTTTAAAAATTAATTGTATTTTTTAAAATAATTATTTTATTTTTTAAATGTATTGTTAAATGTATTTTTAAAAATTGTATTCTTAAATGTATTTTTAAAAATAATTGTATTTTTAAATGTATTTTTAAAAATTAATTGTATTTTTAAATGTATTTTTAAAAATTAATTGTATTTTTTAAAATAATTATTTTATTTTTTAAATGTATTGTTAAATGTATTTTTAAAAATTGTATTCTTAAATGTATTTTTAAAAATAATTGTATTTTTAAATGTATTTTTAAAAATTAATTGTATTTTTAAATGTATTTTTAAAAATTAATTGTATTTTTTAAAATAATTATTTTATTTTTTAAATGTATTGTTAAATGTATTTTTAAAAAATTGTATTCTTAAATGTATTTTTAAAAATAATTGTATTTTTAAATGTATTTTTAAAAATTAATTGTATTTTTAAATGTATTTTTAAAAATTAATTGTATTTTTTAAAATAATTATTTTATTTTTTAAATGTATTGTTAAATGTATTTTTAAAAATTGTATTCTTAAATGTATTTTTAAAAATAATTGTATTTTTAAATGTATTTTTAAAAATTAATTGTATTTTTAAATGTATTTTTAAAAATTAATTGTATTTTTTAAAATAATTATTTTATTTTTTAAATGTATTGTTAAATGTATTTTTAAAAATTGTATTCTTAAATGTATTTTTAAAAATAATTGTATTTTTAAATGTATTTTTAAAAATTAATTGTATTTTTAAATGTATTTTTAAAAATTAATTGTATTTTTTAAAATAATTATTTTATTTTTTAAATGTATTGTTAAATGTATTTTTAAAAATTGTATTCTTAAATGTATTTTTAAAAATAATTGTATTTTTAAATGTATTTTTAAAAATTAATTGTATTTTTAAATGTATTTTTAAAAATTAATTGTATTTTTTAAAATAATTATTTTATTTTTTAAATGTATTGTTAAATGTATTTTTAAAAATTGTATTCTTAAATGTATTTTTAAAAATAATTGTATTTTTAAATGTATTTTTAAAAATTAATTGTATTTTTAAATGTATTTTTAAAAATTAATTGTATTTTTTAAAATAATTATTTTATTTTTTAAATGTATTGTTAAATGTATTTTTAAAAAATTGTATTCTTAAATGTATTTTTAAAAATAATTGTATTTTTAAATGTATTTTTAAAAATTAATTGTATTTTTAAATGTATTTTTAAAAATTAATTGTATTTTTTAAAATAATTATTTTATTTTTTAAATGTATTGTTAAATGTATTTTTAAAAATTGTATTCTTAAATGTATTTTTAAAAATAATTGTATTTTTAAATGTATTTTTAAAAATTAATTGTATTTTTAAATGTATTTTTAAAAATTAATTGTATTTTTAAATGTATTTTTAAAAATTAATTGTATTTTTTAAAATAATTATTTTATTTTTTAAATGTATTGTTAAATGTATTTTTAAAAATTGTATTCTTAAATGTATTTTTAAAAATAATTGTATTTTTAAATGTATTTTTAAAAATTAATTGTATTTTTAAATGTATTTTTAAAAATTAATTGTATTTTTTAAAATAATTATTTTATTTTTTAAATGTATTGTTAAATGTATTTTTAAAAAATTGTATTCTTAAATGTATTTTTAAAAATAATTGTATTTTTAAATGTATTTTTAAAAATTAATTGTATTTTTAAATGTATTTTTAAAAATTAATTGTATTTTTTAAAATAATTATTTTATTTTTTAAATGTATTGTTAAATGTATTTTTAAAAATTGTATTCTTAAATGTATTTTTAAAAATAATTGTATTTTTAAATGTATTTTTAAAAATTAATTGTATTTTTAAATGTATTTTTAAAAATTAATTGTATTTTTTAAAATAATTATTTTATTTTTTAAATGTATTGTTAAATGTATTTTTAAAAAATTGTATTCTTAAATGTATTTTTAAAAATAATTGTATTTTTAAATGTATTTTTAAAAATTAATTGTATTTTTAAATGTATTTTTAAAAATTAATTGTATTTTTTAAAATAATTATTTTATTTTTTAAATGTATTGTTAAATGTATTTTTAAAAAATTGTATTCTTAAATGTATTTTTAAAAATAATTGTATTTTTAAATGTATTTTTAAAAATTAATTGTATTTTTAAATGTATTTTTAAAAATTAAATGAATTATTTAAAATAATTATTTTATTTTTTAAATGTATTGTTAAATGTATTTTTAAAAAATTGTATTCTTAAATGTATTTTTAAAAATAATTGTATTTTTAAATGTATTTTTAAAAATTAATTGTATTTTTAAATGTATTTTTAAAAATTAATTGTATTTTTTAAAATAATTATTTTATTTTTTAAATGTATTGTTAAATGTATTTTTAAAAAATTGTATTCTTAAATGTATTTTTAAAAATAATTGTATTTTTAAATGTATTTTTAAAAATTAATTGTATTTTTAAATGTATTTTTAAAAATTAATTGTATTTTTTAAAATAATTATTTTATTTTTTAAATGTATTGTTAAATGTATTTTTAAAAAATTGTATTCTTAAATGTATTTTTAAAAATAATTGTATTTTTAAATGTATTTTTAAAAATTAATTGTATTTTTAAATGTATTTTTAAAAATTAATTGTATTTTTTAAAATAATTATTTTATTTTTTAAATGTATTGTTAAATGTATTTTTAAAAAATTGTATTCTTAAATGTATTTTTAAAAATAATTGTATTTTTAAATGTATTTTTAAAAATTAATTGTATTTTTAAATGTATTTTTAAAAATTAATTGTATTTTTTAAAATAATTATTTTATTTTTTAAATGTATTGTTAAATGTATTTTTAAAAATTGTATTCTTAAATGTATTTTTAAAAATAATTGTATTTTTAAATGTATTTTTAAAAATTAATTGTATTTTTAAATGTATTTTTAAAAATTAATTGTATTTTTTAAAATAATTATTTTATTTTTTAAATGTATTGTTAAATGTATTTTTAAAAAATTGTATTCTTAAATGTATTTTTAAAAATAATTGTATTTTTAAATGTATTTTTAAAAATTAATTGTATTTTTAAATGTATTTTTAAAAATTAATTGTATTTTTTAAAATAATTATTTTATTTTTTAAATGTATTGTTAAATGTATTTTTAAAAATTGTATTCTTAAATGTATTTTTAAAAATAATTGTATTTTTAAATGTATTTTTAAAAATTAATTGTATTTTTAAATGTATTTTTAAAAATTAATTGTATTTTTTAAAATAATTATTTTATTTTTTAAATGTATTGTTAAATGTATTTTTAAAAATTGTATTCTTAAATGTATTTTTAAAAATAATTGTATTTTTAAATGTATTTTTAAAAATTAATTGTATTTTTAAATGTATTTTTAAAAATTAATTGTATTTTTTAAAATAATTATTTTATTTTTTAAATGTATTGTTAAATGTATTTTTAAAAAATTGTATTCTTAAATGTATTTTTAAAAATAATTGTATTTTTAAATGTATTTTTAAAAATTAATTGTATTTTTAAATGTATTTTTAAAAATTAATTGTATTTTTTAAAATAATTATTTTATTTTTTAAATGTATTGTTAAATGTATTTTTAAAAAATTGTATTCTTAAATGTATTTTTAAAAATAATTGTATTTTTAAATGTATTTTTAAAAATTAATTGTATTTTTAAATGTATTTTTAAAAATTAATTGTATTTTTTAAAATAATTATTTTATTTTTTAAATGTATTGTTAAATGTATTTTTAAAAAATTGTATTCTTAAATGTATTTTTAAAAATAATTGTATTTTTAAATGTATTTTTAAAAATTAATTGTATTTTTAAATGTATTTTTAAAAATTAATTGTATTTTTTAAAATAATTATTTTATTTTTTAAATGTATTGTTAAATGTATTTTTAAAAAATTGTATTCTTAAATGTATTTTTAAAAATAATTGTATTTTTAAATGTATTTTTAAAAATTAATTGTATTTTTTAAAATAATTATTTTATTTTTTAAATGTATTGTTAAATGTATTTTTAAAAAATTGTATTCTTAAATGTATTTTTAAAAATAATTGTATTTTTAAATGTATTTTTAAAAATTAATTGTATTTTTAAATGTATTTTTAAAAATTAATTGTATTTTTTAAAATAATTATTTTATTTTTTAAATGTATTGTTAAATGTATTTTTAAAAATTGTATTCTTAAATGTATTTTTAAAAATAATTGTATTTTTAAATGTATTTTTAAAAATTAATTGTATTTTTAAATGTATTTTTAAAAATTAATTGTATTTTTTAAAATAATTATTTTATTTTTTAAATGTATTGTTAAATGTATTTTTAAAAATTGTAAAATGTATTTTTAAAAATTGTATTCTTAAATGTATTTTTAAAAATAATTGTATTTTTAAATGTATTTTTAAAAATTAATTGTATTTTTAAATGTATTTTTAAAAATTAATTGTATTTTTTAAAATAATTATTTTATTTTTTAAATGTATTGTTAAATGTATTTTTAAAAATTGTATTCTTAAATGTATTTTTAAAAATAATTGTATTTTTAAATGTATTTTTAAAAATTAATTGTATTTTTAAATGTATTTTTAAAAATTAATTGTATTTTTTAAAATAATTATTTTATTTTTTAAATGTATTGTTAAATGTATTTTTAAAAATTGTATTCTTAAATGTATTTTTAAAAATAATTGTATTTTTAAATGTATTTTTAAAAATTAATTGTATTTTTAAATGTATTTTTAAAAATTAATTGTATTTTTTAAAATAATTATTTTATTTTTTAAATGTATTGTTAAATGTATTTTTAAAAAATTGTATTCTTAAATGTATTTTTAAAAATAATTGTATTTTTAAATGTATTTTTAAAAATTAATTGTATTTTTAAATGTATTTTTAAAAATTAATTGTATTTTTTAAAATAATTATTTTATTTTTTAAATGTATTGTTAAATGTATTTTTAAAAAATTGTATTCTTAAATGTATTTTTAAAAATAATTGTATTTTTAAATGTATTTTTAAAAATTAATTGTATTTTTAAATGTATTTTTAAAAATTAATTGTATTTTTTAAAATAATTATTTTATTTTTTAAATGTATTGTTAAATGTATTTTTAAAAAATTGTATTCTTAAATGTATTTTTAAAAATAATTGTATTTTTAAATGTATTTTTAAAAATTAATTGTATTTTTAAATGTATTTTTAAAAATTAATTGTATTTTTTAAAATAATTATTTTATTTTTTAAATGTATTGTTAAATGTATTTTTAAAAAATTGTATTCTTAAATGTATTTTTAAAAATAATTGTATTTTTAAATGTATTTTTAAAAATTAATTGTATTTTTAAATGTATTTTTAAAAATTAATTGTATTTTTTAAAATAATTATTTTATTTTTTAAATGTATTGTTAAATGTATTTTTAAAAAATTGTATTCTTAAATGTATTTTTAAAAATAATTGTATTTTTAAATGTATTTTTAAAAATTAATTGTATTTTTAAATGTATTTTTAAAAATTAATTGTATTTTTTAAAATAATTATTTTATTTTTTAAATGTATTGTTAAATGTATTTTTAAAAATTGTATTCTTAAATGTATTTTTAAAAATAATTGTATTTTTAAATGTATTTTTAAAAATTAATTGTATTTTTAAATGTATTTTTAAAAATTAATTGTATTTTTTAAAATAATTATTTTATTTTTTAAATGTATTGTTAAATGTATTTTTAAAAAATTGTATTCTTAAATGTATTTTTAAAAATAATTGTATTTTTAAATGTATTTTTAAAAATTAATTGTATTTTTAAATGTATTTTTAAAAATTAATTGTATTTTTTAAAATAATTATTTTATTTTTTAAATGTATTGTTAAATGTATTTTTAAAAAATTGTATTCTTAAATGTATTTTTAAAAATAATTGTATTTTTAAATGTATTTTTAAAAATTAATTGTATTTTTAAATGTATTTTTAAAAATTAATTGTATTTTTTAAAATAATTATTTTATTTTTTAAATGTATTGTTAAATGTATTTTTAAAAATTGTATTCTTAAATGTATTTTTAAAAATAATTGTATTTTTAAATGTATTTTTAAAAATTAATTGTATTTTTAAATGTATTTTTAAAAATTAATTGTATTTTTTAAAATAATTATTTTATTTTTTAAATGTATTGTTAAATGTATTTTTAAAAATTGTATTCTTAAATGTATTTTTAAAAATAATTGTATTTTTAAATGTATTTTTAAAAATTAATTGTATTTTTAAATGTATTTTTAAAAATTAATTGTATTTTTAAATGTATTTTTAAAAATTAATTGTATTTTTTAAAATAATTATTTTATTTTTTAAATGTATTGTTAAATGTATTTTTAAAAAATTGTATTCTTAAATGTATTTTTAAAAATAATTGTATTTTTAAATGTATTTTTAAAAATTAATTGTATTTTTAAATGTATTTTTAAAAATTAATTGTATTTTTTAAAATAATTATTTTATTTTTTAAATGTATTGTTAAATGTATTTTTAAAAAATTGTATTCTTAAATGTATTTTTAAAAATAATTGTATTTTTAAATGTATTTTTAAAAATTAATTGTATTTTTAAATGTATTTTTAAAAATTAATTGTATTTTTTAAAATAATTATTTTATTTTTTAAATGTATTGTTAAATGTATTTTTAAAAATTGTATTCTTAAATGTATTTTTAAAAATAATTGTATTTTTAAATGTATTTTTAAAAATTAATTGTATTTTTAAATGTATTTTTAAAAATTAATTGTATTTTTTAAAATAATTATTTTATTTTTTAAATGTATTGTTAAATGTATTTTTAAAAAATTGTATTCTTAAATGTATTTTTAAAAATAATTGTATTTTTAAATGTATTTTTAAAAATTAATTGTATTTTTAAATGTATTTTTAAAAATTAATTGTATTTTTTAAAATAATTATTTTATTTTTTAAATGTATTGTTAAATGTATTTTTAAAAAATTGTATTCTTAAATGTATTTTTAAAAATAATTGTATTTTTAAATGTATTTTTAAAAATTAATTGTATTTTTAAATGTATTTTTAAAAATTAATTGTATTTTTTAAAATAATTATTTTATTTTTTAAATGTATTGTTAAATGTATTTTTAAAAAATTGTATTCTTAAATGTATTTTTAAAAATAATTGTATTTTTAAATGTATTTTTAAAAATTAATTGTATTTTTAAATGTATTTTTAAAAATTAATTGTATTTTTTAAAATAATTATTTTATTTTTTAAATGTATTGTTAAATGTATTTTTAAAAAATTGTATTCTTAAATGTATTTTTAAAAATAATTGTATTTTTAAATGTATTTTTAAAAATTAATTGTATTTTTAAATGTATTTTTAAAAATTAATTGTATTTTTTAAAATAATTATTTTATTTTTTAAATGTATTGTTAAATGTATTTTTAAAAATTGTATTCTTAAATGTATTTTTAAAAATAATTGTATTTTTAAATGTATTTTTAAAAATTAATTGTATTTTTAAATGTATTTTTAAAAATTAATTGTATTTTTTAAAATAATTATTTTATTTTTTAAATGTATTGTTAAATGTATTTTTAAAAAATTGTATTCTTAAATGTATTTTTAAAAATAATTGTATTTTTAAATGTATTTTTAAAAATTAATTGTATTTTTAAATGTATTTTTAAAAATTAATTGTATTTTTTAAAATAATTATTTTATTTTTTAAATGTATTGTTAAATGTATTTTTAAAAAATTGTATTCTTAAATGTATTTTTAAAAATAATTGTATTTTTAAATGTATTTTTAAAAATTAATTGTATTTTTAAATGTATTTTTAAAAATTAATTGTATTTTTTAAAATAATTATTTTATTTTTTAAATGTATTGTTAAATGTATTTTTAAAAAATTGTATTCTTAAATGTATTTTTAAAAATAATTGTATTTTTAAATGTATTTTTAAAAATTAATTGTATTTTTAAATGTATTTTTAAAAATTAATTGTATTTTTAAATGTATTTTTAAAAATTAAATGTATTTTTAAATGTATTTTTAAAAATAATTGTATTTTTAAATGTATTTTTAAAAATTAATTGTATTTTTAAATGTATTTTTAAAAATTAATTGTATTTTTAAATGTATTTTTAAAAATTGTATTGTTAAATGTATTTTTAAAAAATTGTATTCTTAAATGTATTTTTAAAAATAATTGTATTTTTAAATGTATTTTTAAAAATTAATTGTATTTTTAAATGTATTTTTAAAAATTAATTGTATTTTTTAAAATAATTATTTTATTTTTTAAATGTATTGTTAAATGTATTTTTAAAAATTGTATTCTTAAATGTATTTTTAAAAATAATTGTATTTTTAAATGTATTTTTAAAAATTAATTGTATTTTTAAATGTATTTTTAAAAATTAATTGTATTTTTAAATGTATTTTTAAAAATTAATTGTATTTTTAAATGTATTTTTAAAAATGTATTGTTAAATGTATTTTTAAAAAAATTGTATTCTTAAATGTATTTTTAAAAATAATTGTATTTTTAAATGTATTTTTAAAAATTAATTGTATTTTTAAATGTATTTTTAAAAATTAATTGTATTTTTTAAAATAATTATTTTATTTTTTAAATGTATTGTTAAATGTATTTTTAAAAAATTGTATTCTTAAATGTATTTTTAAAAATAATTGTATTTTTAAATGTATTTTTAAAAATTAATTGTATTTTTAAATGTATTTTTAAAAATTAATTGTATTTTTTAAAATAATTATTTTATTTTTTAAATGTATTGTTAAATGTATTTTTAAAAAATTGTATTCTTAAATGTATTTTTAAAAATAATTGTATTTTTAAATGTATTTTTAAAAATTAATTGTATTTTTAAATGTATTTTTAAAAATTAATTGTATTTTTTAAAATAATTATTTTATTTTTTAAATGTATTGTTAAATGTATTTTTAAAAAATTGTATTCTTAAATGTATTTTTAAAAATAATTGTATTTTTAAATGTATTTTTAAAAATTAATTGTATTTTTAAATGTATTTTTAAAAATTAATTGTATTTTTTAAAATAATTATTTTATTTTTTAAATGTATTGTTAAATGTATTTTTAAAAAATTGTATTCTTAAATGTATTTTTAAAAATAATTGTATTTTTAAATGTATTTTTAAAAATTAATTGTATTTTTAAATGTATTTTTAAAAATTAATTGTATTTTTTAAAATAATTATTTTATTTTTTAAATGTATTGTTAAATGTATTTTTAAAAATTGTATTCTTAAATGTATTTTTAAAAATAATTGTATTTTTAAATGTATTTTTAAAAATTAATTGTATTTTTAAATGTATTTTTAAAAATTAATTGTATTTTTTAAAATAATTATTTTATTTTTTAAATGTATTGTTAAATGTATTTTTAAAAAATTGTATTCTTAAATGTATTTTTAAAAATAATTGTATTTTTAAATGTATTTTTAAAAATTAATTGTATTTTTAAATGTATTTTTAAAAATTAATTGTATTTTTTAAAATAATTATTTTATTTTTTAAATGTATTGTTAAATGTATTTTTAAAAAATTGTATTCTTAAATGTATTTTTAAAAATAATTGTATTTTTAAATGTATTTTTAAAAATTAATTGTATTTTTAAATGTATTTTTAAAAATTAATTGTATTTTTTAAAATAATTATTTTATTTTTTAAATGTATTGTTAAATGTATTTTTAAAAATTGTATTCTTAAATGTATTTTTAAAAATAATTGTATTTTTAAATGTATTTTTAAAAATTAATTGTATTTTTAAATGTATTTTTAAAAATTAATTGTATTTTTTAAAATAATTATTTTATTTTTTAAATGTATTGTTAAATGTATTTTTAAAAAATTGTATTCTTAAATGTATTTTTAAAAATAATTGTATTTTTAAATGTATTTTTAAAAATTAATTGTATTTTTAAATGTATTTTTAAAAATTAATTGTATTTTTTAAAATAATTATTTTATTTTTTAAATGTATTGTTAAATGTATTTTTAAAAAATTGTATTCTTAAATGTATTTTTAAAAATAATTGTATTTTTAAATGTATTTTTAAAAATTAATTGTATTTTTAAATGTATTTTTAAAAATTAATTGTATTTTTTAAAATAATTATTTTATTTTTTAAATGTATTGTTAAATGTATTTTTAAAAATTGTATTCTTAAATGTATTTTTAAAAATAATTGTATTTTTAAATGTATTTTTAAAAATTAATTGTATTTTTAAATGTATTTTTAAAAATTAATTGTATTTTTTAAAATAATTATTTTATTTTTTAAATGTATTGTTAAATGTATTTTTAAAAAATTGTATTCTTAAATGTATTTTTAAAAATAATTGTATTTTTAAATGTATTTTTAAAAATTAATTGTATTTTTAAATGTATTTTTAAAAATTAATTGTATTTTTTAAAATAATTATTTTATTTTTTAAATGTATTGTTAAATGTATTTTTAAAAAATTGTATTTTTAAATGTATTTTTAAAAATTAATTGTATTTTTTAAAATAATTATTTTATTTTTTAAATGTATTGTTAAATGTATTTTTAAAAAATTGTATTCTTAAATGTATTTTTAAAAATAATTGTATTTTTAAATGTATTTTTAAAAATTAATTGTATTTTTAAATGTATTTTTAAAAATTAATTGTATTTTTTAAAATAATTATTTTATTTTTTAAATGTATTGTTAAATGTATTTTTAAAAATTGTATTCTTAAATGTATTTTTAAAAATAATTGTATTTTTAAATGTATTTTTAAAAATTAATTGTATTTTTAAATGTATTTTTAAAAATTAATTGTATTTTTTAAAATAATTATTTTATTTTTTAAATGTATTGTTAAATGTATTTTTAAAAATTGTATTCTTAAATGTATTTTTAAAAATAATTGTATTTTTAAATGTATTTTTAAAAATTAATTGTATTTTTAAATGTATTTTTAAAAATTAATTGTATTTTTTAAAATAATTATTTTATTTTTTAAATGTATTGTTAAATGTATTTTTAAAAAATTGTATTCTTAAATGTATTTTTAAAAATAATTGTATTTTTAAATGTATTTTTAAAAATTAATTGTATTTTTAAATGTATTTTTAAAAATTAATTGTATTTTTTAAAATAATTATTTTATTTTTTAAATGTATTGTTAAATGTATTTTTAAAAATTGTATTCTTAAATGTATTTTTAAAAATAATTGTATTTTTAAATGTATTTTTAAAAATTAATTGTATTTTTAAATGTATTTTTAAAAATTAATTGTATTTTTTAAAATAATTATTTTATTTTTTAAATGTATTGTTAAATGTATTTTTAAAAAATTGTATTCTTAAATGTATTTTTAAAAATAATTGTATTTTTAAATGTATTTTTAAAAATTAATTGTATTTTTAAATGTATTTTTAAAAATTAATTGTATTTTTTAAAATAATTATTTTATTTTTTAAATGTATTGTTAAATGTATTTTTAAAAAATTGTATTCTTAAATGTATTTTTAAAAATAATTGTATTTTTAAATGTATTTTTAAAAATTAATTGTATTTTTAAATGTATTTTTAAAAATTAATTGTATTTTTTAAAATAATTATTTTATTTTTTAAATGTATTGTTAAATGTATTTTTAAAAATTGTATTCTTAAATGTATTTTTAAAAATAATTGTATTTTTAAATGTATTTTTAAAAATTAATTGTATTTTTAAATGTATTTTTAAAAATTAATTGTATTTTTTAAAATAATTATTTTATTTTTTAAATGTATTGTTAAATGTATTTTTAAAAAATTGTATTCTTAAATGTATTTTTAAAAATAATTGTATTTTTAAATGTATTTTTAAAAATTAATTGTATTTTTAAATGTATTTTTAAAAATTAATTGTATTTTTTAAAATAATTATTTTATTTTTTAAATGTATTGTTAAATGTATTTTTAAAAAATTGTATTCTTAAATGTATTTTTAAAAATAATTGTATTTTTAAATGTATTTTTAAAAATTAATTGTATTTTTAAATGTATTTTTAAAAATTAATTGTATTTTTTAAAATAATTATTTTATTTTTTAAATGTATTGTTAAATGTATTTTTAAAAAATTGTATTCTTAAATGTATTTTTAAAAATAATTGTATTTTTAAATGTATTTTTAAAAATTAATTGTATTTTTAAATGTATTTTTAAAAATTAATTGTATTTTTTAAAATAATTATTTTATTTTTTAAATGTATTGTTAAATGTATTTTTAAAAAATTGTATTCTTAAATGTATTTTTAAAAATAATTGTATTTTTAAATGTATTTTTAAAAATTAATTGTATTTTTAAATGTATTTTTAAAAATTAATTGTATTTTTTAAAATAATTATTTTATTTTTTAAATGTATTGTTAAATGTATTTTTAAAAATTGTATTCTTAAATGTATTTTTAAAAATAATTGTATTTTTAAATGTATTTTTAAAAATTAATTGTATTTTTAAATGTATTTTTAAAAATTAATTGTATTTTTTAAAATAATTATTTTATTTTTTAAATGTATTGTTAAATGTATTTTTAAAAAATTGTATTCTTAAATGTATTTTTAAAAATAATTGTATTTTTAAATGTATTTTTAAAAATTAATTGTATTTTTAAATGTATTTTTAAAAATTAATTGTATTTTTAAATGTATTTTTAAAAATTAATTGTATTTTTTAAAATAATTATTTTATTTTTTAAATGTATTGTTAAATGTATTTTTAAAAATTGTATTCTTAAATGTATTTTTAAAAATAATTGTATTTTTAAATGTATTTTTAAAAATTAATTGTATTTTTAAATGTATTTTTAAAAATTAATTGTATTTTTTAAAATAATTATTTTATTTTTTAAATGTATTGTTAAATGTATTTTTAAAAAATTGTATTCTTAAATGTATTTTTAAAAATAATTGTATTTTTAAATGTATTTTTAAAAATTAATTGTATTTTTAAATGTATTTTTAAAAATTAATTGTATTTTTTAAAATAATTATTTTATTTTTTAAATGTATTGTTAAATGTATTTTTAAAAAATTGTATTCTTAAATGTATTTTTAAAAATAATTGTATTTTTAAATGTATTTTTAAAAATTAATTGTATTTTTAAATGTATTTTTAAAAATTAATTGTATTTTTTAAAATAATTATTTTATTTTTTAAATGTATTGTTAAATGTATTTTTAAAAAATTGTATTCTTAAATGTATTTTTAAAAATAATTGTATTTTTAAATGTATTTTTAAAAATTAATTGTATTTTTAAATGTATTTTTAAAAATTAATTGTATTTTTAAATGTATTTTTAAAAATTAATTGTATTTTTAAATGTATTTTTAAAAATAATTGTATTTTTAAATGTATTTTTAAAAATTAATTGTATTTTTAAATGTATTTTTAAAAATTAATTGTATTTTTTAAAATAATTATTTTATTTTTTAAATGTATTGTTAAATGTATTTTTAAAAATTGTATTCTTAAATGTATTTTTAAAAATAATTGTATTTTTAAATGTATTTTTAAAAATTAATTGTATTTTTAAATGTATTTTTAAAAATTAATTGTATTTTTTAAAATAATTATTTTATTTTTTAAATGTATTGTTAAATGTATTTTTAAAAAATTGTATTCTTAAATGTATTTTTAAAAATAATTGTATTTTTAAATGTATTTTTAAAAATTAATTGTATTTTTAAATGTATTTTTAAAAATTAATTGTATTTTTTAAAATAATTATTTTATTTTTTAAATGTATTGTTAAATGTATTTTTAAAAAATTGTATTCTTAAATGTATTTTTAAAAATAATTGTATTTTTAAATGTATTTTTAAAAATTAATTGTATTTTTAAATGTATTTTTAAAAATTAATTGTATTTTTTAAAATAATTATTTTATTTTTTAAATGTATTGTTAAATGTATTTTTAAAAAATTGTATTCTTAAATGTATTTTTAAAAATAATTGTATTTTTAAATGTATTTTTAAAAATTAATTGTATTTTTAAATGTATTTTTAAAAATTAATTGTATTTTTTAAAATAATTATTTTATTTTTTAAATGTATTGTTAAATGTATTTTTAAAAAATTGTATTCTTAAATGTATTTTTAAAAATAATTGTATTTTTAAATGTATTTTTAAAAATTAATTGTATTTTTAAATGTATTTTTAAAAATTAATTGTATTTTTTAAAATAATTATTTTATTTTTTAAATGTATTGTTAAATGTATTTTTAAAAAATTGTATTCTTAAATGTATTTTTAAAAATAATTGTATTTTTAAATGTATTTTTAAAAATTAATTGTATTTTTAAATGTATTTTTAAAAATTAATTGTATTTTTTAAAATAATTATTTTATTTTTTAAATGTATTGTTAAATGTATTTTTAAAAATTGTATTCTTAAATGTATTTTTAAAAATAATTGTATTTTTAAATGTATTTTTAAAAATTAATTGTATTTTTAAATGTATTTTTAAAAATTAATTGTATTTTTTAAAATAATTATTTTATTTTTTAAATGTATTGTTAAATGTATTTTTAAAAAATTGTATTCTTAAATGTATTTTTAAAAATAATTGTATTTTTAAATGTATTTTTAAAAATTAATTGTATTTTTAAATGTATTTTTAAAAATTAATTGTATTTTTTAAAATAATTATTTTATTTTTTAAATGTATTGTTAAATGTATTTTTAAAAAATTGTATTCTTAAATGTATTTTTAAAAATAATTGTATTTTTAAATGTATTTTTAAAAATTAATTGTATTTTTAAATGTATTTTTAAAAATTAATTGTATTTTTTAAAATAATTATTTTATTTTTTAAATGTATTGTTAAATGTATTTTTAAAAATTGTATTCTTAAATGTATTTTTAAAAATAATTGTATTTTTAAATGTATTTTTAAAAATTAATTGTATTTTTAAATGTATTTTTAAAAATTAATTGTATTTTTTAAAATAATTATTTTATTTTTTAAATGTATTGTTAAATGTATTTTTAAAAAATTGTATTCTTAAATGTATTTTTAAAAATAATTGTATTTTTAAATGTATTTTTAAAAATTAATTGTATTTTTAAATGTATTTTTAAAAATTAATTGTATTTTTTAAAATAATTATTTTATTTTTTAAATGTATTGTTAAATGTATTTTTAAAAAATTGTATTCTTAAATGTATTTTTAAAAATAATTGTATTTTTAAATGTATTTTTAAAAATTAATTGTATTTTTAAATGTATTTTTAAAAATTAATTGTATTTTTTAAAATAATTATTTTATTTTTTAAATGTATTGTTAAATGTATTTTTAAAAATTGTATTCTTAAATGTATTTTTAAAAATAATTGTATTTTTAAATGTATTTTTAAAAATTAATTGTATTTTTAAATGTATTTTTAAAAATTAATTGTATTTTTAAATGTATTTTTAAAAATTAATTGTATTTTTTAAAATAATTATTTTATTTTTTAAATGTATTGTTAAATGTATTTTTAAAAAATTGTATTCTTAAATGTATTTTTAAAAATAATTGTATTTTTAAATGTATTTTTAAAAATTAATTGTATTTTTAAATGTATTTTTAAAAATTAATTGTATTTTTTAAAATAATTATTTTATTTTTTAAATGTATTGTTAAATGTATTTTTAAAAAATTGTATTCTTAAATGTATTTTTAAAAATAATTGTATTTTTAAATGTATTTTTAAAAATTAATTGTATTTTTAAATGTATTTTTAAAAATTAATTGTATTTTTTAAAATAATTATTTTATTTTTTAAATGTATTGTTAAATGTATTTTTAAAAATTGTATTCTTAAATGTATTTTTAAAAATAATTGTATTTTTAAATGTATTTTTAAAAATTAATTGTATTTTTAAATGTATTTTTAAAAATTAATTGTATTTTTTAAAATAATTATTTTATTTTTTAAATGTATTGTTAAATGTATTTTTAAAAAATTGTATTCTTAAATGTATTTTTAAAAATAATTGTATTTTTAAATGTATTTTTAAAAATTAATTGTATTTTTAAATGTATTTTTAAAAATTAATTGTATTTTTTAAAATAATTATTTTATTTTTTAAATGTATTGTTAAATGTATTTTTAAAAAATTGTATTCTTAAATGTATTTTTAAAAATAATTGTATTTTTAAATGTATTTTTAAAAATTAATTGTATTTTTAAATGTATTTTTAAAAATTAATTGTATTTTTTAAAATAATTATTTTATTTTTTAAATGTATTGTTAAATGTATTTTTAAAAATTGTATTCTTAAATGTATTTTTAAAAATAATTGTATTTTTAAATGTATTTTTAAAAATTAATTGTATTTTTAAATGTATTTTTAAAAATTAATTGTATTTTTTAAAATAATTATTTTATTTTTTAAATGTATTGTTAAATGTATTTTTAAAAAATTGTATTCTTAAATGTATTTTTAAAAATAATTGTATTTTTAAATGTATTTTTAAAAATTAATTGTATTTTTAAATGTATTTTTAAAAATTAATTGTATTTTTTAAAATAATTATTTTATTTTTAAATGTATTGTTAAATGTATTTTTAAAAATTGTATTCTTAAATGTATTTTTAAAAATAATTGTATTTTTAAATGTATTTTTAAAAATTAATTGTATTTTTAAATGTATTTTTAAAAATTAATTGTATTTTTAAATGTATTTTTAAAAATTAATTGTATTTTTTAAAATAATTATTTTATTTTTTAAATGTATTGTTAAATGTATTTTTAAAAAATTGTATTCTTAAATGTATTTTTAAAAATAATTGTATTTTTAAATGTATTTTTAAAAATTAATTGTATTTTTAAATGTATTTTTAAAAAATTAATTGTATTTTTTAAAATAATTATTTTATTTTTTAAATGTATTGTTAAATGTATTTTTAAAAAATTGTATTCTTAAATGTATTTTTAAAAATAATTGTATTTTTAAATGTATTTTTAAAAATTAATTGTATTTTTAAATGTATTTTTAAAAATTAATTGTATTTTTTAAAATAATTATTTTATTTTTTAAATGTATTGTTAAATGTATTTTTAAAAAATTGTATTCTTAAATGTATTTTTAAAAATAATTGTATTTTTAAATGTATTTTTAAAAATTAATTGTATTTTTTAAATGTATTTTTAAAAATTAATTGTATTTTTTAAAATAATTATTTTATTTTTTAAATGTATTGTTAAATGTATTTTTAAAAAATTGTATTCTTAAATGTATTTTTAAAAATAATTGTATTTTTAAATGTATTTTTAAAAATTAATTGTATTTTTAAATGTATTTTTAAAAATTAATTGTATTTTTAAAATAATTATTTTATTTTTTAAATGTATTGTTAAATGTATTTTTAAAAAATTGTATTCTTAAATGTATTTTTAAAAATAATTGTATTTTTAAATGTATTTTTAAAAATTAATTGTATTTTTTAAATGTATTTTTAAAAATTAATTGTATTTTTTAAAATAATTATTTTATTTTTTAAATGTATTGTTAAATGTATTTTTAAAAATTAAAATTGTATTCTTAAATGTATTTTTAAAAATAATTGTATTTTTAAATGTATTTTTAAAAATTAATTGTATTTTTAAATGTATTTTTAAAAATTAATTGTATTTTTTAAAATAATTATTTTATTTTTTAAATGTATTGTTAAATGTATTTTTAAAAAATTGTATTCTTAAATGTATTTTTAAAAATAATTGTATTTTTAAATGTATTTTTAAAAATTAATTGTATTTTTAAATGTATTTTTAAAAATTAATTGTATTTTTTAAAATAATTATTTTATTTTTTAAATGTATTGTTAAATGTATTTTTAAAAAATTGTATTCTTAAATGTATTTTTAAAAATAATTGTATTTTTAAATGTATTTTTAAAAATTAATTGTATTTTTAAATGTATTTTTAAAAATTAATTGTATTTTTTAAAATAATTATTTTATTTTTTAAATGTATTGTTAAATGTATTTTTAAAAATTGTATTCTTAAATGTATTTTTAAAAATAATTGTATTTTTAAATGTATTTTTAAAAATTAATTGTATTTTTAAATGTATTTTTAAAAATTAATTGTATTTTTTAAAATAATTATTTTATTTTTTAAATGTATTGTTAAATGTATTTTTAAAAAATTGTATTCTTAAATGTATTTTTAAAAATAATTGTATTTTTAAATGTATTTTTAAAAATTAATTGTATTTTTAAATGTATTTTTAAAAATTAATTGTATTTTTTAAAATAATTATTTTATTTTTTAAATGTATTGTTAAATGTATTTTTAAAAAATTGTATTCTTAAATGTATTTTTAAAAATAATTGTATTTTTAAATGTATTTTTAAAAATTAATTGTATTTTTAAATGTATTTTTAAAAATTAATTGTATTTTTTAAAATAATTATTTTATTTTTTAAATGTATTGTTAAATGTATTTTTAAAAAATTGTATTCTTAAATGTATTTTTAAAAATAATTGTATTTTTAAATGTATTTTTAAAAATTAATTGTATTTTTAAATGTATTTTTAAAAATTAATTGTATTTTTTAAAATAATTATTTTATTTTTTAAATGTATTGTTAAATGTATTTTTAAAAATTGTATTCTTAAATGTATTTTTAAAAATAATTGTATTTTTAAATGTATTTTTAAAAATTAATTGTATTTTTAAATGTATTTTTAAAAATTAATTGTATTTTTTAAAATAATTATTTTATTTTTTAAATGTATTGTTAAATGTATTTTTAAAAAATTGTATTCTTAAATGTATTTTTAAAAATAATTGTATTTTTAAATGTATTTTTAAAAATTAATTGTATTTTTAAATGTATTTTTAAAAATTAATTGTATTTTTAAATGTATTTTTAAAAATTAATTGTATTTTTTAAAATAATTATTTTATTTTTTAAATGTATTGTTAAATGTATTTTTAAAAAATTGTATTCTTAAATGTATTTTTAAAAATAATTGTATTTTTAAATGTATTTTTAAAAATTAATTGTATTTTTAAATGTATTTTTAAAAATTAATTGTATTTTTTAAAATAATTATTTTATTTTTTAAATGTATTGTTAAATGTATTTTTAAAAAATTGTATTCTTAAATGTATTTTTAAAAATAATTGTATTTTTAAATGTATTTTTAAAAATTAATTGTATTTTTAAATGTATTTTTAAAAATTAATTGTATTTTTTAAAATAATTATTTTATTTTTTAAATGTATTGTTAAATGTATTTTTAAAAAATTGTATTCTTAAATGTATTTTTAAAAATAATTGTATTTTTAAATGTATTTTTAAAAATTAATTGTATTTTTAAATGTATTTTTAAAAATTAATTGTATTTTTTAAAATAATTATTTTATTTTTTAAATGTATTGTTAAATGTATTTTTAAAAAATTGTATTCTTAAATGTATTTTTAAAAATAATTGTATTTTTAAATGTATTTTTAAAAATTAATTGTATTTTTAAATGTATTTTTAAAAATTAATTGTATTTTTTAAAATAATTATTTTATTTTTTAAATGTATTGTTAAATGTATTTTTAAAAAATTGTATTCTTAAATGTATTTTTAAAAATAATTGTATTTTTAAATGTATTTTTAAAAATTAATTGTATTTTTAAATGTATTTTTAAAAATTAATTGTATTTTTTAAAATAATTATTTTATTTTTTAAATGTATTGTTAAATGTATTTTTAAAAAATTGTATTCTTAAATGTATTTTTAAAAATAATTGTATTTTTAAATGTATTTTTAAAAATTAATTGTATTTTTAAATGTATTTTTAAAAATTAATTGTATTTTTTAAAATAATTATTTTATTTTTTAAATGTATTGTTAAATGTATTTTTAAAAAATTGTATTCTTAAATGTATTTTTAAAAATAATTGTATTTTTAAATGTATTTTTAAAAATTAATTGTATTTTTAAATGTATTTTTAAAAATTAATTGTATTTTTTAAAATAATTATTTTATTTTTTAAATGTATTGTTAAATGTATTTTTAAAAAATTGTATTCTTAAATGTATTTTTAAAAATAATTGTATTTTTAAATGTATTTTTAAAAATTAATTGTATTTTTAAATGTATTTTTAAAAATTAATTGTATTTTTTAAAATAATTATTTTATTTTTTAAATGTATTGTTAAATGTATTTTTAAAAATTGTATTCTTAAATGTATTTTTAAAAATAATTGTATTTTTAAATGTATTTTTAAAAATTAATTGTATTTTTAAATGTATTTTTAAAAATTAATTGTATTTTTTAAAATAATTATTTTATTTTTTAAATGTATTGTTAAATGTATTTTTAAAAAATTGTATTCTTAAATGTATTTTTAAAAATAATTGTATTTTTAAATGTATTTTTAAAAATTAATTGTATTTTTAAATGTATTTTTAAAAATTAATTGTATTTTTTAAAATAATTATTTTATTTTTTAAATGTATTGTTAAATGTATTTTTAAAAAATTGTATTCTTAAATGTATTTTTAAAAATAATTGTATTTTTAAATGTATTTTTAAAAATTAATTGTATTTTTAAATGTATTTTTAAAAATTAATTGTATTTTTTAAAATAATTATTTTATTTTTTAAATGTATTGTTAAATGTATTTTTAAAAAATTGTATTCTTAAATGTATTTTTAAAAATAATTGTATTTTTAAATGTATTTTTAAAAATTAATTGTATTTTTAAATGTATTTTTAAAAATTAATTGTATTTTTTAAAATAATTATTTTATTTTTTAAATGTATTGTTAAATGTATTTTTAAAAAATTGTATTCTTAAATGTATTTTTAAAAATAATTGTATTTTTAAATGTATTTTTAAAAATTAATTGTATTTTTAAATGTATTTTTAAAAATTAATTGTATTTTTTAAAATAATTATTTTATTTTTTAAATGTATTGTTAAATGTATTTTTAAAAAATTGTATTCTTAAATGTATTTTTAAAAATAATTGTATTTTTAAATGTATTTTTAAAAATTAATTGTATTTTTAAATGTATTTTTAAAAATTAATTGTATTTTTTAAAATAATTATTTTATTTTTTAAATGTATTGTTAAATGTATTTTTAAAAAATTGTATTCTTAAATGTATTTTTAAAAATAATTGTATTTTTAAATGTATTTTTAAAAATTAATTGTATTTTTAAATGTATTTTTAAAAATTAATTGTATTTTTTAAAATAATTATTTTATTTTTTAAATGTATTGTTAAATGTATTTTTAAAAAATTGTATTCTTAAATGTATTTTTAAAAATAATTGTATTTTTAAATGTATTTTTAAAAATTAATTGTATTTTTAAATGTATTTTTAAAAATTAATTGTATTTTTTAAAATAATTATTTTATTTTTTAAATGTATTGTTAAATGTATTTTTAAAAAATTGTATTCTTAAATGTATTTTTAAAAATAATTGTATTTTTAAATGTATTTTTAAAAATTAATTGTATTTTTAAATGTATTTTTAAAAATTAATTGTATTTTTTAAAATAATTATTTTATTTTTTAAATGTATTGTTAAATGTATTTTTAAAAAATTGTATTCTTAAATGTATTTTTAAAAATAATTGTATTTTTAAATGTATTTTTAAAAATTAATTGTATTTTTAAATGTATTTTTAAAAATTAATTGTATTTTTTAAAATAATTATTTTATTTTTTAAATGTATTGTTAAATGTATTTTTAAAAAATTGTATTCTTAAATGTATTTTTAAAAATAATTGTATTTTTAAATGTATTTTTAAAAATTAATTGTATTTTTAAATGTATTTTTAAAAATTAATTGTATTTTTTAAAATAATTATTTTATTTTTTAAATGTATTGTTAAATGTATTTTTAAAAAATTGTATTCTTAAATGTATTTTTAAAAATAATTGTATTTTTAAATGTTTTTTAAATGTATTTTTAAAAATTAATTGTATTTTTAAATGTATTTTTAAAAATTAATTGTATTTTTTAAAATAATTATTTTATTTTTTAAATGTATTGTTAAATGTATTTTTAAAAAATTGTATTCTTAAATGTATTTTTAAAAATAATTGTATTTTTAAATGTATTTTTAAAAATTAATTGTATTTTTAAATGTATTTTTAAAAATTAATTGTATTTTTTAAAATAATTATTTTATTTTTTAAATGTATTGTTAAATGTATTTTTAAAAAATTGTATTCTTAAATGTATTTTTAAAAATAATTGTATTTTTAAATGTATTTTTAAAAATTAATTGTATTTTTAAATGTATTTTTAAAAATTAATTGTATTTTTTAAAATAATTATTTTATTTTTTAAATGTATTGTTAAATGTATTTTTAAAAAATTGTATTCTTAAATGTATTTTTAAAAATAATTGTATTTTTAAATGTATTTTTAAAAATTAATTGTATTTTTAAATGTATTTTTAAAAATTAATTGTATTTTTTAAAATAATTATTTTATTTTTTAAATGTATTGTTAAATGTATTTTTAAAAATTGTATTCTTAAATGTATTTTTAAAAATAATTGTATTTTTAAATGTATTTTTTAAAAATTAATTGTATTTTTAAATGTATTTTTAAAAATTAATTGTATTTTTTAAAATAATTATTTTATTTTTTAAATGTATTGTTAAATGTATTTTTAAAAATTGTATTCTTAAATGTATTTTTAAAAATAATTGTATTTTTAAATGTATTTTTAAAAATTAATTGTATTTTTAAATGTATTTTTAAAAATTAATTGTATTTTTTAAAATAATTATTTTATTTTTAAATGTATTGTTAAATGTATTTTTAAAAATTGTATTCTTAAATGTATTTTTAAAAATAATTGTATTTTTAAATGTATTTTTAAAAATTAATTGTATTTTTAAATGTATTTTTAAAAATTAATTGTATTTTTTAAAATAATTATTTTATTTTTTAAATGTATTGTTAAATGTATTTTTTAAAAATTGTATTCTTAAATGTATTTTTAAAAATAATTGTATTTTTAAATGTATTTTTAAAAATTAATTGTATTTTTAAATGTATTTTTAAAAATTAATTGTATTTTTTAAAATAATTATTTTATTTTTTAAATGTATTGTTAAATGTATTTTTAAAAAATTGTATTCTTAAATGTATTTTTAAAAATAATTGTATTTTTAAATGTATTTTTAAAAATTAATTGTATTTTTAAATGTATTTTTAAAAATTAATTGTATTTTTTAAAATAATTATTTTATTTTTTAAATGTATTGTTAAATGTATTTTTAAAAATTGTATTCTTAAATGTATTTTTAAAAATAATTGTATTTTTAAATGTATTTTTAAAAATTAATTGTATTTTTAAATGTATTTTTAAAAATTAATTGTATTTTTTAAAATAATTATTTTATTTTTTAAATGTATTGTTAAATGTATTTTTAAAAAATTGTATTCTTAAATGTATTTTTAAAAATAATTGTATTTTTAAATGTATTTTTAAAAATTAATTGTATTTTTAAATGTATTTTTAAAAATTAATTGTATTTTTTAAAATAATTATTTTATTTTTTAAATGTATTGTTAAATGTATTTTTAAAAAATTGTATTCTTAAATGTATTTTTAAAAATAATTGTATTTTTAAATGTATTTTTTAAAAATTAATTGTATTTTTAAATGTATTTTTAAAAATTAATTGTATTTTTTAAAATAATTATTTTATTTTTTAAATGTATTGTTAAATGTATTTTTAAAAAATTGTATTCTTAAATGTATTTTTAAAAATAATTGTATTTTTAAATGTATTTTTAAAAATTAATTGTATTTTTAAATGTATTTTTAAAAATTAATTGTATTTTTTAAAATAATTATTTTATTTTTTAAATGTATTGTTAAATGTATTTTTAAAAAATTGTATTCTTAAATGTATTTTTAAAAATAATTGTATTTTTAAATGTATTTTTAAAAATTAATTGTATTTTTAAATGTATTTTTAAAAATTAATTGTATTTTTTAAAATAATTATTTTATTTTTTAAATGTATTGTTAAATGTATTTTTAAAAAATTGTATTCTTAAATGTATTTTTAAAAATAATTGTATTTTTAAATGTATTTTTAAAAATTAATTGTATTTTTAAATGTATTTTTAAAAATTAATTGTATTTTTTAAAATAATTATTTTATTTTTTAAATGTATTGTTAAATGTATTTTTAAAAATTGTATTCTTAAATGTATTTTTAAAAATAATTGTATTTTTAAATGTATTTTTAAAAATTAATTGTATTTTTAAATGTATTTTTAAAAATTAATTGTATTTTTTAAAATAATTATTTTATTTTTTAAATGTATTGTTAAATGTATTTTTAAAAAATTGTATTCTTAAATGTATTTTTAAAAATAATTGTATTTTTAAATGTATTTTTAAAAATTAATTGTATTTTTAAATGTATTTTTAAAAATTAATTGTATTTTTTAAAATAATTATTTTATTTTTTAAATGTATTGTTAAATGTATTTTTAAAAAATTGTATTCTTAAATGTATTTTTAAAAATAATTGTATTTTTAAATGTATTTTTAAAAATTAATTGTATTTTTAAATGTATTTTTAAAAATTAATTGTATTTTTTAAAATAATTATTTTATTTTTTAAATGTATTGTTAAATGTATTTTTAAAAAATTGTATTCTTAAATGTATTTTTAAAAATAATTGTATTTTTAAATGTATTTTTAAAAATTAATTGTATTTTTAAATGTATTTTTAAAAATTAATTGTATTTTTTAAAATAATTATTTTATTTTTTAAATGTATTGTTAAATGTATTTTTAAAAAATTGTATTCTTAAATGTATTTTTAAAAATAATTGTATTTTTAAATGTATTTTTAAAAATTAATTGTATTTTTAAATGTATTTTTAAAAATTAATTGTATTTTTTAAAATAATTATTTTATTTTTTAAATGTATTGTTAAATGTATTTTTAAAAAATTGTATTCTTAAATGTATTTTTAAAAATAATTGTATTTTTAAATGTATTTTTAAAAATTAATTGTATTTTTAAATGTATTTTTAAAAATTAATTGTATTTTTTAAAATAATTATTTTATTTTTTAAATGTATTGTTAAATGTATTTTTTAAAAAATTGTATTCTTAAATGTATTTTTAAAAATAATTGTATTTTTAAATGTATTTTTAAAAATTAATTGTATTTTTAAATGTATTTTTAAAAATTAATTGTATTTTTTAAAATAATTATTTTATTTTTTAAATGTATTGTTAAATGTATTTTTAAAAAATTGTATTCTTAAATGTATTTTTAAAAATAATTGTATTTTTAAATGTATTTTTAAAAATTAATTGTATTTTTAAATGTATTTTTAAAAATTAATTGTATTTTTAAATGTATTTTTAAAAATTAATTGTATTTTTTAAAATAATTATTTTATTTTTTAAATGTATTGTTAAATGTATTTTTAAAAATTGTATTCTTAAATGTATTTTTAAAAATAATTGTATTTTTAAATGTATTTTTAAAAATTAATTGTATTTTTAAATGTATTTTTAAAAATTAATTGTATTTTTTAAAATAATTATTTTATTTTTTAAATGTATTGTTAAATGTATTTTTAAAAAATTGTATTCTTAAATGTATTTTTAAAAATAATTGTATTTTTAAATGTATTTTTAAAAATTAATTGTATTTTTAAATGTATTTTTAAAAATTAATTGTATTTTTTAAAATAATTATTTTATTTTTTAAATGTATTGTTAAATGTATTTTTAAAAAATTGTATTCTTAAATGTATTTTTAAAAATAATTGTATTTTTAAATGTATTTTTAAAAATTAATTGTATTTTTAAATGTATTTTTAAAAATTAATTGTATTTTTTAAAATAATTATTTTATTTTTTAAATGTATTGTTAAATGTATTTTTAAAAAATTGTATTCTTAAATGTATTTTTAAAAATAATTGTATTTTTAAATGTATTTTTAAAAATTAATTGTATTTTTAAATGTATTTTTAAAAATTAATTGTATTTTTTAAAATAATTATTTTATTTTTTAAATGTATTGTTAAATGTATTTTTAAAAAATTGTATTCTTAAATGTATTTTTAAAAATAATTGTATTTTTAAATGTATTTTTAAAAATTAATTGTATTTTTAAATGTATTTTTAAAAATTAATTGTATTTTTTAAAATAATTATTTTATTTTTTAAATGTATTGTTAAATGTATTTTTAAAAAATTGTATTCTTAAATGTATTTTTAAAAATAATTGTATTTTTAAATGTATTTTTAAAAATTAATTGTATTTTTAAATGTATTTTTAAAAATTAATTGTATTTTTTAAAATAATTATTTTATTTTTTAAATGTATTGTTAAATGTATTTTTAAAAATTGTATTCTTAAATGTATTTTTAAAAATAATTGTATTTTTAAATGTATTTTTAAAAATTAATTGTATTTTTAAATGTATTTTTAAAAATTAATTGTATTTTTTAAAATAATTATTTTATTTTTTAAATGTATTGTTAAATGTATTTTTAAAAAATTGTATTCTTAAATGTATTTTTAAAAATAATTGTATTTTTAAATGTATTTTTAAAAATTAATTGTATTTTTAAATGTATTTTTAAAAATTAATTGTATTTTTTAAAATAATTATTTTATTTTTTAAATGTATTGTTAAATGTATTTTTAAAAAATTGTATTCTTAAATGTATTTTTAAAAATAATTGTATTTTTAAATGTATTTTTAAAAATTAATTGTATTTTTAAATGTATTTTTAAAAATTAATTGTATTTTTTAAAATAATTATTTTATTTTTTAAATGTATTGTTAAATGTATTTTTAAAAAATTGTATTCTTAAATGTATTTTTAAAAATAATTGTATTTTTAAATGTATTTTTAAAAATTAATTGTATTTTTAAATGTATTTTTAAAAATTAATTGTATTTTTTAAAATAATTATTTTATTTTTTAAATGTATTGTTAAATGTATTTTTAAAAAATTGTATTCTTAAATGTATTTTTAAAAATAATTGTATTTTTAAATGTATTTTTAAAAATTAATTGTATTTTTAAATGTATTTTTAAAAATTAATTGTATTTTTTAAAATAATTATTTTATTTTTTAAATGTATTGTTAAATGTATTTTTAAAAAATTGTATTCTTAAATGTATTTTTAAAAATAATTGTATTTTTAAATGTATTTTTAAAAATTAATTGTATTTTTTAAAATAATTATTTTATTTTTTAAATGTATTGTTAAATGTATTTTTAAAAAATTGTATTCTTAAATGTATTTTTAAAAATAATTGTATTTTTAAATGTATTTTTAAAAATTAATTGTATTTTTAAATGTATTTTTAAAAATTAATTGTATTTTTTAAAATAATTATTTTATTTTTTAAATGTATTGTTAAATGTATTTTTAAAAAATTGTATTCTTAAATGTATTTTTAAAAATAATTGTATTTTTAAATGTATTTTTAAAAATTAATTGTATTTTTTAAAATAATTATTTTATTTTTTAAATGTATTGTTAAATGTATTTTTAAAAAATTGTATTCTTAAATGTATTTTTAAAAATAATTGTATTTTTAAATGTATTTTTAAAAATTAATTGTATTTTTAAATGTATTTTTAAAAATTAATTGTATTTTTTAAAATAATTATTTTATTTTTTAAATGTATTGTTAAATGTATTTTTAAAAAATTGTATTCTTAAATGTATTTTTAAAAATAATTGTATTTTTAAATGTATTTTTAAAAATTAATTGTATTTTTAAATGTATTTTTAAAAATTAATTGTATTTTTTAAAATAATTATTTTATTTTTTAAATGTATTGTTAAATGTATTTTTAAAAAATTGTATTCTTAAATGTATTTTTAAAAATAATTGTATTTTTAAATGTATTTTTAAAAATTAATTGTATTTTTAAATGTATTTTTAAAAATTAATTGTATTTTTTAAAATAATTATTTTATTTTTTAAATGTATTGTTAAATGTATTTTTAAAAAATTGTATTCTTAAATGTATTTTTAAAAATAATTGTATTTTTAAATGTATTTTTAAAAATTAATTGTATTTTTAAATGTATTTTTAAAATTAATTGTATTTTTTAAAATAATTATTTTATTTTTTAAATGTATTGTTAAATGTATTTTTAAAAAATTGTATTCTTAAATGTATTTTTAAAAATAATTGTATTTTTAAATGTATTTTTAAAAATTAATTGTATTTTTAAATGTATTTTTAAAAATTAATTGTATTTTTTAAAATAATTATTTTATTTTTTAAATGTATTGTTAAATGTATTTTTAAAAAATTGTATTCTTAAATGTATTTTTAAAAATAATTGTATTTTTAAATGTATTTTTAAAAATTAATTGTATTTTTAAATGTATTTTTAAAAATTAATTGTATTTTTTAAAATAATTATTTTATTTTTTAAATGTATTGTTAAATGTATTTTTAAAAAATTGTATTCTTAAATGTATTTTTAAAAATAATTGTATTTTTAAATGTATTTTTAAAAATTAATTGTATTTTTAAATGTATTTTTAAAAATTAATTGTATTTTTTAAAATAATTATTTTATTTTTTAAATGTATTGTTAAATGTATTTTTAAAAATTGTATTCTTAAATGTATTTTTAAAAATAATTGTATTTTTAAATGTATTTTTAAAAATTAATTGTATTTTTAAATGTATTTTTAAAAATTAATTGTATTTTTTAAAATAATTATTTTATTTTTTAAATGTATTGTTAAATGTATTTTTAAAAAATTGTATTCTTAAATGTATTTTTAAAAATAATTGTATTTTTAAATGTATTTTTAAAAATTAATTGTATTTTTAAATGTATTTTTAAAAATTAATTGTATTTTTTAAAATAATTATTTTATTTTTTAAATGTATTGTTAAATGTATTTTTAAAAAATTGTATTCTTAAATGTATTTTTAAAAATAATTGTATTTTTAAATGTATTTTTAAAAATTAATTGTATTTTTAAATGTATTTTTAAAAATTAATTGTATTTTTTAAAATAATTATTTTATTTTTTAAATGTATTGTTAAATGTATTTTTAAAAAATTGTATTCTTAAATGTATTTTTAAAAATAATTGTATTTTTAAATGTATTTTTAAAAATTAATTGTATTTTTAAATGTATTTTTAAAAATTAATTGTATTTTTTAAAATAATTATTTTATTTTTTAAATGTATTGTTAAATGTATTTTTAAAAAATTGTATTCTTAAATGTATTTTTAAAAATAATTGTATTTTTAAATGTATTTTTAAAAATTAATTGTATTTTTAAATGTATTTTTAAAAATTAATTGTATTTTTTAAAATAATTATTTTATTTTTTAAATGTATTGTTAAATGTATTTTTAAAAATTGTATTCTTAAATGTATTTTTAAAAATAATTGTATTTTTAAATGTATTTTTAAAAATTAATTGTATTTTTAAATGTATTTTTAAAAATTAATTGTATTTTTTAAAATAATTATTTTATTTTTTAAATGTATTGTTAAATGTATTTTTAAAAAATTGTATTCTTAAATGTATTTTTAAAAATAATTGTATTTTTAAATGTATTTTTAAAAATTAATTGTATTTTTAAATGTATTTTTAAAAATTAATTGTATTTTTTAAAATAATTATTTTATTTTTTAAATGTATTGTTAAATGTATTTTTAAAAAATTGTATTCTTAAATGTATTTTTAAAAATAATTGTATTTTTAAATGTATTTTTAAAAATTAATTGTATTTTTAAATGTATTTTTAAAAATTAATTGTATTTTTTAAAATAATTATTTTATTTTTTAAATGTATTGTTAAATGTATTTTTAAAAAATTGTATTCTTAAATGTATTTTTAAAAATAATTGTATTTTTAAATGTATTTTTAAAAATTAATTGTATTTTTAAATGTATTTTTAAAAATTAATTGTATTTTTTAAAATAATTATTTTATTTTTTAAATGTATTGTTAAATGTATTTTTAAAAAATTGTATTCTTAAATGTATTTTTAAAAATAATTGTATTTTTAAATGTATTTTTAAAAATTAATTGTATTTTTAAATGTATTTTTAAAAATTAATTGTATTTTTTAAAATAATTATTTTATTTTTTAAATGTATTGTTAAATGTATTTTTAAAAAATTGTATTCTTAAATGTATTTTTAAAAATAATTGTATTTTTAAATGTATTTTTAAAAATTAATTGTATTTTTAAATGTATTTTTAAAAATTAATTGTATTTTTTAAAATAATTATTTTATTTTTTAAATGTATTGTTAAATGTATTTTTAAAAAATTGTATTCTTAAATGTATTTTTAAAAATAATTGTATTTTTAAATGTATTTTTAAAAATTAATTGTATTTTTAAATGTATTTTTAAAAATTAATTGTATTTTTTAAAATAATTATTTTATTTTTTAAATGTATTGTTAAATGTATTTTTAAAAAATTGTATTCTTAAATGTATTTTTAAAAATAATTGTATTTTTAAATGTATTTTTAAAAATTAATTGTATTTTTAAATGTATTTTTAAAAATTAATTGTATTTTTTAAAATAATTATTTTATTTTTTAAATGTATTGTTAAATGTATTTTTAAAAAATTGTATTCTTAAATGTATTTTTAAAAATAATTGTATTTTTAAATGTATTTTTAAAAATTAATTGTATTTTTAAATGTATTTTTAAAAATTAATTGTATTTTTTAAAATAATTATTTTATTTTTTAAATGTATTGTTAAATGTATTTTTAAAAATTGTATTCTTAAATGTATTTTTAAAAATAATTGTATTTTTAAATGTATTTTTAAAAATTAATTGTATTTTTAAATGTATTTTTAAAAATTAATTGTATTTTTTAAAATAATTATTTTATTTTTTAAATGTATTGTTAAATGTATTTTTAAAAAATTGTATTCTTAAATGTATTTTTAAAAATAATTGTATTTTTAAATGTATTTTTAAAAATTAATTGTATTTTTAAATGTATTTTTAAAAATTAATTGTATTTTTTAAAATAATTATTTTATTTTTTAAATGTATTGTTAAATGTATTTTTAAAAAATTGTATTCTTAAATGTATTTTTAAAAATAATTGTATTTTTAAATGTATTTTTAAAAATTAATTGTATTTTTAAATGTATTTTTAAAAATTAATTGTATTTTTTAAAATAATTATTTTATTTTTTAAATGTATTGTTAAATGTATTTTTAAAAAATTGTATTCTTAAATGTATTTTTAAAAATAATTGTATTTTTAAATGTATTTTTAAAAATTAATTGTATTTTTAAATGTATTTTTAAAAATTAATTGTATTTTTTAAAATAATTATTTTATTTTTTAAATGTATTGTTAAATGTATTTTTAAAAAATTGTATTCTTAAATGTATTTTTAAAAATAATTGTATTTTTAAATGTATTTTTAAAAATTAATTGTATTTTTAAATGTATTTTTAAAAATTAATTGTATTTTTTAAAATAATTATTTTATTTTTTAAATGTATTGTTAAATGTATTTTTAAAAAATTGTATTCTTAAATGTATTTTTAAAAATAATTGTATTTTTAAATGTATTTTTAAAAATTAATTGTATTTTTAAATGTATTTTTAAAAATTAATTGTATTTTTTAAAATAATTATTTTATTTTTTAAATGTATTGTTAAATGTATTTTTAAAAAATTGTATTCTTAAATGTATTTTTAAAAATAATTGTATTTTTAAATGTATTTTTAAAAATTAATTGTATTTTTAAATGTATTTTTAAAAATTAATTGTATTTTTTAAAATAATTATTTTATTTTTTAAATGTATTGTTAAATGTATTTTTAAAAAATTGTATTCTTAAATGTATTTTTAAAAATAATTGTATTTTTAAATGTATTTTTAAAAATTAATTGTATTTTTAAATGTATTTTTAAAAATTAATTGTATTTTTTAAAATAATTATTTTATTTTTTAAATGTATTGTTAAATGTATTTTTAAAAAATTGTATTCTTAAATGTATTTTTAAAAATAATTGTATTTTTAAATGTATTTTTAAAAATTAATTGTATTTTTAAATGTATTTTTAAAAATTAATTGTATTTTTTAAAATAATTATTTTATTTTTTAAATGTATTGTTAAATGTATTTTAAAAAATTGTATTCTTAAATGTATTTTTAAAAATAATTGTATTTTTAAATGTATTTTTAAAAATTAATTGTATTTTTAAATGTATTTTTAAAAATTAATTGTATTTTTTAAAATAATTATTTTATTTTTTAAATGTATTGTTAAATGTATTTTTAAAAAATTGTATTCTTAAATGTATTTTTAAAAATAATTGTATTTTTAAATGTATTTTTAAAAATTAATTGTATTTTTAAATGTATTTTTAAAAATTAATTGTATTTTTTAAAATAATTATTTTATTTTTTAAATGTATTGTTAAATGTATTTTTAAAAAATTGTATTCTTAAATGTATTTTTAAAAATAATTGTATTTTTAAATGTATTTTTAAAAATTAATTGTATTTTTAAATGTATTTTTAAAAATTAATTGTATTTTTTAAAATAATTATTTTATTTTTTAAATGTATTGTTAAATGTATTTTTAAAAAATTGTATTCTTAAATGTATTTTTAAAAATAATTGTATTTTTAAATGTATTTTTAAAAATTAATTGTATTTTTAAATGTATTTTTAAAAATTAATTGTATTTTTTAAAATAATTATTTTATTTTTTAAATGTATTGTTAAATGTATTTTTAAAAAATTGTATTCTTAAATGTATTTTTAAAAATAATTGTATTTTTAAATGTATTTTTAAAAATTAATTGTATTTTTAAATGTATTTTTAAAAATTAATTGTATTTTTTAAAATAATTATTTTATTTTTAAATGTATTGTTAAATGTATTTTTAAAAAATTGTATTCTTAAATGTATTTTTAAAAATAATTGTATTTTTAAATGTATTTTTAAAAATTAATTGTATTTTTAAATGTATTTTTAAAAATTAATTGTATTTTTTAAAATAATTATTTTATTTTTTAAATGTATTGTTAAATGTATTTTTAAAAAATTGTATTCTTAAATGTATTTTTAAAAATAATTGTATTTTTAAATGTATTTTTAAAAATTAATTGTATTTTTAAATGTATTTTTAAAAATTAATTGTATTTTTTAAAATAATTATTTTATTTTTTAAATGTATTGTTAAATGTATTTTTAAAAAATTGTATTCTTAAATGTATTTTTAAAAATAATTGTATTTTTAAATGTATTTTTAAAAATTAATTGTATTTTTAAATGTATTTTTAAAAATTAATTGTATTTTTTAAAATAATTATTTTATTTTTTAAATGTATTGTTAAATGTATTTTTAAAAAATTGTATTCTTAAATGTATTTTTAAAAATAATTGTATTTTTAAATGTATTTTTAAAAATTAATTGTATTTTTAAATGTATTTTTAAAAATTAATTGTATTTTTTAAAATAATTATTTTATTTTTTAAATGTATTGTTAAATGTATTTTTAAAAAATTGTATTCTTAAATGTATTTTTAAAAATAATTGTATTTTTAAATGTATTTTTAAAAATTAATTGTATTTTTAAATGTATTTTTAAAAATTAATTGTATTTTTTAAAATAATTATTTTATTTTTTAAATGTATTGTTAAATGTATTTTTAAAAAATTGTATTCTTAAATGTATTTTTAAAAATAATTGTATTTTTAAATGTATTTTTAAAAATTAATTGTATTTTTAAATGTATTTTTAAAAATTAATTGTATTTTTTAAAATAATTATTTTATTTTTTAAATGTATTGTTAAATGTATTTTTAAAAAATTGTATTCTTAAATGTATTTTTAAAAATAATTGTATTTTTAAATGTATTTTTAAAAATTAATTGTATTTTTAAATGTATTTTTAAAAATTAATTGTATTTTTTAAAATAATTATTTTATTTTTTAAATGTATTGTTAAATGTATTTTTAAAAAATTGTATTCTTAAATGTATTTTTAAAAATAATTGTATTTTTAAATGTATTTTTAAAAATTAATTGTATTTTTAAATGTATTTTTAAAAATTAATTGTATTTTTTAAAATAATTATTTTATTTTTTAAATGTATTGTTAAATGTATTTTTAAAAAATTGTATTCTTAAATGTATTTTTAAAAATAATTGTATTTTTAAATGTATTTTTAAAAATTAATTGTATTTTTTAAAATAATTATTTTATTTTTTAAATGTATTGTTAAATGTATTTTTAAAAAATTGTATTCTTAAATGTATTTTTAAAAATAATTGTATTTTTAAATGTATTTTTAAAAATTAATTGTATTTTTAAATGTATTTTTAAAAATTAATTGTATTTTTTAAAATAATTATTTTATTTTTTAAATGTATTGTTAAATGTATTTTTAAAAAATTGTATTCTTAAATGTATTTTTAAAAATAATTGTATTTTTAAATGTATTTTTAAAAATTAATTGTATTTTTAAATGTATTTTTAAAAATTAATTGTATTTTTTAAAATAATTATTTTATTTTTTAAATGTATTGTTAAATGTATTTTTAAAAAATTGTATTCTTAAATGTATTTTTAAAAATAATTGTATTTTTAAATGTATTTTTAAAAATTAATTGTATTTTTAAATGTATTTTTAAAAATTAATTGTATTTTTTAAAATAATTATTTTATTTTTTAAATGTATTGTTAAATGTATTTTTAAAAAATTGTATTCTTAAATGTATTTTTAAAAATAATTGTATTTTTAAATGTATTTTTAAAAATTAATTGTATTTTTAAATGTATTTTTAAAAATTAATTGTATTTTTTAAAATAATTATTTTATTTTTTAAATGTATTGTTAAATGTATTTTTAAAAAATTGTATTCTTAAATGTATTTTTAAAAATAATTGTATTTTTAAATGTATTTTTAAAAATTAATTGTATTTTTAAATGTATTTTTAAAAATTAATTGTATTTTTTAAAATAATTATTTTATTTTTTAAATGTATTGTTAAATGTATTTTTAAAAAATTGTATTCTTAAATGTATTTTTAAAAATAATTGTATTTTTAAATGTATTTTTAAAAATTAATTGTATTTTTAAATGTATTTTTAAAAATTAATTGTATTTTTAAATGTATTTTTAAAAATTAATTGTATTTTTTAAAATAATTATTTTATTTTTTAAATGTATTGTTAAATGTATTTTTAAAAAATTGTATTCTTAAATGTATTTTTAAAAATAATTGTATTTTTAAATGTATTTTTAAAAATTAATTGTATTTTTAAATGTATTTTTAAAAATTAATTGTATTTTTTAAAATAATTATTTTATTTTTTAAATGTATTGTTAAATGTATTTTTAAAAAATTGTATTCTTAAATGTATTTTTAAAAATAATTGTATTTTTAAATGTATTTTTAAAAATTAATTGTATTTTTAAATGTATTTTTAAAAATTAATTGTATTTTTTAAAATAATTATTTTATTTTTTAAATGTATTGTTAAATGTATTTTTAAAAAATTGTATTCTTAAATGTATTTTTAAAAATAATTGTATTTTTAAATGTATTTTTAAAAATTAATTGTATTTTTAAATGTATTTTTAAAAATTAATTGTATTTTTTAAAATAATTATTTTATTTTTTAAATGTATTGTTAAATGTATTTTTAAAAAATTGTATTCTTAAATGTATTTTTAAAAATAATTGTATTTTTAAATGTATTTTTAAAAATTAATTGTATTTTTAAATGTATTTTTAAAAATTAATTGTATTTTTTAAAATAATTATTTTATTTTTTAAATGTATTGTTAAATGTATTTTTAAAAAATTGTATTCTTAAATGTATTTTTAAAAATAATTGTATTTTTAAATGTATTTTTAAAAATTAATTGTATTTTTTAAAATAATTATTTTATTTTTTAAATGTATTGTTAAATGTATTTTTAAAAAATTGTATTCTTAAATGTATTTTTAAAAATAATTGTATTTTTAAATGTATTTTTAAAAATTAATTGTATTTTTAAATGTATTTTTAAAAATTAATTGTATTTTTTAAAATAATTATTTTATTTTTTAAATGTATTGTTAAATGTATTTTTAAAAAATTGTATTCTTAAATGTATTTTTAAAAATAATTGTATTTTTAAATGTATTTTTAAAAATTAATTGTATTTTTTAAAATAATTATTTTATTTTTTAAATGTATTGTTAAATGTATTTTTAAAAAATTGTATTCTTAAATGTATTTTTAAAAATAATTGTATTTTTAAATGTATTTTTAAAAATTAATTGTATTTTTAAATGTATTTTTAAAAATTAATTGTATTTTTTAAAATAATTATTTTATTTTTTAAATGTATTGTTAAATGTATTTTTAAAAAATTGTATTCTTAAATGTATTTTTAAAAATAATTGTATTTTTAAATGTATTTTTAAAAATTAATTGTATTTTTAAATGTATTTTTAAAAATTAATTGTATTTTTTAAAATAATTATTTTATTTTTTAAATGTATTGTTAAATGTATTTTTAAAAAATTGTATTCTTAAATGTATTTTTAAAAATAATTGTATTTTTAAATGTATTTTTAAAAATTAATTGTATTTTTTAAAATAATTATTTTATTTTTTAAATGTATTGTTAAATGTATTTTTAAAAAATTGTATTCTTAAATGTATTTTTAAAAATAATTGTATTTTTAAATGTATTTTTAAAAATTAATTGTATTTTTAAATGTATTTTTAAAAATTAATTGTATTTTTTAAAATAATTATTTTATTTTTTAAATGTATTGTTAAATGTATTTTTAAAAAATTGTATTCTTAAATGTATTTTTAAAAATAATTGTATTTTTAAATGTATTTTTAAAAATTAATTGTATTTTTTAAAATAATTATTTTATTTTTTAAATGTATTGTTAAATGTATTTTTAAAAAATTGTATTCTTAAATGTATTTTTAAAAATAATTGTATTTTTAAATGTATTTTTAAAAATTAATTGTATTTTTAAATGTATTTTTAAAAATTAATTGTATTTTTTAAAATAATTATTTTATTTTTTAAATGTATTGTTAAATGTATTTTTAAAAAATTGTATTCTTAAATGTATTTTTAAAAATAATTGTATTTTTAAATGTATTTTTAAAAATTAATTGTATTTTTAAATGTATTTTTAAAAATTAATTGTATTTTTTAAAATAATTATTTTATTTTTTAAATGTATTGTTAAATGTATTTTTAAAAAATTGTATTCTTAAATGTATTTTTAAAAATAATTGTATTTTTAAATGTATTTTTAAAAATTAATTGTATTTTTAAATGTATTTTTAAAAATTAATTGTATTTTTTAAAATAATTATTTTATTTTTTAAATGTATTGTTAAATGTATTTTTAAAAAATTGTATTCTTAAATGTATTTTTAAAAATAATTGTATTTTTAAATGTATTTTTAAAAATTAATTGTATTTTTAAATGTATTTTTAAAAATTAATTGTATTTTTTAAAATAATTATTTTATTTTTTAAATGTATTGTTAAATGTATTTTTAAAAAATTGTATTCTTAAATGTATTTTTAAAAATAATTGTATTTTTAAATGTATTTTTAAAAATTAATTGTATTTTTAAATGTATTTTTAAAAATTAATTGTATTTTTTAAAATAATTATTTTATTTTTTAAATGTATTGTTAAATGTATTTTTAAAAATTGTATTCTTAAATGTATTTTTAAAAATAATTGTATTTTTAAATGTATTTTTAAAAATTAATTGTATTTTTAAATGTATTTTTAAAAATTAATTGTATTTTTTAAAATAATTATTTTATTTTTTAAATGTATTGTTAAATGTATTTTTAAAAAATTGTATTCTTAAATGTATTTTTAAAAATAATTGTATTTTTAAATGTATTTTTAAAAATTAATTGTATTTTTAAATGTATTTTTAAAAATTAATTGTATTTTTTAAAATAATTATTTTATTTTTTAAATGTATTGTTAAATGTATTTTTAAAAATTGTATTCTTAAATGTATTTTTAAAAATAATTGTATTTTTAAATGTATTTTTAAAAATTAATTGTATTTTTAAATGTATTTTTAAAAATTAATTGTATTTTTTAAAATAATTATTTTATTTTTTAAATGTATTGTTAAATGTATTTTTAAAAAATTGTATTCTTAAATGTATTTTTAAAAATAATTGTATTTTTAAATGTATTTTTAAAAATTAATTGTATTTTTAAATGTATTTTTAAAAATTAATTGTATTTTTTAAAATAATTATTTTATTTTTTAAATGTATTGTTAAATGTATTTTTAAAAAATTGTATTCTTAAATGTATTTTTAAAAATAATTGTATTTTTAAATGTATTTTTAAAAATTAATTGTATTTTTAAATGTATTTTTAAAAATTAATTGTATTTTTTAAAATAATTATTTTATTTTTTAAATGTATTGTTAAATGTATTTTTAAAAAATTGTATTCTTAAATGTATTTTTAAAAATAATTGTATTTTTAAATGTATTTTTAAAAATTAATTGTATTTTTAAATGTATTTTTAAAAATTAATTGTATTTTTTAAAATAATTATTTTATTTTTTAAATGTATTGTTAAATGTATTTTTAAAAAATTGTATTCTTAAATGTATTTTTAAAAATAATTGTATTTTTAAATGTATTTTTAAAAATTAATTGTATTTTTAAATGTATTTTTAAAAATTAATTGTATTTTTTAAAATAATTATTTTATTTTTTAAATGTATTGTTAAATGTATTTTTAAAAAATTGTATTCTTAAATGTATTTTTAAAAATAATTGTATTTTTAAATGTATTTTTAAAAATTAATTGTATTTTTAAATGTATTTTTAAAAATTAATTGTATTTTTTAAAATAATTATTTTATTTTTTAAATGTATTGTTAAATGTATTTTTAAAAAATTGTATTCTTAAATGTATTTTTAAAAATTAATTGTATTTTTAAATGTATTTTTAAAAATTAATTGTATTTTTTAAAATAATTATTTTATTTTTTAAATGTATTGTTAAATGTATTTTTAAAAAATTGTATTCTTAAATGTATTTTTAAAAATAATTGTATTTTTAAATGTATTTTTAAAAATTAATTGTATTTTTAAATGTATTTTTAAAAATTAATTGTATTTTTTAAAATAATTATTTTATTTTTTAAATGTATTGTTAAATGTATTTTTAAAAATTGTATTCTTAAATGTATTTTTAAAAATAATTGTATTTTTAAATGTATTTTTAAAAATTAATTGTATTTTTAAATGTATTTTTAAAAATTAATTGTATTTTTTAAAATAATTATTTTATTTTTTAAATGTATTGTTAAATGTATTTTTAAAAAATTGTATTCTTAAATGTATTTTTAAAAATAATTGTATTTTTAAATGTATTTTTAAAAATTAATTGTATTTTTAAATGTATTTTTAAAAATTAATTGTATTTTTAAAATAATTATTTTATTTTTTAAATGTATTGTTAAATGTATTTTTAAAAAATTGTATTCTTAAATGTATTTTTAAAAATAATTGTATTTTTAAATGTATTTTTAAAAATTAATTGTATTTTTAAATGTATATTTAAAAATTAATTGTATTTTTTAAAATAATTATTTTATTTTTTAAATGTATTGTTAAATGTATTTTTAAAAAATTGTATTCTTAAATGTATTTTTAAAAATAATTGTATTTTTAAATGTATTTTTAAAAATTAATTGTATTTTTTAAAATAATTATTTTATTTTTTAAATGTATTGTTAAATGTATTTTTAAAAAATTGTATTCTTAAATGTATTTTTAAAAATAATTGTATTTTTAAATGTATTTTTAAAAATTAATTGTATTTTTTAAATGTATTTTTAAAAATTAATTGTATTTTTTAAAATAATTATTTTATTTTTTAAATGTATTGTTAAATGTATTTTTAAAAAATTGTATTCTTAAATGTATTTTTAAAAATAATTGTATTTTTAAATGTATTTTTAAAAATTAATTGTATTTTTAAATGTATTTTTAAAAATTAATTGTATTTTTTAAAATAATTATTTTATTTTTTAAATGTATTGTTAAATGTATTTTTAAAAAATTGTATTCTTAAATGTATTTTTAAAAATAATTGTATTTTTAAATGTATTTTTAAAAATTAATTGTATTTTTTAAAATAATTATTTTATTTTTTAAATGTATTGTTAAATGTATTTTTAAAAAATTGTATTCTTAAATGTATTTTTAAAAATAATTGTATTTTTAAATGTATTGTTAAATGTATTTTTAAAAAATTGTATTCTTAAATGTATTTTTAAAAATAATTGTATTTTTAAATGTATTTTTAAAAATTAATTGTATTTTTTAAAATAATTATTTTATTTTTTAAATGTATTGTTAAATGTATTTTTAAAAAATTGTATTCTTAAATGTATTTTTAAAAATAATTGTATTTTTAAATGTATTTTTAAAAATTAATTGTATTTTTAAATGTATTTTTAAAAAAATAATATTTGTATTTTTTAAAAACAATTGAATTTAAAAAAAATTACTGTATTTTTTAATAATGTTTTGTTAAAAAGTTATTTTTTATTAAAAAAATCGAAAAATAATTGTGTGTTAAAAAATAATTGTATTTTTATAAATAATTGTAATTTTTAATAATAAAATCATTGCTGTTTAATTATTTTGATTAAAATTTTGTATGTTTAAAAATAATTGTGTTTTTTAAAAAGAATACATAATTGTATTTTGTAAAACAATAATTGCATTTTTAATTGTATTTTTGATTAAAAAATAATTATATTATTTTTAAAATACATGTATTTTGCAAAATAAAAATTGTATTTTTTTAAAGAAGAAAAATTGTATTTTCAAAAATGTATTTTTTAAAAAGATTTAAAAAAAGTATTTTTTAAAACAATAATTGTATTTTTTAAATAAATAAATGCATTTTTTAAATGAAGTGATTTTATTTATTAAAATAATTGTGTTTTTTACAATTAAAATAATTGTAATTTGTTAAAATAAGTGTAGTTTATGGATTAGTAATTTTTTAAATAAAACAATACAGTTAAATAATAAGAAAAAAGGTTATTTTTGAAAAAAAATTGTAGTAGAATTAAAAAATTTAATTTATGTTCATTTTGGATGTTTTTAAATTTAGCAGTCTTCATCATCATCAATCTCGCTGTTTGATGCTTTTCAGGAGGCTGGCCGTCGGGAAAGGGCCCAGAGAAGGAGCCGGGAGGTCTCTCCGCGGCTCAGAGGGAGGATAGGCAGGACCACTCCTCTTGGCACTTTGCTTGGCCCGGACGATGGTAAGGGAGTATATTTGTTTTGAAAACAGGGGAGGGCAGGGCTGTGCGCCAAAATTTTTGTTTTTGAATTCTTAAAACCCTCCAAACGCCAAAATCTTCCAAAAATTCTAACGCTAAAAGCCATGGCGCACAGCCCTGACGAGGGAGGGAGGGAATGGGGGGGGGTTACTGATCGTATTAAGTTAAGTTTTTTAAGTTCGTTTGGATGAGGAAGAGAGGCCAGAAGAGGACGATGTTATTCTGGTTGAAGAGGTGGCCGGGACAGTTTTTGAACCGCTTCCATTTCAATCAGGAGCTGGTCTGAGCGAGGAAGAAATTGGAAAATTTGTCGCTTCTGCTGGCACCTTGGCGCCAGGTTTTATAGAGAATTCAGAGGTTGGTTCGTGTGCTCTTTGTTTAGAAACATTTGAAGTTGATACATTTGTTGTGATCCCAGTTTGTCTCCATAAAGTATGCTGGGATTGTTTTGAGAAGCTGTCACGGACCTACCGTGACTGTCCTACTTGTCGCCGTGATTTAATTCACGGCACAATAAGGCAGACGCGGTAGATGCCCCAGGGATCCCCCCCCTAAAATATTTTTTTTTATTTTAAATTCTTATTAAATTGTGGGGTCTCTGGGGGAGGGATGGAAGATTTGTTGTAGGGAAGAGGGTCTTTTATTTGTAATTGGAGGGTGTCAATTAAAAAATTTTATTATTACAATTTAGATTTAAAACATTACGTTTAAAAAAAAATCTATTTTTTAAAAATGACATCCTCCAAAAAATCTTGTTGCCTTAAATCTTGTTGCCTTAAAATATTTTTTTTGCCTTAAATATTTTTTTGCCTTATATTTTTTAATATTTATTTGGCGAATAAATTATTAAAAAAAATTTTTTTTATTTCGTTAGTCAATAAACTTATAAAAATATTTAAATGGAAAATTTTTAATTCTATAAAAGTCTTTAGGGTTTTTTTCACTTATGCTTTGTAAGAATACTTCTGCTTGTTATATAAATAATACAAGCTCGTTACTAATAAATATATTTTCAGTTAATTAATCACCCCCAACAACAACATACACCAATGAATAATTCTCTTTTTAATATTGAATCTGTTCAACAAATTAATTCACGTTCGCGAAACACGCGTGGTGAAATTTGTAACGTGAGGTTCAGTCCTTTTGAAGAGCAAAGCCGACCTGACTTAACTTTAACAACACTTATTGCTAGCCTTCTGGACAGGGTAATGGCGAATCGCCCTGAGCCGCGTCTTGTTGGCCTTCAACTCCATCCTCCTGCGTTCCACAACCCATTTACAGTTCCTCTTCGGCCTCCCGCCCAAAATAATGCCGCGGCCTTGGCGGCAGCTATTGAGAGGCTGAATGAGATGAGCCAGGCAGGCATTGATCCCCTACAGGGGACGACTATTACAAAAGTAATTGCTGTATGGCCGCTTGATTCCCATCGCACAGCAAATCCCGAGGATAATTCTGGTGAGTAACAGTCTTGTTTTTTACATTTTTTAAAAAAATATGTAAGGCAAATCTGTTATTCAAGGTGCTTGTATCATTGATCAGGAACATGCTATAGCCCATCCCTGTCGATCAATTATCAAGATTATTAATCCAAATGACCGTTATTGCCTTGCTCGAGCAGTGTATATTGGCCTTAAAAAAGTTAATCTGATTGATCTGAATATAAGAAGACTTACACCTGAACAACAAAAACAGCAATTTCGAGCTTTTTGCCGCCAACAGGAGCATCATTTAAATCCTATAATTGAATTAATGCAAAATTCTGGCCTCCCTCTTGATTTAGAGGAGTATTCTCTCAATCATGTTGCAATGTTACAACGTTATGTCAATGAAAATGCTGGTGTGGAGGACCAAATAAGAATTGTTGTTTTTAAAAAAGAACAGCAATATCAAATTGTTTTTAAAGGTACTAGTGAATAGTTATTTTTTATTTATTCCTTATTATTTAGGTGAACCCCGTGCTGCTAGGTTTAACATTTGTCTTTTGCTGGAAAAAGGACATTATAGCTATTTGGCAAGGCCTGAACAGCTTTTCCGAGCCCATCGTTTCTGCATTGATTGTGAAAAAGGCGTTACAAGGACCCGGCATTGGGCTGGTTGTACAGTAGTTTGCCGACTTTGTATGCGTTATGGAGCAAATTTTCCGTGTCAATTTATTGAAAGAATTCCATGCAATGAGTGCGGCTTTGTTTTTCCGCAGCGCGCATGTTACGAACATCATTTAAATAATCAAGTCCCTGCAGAAATGGCTGGTCCAAGAACAACTAATTTTGCTTCAATTTGTCAATCTCGACGAATTTGTTTCCAGTGTAATCGCATTATTTTTGGGCGCCAGGAACAACAACTTCATGACTGTATTGCAGAGCAACAGCAACAACAGCAGCAGCACCAACAACAGTTAAATGGGGAATTAACTAATTGTGCTAAATGTAATGGCCCCCATCTACCTGAAAATCCATGTTTTATTCAGCCGCTCAAATCTGCTGAAAATACTATTACTTCTGAAGAAGTAAATTGTAGTGGATCTTCTATTGGTATTTTTTTTCAGTTTTTAATAAAAATAAATTGTAATTTTCTGAATAGATAATGAACAAAATCCGCCACAACAACAACAAAGACGTAGGAAGAAAAGATTACCTGTGAGATTTTGCTTTTTCGACGCAGAGACATCCCAAGAACATCCCATGGCTGTTGGAGCAAATAATTTTGGATATAAACATGTCCCGCTGCTGATAATTGCTGAAATCATTTGCGAAAAATGTATTGCTGCTGGGATAGGAATTGGCGATATTGGTCAACATGCAAATGGATGTTTCTGTGGTAAACCAAGAGGTGAAAGATGGCAAAGATGGTGCTCTACACCGTTTAAAAATGGCCCTGGCGACAACACCCCATTGCCTGAGACTCTTGGCTATAATCCTCGTCGCATGTATTTCCATAGCTTTGATAACGAGGAAGAAAATCCCGTGGATCAATTTTTGGACTATCTTCTATCTGTAAGTTTTTAAAATAATTATTTTTATTAAAATTTTTTTTATTTAGTACGGGTCTCAACAAATTCTAACAGTTTGCATAGCCCACAATGGAGGCAAATACGACTTCCATTTAATTCTTGAGGCCCTCCACAGGCGAAATATCCCTCCAACAAGTCTTTGTACAACAGGGCTAAAGATCTACTCTATGAGAATTGGAGGAAACAACCAAAGAAAAATACTTTTCAAGGATTCTCTCAACTTCTTCATTTGTGAACTAGATGCTCTTACAAAAGTTTTTTCTTTGCCGGAGGAAGTTGCCATATCAAAACCATTCTTCCCATATCTCTACATTATGCGACAACATTTGCATTTGAGAATTCAAGGGTTACCTGCACTTGACTACTATCAACCAGATTTTAAAAAACCTGAAAAAAGAGCCAAGTTGCTTGAATGGCACCAAGAACAAATGAATACACCAACAACAAATTTTCAACTACGAGAACAACTTCTACTCTATTGCGCAAACGACGTTGCCATTCTTCGTGAAAGTGTTCTACGATTTCGGCGACTCATTGGCGAAAACACAGCAGGCCTTGATCCATTCTTGACTGCTTCCACAGGAGCAGGCCTCGCTCTGTCTACAATGCGCCGTTGCTTTCTTCCTGAAAATTGGCTTGTACACTCTCCAGAAGGAGGATTTCTACGAGGAAGAAGAGCCTCAGCAGAGTCGCAGCGCTATATTAAATTATTTGAAGTTGAAAATAAAGAAGCTGAAGGAAAAGTTCAGTGCGCCCAATGGGCTATTGGGGAAGCTAATGTTGAAGATTCTGGCTACCGATTGGATGGTCTTTGGTATAGATCCCCGCCTCTCAAACCACTAGCCATCGAATACAACGGGTGCTACTACCATGGTAATATCTAAATAAAAATGTTTTTATCGAATCTTTCGTAGGTTGTCCAAAATGTTTCCCAATTCGCGACCAGCGTCTTGCTGGAGGGCGTACTGCTGAAGAACTTTATGAGCGCACACAATCGCGCCTTTATGAACTTGAACAACACGGTTATGCTTTGCATGTCATCTGGGGACATGATATGAAAGAAAGGCTACGCTCTAATCAACAACTAAGGCGAATATGGAATGAAATTGATGTTGTATGGCCTATGGACCCTAGGAAGGACTGTCTCAGAGGAGGAAGGACCGAACCTTTCAAACTTCATCACATTTGTACATCTGATGAAGAAATTATTTACATTGATATAGTATTTTATTGATATTAATTTTTAAAAAAATTTTATTTTTCAAGGTCAGCCTATATCCATATGTGATGAAGGCGATGGAATTCCCAGTTGGATATCCTATTGTCCTGACAAGAGAAACACTTACACAACCGCCTAATGCGCCGCTACCATGGACTCACCCCCAACATAACATCTATAAGGGGCTGTTATTAGTACGCGTGCTTCCACCAACATCAATGAATGGACTTCCTCCCCTACTTGGTTATAGAACACATGATGGGCGTCTAACTTTTCCTCTTTGCTCTTTATGTGCAGACAACAAACAACAGAATGAATGCCATCATTCAATGGGGAAAAGATCCTGGATAAGTGGGTATACACATGTGGAGCTCAATAAAGCGCTAGAACTTGGTTATAAAATTTTGGATGTTTACGAGGTTCTACTATAAGTTTAATTTGTAACTTGTTAATATTAGGTATGGCATTATGATCGATGGGACCCGCAGCTCTTTAAAGGATATGTCAATACTTTTGTGGGACTTAAACAACAGGCGAGTGGTTGGCCCCAAAATTGCGATTCCCAAGAGGCACGTGAACATTACATTGCTGAATTTGAGCGCATTGAGGGAATTAGAATGGATCCAGAAAAGGTCGAAGTCAATCCTGGGCTACGAATGATTGCGGTGTGTTCTTTATAAAAAATTTAAATGAAAAATTTATTTCGTAAACATAAAAAAAAATTTTTTGCTTTTTTTAAATAAAATTTTAATCTAAAAAAATTAAAAAATTTGTTTTAATTGTTAATTTTTTCAACTTTTAGAAAATTTTGGCAAATTCCTTGTGGGGAAAAATGGCTCAGCGTGTTGGAGGTATTGAAGTCAAGTATGCAAAAACACCTGAAGAATTTCACCAGCTGTTAGAGGACCCAACTCTTGAGACTCTAGATTTTGAACATGTGAGCGAATTTATGGATCGGTGTGTTGTCCGAAAGAAAGAATTCGCAAAGCCTCCAGACACAAATTGCCTTCACGTAGCAGCTTTTGTAACATCATATGCTCGGCTTCATTTATATAAATATATGGAGGAAGTTAGACGTATTAATGGCCAGCTACTTTACTGTGACACAGATTCAATCTTCTATGTCACAAAACGTGGGGGAAATTATGTGGACGAGGGTGAGGCTCTGGGTCAAATGAAACGTGAACATCCTACTAGGCGCATACTAGAATTTATTGCTGGAGGGCCTAAAAACTATGGTTACCGCCACGTTGACAAGGGAACTGGCTTCGATGAAAGAGCTGAACTAAAAATAAGATCTTTCCCCCTTTCTTATGCGACACACCAATTGCTTAATTTTGAAACAATGAGACAACTTGTTATTAGTCAATTTAATATTGACGGAGAAATGTAAGTCATAAAAAAAATTTTTTTAATAGAAAAATAAACTTAAGGGACGAAATGTTTTCCGAAAATTTTATGTTTGAACCTGCCAACATGATTAGGGTTGAATTTCCCCAAATTGGCCGGACCCAAAAAAATTAAAAAATTTGTTTTAATTGTTAATTTTTTCAACTTTTAGAAAATTTTGGCAAATTCCTTGTGGGGAAAAATGGCTCAGCGTGTTGGAGGTATTGAAGTCAAGTATGCAAAAACACCTGAAGAATTTCACCAGCTGTTAGAGGACCCAACTCTTGAGACTCTAGATTTTGAACATGTGAGCGAATTTATGGATCGGTGTGTTGTCCGAAAGAAAGAATTCGCAAAGCCTCCAGACACAAATTGCCTTCACGTAGCAGCTTTTGTAACATCATATGCTCGGCTTCATTTATATAAATATATGGAGGAAGTTAGACGTATTAATGGCCAGCTACTTTACTGTGACACAGATTCAATCTTCTATGTCACAAAACGTGGGGGAAATTATGTGGACGAGGGTGAGGCTCTGGGTCAAATGAAACGTGAACATCCTACTAGGCGCATACTAGAATTTATTGCTGGAGGGCCTAAAAACTATGGTTACCGCCACGTTGACAAGGGAACTGGCTTCGATGAAAGAGCTGAACTAAAAATAAGATCTTTCCCCCTTTCTTATGCGACACACCAATTGCTTAATTTTGAAACAATGAGACAACTTGTTATTAGTCAATTTAATATTGACGGAGAAATGTAAGTCATAAAAAAAATTTTTTTAATAGAAAAATAAACTTAAGGGACGAAATGTTTTCCGAAAATTTTATGTTTGAACCTGCCAACATGATTAGGGTTGAATTTCCCCAAATTGGCCGGACCCAGCGTTCTGATTTATATACAATGATGACTAGAAGAGACTATAGAGCATGTTTTGAAAAAGGAAGGATACGCCCAAATATGGAAACACTTCCCTTTGGGCATGTAAATTATAATGAACAACAACGACATGAGGTCTTTTTCTAATTAATTTAAAAAAATATTTTAAAAATAAAATTTTTTTAAAGTTTGTTCCAAATACATTCTCTGATCAAATTGAATACCAAAATATTGTTCCAAGAAATCACCATCTAAATTTACAAGATATTCCTGGCTCTTCAAATTGGACTGATGTAGATTATTTGCACAGATATAGATAACATTTATTTATTTTTTAACAATATTTTCATTTATGATTTTTTTATAATAATAATAAATTTTTCGTTACAATCTTGGAAATTTTAAAAGTAGAGGTAAAATAATATTGTCAAATAAATATTTAATTTGTTCAATATAAACTAATCCTGTTAATATAACACGTCCAGAAATATAGATAAGGCATGAAGCTTCTCTAAGTTCATCTTTAATTTTTAATCGAAGGGCCGGAAATATTGTTGGATCATATGAAGCCTTAACAATTTTTTCAAATAATTTTTCTCGTTGCTGTTTTTCTTGGGACTGTTGTCTAATCTTCCTATAGATTAATTCAATGGCAACTGGATTCATATTTCGATATGAGCCAACTATATTTGTAACTTTGAGGTTTGTAATTCGTAATTCACATAATGCTGTTATATTTGCTGCTCTAGTAGAAGCATTCATTCTTTTAACCACTATAGAAGCCATTTTTCTAGCCATCTTAACGTTAGGCACCCCTGTTAATACCACTTTACTCGACTGAAAAATTAATGCAGCGGTTGTTCTATTATGGTCATGACGAATTCGCATTATTATTGAGTGGAATCGTTTAGGATTATATTCAGTATTTATTCCATTTCTAGCTATTTTTTGAAAATTTTCTGATGAAAATCTTTGAATACCAGGCAAAAGTTTAAAAACACATGTACAGTTTTCAATATTCATATTTACTTTCTAAAATAATAAATGAAATAAGAAATACAATAAAAACAATTCAATACTTTAAAATAAAATTTGTATAAAAATAGGAATATTAATATTTAGCATTTTTTCATTTGTTTACTCTTCATAGAAACACTAATAACTTCAAGCGGGTAGTAAGAGCGATGGTGTCCTCCTCCAAATTCAATTATGCATGGCAAGTATGGGTGACGTAATTTGAAGCCGTGCTTTACGTAATAGTACCCTCGTACCTTAATTGAAAATTTTATTTTTTCTTTTAATTTTTAAAATCTTACCGTTATACCCAAATATCCTCTCATAGCAGGAACAATACTTGCTGGCTGAACAGTGAAATCATTGCAACGAATTATAAAATTTTTAGAAGGATGTAAGTGGGTTGTACGAAGTTGAACTTGATTTTGTAAATGTAGAATTATTTCTCGCCGTTTTTCGATGTTATAAAAGAGTACATGAAGCTCTTTAAATGCACAGTTGTGCAACTGACATAGATAATCAATTAATGGCACGGATCGACGTTTAAAAATTGACAATGGTAAGGGGTCTTCTATTGCCTCAGATTTTGGCTCAATAAAAGGATTTTCAGGCTCCTTGACGTCCTTTTCCTCTTCTTCCTTTTTTCAGTCAAATTTTTCGGATCAATAGTTTCTTTGTCATCATCATCTTCATCGCTCTCAAGGACTATTTCGAGTATTTTGTCTCCATTATCTTTCAAAACATCCTCCTTATTTTTATCTTCAACAATTTCATTTACCAGAGAACTTAATCCAAGTGAGGTGACCAAAAGATCGATTTCATCCTTAATAAAAATTTTATTAAAAAAATATATGTATAATAAATTACTTTTTCTATTTTTTCATTTTTTGAATTGATTTCATGCAATTCCTTTTCTTGTTGCCGTTTTTCACGTTGTTGTCGTTCTTCCTCCTCACGTTGTTCGCGTTCTTGCTTCTCTTCTTGGGTTTCGATTACACCCCAAAGACCGAATGCATTGAAGGAATTAAAATTCATTTTTGTTAGAAAAATAAAGTACGAAGAAAAAATATGTTATATATATATATGTATATATATAATGCTGAAAATAATAATTTAAGTTTTTCATTTCGAAATAAAATGGAAGGATTTGAAAAAATCGATTATTTACATACACAATTCAAGCACCCATTTACAATGATAGTTTCAGGAAGTACTGGCTCTGGGAAATCAGAATGGGTTAAAAAATTTTTAGAAAATTTAACAGAGATGATTCATTCTGATAATAAAATCTCTCTTGTATTTTATTGTTATGGAGAATTAAATAAAAATATTTTACTTATGCAAAGAAAAGGATTTGTTGATAAAGGAAAAACAAGTGTCATTGTTCATAATGGAATACCAACTGGGGGAGAGGACTTTATTCATAAGCAAGCAATTCAATCAAAGGGGTCTATGTTATTGGTATTAGATGATTTAATGGTGGGTATAGATCAACGCCTTATTGAAACAATATTTACAAGGGGGTCCCATAATTGGAAAATCAGTGTAATTCTTATTAGTCAACACTTATTTAATAAAGAGCTTAAAATACCTCGTAATAATTCTCACTATTTATTATTAATGAGAAACCCCGCAGGAGCTTTACAAATTAGAACCCTTGCCATGCAGCTTTTTCCTTCTCGCTCAAAATATTTTTTAGAAGCTTATTGGGATGCAACAAAAGATAATTTTGGTTATTTATTGGTTGATATTCATCCAAGCACTCCTGAAGTTCTAAGACTGAGAACACATATATACCCAAAAGAGAATGCAATTATTTATCTTCCAAAATGAAAAATAATAATTTTACAACTAGTTTTTTAATAGAAAAAAACGCAGGCTTTCTAAATAATTTATTATCTTGCTCAAAATCGAAAATGGCAGTTAATAAAATTATTTCTAATGCTTCTGATGAACAATTATTATGTCTTGTTGAAATTTGCTTGAATTTGTTAAAAGGGAGATTACCATTTCATAAAAATAGAATACAGAATCTACAAAATCAAGCATCGTTATTACGTAAAATTAGTCGATCGAGAAGCGCTTCTTCGGCCAAGCGCCTGCTACTAAGTGATAAAATTCAAAATGGACGTGGTTTCCCACCCGTCGCGGGTCTTCTTGCTAGTATTATTGTTCCCTTGATTGCAGAGAATTTTATTAAATAAAAATATAAATAGCATGATTTTCTAAATTTATTTAATATAAAAAAATGCGCCATGCATCTCGAATGCTTTTAATTCCTGAGGATTTTTTCAAAAGTTTAATTGATTCAGCGAGACCAGAGGAAAAAATTACTAATAATAACAGCGATGGAACATCAATAGGGTTAATTAGAGAACGCCTACAAAACACTAGAGACAATCCTACATTAGATTCTGACACAAAAGCCATAAATTATGAGCAAGATTTTAAAAGATATAATAAACTTGTTAGAGACAAAGAAGAAAAACCTATTGATGTTAAGATTAAAAATATTACAGAAATTTCTGACAATATATTAAATAATAATGATGAAAAAAATTTAGAACCTTTGAAAAATATTGTCGATAAAAGAATAAGGAAAAAGGTTCCAATTAAAAAATTTAATAGAAACCCTATAAAAAGGGGCTCCCGTAAGAGATTCAATATTTTAGGTGATAAAAACATTGAATTAGAAGAAAATGAATATTTTTCAGCAGACGATGCCGAGCAGGACTTACATAACAAAGTCCTTAAATATGTTCGAGAAAATGCTGAATCATTAGGTATAACAAACGACTTTAGATTGCGCAAAGAAGTAGGTAGTAAATCTCCTCTTGTTACAAGTAATGTTGAAGAAATTATAAATCATATAATTAGAAATAATGGCGTTCGCAAAAGACCATTACCTACAGGTTACGACCATTTTCTTCGTAGAATTGATAAACATACATTTTTAAAAAATTTACTTTTTCCTCCATCTACATCAACTCAAACTGGGACTGGAGTTTTTTCATTTAAACCTTCGTTATGGAGAAATTAAAAATAAAACAAATAAAAATTTTAGATCGTTTATATAAAGATGTAAATTCATCAACATGTTTTACATCTCTTGAACCCCTCTTAAGGGAAGCAAGGCGGTTAGACAAAAGTATATCTCGTGATGATGTCAAGAAATATCTTTCGACTCAGGATACTTATACCTTACATAGGAGAGCCGTTAGAAAATATAAGCGAATGCGTACGCTCGCGGCTGGCTTACATACTGAATGGCAAGCTGATTTGAGTATTTTTGATCGTTTAGGCATTCAAAATAATGGTTTTAAGTATCTTCTCGTCTGTATAGACACGCTTAGCAGGATGATTTTTGTTGAACCAGTTAAAAGTAAACATAGTGAAAAAATGATTGAAGCCTTTAAAAGATTATTTGCCAGAATAAAAATCGTTCCTTGGAAATTATTAACCGATCAAGGATTAGAATTTACCGCAAAAGAAGTCCAAAAATATTTTAAATCCATAGATATGGAACATTTTTCAATGGTTACTTCCCCTCAATGGCATGCTGGTATGGCAGAAAGAGCTAATCGAAGCATAAAAGAAAGACTTTATCGTTATTTTACTGAAAAACGTACGTTAAAGTGGGTAGATGTTATTCAAGATATAGTTAACGCAATAAATAATTCTTTTAATTCATCTATTGATATGCGACCGGTAGACGTTACTTATAAGAACGCGGAGAAGTTAAGATTAAAATTAAAAGATAAGGCACGGGTGGAACTTGGTCCAAAACGTTGGAAAAATACAAACTTTTCAGTTGGCGATAAGGTTAGAATAGAGAAATATAAACATATATTTCAAAAAGGATACTTACCAAATTTTACAGATGAAATTTTTGTTATAAACCAGGTACGCCTTGTTCCACACCAGCGCCCCACATATAGACTAAACGATCAAAAGGGCGAATTAATTAGGGGTTGGTTTTATGCAAATGATTTGTGTTTGGTAAGAGACCGTAAAAAGGAAGATGTACTGTATGATATAGAAAAGGTTTTGAAAAAGAGAAAATTTGATGGGGAAGATCAATGCTTCGTAAAATGGAAAGGATATAGCGCGAAATATAATATTTGGATTCCCGCTAGCTCAGTTAGTTGGAGATAATATAAATAATAAAGTCGATTAAATTTTTTTATTAAAAAATGACTTCATTTTATATCGTTCTTCCTTCTAACACTAATGTTGAAGGTAATAAGACAAATTCATTCAGAGTTCGCTTGCCCCAGAAATTAAAATTTAACTCTGAATGGGCAGTAGGCTTGGCTGTAATGGTTTATCCATATTCTTGGCCCTCGCTTGGTACCACATCAGAACAATTTTTCACTGTAACATGGCAAACTAATGAGAGCGTCCGCGTAAATGTAACATCTTCTAGCTTTATGAATCCTTTGCATTTGAAAGAAAATTTAAATAGATCCCTTAATGAAAGCTGCAAAGAATTATCTGATAAAATGATAGAATATAAAAGTAAAATAAAAGAACTCAAAAATCAGGCTAAGAACGAGTATAAACGACTTTATGAATTAAAAGCGAATGAAAATACGACTAAATCAGAACATGCTGTTACCGAGCATTCTTATGACGATGATATTCCCTTAAAGACTGAATCTGAAATTTATGCAGATTTATTATCAAAGACGATTGAAGATTCAGACAACGTAGTAAAATTTTTATTAACTAGTGGAAGCGATTTTGATTCTTGGGTAAATGCTTATCTTATGCCAAGTTCCGTATGTAACTTTGAGTTTTACGAAAAGAAAAATCGGTTCTCATTATTCTTGGATAAAAACTATATAAAAAGTATAACCCTTACAGAGCAGCTAGCATATATTTTAGGGTTTGATAAACATGATATTTTTGAGACATCTATTGCGAAATTTATGCCTGATATGAAGGGGGGAGTGTCGTCTTTTCATGTATATGCTCCGGGGTTAATTGAACCAATGATAATAGGGGATGTAACCGCTCCCGTACTAAGAATTGTAAATATTAGAGGAAAACAAGATGAAATTATAGAAGAACAATTTCTCCTCATTCAATATCACAAATTGTTAATAAAAGAAATTAATGAAATTTTTATTGAGATAAGAACTTCAAGCGGGACTTTAATGCCCTTCCAATATGGAACATGTACATTAACCTTGCATTTTAAGAAGTCAACCTATTTTTAAATTATTATGAATACTCTTCAGATAAATAAAATTTTGCATAGAAATGATATTACAAAAGATTATTATATTGGCTGTTTTGCATCTAATTCAATTCCTGTTTCAATTAATTTTACACCTTTTTGTATGGTTGTAAATTTAGATCCAAGTAGTGGAGCAGGTAGCCATTGAATTGGAATATTTTGTGAAAATCTTAGTAATATAGATTATTATGATTCTTTGGGTATATGGCCTCCAATTAGTCCATATATTCAAAATTATCTGAGTAACTTTGAACGTGTCCGTTTCAATACAATTCAGGTACAAAACTCATTAAAACCTACTTGTGGAAAACACGTGATGTTTTTCTTATTTCAAAGGTGTAAGGGCTTCTCTATGAATAAAATAATTCAATTTTTAAAAACAGTAAAATCTGATGATTTCGTTTCTGAGTTTATAAAAAATAAGATATTTAATATAAATAATTGAGAATGCCTTACATTTTTAATTTTAAAATGCACATTGACTTTGACCCTACACATATTGATTGGTCAAATTTGACCGAACAATTGCCTGATAATAATAATAATTTGCAATGGGGAGGTTATAATGTATTTCGCGGTATCCCATATCAAAGAGGGAATGGCTTGGGCTCGGTCCTTAGAAGTTTCATGCGATATCTTATACCTTTTGGTAAGCAAATTGGTAGTGCTCTAGGTAAGCAAGGCTTAGAATCTAGCAATCGAGTTATAAGTAATGTTCTAGAAGGAAAAGATCTTAAAGAATCGCTTGTCGATGAAGGAAAATCGGGATTAAAAAATTTACTTCAAAAGGCCGCAGACAATATTGATAACCAAAAAGGAAAAGGTTTCGATTTTAAGCGTTATAAAAATATAAAAAAGAATCCAGCTATAGGTCAGATGAATACTGAAGAACAAGATTTTCATTCTAAAAGTATAAATAAGAAACCTTATTCTAGAATTGGTCCTCCAAATTTTATTCCAAAATCTTCCCAAAAAACGCGCAAAAAATCTATTAAAAAGCGAATTCGCGTAGACACCCTAGGTACTTACTAAAATGAGTTGCACCAAAAAAATTAATGAAAATAGCCCCTTAGCTCTAAATAGTGCTCTTAGTATATTCACTGTTCCACCCACAAATGTTTCTGTCGTTCGATCTTTTTTCAGAGAAATTCTGCCCCTTAGTACAATTACTCAAGACTCCCCATACCTATTTCGCTTATTTAGTGATAATCTATGGACTGATTTATCCCGAACATATCTCTATCTTGAACTTTCTATTGAAAAACTTGGCGCAGATAATAAATGGGGCCCAATAGTTGGAACAGATACTAACATTGCCCCAATTCAGGGTATCGGCCAAACATTTGTCCAGCAGTTAAAAGTGACTGTTGGTAATACTGAAGTTTATGACAGCGGTACTCTTTATCCTTTTAAGGCCTACATAACAAACGAACTTTCATTCCCAGACAATGTCAAATTTAATTTTCTTGCTTCTATTGGTTATTATAAATGTGATAAGCATGATGATAACACTGACGCAGGATTCCAGAAAAGATGTTCTCTATTTGCAAACGGTAAACATTCACAATTACTATCACGTTTAGATTTTGATTTAGGAAACCAAGAATTGTTTTTATTAAATAATTTAGATGTTAACTTTAGTATTTATCGATCAAAAAATTCATTTGCCCTGCAAAGGTTAAATGAAAATGACGAAGCCCAGTATAGACTTTATGTCCATGACGTAAAGTTATTTGTAAAAATGGTCGAGGTCCAGCCTTCACTTAACATGAATATTTACAAAACATTAGAATCAAAACCCGCCACCTATGCAGTTCGTAAAACTGAAATAAAATCGACCTTCCTTACTGCCGGGCGAACTGAAATTGAATATAATGCATTCAGCGCCAGCATTCCGCGTCGAATTACCGTTGCCTTAATTTCTAATAATGCATTCAATGGAAGCTTCGGTTTGTCCCCGTTTAATTTCCAGCCGAACGATTTAAGGGATATTTCTGTTCATACGGGAGGTCACATATATCCTTTGGTCCCGTATAAATTAAAATTTAATGACAATCTTTTTGTTCGTGCATTTGTTGACATGTACGAAGCACTGGGCGTGGCAAATTCAGATAGATCAATCGATATTTCTATGGAAAAATTTTAAAGTGGTTGGACATTTTTTGTCATTCCACTTACATCCACACTTGATGATTCCTGTGGGTTTGAGCTTTTAAGAAGCGGCACTACTAGTATCAGACTAGAGTTTAACACACCAATTCCAGCCGGGGGTGTTGAAATGATTGTTCTGGGAGAATTTGACCAAATGTTAATGATTGATTATAATCGTCATATTGTTTCAGATTCAAATTTAGGTTAAATACATAATAAGCCTATCCTTTTGATAATATTAAAAATGCAAAATTTATCTCAACCTTATTCCTTTTCCAATAGCTCGGTTGATTATTTAGCTATAAAGAACGAATATGTTGACACCCCAAAACCTAATATAACATACGGGTTATTAATTTTATTAATTCAATACACACTTTTGTTACCCATAATTATTATTTGCTGGGTTTTTATGCTTCGGTTTTTACGCAGACACGGTTATATTACACAAGTACAAGCCGAAGAACTTGCCCAAACAATGCAAAGCCTACCCCTTCGCGATATTCAGAGATTTACTCAAATTTTCCACAATTTTTTCACTTGCTATTGGTTTATTTAATACTTTGTTTATCTGTCGCTGACAAACGGGAGTAAAAGGAAAAGAGATGCAATATATTCATTTTTACCGGCTGGCTAATATAGTTTTCGATGGTGTAGTTGGTAGTCATTCCGCCTCAGAAAAAATATGTAAAGTTCGATACCCGAGTGAGAAAATAATTTTTCAGCAATAAAAAAATCAAAATATTTAGGTATTATAAAATTGTCCATTTTTAACATTTGACCATTTGTACAGTGACCATTTGTACAGTGACCATTTGTCTGGTGACCATTTGTACTGGGGACCATTTGTACTGGTGACCATTTGTACTGTTTACCATTTGTACAGGTGACCATTTGTACAGGTGACCATTTGTACTAGTCTACTACTACCCCCAAAAACCAATCTTTAGCCTTTCAATCTGCGGACCCCTCCCCCTCCTGTCCGTTATTAAATTAGCGATTGAAAATCAATCGATAATTTAATAATGGACAGATAGTAGTAATTAGTTTATTAGTATCAAAAGTTAACAATTTGAAAAGCATTTCCAAAATATAATACTTTAAGTGAAAATTATCTTTTTTCCTTTTCATCTTCCATTTTTTATACACAAATACATGAACATCATCTTAATACAGATCGTTGCTTTTTCCTTGAGATTGTTGTTTTTTGCTTCGAATAATCATTTATTATAATGGCGGGAAGAGTGCCAATAAAGCAGCTTCCATTTCCTCAGCATTTCCAAAATATTCATCACAACCGATCATTTTAATTGAAAATAATTTTAAATTTTATTAATTTTATTTTTACTCTCAATCAATTGTCAATATTTTATTACTTTATATACTAACATAAATTTAATTTGTTCTAGTATTTATTGTGTAAATTAATTACGTCACACTATAAAATACATGTTATCTTTTAGTTATTTTAATTATATTTAGAAGGAGTTCCTCTTAATTCGTCATTAAAACAATTTAAACTTTATCTAATTATAGAAAATTTTAACTAATTTGAGAGACATTTGTTTAGTGAATCATTTATGTACTAATATAATCTCTGAGTTACCCATTTAAATCTAATAAACTATAAATAAATTTACAATAATAAAACTTTAATTTGTATATTTAAGAATGGATTGTGTTAATTTATTCAAAATAATTTTATGTAGATGTTTAGGTATTTTATTCTTCCAATTTTGTTATTTCTTGCATTCTTAATCATTTTCGGCCTCCATAACCACCAAAGCCACCGGGACTTCCTAATCCAAGACTACCAAGTCCGGCAAGATTCCCAGTCCCGATATTGCCAAGGGCACCAAGTCCGACACGGCTACTAAGGCCATTGCCAAAGCTACCAAGTCCACTTAAGCTATTGCCAAGGCCACCAAATCCACTAAAACCATTTCCAAGGCCACTAAGTCCACTAAGGCTATTGCCAAAGCCACCAAGTCCACTAAGGCTATTGCCAAGGCCACCAAGTCCACTAAAACCATTTCCAAGGCCACTAAGTCCGCCAAAATTACTACCATAGCTACCAATCCCACCAAGACCTCCTAGCCCATTTGCGAATCCTCCGAGGCTACCAAGACTTCCAAGACCATTAGCAAAACCTCCGAATCCATTGCTTCCCCCAATTCCATTCATAGTATTACTCATCAAACCTGTTAAACCAAAACTTATATTTTTGTTAAGAGCATATATAAGTAACCTCCCAAATAGCCAGGATAAGACATAGAAGAAATTTGTGAACCATAGCCAAAGTTTGGTATTTGATTGCTTAATTATGAATAAAATTAATAAGTATTTTAAATTTGTTAAATTTAAAAACCTATTTTAAATTGAAAAGTCCAACCCATAAGAAGAAATTGGTGACATTCCATATTGACCGTCAAATCCCATACCAGAATTTTGAATGCCTATAATTAAATATTATATGTATTTAGTGTGTGTAGCTGTTATGCATGAGCATGGTATTTTCATCTAAATTTCTATGATATTTGGAAAATTAATGTAAATGAATGTCAAATTCTCAGAAGTCTTTAAAAGTTTTATTCTAAATTTGGATAAAATCTACCTATATTATTCCAAGACACACCTTAGATTTATTTCAATCCAATTTACTATGTATTTATATTTTAAATTCTTACCACTACCATAATATATAGCTGATACGGTTATCATTGAGTTTAAATGTAAAAAGTAAAATAAAATATAAAAACATAATTTCTGATATTTATTTGACATTAATTTAGAATTTAAATAAAAATTTAGAGAAAATTTTAAATTAATTAAAATAAATTTTCTAAAGAGAATTTTCAGACTGATGACATTTTTTGGCGTCGTATTGCTATAACGATGATAATAAGCTGACAAAAATTTTTCACTTTGTTTGAACAGTTCCTTTATTTATTATTTAGCTTCTATGTATTTATTTTTTTTGGAGAGATGGAAAATTTTATATTGAAATGAAATGAGGGAAAAATAAAAGAAATTAATTTTTCTTGAAAAAAAAGTTTATATTTGTTTATTATTATTTTAAAGATTTTAACTGATATATAAAGATTTTAACTAATACAGTAACTTTAACTACATTTAGAAACTTCTTTTAATTGCTATCTACTTCGATTTTAGCCAGACGTTCGATTCAGTAGTAACTCACAAAATATATTCACTGAATGGAATCATTGACACTAACAAGGGAACCTTTCGAGGTATAAGCATACCTATTTTGTATTGCTAAAGTAAATAAATAATTTTAAAATTATTTTGCACAAATTACTAAATTGAAGATACTAAAATTAATCGGCTTTAAATTTTTTAAAAGTTTATTCATTGTAACGGAAGTGATTATATCCTTGTTAATAAATTAATGTATCAAAAAATTATCTAAGTGTTTCATTTTTAATATTATTTAAAATTAATAAAAGTTAATTTAATGAATTTTTTACAAAATATTTTAGATTTCCCTTCCAAAATCTTAACCTCGCCGAAGACATGAAAATTACAAGCTTTTCGATTTTTTAAATTAAAATAATTTTAGAATGTCTAACTTTAACAGACATAATAAAATTAATTTATTTTATAAAACTCGGTTTATTCCTAAAAATCAACAAACTCCTTAATTTTCAGACAAAAATTCATTTTTATTTTCAAAAACACCAATTTTATTTCCCTCATTCATTCAAAAAAAAATTAAAAACAAAAGTACATTTATATTTATTAAATAAATTATTTTAATCTATTAATTTTCAGCATAATCCTCTTTATATTTTTATTAAAAAGTACATAAAATTTTTTAAATTTTTGTCTGACTTCTGTCTGCTGCTCCTTTCCTCCTCATTTAAATAAATTTATTCCTCGCCCACTTTTTTTATATTCACATCCTTTTAATAAGCATCTACTTATTATTTTAATTAAAATGAATATAATTTGAATAAATTTAATAAAAAAATTCTTTTAATTTTTGTTATTTTTATTATTTAAATTTTATTGTTAGGGTACTAAATGGAAGGATTATTCTTTGGTTAAACAAGGAAATAAAAAATAGAGTGTGGGAGAAAAGGCCTTGTTTTTTTACCATCTTCGTGAGGATAAAATGATGGGTAGAGTTAATAAAAATCCTTCTTGTTAATCAATTTATAGCCCCCCCTTATATGTTTTTATTAATTTTCTTTTAAATATCTCAATTTACTACTATTTTAAGTTCGTTTAAGTAAAAATATTTTTATATTACTTACAGGTGAAATTAAACAAATAAAATTTTGTTGTGTAATAAATAGATGTATAAAAATAGATTTTAAAAAATATATTCACATTTAAAAAATATATTCACATAAACTCTCGTTTATACCAAAATTATTGTAAAATCCATTAACACATTAAAAGTTGTTTCAGACACTAAAATATATATAAATAATTATTAAAATATACATATGTATTCCATCAGCATTTTCCTTTTAGAAAGATAAAACAATTTTTATTTTCTTAAGTACGAACATTATACCGGGATTTTAATAAATATATTTTTTTGCTTTTAATTATTTTATTGCTATTATTATTTGCTATATTGATGTTTTATTTTTCCATTTCTTTTAATATGTTTATATATTTTTTATTATTTAACTTTAAAATTTAAGAAAATTTTTAAAAAATTATTTTATTTTTAATTAAGCTAAGTTAACTCAGTTTTTTCATAATTAATAAACAATCACCCAAACTATGATTAAGAAAAATGTGTAAACTTTAGGTGGATATAAGTTTATCGTTCATTCCTTTGTTCAACTTTTCACTTCTTCACATTTCAGCTAAATTCCCCACATTATAGTACATAAGCTGTCTTTTTTTTAATTTAATTTAAAAGAATTTCTATTTCTTTCTAAAAATTATCGATCAAGTAAATCAAAATTAATTTAATCATTGTTCTTTATAAAATGGGAGGAGGGGGGGGGGTGACTTTAATAGATTTCTGTAATGACTTCATAAATAAAAAGTTCTTTAAAATAATTAAATTTTAAATAAAAATAAGGGAAAATGTGGGGGAGGTGTAGAATGTCAAAACAACTTATTTTTATAGACAAATGTTCTTTTACTATTTTTAAAAAAGTACTAGCTTACTTTAAGTAATGTAAACAAGTTATGTATAAAAATTAAATTATTCTATTTTTGCCAAAAATATATTCCTTATTTACCTTTTTATTTTGCCTTTAGAATTTTATTAAGTTTTTCAGAATTATATTTTTTGTATTACCTCCTATAGTTAAGCAGATCTCGAGCACCTTCCGGATATCCGGATCAGTAATCAGAATTTATTTAAATAATGAGAACTGTCCAGCGACGGAGAGGGTCTTGAGGATACGTCATTGTAATAAATAATAAGTCGAAAATAAGCTTAGAGGAGTAACCCAGAGGAGTAGGTGTATTTGGATATATGAATCGAAAAATTTCGGGATATTTTAACTTTTTCGGACCCGGATATCCGGATTATCTGCATAATATTTGTTACAACTCTTAAAATTATTTCCTTTAATTCCATACAAATGTAATTGACAGATTTGTAAATATATGTATGTACATACTTAATCCTTTTCAAAATTAATATTATTTATTTTTTCATTAAATTTTTCATTAAAAATTTATTCTTAAATATAAACAAACATAAATATATTTCTAAAAATTTCTTTTCTTGGTCCTCATATATCTTCTTTAAAAACAAAAAAATATTAACTAAATTATGCATAAAAATTAAAAAAAGGGGGAAGAAAAAGCATTTAAAAAGTGTTTATGCGTGAGATATTATAAAGAAAATTAAAATATACTACATACATACAATTCTTTTTTTTGCTGTTTTTGCTTTAGGGGGAGAGAAAGGGGAAATTTTCTTTTACTTAAAGCTTATTATTATTTTAATTTTAACTTAAAATATTTAAATTAGCAATGCTCAACTTCACATATAAACTTTTAAAGCTTTTTGTTTGGCAAATTGATTATTCAATTTCCCCCACCCCCTCTTGTTAAAAAAATTTTTTTTAAATCCTCATCATTCATTTTTATTTTTTCTCCTTTTTCTTTTTTCATTTTGTCTCAACAGCAGCGGGTTTTATCTTTTTTAATTCCTTAATAATGAAAAGCTGCAAATTTAAATGAATAAAAGTTTATTTATTCCCCCAAGACATTAGTTAAAACATTATTTTTCTTCAATTAACAGAAAAGGGCATCCTTATCCTTAATTTAATATTATATGAAAGAAGTATTTAAAATTAAGACATTAAATTTTGAAATATAAAATTAGAATAAATTATTTTTAAATATCTGCTTTAAAATTAGCTAAAATAAAATATCCCATCTCTTTTTAATTTTACAACAACTTTAACAATCTTAATAAATTCTCTGATTTTTTTTTCAGAATTTTCTTTTAAAAATTAAACAATTTAAATGGAAACAACAACAACAATTCAAAGTTTCCATTATAATTTATTAATTAACAATAATTCAACAAAATCCATAACCACAACCTCAAAAATAATAACAAATTGTTCAATGTTATTTTTGAAAGAATGGAGTCGTAGATTTGGGGAAATACAAAATACTGTAAATTAAAAAGAATTATTAAATTTTATAATTTTAATGAAAAATTAGGTTGATATTATTATGTTTTGTTTATGTACTTTTGCTGTATTTTTAAATGTTTCTGTTATTCATAGTGCATTACGGCTTTTCCAAAAGAATTTTGACACAATACACGTTTACATTATTAGTATGACTATTGCTGATTTGCTTATTGGTAATTAAAAAATTTTTAAAAAATAATAATTTTTAATAAACGAAATGGGTTAAAAATAAAATTTAAATTATTTACAAAAATCCCGCCCGATTCCCGGAGCTGTGAAATTTTTTCTTATGCCAACTATATCTCTTCCGCATTTTAAAATCTGTTTCGGCACACCCCTGATACATACAAACAATTCAAATCCAAACTCTTCAAAATTTTTAATTTTTAGTTTCATGTATGATGTTAGAATCACTTGATCGTTTATTCCTTTTTCTAACACGTTTACCTTGTTCTGCTTTACATTTTATTGGATGGATGAGTTGGTCAGCATCTAGTTTATCTTTAGTATTACTTAATAGCGATAAACTACTCTATTTTTGTTTTCCTTTACATTATCGAATAATTAAATCTGTTAGGAGAACAGTTAAACTTTGCCTTTTTGTTTGGATTTTATCTTGCTGGTTAGTTAGTCTTTAAATATAATTAATTCGAAAATAATTTCTATTTTTTTAAAGTTTTGTCAGTTATGTTTGGCTTTCAAATATTTTAAATATTGGACCTTCAAAATATTTTGTTAGATGCTCGGTTCTAAATTTTTATTTAACTAAAAAGAAAATACTAATATTTTTAAAGACAAGTTTAAATACTGGCAAATTACATATTTTTACTTTTTATACTCTTCTTGTTTGTGTTCTATCTATTTTCTCCTCATTAATTGTTAGCTGCCACCTGTTACGTTTGATGAGTCGAAAAAGAAGACACAGTCTTCGAACAACTTTACAAATTACAAGTTCTACTAGTAGTGAAGAACAAATAACATTAGCACCTGCTTTTACAAGAAAAGTAAAATTAAATATTAAAAATAATGGAGACATTCTTTTAGATTTTTATTTTAAATTCAAGCATTTAATTAGCCCATTTTTATTATAAATTTTTATTCGTTCCCCAGTTAAAAATAAATATTTATTTAAAAAATAATTCATATTTTAGGTCCGTTCACTCGTTTTTATCTTCATAACAACAGTTTGGACTGCCATAAGTCTCTTGCCTTACCGTGTATTTGTATTAGCACAATACAATTATCTTGATACTATGCTAGCTGATATTTGTGGATGGAAGGCTTTATGGTTAAGTCAATTGGGGTGGCTACTACATTATTTACTTAAACTTAATCCTGTATTTATTAAATATTTTATTTAATAATTTTTAAATAATTAAAGATTGTTAATCCTTGTATTACGGCTTTTATTTACCATCCCTATCGAATGGATTTTGCTAAACGATTAAACAGACATTTTCACGGCAGTACAAGAACACAGGAGGAGGCTGAACTTTAAAATTTGATTTGGGAATTTTTTAAAATTTTATTTAAAAGAATCGGGTATTATATAAATAATTTGTTGTTTACCTTTTTATCAAAAAATATTTGAAATTTCTAGAAAAACAATCCACATAAACATAAAATTTTTTATCCCTAGCTAGATCAATGTAGTCCTCTAAGCTAAAGAAACAAGTCAATAATGAGCTCATTTTCGAAAACTTTTTTTACAATACTATTTTTGGTTGTTGATTTTTAATATTTTTAATTATTACTCATTTAATTTTAATTTTCAAATTAATAAAAACTGAAAAAAAAATTTTTGAGTGAATATTCCATTTTAATATCCACCCAAATTTCAACCATCGCAATTTTCATTTGTTATCTCCATAGGTGCATGTAAAATCAAGATTTTACAAAAAGAAATAAACTTCAAAATAAGTACTATAGTAATATTTAGAGCGTGTCATTTAAGGTTTTTAAGACCCGCTAACTGACCATCGCTGACCACTGCTTTTTGAGTTCAACTCATCACTCATGGTCAGCGATAGTTAGTTAGCGGGTTTTAAAAACCTAAAATGACACGCTTTAGTAATATTCCCCATGCTAATATTTACGTAATCGGGTTTTTAATATCTTAAAAAGGCAATTTATTTAAATATTTATAAAATAAATTTAATTTCATTGTCAATAAATTATCAAGACAAAATTTAAAGATACATTGGCGTTTCTAAAGTAACATTTGTTAGAGCTTCAGTATACATTCTAGGTGTGTCTTCATTAATTGTTGATAGTAGCGGTTGTTGTTGTTGCTGTTGCTGAAGTGTTGATATATTTCCCCCAAAATTATTAGGAATTACAGAATTTGAAGCATTTTGGTCAATCATTATATCTAAATTGCCTATAATATTTAAATAATATTTAAAAGAAAATTGTATAACCAAAGGCAAATGGAGGCGCAAAAAATCCCTCAATATGAGGAGATGATGATTGTCTTGAGATTGGGTAAGTTGGAACATTAGTAGAGTGGTTGTTCAGAGAATTATCAAATTTTTGATTAGAATCTTAAATAAAAATAAAATTTTTTTTGGAAATTATTTATTGAGAATTATTTGGATAAGTTGGCTTAACCGAGAATTAAAGTAAATGTTAAATATCTAATTGGAAATTATTAAACAGAAGCAATGGAATTAAGTTTTTAGAGATTTAATAAGAGGAACTTAAATATTAATTTGTAAATAAAAAACACCTTCACAATTTATTGACATATCTGGGAAAGATTGGAGCATTTCTGAACAAGATGCAACCCTTCCAATTTGTTGGTGTTGTTGTTGTATATTTAAATTTTGTTGTTGATTTAAATGTTCTTGTGATATATTTTCTCCAAAAATATTCGAAGAAAGCCAAAGATTTTCTTCTTGTGCTGAAGCAAAACTCATTTCAGTTTCTGAACGTGATTTTATTGAACAGGAGCGGGCACGGCGATAAAAAAGATTTTCATCGTCAAGGGACGATATAAAATTGTTATATTCATTATTCAAACTATTATTCCAAATATCCCCATTATGTATTTGGTTAATATTAAATTGTTGCTGCTGTTGTTGTGGCGAGTAATGCCCATCATTTATGCTTAAATCCTTAACAAAAAATTGAAAAAATATTTGCAATTTAAAAATAGTAAGCGGATTCTTCGAATAACTAAAAGAACGCCTCGGCTAATTAGGTTCAAACTTTTTTTGACCCAGTACCCAAACTTGAATGAGAATGATACATATTGGAATAAAGCAAGACAAAAAGGAAAAAGAATAAAATTTTATTCGATTAAATTTCATATTTTCGGAAATAAAACAATAATAATATGTGTAGAGGAAAGCATTATACCACAAAAATTTTTAAATGTATTTTTATTCAAATTTAAGTATTATCTAAAAAGTCCTCAGCTTTAAATTACCGGATTTTAATTTAAAAATAAAATTTTAACTTACTTGGCAAGAAAAGCTTTGCTGTTTGACATCAAAAAGATTTGGTTTTTTGCTAATTGGCGGAGGCCGACTTATGCTAACATAAGGGACATTTTGAGTGAACATAATATTCTATAAAAAAGATTTAACGATTTTCAAATTCTTTTAAATAAATTTAAAAAATTTAAAAAATTATTAAAGTTACATTTGTTTGTTGTTCTTGTTTTAACGATTGTTGATTCTGAGCAGCTTCCCAACTTTGAGGATCTCTTTGTTTCCAAAGCAAGTCTTTTAAAATTGAATTTTCTCTTTCTAATTCAGCAATACGTGCATACAATTCTGGTAATTTTTGGCGAGCTTCAACTCCTTTCTTTAAATAAAATTTAAATTAAAATATTTAAAATAAAACACAAACAATTCTATATGCTTCTTGATATTTTCTATTTGCTTCTGCTCTTTTTTGCTTTTTTTCTACTTTTTTAACAACTCCATTATTATTATTAAAAAACATGTTTGATTCTTCTGTTGACATACTTTTGGCTTAAATTTTGGAATTTTGAATGGATATGGATACCCTCCTCCTAGACAAATCTTTCTTACCTCGCCCACGACAATAGGATGATACAGAGGAAGTGCCAAGCATTTATTAAAAATTAATTTATTTTAAAAATTAAAAAACTAAAATTAAATTGAAAAATAAATTAACAGGAAATTAAGCAAAATAATTTAATATTTCAATGAAAAAATAAAGATTAAAGGCAAGTATGCAAGCAAAAGTTTAACAAATTTAGCGAAAAGAGTTGAGAATTTAATAAATAGATTTAACGAACATTTATTTAAAATTTAATTAATTAAAGAAAATTAATTTAATTTTTTTTCTAAAAAATATTATTTTTAATTAACAAAAGAATAATTTTTAAAATAAAAATAATTTTTTTCTAAATTTAAAAATGCCTTTTAAATAATTCTTTTTAATTATTCACATAAATAACCCCCTCACATGATTAATTTAAAAAATAATTTTTTAAGTTCCTGTTTAAAAAGGACAAAACAACAAAATTGTGAAGGAGTAAAAATACTCAAATGATTAAAAGAAAATAAAAGGGGAAGGGAAGGGAAGGGGGAATCAATTAATTTGTTTTAAATTTTAATAGACTTTTATTTAAAATTAAATTTAAATTTAATATGTAAATAAAAATAAATTTAGGCATATTTAAATAAATAATAAGGAAGTGTTCTTTATTTAAAAAATATTTTTATTTCCTTGTATTTTAATTAAACAAATATTTTTTTTTAATTATTTAAAAATTTTAAAATGGTTGTTTTGACAAAAAATATTAAATTGTTATGATTTCAAAAATAAAATAGAAGAGAAACAAACAAAAAAAAGGACATAAATGTTGGTTGAAATACAAAAAAAGAAAAAATATTAATTTGTGGATAATTTTAAATATAATATATAAATATTAAATTAAAGTATCTTTTAAAGTTTTAATTCTTTTAATTAAATAAGTATTGATATTTATTCTGATCGAATTTAAAAGAAAGGAGAAGTGCAAATTGAATTGACAAATTAATAGAATAAATTAAAGAGCAAAACCAAAAACCAAAATAAATTTATAAAAAAAATTGGAGAATATTAATTTAATAATTTAAATATAATTTTTTAATTATTTAATAGTTCTCAATAAAATTTATTAACAAAATTGATTAATTCCCGAAGCTCTCCTTCGAGAGAAAATTTAATAAAAAATACAACTACGTATTCTTTAAATTATTAATTTAAAAAATATCTAAATTAATTATTGAATATTCGAAAAATAAAAAAAAATAAATTACAAAAAAATGCGCATAAAAATGAATGAAAAATGTGAGTTGGCTGTACAGAAAGTAGGTATTGTGAATTTGGCCAACAAAAATATTCTTCCTCTTATTCTTCTCTTTAATAAAAGCATTCACAACATACTATTTATGTATTTATTTACGTGAATAGTTTTGTAAAAAAATGAATTATTTTTTTGACTATTTTTCTCATAAAAATATGACAACCATTTTTATTAATTCTTTTACGGGGGTCTAGTGCAGTTCACCATAAGGCAGTTCACCAAACGTCAGTTCACCATAAGGCAGTTCACCAAAAAACAGTTCACCACATGGGGTAATTCACCATAAGGCAATTCACCATATGGACGATTCACCATATGTGTAAATAGACAATTCACCATATGTGTTAAATCTTGTCTAAAATCAGCCGGAGAGTGATCAACAGGTAGGGTGATTAACAGGTGGAGTGATCAGCAAGTGGAGGGATCAACAGGAGGATGATCAATCGATGATGTGATCAACAGGAGGAGTCAACACAGTGAAATTCAGCCGAAGTTGATCAAAAAGGGGTGATCAGCAGGGAATTGATCAACACAGTGAGTGATCAGCCAAGAAATTGATCAACAAGGAGCGGATCAGCTAGAGTGATCAACCGAGAGATCGTCGACAAGTGATCGATCAAATGGTTGATCAATACCTTGTTTATCTTCCGTCTGGTCACTCTCCTTGTTGGTCATCTTTCTGCTGATCACTTCACTATTCTGTTGACTGATCACTTCTCTCGGCTGATGACACGATCACTTTCTCGTATGATGACAGAATGATCAGATAGGATCAATAAGGCGAATATAATAATATAATTCGCCTTATTGATTGTTGATAGGATCAATAAGGCGAAATTATCGAACGGTCGCGTCTCGATTGATCACTAGTTCGATCAATAAAAGTAGTTAGTCAACTGGTTTCGGGACAAAGGGAAATGCCGCCAACCTTTTGATTGATGTTCAAAGGGGATGCCGCAAACCTATTGACAGGTTTGGTGGGGGAGGGGTCCGCGCCCACAAAACCAAATCCTAAAGAAGGGTTTTGAGTGAGAGGGGGAGGGGTCCGAACCTAATCCTGAAGGGGATGTTGGAGGGGCGGAGGGGTCTCGCAAACTAATTGACGGGTGATGGACGGGTCCCGCACTAATTAGTAGGTGTCGGAAGGGGTTCGCGCATTTGCGGCAAACTTCGAGACGAGTGTGTAAGGATGGGAAGGGTCCCGCGAACTAATTGATTGGTGGTGGAGGGGTCTCGCGCATCAATTAGTAAAGGGTACCGCTCACTAATTAGTAGGTGGTGAAGGGGTTCGCGCACTGCGGTAAAAATGTGTAGGGGTGGGAAGGGGAACTTCCAAACTTTTTTGAAGGTGGGTGTAAGGGGTGGTAAATCTTTCAAACTTTTGAAGGGTAGATTTTTCAAACTTTGATTTTTTAAACTTTTGAGGGAAATTAAAAACTTTTGAAGTGGGTGAGTGTAAGGGGTAGTGCTTTAAAACTTTTTAAGGTTGTTTTTCGCGCACTGCGGTAAAACTGGGGTGGAGAGCTAAATTTTTCAAACTTTTTCGAAGGATGGGTGGAAGGGGTGGTAAATCTTTCAAACTTTGATTTTTCAAGCTTTTGAGGGAAATTAAAAACTTTTGAAAGGGGTGAGTGTAAGGGGTGGAGGATCTATAAAACCTTTGATGGATGGGTGAAGGAATGCTTTTCACTTTTGAGAGGGTCCTTGAATGGACTACAGCCGAAAACTAGTCGCGCCTAAAAAGTTTGCGCCGTAATGGCGCAAGCTTGTTTTTTGTCTGCGCGTTTTTTCTTTTACCATTTACAATAAGTATTGACTGGTGGGGAAAGAAGGATGAGAAGCAAGCCAAAAATTTGACCTTCATTTCTCATCCTTTTCCTCCCCAAACAATCAATTCTACTCCTTATTCTCAGTATTTTTCTTTTATAAACAAAAATTTTTCCTTCCTCACATAACGATTTATTTTATGTGAATGGTAAACCACGCCAAAAATAAAATTATTTTTATTAAAAAATTTTTTCAGATAAAAATTTTAATTATTTATTTTTAAAAATTAAATTATTTTTATTTTTCAATTTAAAGTTTGAACGCCTAAAAATTAAAATGTTTTATTTTTTATTAAAATTTATTAATTTTTATCTATTCAACAACAACAACAAAAAACAACCTGCTAATTTAACTTTTAAAAGGATGGTTTTGGTCTGGTGGAAAGTTTCGTAAGTTTATTTTATAAATTTGGGATTTTTGTTTAAAAATTTAAACCACAGAAAATTCGGGGCCCGGGACGGATTCGAACCTATAACCTTATATAAACTTTTTTAACTTGTTAGTGATGTCATGGTCATCCCCTTACACTTGTGCCTAATTAATATGGAAGGGTTCAAAAAAATTTGGTTTAAAAAAATTTTCTTAAAATTTGTTTATTTAAGGTAAAAATCAGGACTGACATGAATGCCAGCCAGTTGATGAAGGTAAATTAAAATCTAAAAGATTTTAGTGTTAAAACAAAACCATGTAAAGGGTTTAGGAGGCAACTGGGAAAACCCTGTAAAGGGTTTGGGGTAAAATGGTAAAACCCTGTAAAGGGTTTGGGAGGGAAAAGGAAAACCCTGTAAAGGGTTTGTAGGGAAGTGAGAAAACCCTGTAAAGGGTTTGGGAGGGATGGGTAAAACCCTGAGAAGGGTTTGGGAGGGAAGGGGAAAACCCTGTAAAGGGTTTGGGAGGGAAGTTGGAAAACCCTGTAAAGGGTTTGTAGGGAAGTTAGAAAACCCTGTAAAGGGTTAGGGAAATAGTAAAACCCTATAAAGGGTTGGGAGGGAAGTGAGAAAAATCTGTAAAGGGTATGGGAGGGATGGGTAAAACCCTGAAAAGGGTTTGGGAGGGAAGGGGAAAACCCTGTAAAGGGTTTGGGAGGGACGGGTAAAACCCTGTAAAGGGTTTGGGAGGGACGGGTAAAACCCTGTAAAGGGTTTGGGAGGGACGGGTAAAACCATGTAAAGGGTTAGGGAAATAGTAAAACCCTATAAAGGGTTGGGAGGGGAAGGTAAACCCTGTAAAGGGTTTGGGAGGGATGGGTAAAACCCTGTAAAGGGTTTGGGGGAAGTAGGAAAACCCTGTAAAGGGTTTGGGGTAAAAGGGTTTGGGAGGGATGGGTAAAACCCTGTAAAGGGTTGGGAGGGGAAGGTAAAACCCTGTAAAGGGTTTGGGAGGGGAAGTTAAACCCTGTAAAGGGTTTGGGAGGGGAAGTTAAAACCCTGTAAAGGGTTGGGAGGGGAAGGTAAACCCTTAAAGGGTTTGGGAGGGATGGGTAAAACCCTGTGAAGGGTTTGGGGGAAGTAGGAAAACCCTGTAAAGGGTTTGGGAGGGATGGGTAAAACCCTGTAAAGGGTTTGGGAGGGAAATGGTAAAACCCTATAAAGGGTTGGGAGGGAAATTGTAAAACCCTGTAAAGGGTTTGGGAGGGAAATGGTAAAACCCTATAAAGGGTTGGGAGGGAAATTGTAAAACCCTGTAATGGGTTTGGGAGGGAACGGTAAAACCCTATAAAGGGTCTGGGGAAGAATGGTAAAACTATAAAAAGGGTTTTTAACCTTGTAAAAGGTTCTTTAAGGATTATTTGATGGCAATGATTGTGTGCGTCGTGCGCTTCGATGTCTTTGAAGTGCTATTGGTAAATTCAAAAAAAAACTGTACAAAATTAATTAAAAATTTTTAGGTTTTGCCTTGTTCAAAAAAGGACCCCTCCTTTGCTTATGGATCTTCATTAAGTAATCTTTTACTCATTAATTTTTCAAAAATTTTAAACAATTATATTATTTATAGAATTGCCTTGAAGTGACCACACATGCAGAGAAGACCGATGTGAAGATGTCACAACAGTTAGAATAGGAAAAAAATATTTTAAAAATAAAAATTATATTTATTAATTTATAAAATTTTAAATAAATTAAATGTTTTTAATTTGTTCTTTTTTATTTTATATAGTCTTATAGATTAAGGGAAATAATTTAGAGAAATTTTTTAAGGTAAAAAAATTAAATTTTTACTAGAGCCCGGAATTTTGTTCCGTACCGTATTCCGTACCGTAATACCGTATAATACCGATACCGATAAATACCGATAAAATTCAAAATTTTACCGTTCCGTAAAACGGTACGGAATACCGATAAATACCGATACCGATAAATACCGATAAAAATTTATCGGTATTCCGTACCGTATTTAAAAAAATTAATTTATTTAAAAATAATTATTTATTTGTAGGCATAAAGAGGTATATCAGTTTTTTGCATGGATTAAGATGGATTTAGAGGGATATCTGAGGGTATATCGGTGGATTTTAGTGATTAAGGGGATTTGAATGGATATCGGGAGCTTGAGGGGATATTGTTAGATTTGTAGTCATAGGTGGGATTAGGAAATTGAATGTTTAAGGTGGATATAAGTCGATTTAGAGGGATTAAGGGGATTTAAAGGAAACCCTCCCTCTATATTCCTTTAATGTAAAGCAACAAATTCACCGCTACATGCGAGAATTTTAAGAATATTGGAAGGCCAAGAAAACAGATTTCTTCCTTTTCAGCGCCGCAGGCGAAAATTTTGAAAATTATGAAAGTCCAAGAAGACTTTGTTCTCCTAAAATGAAATAAAACTTTAAATTTTCATCGATCGGTATTATCGGTATTTTGTTTCTTTTCCGTTCCGTAGAACGGTACGGAATACCGAAAAATACCGATACCGAAAAATACCGATAAAATCCAAAATTTTACCGTTCCGTATTCCGTACCGTATTACCGATACGGAATACCGATAAATACCGAAAAATACGGCCGTAGTACGGTACGGTCCGGGCTCTAATTTTTACTCATTAATTTTTCAAATATTTAGATTATATTAATATTATGTCCTTGTTGCACAAAGTGAAAATTTTGCATAGGGTGTAATTTATAGTTGTCTCAACATCTTTTTCCTTCATCACATAACCCGACTTAAGTGTCCGGTATCTCTCTCCTTTCCGACTTTTTGCATGAGAGTTTAAGTATAGTAAAACCATTTGTGTTGACCAGAGATATAAAAGATATTCTAGAGTCTTAGAGTAAAACTATCTAAATTGTACTTAATTTATAAAAAATATCTATCATAAAATATCTAATAATTCAAAAACACTTGCGTTTTTGAAAAATCCCTTGTTTTTATTTTCATAAAAACATTAATTTAGTAATTTTCCATCATTATTTTCCATTCTTTTCTCTTTCTATGAACAATCATTATAAGGGTTAATGAAACAACATATGTTATTGAATTAAAGACTGCAAACATCTTAGTGTCCACTTTAATTTTAGGATAAAAAGAAGAGAAAAGAAATGCACACACAAGTGCCAGCTATAATAATTAATTAATCTCTTTTTTATCCGTCACTCTTATTTTATTTTTCCCTCTTTTATTTTGACCGTTTGCTACAACATATGTTTTTAAATATAAACGTTCTAGTTGCGTAAAAATTAAAGAAAAATAATAATTAGAAAGGGACCATCTTTTTTAATATTTAAAATTTAAATAAATAATTTAGAGAGGGACCATCTTGTTTATTAATATTAAAATAAAAAATTTTAAGGGGACCATTTTTTATAATATTAAAAATATTAATGGAAGAGCGGGGGAGGGGGTATAAAAGCTAAAAAATTTCTGAAATTTAATTCATTTCACTTTTCAAAATGCATTATCTTATTGATGAAATTTCTAACATCTTAAACTGCCACACCAAGTCCTTGCGCGACAATCTCAATCATCCGGCCAAGCGAGCACTTATTAATTCTAAACTGAAAGGAAAGTTAGTGCGTACACTTTATGCTGACCGAAATGGCTTTAGAAAAACTTTTACACTTTATGGATTTACACACAAAGGTGTGCATATTTTGCCTAAGTATTACTTTAAAAGATTTTATTAAGGGGCTCATTCAATTATGGCGTATGGATCTTTAGCCCGTCCATACAACGTTTCCGTGACAGCTCATTTCTATTCACGTCATCGAATACGTTTACGACACCCTTATCTTCAATGTGTCGTGGAAAAGTTTCCAAGGCGATGTGAGGATCGATATTACCCACTAGAATTATTGGAGATAGTTGATGAAAATGAAGATGATCATATTGGTTTTCCAGCTCCAAACGATGATAAAGAATTTTATAAGGATCTTTCTGAGAAACTTTTAATTGATAATATTTCAAATTCGGATAAAAACGATGAGCCGCTCGAATTTGATATGATGGATGAAATAGAAGGATAGTAATAGTACACACATGGATATACATACATGCACTCTTATGCACATGCACACGTATGACATATTATTTGTTTTTTCATTAAAATTTAAAAATTTAATCTTCAATCTGTTAATTCTGTAAAACTACCCCTAAAACTATTAACTTCTTTCACTTAATTTTATTATTTTCTTCTATGAACTAATTCTGCATTTTTACCCCTAAAACTATACACTTGTATCAATTAATTTTGCACAAAATAATAAAATTTTATTACAAAAGCTACACTAAAAACAAACTCCGAGCCGTATTACACATGTGTAACTTACACACGTGTATATCACACACATGCATGGAAATTATTTAAAAATTTATATTAAAATTAAAAAATTGATCTTCTAACCCTTAATACCGCAACTTCCTCCCTAAAATTATTAACTTCTTTCTATTAATGTTGAAATTAAAATAAAATGGTATTTTCTAAATCTTAATTCCGCATTTTTACCCCTAAAATCAACTACTTCCTTCTATTAATTTTTAAATGTTATTTTCTTTAACTTAATTTCGTATTTTTACCCCTAAAACTACACTCTTGTAATAATTAATTTAGCAAAGAAAAATAAATTTTATTAAAAAATAATTACAAAATATAACCAAAGTCCAAAACTTTAAAATCACTAGGGCGAACAATTCCTTTTCCTACAAATGGACGGTACATTTATTGAAGGGGTTGGGAAATTACCGCACCATTTTTTACAGATGGGCGTAGGAAATTTGGATAAGAAATGTTAAGGGGGATTGAATATCCAGTATTAGCAAAATGCATAACTTTTTCTTTGAAAACATCATATCTTAGTCCTTGGTTGATGACCACATCGAAGTTCAAAGTCATCCCCCGCACTTTCAGAACATATTCGAATTCAGCAGAAGCGTTGTCCTTCTTTTGTAGTTTCAGGCCATATTGTTTGGCCCCACCGGAACAATATTCCAAAATATTATGCTGGGGGTATTCATTGGTAAATTGACCTAGGTGTGGGCCTAGGTCAAGTGGGCAAGTCTCAGTTGGGTGGACAAAGATGAGCGAGTCCGTATCTGAAATTAATTTTATAAAAATTTTTAGTTGTTTTACTAATAAAATTTACCTGTGTACAGAAGTGTACAACCGGGTGTGCGAACCACCTTCTGCATAGCTCTCAACAAGTGGATACGCGCACAGGACGTTGTCCACAAGGATATAACTAAAAATTTTATTAAAATTTTTAAAACTTTTAAAAAACATACCGACGTTGGAACATTCATGTTCCTCTACCCAATCCTTTTTGGTAAGGTGGGAGATAAGAATGATGTCCGTTGTCAACTCATCCACACTTGATACCTCTTTGCTTGGATCATCAACAATTTTTCTCCATGTAGCAGGACTGTCAGTGATTGTGCACTGACTTAGACCAAAATTGCGGAGGGAAAAGCGTCCCCCTAAATTTTTATAATATTAGAAAATATTTATTTTTTATCTTACAAAGGTTGTTGAGACATAGCTTGGCCTGCGTTCTTTTCCCTTTGTTGGGAATCTAAATTTTAAATTTTTTTTAAAATTTTCTTCTGAATTAAATTTACCATTTTATTTCGGTCAATAATAATATCAAAATTCTCGGCACATTCTCTGATGAATTGTTCTTCGGCTTCAAAGTTGTTCTTGATGCTGTCGTCAAACCCAGAGGAATGAATCTTCTGGGCCATAAATTCGGCAATGTAAGAACGGAAGAGAGTGTTGTCGGACGAAGTGTACTCCAGCACCCGAAACAGTTTGGTGACGCGATAGCCCTAAAATATCAAATATTCCATAAAAAAGAAGTAATAGAGATTATACCTCATCCAACGCCATATTTAACTCAATTGATGTACAGGTGCTTACCCAATCTCTTTGTTGGTCGGTATGATGGCAGGAGTAGTCCTCTTGCACTGATCCTTCAGGATTATTCTTTCTAAATTAAAAATTTTTGAAAGTTTTTCTATCAAACTTACGCGCAAGCCAAACAAAGCGGGAATAAAAGCCTATCATTGGACTTGACGGGAAGAATGGGCACATCGATCTTTCGAGGTGGTATCACAAAGACCTTAATTATTTTCATAAAATTTTAAAAAATTATAAATACCTTTAAAATTGCAAGTTCATATTTATTATCCGTGGCTTTGGACCAGTTGACATCTTCATTTAATATGTGCACATTCGGGTGGCCTATTGGGTAGTTCGTTGTCACATTTATAAACGGGTACAAAGAGGTGACGTCGAAGTATGAAATTTTTTCACCCTGCTGAGCAGTATGAAATAATTTTAATGGGCCCGTTCTTCCTCCGTAGAAGGCGCTGCGGATGTCAATGGGCCCGTTGTCAACATATTCTTCAAACTTTTGCCGCATTTCCATGTTCTTTTCAAGCATTGTTTTAATCTCACATTCCCAAAAAACTTCTACATTAATTTGAGACTTGATGAATTCAAGTCTTTTCTTATCCATTTCACGTTGTTTACCGGCAGCTTTTCCATTTGGGAGGACGATGTTGTCGTCAGGGTAACATTTCCCGCAAGCATGCCAACAACATCCATTGATTTCCAGACCAAGTTGCTGGTCTTCAATCCACCCATCTAACCGATAATTGCCAATCCTATAAAAATTTAAAAAATTTTAATTTAAAATTTAATCTTATTTAAAAATTTTATTTTATTAATTTTACCGCTTTTCGCCGCCTGCAGAATTGGCTGTCTGAACAACCACATTATTCTTCTCTGCATACCACTGCATAAATTTCAAAGCAATCAGGCTTTGGTTGTCGGTGTTGTCGTATCCTCGTTCAGGGACAATTCCAACATGTTCTAATTTGAGGTGGTTTGTCCTGAAGTGACGCATGCATGCTGAGGCAATCGTCATTGATTCGCGAAGAACATCGATGCCACCATGTTGCTTATTTGATGCTGGTCGAATACCTCCTTCCCGCTTTGAAACCTAAATAACTCTATGTTATTTTTCAAACTTTAAAAATAATAAGTACCTCCATAAATTCATTTCTAAAAGCTATCAAAGCTGCCATCAATATTTCAACGTCGTTAGTGCAGTAGGAGGCGAGAGCCTCATCAAGATTAAAAGGCTCTTGTTGATGTTGTTCGAACCACAGGTCGAATTGTTTCCTCTTTTCAGGTAGCATTCCATCAGCAAGGTAGTCGGCTTTGGTGGTAAAAATTTCCTTTCCATAGTTGTTTGGGTGGTTTGCCAAATGGGGAAAATAAGGTTTATCCTCAACTTGGAGAGCGAAGGCCGGAACAAGAGATGCCAGGGACATGGGCATAAGATTAAAAGAATCCCGAAAGATGATGTTGCCTTTGTTCTTCCCACGAGATGTAATTTTCATCTCATACATTTTATTCCCTCGTTTTAACATTTCCGGGGTATACCCTTAAAATATTTTCATTTCTTTTAATTGATTTAATTTTTTACCTCTCAAAAATAGTTCTTTAAAGACAAGAACCATGTCAAATCTCCCACCAAAGTGGGAGAAAGCAATTGTATCATATTCTTGTGGAAGATCATTTAAAATCCATTCCACAAAAGATTCCAGAGGCTGATGAGAAATAATCATATTGTCCACTGTTGTTTTTGTGAAGGGCTGATGTGAAAAGGTGACCAGGCGGTGCAGACCACATACTTTACATTCTTTCTCCTAATAATTTTTTGATTTAAGTTAAAAAATTTTTTTTCAAATTTAATTATTTAATTTAAATTCATAGTTAAAAATTTTTTATTATTAAAATTCTCTTTTTTTAATTTTGTAAAAAATACCTCAAAAATACAATCAGGACATGTTACTTTTGCAGCAATAAAATTAGCTTCATGTTGTTTTCCTTTATCTGATGGAAGATATTGTGTAGTTTCCAAATCAAAAGCGATAAATCGATATTTTTTGTCGTTTTTTGGTTCAAGAGGTTTGATGTAGCAACCCCTCTTAGGGTCATGGTAGTCACAACATGTACCGCAGTATTTTTCTTCACATATATGACCCTTACGCCCTTGCTTGTTGTTAGCATTCACATTCCATACAACACCGCAGCTTTCACACTGTTTAGAAATGCTGCAAAAGTTGCATTGGAGGTGGTACTGGAAGCAATTGTTGTTGTAAAAGATCTTCTTGCATAACAGACAAACTTTATTAAATGCTGCTTCAATTTTACACGGGAAGCCAGGCCCGACTCTAGAACATTTGATGCAACGTGCTTTGCACGAAGCTTTGTGTGTCGAGTTTTTGTTGTAAACTTTTTCACAATGTAGACAGTACGGTTGTCCAAACAATCCTCCTGTCTTTTTTACCCCGTCGAAATGTTCGTTGCTATAATACAATATTATAGGGGTATCAAAGTTGTCTGGGCCGCTTTTAAATTCAGGCTCATAGTTGCCGAGCGATCCAAAAACGAAGACTTTGAAGACATATTTCCCAGCATATTTGTTGTTCCAGTAGTCAACTACGAGCGGAATCCATTCTTCAGCGTTGTATGTGTCCAAGTCCAGCGGGGCCCCGATATTTTCCATCAATTCTATTGCGTCTTCCCGTAGCTTGTTGGCCATGCCGTGTTCGCTGCGAATATAACGATGGAATTTCTTTGATGACCACTCAAAGATAGAATGCACTAATGTTGCCACTAGTGCATAAAATAAGCAGAAGTAGTCGTTGTTTTGTATCTGAAAAATCAATAATTAAGTTTATTAAAAATAATTTAAATTTTATTTTAAAATTTTTCAATCCTAGTTTTAGTATCTATTATTAAAAAGAAAATATTTTGCTAAATATTTTTTTAAAAATCTATTTTCTTTTGAAATTTTTCAATTTTATATATTGTTAAAATTTATTTCAAACATTTTTTATTAAAACTTGGTAAACAGGCCTGTATCAAGGAACGGTTGTTAATTCTGTGGCGCACTGGTGCAATTTTTTTATTTCTTCCTGATCCAGGTAGTTGTTGCTGTTTAGGCAGAGCACTTTTATCAACAACTGTTGCCATTACATTAAAAGGTTGTCCCCAAAGCGAAATATCTTTTTGTTTGAAGCTTTGGGCGACCAAGAGAAAACGATTGAGGATAGCCTCAACCGTATTCTCGTTTCTAGCTCTGAAATATCAAAGTTTTAATTTTATTAATTTAAATTTTTAATTTTATAAAAATATTTTTATTTTTGGATTAAAATAAATTTATTATTAATATTTTATTAAGGTTCAATAAACCTTTTTCAACTAGACTAATTTAAAAACCCACCTCACTGGAATCCATACATCGTGATCTAACAGCTCACTGCTGATCACACATCCAATCTGTTCCGGATTCAAACCAAGGCCACGGCTTTCGGTCACAGCCTCATTCAGAAAATATTGAAAAATCCCTAAATATTCATTTTTAAATTATATATTCTTAATATTCATATTTTCAGTTAAAATTTTTATAAAAAATGTTCAATTTTAAAATATTTCAAAAAATTTTTAATAGATTTAAAATATGAAAAAAAAATATACGGCTTAAGAGTTCTTCAGGGTCCTTGGGTAGGTCCTTGATTAAGAACTTGCTGCGAGATTTTAAGTATTTAAATTTTCTATTGTGTTCAATAGTTGTTTCCAGACGATCAACGTAGTCTTTAGGTTCTTTTGATGAGCCAGAACCAGATTGAATATTAAGTAGATTAGTGATCGAAAATATCGATCCAAGACCGAGAATATTATCAATCGTAAATTTCATTCTTTTCTTTGGTGGTGGACGATTGTCCATATCAATTTAATCTAAATTATTTTTTATTAAAAAATATTAAAATTTATTTTAATAAAATTAAATAACGGACAAACGGATAAAATCATTGATTTTTTATTAATACAATTTAATAAAGACGAACGGTTAAAATGAATAAAAATATAATATTTAACCCTAAATACGCCGAATTTAAAATTTTCTTTCATTCTTTCAACCAGCTTAGATTATTAATGACCTTACCGTTTTCTCCTCTCTCTTGACCATTAAATTTCACTCATCATCTCGCACGCGACAATTTCTTTTAACTCACATGTTTATTTCTCTTTAGCCACGTGCCACCCGTTAGCCTTTTCTTTTATATCCTCTACAGTAATATTTTTCTTCTCATTTATCCTGTGAAGAAAAGACGCGGGAATTTTAACTCACACGCGGGAATTTTAACTCACTTGTTTATTTTTTTATATTAAATGCCTGATGTCTTTTTATTCTTTATTTTCCTCAACTTTTCTTTCGTAACAATTACAGTAATATTTTATGTCACAAGAGGAAGAGCAAAAATTTTTTGAAATCGAGGTAGAGCGAAAAATAAAAATTTATTTAAAAATCTAAATATTAAGGGCTTTTGTCAATACAAGTCTTGTACTAGACATAGTTATCTCACTGCTTTGAATTTATCACTCAAGAATGGGGAGAAGCTTGATAAGGGTGCACGTTGCAGTTTTATTTATCACTACTTCTTTGGTTGGCACTGGTGTGAGGAATGTTTGAAGTTCAATCTTTTGAAGAAACAACGAAAGACATTAATACCAATTACCAGTAACTTATTCTTTTACTCTTTTTGGCTTTGCACTGACTGTGCACTTTTTGCTACTACACCATAAATCATTTTAATATTTTATTCACAATTTTTAATACAAATAAATCCGGATTTTGCTTTGTGTTTAAAATTTTTAAATATTCTTCAAATGAAATCCCTTGGGACAAAAAATAAGTCAGAGAAATACAATGATGGGCACATGTTTTAGCTATAGGGGACTGGTAAGCTTGGATATTACGAATTACTGTAGGGAAAATTTTAAGAAATGAGTTAAAAATACAAGTACTTATTGGAAGGGCTAGGCTATCAAAATAATAAACTTTATTTAAATTGACAAAAATTGTTATCCAATGAGACCCCTTCATTCCTTCGGGGTCCAAGTTAACAATAAAAATTGATTTTTTCAAATCAAATGTCGGAATTGAATTACACGGGAAACATCCTCTGAAAATTCGACTTGTCTCTGGATTTGTCCTCAATATTTGATTTATCGTATGACCGTTCATGATATACTTAATTTTAAATTACAAAAATTTTTATGTAAATTTTTACCTTTTTAATTCAATATCCTGTTTCTTTTTGTGAGGAAGTACTACTTTTAACCAAAGAAATGAACGGAATTGGTAAATAATTAGACTTATTACAAATAGAATGTACAATCCTATCATTCCCCAACAAAAAATATGTCCATATATATTGTTTTCCCCAGGACTTTCTTTACAAAGTTGAATAGTGGGGAAATTTGGGAAATCCATTTTAAAAGGATAAGGTGTAGATGTTGTCGTTCTCTTTCCCAAATATTCAGAATATTCGGGTAAATTTTCCACTTTAGAAATATCATCAATACTCAAAGTTTCTATAAGAGGACAAAAAATTCGAATAAGAAAAAGTATTAATGAAATTTTATTCATATTTTAAATATAAATGAAAATAGTACAAATTAAATGAGTTTATATAGTAGTGTCACTGGCTATCGTTCTGTTTTTATCTAAAATAATTAGCGAGTCTGATTCGCCCATGGCCACTAGCATAATTCCTCCTTCGGGTACAGGTTGACTAAATTTAATATTCACAGCGGTTGTTCCATTCTTTATTAAATCAAAAAGTCCTCCTTGATCATCGCCGCTATTTGTCAGGTTAAATATGTATATACAATGTGTTGTACCATACTGTTGATATGTAATTCCATTACTTTCAGACGAAGTTGCTAAGCCAATGGCATCATTCATGTCATTGAATGCACGAACATACTTCCCATTTTCATAGTCTAAATCGTAAAGAGCCTGGGGATAACTTCGTCCGTTCGCTATTATAGTAATTTCGCGGACATTAAAGTGTTGGAAGTTGAAAGGACTGCGTCCTAAATTTCCAACATAGTCAGAGTTAGATACAAGTCCAATCGTTATTCTTCTAGGTATTTGGTCCATAAAAAGGTTAGCGTTAAATTCATATCTCCCCATGCTAATAAAGAGAGGTTTCATCATAGTTTTCCTAATTGCATAACGGGCGGGTTTAGTGTCAAGTTTTCTTGCAATGTCCAAAGCTAATCCGTCCATTAGATCCATCTTTTTAATATAAAGTTTACAATTCAAAACTTCAAAATAGTAACGTGTTGTCTGAGGTATACCGAGAACTGGAGGGGCAACTAAAACAAATTTTGCTTCATTAGGTAAGATTTCAATATCAATTTCGCATTGATTAATTAGATAAAGAGGTTGATTAAAAATATCCGCATCAAGTTTGGCAATAAACTGAGCTGTACTGCTATTTGAAAATAATCTTTTCCTCGATTCATATCCAACTCCGCTTTCCAAATTTATATCTGAACCAAAGTAATATCCTGCTGCATTAAGATGTGAGCTTTTAGCTCCTTGAGAATACGATAGCTCATAAGACAAGTAAGTTTTGTAAGCGTATAGAGAATTTGAATTATAAATTTCGCGTCCATTAATACCAATTTTCATATTATTAATAAAGGTTTGACCAATAAGCTGAATAGGTGCAATATTGTCTGTGGGTGCAAGATTTACCAAATAACCGTTTTCATTCTCTTTTCTAATTCTAAGTTCTGTAAAAAGGTAGCACTTTGACAAGTCAATATAATTTTGACTTGAATGAATTTTAAAATGGTAGGGTGTATCTGTAAGAGGATTGCTGGGGAGAATTTCAAATACTTTAGAAGAGGTTACTGTAACATTGGTCGGAGGAATTTGAAAGAAGTCAAGTGCGCTTGTTATTGAATTTATGCTTTCATTATCAATTTTTTGAAAAGCCATTTTAATAAAGTCCAAAGGCGTCCGATCTTAAGCGTTTTCTAACTTTTTTACCAATAATTGTTTGATATGAAGGTATAGCTTGCCTTTTTATACCTTTTTTACGCCCAGTACCAAATTGTTTTGGTAATCCTCCTTTATCTAAAACATTATCGATTCCTTTCTTTCCCTCTTCTTTTAGAGCTGCTTTGAGCGCTTCCCCTTGGTTTACTCTCTCTAATACCCTTTGACCAGTATTCAATGCTTCTCCGGCTACAGTAGTACCAGCCTGTTTAATTATTGGGAGAAAGAAGCGCCAAAGCCCTCTCATTACATCACCAATCCCCGCTCCTCTTTGTGAATTACCGTAACCCCTTTGAAAGGGCGATGACCCTTTAAAGTAGCTATATTCATCTTGAATACCACTTCCTTTCATAGGAACAAATTCTTCATAACCAACTGCTCTTGTATCAAAAATTACATGAACCATTTTTTAAAATAAATTTAATCCAAAATAATAAATGAAATTTACAATTATGAGGGTATTTATATACACGAAAAATTTTATTAAAAATTTATAACTTTTTTAAATATTAGAACTATCATTACTGTACCAAAGGCAAAAGGAACTAGTCTTCCTCCATCCATTGTTCTTAATTCAATTTCTATTTCATTAATTTCTTTTGGAAGCACACGAATGTAAATAGGAGAGTCATATATTTTCTCATGATATTCTCCTGGTGTTGCGCCAGAGACAGACACAACTCTCAATAATGAGCTAAGAGAATTTCCTACAATCATATTCTCTGTTAAACCCCTGGAGTAAACAGCAAAACTTGAAAATCCTCCTCTCAAGTCACTCCCATATTTTGCAAATTCATTATTCATGACCATATTTGAATTTTCAAATCCTAGCACATATCCAAGTTGAGGAGAGAAAGATAAATATTTAATATTTGGGTGAGAAAATTCCAATTTAAAGCGTTTAAAATCTTTGTGAAAGGACAGAGAAATAGTATCTATAATTTGTTTTTGTACAGTAGCAGTTATTTTGTCTTTCCTTAGATTACTGTATTTTTTCAAAAGTCCTTCTATCATTGGTAAATAACTTTGTCTTTGAAATTGAGTAGGGGGTTTTCCAATAAAATGTGTTAGAACTCTCTCCATATCATCTGTCCATTTAAATTTTTGTTGAACTACTGTTTGGTTCTGTTTTAATGGAAGAGCTTCAGGGAGTGAAGGAAGAGTTTCTGAAGGTAGGGGTAATTTAGGAAGAGTTTTTGTAGGAGAAATTATTGGCGTTTGAATAATTTCCTGCGGTTTTGTAGCAGGTTTTGGCGCTAATTTTTGAGGTGTTGATTTATGTTGAGGCGGCTGTGTAGGCAAAAGCGGAGGAGGGGGAGATGGTAGTTTTTGTTGAATTGATTGTGGTAGAGAAGGTTGTGGTGTAGAAGGTTTTTGTTGACGAGGTTGAGGTAGAGGGGGTTGTGGAGCAGAAGGTTTATGGGTAGGAGGAGGTGGAGGTTTTTGAGGAGTTGAAGATTTTTGTTGAGGAGGTTGAGGTAGAGGGGGTTGTGGAGTAGAAGGTTTATGAGCTGGAGGAGGTGGAGGTTTTTGAGGAGTTGAAGATTTTTGTTGAGGAGGTTGAGGTAGAGGAGGTTGTGGAGTAGAAGGTTTATGGGCAGGAGGAGGTGGAGGTTTTTGAGGAGTTGAAGATTTTTGTTGAGGAGGTTGAGGTAGAGGGGGTTGTGGAGTAGAAGGTTTATGAGCTGGAGGAGGTGGAGGTTTTTGAGGAGTTGAAGATTTTTGTTGAGGAGGTTGAGGTAGAGGGGGTTGTGGAGTAGAAGGTTTATGAGCAGGAGGAGGTGGAGGTTTTTGAGGAGTTGAAGATTTTTGTTGAGGAGGTTGAGGTAGAGGAGGTTGTGGAGTAGAAGGTTTATGGGCAGGAGGAGGTGGAGGTTTTTGAGGAGTTGAAGATTTTTGTTGAGGAGGTTGAGGTAGAGGGGGTTGTGGAGTAGAAGGTTTATGGGCAGGAGGAGGTGGAGGTTTTTGAGGAGTTGAAGATTTTTGTTGAGGAGGTTGAGGTAGAGGGGGTTGTGGAGTAGAAGGTTTATGGGCAGGAGGTGGAGGTTTTTGAGGAGTTGAAGATTTTTGTTGAGGAGGTTGAGGTATAGGAGGTTGTGGAGTAGAAGGTTTATTGGGAGGAGGAGGTGGAGGTTTTTGAGGGGTTGAAGGTTTTTGTATAGTTTTAAGAGGAGGTTGATGAGGTGTAGGAGAAGGCGGAGATTGCGGTATTCTAGGAGGGCATGGTAGTTGAGGAGTTGCAGGTTTTTGAATTTTTTTAGCTGGAGGTGTAGTTTTATTTGATGGAGTGGTAGGTGAAGATGGCGGTGGAGGTGAAGATAAAGGTGGAGGAGGAGAACCAAGCTTTTCTTCATCGAATTTCAAACTTCGTTTTGGGCGTCCAACTCTTGGAGGTGAAATTAGAGTTGGCCTATCGACAAAACTATCAGTTTTATTTTGAGGAGATTCTTCAAGCGATCCACTTTGGTGTTGTAAAGTGGATGTTAAAAATTTTAGTAAATCTTCAGGTTTATTGTGTGAGCCTCTTGGTACAGGGACTCTTATAATTTTAGCCTTTCCTTGAAAATCTGTGCAGTGAATAGCAATCCATTGCTCATCAAGTGTACCAATAGTTGACGGCCATGAATAAGGATAAGAAATACTATGTAAACCACAAACCCAATCTCCGGAAAAATAAATTGGTTTGGGAAGATGAACACGAAACTTATTAGGCTGATTATCGGGATAATCAGTTGTATTGCTTAATAAACAAACATAAAAACTGTTTGACATTTTTATAACAAATAAAATTATTAAATATGAATACAAAAGGCTTTTATACTAACTGGTTTTCATGTATCCATTCCCTCTCAGGATATCCTATAAATTTTACAAGTACTTCGTAAGCACCATCTGGTCGTTTTCTTTTCTGATATACCTTCTCAATCCTATACTCTGTACCCGCATCTTTTTTGACTTTTGTAAGTTCTTCATTGTAATAAGATCCTTTAAACTTCTCTCCTTTGTCATCTTTTAATTTGTAGCGCATTGGTTTAGATTGATCTTTGACTTTATCTACTTCAACTATCACATCACCCCAATTTGGAATGTACCCTTTTTCAAATGTACCCTTATTTACACTTGTACGTACAAAATCTCCTTTTTTAAATTTAGGTTTTGTCTTTCTAATTTTTGTAGATAATTCATCACCATAAATTCTCTCCCACACTTCTTGAGCATTTTTAAAATTTACATCTATAGGACGCATTCCATGTACCCGACTTTTTGCTTTATTTATTCCTTCTAAAATTTCTGGTAAAATTTCAATCCAATTAAGAGTTTTGTTGTGGGCAAAATATCTATATAGTCTTTGTTTAGCATTTCTGATTGCTCGCTCCGCAAGCGAAGCTTTAACTATCGAGTGGGTAGCTTCAAACTTTTCAATTTCTTCTTTTTCAAAATATTCTTTTAATTGCTTATTTTTAAATTCTAACCCTTTGTCGGAAAATATTCTATGAGGCTTCATGGGCGTTTGGTCAATTAATTGTTTAAAAGCCTCTAACATATCATCAATCTTTTTAGACTTGACAGGAACCCCAAAAACTCTTTTTGATAGGACATCAATTCCCAAAAGTAAATACCTATTTCCTTTATTGTGTCTGGATAATGATTGAAAGTCGGCCAAGTCAACTTGAACATCTGTCATAAATCCTGCAGCCACGGTTTTACTTCGAGGATAATGTATTCTCTTGGGACGCATAAGAGTATAAGTTCGATGTCCCTCAAGAAAATCTTGCACAATTTTTCTAGGTAAATGTTTAAGGACCTTGCGGGCTTCTTGCCATAATCTATCAACTCCAGAAAAGGCTGCAGGGGAATCGGGATCATTATAGAGATGTTGTAAGAGATTAGTATAATCCGCCATTTAATAAATATTACCACAGAGAGGGTTTGAATCTATTTATATCTTCCTGTGTTGGTTTTTTAGTTGCCCATTTTTTACTAATTGTTCGACCTTTTACTTTACGTAAATTAATATCTTCTTGTGTCGGTTTTTTCAAAGCCCATTTTTTAGTCCCTTCTTTCCGTCCTCTTAAAATATTTAATTTTTCTGACCAAGCTTTTGATAATTGTTCAGCCTTCTTTTTTGAAGAAGGTCCTTTAATCCTTTTGTAATGAACTAGAGTAGTTCCCTCAGGGATTTGATATTTTCTTTTAGTGCGCTCGCGTTGTCTTGGAGGAGAAGGGGATTGGCCACTTCTTACAACTCTTTGTCTTCTTCGCCTTTTAGCTTCTTTTTCATCAAGTCGGTATTGAGCCATTGCTGCCTGGTCCAGGGGTACTGTTTGCTCTCTAAATCTTTTTAATATTTCCCATCTTTTCTTTTTCCTTTCCCTTCGCCCCGCTAACTTTTTGTCTGTTAATCTATCATTTTCTCTTTCTTTATTATCTATTCTTTTCTTTTTAAGTCCTTCTAATTCATTAGAGTCTTGCTCCCTTTTTGACGGTTGAGGCGGAGGAGAATCGCTTAAAGGGGCATTTTGTGCTTCAATAATATGGTCAGGATCTTGTGTAATAACTGGTTCTGTTGTTGGGGGTAAAGATAGATTTGCCTTCACCCTTTTCTTTTGTTTCTTCTTAAGTGTTGGCTTTTTGATTCTTGATCTTTTGGATTCGCCTACGTTGACTTTCTCTCTCCTTTTTACAAGCTGACGCGGGGCTGGAGGTTTTGGATTTTGTACATTTCTAGGTAAAGAAGGCGGTATGGATGGGGGGTAAGAAGATTCAGAGAGAGGCGGCACAACGTTATAAGCATTATTAGGAGGTTCTCTAGGGTAGTTAGAAAATGAAATATCATCGCTCATCCACAAATCGTCGTCATCATTCGCTGTAGAAGGACGAGTTTGGTTACTATTCATAGCTACACCCTTTCGACCATTTCAACTCTAACCGGTTGATTTTCTTTTTCGTTACGTAAATGTAAGTAACGTCTTAATTCTTGGTTATACAAAATATTTTTTGCACTCGGGTGTTCCTTTACTCTTCGAGTTTTATCAAGTGTTCTTCGAACATCATCTATATTTGGTTCTCCCGTATCAAAAGTAGTAAGTCCGCGGTAAATTTCTTGAGGAACAAGAATAAATTTGTTTGCCATGATTTCTTTATTAATTATAATTTTGATTAATTTGCGCTTTTTATAGAGCGCGCCAGTTCAATGAGTATAGGGGTTAACAAAGCGGCAAAAGCTCCGACACCATTTCCCTTTTGCAAAGCATGTCTTGCTCCTCTTTCACTTCGGGCCCTACTTACACTTCGGACAAAACAGGCATAAGGCATTAAACGTTTCTTTTGTCGAGTTGTCAATTGAAACCGCGATTTAACAATATTGACACAAATTTCTACAAGTGTTAAAAGTTGAGAAGTACTAGCAAGTCGTAATAGTCTACGGATTCTTCTTTGTGATTTTGTATGACATAGAGTGTTTAGGAAACTTGAGTTCTCATTTATTAAATGACTAACCATTTTAGATTCCACTTTTTGGAGTGAAGACTATTTTTTCATCATCGTCCTTAAATATCCCTGTTCTCAGTCTTAGACTCGGATCCGACGAAGCGTGCATATCAATCAATAGATACCCGTAGGGTATGTTTGTGGCTTGACGGTAAGCGTCAAGGAAGTAATCTAGTCTTCCAGGAAATAGTTGTACTCCTATGTTTCTTACTGCGAGAGCAGAATTTGGAGATCGCATTAAAACAATGTATTGAGCATTTTGTCTTGCGACCTTAATTTTACGGTCAAATAAATTTTGAGTTACAAAGACAATTGCAAAATTTTGGTGGTGTGATTTTTTAGTAAAAAGTTCAGATAAATATTTTTCATCTATAGACAATAAGAGGTCATCTAAAATTAAAAGAAGTGGTTTGGGAAATGTTTTTAACAATTCTTCAGGAGGGACGCCAACAAATACATCTACACCGGATTTTTGTAGTATTGGGACTATAGCACTCATTTCCCCAAAACAATACAGTATACTCCTCGGTTTAGGATCAATTAAGTCTGCCGCTTCCGAAATAAATTTTAATAGGAAAGTACTTTTCCCACTCGAGCTGGGACCCGACACTATCATACCAAAAGGCAATTTAAAATTTAAATCTTTATTAGAAAATGTCAATGCTTCCATTTTTAAAATTAATGATGTAAATAAAAAAATTAATTAACTTAAATACTATCGGCAAAAATTAAAGAGGTGGTTGTAAATTAGTCTTCAATCTTATCTATTACTTCATTCTTAACCTCTTTGTCCGACAACATCCCCATTGTAACAGCCTGCATTGAGTCGAAGAACTCTAATAGGACTGCATCATCATTTTCTTTAATTAATGGCTCTTCTTTGATTGGAGATAATTGCACTTGTGTTTGTATTTCTTGTTGCGGGGATGCAGGTGGTGGTGTTACTATTTCTTGTTGCGGGGGTAGAGGGGGTGGTGGCGGTGTAGGAATAGGTAATTGTTCTTTAGCGGCACGCTTTTTACAGTTTGAATTATAAACAGCACAAACATTTTGAGAGCCATATGGAATGTTTAAAACGCGGCCTTTATTTTTAATCTTAAATATAAATTATACTTAAAAATTAAAAGCATAAAACCTTAAAGAAACAATGCCCTGGCAAGTCATAAATACAATCAAAGGGAACGAAGCGAGGGGTTGATAGACGTGTACAGTATAGTGTTACTCCCTCCTTAGTAACAATAAAATCCAGTTCAACCTCAGTGCTTTTGCACTCACGACATCGTCCACCATGCTCAAAAGGAATAAATCGGGTGTTGATATTCTTTCACTAGTTATGGTGATTCCGTTGGAATTGAGGTTAAAATCAACCTCAGGAATAATTTGAGCCGCCAAAGATTCCTTGTCATTGATATTAAGTGCCATTTTTAAAAATTTTCGATAAGTAATTAATTAGTCTAAAAATTTTTTGAGTTTATATACCCTTCTCTGCCCACATAGGTGTCAATTATCTCTAACCTATAATATCCCTACGGTATATTTGTCTATTTCTATAAAAATGAAGCCAAGCCGTTTTCGAAATATTGTTTTAAAATTATTAAAGCCACGCCTCTTTTATGATGCGGTTTATAAAATTTTTAATTCTTAAGCTCATTCTATAAAATTTACAACAAATTGTTTCAATAATTCAACATTTATTTAATTAATATTTCTTATTATTAAAAATATGGAACAAAATAAGACATCTGGTGAGAAAATTAATATTATTCTTTTAAAATCGTATTTAAGCTTCTATTGCACCAGATATGGATTGTGAGCAGACCAAAACAATTTCTGTTACTAAACCTGAGAAATTGGAGAAAAAGAAGGAATCAAGTGCTAAAAATTCTGGTATAATAATAAAATAAATATTCTCTATTCAAATTTTTTTAAGAGAAAACAATTACTAATCCTACAACGGAGACAGCTGTTCAGGGTCCAATTATTAAAAAACAGCTTTGGAAGCTTATACGCGGAAAATTTTTGATTAGTTTCTATCTCTGCCAAGGTAAAAATTTAAAATTATATTCAAAAATTAATTTTTAGAATGTCAAAACAACTTATTTTATTCTAAAGAGAAATTTGATGAAGAATCGACTGGTGTTACAGTGAAGATTAATTTATGCAATAAATGTGTTGATGCAAATTGTACTGCTTCTGATGTACTCGCACCATATAAGAAGATTGGCACAAAAAGAAAAGCCGATTAAATCCGTTAAATTAAAAATACATTATTAATTCATAATGATTAAATAAGCTTTTTTAAATAAGCACTTTTAATTGTACTTTCTAATATTTGTTCAACTTTATTGTAATAATTCATTTTTAATGAACTTTAAAATAAAAATTTTTTAATTATTTAATTGTTTGGGTCTAAATTCCCTCTGATTTTACTCATTAGATTTTTATTTAGATTATATTATTCCTAAAATTATTCCTTTGTTTTTTAAATTATTCTAATACATAAAAAATTTTTCTTCTATAATACAATAGTTCCTTCTCATCCCCTCTTTATCTACATACTCTCTTATTTTTATGCTCTTTACTTTACAAAATAATGGCGGATGCTCTTTACCAGTCCTTAGGATATTTATTGATTATGCGCTTGGATTTTTTAATTTAAAATAAAAATTTCCGCGAAAATTATTTCAATTATTTATTGAGAAGACACTCTATCCATGTTGAGAAATATAAGAGAGAAGAAAAGAAATGAAAGATATAGAAGAGAGATTAAAAGAAATTTCAAAATGGTAATTAGCGTAAAAGAGCAAAATGCCAAAAATCTATAATTAAGAACTAAAACAAATATTATTTACATGTCAGTTTTTACCAGTAGCAGTTTAGCTTCGGTTATCGATTATTTTCAAAGATTGAACAACAATACAGGGACTATATTTAATTAAAATTGACTCTACTGTCTTATCAGAACACGATTCCTAAATGATTCCTAAAGAAACGAATATATGTTCATATACAATAAAAGTAGCCACTCAAGTCAGCAACTGCTCTGCATCTCTATCCTTTCACATATATAACATAAGAGAAGAGTACTGTAAACACTGCATATTCCCAGCGGTCGTGTAAAATACATATGATTCTTTGATCTCTTTTAACTCATTAAATTTAAAAACCATATGATTTAAGTTATTGTTCTATTGCATTTCGTACATTGACATCATGTGCAAAATTAATTATTAAAATGTTTACTCTTTAACACTAGGATTTTATTGATTTAGCACACTTTTCAATTCCTAGATTTAAGACTCAACTGTCTAGTTAGTTCGCCTTTCACAGTGCAGAGCAGAGAAATGAATTTTATGTATATATAAAATAAATGAGGAATTAGAGTCGCCCTAATACTCTGCGTCTCTACCATTTCTCTTCATAAATAAAGGAATGGGTACTGTACTCTTGCGCATTGCAAGTGGCAACTTTAAAGAGAATCCATTGACAATGTTAAAGTAATTAAATAAATGTTAAAGTAATTAAAATAACTCAACAATTAAAATAAATTAAAAATTTTTTAACACGATTAAAAGTTTATACAAAAATCAATAAAGCCATTGTCTCGTTTCACTTATTAAATTTAAGGCTCTAAAGAGAGCCGTTTGGGTTTAGATTTTGTTGTTGTCCATTTGTCCATCATCCAAAAAAAATGTCCATCACCAACCAATTAGTGTGCGGGAACCACTCCCTTACACCCACCCCTCAAAAAAAAAAAGTTTGGACACTTTCCCCTTCCCAACCTTACACATTGTACCATTGTGCGCGAACCCCTTCACCACCAACCAATTAGTGTGCGGTATCCTTTACTAATTGATGCGCGAGACCCCTCACCACCAATCAATTAGTTCGTGGGACCCTTCCCACCCCTCACACACTCGTCTCGAAGTTTTACCGCAAATGCGCGAACCCCTTCCGACACCTACTAATTAGTTAATTAGTGCGGGACCCCTCCCACACCAGTCAATTAGTGAGCGGTACCCTTTCCATCTCTTACTAATTGGTGCGCGAGACCCCTCCGCTCCCCCAACATCCCCTTCAGGATTAGGTTCGGACCCCTCCCCCTCTCACTCAAAACCCTTCTTTGGGATTTGGTTTTGTGGGCGCGGACCCCTCCCCCATCAAACCTGTCAATAGGTTTGCGGCATGCCCTTTGAACATCAATCAAAAGGTTGGCGGCATTTCCCTTTGTCCCGAAACCAGTTGACTAACTACTAATAAAATAGGCGAAAAACCTGTTTTTATCAATTAGTTATAAGTTTTAGATAAGATTGATAACGTTTGGTGAATTGTCTATTTTACCCGTATGGTGAATTGTTCATATGGTGAATAGACATTTGGTGAATTACCCCATGTGGTGAACTGTTTTTTGGTGAACTGCCTTATGGTGAACTGCCGTTTGGTGAATCGCCGTTTGGTGAACTGTCCTGACACGCTTTTACGGCGATCAATTCAACAATCTCGATTTTAAAAATAAATTTAAATGTTTTTGTTTACCCTTATTTATTTATTTAATTTATTTATTTGTTTGTTTTTCTTTAAAATAAACGTATCAAAACAATATTAATTAAAATTAATTTTTAAAAAATATTTTTATTTATTAAAAAATGAAAAGAAAATTTTTATTAATTTTCCTATATTTAATTGTAAGTATTTTATTTAGTAAAGAATTAAAATTAAAAAATATTTATTTTGAGGATAAATTATTTGAAGCTAAAAATCTTTAAATTTCTCTTAAAATTCCCAAAATAATTTTTAAAAATAATTTTTAAATTTGAGTCAGTTTTTAATGGTACTTTATCAACAATGAAGGAAATTACAAAAAGAACACTTATATTGGAAGAATCTGTCGGGAATTTCAAAAAAGGAAATCAGTATTTGTCTGAAAGAGTTCTTTTTACTTTAAGTGCTTTCTTTCCAATGTAAATTTATTCTAAAGATAATTTAGTATATTTTTAATTTTAATTATTAATTCTGATTATAAGGGGGGAGGGGCATTAAACTTTTATTTACTCATAAAAATATTATAAATTCTTTAAAAGATATATATTATAAATTATATATTATAAATTATCTTATTATAAATTCTTGCTTTTTCCGAAACTTGGCTTAATTCTAAAATCGATGACAGTGTAATAATTCAAGGTTTTAATTATCAAATAATCCGTTCCGATAGGCAGTCCCGTAAAGGGGGTGGAGTGGCTATTCTTATTTCCGACTTAATCCCCTTCCAGAAAATCAAGGTCCCTAAAATTCCAAATTCCGATATTTCTTGTATTGATGTCTTTTCCCCTTTGAACCAACAAAAAATAAGACTCATTGTCGTTTATCGACCAACGACAAAAGAAACCCTGGAACATCTTACCTCTCTTATTGATTGTTTAGTACTTCTTTCATCTATTGATTACCCGTATTATATATTAGGCGACTTTAACTTCCCAAACCTTAATTGGGCAAGCCCAAATCCATTCCCAAACACATTAACACCTTCTGAATCTATATTTGCAGAATTTTTCCAGTCAAGCAATCTTGAACAAATTGTCCAATCCCCTACTAGGAATCAAAATTATCTTGACCTAGTTCTTACTTCTAATACATCTCTAACATCATTTCTTTCTGTCGAGGCTCCAATGGGTGGTTCTGACCATAATTCTATTATTTTCGACATTAAGCTTAATTTTCAACTGCAATCTAAATCTGCCCCTAGATATCAATATAATAAAGCCAATTATCAATGCATTAATAGTATTCTTGCCCATATTGATTGGACTTTATTCTTTTATGATTGCATTGATGTTGAATCATGTTATAACAAATTTATAACATTTCTTCAATCTATCATCCAATCATATGTACCCATCTCAAGTGGACCACATTCTATTGATCATTTTCCTATTCATATTCAACGACTTGACCAATATCGAAAAAATTTATGGAAAAGGATCTCCAAACCTTGCATTAGGGAAAAATACATAGAAACCTCTAATAAACTTGAATATGAAATTTCAAAATTTATAAGGAATAGGGAGAACAAAAAACTTAGTAATATCAAAACAAAGTTTGATTACATTTCATCTTTCATAAAACCTAAAAATTTAACCATGCCCTCTCTTATCGGCCAAAATAATCAACACATTTTCTCAAACCAAATTAAATCAAATATTTTGGCCGATCAGTTCTCTTCTGTATTTTCCAATCAAAACCTCTCTTCCCAAACCTTTTCTTTCTCAAACCACTCCCCAATACAAACAATACAAACAATATCCATTGACCCACAAATAGTCTTTGATATAATATCAAGGCTCGATAACTCTAATAACACATCTCTTGATAGTGTCCCAAACATTTTTTACAAAAAATGCAGGGATACACTCGTCATCCCTCTTACTCATATTTTCTCACTGTCAATTCTTAGCTCCAAAATTCCATCAATTTGGAAAAAAGCTATTATTAATCCAATCCCAAAGAAAACAAATCCGCAATATCCAATAGATTTTCGACCAATTTCCCTTCTTTGCTCTTCGTCAAAAATACTTGAAAAAATAATCGCAAATGAGCTTCAATCATTTATTGAATCCAATAAAATTTTGCCTCCATGTCAGCATGGTTTTCGTAAATCTCACTCAGTCTCAACACAATTACTCGAAGTAATGGATGACTTCACTTATGCCTTGGAGAATAAAAATTCCATTGATACAATTTATTTTGATTTAGCTAAGGCCTTTGACACGGTTCCTCATTCACTTCTACTCTCAAAACTTTATAAAATGGGAATCCAAGGAAATATTCTTTCTTGGATAAATGATTATTTATCAAATCGTACATTTACTGTGCGGGTATCTAATCATTATTCCGAGGAAAAACACTGCACCAGCGGTGTACCTCAAGGATCCATACTAGGGCCGCTACTATTCATTACTTTTATATCTGATCTCCCAACGTATTGTGCCACACCAGGAATAACTCTGAAACTTTTTGCTGATGACCTCAAAGCTTATAATATTTTTAAAAATAGAGTTAATGAGTCTCCTCTCCAAATTTTTGTAAATAAATTTTCAGAGTATTGCCATCTTAACGGCCTTAAAATTGCCATAGAAAAATGTTCAGTTTTATATTTAGGAAACTCTAACCCATCAACTAAATATTTTATTAATGACATTGTCATCCATCAGATTTCTTCAGAGGATTCAGTCCGGGACCTGGGCATACATTTCTCTCACGATCTCAAATGGGATAAGCATATCAATATAATCACTCGTAAAGCAATCAGATGCTCATATTCCATTTTCAAATCTATTAAAAGTAGGAATCCAAAAATCCTTACAAACCTATTTAATATTTATGTCCGTCCTATTTTAGAGTTCTCCTCGTCTGTCTTTAATCCACATCTTGATAAAGATATTAAATCAATTGAAAAAGTCCAAAAGGATTTTCTCCGCTGGGTTTTTAGACGTATTAATCCTAAAACCGAATTACCTGAATATCATGACTTACTATATTATTTTAAACAAGAATCGCTATTTTATAGACGTATTAAAGCCGATCTCAATTTATTCCATCAACATGTTTGTGGGACTATAACAATTAAAAACAATAACTCATATTTTATCAGTAAAGCCAATACCAGGGGTTCCAAAACATTATAACTATAGCATGTAATACAAAAGCCAGATTCCACTCCTTTTTCGTTAGGACTGCTCGGTTATATAAATTTATTCCTCAACATATGCGCAATTCAACCCCCGAACACTTTAGTCGACTTCTAGTCACTTTTGATATATCCCAATTTATTGACTCACTCCCAAATCACCTTAAAAGACACTTTTGCAATTTTTAAATTATGTTAAGGAAATCGTTTGTTTACGTTTATTTTATTTATTTATCACATTTTTATTGTCTGAAATCGTCGCGCTGTTGCGTATAAATTTGATTGATTGAAGAAAGATTATAATTATAATAACAAAAATATTTTTTTAAAGGAGCAGATTTTTAATTTTGGTATTTAATGTGGGAGGGGATATAGCTTATCGTGCTGACCAGGGATGTCACGGGTTACCCGAAACCCGAAACCCGAAACCCGGACTTTTTTTCGACCCGAAACCCGAAACCCGACCCGAGAAATTTTCGAAAACCCGACCCGAAACCCGACATTTTCCTTGGAATTTTATTACAAAAAGGGAAGATTTTTGGCTCTTTGGCCTTCCAAAATTCCCAAAATTTTCGCCTGCGGCGCTAGAAAATGAAGAAATCTAGTGGGTTGGTCTTCCAAAATTCTCAAAATTTTCGCCTGCGGCGCTAGAAAATGAAGAAATCTAGTGGGTTGGTCTTCCAAAATTCTCAAAATTTTCGCCTGCGGCGCTAGAAAATGAAGAAATCTAGTGGGTTGGTCTTCCAAAATTCTCAAAATTTTCGCCTGCGGCGCTAGAAAATGAAGAAATCTAGTGGGTTGGTCTTCCAAAATTCTCAAAATTTTCGCCTGCGGCGCTGGAAAATGATGAAATCTAGTGGGTTGGTCTTCAAAATTTCCGAAAATTTTCGCCTGCGGCGCTAAGAAATGTTGCCGAATTTGGGCACGATTTTTAAGGATCATGATGGTTTGTGGAGGTATCTATGGGAGGTATCTTCGGTGGAAGGAGGTATCTTCGGGGGAAGATAAAAAAATCAAAAATTAAAAATGTGGGCGTGATATCGCGTGGGACGTTTTCCGTTGGGATTTTTACCATAAAAAGAAGAATTCTGGCCTCATGGCCTTCCGAAATTTGCAAAATACAGAGTAATTTTGCCGTGATGTCGAAGGAGCAAGAGTGGATGAAGGGTGATATCGGGGGATTTACTTGGATTAAGGTGGATTCAGGGAGATATCGGAGGGTTTAGAGGTGTATCTGGGATTTCACGGTATTTGCAGAGGGTCTCGGAGGTTTAAGGTATAAATCATGGATTAGACATCTTCACCAGATACTTTTAAATGCCTTTATATCCCTTTTAATCCCCAAATCCCCTGATATTACTCTTAATCCATCCAAATCCATTTAATCCCTGTCTCTTATTATATCACTTATATATTATCTTATTAAGCCCGCAAATCACTAATATCCCCAACCTCTCCGAAAAATTTGGCTTCATGTTCAAATTTTTAACTGACCCGACCCGAAACCCGACCCGAGACCCGAAACCCGGACTTTTTTTCGACCCGAAACCCGAAACCCGATCCGAAGAAAATTTTGGAAACCCGACCCGAAACCCGACCCGACTTTTTTCTCAACCCGTGACATCCCTGGTGCTGACCATTCTGATTCTGTGGAATATGCAAATAAAAATGTTGTTATCTATATAACTATAGCTGGTAATAGTTTTTTGGGAAGTAGAGATTGTTATGGAAATATTACAAATGAATTTAGAAGGTTATATTTATTAGAATATATCAAATCAATCTAATTTTTAAATAAAAATTTTCTTCTTTCAGTTGTTATCCACAAACGAGTAATTTACTTACACGAATAGGAGATATATGTGGACAAGAAGGTGGATATAATTCAGAATCTGTAGGCCTTCGCGCAGTTGTTAAAAATTTTGAATTTGGGGTTGCAAGTTCACTCCCTTTTTATGCTTTAAAAGACGAATTATTTAATTGTGATAATTCAACGGCTAAACGTTGGCGTGTTGTAATTGCTCTTTTTCAAGACTAGTTGGGAGTGGGAATAAATAAATGAAAAATAATATTTAAAAATTTTTAGTTCAGCAGCTCAAACAAAATTTTTAGAAAATTATGTTAGCAATTTTACTAGGTTTTTATTTTAAATTTAATTTTGAATATATTTTAATTAATTAAAGAATAAAATCAAAGGGAAATGGAATGTTTATAACTTGTAAAAATAACTCTACATTATTTGCTTCTGAACAAAATTCTGAAGAAATTTGGGGAGAGTTTTTAATCCAATCAAATAAAGATGGCACAATTTCATTTAAATCAAGAGTAAATCAAAAATTTGTTTCTGTTGACTTAAAAAATGGAGGAATTTTGATTTTGGGAAGCGATATAGTTAAAAATGAACAAAAATTTATTTTTGAAAGGAAAGGAAATGAAGAAGAATATACAATTAAATCTAAAATTAATAAAAAGTTTGTAACTGTAAAACTAGAAAAGAATGGAATTTTAATGGCAGACATGGAGAATGTTAAGGGACTAAATGAAATATTTGAATTTAATACTTTTATATCTGAGATAGAAAAGAATGAATTATTGAGGTACTTAAATTTTGAATACGGAGAGAACTATTTATAAGATACTACATAATAGATAGACCCTAGTTTAAGTTACCTTTTTAAGTTTGATCATGGTAATTTTTAACAACTGACTCACAAGCTCTTTAAAATCATCTATCAATTGTATATACAGTCGTGGAAAAAAGTATGGAAGCGCTAGAAAATTTTTATTTAATTCCTAATTTTTCATTCAAAAAATACGTTCTATATACCAATCGAAAGCTCTATTCGTATCTCAGTTGACATGTTTCTGCATTTTTCATGAAAATGAAAATTGGCCGAGATAATCCGGATCTACCGGATATACCAAATCCCATTTTTTCGGAAAAATTTTTCGGAAGAAATTTAACAAACCCATTTGATAAAGCATATTTTTCTGAGTATTTTCCACAAAACCGCTTAGAAATATCTTTTTCCGGAACAGAGATATGATTTTTTGAAAATCGTATTTTTCCCTTAAAAATCGAATTTTTTGCAAAAATTGACGAAAAATACGATTTTCAGAAAATCATATCTCTGTTCCGGAAAAAGATATTTTTAAGCGGTTTTGTGGAAAATACTCAGAAAAATATGCTTTATCAAATGGGTTTGTTAAATTTCTTCCGAAAAATTTTTCCGAAAAAATGGGATTTGGTATATCCGGTAGATCCGGATTATCTCGGCCAATTTTCATTTTCATGAAAAATGCAGAAACATGTCAACTGAGATACGAATAGAGCTTTCGATTGGTATATAGAACGTATTTTTTGAATAAAAAATTAAGAATTTAAAAAACTTTTTCTAGCGCTTCCATACTTTTTTCCACGACTGTATAAATTCTTGATGAGTGGTTGATCTTGATCCAATGATTAATCCAATTGATCAAATTGATCCCATTCAATCAATCTTGATAATCTTAATCCAAAAATCTTGATCCCAATACATTTCCGTAAACGGGAGTGGTCTATTAAACAACTTTATTAAAATTATTTTTTAATTAGTTTTCCAAATGTTGTTAATGAAGATAATGGTGTTTATATTTCCCCTGTTTTTGGAATTTTTGCTCTTTTTGGCACATTTGTTGGCTTTGTTGCTATTGGATTAATGTTTGATATTAATTAATTAATTTTTTAAATTCAAAATTTTTTTATTTCTTTAGGGGATTCTCAATTTTGGTTATGAATAAAGTTAAAGATAGAAGAGGTGATCTAAGTTTAAGAAAACAAATTTACTGGTTTCTTCGAATTCGAAAAGGATTGTTAAATAGAATATTGGATTGTACAGCCATAAATATTGAATATTTAATTTATTCTGGTAATTTATTTAATGGGAATCTTATATAAATAAATATTTAAAAGGTCCAAATTCTCGTGTTTATTTCGGTCGTTATCGTTATTTAGAAGATGGAGTAATGGATGTTGTTGTTAAAGTTCCTTCGAAAGAAGCATTCCGATTAGATATGATAATTGAAGAAACAAAAATAAATGCGCAATTAAAACATGAAAGAATTGTTGAATATATTGGTTATTATAGAGATGCTTTTAATGATATGAGAATTGTTAGTGAATATATGCCTGGGGTGATCTACATTCGTTTATTAGTTCAAGAAAAAATGTTAAAGAAAAATTATTTAAAATTTAATATTTTATTTTGTAGATTTTAACTGTTGGACATATTTTTAATTTTATTGGCCAAATAGCTGAGGGAATGGAATATTTATCTTCCAAAAAGATAATACATAGAGATTTGGCTGCAAGGAATTGCATGTTTGATAATTTATTTAATTAAATAAATGTATAAAAAAAGTCTAATTATCGGGCTAGTCAATATTAAGCATTATAAACAATAACCTCTATTACACTTAACTCTTAGTATTTAAAAATTTCACGCAAAAATGAGCTGAGGATTTTTTGGGGCCTTTCTCATTCAGTAGCCAGCAAAATTCAAAATTTTTTAGTAAAACCAGAGAAAAGAAGCAATGATGTCATATTTCTCTCATTTCATATTTTTTATTAAAAGGTTGAATCGTGATTGTACAGCTATTAAAATAGCTGATTTTGGATTAAGCCGACATTTCAATGCAGATGCAAACTATACTTGTTCAAGTCCTGTACGTTTACCTTTGCGTTGGACAGCTATTGAATGTCTGGGACAAAATGGGGAAATACTTCCATATAGCAAATTCTCTGAAAAAAGCGACGTTTGGTCATTTGGAATTGTTATTTGGGAATGTTTTTCTCGTGGAGAAATGCCTTATGGCACAGAAGAAGTTAGAGACGTCTTACCAAAATTGAAGTCAGATTGGCGACTTCCCCGCCCTTCTCAATGTCCAGCTGGACTTTAGTTTGTTAAAAAAATTATTTAAAAATTATAACTTTTTATTTTTTCAGTGGACTTTTGGTTTTAAAATGTTGGGATATATTTCCAGAGAAAAGGCCAAGTTTTTCTGCAATTTGCATTTCTTTAGAAGAAATATTTTCACTTTTAATTGTTGAAGAGCCAGATATTGTTGTTCGGGAAATTATTTAAATAAATTATTTAAAGATTCCTTTCAAGTTTTTCTTGAAAAGATAAAAAAATAAAATACCTATATTTGATTTATTCGTGCAAATTTAAGAAAATTATATAAGGACACTATTTTTATAAGTAAAATTTTCTATTCCTAACAATCATTTTTAGCAGAGAGGGGACCTAAAAGTTACTTATAATTTTCCTGGTATTTTTACTTAGGAAAAGTTTTCATATTTATTGGATTTTCTAAAATGGGGCTTTTTTCCTAAAGTAGTTACAAAAAATTAATTACAAATGCATATTAACTCAATTAAAAAAATTTTTTATAACAAATTCTTTAAAAATCATATTTTATTTTAAAAATTTATTTATTTTATGTCAATTTAGTTTATTCTTTATCTTTAATTTCCTTTTTTAAGACATCCTTACTTTTGCTTTCTTCATTATTTTGTGTTGTTTCACTTTCTGTAAATTTAAGAAAATTAAAAAAAATTTTTTTGGAAATTTCAATTTATTATTTTTAATGATTTTTCCACCTTTATTTTCAACATTACAAGCAGAAGAGAAGAAATTAGTTAAATATTTCCAAAACGATTCTTGTTTTTTAATTTTATTTTTTAATTGTTTTTTGTTATGTTCCTGTGTTATACTTATTGCTTCAATTCTTTCTTCAGATTTTGTTCTAATTTCTTCTTGTTCTTGTAAAGCTTTTTCTAAAATATTTGCTCGATGCTCTATTTCATCAATCTTTTTTAAAGTATTTTTTTCTAAAATATAAAATTTTGTTTAAATTTTAATTAAAAATGAATAACAAATTGTTATTTTAAATTTAAATAATACCTTCTTCATTATCCATTTTAATTAAAATATCTGAATATTTAAAAAATAAATTTAAAAATAAACCGATTACTGTAAATGTTGAAACTAAATAAAAAAATAAATGTATAGTTTAAAACTTTAAATATTTCAAGATTGGAAAATCTTTAAGAATATTTTTATATTTGATTTAATTATAGAAAATTTTATTTATAATTATTGTAATATTTAATATTACATCAGAGAAAACCTTTCTTTAGATTTAAATAAAGTAAATATTTTGTTCATCCATTCTACTAAAATATTTCTTATTTTGATCATTTGATGCATTCATCCACACAATTTCTTGACTCCATTGACGACTTTTCCGACAACTCCTCCAACTAATTTGAATAAATAAAAATTAGATTTTGATTCTTTTCCAAAAATAAGTAAAGGTATCAACATTTTATAACTTTCTTGATTTTATTTTATCTATATATCAATACTAGATAAAAGATAAAAATTTTAAGGGCCCATATCTTTCAATATTTTATCAATCCGCGTAAAACATTTAAGACGTCCAAGACTCTTGGTCTTGAGTCTTGACTCAGGAATTTTATTGTGTCTTGGGTTTAGTCATGGTTATTGATGCTCAGTCTGGTCTTGAGTTTCAGAAATTTTTAGGTCTTAGACGTCCTTCGAAAAAAATAAGTTTTCTACCTATGCCAGTGACCAATGATGCACCTAGTGACTTTAAACCATGCCAAAGATCCTTCCAAAATGATGATCCGCTATCGTCGATAATTTTTCTCAATTTTCTGTTTTCCTCCTCTAATTGGTCTATGCGCTGATGAAGTCTCGCATTAGATTCAGCCATTTCTTGCAGCATATTTTCCATAGCAATCAGTCGATTACTTAACACATCAAGGAATTTTAAAAGATCTCTTCGTTCTAAAATAGGAATTATAATATACATATAATTTTAATATAAATGTTGTGTCTCACCTAAACAAAAATAAGAATTTTTATACCGCCTCGAACTAATCTAATACTGAAATTATACCTTCATACATAGTTCTTCTCAACCTTCTAGAGTAAATCTTATCTAATTTATTTTAAATTAATCCCCGCCATAAACTTTAGGCGGATTTTTTAAAAAATTGTACCTTGCACACTATCCATGGCTTTTAAAGTAAATATTAAGCTTGAAATTAAAGTATTTTTCTGAAATTAAATAAAATATTTAATAATTATTAACAGAATTACAGATAATATTTGTTACTTGACTATTAATCAAGATGGAAAAATTGTAGAAAATGATCATATTTATTTTATTATGAAAAAATAATTTGTTTATACATATTATTAAGTAGTATACATATGTATGTATAATACTCCTGATTTTTAGACAATGTATTAGGATAAGGAAAGAAAATTAAATTTTATCCTAGAATTCGTTATTACATTCAATTAATTCAAACATTACTATAGACCAGAGGTGGATCGGAACAGTCCGAGGTGTCGGAAATCGGAAGAGCCGGAAATCGGAACTGGCTCAAAAGTCGGAACTTGGAAATCGGAAATCGGAAGGAAAAAACGTCGGAAATCGGAAGTCGGAATTCCGATCCACCTCTGCTATAGACTAATGCAGAATTTTTTAAAAAATAATTAGGCTTTTCAACTAAACCAAGAACCAATCCAACTAAAGAATCGGGATAACAAATTACCAATAGCCTTAAGACAACTAGAAATAACGTTTCCAATTGCTGTCAGAGCACGAGCAATAACATTTCCAATTCCTTTTATGGCACGTCCAATAACATCAAAAACAGCACGAATTCCACGACCAACTGCTCGACCAATTTCACAAACTAATTCGTTAATAGCCTCAAGTGCTCTCTTAAGTGCAGAATCGTCAGGACATTTCTCCGCAGCTAAATTTAAATAAAAATATTAATTACCTAATATATTAAAAATGATTTCTTTTAAATTTAAACAATTTCTATGTATTATCCCTAATTACTTTTTAAGCAATATTTTGTTTATTTAAATATTTTGAGAGAAATAAGGATAGCTAAATAAATACCTTCTCGTAATTGCCGATTTTCTTCTTCAATACTTTCAACTTTATTCTCAAGTTCCTCTTGAGTTACCATCCCATTTTGAGTCATCTGTTTTAATTTCTCTATTGAATCATAAGTTTTTTTAATTCTTTCATGAACATCTTCGTTGTTTCGAATCTAAAAAACATTTAGACAATTATTTTTTTAAATTTTATTTTCTCATTTTTTAAACTCAATCAACATTTATTTTCTCTATTACTTGTAACTATAAATAATTAAATTAAATTTTTTTAATTAAGTTAAAAGTTTATATTTTAAATGCTTTTACTTACTTGTGCCCTATATTGAGATGTTCTACAAGATGAAGAATTACCTCCCATATTATTTGTAAATTTATTTATTATTATTTTTTCTATAATATTTATATTAAAATTAATTATTTAAATTAAAAAGTAATTAATGTTAAGATTTTTTAAATTAAATTGGTTCAAATTTGTAAAAAAATGTTAAAAGAGAATTCTGTGATTTTCTATTAAATATTAAAAATATAAATATTTGAAAAATATTTGAGATTTTATACCGTAATGATTTGAAAGAAATAAAATTGTAAAAACAAAATAATATTCATTTATAAAATAAGAAAACATATTTTCCTTTAATAATTTAAAAAATATTATATATGTAAAAGATGGACTAAAAATAATATTATATATAATTTCACACTGTTTCTACTTTAAGGCCCAACATAAGCTCCACCTTGCAGTTTTATCTATTTTTCTGATCCTTTTTATTAAATTTATTTTTTGTTATTCAAAGATATAAATTTTTAAATAGAAACATTTATTTTTGTAAAGTTCTTACGAAGAAAGTGAATCAAAAAGGGAGAAGTCTCTAAAAATTAATCTAAAAAATTGTCCGTCCATTAACCTAACACTGAGTCACCATATTATATGTATAAGGAAGAAGAAGATATGTGACCGATCAAAGCGCAGAAATGCATTTTTAGGAACAATTTTGTAAAGAAAAATAAGAAGCAAAGATTGGCCAATGTAAAATTAGCATTTTGTTTTGTACACATTGTCTACAAATATATTTATATTTTGTAAAAGCTATTTGTAAAAGAAAAGATGGTAAAATTAACATTTGAGAATAAAACACAGATTTTAAAACACAAAAATAATATTTATAGATTCAAAAATCTACCAGTATTATTCAAAAAAATTTTGCCAGGGACTATTTTAGAAAATTACGGTAATCTTTACGAATACCTATTTTTCATTTTTTCCATTTTATCTTCTATTAATTAATTATTTTTTAATAATTTAATATTTTTTAATAATTAATTAAATGATTACTAATATATTATTAATTAATTTATTAAGTGATCACAAATAATTTTATTAATTAATTTGAGGAATATATTAATAATATTTAATCTACATATTTTTATTTATTTATTTTTGTACTTTTAATCCATTTCACCGACAACATTTAAAAAAGTTTTATTTTAAAATTGAATCAAATTAAAAAAAAAGTAGTTGTAATTATTTGAAAGAATAAATAATGTTTTGTTTTTTTATTGTTAACAATCATTCTTGTGATTGATAAAAATTTTAATAGAAAAAATGAAAGTAGGCCAATAAAATAGGTGTGTTCTTACTAAGAATTTAGTAGATGTATTAATATGTTTAATTATTATATATAAATTCGAAAAAAGAATAAATCAAACAAACAAACGTTGATGCGACAAATAAATAAATTAAATTGTATTTAAATTATTATTTTATTACTGTTTTTGTAAGCTTATAGTTAAAAAAATATATATTAAAAAATATGAATATTTTTAAAAATTTAAGATCATTTTAAAATGGAATAAATGAATTTAAATTATTAACAATAAATGTACTTTCCACTTACTTTCTCATTATTATGTCTATGTATACTCCAAAATATTGTAAGTTGATTTTTGATAATTATATATTGTTATTTGGAATTAAAAGTTTCCTAAGTGTTCAAAATAATAGAGGCATTATTTAGGATATTGTTTCATCTGAATTGATTTCTGAAATTGCAAAGAAAGCATTTGATTTGGAATTAAATTCTGGAAATTTTATTTATGGTAACCAACACATTGCTGATGCAATTTTAAAAATGTTGACTGCCTTCTATCCATTGTTAACTATTTTTATATTATTATTGAAATTATGTATTTTTAAATTAAAAAATTTTTAAGCCTAAAAAATATTTCAAAAAATTTTTTAACTAAAATTTTTGTAGTCAACGTTTTATGATTTTTGTTGCTAATGATGGTGGAAATGTTGCTAGACGTACTGATCATACTGAATGGTTTAAACAAAATGATAAACATGTTACTATTTATGTTACAACAACAAGTAACTCTTATTTGGGCAGTAAAGATTGTTATGGAGATATTTCTGAAGAGTTTAAAAGGTTACAGATACTTGATAAAACTTGATAAATCTATAAATTCATTATAAAATTAAAAAAAACAAATAAATTTTCCAGTTGCTATCCAGAAAAGGATAAAATACTTAGAAGAATTGGAGACATGTGTGGAGCAGATGGAGGTTATAATCCTGAATCTGTAGCTGTACGTGCCGTTGTAAGAGCTGACGATTTAGGTTTGGCTAGCTCTCTTCCTGAATTTGCTATGAAGGATGAAATTTTTACATGTAAAAATGCTACATCCCCAAAGCAGCGCTGGCGTGTTGCTATTGCTTTGTTTCAAGATTAGTAAGAGAATTTTAAATGTATTTTTAATCACTCTTACAATCTATTTTGGACTTTAATATTTTTTTAATTTTAATTAATTTCAGTAAAAAAGTACTAGACGAGTTTATAATGGCTAAAAATTCAGAAAATAATTTGAGGTGATAATTTCTAAAAATTCTTTAAGGACGTAATTTTGTCAATTTCAGTTTTCAACTAGGGAATAAAAACAACATTCCTTTAAACATCCCAATGATTATTTCTGAGGGTAGATCTAGCAATTTTGAGACAAATTCTTTTGTGAATCTTCCATTAAATAATTTATATTTTGGAATTGCTGCTTTATTTGGAATTTTAATTACTCTGATTTCTATGGCAATAATGTAAGAAATAAATTTTATATTAAAAATTGTTTTAAATATTTTTTTTTATTTTAGAACAGTCAGTATATGTTTTATAATCAAATACAACCAAAAAAAGAAATTAATTTGTTTGGGGAAGAAATATGAGTATTGTTGACATTTAGAGACGTTAAAGACTTAGTTTGGTTAAAAAACTTAACTTAGTTAAACTCTTAGTCTTGGCTTTGGAGTGTTCGAAAATTTTAATATATATTTTTTTAACTATAAGCTTACAAAAACAGTAATAAAATAATAATTTAAATACAATTTAATTTATTTATTTGTCGCATCAACGTTTGTTTGTTTGATTTATTCTTTTTTCGAATTTATATATAATAATTAAACATATTAATACATCTACTAAATTCTTAGTAAGAACACACCTATTTTATTGGCCTACTTTCATTTTTTCTATTAAAATTTTTATCAATCACAAGAATGATTGTTAACAATAAAAAAAACAAAACATTTATTCTTTCAAATAATTACAACTACTTTTTTTTTAATTTGATTCAATTTTAAAATAAAACTTTTTTTTAAATGTTGTCGGTGAAATGGATTAAAAGTACAAAAATAAATAAATAAAAATATGTAGATTAAATATTATTAATATATTCCTCAAATTAATTAATAAAATTATTTGTGATCACTTAATAAATTAATTAATAATATATTAGTAATCATTTAATTAATTATTAAAAAATATTAAATTATTAAAAAATAATTAATTAATAGAAGATAAAATGGAAAAAATGAAAAATAGGTATTCGTAAAGATTACCGTAATTTTCTAAAATAGTCCCTGGCAAAATTTTTTTGAATAATACTGGTAGATTTTTGAATCTATAAATATTATTTTTGTGTTTTAAAATCTGTGTTTTATTCTCAAATGTTAATTTTACCATCTTTTCTTTTACAAATAGCTTTTACAAAATATAAATATATTTGTAGACAATGTGTACAAAACAAAATGCTAATTTTACATTGGCCAATCTTTGCTTCTTATTTTTCTTTACAAAATTGTTCCTAAAAATGCATTTCTGCGCTTTGATCGGTCACATATCTTCTTCTTCCTTATACATATAATATGGTGACTCAGTGTTAGGTTAATGGACGGACAATTTTTTAGATTAATTTTTAGAGACTTCTCCCTTTTTGATTCACTTTCTTCGTAAGAACTTTACAAAAATAAATGTTTCTATTTAAAAATTTATATCTTTGAATAACAAAAAATAAATTTAATAAAAAGGATCAGAAAAATAGATAAAACTGCAAGGTGGAGCTTATGTTGGGCCTTAAAGTAGAAACAGTGTGAAATTATATATAATATTATTTTTAGTCCATCTTTTACATATATAATATTTTTTAAATTATTAAAGGAAAATATGTTTTCTTATTTTATAAATGAATATTATTTTGTTTTTACAATTTTATTTCTTTCAAATCATTACGGTATAAAATCTCAAATATTTTTCAAATATTTATATTTTTAATATTTAATAGAAAATCACAGAATTCTCTTTTAACATTTTTTTACAAATTTGAACCAATTTAATTTAAAAAATCTTAACATTAATTACTTTTTAATTTAAATAATTAATTTTAATATAAATATTATAGAAAAAATAATAATAAATAAATTTACAAATAATATGGGAGGTAATTCTTCATCTTGTAGAACATCTCAATATAGGGCACAAGTAAGTAAAAGCATTTAAAATATAAACTTTTAACTTAATTAAAAAAATTTAATTTAATTATTTATAGTTACAAGTAATAGAGAAAATAAATGTTGATTGAGTTTAAAAAATGAGAAAATAAAATTTAAAAAATAATTGTCTAAATGTTTTTTAGATTCGAAACAACGAAGATGTTCATGAAAGAATTAAAAAACTTATGATTCAATAGAGAAATTAAAACAGATGACTCAAAATGGGATGGTAACTCAAGAGGAACTTGAGAATAAAGTTGAAAGTATTGAAGAAGAAAATCGGCAATTACGAGAAGGTATTTATTTAGCTATCCTTATTTCTCTCAAAATATTTAAATAAACAAAATATTGCTTAAAAAGTAATTAGGGATAATACATAGAAATTGTTTAAATTTAAAAGAAATCATTTTTAATATATTAGGTAATTAATATTTTTATTTAAATTTAGCTGCGGAGAAATGTCCTGACGATTCTGCACTTAAGAGAGCACTTGAGGCTATTAACGAATTAGTTTGTGAAATTGGTCGAGCAGTTGGTCGTGGAATTCGTGCTGTTTTTGATGTTATTGGACGTGCCATAAAAGGAATTGGAAATGTTATTGCTCGTGCTCTGACAGCAATTGGAAACGTTATTTCTAGTTGTCTTAAGGCTATTGGTAATTTGTTATCCCGATTCTTTAGTTGGATTGGTTCTTGGTTTAGTTGAAAAGCCTAATTATTTTTTAAAAATTCTGCATTAGTCTATAGCAGAGGTGGATCGGAATTCCGACTTCCGATTTCCGACGTTTTTTCCTTCCGATTTCCGATTTCCAAGTTCCGACTTTTGAGCCAGTTCCGATTTCCGGCTCTTCCGATTTCCGACACCTCGGACTGTTCCGATCCACCTCTGGTCTATAGTAATGTTTGAATTAATTGAATGTAATAACGAATTCTAGGATAAAATTTAATTTTCTTTCCTTATCCTAATACATTGTCTAACAATCAGGAGTATTATACATACATATGTATACTACTTAATAATATGTATAAACAAATTATTTTTTCATAATAAAATAAATATGATCATTTTCTACAATTTTTCCATCTTGATTAATAGTCAAGTAACAAATATTATCTGTAATTCTGTTAATAATTATTAAATATTTTATTTAATTTCAGAAAAATACTTTAATTTCAAGCTTAATATTTACTTTAAAAGCCATGGATAGTGTGCAAGGTACAATTTTTTAAAAAATCCGCCTAAAGTTTATGGCGGGGATTAATTTAAAATAAATTAGATAAGATTTACTCTAGAAGGTTGAGAAGAACTATGTATGAAGGTATAATTTCAGTATTAGATTAGTTCGAGGCGGTATAAAAATTCTTATTTTTGTTTAGGTGAGACACAACATTTATATTAAAATTATATGTATATTATAATTCCTATTTTAGAACGAAGAGATCTTTTAAAATTCCTTGATGTGTTAAGTAATCGACTGATTGCTATGGAAAATATGCTGCAAGAAATGGCTGAATCTAATGCGAGACTTCATCAGCGCATAGACCAATTAGAGGAGGAAAACAGAAAATTGAGAAAAATTATCGACGATAGCGGATCATCATTTTGGAAGGATCTTTGGCATGGTTTAAAGTCACTAGGTGCATCATTGGTCACTGGCATAGGTAGAAAACTTATTTTTTTCGAAGGACGTCTAAGACCTAAAAATTTCTGAAACTCAAGACCAGACTGAGCATCAATAACCATGACTAAACCCAAGACACAATAAAATTCCTGAGTCAAGACTCAAGACCAAGAGTCTTGGACGTCTTAAATGTTTTACGCGGATTGATAAAATATTGAAAGATATGGGCCCTTAAAATTTTTATCTTTTATCTAGTATTGATATATAGATAAAATAAAATCAAGAAAGTTATAAAATGTTGATACCTTTACTTATTTTTGGAAAAGAATCAAAATCTAATTTTTATTTATTCAAATTAGTTGGAGGAGTTGTCGGAAAAGTCGTCAATGGAGTCAAGAAATTGTGTGGATGAATGCATCAAATGATCAAAATAAGAAATATTTTAGTAGAATGGATGAACAAAATATTTACTTTATTTAAATCTAAAGAAAGGTTTTCTCTGATGTAATATTAAATATTACAATAATTATAAATAAAATTTTCTATAATTAAATCAAATATAAAAATATTCTTAAAGATTTTCCAATCTTGAAATATTTAAAGTTTTAAACTATACATTTATTTTTTTATTTAGTTTCAACATTTACAGTAATCGGTTTATTTTTAAATTTATTTTTTAAATATTCAGATATTTTAATTAAAATGGATAATGAAGAAGGTATTATTTAAATTTAAAATAACAATTTGTTATTCATTTTTAATTAAAATTTAAACAAAATTTTATATTTTAGAAAAAAATACTTTAAAAAAGATTGATGAAATAGAGCATCGAGCAAATATTTTAGAAAAAGCTTTACAAGAACAAGAAGAAATTAGAACAAAATCTGAAGAAAGAATTGAAGCAATAAGTATAACACAGGAACATAACAAAAAACAATTAAAAAATAAAATTAAAAAACAAGAATCGTTTTGGAAATATTTAACTAATTTCTTCTCTTCTGCTTGTAATGTTGAAAATAAAGGTGGAAAAATCATTAAAAATAATAAATTGAAATTTCCAAAAAAATTTTTTTAATTTTCTTAAATTTACAGAAAGTGAAACAACACAAAATAATGAAGAAAGCAAAAGTAAGGATGTCTTAAAAAAGGAAATTAAAGATAAAGAATAAACTAAATTGACATAAAATAAATAAATTTTTAAAATAAAATATGATTTTTAAAGAATTTGTTATAAAAAATTTTTTAATTGAGTTAATATGCATTTGTAATTAATTTTTTGTAACTACTTTAGGAAAAAAGCCCCATTTTAGAAAATCCAATAAATATGAAAACTTTTCCTAAGTAAAAATACCAGGAAAATTATAAGTAACTTTTAGGTCCCCTCTCTGCTAAAAATGATTGTTAGGAATAGAAAATTTTACTTATAAAAATAGTGTCCTTATATAATTTTCTTAAATTTGCACGAATAAATCAAATATAGGTATTTTATTTTTTTATCTTTTCAAGAAAAACTTGAAAGGAATCTTTAAATAATTTATTTAAATAATTTCCCGAACAACAATATCTGGCTCTTCAACAATTAAAAGTGAAAATATTTCTTCTAAAGAAATGCAAATTGCAGAAAAACTTGGCCTTTTCTCTGGAAATATATCCCAACATTTTAAAACCAAAAGTCCACTGAAAAAATAAAAAGTTATAATTTTTAAATAATTTTTTTAACAAACTAAAGTCCAGCTGGACATTGAGAAGGGCGGGGAAGTCGCCAATCTGACTTCAATTTTGGTAAGACGTCTCTAACTTCTTCTGTGCCATAAGGCATTTCTCCACGAGAAAAACATTCCCAAATAACAATTCCAAATGACCAAACGTCGCTTTTTTCAGAGAATTTGCTATATGGAAGTATTTCCCCATTTTGTCCCAGACATTCAATAGCTGTCCAACGCAAAGGTAAACGTACAGGACTTGAACAAGTATAGTTTGCATCTGCATTGAAATGTCGGCTTAATCCAAAATCAGCTATTTTAATAGCTGTACAATCACGATTCAACCTTTTAATAAAAAATATGAAATGAGAGAAATATGACATCATTGCTTCTTTTCTCTGGTTTTACTAAAAAATTTTGAATTTTGCTGGCTACTGAATGAGAAAGGCCCCAAAAAATCCTCAGCTCATTTTTGCGTGAAATTTTTAAATACTAAGAGTTAAGTGTAATAGAGGTTATTGTTTATAATGCTTAATATTGACTAGCCCGATAATTAGACTTTTTTTATACATTTATTTAATTAAATAAATTATCAAACATGCAATTCCTTGCAGCCAAATCTCTATGTATTATCTTTTTGGAAGATAAATATTCCATTCCCTCAGCTATTTGGCCAATAAAATTAAAAATATGTCCAACAGTTAAAATCTACAAAATAAAATATTAAATTTTAAATAATTTTTCTTTAACATTTTTTCTTGAACTAATAAACGAATGTAGATCACCCCCAGGCATATATTCACTAACAATTCTCATATCATTAAAAGCATCTCTATAATAACCAATATATTCAACAATTCTTTCATGTTTTAATTGCGCATTTATTTTTGTTTCTTCAATTATCATATCTAATCGGAATGCTTCTTTCGAAGGAACTTTAACAACAACATCCATTACTCCATCTTCTAAATAACGATAACGACCGAAATAAACACGAGAATTTGGACCTTTTAAATATTTATTTATATAAGATTCCCATTAAATAAATTACCAGAATAAATTAAATATTCAATATTTATGGCTGTACAATCCAATATTCTATTTAACAATCCTTTTCGAATTCGAAGAAACCAGTAAATTTGTTTTCTTAAACTTAGATCACCTCTTCTATCTTTAACTTTATTCATAACCAAAATTGAGAATCCCCTAAAGAAATAAAAAAAATTTTGAATTTAAAAAATTAATTAATTAATATCAAACATTAATCCAATAGCAACAAAGCCAACAAATGTGCCAAAAAGAGCAAAAATTCCAAAAACAGGGGAAATATAAACACCATTATCTTCATTAACAACATTTGGAAAACTAATTAAAAAATAATTTTAATAAAGTTGTTTAATAGACCACTCCCGTTTACGGAAATGTATTGGGATCAAGATTTTTGGATTAAGATTATCAAGATTGATTGAATGGGATCAATTTGATCAATTGGATTAATCATTGGATCAAGATCAACCACTCATCAAGAATTTATACAGTCGTGGAAAAAAGTATGGAAGCGCTAGAAAAAGTTTTTTAAATTCTTAATTTTTTATTCAAAAAATACGTTCTATATACCAATCGAAAGCTCTATTCGTATCTCAGTTGACATGTTTCTGCATTTTTCATGAAAATGAAAATTGGCCGAGATAATCCGGATCTACCGGATATACCAAATCCCATTTTTTCGGAAAAATTTTTCGGAAGAAATTTAACAAACCCATTTGATAAAGCATATTTTTCTGAGTATTTTCCACAAAACCGCTTAAAAATATCTTTTTCCGGAACAGAGATATGATTTTCTGAAAATCGTATTTTTCGTCAATTTTTGCAAAAAATTCGATTTTTAAGGGAAAAATACGATTTTCAAAAAATCATATCTCTGTTCCGGAAAAAGATATTTCTAAGCGGTTTTGTGGAAAATACTCAGAAAAATATGCTTTATCAAATGGGTTTGTTAAATTTCTTCCGAAAAATTTTTCCGAAAAAATGGGATTTGGTATATCCGGTAGATCCGGATTATCTCGGCCAATTTTCATTTTCATGAAAAATGCAGAAACATGTCAACTGAGATACGAATAGAGCTTTCGATTGGTATATAGAACGTATTTTTTGAATGAAAAATTAGGAATTAAATAAAAATTTTCTAGCGCTTCCATACTTTTTTCCACGACTGTATATACAATTGATAGATGATTTTAAAGAGCTTGTGAGTCAGTTGTTAAAAATTACCATGATCAAACTTAAAAAGGTAACTTAAACTAGGGTCTATCTATTATGTAGTATCTTATAAATAGTTCTCTCCGTATTCAAAATTTAAGTACCTCAATAATTCATTCTTTTCTATCTCAGATATAAAAGTATTAAATTCAAATATTTCATTTAGTCCCTTAACATTCTCCATGTCTGCCATTAAAATTCCATTCTTTTCTAGTTTTACAGTTACAAACTTTTTATTAATTTTAGATTTAATTGTATATTCTTCTTCATTTCCTTTCCTTTCAAAAATAAATTTTTGTTCATTTTTAACTATATCGCTTCCCAAAATCAAAATTCCTCCATTTTTTAAGTCAACAGAAACAAATTTTTGATTTACTCTTGATTTAAATGAAATTGTGCCATCTTTATTTGATTGGATTAAAAACTCTCCCCAAATTTCTTCAGAATTTTGTTCAGAAGCAAATAATGTAGAGTTATTTTTACAAGTTATAAACATTCCATTTCCCTTTGATTTTATTCTTTAATTAATTAAAATATATTCAAAATTAAATTTAAAATAAAAACCTAGTAAAATTGCTAACATAATTTTCTAAAAATTTTGTTTGAGCTGCTGAACTAAAAATTTTTAAATATTATTTTTCATTTATTTATTCCCACTCCCAACTAGTCTTGAAAAAGAGCAATTACAACACGCCAACGTTTAGCCGTTGAATTATCACAATTAAATAATTCGTCTTTTAAAGCATAAAAAGGGAGTGAACTTGCAACCCCAAATTCAAAATTTTTAACAACTGCGCGAAGGCCTACAGATTCTGAATTATATCCACCTTCTTGTCCACATATATCTCCTATTCGTGTAAGTAAATTACTCGTTTGTGGATAACAACTGAAAGAAGAAAATTTTTATTTAAAAATTAGATTGATTTGATATATTCTAATAAATATAACCTTCTAAATTCATTTGTAATATTTCCATAACAATCTCTACTTCCCAAAAAACTATTACCAGCTATAGTTATATAGATAACAACATTTTTATTTGCATATTCCACAGAATCAGAATGGTCAGCACCAGGGATGTCACGGGTTGAGAAAAAAGTCGGGTCGGGTTTCGGGTCGGGTTTCCAAAATTTTCTTCGGATCGGGTTTCGGGTTTCGGGTCGAAAAAAAGTCCGGGTTTCGGGTCTCGGGTCGGGTTTCGGGTCGGGTCAGTTAAAAATTTGAACATGAAGCCAAATTTTTCGGAGAGGTTGGGGATATTAGTGATTTGCGGGCTTAATAAGATAATATATAAGTGATATAATAAGAGACAGGGATTAAATGGATTTGGATGGATTAAGAGTAATATCAGGGGATTTGGGGATTAAAAGGGATATAAAGGCATTTAAAAGTATCTGGTGAAGATGTCTAATCCATGATTTATACCTTAAACCTCCGAGACCCTCTGCAAATACCGTGAAATCCCAGATACACCTCTAAACCCTCCGATATCTCCCTGAATCCACCTTAATCCAAGTAAATCCCCCGATATCACCCTTCATCCACTCTTGCTCCTTCGACATCACGGCAAAATTACTCTGTATTTTGCAAATTTCGGAAGGCCATGAGGCCAGAATTCTTCTTTTTATGGTAAAAATCCCAACGGAAAACGTCCCACGCGATATCACGCCCACATTTTTAATTTTTGATTTTTTTATCTTCCCCCGAAGATACCTCCTTCCACCGAAGATACCTCCCATAGATACCTCCACAAACCATCATGATCCTTAAAAATCGTGCCCAAATTCGGCAACATTTCTTAGCGCCGCAGGCGAAAATTTTCGGAAATTTTGAAGACCAACCCACTAGATTTCATCATTTTCCAGCGCCGCAGGCGAAAATTTTGAGAATTTTGGAAGACCAACCCACTAGATTTCTTCATTTTCTAGCGCCGCAGGCGAAAATTTTGAGAATTTTGGAAGACCAACCCACTAGATTTCTTCATTTTCTAGCGCCGCAGGCGAAAATTTTGAGAATTTTGGAAGACCAACCCACTAGATTTCTTCATTTTCTAGCGCCGCAGGCGAAAATTTTGAGAATTTTGGAAGACCAACCCACTAGATTTCTTCATTTTCTAGCGCCGCAGGCGAAAATTTTGGGAATTTTGGAAGGCCAAAGAGCCAAAAATCTTCCCTTTTTGTAATAAAATTCCAAGGAAAATGTCGGGTTTCGGGTCGGGTTTTCGAAAATTTCTCGGGTCGGGTTTCGGGTTTCGGGTCGAAAAAAAGTCCGGGTTTCGGGTTTCGGGTAACCCGTGACATCCCTGGTCAGCACGATAAGCTATATCCCCTCCCACATTAAATACCAAAATTAAAAATCTGCTCCTTTAAAAAAATATTTTTGTTATTATAATTATAATCTTTCTTCAATCAATCAAATTTATACGCAACAGCGCGACGATTTCAGACAATAAAAATGTGATAAATAAATAAAATAAACGTAAACAAACGATTTCCTTAACATAATTTAAAAATTGCAAAAGTGTCTTTTAAGGTGATTTGGGAGTGAGTCAATAAATTGGGATATATCAAAAGTGACTAGAAGTCGACTAAAGTGTTCGGGGGTTGAATTGCGCATATGTTGAGGAATAAATTTATATAACCGAGCAGTCCTAACGAAAAAGGAGTGGAATCTGGCTTTTGTATTACATGCTATAGTTATAATGTTTTGGAACCCCCTGGTATTGGCTTTACTGATAAAATATGAGTTATTGTTTTTAATTGTTATAGTCCCACAAACATGTTGATGGAATAAATTGAGATCGGCTTTAATACGTCTATAAAATAGCGATTCTTGTTTAAAATAATATAGTAAGTCATGATATTCAGGTAATTCGGTTTTAGGATTAATACGTCTAAAAACCCAGCGGAGAAAATCCTTTTGGACTTTTTCAATTGATTTAATATCTTTATCAAGATGTGGATTAAAGACAGACGAGGAGAACTCTAAAATAGGACGGACATAAATATTAAATAGGTTTGTAAGGATTTTTGGATTCCTACTTTTAATAGATTTGAAAATGGAATATGAGCATCTGATTGCTTTACGAGTGATTATATTGATATGCTTATCCCATTTGAGATCGTGAGAGAAATGTATGCCCAGGTCCCGGACTGAATCCTCTGAAGAAATCTGATGGATGACAATGTCATTAATAAAATATTTAGTTGATGGGTTAGAGTTTCCTAAATATAAAACTGAACATTTTTCTATGGCAATTTTAAGGCCGTTAAGATGGCAATACTCTGAAAATTTATTTACAAAAATTTGGAGAGGAGACTCATTAACTCTATTTTTAAAAATATTATAAACTTTGAGGTCATCAGCAAAAAGTTTCAGAGTTATTCCTGGTGTGGCACAATACGTTGGGAGATCAGATATAAAAGTAATGAATAGTAGCGGCCCTAGTATGGATCCTTGAGGTACACCGCTGGTGCAGTGTTTTTCCTCGGAATAATGATTAGATACCCGCACAGTAAATGTACGATTTGATAAATAATCATTTATCCAAGAAAGAATATTTCCTTGGATTCCCATTTTATAAAGTTTTGAGAGTAGAAGTGAATGAGGAACCGTGTCAAAGGCCTTAGCTAAATCAAAATAAATTGTATCAATGGAATTTTTATTCTCCAAGGCATAAGTGAAGTCATCCATTACTTCGAGTAATTGTGTTGAGACTGAGTGAGATTTACGAAAACCATGCTGACATGGAGGCAAAATTTTATTGGATTCAATAAATGATTGAAGCTCATTTGCGATTATTTTTTCAAGTATTTTTGACGAAGAGCAAAGAAGGGAAATTGGTCGAAAATCTATTGGATATTGCGGATTTGTTTTCTTTGGGATTGGATTAATAATAGCTTTTTTCCAAATTGATGGAATTTTGGAGCTAAGAATTGACAGTGAGAAAATATGAGTAAGAGGGATGACGAGTGTATCCCTGCATTTTTTGTAAAAAATGTTTGGGACACTATCAAGAGATGTGTTATTAGAGTTATCGAGCCTTGATATTATATCAAAGACTATTCGTGGGTCAATGGATATTGTTTGTATTGTTTGTATTGGGGAGTGGTTTGAGAAAGAAAAGGTTTGGGAAGAGAGGTTTTGATTGGAAAATACAGAAGAGAACTGATCGGCCAAAATATTTGATTTAATTTGGTTTGAGAAAATGTGTTGATTATTTTGGCCGATAAGAGAGGGCATGGTTAAATTTTTAGGTTTTATGAAAGATGAAATGTAATCAAACTTTGTTTTGATATTACTAAGTTTTTTGTTCTCCCTATTCCTTATAAATTTTGAAATTTCATATTCAAGTTTATTAGAGGTTTCTATGTATTTTTCCCTAATGCAAGGTTTGGAGATCCTTTTCCATAAATTTTTTCGATATTGGTCAAGTCGTTGAATATGAATAGGAAAATGATCAATAGAATGTGGTCCACTTGAGATGGGTACATATGATTGGATGATAGATTGAAGAAATGTTATAAATTTGTTATAACATGATTCAACATCAATGCAATCATAAAAGAATAAAGTCCAATCAATATGGGCAAGAATACTATTAATGCATTGATAATTGGCTTTATTATATTGATATCTAGGGGCAGATTTAGATTGCAGTTGAAAATTAAGCTTAATGTCGAAAATAATAGAATTATGGTCAGAACCACCCATTGGAGCCTCGACAGAAAGAAATGATGTTAGAGATGTATTAGAAGTAAGAACTAGGTCAAGATAATTTTGATTCCTAGTAGGGGATTGGACAATTTGTTCAAGATTGCTTGACTGGAAAAATTCTGCAAATATAGATTCAGAAGGTGTTAATGTGTTTGGGAATGGATTTGGGCTTGCCCAATTAAGGTTTGGGAAGTTAAAGTCGCCTAATATATAATACGGGTAATCAATAGATGAAAGAAGTACTAAACAATCAATAAGAGAGGTAAGATGTTCCAGGGTTTCTTTTGTCGTTGGTCGATAAACGACAATGAGTCTTATTTTTTGTTGGTTCAAAGGGGAAAAGACATCAATACAAGAAATATCGGAATTTGGAATTTTAGGGACCTTGATTTTCTGGAAGGGGATTAAGTCGGAAATAAGAATAGCCACTCCACCCCCTTTACCACTCCACCCCCTATAAAAGCCACTCCACCCCCTATAAAAGAATAAAGTCCAATCAATATGGGCAAGAATACTATTAATGCATTGATAATTGGCTTTATTATATTGATATCTAGGGGCAGATTTAGATTGCAGTTGAAAATTAAGCTTAATGTCGAAAATAATAGAATTATGGTCAGAACCACCCATTGGAGCCTCGACAGAAAGAAATGATGTTAGAGATGTATTAGAAGTAAGAACTAGGTCAAGATAATTTTGATTCCTAGTAGGGGATTGGACAATTTGTTCAAGATTGCTTGACTGGAAAAATTCTGCAAATATAGATTCAGAAGGTGTTAATGTGTTTGGGAATGGATTTGGGCTTGCCCAATTAAGGTTTGGGAAGTTAAAGTCGCCTAATATATAATACGGGTAATCAATAGATGAAAGAAGTACTAAACAATCAATAAGAGAGGTAAGATGTTCCAGGGTTTCTTTTGTCGTTGGTCGATAAACGACAATGAGTCTTATTTTTTGTTGGTTCAAAGGGGAAAAGACATCAATACAAGAAATATCGGAATTTGGAATTTTAGGGACCTTGATTTTCTGGAAGGGGATTAAGTCGGAAATAAGAATAGCCACTCCACCCCCTTTACGGGACTGCCTATCGGAACGGATTATTTGATAATTAAAACCTTGAATTATTACACTGTCATCGATTTTAGAATTAAGCCAAGTTTCGGAAAAAGCAAGAATTTATAATAAGATAATTTATAATATATAATTTATAATATATATCTTTTAAAGAATTTATAATATTTTTATGAGTAAATAAAAGTTTAATGCCCCTCCCCCCTTATAATCAGAATTAATAATTAAAATTAAAAATATACTAAATTATCTTTAGAATAAATTTACATTGGAAAGAAAGCACTTAAAGTAAAAAGAACTCTTTCAGACAAATACTGATTTCCTTTTTTGAAATTCCCGACAGATTCTTCCAATATAAGTGTTCTTTTTGTAATTTCCTTCATTGTTGATAAAGTACCATTAAAAACTGACTCAAATTTAAAAATTATTTTTAAAAATTATTTTGGGAATTTTAAGAGAAATTTAAAGATTTTTAGCTTCAAATAATTTATCCTCAAAATAAATATTTTTTAATTTTAATTCTTTACTAAATAAAATACTTACAATTAAATATAGGAAAATTAATAAAAATTTTCTTTTCATTTTTTAATAAATAAAAATATTTTTTAAAAATTAATTTTAATTAATATTGTTTTGATACGTTTATTTTAAAGAAAAACAAACAAATAAATAAATTAAATAAATAAATAAGGGTAAACAAAAACATTTAAATTTATTTTTAAAATCGAGATTGTTGAATTGATCGCCGTAAAAGAATTAATAAAAATGGTTGTCATATTTTTATGAGAAAAATAGTCAAAAAAATAATTCATTTTTTTACAAAACTATTCACGTAAATAAATACATAAATAGTATGTTGTGAATGCTTTTATTAAAGAGAAGAATAAGAGGAAGAATATTTTTGTTGGCCAAATTCACAATACCTACTTTCTGTACAGCCAACTCACATTTTTCATTCATTTTTATGCGCATTTTTTTGTAATTTATTTTTTTTTATTTTTCGAATATTCAATAATTAATTTAGATATTTTTTAAATTAATAATTTAAAGAATACGTAGTTGTATTTTTTATTAAATTTTCTCTCGAAGGAGAGCTTCGGGAATTAATCAATTTTGTTAATAAATTTTATTGAGAACTATTAAATAATTAAAAAATTATATTTAAATTATTAAATTAATATTCTCCAATTTTTTTATAAATTTATTTTGGTTTTTGGTTTTGCTCTTTAATTTATTCTATTAATTTGTCAATTCAATTTGCACTTCTCCTTTCTTTTAAATTCGATCAGAATAAATATCAATACTTATTTAATTAAAAGAATTAAAACTTTAAAAGATACTTTAATTTAATATTTATATATTATATTTAAAATTATCCACAAATTAATATTTTTTCTTTTTTTGTATTTCAACCAACATTTACAGTCTGGTGCATAAGTATATGATCAAGGGTGTGTGAATTTTAATTTTGTTTCGCCTCGCTGTTAAATCGCAAAATTTTAAAACTTTTTTATTTTATATTATAGCAATTTTTGCGGGCTTTAAGATGATGATAAATTTATAGAAAAATATTTCCATTTCATAGAGAGCCTTTTAAATAATTCTTTTTAATTATTCACATAAATAACCCCCTCACATGATTAATTTAAAAAATAATTTTTTAAGTTCCTGTTTAAAAAGGACAAAACAACAAAATTGTGAAGGAGTAAAAATACTCAAATGATTAAAAGAAAATAAAAGGGGAAGGGAAGGGAAGGGGGAATCAATTAATTTGTTTTAAATTTTAATAGACTTTTATTTAAAATTAAATTTAAATTTAATATGTAAATAAAAATAAATTTAGGCATATTTAAATAAATAATAAGGAAGTGTTCTTTATTTAAAAAATATTTTTATTTCCTTGTATTTTAATTAAACAAATATTTTTTTTAATTATTTAAAAATTTTAAAATGGTTGTTTTGACAAAAAATATTAAATTGTTATGATTTCAAAAATAAAATAGAAGAGAAACAAACAAAAAAAGGACATATATGTCCTTTTTTTTGTTTGTTTCTCTTCTATTTTATTTTTGAAATCATAACAATTTAATATTTTTTGTCAAAACAACCATTTTAAAATTTTTAAATAATTAAAAAAAAATATTTGTTTAATTAAAATACAAGGAAATAAAAATATTTTTTAAATAAAGAACACTTCCTTATTATTTATTTAAATATGCCTAAATTTATTTTTATTTACATATTAAATTTAAATTTAATTTTAAATAAAAGTCTATTAAAATTTAAAACAAATTAATTGATTCCCCTTCCCTTCCCTTCCCTTTTATTTTCTTTTAATCATTTGAGTATTTTTACTCCTTCACAATTTTGTTGTTTTGTCCTTTTTAAACAGGAACTTAAAAAATTATTTTTTAAATTAATCATGTGAGGGGGTTATTTATGTGAATAATTAAAAAGAATTATTTAAAAGGCATTTTTAAATTTAGAAAAAAATTATTTTTATTTTAAAAATTATTCTTTTGTTAATTAAAAATAATATTTTTTAGAAAAAAATTAAATTAATTTTCTTTAATTAATTAAATTTTAAATAAATGTTCGTTAAATCTATTTATTAAATTCTCAACTCTTTTCGCTAAATTTGTTAAACTTTTGCTTGCATACTTGCCTTTAATCTTTATTTTTTCATTGAAATATTAAATTATTTTGCTTAATTTCCTGTTAATTTATTTTTCAATTTAATTTTAGTTTTTTAATTTTTAAAATAAATTAATTTTTAATAAATGCTTGGCACTTCCTCTGTATCATCCTATTGTCGTGGGCGAGGTAAGAAAGATTTGTCTAGGAGGAGGGTATCCATATCCATTCAAAATTCCAAAATTTAAGCCAAAAGTATGTCAACAGAAGAATCAAACATGTTTTTTAATAATAATAATGGAGTTGTTAAAAAAGTAGAAAAAAAGCAAAAAAGAGCAGAAGCAAATAGAAAATATCAAGAAGCATATAGAATTGTTTGTGTTTTATTTTAAATATTTTAATTTAAATTTTATTTAAAGAAAGGAGTTGAAGCTCGCCAAAAATTACCAGAATTGTATGCACGTATTGCTGAATTAGAAAGAGAAAATTCAATTTTAAAAGACTTGCTTTGGAAACAAAGAGATCCTCAAAGTTGGGAAGCTGCTCAGAATCAACAATCGTTAAAACAAGAACAACAAACAAATGTAACTTTAATAATTTTTTAAATTTTTTAAATTTATTTAAAAGAATTTGAAAATCGTTAAATCTTTTTTATAGAATATTATGTTCACTCAAAATGTCCCTTATGTTAGCATAAGTCGGCCTCCGCCAATTAGCAAAAAACCAAATCTTTTTGATGTCAAACAGCAAAGCTTTTCTTGCCAAGTAAGTTAAAATTTTATTTTTAAATTAAAATCCGGTAATTTAAAGCTGAGGACTTTTTAGATAATACTTAAATTTGAATAAAAATACATTTAAAAATTTTTGTGGTATAATGCTTTCCTCTACACATATTATTATTGTTTTATTTCCGAAAATATGAAATTTAATCGAATAAAATTTTATTCTTTTTCCTTTTTGTCTTGCTTTATTCCAATATGTATCATTCTCATTCAAGTTTGGGTACTGGGTCAAAAAAAGTTTGAACCTAATTAGCCGAGGCGTTCTTTTAGTTATTCGAAGAATCCGCTTACTATTTTTAAATTGCAAATATTTTTTCAATTTTTTGTTAAGGATTTAAGCATAAATGATGGGCATTACTCGCCACAACAACAGCAGCAACAATTTAATATTAACCAAATACATAATGGGGATATTTGGAATAATAGTTTGAATAATGAATATAACAATTTTATATCGTCCCTTGACGATGAAAATCTTTTTTATCGCCGTGCCCGCTCCTGTTCAATAAAATCACGTTCAGAAACTGAAATGAGTTTTGCTTCAGCACAAGAAGAAAATCTTTGGTTTTCTTCGAATATTTTTGGAGAAAATATATCACAAGAACATTTAAATCAACAACAAAATTTAAATATACAACAACAACACCAACAAATTGGAAGGGTTGCATCTTGTTCAGAAATGCTCCAATCTTTCCCAGATATGTCAATAAATTGTGAAGGTGTTTTTTATTTACAAATTAATATTTAAGTTCCTCTTATTAAATCTCTAAAAACTTAATTCCATTGCTTCTGTTTAATAATTTCCAATTAGATATTTAACATTTACTTTAATTCTCGGTTAAGCCAACTTATCCAAATAATTCTCAATAAATAATTTCCAAAAAAAATTTTATTTTTATTTAAGATTCTAATCAAAAATTTGATAATTCTCTGAACAACCACTCTACTAATGTTCCAACTTACCCAATCTCAAGACAATCATCATCTCCTCATATTGAGGGATTTTTTGCGCCTCCATTTGCCTTTGGTTATACAATTTTCTTTTAAATATTATTTAAATATTATAGGCAATTTAGATATAATGATTGACCAAAATGCTTCAAATTCTGTAATTCCTAATAATTTTGGGGGAAATATATCAACACTTCAGCAACAGCAACAACAACAACCGCTACTATCAACAATTAATGAAGACACACCTAGAATGTATACTGAAGCTCTAACAAATGTTACTTTAGAAACGCCAATGTATCTTTAAATTTTGTCTTGATAATTTATTGACAATGAAATTAAATTTATTTTATAAATATTTAAATAAATTGCCTTTTTAAGATATTAAAAACCCGATTACGTAAATATTAGCATGGGGAATATTACTAAAGCGTGTCATTTTAGGTTTTTAAAACCCGCTAACTAACTATCGCTGACCATGAGTGATGAGTTGAACTCAAAAAGCAGTGGTCAGCGATGGTCAGTTAGCGGGTCTTAAAAACCTTAAATGACACGCTCTAAATATTACTATAGTACTTATTTTGAAGTTTATTTCTTTTTGTAAAATCTTGATTTTACATGCACCTATGGAGATAACAAATGAAAATTGCGATGGTTGAAATTTGGGTGGATATTAAAATGGAATATTCACTCAAAAATTTTTTTTCAGTTTTTATTAATTTGAAAATTAAAATTAAATGAGTAATAATTAAAAATATTAAAAATCAACAACCAAAAATAGTATTGTAAAAAAAGTTTTCGAAAATGAGCTCATTATTGACTTGTTTCTTTAGCTTAGAGGACTACATTGATCTAGCTAGGGATAAAAAATTTTATGTTTATGTGGATTGTTTTTCTAGAAATTTCAAATATTTTTTGATAAAAAGGTAAACAACAAATTATTTATATAATACCCGATTCTTTTAAATAAAATTTTAAAAAATTCCCAAATCAAATTTTAAAGTTCAGCCTCCTCCTGTGTTCTTGTACTGCCGTGAAAATGTCTGTTTAATCGTTTAGCAAAATCCATTCGATAGGGATGGTAAATAAAAGCCGTAATACAAGGATTAACAATCTTTAATTATTTAAAAATTATTAAATAAAATATTTAATAAATACAGGATTAAGTTTAAGTAAATAATGTAGTAGCCACCCCAATTGACTTAACCATAAAGCCTTCCATCCACAAATATCAGCTAGCATAGTATCAAGATAATTGTATTGTGCTAATACAAATACACGGTAAGGCAAGAGACTTATGGCAGTCCAAACTGTTGTTATGAAGATAAAAACGAGTGAACGGACCTAAAATATGAATTATTTTTTAAATAAATATTTATTTTTAACTGGGGAACGAATAAAAATTTATAATAAAAATGGGCTAATTAAATGCTTGAATTTAAAATAAAAATCTAAAAGAATGTCTCCATTATTTTTAATATTTAATTTTACTTTTCTTGTAAAAGCAGGTGCTAATGTTATTTGTTCTTCACTACTAGTAGAACTTGTAATTTGTAAAGTTGTTCGAAGACTGTGTCTTCTTTTTCGACTCATCAAACGTAACAGGTGGCAGCTAACAATTAATGAGGAGAAAATAGATAGAACACAAACAAGAAGAGTATAAAAAGTAAAAATATGTAATTTGCCAGTATTTAAACTTGTCTTTAAAAATATTAGTATTTTCTTTTTAGTTAAATAAAAATTTAGAACCGAGCATCTAACAAAATATTTTGAAGGTCCAATATTTAAAATATTTGAAAGCCAAACATAACTGACAAAACTTTAAAAAAATAGAAATTATTTTCGAATTAATTATATTTAAAGACTAACTAACCAGCAAGATAAAATCCAAACAAAAAGGCAAAGTTTAACTGTTCTCCTAACAGATTTAATTATTCGATAATGTAAAGGAAAACAAAAATAGAGTAGTTTATCGCTATTAAGTAATACTAAAGATAAACTAGATGCTGACCAACTCATCCATCCAATAAAATGTAAAGCAGAACAAGGTAAACGTGTTAGAAAAAGGAATAAACGATCAAGTGATTCTAACATCATACATGAAACTAAAAATTAAAAATTTTGAAGAGTTTGGATTTGAATTGTTTGTATGTATCAGGGGTGTGCCGAAACAGATTTTAAAATGCGGAAGAGATATAGTTGGCATAAGAAAAAATTTCACAGCTCCGGGAATCGGGCGGGATTTTTGTAAATAATTTAAATTTTATTTTTAACCCATTTCGTTTATTAAAAATTATTATTTTTTAAAAATTTTTTAATTACCAATAAGCAAATCAGCAATAGTCATACTAATAATGTAAACGTGTATTGTGTCAAAATTCTTTTGGAAAAGCCGTAATGCACTATGAATAACAGAAACATTTAAAAATACAGCAAAAGTACATAAACAAAACATAATAATATCAACCTAATTTTTCATTAAAATTATAAAATTTAATAATTCTTTTTAATTTACAGTATTTTGTATTTCCCCAAATCTACGACTCCATTCTTTCAAAAATAACATTGAACAATTTGTTATTATTTTTGAGGTTGTGGTTATGGATTTTGTTGAATTATTGTTAATTAATAAATTATAATGGAAACTTTGAATTGTTGTTGTTGTTTCCATTTAAATTGTTTAATTTTTAAAAGAAAATTCTGAAAAAAATCAGAGAATTTATTAAGATTGTTAAAGTTGTTGTAAAATTAAAAAGAGATGGGATATTTTATTTTAGCTAATTTTAAAGCAGATATTTAAAAATAATTTATTCTAATTTTATATTTCAAAATTTAATGTCTTAATTTTAAATACTTCTTTCATATAATATTAAATTAAGGATAAGGATGCCCTTTTCTGTTAATTGAAGAAAAATAATGTTTTAACTAATGTCTTGGGGAATAAATAAACTTTTATTCATTTAAATTTGCAGCTTTTCATTATTAAGGAATTAAAAAAGATAAAACCCGCTGCTGTTGAGACAAAATGAAAAAAGAAAAAGGAGAAAAAATAAAAATGAATGATGAGGATTTAAAAAAAATTTTTTTAACAAGAGGGGGTGGGGGAAATTGAATAATCAATTTGCCAAACAAAAAGCTTTAAAAGTTTATATGTGAAGTTGAGCATTGCTAATTTAAATATTTTAAGTTAAAATTAAAATAATAATAAGCTTTAAGTAAAAGAAAATTTCCCCTTTCTCTCCCCCTAAAGCAAAAACAGCAAAAAAAAGAATTGTATGTATGTAGTATATTTTAATTTTCTTTATAATATCTCACGCATAAACACTTTTTAAATGCTTTTTCTTCCCCCTTTTTTTAATTTTTATGCATAATTTAGTTAATATTTTTTTGTTTTTAAAGAAGATATATGAGGACCAAGAAAAGAAATTTTTAGAAATATATTTATGTTTGTTTATATTTAAGAATAAATTTTTAATGAAAAATTTAATGAAAAAATAAATAATATTAATTTTGAAAAGGATTAAGTATGTACATACATATATTTACAAATCTGTCAATTACATTTGTATGGAATTAAAGGAAATAATTTTAAGAGTTGTAACAAATATTATGCAGATAATCCGGATATCCGGGTCCGAAAAAGTTAAAATATCCCGAAATTTTTCGATTCATATATCCAAATACACCTACTCCTCTGGGTTACTCCTCTAAGCTTATTTTCGACTTATTATTTATTACAATGACGTATCCTCAAGACCCTCTCCGTCGCTGGACAGTTCTCATTATTTAAATAAATTCTGATTACTGATCCGGATATCCGGAAGGTGCTCGAGATCTGCTTAACTATAGGAGGTAATACAAAAAATATAATTCTGAAAAACTTAATAAAATTCTAAAGGCAAAATAAAAAGGTAAATAAGGAATATATTTTTGGCAAAAATAGAATAATTTAATTTTTATACATAACTTGTTTACATTACTTAAAGTAAGCTAGTACTTTTTTAAAAATAGTAAAAGAACATTTGTCTATAAAAATAAGTTGTTTTGACATTCTACACCTCCCCCACATTTTCCCTTATTTTTATTTAAAATTTAATTATTTTAAAGAACTTTTTATTTATGAAGTCATTACAGAAATCTATTAAAGTCACCCCCTCCTCCCATTTTATAAAGAACAATGATTAAATTAATTTTGATTTACTTGATCGATAATTTTTAGAAAGAAATAGAAATTCTTTTAAATTAAATTAAAAAAAAGACAGCTTATGTACTATAATGTGGGGAATTTAGCTGAAATGTGAAGAAGTGAAAAGTTGAACAAAGGAATGAACGATAAACTTATATCCACCTAAAGTTTACACATTTTTCTTAATCATAGTTTGGGTGATTGTTTATTAATTATGAAAAAACTGAGTTAACTTAGCTTAATTAAAAATAAAATAATTTTTTAAAAATTTTCTTAAATTTTAAAGTTAAATAATAAAAAATATATAAACATATTAAAAGAAATGGAAAAATAAAACATCAATATAGCAAATAATAATAGCAATAAAATAATTAAAAGCAAAAAAATATATTTATTAAAATCCCGGTATAATGTTCGTACTTAAGAAAATAAAAATTGTTTTATCTTTCTAAAAGGAAAATGCTGATGGAATACATATGTATATTTTAATAATTATTTATATATATTTTAGTGTCTGAAACAACTTTTAATGTGTTAATGGATTTTACAATAATTTTGGTATAAACGAGAGTTTATGTGAATATATTTTTTAAATGTGAATATATTTTTTAAAATCTATTTTTATACATCTATTTATTACACAACAAAATTTTATTTGTTTAATTTCACCTGTAAGTAATATAAAAATATTTTTACTTAAACGAACTTAAAATAGTAGTAAATTGAGATATTTAAAAGAAAATTTATAAAAACATATAAGGGGGGGCTATAAATTGATTAACAAGAAGGATTTTTATTAACTCTACCCATCATTTTATCCTCACGAAGATGGTAAAAAAACAAGGCCTTTTCTCCCACACTCTATTTTTTATTTCCTTGTTTAACCAAAGAATAATCCTTCCATTTAGTACCCTAACAATAAAATTTAAATAATAAAAATAACAAAAATTAAAAGAATTTTTTTATTAAATTTATTCAAATTATATTCATTTTAATTAAAATAATAAGTAGATGCTTATTAAAAGGATGTGAATATAAAAAAAGTGGGCGAGGAATAAATTTATTTAAATGAGGAGGAAAGGAGCAGCAGACAGAAGTCAGACAAAAATTTAAAAAATTTTATGTACTTTTTAATAAAAATATAAAGAGGATTATGCTGAAAATTAATAGATTAAAATAATTTATTTAATAAATATAAATGTACTTTTGTTTTTAATTTTTTTGAATGAATGAGGGAGATAAAGTTGGTGTTTTTGAAAATAAAAATGAATTTTTGTCTGAAAATTAAGGAGTTTGTTGATTTTTAGGAATAAACCGAGTTTTATAAAATAAATTAATTTTATTATGTCTGTTAAAGTTAGACATTCTAAAATTATTTTAATTTAAAAAATCGAAAAGCTTGTAATTTTCATGTCTTCGGCGAGGTTAAGATTTTGGAAGGGAAATCTAAAATATTTTGTAAAAAATTCCTTAAATTAACTTTTATTAATTTTAAATAATATTAAAAATGAAACACTTAGATAATTTTTTGATACATTAATTTATTAACAAGGATATAATCACTTCCGTTACAATGAATAAACTTTTAAAAAATTTAAAGCCGATTAATTTTAGTATCTTCAATTTAGTAATTTGTGCAAAATAATTTTAAAATTATTTATTTACTTTAGCAATACAAAATAGGTATGCTTATACCTCGAAAGGTTCCCTTGTTAGTGTCAATGATTCCATTCAGTGAATATATTTTGTGAGTTACTACTGAATCGAACGTCTGGCTAAAATCGAAGTAGATAGCAATTAAAAGAAGTTTCTAAATGTAGTTAAAGTTACTGTATTAGTTAAAATCTTTATATATCAGTTAAAATCTTTAAAATAATAATAAACAAATATAAACTTTTTTTTCAAGAAAAATTAATTTCTTTTATTTTTCCCTCATTTCATTTCAATATAAAATTTTCCATCTCTCCAAAAAAAATAAATACATAGAAGCTAAATAATAAATAAAGGAACTGTTCAAACAAAGTGAAAAATTTTTGTCAGCTTATTATCATCGTTATAGCAATACGACGCCAAAAAATGTCATCAGTCTGAAAATTCTCTTTAGAAAATTTATTTTAATTAATTTAAAATTTTCTCTAAATTTTTATTTAAATTCTAAATTAATGTCAAATAAATATCAGAAATTATGTTTTTATATTTTATTTTACTTTTTACATTTAAACTCAATGATAACCGTATCAGCTATATATTATGGTAGTGGTAAGAATTTAAAATATAAATACATAGTAAATTGGATTGAAATAAATCTAAGGTGTGTCTTGGAATAATATAGGTAGATTTTATCCAAATTTAGAATAAAACTTTTAAAGACTTCTGAGAATTTGACATTCATTTACATTAATTTTCCAAATATCATAGAAATTTAGATGAAAATACCATGCTCATGCATAACAGCTACACACACTAAATACATATAATATTTAATTATAGGCATTCAAAATTCTGGTATGGGATTTGACGGTCAATATGGAATGTCACCAATTTCTTCTTATGGGTTGGACTTTTCAATTTAAAATAGGTTTTTAAATTTAACAAATTTAAAATACTTATTAATTTTATTCATAATTAAGCAATCAAATACCAAACTTTGGCTATGGTTCACAAATTTCTTCTATGTCTTATCCTGGCTATTTGGGAGGTTACTTATATATGCTCTTAACAAAAATATAAGTTTTGGTTTAACAGGTTTGATGAGTAATACTATGAATGGAATTGGGGGAAGCAATGGATTCGGAGGTTTTGCTAATGGTCTTGGAAGTCTTGGTAGCCTCGGAGGATTCGCAAATGGGCTAGGAGGTCTTGGTGGGATTGGTAGCTATGGTAGTAATTTTGGCGGACTTAGTGGCCTTGGAAATGGTTTTAGTGGACTTGGTGGCCTTGGCAATAGCCTTAGTGGACTTGGTGGCTTTGGCAATAGCCTTAGTGGACTTAGTGGCCTTGGAAATGGTTTTAGTGGATTTGGTGGCCTTGGCAATAGCTTAAGTGGACTTGGTAGCTTTGGCAATGGCCTTAGTAGCCGTGTCGGACTTGGTGCCCTTGGCAATATCGGGACTGGGAATCTTGCCGGACTTGGTAGTCTTGGATTAGGAAGTCCCGGTGGCTTTGGTGGTTATGGAGGCCGAAAATGATTAAGAATGCAAGAAATAACAAAATTGGAAGAATAAAATACCTAAACATCTACATAAAATTATTTTGAATAAATTAACACAATCCATTCTTAAATATACAAATTAAAGTTTTATTATTGTAAATTTATTTATAGTTTATTAGATTTAAATGGGTAACTCAGAGATTATATTAGTACATAAATGATTCACTAAACAAATGTCTCTCAAATTAGTTAAAATTTTCTATAATTAGATAAAGTTTAAATTGTTTTAATGACGAATTAAGAGGAACTCCTTCTAAATATAATTAAAATAACTAAAAGATAACATGTATTTTATAGTGTGACGTAATTAATTTACACAATAAATACTAGAACAAATTAAATTTATGTTAGTATATAAAGTAATAAAATATTGACAATTGATTGAGAGTAAAAATAAAATTAATAAAATTTAAAATTATTTTCAATTAAAATGATCGGTTGTGATGAATATTTTGGAAATGCTGAGGAAATGGAAGCTGCTTTATTGGCACTCTTCCCGCCATTATAATAAATGATTATTCGAAGCAAAAAACAACAATCTCAAGGAAAAAGCAACGATCTGTATTAAGATGATGTTCATGTATTTGTGTATAAAAAATGGAAGATGAAAAGGAAAACGATAATTTTCACTTAAAGTATTATATTTTGGAAATGCTTTTCAAATTGTTAACTTTTGATACTAATAAACTAATTACTACTATCTGTCCATTATTAAATTATCGATTGATTTTCAATCGCTAATTTAATAACGGACAGGAGGGGGAGGGGTCCGCAGATTGAAAGGCTAAAGATTGGTTTTTGGGGGTAGTAGTAGACTAGTACAAATGGTCACCTGTACAAATGGTCACCTGTACAAATGGTAAACAGTACAAATGGTCACCAGTACAAATGGTCCCCAGTACAAATGGTCACCAGACAAATGGTCACTGTACAAATGGTCACTGTACAAATGGTCAAATGTTAAAAATGGACAATTTTATAATACCTAAATATTTTGATTTTTTTATTGCTGAAAAATTATTTTCTCACTCGGGTATCGAACTTTACATATTTTTTCTGAGGCGGAATGACTACCAACTACACCATCGAAAACTATATTAGCCAGCCGGTAAAAATGAATATATTGCATCTCTTTTCCTTTTACTCCCGTTTGTCAGCGACAGATAAACAAAGTATTAAATAAACCAATAGCAAGTGAAAAAATTGTGGAAAATTTGAGTAAATCTCTGAATATCGCGAAGGGGTAGGCTTTGCATTGTTTGGGCAAGTTCTTCGGCTTGTACTTGTGTAATATAACCGTGTCTGCGTAAAAACCGAAGCATAAAAACCCAGCAAATAATAATTATGGGTAACAAAAGTGTGTATTGAATTAATAAAATTAATAACCCGTATGTTATATTAGGTTTTGGGGTGTCAACATATTCGTTCTTTATAGCTAAATAATCAACCGAGCTATTGGAAAAGGAATAAGGTTGAGATAAATTTTGCATTTTTAATATTATCAAAAGGATAGGCTTATTATGTATTTAACCTAAATTTGAATCTGAAACAATATGACGATTATAATCAATCATTAACATTTGGTCAAATTCTCCCAGAACAATCATTTCAACACCCCCGGCTGGAATTGGTGTGTTAAACTCTAGTCTGATACTAGTAGTGCCGCTTCTTAAAAGCTCAAACCCACAGGAATCATCAAGTGTGGATGTAAGTGGAATGACAAAAAATGTCCAACCACTTTAAAATTTTTCCATAGAAATATCGATTGATCTATCTGAATTTGCCACGCCCAGTGCTTCGTACATGTCAACAAATGCACGAACAAAAAGATTGTCATTAAATTTTAATTTATACGGGACCAAAGGATATATGTGACCTCCCGTATGAACAGAAATATCCCTTAAATCGTATGGCTGGAAATTAAACGGGGACAAACCGAAGCTTCCATTGAATGCATTATTAGAAATTAAGGCAACGGTAATTCGACGCGGAATGCTGGCGCTGAATGCATTATATTCAATTTCAGTTCGCCCGGCAGTAAGGAAGGTCGATTTTATTTCAGTTTTACGAACTGCATAGGTGGCGGGTTTTGATTCTAATGTTTTGTAAATATTCATGTTAAGTGAAGGCTGGACCTCGACCATTTTTACAAATAACTTTACGTCATGGACATAAAGTCTATACTGGGCTTCGTCATTTTCATTTAACCTTTGCAGGGCAAATGAATTTTTTGATCGATAAATACTAAAGTTAACATCTAAATTATTTAATAAAAACAATTCTTGGTTTCCTAAATCAAAATCTAAACGTGATAGTAATTGTGAATGTTTACCGTTTGCAAATAGAGAACATCTTTTCTGGAATCCTGCGTCAGTGTTATCATCATGCTTATCACATTTATAATAACCAATAGAAGCAAGAAAATTAGATTTGACATTGTCTGGGAATGAAAGTTCGTTTGTTATGTAGGCCTTAAAAGGATAAAGAGTACCGCTGTCATAAACTTCAGTATTACCAACAGTCACTTTTAACTGCTGGACAAATGTTTGGCCGATACCCTGAATTGGGGCAATGTTAGTATCTGTTCCAACTATTGGGCCCCATTTATTATCTGCGCCAAGTTTTTCAATAGAAAGTTCAAGATAGAGATATGTTCGGGATAAATCAGTCCATAGATTATCACTAAATAAGCGAAATAGGTATGGGGAGTCTTGAGTAATTGTACTAAGGGGCAGAATTTCTCTGAAAAAAGATCGAACGACAGAAACATTTGTGGGTGGAACAGTGAATATACTAAGAGCACTATTTAGAGCTAAGGGGCTATTTTCATTAATTTTTTTGGTGCAACTCATTTTAGTAAGTACCTAGGGTGTCTACGCGAATTCGCTTTTTAATAGATTTTTTGCGCGTTTTTTGGGAAGATTTTGGAATAAAATTTGGAGGACCAATTCTAGAATAAGGTTTCTTATTTATACTTTTAGAATGAAAATCTTGTTCTTCAGTATTCATCTGACCTATAGCTGGATTCTTTTTTATATTTTTATAACGCTTAAAATCGAAACCTTTTCCTTTTTGGTTATCAATATTGTCTGCGGCCTTTTGAAGTAAATTTTTTAATCCCGATTTTCCTTCATCGACAAGCGATTCTTTAAGATCTTTTCCTTCTAGAACATTACTTATAACTCGATTGCTAGATTCTAAGCCTTGCTTACCTAGAGCACTACCAATTTGCTTACCAAAAGGTATAAGATATCGCATGAAACTTCTAAGGACCGAGCCCAAGCCATTCCCTCTTTGATATGGGATACCGCGAAATACATTATAACCTCCCCATTGCAAATTATTATTATTATCAGGCAATTGTTCGGTCAAATTTGACCAATCAATATGTGTAGGGTCAAAGTCAATGTGCATTTTAAAATTAAAAATGTAAGGCATTCTCAATTATTTATATTAAATATCTTATTTTTTATAAACTCAGAAACGAAATCATCAGATTTTACTGTTTTTAAAAATTGAATTATTTTATTCATAGAGAAGCCCTTACACCTTTGAAATAAGAAAAACATCACGTGTTTTCCACAAGTAGGTTTTAATGAGTTTTGTACCTGAATTGTATTGAAACGGACACGTTCAAAGTTACTCAGATAATTTTGAATATATGGACTAATTGGAGGCCATATACCCAAAGAATCATAATAATCTATATTACTAAGATTTTCACAAAATATTCCAATCCAATGGCTACCTGCTCCACTACTTGGATCTAAATTTACAACCATACAAAAAGGTGTAAAATTAATTGAAACAGGAATTGAATCAGATGCAAAACAGCCAATATAATAATCTTTTGTAATATCATTTCTATGCAAAATTTTATTTATCTGAAGAGTATTCATAATAATTTAAAAATAGGTTGACTTCTTAAAATGCAAGGTTAATGTACATGTTCCATATTGGAAGGGCATTAAAGTCCCGCTTGAAGTTCTTATCTCAATAAAAATTTCATTAATTTCTTTTATTAACAATTTGTGATATTGAATGAGGAGAAATTGTTCTTCTATAATTTCATCTTGTTTTCCTCTAATATTTACAATTCTTAGTACGGGAGCGGTTACATCCCCTATTATCATTGGTTCAATTAACCCCGGAGCATATACATGAAAAGACGACACTCCCCCCTTCATATCAGGCATAAATTTCGCAATAGATGTCTCAAAAATATCATGTTTATCAAACCCTAAAATATATGCTAGCTGCTCTGTAAGGGTTATACTTTTTATATAGTTTTTATCCAAGAATAATGAGAACCGATTTTTCTTTTCGTAAAACTCAAAGTTACATACGGAACTTGGCATAAGATAAGCATTTACCCAAGAATCAAAATCGCTTCCACTAGTTAATAAAAATTTTACTACGTTGTCTGAATCTTCAATCGTCTTTGATAATAAATCTGCATAAATTTCAGATTCAGTCTTTAAGGGAATATCATCGTCATAAGAATGCTCGGTAACAGCATGTTCTGATTTAGTCGTATTTTCATTCGCTTTTAATTCATAAAGTCGTTTATACTCGTTCTTAGCCTGATTTTTGAGTTCTTTTATTTTACTTTTATATTCTATCATTTTATCAGATAATTCTTTGCAGCTTTCATTAAGGGATCTATTTAAATTTTCTTTCAAATGCAAAGGATTCATAAAGCTAGAAGATGTTACATTTACGCGGACGCTCTCATTAGTTTGCCATGTTACAGTGAAAAATTGTTCTGATGTGGTACCAAGCGAGGGCCAAGAATATGGATAAACCATTACAGCCAAGCCTACTGCCCATTCAGAGTTAAATTTTAATTTCTGGGGCAAGCGAACTCTGAATGAATTTGTCTTATTACCTTCAACATTAGTGTTAGAAGGAAGAACGATATAAAATGAAGTCATTTTTTAATAAAAAAATTTAATCGACTTTATTATTTATATTATCTCCAACTAACTGAGCTAGCGGGAATCCAAATATTATATTTCGCGCTATATCCTTTCCATTTTACGAAGCATTGATCTTCCCCATCAAATTTTCTCTTTTTCAAAACCTTTTCTATATCATACAGTACATCTTCCTTTTTACGGTCTCTTACCAAACACAAATCATTTGCATAAAACCAACCCCTAATTAATTCGCCCTTTTGATCGTTTAGTCTATATGTGGGGCGCTGGTGTGGAACAAGGCGTACCTGGTTTATAACAAAAATTTCATCTGTAAAATTTGGTAAGTATCCTTTTTGAAATATATGTTTATATTTCTCTATTCTAACCTTATCGCCAACTGAAAAGTTTGTATTTTTCCAACGTTTTGGACCAAGTTCCACCCGTGCCTTATCTTTTAATTTTAATCTTAACTTCTCCGCGTTCTTATAAGTAACGTCTACCGGTCGCATATCAATAGATGAATTAAAAGAATTATTTATTGCGTTAACTATATCTTGAATAACATCTACCCACTTTAACGTACGTTTTTCAGTAAAATAACGATAAAGTCTTTCTTTTATGCTTCGATTAGCTCTTTCTGCCATACCAGCATGCCATTGAGGGGAAGTAACCATTGAAAAATGTTCCATATCTATGGATTTAAAATATTTTTGGACTTCTTTTGCGGTAAATTCTAATCCTTGATCGGTTAATAATTTCCAAGGAACGATTTTTATTCTGGCAAATAATCTTTTAAAGGCTTCAATCATTTTTTCACTATGTTTACTTTTAACTGGTTCAACAAAAATCATCCTGCTAAGCGTGTCTATACAGACGAGAAGATACTTAAAACCATTATTTTGAATGCCTAAACGATCAAAAATACTCAAATCAGCTTGCCATTCAGTATGTAAGCCAGCCGCGAGCGTACGCATTCGCTTATATTTTCTAACGGCTCTCCTATGTAAGGTATAAGTATCCTGAGTCGAAAGATATTTCTTGACATCATCACGAGATATACTTTTGTCTAACCGCCTTGCTTCCCTTAAGAGGGGTTCAAGAGATGTAAAACATGTTGATGAATTTACATCTTTATATAAACGATCTAAAATTTTTATTTGTTTTATTTTTAATTTCTCCATAACGAAGGTTTAAATGAAAAAACTCCAGTCCCAGTTTGAGTTGATGTAGATGGAGGAAAAAGTAAATTTTTTAAAAATGTATGTTTATCAATTCTACGAAGAAAATGGTCGTAACCTGTAGGTAATGGTCTTTTGCGAACGCCATTATTTCTAATTATATGATTTATAATTTCTTCAACATTACTTGTAACAAGAGGAGATTTACTACCTACTTCTTTGCGCAATCTAAAGTCGTTTGTTATACCTAATGATTCAGCATTTTCTCGAACATATTTAAGGACTTTGTTATGTAAGTCCTGCTCGGCATCGTCTGCTGAAAAATATTCATTTTCTTCTAATTCAATGTTTTTATCACCTAAAATATTGAATCTCTTACGGGAGCCCCTTTTTATAGGGTTTCTATTAAATTTTTTAATTGGAACCTTTTTCCTTATTCTTTTATCGACAATATTTTTCAAAGGTTCTAAATTTTTTTCATCATTATTATTTAATATATTGTCAGAAATTTCTGTAATATTTTTAATCTTAACATCAATAGGTTTTTCTTCTTTGTCTCTAACAAGTTTATTATATCTTTTAAAATCTTGCTCATAATTTATGGCTTTTGTGTCAGAATCTAATGTAGGATTGTCTCTAGTGTTTTGTAGGCGTTCTCTAATTAACCCTATGAAGCGCTTCTCGATCGACTAATTTTACGTAATAACGATGCTTGATTTTGTAGATTCTGTATTCTATTTTTATGAAATGGTAATCTCCCTTTTAACAAATTCAAGCAAATTTCAACAAGACATAATAATTGTTCATCAGAAGCATTAGAAATAATTTTATTAACTGCCATTTTCGATTTTGAGCAAGATAATAAATTATTTAGAAAGCCTGCGTTTTTTTCTATTAAAAAACTAGTTGTAAAATTATTATTTTTCATTTTGGAAGATAAATAATTGCATTCTCTTTTGGGTATATATGTGTTCTCAGTCTTAGAACTTCAGGAGTGCTTGGATGAATATCAACCAATAAATAACCAAAATTATCTTTTGTTGCATCCCAATAAGCTTCTAAAAAATATTTTGAGCGAGAAGGAAAAAGCTGCATGGCAAGGGTTCTAATTTGTAAAGCTCCTGCGGGGTTTCTCATTAATAATAAATAGTGAGAATTATTACGAGGTATTTTAAGCTCTTTATTAAATAAGTGTTGACTAATAAGAATTACACTGATTTTCCAATTATGGGACCCCCTTGTAAATATTGTTTCAATAAGGCGTTGATCTATACCCACCATTAAATCATCTAATACCAATAACATAGACCCCTTTGATTGAATTGCTTGCTTATGAATAAAGTCCTCTCCCCCAGTTGGTATTCCATTATGAACAATGACACTTGTTTTTCCTTTATCAACAAATCCTTTTCTTTGCATAAGTAAAATATTTTTATTTAATTCTCCATAACAATAAAATACAAGAGAGATTTTATTATCAGAATGAATCATCTCTGTTAAATTTTCTAAAAATTTTTTAACCCATTCTGATTTCCCAGAGCCAGTACTTCCTGAAACTATCATTGTAAATGGGTGCTTGAATTGTGTATGTAAATAATCGATTTTTTCAAATCCTTCCATTTTATTTCGAAATGAAAAACTTAAATTATTATTTTCAGCATTATATATATACATATATATATAACATATTTTTTCTTCGTACTTTATTTTTCTAACAAAAATGAATTTTAATTCCTTCAATGCATTCGGTCTTTGGGGTGTAATCGAAACCCAAGAAGAGAAGCAAGAACGCGAACAACGTGAGGAGGAAGAACGACAACAACGTGAAAAACGGCAACAAGAAAAGGAATTGCATGAAATCAATTCAAAAAATGAAAAAATAGAAAAAGTAATTTATTATACATATATTTTTTTAATAAAATTTTTATTAAGGATGAAATCGATCTTTTGGTCACCTCACTTGGATTAAGTTCTCTGGTAAATGAAATTGTTGAAGATAAAAATAAGGAGGATGTTTTGAAAGATAATGGAGACAAAATACTCGAAATAGTCCTTGAGAGCGATGAAGATGATGATGACAAAGAAACTATTGATCCGAAAAATTTGACTGAAAAAAAGGAAGAAGAGGAAAAGGACGTCAAGGAGCCTGAAAATCCTTTTATTGAGCCAAAATCTGAGGCAATAGAAGACCCCTTACCATTGTCAATTTTTAAACGTCGATCCGTGCCATTAATTGATTATCTATGTCAGTTGCACAACTGTGCATTTAAAGAGCTTCATGTACTCTTTTATAACATCGAAAAACGGCGAGAAATAATTCTACATTTACAAAATCAAGTTCAACTTCGTACAACCCACTTACATCCTTCTAAAAATTTTATAATTCGTTGCAATGATTTCACTGTTCAGCCAGCAAGTATTGTTCCTGCTATGAGAGGATATTTGGGTATAACGGTAAGATTTTAAAAATTAAAAGAAAAAATAAAATTTTCAATTAAGGTACGAGGGTACTATTACGTAAAGCACGGCTTCAAATTACGTCACCCATACTTGCCATGCATAATTGAATTTGGAGGAGGACACCATCGCTCTTACTACCCGCTTGAAGTTATTAGTGTTTCTATGAAGAGTAAACAAATGAAAAAATGCTAAATATTAATATTCCTATTTTTATACAAATTTTATTTTAAAGTATTGAATTGTTTTTATTGTATTTCTTATTTCATTTATTATTTTAGAAAGTAAATATGAATATTGAAAACTGTACATGTGTTTTTAAACTTTTGCCTGGTATTCAAAGATTTTCATCAGAAAATTTTCAAAAAATAGCTAGAAATGGAATAAATACTGAATATAATCCTAAACGATTCCACTCAATAATAATGCGAATTCGTCATGACCATAATAGAACAACCGCTGCATTAATTTTTCAGTCGAGTAAAGTGGTATTAACAGGGGTGCCTAACGTTAAGATGGCTAGAAAAATGGCTTCTATAGTGGTTAAAAGAATGAATGCTTCTACTAGAGCAGCAAATATAACAGCATTATGTGAATTACGAATTACAAACCTCAAAGTTACAAATATAGTTGGCTCATATCGAAATATGAATCCAGTTGCCATTGAATTAATCTATAGGAAGATTAGACAACAGTCCCAAGAAAAACAGCAACGAGAAAAATTATTTGAAAAAATTGTTAAGGCTTCATATGATCCAACAATATTTCCGGCCCTTCGATTAAAAATTAAAGATGAACTTAGAGAAGCTTCATGCCTTATCTATATTTCTGGACGTGTTATATTAACAGGATTAGTTTATATTGAACAAATTAAATATTTATTTGACAATATTATTTTACCTCTACTTTTAAAATTTCCAAGATTGTAACGAAAAATTTATTATTATTATAAAAAAATCATAAATGAAAATATTGTTAAAAAATAAATAAATGTTATCTATATCTGTGCAAATAATCTACATCAGTCCAATTTGAAGAGCCAGGAATATCTTGTAAATTTAGATGGTGATTTCTTGGAACAATATTTTGGTATTCAATTTGATCAGAGAATGTATTTGGAACAAACTTTAAAAAAATTTTATTTTTAAAATATTTTTTTAAATTAATTAGAAAAAGACCTCATGTCGTTGTTGTTCATTATAATTTACATGCCCAAAGGGAAGTGTTTCCATATTTGGGCGTATCCTTCCTTTTTCAAAACATGCTCTATAGTCTCTTCTAGTCATCATTGTATATAAATCAGAACGCTGGGTCCGGCCAATTTGGGGAAATTCAACCCTAATCATGTTGGCAGGTTCAAACATAAAATTTTCGGAAAACATTTCGTCCCTTAAGTCTATTTTTCTATTAAAAAAATTTTTTTATGACTTACATTTCTCCGTCAATATTAAATTGACTAATAACAAGTTGTCTCATTGTTTCAAAATTAAGCAATTGGTGTGTCGCATAAGAAAGGGGGAAAGATCTTATTTTTAGTTCAGCTCTTTCATCGAAGCCAGTTCCCTTGTCAACGTGGCGGTAACCATAGTTTTTAGGCCCTCCAGCAATAAATTCTAGTATGCGCCTAGTAGGATGTTCACGTTTCATTTGACCCAGAGCCTCACCCTCGTCCACATAATTTCCCCCACGTTTTGTGACATAGAAGATTGAATCTGTGTCACAGTAAAGTAGCTGGCCATTAATACGTCTAACTTCCTCCATATATTTATATAAATGAAGCCGAGCATATGATGTTACAAAAGCTGCTACGTGAAGGCAATTTGTGTCTGGAGGCTTTGCGAATTCTTTCTTTCGGACAACACACCGATCCATAAATTCGCTCACATGTTCAAAATCTAGAGTCTCAAGAGTTGGGTCCTCTAACAGCTGGTGAAATTCTTCAGGTGTTTTTGCATACTTGACTTCAATACCTCCAACACGCTGAGCCATTTTTCCCCACAAGGAATTTGCCAAAATTTTCTAAAAGTTGAAAAAATTAACAATTAAAACAAATTTTTTAATTTTTTTTAGATTAAAATTTTATTTAAAAAAAGCAAAAAATTTTTTTTTATGTTTACGAAATAAATTTTTCATTTAAATTTTTTATAAAGAACACACCGCAATCATTCGTAGCCCAGGATTGACTTCGACCTTTTCTGGATCCATTCTAATTCCCTCAATGCGCTCAAATTCAGCAATGTAATGTTCACGTGCCTCTTGGGAATCGCAATTTTGGGGCCAACCACTCGCCTGTTGTTTAAGTCCCACAAAAGTATTGACATATCCTTTAAAGAGCTGCGGGTCCCATCGATCATAATGCCATACCTAATATTAACAAGTTACAAATTAAACTTATAGTAGAACCTCGTAAACATCCAAAATTTTATAACCAAGTTCTAGCGCTTTATTGAGCTCCACATGTGTATACCCACTTATCCAGGATCTTTTCCCCATTGAATGATGGCATTCACTCTGTTGTTTGTTGTCTGCACATAAAGAGCAAAGAGGAAAAGTTAGACGCCCATCATGTGTTCTATAACCAAGTAGGGGAGGAAGTCCATTCATTGATGTTGGTGGAAGCACGCGTACTAATAACAGCCCCTTATAGATGTTATGTTGGGGGTGAGTCCATGGTAGCGGCGCATTAGGCGGTTGTGTAAGTGTTTCTCTTGTCAGGACAATAGGATATCCAACTGGGAATTCCATCGCCTTCATCACATATGGATATAGGCTGACCTTGAAAAATAAAATTTTTTTAAAAAATTAATATCAATAAAATACTATATCAATGTAAATAATTTCTTCATCAGATGTACAAATGTGATGAAGTTTGAAAGGTTCGGTCCTTCCTCCTCTGAGACAGTCCTTCCTAGGGTCCATAGGCCATACAACATCAATTTCATTCCATATTCGCCTTAGTTGTTGATTAGAGCGTAGCCTTTCTTTCATATCATGTCCCCAGATGACATGCAAAGCATAACCGTGTTGTTCAAGTTCATAAAGGCGCGATTGTGTGCGCTCATAAAGTTCTTCAGCAGTACGCCCTCCAGCAAGACGCTGGTCGCGAATTGGGAAACATTTTGGACAACCTACGAAAGATTCGATAAAAACATTTTTATTTAGATATTACCATGGTAGTAGCACCCGTTGTATTCGATGGCTAGTGGTTTGAGAGGCGGGGATCTATACCAAAGACCATCCAATCGGTAGCCAGAATCTTCAACATTAGCTTCCCCAATAGCCCATTGGGCGCACTGAACTTTTCCTTCAGCTTCTTTATTTTCAACTTCAAATAATTTAATATAGCGCTGCGACTCTGCTGAGGCTCTTCTTCCTCGTAGAAATCCTCCTTCTGGAGAGTGTACAAGCCAATTTTCAGGAAGAAAGCAACGGCGCATTGTAGACAGAGCGAGGCCTGCTCCTGTGGAAGCAGTCAAGAATGGATCAAGGCCTGCTGTGTTTTCGCCAATGAGTCGCCGAAATCGTAGAACACTTTCACGAAGAATGGCAACGTCGTTTGCGCAATAGAGTAGAAGTTGTTCTCGTAGTTGCAAATTTGTTGTTGGTGTATTCATTTGTTCTTGGTGCCATTCAAGCAACTTGGCTCTTTTTTCAGGTTTTTTAAAATCTGGTTGATAGTAGTCAAGTGCAGGTAACCCTTGAATTCTCAAATGCAAATGTTGTCGCATAATGTAGAGATATGGGAAGAATGGTTTTGATATGGCAACTTCCTCCGGCAAAGAAAAAACTTTTGTAAGAGCATCTAGTTCACAAATGAAGAAGTTGAGAGAATCCTTGAAAAGTATTTTTCTTTGGTTGTTTCCTCCAATTCTCATAGAGTAGATCTTTAGCCCTGTTGTACAAAGACTTGTTGGAGGGATATTTCGCCTGTGGAGGGCCTCAAGAATTAAATGGAAGTCGTATTTGCCTCCATTGTGGGCTATGCAAACTGTTAGAATTTGTTGAGACCCGTACTAAATAAAAAAAATTTTAATAAAAATAATTATTTTAAAAACTTACAGATAGAAGATAGTCCAAAAATTGATCCACGGGATTTTCTTCCTCGTTATCAAAGCTATGGAAATACATGCGACGAGGATTATAGCCAAGAGTCTCAGGCAATGGGGTGTTGTCGCCAGGGCCATTTTTAAACGGTGTAGAGCACCATCTTTGCCATCTTTCACCTCTTGGTTTACCACAGAAACATCCATTTGCATGTTGACCAATATCGCCAATTCCTATCCCAGCAGCAATACATTTTTCGCAAATGATTTCAGCAATTATCAGCAGCGGGACATGTTTATATCCAAAATTATTTGCTCCAACAGCCATGGGATGTTCTTGGGATGTCTCTGCGTCGAAAAAGCAAAATCTCACAGGTAATCTTTTCTTCCTACGTCTTTGTTGTTGTTGTGGCGGATTTTGTTCATTATCTATTCAGAAAATTACAATTTATTTTTATTAAAAACTGAAAAAAAATACCAATAGAAGATCCACTACAATTTACTTCTTCAGAAGTAATAGTATTTTCAGCAGATTTGAGCGGCTGAATAAAACATGGATTTTCAGGTAGATGGGGGCCATTACATTTAGCACAATTAGTTAATTCCCCATTTAACTGTTGTTGGTGCTGCTGCTGTTGTTGCTGTTGCTCTGCAATACAGTCATGAAGTTGTTGTTCCTGGCGCCCAAAAATAATGCGATTACACTGGAAACAAATTCGTCGAGATTGACAAATTGAAGCAAAATTAGTTGTTCTTGGACCAGCCATTTCTGCAGGGACTTGATTATTTAAATGATGTTCGTAACATGCGCGCTGCGGAAAAACAAAGCCGCACTCATTGCATGGAATTCTTTCAATAAATTGACACGGAAAATTTGCTCCATAACGCATACAAAGTCGGCAAACTACTGTACAACCAGCCCAATGCCGGGTCCTTGTAACGCCTTTTTCACAATCAATGCAGAAACGATGGGCTCGGAAAAGCTGTTCAGGCCTTGCCAAATAGCTATAATGTCCTTTTTCCAGCAAAAGACAAATGTTAAACCTAGCAGCACGGGGTTCACCTAAATAATAAGGAATAAATAAAAAATAACTATTCACTAGTACCTTTAAAAACAATTTGATATTGCTGTTCTTTTTTAAAAACAACAATTCTTATTTGGTCCTCCACACCAGCATTTTCATTGACATAACGTTGTAACATTGCAACATGATTGAGAGAATACTCCTCTAAATCAAGAGGGAGGCCAGAATTTTGCATTAATTCAATTATAGGATTTAAATGATGCTCCTGTTGGCGGCAAAAAGCTCGAAATTGCTGTTTTTGTTGTTCAGGTGTAAGTCTTCTTATATTCAGATCAATCAGATTAACTTTTTTAAGGCCAATATACACTGCTCGAGCAAGGCAATAACGGTCATTTGGATTAATAATCTTGATAATTGATCGACAGGGATGGGCTATAGCATGTTCCTGATCAATGATACAAGCACCTTGAATAACAGATTTGCCTTACATATTTTTTTAAAAAATGTAAAAAACAAGACTGTTACTCACCAGAATTATCCTCGGGATTTGCTGTGCGATGGGAATCAAGCGGCCATACAGCAATTACTTTTGTAATAGTCGTCCCCTGTAGGAGATCAATGCCTGCCTGGCTCATCTCATTCAGCCTCTCAATAGCTGCCGCCAAGGCCGCGGCATTATTTTGGGCGGGAGGCCGAAGAGGAACTGTAAATGGGTTGTGGAACGCAGGAGGATGGAGTTGAAGGCCAACAAGACGCGGCTCAGGGCGATTCGCCATTACCCTGTCCAGAAGGCTAGCAATAAGTGTTGTTAAAGTTAAGTCAGGTCGGCTTTGCTCTTCAAAAGGACTGAACCTCACGTTACAAATTTCACCACGCGTGTTTCGCGAACGTGAATTAATTTGTTGAACAGATTCAATATTAAAAAGAGAATTATTCATTGGTGTATGTTGTTGTTGGGGGTGATTAATTAACTGAAAATATATTTATTAGTAACGAGCTTGTATTATTTATATAACAAGCAGAAGTATTCTTACAAAGCATAAGTGAAAAAAACCCTAAAGACTTTTATAGAATTAAAAATTTTCCATTTAAATATTTTTATAAGTTTATTGACTAACGAAATAAAAAAAATTTTTTTTAATAATTTATTCGCCAAATAAATATTAAAAAATATAAGGCAAAAAAATATTTAAGGCAAAAAAAATATTTTAAGGCAACAAGATTTAAGGCAACAAGATTTTTTGGAGGATGTCATTTTTAAAAAATAGATTTTTTTTTAAACGTAATGTTTTAAATCTAAATTGTAATAATAAAATTTTTTAATTGACACCCTCCAATTACAAATAAAAGACCCTCTTCCCTACAACAAATCTTCCATCGCTCCCCCAGAGACCCCACAATTTAATAAGAATTTAAAATAAAAAAAAATATTTTAGGGGGGGGGGGATCCCTGGGGCATCTACCGCGTCTGCCTTATTGTGCCGTGAATTAAATCACGGCGACAAGTAGGACAGTCACGGTAGGTCCGTGACAGCTTCTCAAAACAATCCCAGCATACTTTATGGAGACAAACTGGGATCACAACAAATGTATCAACTTCAAATGTTTCTAAACAAAGAGCACACGAACCAACCTCTGAATTCTCTATAAAACCTGGCGCCAAGGTGCCAGCAGAAGCGACAAATTTTCCAATTTCTTCCTCGCTCAGACCAGCTCCTGATTGAAATGGAAGCGGTTCAAAAACTGTCCCGGCCACCTCTTCAACCAGAATAACATCGTCCTCTTCTGGCCTCTCTTCCTCATCCAAACGAACTTAAAAAACTTAACTTAATACGATCAGTAACCCCCCCCCATTCCCTCCCTCCCTCGTCAGGGCTGTGCGCCATGGCTTTTAGCGTTAGAATTTTTGGAAGATTTTGGCGTTTGGAGGGTTTTAAGAATTCAAAAACAAAAATTTTGGCGCACAGCCCTGCCCTCCCCTGTTTTCAAAACAAATATACTCCCTTACCATCGTCCGGGCCAAGCAAAGTGCCAAGAGGAGGGGTCCTGCCTATCCTCCCTCTGAGCCGCGGAGAGACCTCCCGGCTCCTTCTCTGGGCCCTTTCCCGACGGCCAGCCTCCTGAAAAGCATCAAACAGCGAGATTGATGATGATGAAGACTGCTAAATTTAAAAACATCCAAAATGAACATAAATTAAATTTTTTAATTCTACTACAATTTTTTTTTCAAAAATAACCTTTTTTCTTATTATTTAACTGTATTGTTTTATTTAAAAAATTACTAATCCATAAACTACACTTATTTTAACAAATTACAATTATTTTAATTGTAAAAAACACAATTATTTTAATAAATAAAATCACTTCATTTAAAAAATGCATTTATTTATTTAAAAAATACAATTATTGTTTTAAAAAATACTTTTTTAAATCTTTTTAAAAAATACATTTTTGAAAATACAATTTTTCTTCTTTAAAAAAATACAATTTTTATTTTGCAAAATACATGTATTTTAAAAATAATATAATTATTTTTTAATCAAAAATACAATTAAAATGCAATTATTGTTTTACAAAATACAATTATGTATTCTTTTTAAAAAACACAATTATTTTTAAACATACAAAATTTTAATCAAAATAATTAAACAGCAATGATTTTATTATTAAAAATTACAATTATTTATAAAAATACAATTATTTTTTAAACCACAATTATTTTTCGATTTTTTTAATAAAAAATAACTTTTTAACAAAACATTATTAAAAAATACAGTAATTTTTTTTAAATTCAATTGTTTTTAAAAATACAAATATTATTTTTTTTAAAAATACATTTAAAAATACAATTAATTTTTAAAAATACATTTAAAAATACAATTATTTTTAAAAATACATTTAAGAATACAATTTTTTAAAAATACATTTAACAATACATTTAAAAAATAAAATAATTATTTTAAAAAATACAATTAATTTTTAAAAATACATTTAAAAATACAATTATTTTTAAAAATACATTTAAGAATACAATTTTTTAAAAATACATTTAACAATACATTTAAAAATAAAATAATTATTTTAAAAAATACATTTAAGAATACAATTTTTTAAAAATACATTTAACAATACATTTAAAAAATAAAATAATTATTTTAAAAAATACAATTAATTTTTAAAAATACATTTAAAAATACAATTATTTTTAAAAATACATTTAAGAATACAATTTTTTAAAAATACATTTAACAATACATTTAAAAAATAAAATAATTATTTTAAAAAATACAATTAATTTTTAAAAATACATTTAAAAATACAATTAATTTTTAAAAATACATTTAAAAATACAATTATTTTTAAAAATACATTTAAGAATACAATTTTTTAAAAATACATTTAACAATACATTTAAAAAATAAAATAATTATTTTAAAAAATACAATTAATTTTTAAAAATACATTTAAAAATACAATTAATTTTTAAAAATACATTTAAAAATACAATTATTTTTAAAAATACATTTAAGAATACAATTTTTTAAAAATACATTTAACAATACATTTAAAAAATAAAATAATTATTTTAAAAAATACAATTAATTTTTAAAAATACATTTAAAAATACAATTAATTTTTAAAAATACATTTAAAAATACAATTATTTTTAAAAATACATTTAAGAATACAATTTTTTAAAAATACATTTAACAATACATTTAAAAAATAAAATAATTATTTTAAAAAATACAATTAATTTTTAAAAATACATTTAAAAATACAATTAATTTTTAAAAATACATTTAAAAATACAATTATTTTTAAAAATACATTTAAGAATACAATTTTTTAAAAATACATTTAACAATACATTTAAAAAATAAAATAATTATTTTAAAAAATACAATTAATTTTTAAAAATACATTTAAAAATACAATTAATTTTTAAAAATACATTTAAAAATACAATTATTTTTAAAAATACATTTAAGAATACAATTTTTTAAAAATACATTTAACAATACATTTAAAAAATAAAATAATTATTTTAAAAAATACAATTAATTTTTAAAAATACATTTAAAAATACAATTAATTTTTAAAAATACATTTAAAAATACAATTATTTTTAAAAATACATTTAAGAATACAATTTTTTAAAAATACATTTAACAATACATTTAAAAAATAAAATAATTATTTTAAAAAATACAATTAATTTTTAAAAATACATTTAAAAATACAATTAATTTTTAAAAATACATTTAAAAATACAATTATTTTTAAAAATACATTTAAGAATACAATTTTTTAAAAATACATTTAACAATACATTTAAAAAATAAAATAATTATTTTAAAAAATACAATTAATTTTTAAAAATACATTTAAAAATACAATTAATTTTTAAAAATACATTTAAAAATACAATTATTTTTAAAAATACATTTAAGAATACAATTTTTTAAAAATACATTTAACAATACATTTAAAAAATAAAATAATTATTTTAAAAAATACAATTAATTTTTAAAAATACATTTAAAAATACAATTAATTTTTAAAAATACATTTAAAAATACAATTATTTTTAAAAATACATTTAAGAATACAATTTTTTAAAAATACATTTAACAATACATTTAAAAAATAAAATAATTATTTTAAAAAATACAATTAATTTTTAAAAATACATTTAAAAATACAATTAATTTTTAAAAATACATTTAAGAATACAATTATATTTTAAAAATACATTTAAGAATACAATTTTTTAAAAATACATTTAACAATACATTTAAAAAATAAAATAATTATTTTAAAAAATACAATTAATTTTTAAAAATACATTTAAAAATACAATTAATTTTTAAAAATACATTTAAAAATACAATTATTTTTAAAAATACATTTAAGAATACAATTTTTTAAAAATACATTTAACAATACATTTAAAAAATAAAATAATTATTTTAAAAAATACAATTAATTTTTAAAAATACATTTAAAAATACAATTAATTTTTAAAAATACATTTAAAAATACAATTATTTTTAAAAATACATTTAAGAATACAATTTTTTAAAAATACATTTAACAATACATTTAAAAAATAAAATAATTATTTTAAAAAATACAATTAATTTTTAAAAATACATTTAAAAATACAATTAATTTTTAAAAATACATTTAAAAATACAATTATTTTTAAAAATACATTTAAGAATACAATTTTTTAAAAATACATTTAACAATACATTTAAAAAATAAAATAATTATTTTAAAAAATACAATTAATTTTTAAAAATACATTTAAAAATACAATTAATTTTTAAAAATACATTTAAAAATACAATTATTTTTAAAAATACATTTAAGAATACAATTTTTTAAAAATACATTTAACAATACATTTAAAAAATAAAATAATTATTTTAAAAAATACAATTAATTTTTAAAAATACATTTAAAAATACAATTAATTTTTAAAAATACATTTAAAAATACAATTATTTTTAAAAATACATTTAAGAATACAATTTTTTAAAAATACATTTAACAATACATTTAAAAAATAAAATAATTATTTTAAAAATACAATTAATTTTTAAAAATACATTTAAAAATACAATTAATTTTTAAAAATACATTTAAAAATACAATTATTTTTAAAAATACATTTAAGAATACAATTTTTTAAAAATACATTTAACAATACATTTAAAAAATAAAATAATTATTTTAAAAAATACAATTAATTTTTAAAAATACATTTAAAAATACAATTAATTTTTAAAAATACATTTAAAAATACAATTATTTTTAAAAATACATTTAAGAATACAATTTTTTAAAAATACATTTAACAATACATTTAAAAAATAAAATAATTATTTTAAAAAATACAATTAATTTTTAAAAATACATTTAAAAATACAATTAATTTTTAAAAATACATTTAAAAATACAATTATTTTTAAAAATACATTTAAGAATACAATTTTTTAAAAATACATTTAACAATACATTTAAAAAATAAAATAATCATTTTAAAAAATACAATTAATTTTTAAAAATACATTTAAAAATACAATTAATTTTTAAAAATACATTTAAAAATACAATTATTTTTAAAAATACATTTAAGAATACAATTTTTTAAAAATACATTTAACAATACATTGAAAGAGGGAAATAATTATGTAAAAAAATACAATTAATGGTTAAAAATACATTGAAAAATAGAATTAATTTTTAAAAATACATTTAAAAATACAATTATTTTTAAAAATACATTTAAGAATACAATTTTTTAAAAATACATTTAACAATACATTTAAAAAATAAAATAATTATTTTAAAAAATACAATTAATTTTTAAAAATACATTTAAAAATACAATTAATTTTTAAAAATACATTTAAAAATACAATTATTTTTAAAAATACATTTAAGAATACAATTTTTTAAAAATACATTTAACAATACATTTAAAAAATAAAATAATTATTTTAAAAAATACAATTAATTTTTAAAAATACATTTAAAAATACAATTAATTTTTAAAAATACATTTAAAAATACAATTATTTTTAAAAATACATTTAAGAATACAATTTTTTAAAAATACATTTAACAATACATTTAAAAAATAAAATAATTATTTTAAAAAATACAATTAATTTTTAAAAATACATTTAAAAATACAATTAATTTTTAAAAATACATTTAAAAATACAATTATTTTTAAAAATACATTTAAGAATACAATTTTTTAAAAATACATTTAACAATACATTTAAAAAATAAAATAATTATTTTAAAAAATACAATTAATTTTTAAAAATACATTTAAAAATACAATTAATTTTTAAAAATACATTTAAAAATACAATTATTTTTAAAAATACATTTAAGAATACAATTTTTTAAAAATACATTTAACAATACATTTAAAAAATAAAATAATTATTTTAAAAAATACAATTAATTTTTAAAAATACATTTAAAAATACAATTAATTTTTAAAAATACATTTAAAAATACAATTATTTTTAAAAATACATTTAAGAATACAATTTTTTAAAAATACATTTAACAATACATTTAAAAAATAAAATAATTATTTTAAAAAATACAATTAATTTTTAAAAATACATTTAAAAATACAATTAATTTTTAAAAATACATTTAAAAATACAATTATTTTTAAAAATACATTTAAGAATACAATTTTTTAAAAATACATTTAACAATACATTTAAAAAATAAAATAATTATTTTAAAAAATACAATTAATTTTTAAAAATACATTTAAAAATACAATTAATTTTTAAAAATACATTTAAAAATACAATTATTTTTAAAAATACATTTAAGAATACAATTTTTTAAAAATACATTTAACAATACATTTAAAAAATAAAATAATTATTTTAAAAAATACAATTAATTTTTAAAAATACATTTAAAAATACAATTAATTTTTAAAAATACATTTAAAAATACAATTATTTTTAAAAATACATTTAAGAATACAATTTTTTAAAAATACATTTAACAATACATTTAAAAAATAAAATAATTATTTTAAAAAATACAATTAATTTTTAAAAATACATTTAAAAATACAATTAATTTTTAAAAATACATTTAAAAATACAATTATTTTTAAAAATACATTTAAGAATACAATTTTTTAAAAATACATTTAACAATACATTTAAAAAATAAAATAATTATTTTAAAAAATACAATTAATTTTTAAAAATACATTTAAAAATACAATTAATTTTTAAAAATACATTTAAAAATACAATTATTTTTAAAAATACATTTAAGAATACAATTTTTTAAAAATACATTTAACAATACATTTAAAAATAAAATAATTATTTTAAAAAATACAATTAATTTTTAAAAATACATTTAAAAATACAATTAATTTTTAAAAATACATTTAAAAATACAATTATTTTTAAAAATACATTTAAGAATACAATTTTTTAAAAAATACATTTAACAATACATTTAAAAAATAAAATAATTATTTTAAAAAATACAATTAATTTTTAAAAATACATTTAAAAATACAATTAATTTTTAAAAATACATTTAAAAATACAATTATTTTTAAAAATACATTTAAGAATACAATTTTTTAAAAATACATTTAACAATACATTTAAAAAATAAAATAATTATTTTAAAAAATACAATTAATTTTTAAAAATACATTTAAAAATACAATTAATTTTTAAAAATACATTTAAAAATACAATTATTTTTAAAAATACATTTAAGAATACAATTTTTTAAAAATACATTTAACAATACATTTAAAAAATAAAATAATTATTTTAAAAAATACAATTAATTTTTAAAAATACATTTAAAAATACAATTAATTTTTAAAAATACATTTAAAAATACAATTATTTTTAAAAATACATTTAAGAATACAATTTTTTAAAAATACATTTAACAATACATTTAAAAAATAAAATAATTATTTTAAAAAATACAATTAATTTTTAAAAATACATTTAAAAATACAATTAATTTTTAAAAATACATTTAAAAATACAATTATTTTTAAAAATACATTTAAGAATACAATTTTTTAAAAATACATTTAACAATACATTTAAAAAATAAAATAATTATTTTAAAAAATACAATTAATTTTTAAAAATACATTTAAAAATACAATTAATTTTTAAAAATACATTTAAAAATACAATTATTTTTAAAAATACATTTAAGAATACAATTTTTTAAAAATACATTTAACAATACATTTAAAAAATAAAATAATTATTTTAAAAAATACAATTAATTTTTAAAAATACATTTAAAAATACAATTAATTTTTAAAAATACATTTAAAAATACAATTATTTTTAAAAATACATTTAAGAATACAATTTTTTAAAAATACATTTAACAATACATTTAAAAAATAAAATAATTATTTTAAAAAATACAATTAATTTTTAAAAATACATTTAAAAATACAATTAATTTTTAAAAATACATTTAAAAATACAATTATTTTTAAAAATACATTTAAGAATACAATTTTTTAAAAATACATTTAACAATACATTTAAAAAATAAAATAATTATTTTAAAAAATACAATTAATTTTTAAAAATACATTTAAAAATACAATTAATTTTTAAAAATACATTTAAAAATACAATTATTTTTAAAAATACATTTAAGAATACAATTTTTTAAAAATACATTTAACAATACATTTAAAAAATAAAATAATTATTTTAAAAAATACAATTAATTTTTAAAAATACATTTAAAAATACAATTAATTTTTAAAAATACATTTAAAAATACAATTATTTTTAAAAATACATTTAAGAATACAATTTTTTAAAAATACATTTAACAATACATTTAAAAAATAAAATAATTATTTTAAAAAATACAATTAATTTTTAAAAATACATTTAAAAATACAATTAATTTTTAAAAATACATTTAAAAATACAATTATTTTTAAAAATACATTTAAGAATACAATTTTTTAAAAATACATTTAACAATACATTTAAAAAATAAAATAATTATTTTAAAAAATACAATTAATTTTTAAAAATACATTTAAAAATACAATTAATTTTTAAAAATACATTTAAAAATACAATTATTTTTAAAAATACATTTAAGAATACAATTTTTTAAAAATACATTTAACAATACATTTAAAAAATAAAATAATTATTTTAAAAAATACAATTAATTTTTAAAAATACATTTAAAAATACAATTAATTTTTAAAAATACATTTAAAAATACAATTATTTTTAAAAATACATTTAAGAATACAATTTTTTAAAAATACATTTAACAATACATTTAAAAATAAAATAATTATTTTAAAAAATACAATTAATTTTTAAAAATACATTTAAAAATACAATTAATTTTTAAAAATACATTTAAAAATACAATTATTTTTAAAAATACATTTAAGAATACAATTTTTTAAAAATACATTTAACAATACATTTAAAAAATAAAATAATTATTTTAAAAATACAATTAATTTTTAAAAATACATTTAAAAATACAATTAATTTTTAAAAATACATTTAAAAATACAATTATTTTTAAAAATACATTTAAGAATACAATTTTTTAAAAATACATTTAACAATACATTTAAAAAATAAAATAATTATTTTAAAAAATACAATTAATTTTTAAAAATACATTTAAAAATACAATTAATTTTTAAAAATACATTTAAAAATACAATTATTTTTAAAAATACATTTAAGAATACAATTTTTTAAAAATACATTTAACAATACATTTAAAAAATAAAATAATTATTTTAAAAAATACAATTAATTTTTAAAAATACATTTAAAAATACAATTAATTTTTAAAAATACATTTAAAAATACAATTATTTTTAAAAATACATTTAAGAATACAATTTTTTAAAAATACATTTAACAATACATTTAAAAAATAAAATAATTATTTTAAAAAATACAATTAATTTTTAAAAATACATTTAAAAATACAATTAATTTTTAAAAATACATTTAAAAATACAATTATTTTTAAAAATACATTTAAGAATACAATTTTTTAAAAATACATTTAACAATACATTTAAAAAATAAAATAATTATTTTAAAAAATACAATTAATTTTTAAAAATACATTTAAAAATACAATTAATTTTTAAAAATACATTTAAAAATACAATTATTTTTAAAAATACATTTAAGAATACAATTTTTTAAAAATACATTTAACAATACATTTAAAAAATAAAATAATTATTTTAAAAAATACAATTAATTTTTAAAAATACATTTAAAAATACAATTAATTTTTAAAAATACATTTAAAAATACAATTATTTTTAAAAATACATTTAAGAATACAATTTTTTAAAAATACATTTAACAATACATTTAAAAAATAAAATAATTATTTTAAAAAATACAATTAATTTTTAAAAATACATTTAAAAATACAATTAATTTTTAAAAATACATTTAAAAATACAATTATTTTTAAAAATACATTTAAGAATACAATTTTTTAAAAATACATTTAACAATACATTTAAAAAATAAAATAATTATTTTAAAAAATACAATTAATTTTTAAAAATACATTTAAAAATACAATTAATTTTTAAAAATACATTTAAAAATACAATTATTTTTAAAAATACATTTAAGAATACAATTTTTTAAAAATACATTTAACAATACATTTAAAAAATAAAATAATTATTTTAAAAAATACAATTAATTTTTAAAAATACATTTAAAAATACAATTAATTTTTAAAAATACATTTAAAAATACAATTATTTTTAAAAATACATTTAAGAATACAATTTTTTAAAAATACATTTAACAATACATTTAAAAATAAAATAATTATTTTAAAAAATACAATTAATTTTTAAAAATACATTTAAAAATACAATTAATTTTTAAAAATACATTTAAAAATACAATTAATTTTTAAAAATACATTTAAAAATACAATTATTTTTAAAAATACATTTAAGAATACAATTTTTTAAAAATACATTTAACAATACATTTAAAAAATAAAATAATTATTTTAAAAAATACAATTAATTTTTAAAAATACATTTAAAAATACAATTAATTTTTAAAAATACATTTAAAAATACAATTATTTTTAAAAATACATTTAAGAATACAATTTTTTAAAAATACATTTAACAATACATTTAAAAAATAAAATAATTATTTTAAAAAATACAATTAATTTTTAAAAATACATTTAAAAATACAATTAATTTTTAAAAATACATTTAAAAATACAATTATTTTTAAAAATACATTTAAGAATACAATTTTTTAAAAATACATTTAACAATACATTTAAAAAATAAAATAATTATTTTAAAAAATACAATTAATTTTTAAAAATACATTTAAAAATACAATTAATTTTTAAAAATACATTTAAAAATACAATTATTTTTAAAAATACATTTAAGAATACAATTTTTTAAAAATACATTTAACAATACATTTAAAAAATAAAATAATTATTTTAAAAAATACAATTAATTTTTAAAAATACATTTAAAAATACAATTAATTTTTAAAAATACATTTAAAAATACAATTATTTTTAAAAATACATTTAAGAATACAATTTTTTAAAAATACATTTAACAATACATTTAAAAAATAAAATAATTATTTTAAAAAATACAATTAATTTTTAAAAATACATTTAAAAATACAATTAATTTTTAAAAATACATTTAAAAATACAATTATTTTTAAAAATACATTTAAGAATACAATTTTTTAAAAATACATTTAACAATACATTTAAAAAATAAAATAATTATTTTAAAAAATACAATTAATTTTTAAAAATACATTTAAAAATACAATTAATTTTTAAAAATACATTTAAAAATACAATTATTTTTAAAAAATACATTTAAGAATACAATTTTTTAAAAATACATTTAACAATACATTTAAAAAATAAAATAATTATTTTAAAAAATACAATTAATTTTTAAAAATACATTTAAAAATACAATTAATTTTTAAAAATACATTTAAAAATACAATTATTTTTAAAAATACATTTAAGAATACAATTTTTTAAAAATACATTTAACAATACATTTAAAAAATAAAATAATTATTTTAAAAAATACAATTAATTTTTAAAAATACATTTAAAAATACAATTAATTTTTAAAAATACATTTAAAAATACAATTATTTTTAAAAATACATTTAAGAATACAATTTTTTAAAAATACATTTAACAATACATTTAAAAAATAAAATAATTATTTTAAAAAATACAATTAATTTTTAAAAATACATTTAAAAATACAATTAATTTTTAAAAATACATTTAAAAATACAATTATTTTTAAAAATACATTTAAGAATACAATTTTTTAAAAATACATTTAACAATACATTTAAAAAATAAAATAATTATTTTAAAAAATACAATTAATTTTTAAAAATACATTTAAAAATACAATTAATTTTTAAAAATACATTTAAAAATACAATTAATTTTTAAAAATACATTTAAAAATACAATTATTTTTAAAAATACATTTAAGAATACAATTTTTTAAAAATACATTTAACAATACATTTAAAAAATAAAATAATTATTTTAAAAAATACAATTAATTTTTAAAAATACATTTAAAAATACAATTAATTTTTAAAAATACATTTAAAAATACAATTATTTTTAAAAATACATTTAAGAATACAATTTTTTAAAAATACATTTAACAATACATTTAAAAAATAAAATAATTATTTTAAAAAATACAATTAATTTTTAAAAATACATTTAAAAATACAATTAATTTTTAAAAATACATTTAAAAATACAATTATTTTTAAAAATACATTTAAGAATACAATTTTTTAAAAATACATTTAACAATACATTTAAAAAATAAAATAATTATTTTAAAAAATACAATTAATTTTTAAAAATACATTTAAAAATACAATTAATTTTTAAAAATACATTTAAAAATACAATTATTTTTAAAAATACATTTAAGAATACAATTTTTTAAAAATACATTTAACAATACATTTAAAAAATAAAATAATTATTTTAAAAAATACAATTAATTTTTAAAAATACATTTAAAAATACAATTATTTTTAAAAATACATTTAAGAATACAATTTTTTAAAAATACATTTAACAATACATTTAAAAAATAAAATAATTATTTTAAAAAATACAATTAATTTTTAAAAATACATTTAAAAATACAATTAATTTTTAAAAATACATTTAAAAATACAATTATTTTTAAAAATACATTTAAGAATACAATTTTTTAAAAATACATTTAACAATACATTTAAAAAATAAAATAATTATTTTAAAAAATACAATTAATTTTTAAAAATACATTTAAAAATACAATTAATTTTTAAAAATACATTTAAAAATACAATTATTTTTAAAAATACATTTAAGAATACAATTTTTTAAAAATACATTTAACAATACATTTAAAAAATAAAATAATTATTTTAAAAAATACAATTAATTTTTAAAAATACATTTAAAAATACAATTAATTTTTAAAAATACATTTAAAAATACAATTATTTTTAAAAATACATTTAAGAATACAATTTTTTAAAAATACATTTAACAATACATTTAAAAAATAAAATAATTATTTTAAAAAATACAATTAATTTTTAAAAATACATTTAAAAATACAATTAATTTTTAAAAATACATTTAAAAATACAATTATTTTTAAAAATACATTTAAGAATACAATTTTTTAAAAATACATTTAAGAATACAATTTTTTAAAAATACATTTAACAATACATTTAAAAATAAAATAATTATTTTAAAAAATACAATTAATTTTTAAAAATACATTTAAAAATACAATTAATTTTTAAAAATACATTTAAAAATACAATTATTTTTAAAAATACATTTAAGAATACAATTTTTTAAAAATACATTTAACAATACATTTAAAAATAAAATAATTATTTTAAAAAATACAATTAATTTTTAAAAATACATTTAAAAATACAATTAATTTTTAAAAATACATTTAAAAATACAATTATTTTTAAAAATACATTTAAGAATACATTTAAAAAATAAAATAATTATTTTAAAAAATACAATTAATTTTTAAAAATACATTTAAAAATACAATTATTTTTAAAAATACATTTAAGAATACAATTTTTTAAAAATACATTTAACAATACATTTAAAAAATAAAATAATTATTTTAAAAAATACAATTAATTTTTAAAAATACATTTAAAAATACAATTATTTTTAAAAATACATTTAAGAATACAATTTTTTAAAAATACATTTAACAATACATTTAAAAAATAAAATAATTATTTTAAAAAATACAATTAATTTTTAAAAATACATTTAAAAATACAATTATTTTTAAAAATACATTTAAGAATACAATTTTTTAAAAATACATTTAACAATACATTTAAAAAATAAAATAATTATTTTAAAAAATACAATTAATTTTTAAAAATACATTTAAAAATACAATTATTTTTAAAAATACATTTAAGAATACAATTTTTTAAAAATACATTTAACAATACATTTAAAAAATAAAATAATTATTTTAAAAAATACAATTAATTTTTAAAAATACATTTAAAAATACAATTATTTTTAAAAATACATTTAAGAATACAATTTTTTAAAAATACATTTAACAATACATTTAAAAAATAAAATAATTATTTTAAAAAATACAATTAATTTTTAAAAATACATTTAAAAATACAATTATTTTTAAAAATACATTTAAGAATACAATTTTTTAAAAATACATTTAACAATACATTTAAAAAATAAAATAATTATTTTAAAAAATACAATTAATTTTTAAAAATACATTTAAAAATACAATTATTTTTAAAAATACATTTAAGAATACAATTTTTTAAAAATACATTTAACAATACATTTAAAAAATAAAATAATTATTTTAAAAAATACAATTAATTTTTAAAAATACATTTAAAAATACAATTAATTTTTAAAAATACATTTAAAAATACAATTAATTTTTAAAAATACATTTAAAAATACAATTATTTTTAAAAATACATTTAAGAATACAATTTTTTAAAAATACATTTAACAATACATTTAAAAAATAAAATAATTATTTTAAAAAATACAATTAATTTTTAAAAATACATTTAAAAATACAATTATTTTTAAAAATACATTTAAGAATACAATTTTTTAAAAATACATTTAACAATACATTTAAAAAATAAAATAATTATTTTAAAAAATACAATTAATTTTTAAAAATACATTTAAAAATACAATTATTTTTAAAAATACATTTAAGAATACAATTTTTTAAAAATACATTTAACAATACATTTAAAAAATAAAATAATTATTTTAAAAAATACAATTAATTTTTAAAAATACATTTAAAAATACAATTAATTTTTAAAAATACATTTAAAAATACAATTATTTTTAAAAATACATTTAAGAATACAATTTTTTAAAAATACATTTAACAATACATTTAAAAAATAAAATAATTATTTTAAAAAATACAATTAATTTTTAAAAATACATTTAAAAATACAATTAATTTTTAAAAATACATTTAAAAATACAATTATTTTTAAAAATACATTTAAGAATACAATTTTTTAAAAATACATTTAACAATACATTTAAAAAATAAAATAATTATTTTAAAAATACAATTAATTTTTAAAAATACATTTAAAAATACAATTAATTTTTAAAAATACATTTAAAAATACAATTATTTTTAAAAATACATTTAAGAATACAATTTTTTAAAAATACATTTAACAATACATTTAAAAAATAAAATAATTATTTTAAAAAATACAATTAATTTTTAAAAATACATTTAAAAATACAATTATTTTTAAAAATACATTTAAAAATACAATTATTTTTAAAAATACATTTAAGAATACAATTTTTTAAAAATACATTTAACAATACATTTAAAAAATAAAATAATTATTTTAAAAAATACAATTAATTTTTAAAAATACATTTAAAAATACAATTATTTTTAAAAATACATTTAAGAATACAATTTTTTAAAAATACATTTAACAATACATTTAAAAAATAAAATAATTATTTTAAAAAATACAATTAATTTTTAAAAATACATTTAAAAATACAATTATTTTTAAAAATACATTTAAGAATACAATTTTTTAAAAATACATTTAACAATACATTTAAAAAATAAAATAATTATTTTAAAAAATACAATTAATTTTTAAAAATACATTTAAAAATACAATTATTTTTAAAAATACATTTAAGAATACAATTTTTTAAAAATACATTTAACAATACATTTAAAAAATAAAATAATTATTTTAAAAAATACAATTAATTTTTAAAAATACATTTAAAAATACAATTAATTTTTAAAAATACATTTAAAAATACAATTATTTTTAAAAATACATTTAAGAATACAATTTTTTAAAAATACATTTAACAATACATTTAAAAAATAAAATAATTATTTTAAAAAATACAATTAATTTTTAAAAATACATTTAAAAATACAATTAATTTTTAAAAATACATTTAAAAATACAATTATTTTTAAAAATACATTTAAGAATACAATTTTTTAAAAATACATTTAACAATACATTTAAAAAATAAAATAATTATTTTAAAAAATACAATTAATTTTTAAAAATACATTTAAAAATACAATTAATTTTTAAAAATACATTTAAAAATACAATTATTTTTAAAAATACATTTAAGAATACAATTTTTTAAAAATACATTTAACAATACATTTAAAAAATAAAATAATTATTTTAAAAAATACAATTAATTTTTAAAAATACATTTAAAAATACAATTAATTTTTAAAAATACATTTAAAAATACAATTATTTTTAAAAATACATTTAAGAATACAATTTTTTAAAAATACATTTAACAATACATTTAAAAATAAAATAATTATTTTAAAAAATACAATTAATTTTTAAAAATACATTTAAAAATACAATTATTTTTAAAAATACATTTAAGAATACAATTTTTTAAAAATACATTTAACAATACATTTAAAAAATAAAATATGTAATTATTTTAAAAAATACAATTAATTTTTAAAAATACATTTAAAAATACAATTAATTTTTAAAAATACATTTAAAAATACAATTATTTTTAAAAATACATTTAAGAATACAATTTTTTAAAAATACATTTAACAATACATTTAAAAAATAAAATAATTATTTTAAAAAATACAATTAATTTTTAAAAATACATTTAAAAATACAATTAATTTTTAAAAATACATTTAAAAATACAATTATTTTTAAAAATACATTTAAGAATACAATTTTTTAAAAATAAATTTAACAATACATTTAAAAAATAAAATAATTATTTTAAAAAATACAATTAATTTTTAAAAATACATTTAAAAATACAATTAATTTTTAAAAATACATTTAAAAATACAATTATTTTTAAAAATACATTTAAGAATACAATTTTTTAAAAATACATTTAACAATACATTTAAAAAATAAAATAATTATTTTAAAAAATACAATTAATTTTTAAAAATACATTTAAAAATACAATTAATTTTTAAAAATACATTTAAAAATACAATTATTTTTAAAAATACATTTAAGAATACAATTTTTTAAAAATACATTTAACAATACATTTAAAAAATAAAATAATTATTTTAAAAAATACAATTAATTTTTAAAAATACATTTAAAAATACAATTATTTTTAAAAATACATTTAAAAATACAATTATTTTTAAAAATACATTTAAGAATACAATTTTTTAAAAATACATTTAACAATACATTTAAAAAATAAAATAATTATTTTAAAAAATACAATTAATTTTTAAAAATACATTTAAAAATACAATTATTTTTAAAAATACATTTAAGAATACAATTTTTTAAAAATACATTTAACAATACATTTAAAAAATAAAATAATTATTTTAAAAAATACAATTAATTTTTAAAAATACATTTAAAAATACAATTAATTTTTAAAAATACATTTAAAAATACAATTATTTTTAAAAATACATTTAAGAATACAATTTTTTAAAAATACATTTAACAATACATTTAAAAAATAAAATAATTATTTTAAAAAATACAATTAATTTTTAAAAATACATTTAAAAATACAATTAATTTTTAAAAATACATTTAAAAATACAATTATTTTTAAAAATACATTTAAGAATACAATTTTTTAAAAATACATTTAACAATACATTTAAAAAATAAAATAATTATTTTAAAAAATACAATTAATTTTTAAAAATACATTTAAAAATACAATTATTTTTAAAAATACATTTAAAAATACAATTATTTTTAAAAATACATTTAAGAATACAATTTTTTAAAAATACATTTAACAATACATTTAAAAAATAAAATAATTATTTTAAAAAATACAATTAATTTTTAAAAATACATTTAAAAATACAATTAATTTTTAAAAATACATTTAAAAATACAATTATTTTTAAAAATACATTTAAGAATACAATTTTTTAAAAATACATTTAACAATACATTTAAAAAATAAAATAATTATTTTAAAAAATACAATTAATTTTTAAAAATACATTTAAAAATACAATTATTTTTAAAAATACATTTAAAAATACAATTATTTTTAAAAATACATTTAAGAATACAATTTTTTAAAAATACATTTAACAATACATTTAAAAAATAAAATAATTATTTTAAAAAATACAATTAATTTTTAAAAATACATTTAAAAATACAATTATTTTTAAAAATACATTTAAGAATACAATTTTTTAAAAATACATTTAACAATACATTTAAAAAATAAAATAATTATTTTAAAAAATACAATTAATTTTTAAAAATACATTTAAAAATACAATTATTTTTAAAAATACATTTAAGAATACAATTTTTTAAAAATACATTTAACAATACATTTAAAAAATAAAATAATTATTTTAAAAAATACAATTAATTTTTAAAAATACATTTAAAAATACAATTATTTTTAAAAATACATTTAAGAATACAATTTTTTAAAAATACATTTAACAATACATTTAAAAAATAAAATAATTATTTTAAAAAATACAATTAATTTTTAAAAATACATTTAAAAATACAATTAATTTTTAAAAATACATTTAAAAATACAATTATTTTTAAAAATACATTTAAGAATACAATTTTTTAAAAATACATTTAACAATACATTTAAAAAATAAAATAATTATTTTAAAAAATACAATTAATTTTTAAAAATACATTTAAAAATACAATTAATTTTTAAAAATACATTTAAAAATACAATTATTTTTAAAAATACATTTAAGAATACAATTTTTTAAAAATACATTTAACAATACATTTAAAAAATAAAATAATTATTTTAAAAATACAATTAATTTTTAAAAATACATTTAAAAATACAATTAATTTTTAAAAATACATTTAAAAATACAATTATTTTTAAAAATACATTTAAGAATACAATTTTTTAAAAATACATTTAACAATACATTTAAAAAATAAAATAATTATTTTAAAAAATACAATTAATTTTTAAAAATACATTTAAAAATACAATTATTTTTAAAAATACATTTAAGAATACAATTTTTTAAAAATACATTTAACAATACATTTAAAAAATAAAATAATTATTTTAAAAAATACAATTAATTTTTAAAAATACATTTAAAAATACAATTAATTTTTAAAAATACATTTAAAAATACAATTATTTTTAAAAATACATTTAAGAATACAATTTTTTAAAAATACATTTAACAATACATTTAAAAAATAAAATAATTATTTTAAAAAATACAATTAATTTTTAAAAATACATTTAAAAATACAATTATTTTTAAAAAATACATTTAAGAATACAATTTTTTAAAAATACATTTAACAATACATTTAAAAAATAAAATAATTATTTTAAAAAATACAATTAATTTTTAAAAATACATTTAAAAATACAATTATTTTTAAAAATACATTTAAGAATACAATTTTTTAAAAATACATTTAACAATACATTTTAAAAAATAAAATAATTATTTTAAAAAATACAATTAATTTTTAAAAATACATTTAAAAATACAATTAATTTTTAAAAATACATTTAAAAATACAATTATTTTTAAAAATACATTTAAGAATACAATTTTTTAAAAATACATTTAACAATACATTTAAAAAATAAAATAATTATTTTAAAAAATACAATTAATTTTTAAAAATACATTTAAAAATACAATTAATTTTTAAAAATACATTTAAAAATACAATTATTTTTAAAAATACATTTAAGAATACAATTTTTTAAAAATACATTTAACAATACATTTAAAAAATAAAATAATTATTTTAAAAAATACAATTAATTTTTAAAAATACATTTAAAAATACAATTAATTTTTAAAAATACATTTAAAAATACAATTATTTTTAAAAATACATTTAAGAATACAATTTTTTAAAAATACATTTAACAATACATTTAAAAAATAAAACAATTAATTTAAAATTACAATTAATTTTTAAAAATACATTTAAAAATACAATTAATTTTTAAAAATACATTTAAAAATACAATTATTTTTAAAAATACATTTAAGAATACAATTTTTTAAAAATACATTTAACAATACATTTAAAAATAAAATAATTATTTTAAAAAATACAATTAATTTTTAAAAATACATTTAAAAATACAATTAATTTTTAAAAATACATTTAAAAATACAATTATTTTTAAAAATACATTTAAGAATACAATTTTTTAAAAATACATTTAACAATACATTTAAAAAATAAAATAATTATTTTAAAAAATACAATTAATTTTTAAAAATACATTTAAAAATACAATTAATTTTTAAAAATACATTTAAAAATACAATTAATTTTTAAAAATACATTTAAAAATACAATTATTTTTAAAAATACATTTAAGAATACAATTTTTTAAAAATACATTTAACAATACATTTAAAAAATAAAATAATTATTTTAAAAAATACAATTAATTTTTAAAAATACATTTAAAAATACAATTATTTTTAAAAATACATTTAAGAATACAATTTTTTAAAAATACATTTAACAATACATTTAAAAAATAAAATAATTATTTTAAAAAATACAATTAATTTTTAAAAATACATTTAAAAATACAATTATTTTTAAAAATACATTTAAGAATACAATTTTTTAAAAATACATTTAACAATACATTTAAAAAATAAAATAATTATTTTAAAAAATACAATTAATTTTTAAAAATACATTTAAAAATACAATTAATTTTTAAAAATACATTTAAAAATACAATTATTTTTAAAAATACATTTAAGAATACAATTTTTTAAAAATACATTTAACAATACATTTAAAAAATAAAATAATTATTTTAAAAAATACAATTAATTTTTAAAAATACATTTAAAAATACAATTAATTTTTAAAAATACATTTAAAAATACAATTATTTTTAAAAATACATTTAAGAATACAATTTTTTAAAAATACATTTAACAATACATTTAAAAAATAAAATAATTATTTTAAAAAATACAATTAATTTTTAAAATACATTTAAAAATACAATTAATTTTTAAAAATACATTTAAAAATACAATTATTTTTAAAAATACATTTAAGAATACAATTTTTTAAAAATACATTTAACAATACATTTAAAAAATAAAATAATTATTTTAAAAAATACAATTAATTTTTAAAAATACATTTAAAAATACAATTAATTTTTAAAAATACATTTAAAAATACAATTATTTTTAAAAATACATTTAAGAATACAATTTTTTAAAAATACATTTAACAATACATTTAAAAAATAAAATAATTATTTTAAAAAATACAATTAATTTTTAAAAATACATTTAAAAATACAATTAATTTTTAAAAATACATTTAAAAATACAATTAATTTTTAAAAATACATTTAAAAATACAATTATTTTTAAAAATACATTTAAGAATACAATTTTTTAAAAATACATTTAACAATACATTTAAAAAATAAAATAATTATTTTAAAAATACAATTAATTTTTAAAAATACATTTAAAAATACAATTAATTTTTAAAAATACATTTAAAAATACAATTATTTTTAAAAATACATTTAAGAATACAATTTTTTAAAAATACATTTAACAATACATTTAAAAAATAAAATAATTATTTTAAAAAATACAATTAATTTTTAAAAATACATTTAAAAATACAATTAATTTTTAAAAATACATTTAAAAATACAATTAATTTTTAAAAATACATTTAAAAATACAATTATTTTTAAAAATACATTTAAGAATACAATTTTTTAAAAATACATTTAACAATACATTTAAAAAATAAAATAATTATTTTAAAAAATACAATTAATTTTTAAAAATACATTTAAAAATACAATTAATTTTTAAAAATACATTTAAAAATACAATTATTTTTAAAAATACATTTAAGAATACAATTTTTTAAAAATACATTTAACAATACATTTAAAAAATAAAATAATTATTTTAAAAAATACAATTAATTTTTAAAAATACATTTAAAAATACAATTAATTTTTAAAAATACATTTAAAAATACAATTAATTTTTAAAAATACATTTAAAAATACAATTATTTTTAAAAATACATTTAAGAATACAATTTTTTAAAAATACATTTAACAATACATTTAAAAAATAAAATAATTATTTTAAAAAATACAATTAATTTTTAAAAATACATTTAAAAATACAATTAATTTTTAAAAATACATTTAAAAATACAATTATTTTTAAAAATACATTTAAGAATACAATTTTTTAAAAATACATTTAACAATACATTTAAAAAATAAAATAATTATTTTAAAAAATACAATTAATTTTTAAAAATACATTTAAAAATACAATTAATTTTTAAAAATACATTTAAAAATACAATTAATTTTTAAAAATACATTTAAAAATACAATTATTTTTAAAAATACATTTAAGAATACAATTTTTTAAAAATACATTTAACAATACATTTAAAAATAAAATAATTATTTTAAAAAATACAATTAATTTTTAAAAATACATTTAAAAATACAATTAATTTTTAAAAATACATTTAAAAATACAATTATTTTTAAAAATACATTTAAGAATACAATTTTTTAAAAATACATTTAACAATACATTTAAAAAATAAAATAATTATTTTAAAAAATACAATTAATTTTTAAAAATACATTTAAAAATACAATTAATTTTTAAAAATACATTTAAAAATACAATTATTTTTAAAAATACATTTAAGAATACAATTTTTTAAAAATACATTTAACAATACATTTAAAAAATAAAATAATTATTTTAAAAAATACAATTAATTTTTAAAAAATACATTTAAAAATACAATTAATTTTTAAAAATACATTTAAAAATACAATTATTTTTAAAAATACATTTAAGAATACAATTTTTTAAAAATACATTTAACAATACATTTAAAAAATAAAATAATTATTTTAAAAAATACAATTAATTTTTAAAAATACATTTAAAAATACAATTAATTTTTAAAAATACATTTAAAAATACAATTATTTTTAAAAATACATTTAAGAATACAATTTTTTAAAAATACATTTAACAATACATTTAAAAAATAAAATAATTATTTTAAAAAATACAATTAATTTTTAAAAATACATTTAAAAATACAATTAATTTTTAAAAATACATTTAAAAATACAATTATTTTTAAAAATACATTTAAGAATACAATTTTTTAAAAATACATTTAACAATACATTTAAAAAATAAAATAATTATTTTAAAAAATACAATTAATTTTTAAAAATACATTTAAAAATACAATTAATTTTTAAAAATACATTTAAAAATACAATTATTTTTAAAAATACATTTAAGAATACAATTTTTTAAAAATACATTTAACAATACATTTAAAAAATAAAATAATTATTTTAAAAAATACAATTAATTTTTAAAAATACATTTAAAAATACAATTAATTTTTAAAAATACATTTAAAAATACAATTATTTTTAAAAATACATTTAAGAATACAATTTTTTAAAAATACATTTAACAATACATTTAAAAAATAAAATAATTATTTTAAAAAATACAATTAATTTTTAAAAATACATTTAAAAATACAATTAATTTTTAAAAATACATTTAAAAATACAATTATTTTTAAAAATACATTTAAGAATACAATTTTTTAAAAATACATTTAACAATACATTTAAAAATAAAATAATTATTTTAAAAAATACAATTAATTTTTAAAAATACATTTAAAAATACAATTAATTTTTAAAAATACATTTAAAAATACAATTATTTTTAAAAATACATTTAAGAATACAATTTTTTAAAAATACATTTAACAATACATTTAAAAAATAAAATAATTATTTTAAAAAATACAATTAATTTTTAAAAATACATTTAAAAATACAATTAATTTTTAAAAATACATTTAAAAATACAATTATTTTTAAAAATACATTTAAGAATACAATTTTTTAAAATACATTTAACAATACATTTAAAAAATAAAATAATTATTTTAAAAAATACAATTAATTTTTAAAAATACATTTAAAAATACAATTAATTTTTAAAAATACATTTAAAAATACAATTATTTTTAAAAATACATTTAAGAATACAATTTTTTAAAAATACATTTAACAATACATTTAAAAAATAAAATAATTATTTTAAAAAATACAATTAATTTTTAAAAATACATTTAAAAATACAATTAATTTTTAAAAATACATTTAAAAATACAATTATTTTTAAAAATACATTTAAGAATACAATTTTTTAAAAATACATTTAACAATACATTTAAAAAATAAAATAATTATTTTAAAAAATACAATTAATTTTTAAAAATACATTTAAAAATACAATTAATTTTTAAAAATACATTTAAAAATACAATTATTTTTAAAAATACATTTAAGAATACAATTTTTTAAAAATACATTTAACAATACATTTAAAAATAAAATAATTATTTTAAAAAATACAATTAATTTTTAAAAATACATTTAAAAATACAATTAATTTTTAAAAATACATTTAAAAATACAATTATTTTTAAAAATACATTTAAGAATACAATTTTTTAAAAATACATTTAACAATACATTTAAAAAATAAAATAATTATTTTAAAAAATACAATTAATTTTTAAAAATACATTTAAAAATACAATTAATTTTTAAAAATACATTTAAAAATACAATTATTTTTAAAAATACATTTAAGAATACAATTTTTTAAAAATACATTTAACAATACATTTAAAAAATAAAATAATTATTTTAAAAAATACAATTAATTTTTAAAAATACATTTAAAAATACAATTAATTTTTAAAAATACATTTAAAAATACAATTATTTTTAAAAATACATTTAAGAATACAATTTTTTAAAAATACATTTAACAATACATTTAAAAAATAAAATAATTATTTTAAAAAATACAATTAATTTTTAAAAATACATTTAAAAATACAATTAATTTTTAAAAATACATTTAAGAATACAATTTTTTAAAAATACATTTAACAATACATTTAAAAAATAAAATAATTATTTTAAAAAATACAATTAATTTTTAAAAATACATTTAAAAATACAATTAATTTTTAAAAATACATTTAAAAATACAATTATTTTTAAAAATACATTTAAGAATACAATTTTTTAAAAATACATTTAACAATACATTTAAAAAATAAAATAATTATTTTAAAAAATACAATTAATTTTTAAAAATACATTTAAAAATACAATTAATTTTTAAAAATACATTTAAAAATACAATTATTTTTAAAAATACATTTAAGAATACAATTTTTTAAAAATACATTTAACAATACATTTAAAAAATAAAATAATTATTTTAAAAAATACAATTAATTTTTAAAAATACATTTAAAAATACAATTAATTTTTAAAAATACATTTAAAAATACAATTATTTTTAAAAATACATTTAAGAATACAATTTTTTAAAAATACATTTAACAATACATTTAAAAAATAAAATAATTATTTTAAAAAATACAATTAATTTTTAAAAATACATTTAAAAATACAATTAATTTTTAAAAATACATTTAAAAATACAATTATTTTTAAAAATACATTTAAGAATACAATTTTTAAAAATACATTTAACAATACATTTAAAAAATAAAATAATTATTTTAAAAAATACAATTAATTTTTAAAAATACATTTAAAAATACAATTATTTTTAAAAATACATTTAAGAATACAATTTTTTAAAAATACATTTAACAATACATTTAAAAAATAAAATAATTATTTTAAAAAATACAATTAATTTTTAAAAATACATTTAAAAATACAATTAATTTTTAAAAATACATTTAAAAATACAATTATTTTTAAAAATACATTTAAGAATACAATTTTTTAAAAATACATTTAACAATACATTTAAAAAATAAAATAATTATTTTAAAAAATACAATTAATTTTTAAAAATACATTTAAAAATACAATTATTTTTAAAAATACATTTAAGAATACAATTTTTTAAAAATACATTTAACAATACATTTAAAAAATAAAATAATTATTTTAAAAAATACAATTAATTTTTAAAAATACATTTAAAAATACAATTAATTTTTAAAAATACATTTAAAAATACAATTATTTTTAAAAATACATTTAAGAATACAATTTTTTAAAAATACATTTAACAATACATTTAAAAATAAAATAATTATTTTAAAAAATACAATTAATTTTTAAAAATACATTTAAAAATACAATTATTTTTAAAAATACATTTAAGAATACAATTTTTTAAAAATACATTTAACAATACATTTAAAAAATAAAATAATTATTTTAAAAAATACAATTAATTTTTAAAAATACATTTAAAAATACAATTAATTTTTAAAAATACATTTAAAAATACAATTATTTTTAAAAATACATTTAAGAATACAATTTTTTAAAAATACATTTAACAATACATTTAAAAAATAAAATAATTATTTTAAAAAATACAATTAATTTTTAAAAATACATTTAAAAATACAATTAATTTTTAAAAATACATTTAAAAATACAATTATTTTTAAAAATACATTTAAGAATACAATTTTTTAAAAATACATTTAACAATACATTTAAAAAATAAAATAATTATTTTAAAAATACAATTAATTTTTAAAAATACATTTAAAAATACAATTATTTTTAAAAATACATTTAAGAATACAATTTTTTAAAAATACATTTAACAATACATTTAAAAAATAAAATAATTATTTTAAAAAATACAATTAATTTTTAAAAATACATTTAAAAATACAATTAATTTTTAAAAATACATTTAAAAATACAATTATTTTTAAAAATACATTTAAGAATACAATTTTTAAAAAATACATTTAACAATACATTTAAAAAATAAAATAATTATTTTAAAATACAATTAATTTTTAAAAATACATTTAAAAATACAATTAATTTTTAAAAATACATTTAAAAATACAATTATTTTTAAAAATACATTTAAGAATACAATTTTTTAAAAATACATTTAACAATACATTTAAAAAATAAAATAATTATTTTAAAAAATACAATTAATTTTTAAAAATACATTTAAAAATACAATTAATTTTTAAAAATACATTTAAAAATACAATTATTTTTAAAAATACATTTAAGAATACAATTTTTTAAAAATACATTTAACAATACATTTAAAAAATAAAATAATTATTTTAAAAAATACAATTAATTTTTAAAAATACATTTAAAAATACAATTAATTTTTAAAAATACATTTAAAAATACAATTATTTTTAAAAATACATTTAAGAATACAATTTTTTAAAAATACATTTAACAATACATTTAAAAAATAAAATAATTATTTTAAAAAATACAATTAATTTTTAAAAATACATTTAAAAATACAATTAATTTTTAAAAATACATTTAAAAATACAATTATTTTTAAAAATACATTTAAGAATACAATTTTTTAAAAATACATTTAACAATACATTTAAAAAATAAAATAATTATTTTAAAAAATACAATTAATTTTTAAAAATACATTTAAAAATACAATTAATTTTTAAAAATACATTTAAAAATACAATTATTTTTAAAAATACATTTAAGAATACAATTTTTTAAAAATACATTTAACAATACATTTAAAAAATAAAATAATTATTTTAAAAAATACAATTAATTTTTAAAAATACATTTAAAAATACAATTAATTTTTAAAAATACATTTAAAAATACAATTATTTTTAAAAATACATTTAAGAATACAATTTTTTAAAAATACATTTAACAATACATTTAAAAAATAAAATAATTATTTTAAAAAATACAATTAATTTTTAAAAATACATTTAAAAATACAATTAATTTTTAAAAATACATTTAAAAATACAATTATTTTTAAAAATACATTTAAGAATACAATTTTTTAAAAATACATTTAACAATACATTTAAAAAATAAAATAATTATTTTAAAAAATACAATTAATTTTTAAAAATACATTTAAAAATACAATTATTTTTAAAAATACATTTAAGAATACAATTTTTTAAAAATACATTTAACAATACATTTAAAAAATAAAATAATTATTTTAAAAAATACAATTAATTTTTAAAAATACATTTAAAAATACAATTAATTTTTAAAAATACATTTAAAAATACAATTATTTTTAAAAATACATTTAAGAATACAATTTTTTAAAAATACATTTAACAATACATTTAAAAAATAAAATAATTATTTTAAAAAATACAATTAATTTTTAAAAATACATTTAAAAATACAATTATTTTTAAAAATACATTTAAGAATACAATTTTTTAAAAATACATTTAACAATACATTTAAAAAATAAAATAATTATTTTAAAAAATACAATTAATTTTTAAAAATACATTTAAAAATACAATTAATTTTTAAAAATACATTTAAAAATACAATTATTTTTAAAAATACATTTAAGAATACAATTTTTTAAAAATACATTTAACAATACATTTAAAAAATAAAATAATTATTTTAAAAAATACAATTAATTTTTAAAAATACATTTAAAAATACAATTAATTTTTAAAAATACATTTAAAAATACAATTATTTTTAAAAATACATTTAAGAATACAATTTTTTAAAAATACATTTAACAATACATTTAAAAAATAAAATAATTATTTTAAAAAATACAATTAATTTTTAAAAATACATTTAAAAATACAATTAATTTTTAAAAATACATTTAAAAATACAATTATTTTTAAAAATACATTTAAGAATACAATTTTTTAAAAATACATTTAACAATACATTTAAAAAATAAAATAATTATTTTAAAAAATACAATTAATTTTTAAAAATACATTTAAAAATACAATTATTTTTAAAAATACATTTAAGAATACAATTTTTAAAAATACATTTAACAATACATTTAAAAATAAAATAATTATTTTAAAAAATACAATTAATTTTTAAAAATACATTTAAAAATACAATTAATTTTTAAAAATACATTTAAAAATACAATTATTTTTAAAAATACATTTAAGAATACAATTTTTTAAAAATACATTTAACAATACATTTAAAAAATAAAATAATTATTTTAAAAAATACAATTAATTTTTAAAAATACATTTAAAAATACAATTATTTTTAAAAATACATTTAAGAATACAATTTTTAAAAATACATTTAACAATACATTTAAAAAATAAAATAATTATTTTAAAAAATACAATTAATTTTTAAAAATACATTTAAAAATACAATTAATTTTTAAAAATACATTTAAAAATACAATTATTTTTAAAAATACATTTAAGAATACAATTTTTTAAAAATACATTTAACAATACATTTAAAAAATAAAATAATTATTTTAAAAAATACAATTAATTTTTAAAAATACATTTAAAAATACAATTATTTTTAAAAATACATTTAAGAATACAATTTTTAAAAATACATTTAACAATACATTTAAAAAATAAAATAATTATTTTAAAAAATACAATTAATTTTTAAAAATACATTTAAAAATACAATTAATTTTTAAAAATACATTTAAAAATACAATTATTTTTAAAAATACATTTAAGAATACAATTTTTTAAAAATACATTTAACAATACATTTAAAAAATAAAATAATTATTTTAAAAAATACAATTAATTTTTAAAAATACATTTAAAAATACAATTAATTTTTAAAAATACATTTAAAAATACAATTATTTTTAAAAATACATTTAAGAATACAATTTTTTAAAAATACATTTAACAATACATTTAAAAAATAAAATAATTATTTTAAAAAATACAATTAATTTTTAAAAATACATTTAAAAATACAATTATTTTTAAAAATACATTTAAGAATACAATTTTTAAAAATACATTTAACAATACATTTAAAAAATAAAATAATTATTTTAAAAAATACAATTAATTTTTAAAAATACATTTAAAAATACAATTAATTTTTAAAAATACATTTAAAAATACAATTATTTTTAAAAATACATTTAAGAATACAATTTTTTAAAAATACATTTAACAATACATTTAAAAAATAAAATAATTATTTTAAAAAATACAATTAATTTTTAAAAATACATTTAAAAATACAATTATTTTTAAAAATACATTTAAGAATACAATTTTTAAAAATACATTTAACAATACATTTAAAAAATAAAATAATTATTTTAAAAAATACAATTAATTTTTAAAAATACATTTAAAAATACAATTAATTTTTAAAAATACATTTAAAAATACAATTATTTTTAAAAATACATTTAAGAATACAATTTTTTAAAAATACATTTAACAATACATTTAAAAATAAAATAATTATTTTAAAAAATACAATTAATTTTTAAAAATACATTTAAAAATACAATTATTTTTAAAAATACATTTAAGAATACAATTTTTAAAAATACATTTAACAATACATTTAAAAAATAAAATAATTATTTTAAAAAATACAATTAATTTTTAAAAATACATTTAAAAATACAATTAATTTTTAAAAATACATTTAAAAATACAATTATTTTTAAAAATACATTTAAGAATACAATTTTTTAAAAATACATTTAACAATACATTTAAAAAATAAAATAATTATTTTAAAAAATACAATTAATTTTTAAAAATACATTTAAAAATACAATTATTTTTAAAAATACATTTAAGAATACAATTTTTTAAAAATACATTTAACAATACATTTAAAAAATAAAATAATTATTTTAAAAAATACAATTAATTTTTAAAAATACATTTAAAAATACAATTAATTTTTAAAAATACATTTAAAAATACAATTATTTTTAAAAATACATTTAAGAATACAATTTTTTAAAAATACATTTAACAATACATTTAAAAAATAAAATAATTATTTTAAAAAATACAATTAATTTTTAAAAATACATTTAAAAATACAATTATTTTTAAAAATACATTTAAGAATACAATTTTTAAAAATACATTTAACAATACATTTAAAAAATAAAATAATTATTTTAAAAAATACAATTAATTTTTAAAAATACATTTAAAAATACAATTAATTTTTAAAAATACATTTAAAAATACAATTATTTTTAAAAATACATTTAAGAATACAATTTTTTAAAAATACATTTAACAATACATTTAAAAAATAAAATAATTATTTTAAAAAATACAATTAATTTTTAAAAATACATTTAAAAATACAATTAATTTTTAAAAATACATTTAAAAATACAATTATTTTTAAAAATACATTTAAGAATACAATTTTTTAAAAATACATTTAACAATACATTTAAAAAATAAAATAATTATTTTAAAAAATACAATTAATTTTTAAAAATACATTTAAAAATACAATTATTTTTAAAATACATTTAAGAATACAATTTTTAAAAATACATTTAACAATACATTTAAAAAATAAAATAATTATTTTAAAAAATACAATTAATTTTTAAAAATACATTTAAAAATACAATTAATTTTTAAAAATACATTTAAAAATACAATTATTTTTAAAAATACATTTAAGAATACAATTTTTTAAAAATACATTTAACAATACATTTAAAAAATAAAATAATTATTTTAAAAAATACAATTAATTTTTAAAAATACATTTAAAAATACAATTAATTTTTAAAAATACATTTAAAAATACAATTATTTTTAAAAATACATTTAAGAATACAATTTTTTAAAAATACATTTAACAATACATTTAAAAAATAAAATAATTATTTTAAAAAATACAATTAATTTTTAAAAATACATTTAAAAATACAATTATTTTTAAAAATACATTTAAGAATACAATTTTTAAAAATACATTTAACAATACATTTAAAAAATAAAATAATTATTTTAAAAAATACAATTAATTTTTAAAAATACATTTAAAAATACAATTAATTTTTAAAAATACATTTAAAAATACAATTATTTTTAAAAATACATTTAAGAATACAATTTTTTAAAAATACATTTAACAATACATTTAAAAATAAAATAATTATTTTAAAAAATACAATTAATTTTTAAAAATACATTTAAAAATACAATTATTTTTAAAAATACATTTAAGAATACAATTTTTAAAAATACATTTAACAATACATTTAAAAAATAAAATAATTATTTTAAAAAATACAATTAATTTTTAAAAATACATTTAAAAATACAATTAATTTTTAAAAATACATTTAAAAATACAATTATTTTTAAAAATACATTTAAGAATACAATTTTTTAAAAATACATTTAACAATACATTTAAAAAATAAAATAATTATTTTAAAAAATACAATTAATTTTTAAAAATACATTTAAAAATACAATTATTTTTAAAAATACATTTAAGAATACAATTTTTAAAAATACATTTAACAATACATTTAAAAAATAAAATAATTATTTTAAAAAATACAATTAATTTTTAAAAATACATTTAAAAATACAATTAATTTTTAAAAATACATTTAAAAATACAATTATTTTTAAAAATACATTTAAGAATACAATTTTTTAAAAATACATTTAACAATACATTTAAAAAATAAAATAATTATTTTAAAAAATACAATTAATTTTTAAAAATACATTTAAAAATACAATTATTTTTAAAAATACATTTAAGAATACAATTTTTAAAAATACATTTAACAATACATTTAAAAAATAAAATAATTATTTTAAAAAATACAATTAATTTTTAAAAATACATTTAAAAATACAATTAATTTTTAAAAATACATTTAAAAATACAATTATTTTTAAAAATACATTTAAGAATACAATTTTTTAAAAATACATTTAACAATACATTTAAAAAATAAAATAATTATTTTAAAAAATACAATTAATTTTTAAAAATACATTTAAAAATACAATTAATTTTTAAAAATACATTTAAAAATACAATTATTTTTAAAAATACATTTAAGAATACAATTTTTTAAAAATACATTTAACAATACATTTAAAAAATAAAATAATTATTTTAAAAAATACAATTAATTTTTAAAAATACATTTAAAAATACAATTAATTTTTAAAAATACATTTAAAAATACAATTATTTTTAAAAATACATTTAAGAATACAATTTTTTAAAAATACATTTAACAATACATTTAAAAAATAAAATAATTATTTTAAAAAATACAATTAATTTTTAAAAATACATTTAAAAATACAATTATTTTTAAAAATACATTTAAGAATACAATTTTTAAAAATACATTTAACAATACATTTAAAAAATAAAATAATTATTTTAAAAAATACAATTAATTTTTAAAAATACATTTAAAAATACAATTAATTTTTAAAAATACATTTAAAAATACAATTATTTTTAAAAATACATTTAAGAATACAATTTTTTAAAAATACATTTAACAATACATTTAAAAAATAAAATAATTATTTTAAAAAATACAATTAATTTTTAAAAATACATTTAAAAATACAATTAATTTTTAAAAATACATTTAAAAATACAATTATTTTTAAAAATACATTTAAGAATACAATTTTTTAAAAATACATTTAACAATACATTTAAAAAATAAAATAATTATTTTAAAAAATACAATTAATTTTTAAAAATACATTTAAAAATACAATTATTTTTAAAAATACATTTAAGAATACAATTTTTTAAAAATACATTTAACAATACAATTTTTTAAAAATACATTTAACAATACATTTAAAAAATAAAATAATTATTTTAAAAAATACAATTAATTTTTAAAAATACATTTAAAAATACAATTAATTTTTAAAAATACATTTAAAAATACAATTATTTTTAAAAATACATTTAAGAATACAATTTTTTAAAAATACATTTAACAATACATTTAAAAAATAAAATAATTATTTTAAAAAATACAATTAATTTTTAAAAATACATTTAAAAATACAATTAATTTTTAAAAATACATTTAAAAATACAATTATTTTTAAAAATACATTTAAGAATACAATTTTTTAAAAATACATTTAACAATACATTTAAAAAATAAAATAATTATTTTAAAAAATACAATTAATTTTTAAAAATACATTTAAAAATACAATTAATTTTTAAAAATACATTTAAAAATACAATTATTTTTAAAAATACATTTAAGAATACAATTTTTTAAAAATACATTTAACAATACATTTAAAAAATAAAATAATTATTTTAAAAAATACAATTAATTTTTAAAAATACATTTAAAAATACAATTAATTTTTAAAAATACATTTAAAAATACAATTATTTTTAAAAATACATTTAAGAATACAATTTTTTAAAAATACATTTAACAATACATTTAAAAAATAAAATAATTATTTTAAAAAATACAATTAATTTTTAAAAATACATTTAAAAATACAATTAATTTTTAAAAATACATTTAAAAAATACAATTATTTTTAAAAATACATTTAAGAATACAATTTTTTAAAAATACATTTAACAATACATTTAAAAAATAAAATAATTATTTTAAAAAATACAATTAATTTTTAAAAATACATTTAAAAATACAATTAATTTTTAAAAATACATTTAAAAATACAATTATTTTTAAAAATACATTTAAGAATACAATTTTTTAAAAATACATTTAACAATACATTTAAAAAATAAAATAATTATTTTAAAAAATACAATTAATTTTTAAAAATACATTTAAAAATACAATTAATTTTTAAAAATACATTTAAAAATACAATTATTTTTAAAAATACATTTAAGAATACAATTTTTTAAAAATACATTTAACAATACATTTAAAAAATAAAATAATTATTTTAAAAAATACAATTAATTTTTAAAAATACATTTAAAAATACAATTAATTTTTAAAAATACATTTAAAAATACAATTATTTTTAAAAATACATTTAAGAATACAATTTTTTAAAAATACATTTAACAATACATTTAAAAAATAAAATAATTATTTTAAAAAATACAATTAATTTTTAAAAATACATTTAAAAATACAATTAATTTTTAAAAATACATTTAAAAATACAATTATTTTTAAAAATACATTTAAGAATACAATTTTTTAAAAATACATTTAACAATACATTTAAAAAATAAAATAATTATTTTAAAAAATACAATTAATTTTTAAAAATACATTTAAAAATACAATTATTTTTAAAAATACATTTAAGAATACAATTTTTTAAAAATACATTTAACAATACAATTTTTTAAAAATACATTTAACAATACATTTAAAAAATAAAATAATTATTTTAAAAAATACAATTAATTTTTAAAAATACATTTAAAAATACAATTAATTTTTAAAAATACATTTAAAAATACAATTATTTTTAAAAATACATTTAAGAATACAATTTTTTAAAAATACATTTAACAATACATTTAAAAAATAAAATAATTATTTTAAAAAATACAATTAATTTTTAAAAATACATTTAAAAATACAATTAATTTTTAAAAATACATTTAAAAATACAATTATTTTTAAAAATACATTTAAGAATACAATTTTTTAAAAATACATTTAACAATACATTTAAAAAATAAAATAATTATTTTAAAAAATACAATTAATTTTTAAAAATACATTTAAAAATACAATTAATTTTTAAAAATACATTTAAAAATACAATTATTTTTAAAAATACATTTAAGAATACAATTTTTTAAAAATACATTTAACAATACATTTAAAAAATAAAATAATTATTTTAAAAAATACAATTAATTTTTAAAAATACATTTAAAAATACAATTAATTTTTAAAAATACATTTAAAAATACAATTATTTTTAAAAATACATTTAAGAATACAATTTTTTAAAAATACATTTAACAATACATTTAAAAAATAAAATAATTATTTTAAAAAATACAATTAATTTTTAAAAATACATTTAAAAATACAATTAATTTTTAAAAATACATTTAAAAATACAATTATTTTTAAAAATACATTTAAGAATACAATTTTTTAAAAATACATTTAACAATACATTTAAAAAATAAAATAATTATTTTAAAAAATACAATTAATTTTTAAAAATACATTTAAAAATACAATTAATTTTTAAAAATACATTTAAAAATACAATTATTTTTAAAAATACATTTAAGAATACAATTTTTTAAAAATACATTTAACAATACATTTAAAAAATAAAATAATTATTTTAAAAAATACAATTAATTTTTAAAAATACATTTAAAAATACAATTAATTTTTAAAAATACATTTAAAAATACAATTATTTTTAAAAATACATTTAAGAATACAATTTTTTAAAAATACATTTAACAATACATTTAAAAAATAAAATAATTATTTTAAAAAATACAATTAATTTTTAAAAATACATTTAAAAATACAATTAATTTTTAAAAATACATTTAAAAATACAATTATTTTTAAAAATACATTTAAGAATACAATTTTTTAAAAATACATTTAACAATACATTTAAAAAATAAAATAATTATTTTAAAAAATACAATTAATTTTTAAAAATACATTTAAAAATACAATTAATTTTTAAAAATACATTTAAAAATACAATTATTTTTAAAAATACATTTAAGAATACAATTTTTTAAAAATACATTTAACAATACATTTAAAAAATAAAATAATTATTTTAAAAAATACAATTAATTTTTAAAAATACATTTAAAAATACAATTAATTTTTAAAAATACATTTAAAAATACAATTATTTTTAAAAATACATTTAAGAATACAATTTTTTAAAAATACATTTAACAATACATTTAAAAAATAAAATAATTATTTTAAAAAATACAATTAATTTTTAAAAATACATTTAAAAATACAATTATTTTTAAAAATACATTTAAGAATACAATTTTTTAAAAATACATTTAACAATACATTTAAAAAATAAAATAATTATTTTAAAAAATACAATTAATTTTTAAAAATACATTTAAAAATACAATTAATTTTTAAAAATACATTTAAAAATACAATTATTTTTAAAAATACATTTAAGAATACAATTAATTTTTAAAAATACATTTAAAAATACAATTATTTTTAAAAATACATTTAAGAATACAATTTTTTAAAAATACATTTAACAATACATTTAAAAAATAAAATAATTATTTTAAAAAATACAATTAATTTTTAAAAATACATTTAAAAATACAATTATTTTTAAAAATACATTTAAGAATACAATTTTTTAAAAATACATTTAACAATACATTTAAAAAATAAAATAATTATTTTAAAAAATACAATTAATTTTTAAAAATACATTTAAAAATACAATTAATTTTTAAAAATACATTTAAAAATACAATTATTTTTAAAAATACATTTAAGAATACAATTTTTTAAAAATACATTTAACAATACATTTAAAAAATAAAATAATTATTTTAAAAAATACAATTAATTTTTAAAAATACATTTAAAAATACAATTATTTTTAAAAATACATTTAAGAATACAATTTTTTAAAAATACATTTAACAATACATTTAAAAAATAAAATAATTATTTTAAAAAATACAATTAATTTTTAAAAATACATTTAAAAATACAATTATTTTTAAAAATACATTTAAGAATACAATTTTTTAAAAATACATTTAACAATACATTTAAAAAATAAAATAATTATTTTAAAAAATACAATTAATTTTTAAAAATACATTTAAAAATACAATTAATTTTTAAAAATACATTTAAAAATACAATTATTTTTAAAAATACATTTAAGAATACAATTTTTTAAAAATACATTTAACAATACATTTAAAAAATAAAATAATTATTTTAAAAAATACAATTAATTTTTAAAAATACATTTAAAAATACAATTATTTTTAAAAATACATTTAAGAATACAATTTTTTAAAAACACATTTAACAATACATTTAAAAAATAAAATAATTATTTTAAAAAATACAATTAATTTTTAAAAATACATTTAAAAATACAATTAATTTTTAAAAATACATTTAAAAATACAATTATTTTTAAAAATACATTTAAGAATACAATTTTTTAAAAATACATTTAACAATACATTTAAAAAATAAAATAATTATTTTAAAAAATACAATTAATTTTTAAAAATACATTTAAAAATACAATTATTTTCAAAAATAAAATTATTATTTTGAAAAATACAACTAATTTTAAAAGTGCAATTATTTTACTTAATTTTAAAAAATGCAACCATTTTAATTAAAATAATTAATAAACAATGATTTTATTTTTCAAAAATACATTTATTAATATTTTTAAAAATACAACTTTTTTAAATATACCTTATTTTAAAACATCCAATTATTCTTTTTAGCAAATACAATTATTTTTAAAAATACAATTACTTTATTTTTTAAAATCCATTATTTCATTTTACAAAATCCGATTATTTTTTTTTCAAAATACAGTTTTAATTTAAACAAATACAATGATTTTATTTTTAAAAAATACAATTATTTTTAAAAATACAATAATTTTATTATAAAAAAATACAACCATTTTAATTAAAATAATTAATAAAAAATGATCTAATTTTTTAAAAAAATACAATTATTAATATTTTTAAAAATACAATTGCTTTATTTTTTAAACTCCATTATTTTATAACTACAAAATACAAATATTTTATTTTAACAACTTCAACTAATTTATCTTTAACAAAATTTTATTTAAAAAAAAATCGTGAACATAATTTTTTCAAAAAAAACAATTTTTAGCTTTTAAAAAGCATATAATTTTAACAAAATTAATTTTATTTTTTAAACCAAATTTTCTTTAATTTTTCAAAAAAGATCTACCAAATGAAGACCAGAGCCAGCAGCAGCATTCCCGTTTGCACGACTCTATTACAAAAAATGTATTTTTAAAATACATTTAAGAGAATAGCTATTTTAGTGATGGAGAGAAAAATGAAATTTATGAATTTGTAAAAGATTTAAGTAAAAATGTTGTTGAAAAATTTAATTTTAAATATAAATTCTGTTTAAATTAAAGTGTTGAAAAAGTTAAATGATCAAAAATGTTTAGTTATAATTTTGGGAAGCTTATCTCGAGCATTCTATTTTTTCTGGAAAAAATATTTTTAGTCATTAAATTTTGAATTTCTAACGCAAATAAAAATGGCCGTTTTTAACTGTAAAAATGGCCAATATTTGTTGCAATTTTTATGAATAAAAATTTTTTAACAGGTCTAATTTTTTGTTTGGGTAATAAAGGATTTTTCTATCCAAAATGAATAACCATTTAAATGATTATTAGATTTATCCTAAATTAACTTTAATTAAAAATGCCAACAAAAAAATATAAACTTATAAAGTTCAACACAACTTTTTATTTTGGAAACAGCCAAAATATATTGAAAATAAAACTTTTATAAAATAAATTTTTTAATAAAAATATTTTAATAAAATATTTTTTCCCTCAAAGTGCAAGTTCATTCTCAACATAAAATGACATTTACAGAGGCTCATTATGTCCTCAATTTTATTTCAAAAAATCTTGAAGAACTAAATAGTAATTGTATATTTAGTGGAAGGAAAGTTGTAATTAAAAAAGTAAACTAATTTATAATATAAAATAATTAATTTTTGCTTCAATAACTGATTTATGTATTTTCTAAAATTCTTTACATATCACTTCAGAAACTTTCAATTAAAATTATTTTTTTTATTAAATTTTAATTAATTAACCAAAACTTTCAGTTAAAAAATAAAGATATCAAACAATCAAATATTGAAGATCAACATCAATTTAATATCCAAAAATCTTTAGAAAAATGTCGCCAAACATTATTTGCTTTTAGCTTAATAGTTTCAAAATACAAAAAGCACCAAGGAAATAATTGGAATATTTTTAATATTAAATGTCTAAATCGTGAAGAGAATAGCTATTTTAGTGATGGAGAGAAAAATGAAATTTATGAATTTGTAAAAGATTTAAGTAAAAATGTTGTTGAAAAATGCAAATTTATTGTTGAATGGCAAAATGATTTGTATCGTAAATCGCTAGATTACACGTAAAATAATTAATTTTTATTTGAAATGTGTTTTAGATACTTGTTTATTATTAATTAGGGTTGGGGGCTCGATCCGGTCTGAAAGATCGAGTCGTGCATAGAATTTTGGCCTGAAAAAGTCTCGAAGAATGAAGTCCGAAAAAATACTCAAAATCCTACATATTATTAAATTTATGTTTTTAATAGTAGAGCGTCTATTTAAGAAGGTTATTTGGAAATAGGGTTGTACCCCGAACGTTCGGGGGCGGGTATATCGGGGTACGGGGTTTTCCAATTGTTTCGGGGCGGGGTTCGGGTCGGGGGAGCAAAATATGGCCGGGGTTCGGGTCGGGGTACGGGGTTTTCAGGAAAAAATTTTTAGAAAAAAAATGCTCAAAAATAATCAGATCTTGGTATATTTTCGCTAATTTATTCAAAAATTAAGTAGGATTTGGAGAAATTAGTGGGTATTTGAAGGGATTAGAGTGTATAACTTGGGATATAAGTGGATCTGGAGGGATTAAATGGGATTTTTAGGGATTAAATGGTATATCTAGGGATGCAAGGTGATCTGGAGTGATTTTTGTTGGTTCAAGGGATATCAGTGATTCATAAGGATATTGAAGTATTGCGGATAAGGGTATTTGGACGGATATCAGGAAATATCTCGGATTAATCCTTAAATCTCCCACGAAATATTGTTAATTCATCTACATATATCCGCTAAATTCACATAATACTTTCAAATCCATTGTAATCTACACATTATATCCATTTAAATCCCTTTACCTCCTTAATTCTTTGATATCCTACAAATCCCTTTATATCTCTGATTCCAGTTAGCAGGACCTCGATAGTTTTCCAGCTGTTATGTTTGGGAACCCCTTACTGGTGGTTTGAAGGATTAAGGTCGTTCGAGGGATATCAGTTAAAAATAAAATTAATATTTTAAAATTAAAATTTCACTCGTTAATAATATGTTTTTGTAAAGAAATATAAAAACAAAAGAGTTATCCTTATATGGATCCGAACCCAATCCTATATTAATAAAATATAGGCTAAAACCAACATCTAACCCACTCAACCACAAGTCTCTTAATAAATAGTAAAAGAAAATTTTGATATTTCATTCATTTTTCTTTCAAAAATAATAAAGGCAAAGTAAATTCAGAGGAAATTTTTAAAATTTTTCTCTTAAAATTCTCCCAAAAACGACATTTTTTGGGTGTATAAAACCCCGATAACCCCGAAACTTTTCGGGTCGGGGTACGGGGTTTTCGAATTGTTTCGGGGCGGGGTTCGGGTCGGGGGGAATCGTGAAAAAATCGTTCGGGAACGGGGTCGGGGTTCGGGGTACGGGGTCGGGGTACAACTCTATTTGGAAATAAAAATAATTAAATATAAAATTTATTTTTCTGAAGCAAATTTTAAACACATATTTTTTAATAACTTTAACTATCACCAATCCAATCTCGCCATTAATAAAAATGGTGTTAGAATGAAAATTATTTTTTTTTCATAAATTTAAGATTCAATTATCAACACAAACCAAAAGAATATGAAAATTTCAAGAAAGTAATTACTGATCTAAACACTCAATACATAAACTTTGTTGATGTTATTCGCCGTAAAAAGCCTCACGGTGATGCAACACACCAACAATCATTTTCAATAAACAAAGGACAACAATCCAATAAAAGTCACACAAATCCTCAATCAATTCCTCTTCTTAATCAACATGAAGTTGCTGTCAATAAATTTTTTGAAAATTTGGATGATATAACAGCAAAAACTAAAAAATTTGGAAAAAAACTTGTGGATATTAAAAAATATATGGGAAAGAATAAATCGCTTAAAAATGAATTATACCAAAATAATTTTGCCGACATACTCGAGGAAAAGATGAAATTTCTTTTACAAAATTGGGAGAAAATATTCGAGGATATTTTGGGAGATAAAGAAGATGTTAAAGAAATTAAAAATATTTTTAAGAATTCTGGACATCAATTTGTTGGGTATTGTCTTTCCCAACGATTTCTTGAGGCATTTAATGAAGATGGAGGTGTTAACATTAAAGCATTCATAGACAACCAATTACTACAAAAATATGCTCAAAAACTTGCTAAAATTGTTAAAAATAATACTTTGGATATAAAGTAATTATTTACTTAAAATTAATTTTTACTTCCAAAATTTTTAAAAAATTATTGAAAAAAATATTTTTAAGTTTTTATAAATCAACAAAAGAAGTTATCAAGAACTATCTTTATGAAAAATGCAAGAACAATTTACCAAATGTTTCAAAAGACTGTCACTCATTCATTGAAAGTATATTTCAAAACTGGAAAGGGTATTGTTCGATTGATACTGACAATTTGGAATTTGAAAATTTTGAAGAAATTGTTTTAAAAAATGAAAATTAAATATTTTCGATTTTAAAAGATAAATTTATGGCCCTTCAATTATAGTTCATTAGTTCAATTAAAATATTTATTTGTAAAAAAAGAATCAGTACATTTAGAATTATTATTATTAATTATTAGAATTATTAGAAAGAATTAAATTATTAGAAAGAATTATTATTCGTAATTCTTCCAATGAACTAATAAACTGTAATTAAGCCACCAGATATTTTTCATTATAAATATTTTATTTATGTATATATTTTTAATTTATATTTATTTTTTATTTATTCTGTATAAACTTACATATTTTATTAATCGTCTGATTAGTCTTTAATTTTTAAAATTAAAAATTCCTTTTACAAAATAACTTAAATTTTTAAAATTAATATTTAAAATTCTTTTTGCAGAAATTTACTCTATAAATAAACACAATTTAAGAATTTTTATTTTAAGTACAAGGAAATAAAGTACCAATTTTTATAAAATAAAAGTAACTTTTATTTTTACAATTGCGTGAGATCCTTAATAAAATCTTATAAAAAAATTTTAAAAATAATTTTTCCTTCAAATAAACTTTAATTAATCGAAGCACTTAATTCACGGAACACCCCAACACGATTCACTAATTCATTAAAATGTAAAAATCCAACAGAAACGATACAAATAAAATATATCACCTGCTAATTTTCTGAAAATTTTTCCAAAATTATTTGGTATAAAATGAAAGAATATTTTTGCTTAAAAATTATTTTAATTAAATAAATTTTAATAAAATTATTATCTTAATTTTAAATAAAATACTTTCAAAAAAAAATTAAATAAAATGAGTGATCAACAACAACAAAAGCAACAAACGGTTTGTTGTTGTTTTATAGTATTCTAATAATTGGGGGGGGGGGGGATATGTAGGGATTGTGTAGGGGTTAACAAGATGGAATTAAATATTTATTTTAAAGTTTGATACCGACCCGAATTTTTTAAAAAAAGAAAAAAAGCCGGCTATTTGTTTAATTCTCGATAATTTTCTATTTAAAATAAGAAAATTTCAAGTTAAGGGAAAATCCCGGACACCGGGCCGGCAATTTGAAAATTTTGAACTATTGAATATTTACATATTTTTTATTAAACAAAAATTCTAATAAAGACCATTTTTAAAATTTAAAAACAAAAATTTAATTTTAAGTTGTTTGATATTTATGGGGAAGCAGGACTTCCTATAGAATTGGTTACTTTAAATGTTTTAAGAACAATAATTTCGATAATCGGCATTTTGTTTAATTCTTCTTTGGTTTTTGTTACTGCAAGGACCAAGTTTGTTTAGCTATTTTTTTAAAAATAAATCTGAATTTATGATTCAGAAATGTACCAAAAAGTCCCACCCCCCTCCCACAAAAGGAAATTGAAATAATTAAGCATTAAATACTCGAGCCAAATTATTCAATTTAATTTTTTCCAATTTGTAAATTTGAGTGTATAATAAATATGCAGATTGAATTATTATAAAATTATTAAAAAATAAATAAATATGTTAAAAATTCTTTAACAATTTTGTTTTAGAGCACTCAATGCTCCATGCCATTTACTGATAGCTTTTGATTGTCTAGTCTCTGCTTGGTATCAATTAGCTAGTTTTGTTTCCATCACCGTTTTGTTTGGCCCTGGACATCAATTTATTCCAATACGCCCCTGTTGTCTACAAATCCTTCCTCCTTTCCAATTTGGATTTATAGCATCAATTTCAGCTATGTATTTAATATCTTTAGATCGACTAATGAGTATTGTATTTCCATTCTGGTTTGTATAAAATAATCTTTTAAATACTTAATTCCTCTATTTAAAGGTATAGCCAAAGAGAAATTAAAAAGAGATATTATTTGCTTCCAATGCTTATTTCAACATTGATATGTCCAGCAATAATTACTTATGCGCAATATCAAGTTGTTTATACTGTTCCGGAATCTACGTAAATATATTTATATTATTAACTAGTGATAATATACGATATTTATGCGGGTGAGGATTGCAATAATCTGAGATATTCAATTTGAGTTGCCTTTGGAAAGCCTGTCGGACGACTAGAAATTTATTTTGGCCTGCCGGGCAAGGGGCTGAAAAGTTCCAAGTTCCTATTTGGTGGGAAGAGACTCCCAGGGAAAAGTCAATAATTCCCCACGGATTTTTCCAACCAATTTACTTTCAAAAGTCTCAGATTCCCGTTCGGGCCAGAAACTTTGTTAAACACCGACTTTGTTAATTTTATATGCATATACATAATTCAATATTCTTTAACTATCCAAATTTAAGTCAAGTAATTTGTGTCTCACATGAATGTTCTTGGGGATGGGCTGGAGATTTAATTTATGCAATATTCGTTTCGTTCTATGTACTTACTTTGGCCAACTATATAATTATTTGGATTGTTCTAAAATGGCATTCTTGGAAAAGTATTAATCAAAATTTAGGTAAAAATTGTTTAAATTTATTTTTCCTTCCCCTAAACTATTTTTTCTCCATTTTTGGAATACTTATATTTAATTCACGTATATACTAAGTATATATTCAAATTTTTTCTTACTATTCTCAACTCAAAAATTTAAAATTAATCGTCTAAAAATAAATATTTACAGATGTTTTATTAAATTATTTTAACTAAAATTCAACTTCCTTTATAAAGAATTAGAACGGAAATAGTTATATTTTAATAGAAATTTTGAATTAATTAAAATTTTCTTTGTCGAATAATTTAAATTAATTTTTCAGCTCCATCACATGACTGGACACGCCGAATATTAAAAACTTTATCAATAATTCTTTTATTAAATATAATTGGATTATCAATGAATTACACTACGAGAATAATTGTTCCTCGTCTAAATTTTAATCTTACACAAAAAACAATAACAATCCACGGGTTAAGCTGTATAACTTGCTTGGTTATGTCCTCAAATGCCCCTATATTGTTTACATTTAAGTAATATTTATTTTTAAAAATTTATTTTTTATTTTAAATTTCAGTCAAGAATACAAAAGTGCATTTTTGTCTACATTCAAATTTAAAGCTAATGTCAAAACAACAAAAGTTAGCCCTGTCAATAGTCTGAATAACATAAAATTAATGCAAATTAATAATACAAATTTAAAATTAGCTCCTATTAATTAATTAATTACTTTACTTTTATTAATAATTTTTATTGTAAATAAATTTGATAAAAAAATTTTAACAATTAATTTAAAAAAATTTCTGTTTTGAAAATCCTAGTTAAAAATATCATTAAAAAGTACAAAGCTGACGGGGTTTAAAAATTATATAGGTAATAAAAATATTTTAGATGAATATTTTATAAAATATAAATAATATATAAATATAATATAATTATAATATAAATATACATATAAATATAAATAAAATAAATATAAATATAAATATAATATATACACATAAAATAATTTATCAGGAAAAGCATAAATAATAAATGAATCTTTAGTGGATTCTAAACCATAGAATTTTAACATTAAACACGAGACGAAATGAAAATATTTTTATTTCATCAAAATTTTTTAATTTTCTCTATACACACAGTTTTTTCTTCAAATCATTCTATATCCACAAAATATCATTAACCATTTAACGAAATTGAGGAATGATGTGTACATGGTGAGTAAAAAGTTCTCGGAATTTTTATAATTTCAATTATTGGGTTTAAACATTGATTATTACAACAGAATTCGTTCATAATCATATTTAGCACTAATTTTGGTTCAGAAAACATAAAAATTTTTCATAGAATAAATGTCAGATAGTACTCTCAAAACTGCCCCAAAAATGTCGTCTCATGAATAGTGATGTCAAAGTTCCAGTTCCAGTTTCGGAACTAATTAGTTCTAGTTCCGGTTCCAGAACTAGAACTAATGATTATCTGGAACTAGTTTGGAACTAGAACTACGGAACTAGTAAATGCCTGGAACTAGCTTGGAACTAGTAGTGATGTTCGAGAGTCAAAAAAAGCCGAGAGTCGAGACCGAGACCCGAGACCGAGAATCAACCCCGAGACCGAGACTAAACCGAGAGTCGAGACCGAGAGTCGAGACCGAGAGATTAAGAGGGATATCACTTGATGTCCCTCCTAATCCCCAAAAATCCATTTATATCCCTCATAATATATACCCACAATATTTATCCACTGATATTCACATTAATCTCTTAAAATCCCCTCATATACCTCAATATCCCTCCCAAATCCGACGATATCTCCTTGATCCCTCGATGCCACGCACAAGTCCATTGATATTAAATTTAATCCTTGAGAATCCCCAGTATCCCTCTTAATCTTTTTAATCTTATTAAATTAAAAATTAATAAGATTCCCAGTATTTTTCATCCGAACCCCCGACCTGTGAATTTTTCAAAACCCGGCTCGAAACCCCCTTCTTCCATAAAATCTTTTTTTGCGCCGCAGGCGAAAATTTTGAGAATTTTGAAGGTCCTTATGTCAGATTTTTTCCATTTTTTGCGCCGCAGGCGAAAATTTTGAAAAATTTGGAAGGCCTTAGTAGGAAAAATTCAATTGTAAGAACCACAGCCAAAAAATTTTTGAAGTTTAGATGATCAAAAATTTCCGTCATTAGGGGTGTAAATTTAGTCTCGTTTTCCGAGACTAAAACACCGAGACCGAGACCGAGAGCCCAAAAAACCCGAGAAATTTCTCGACTCGAGAGTCGAGACCGAGAGTCTCGAACATCACTAGGAACTAGTTCTGGAACTAGTTCTTTCTTGGGGGGAAAAATTATTCTTGTGGGTATAATTTTGATAAAATTTCTTCGACGAAGTTTACGGGATTTTTAATATTGTTGTAAATTACTGCAGCGCACTAAAAATGGAAGAAATCTGGTGAATTGGTCTTTCAAAATTCTCAAAATTTTCGCCTGCGGCGCTGAGAAAATAAATTTTTACGCCTCTTAATCGTCTAGTTTATCCTCCAATCTCCTTAAATCCTTCGATATTACTCAAAACCCCGCTACGGGATCCTGTGAATGCGATTTTGCTGCACACTAAATGATTTTTTAAAGTATTCCTTTATTTGTTAAAATTGATAAATCTTTTCATATTCAAAAAAAATTTAAAAATTTGGAACTAGAGCTAGCTTGGAACTAGTTCCAGAACTGCAACTGGAACTAATGAATTTCAAAAATGGAGTTCCGGAACTGGAACTAGAACTACTAAAATTAAAAACCTAGTTCTGGAACTGGAACTAGTTCCAGAGACTAGTTCGTGGGACTAGTTCCAGAGACTGGACTAGTTCCTGGAACTAGACTGGACTAGTTCCAGAGACTAGTTCCAGTCTCTCAACATTATTATATTGCACTTTGTAGTAAATTAATCTTTGGTGCAACTTCCGCTTTTTAAGATTTTTAATCTTACTTTTCGGGGTTTAATTAAGAAATTTAGTTTCAGTACACCTTTGTTTTTCTCTAAATATGAGAGCAGATGTTTAGTTTAATTTTTCTCGACTAAAATATTGGTGAATTAATAAATGGTATTTAATTTACATTTATTATTAGCGTGATAGATTTCTTTTTATTAATATTTATGTACCCATTTAGATATCTAAATTTAGATAATTAAATATTATTTTTTTTTATTTAATTTTTTCTCCAAATAAACTTTGATTTATATTTAAAAAAATTCATAAAAAAATTCCCAACATTGATACAATATCCTTTTAGAATGAAATAAAAATTTAAATAAAGAAACTACAAACATCTGGAAATCTTTTCTTTTTCTGAGAATTTAATTTAAAATTAATACAAATTATAAAAAAATTAGAAAAATTTAGTTTTAATTAATTTGTTTCAGTTATATAAAATAATTAAATATTTTATTCAAAAATTCAAAAAAATTCACAAGATACGTAAAAAAGCTAAATACAATATTTTTTTTAAAATAAAATAAAAATTTTAATAAGACGATTAGATGTTTTAATTAATTTTTGTAGCAAATAATTATAAATTGACAACCATTTAGGTGTAAAATTAAATAAATATTAATTAAAAAATATAAAAATAGAATCGTCTTTGATAAAAATATTTTAAAAATAAAATTTATTTAAATAATTAAAAACTGAATAAAAGTGTTGAGAATGAGTGTACAACAACAACAAACGGTTAGTTTATTTTATTAATTTGTAAATATTAATTTCTTTTTAATTTTGAAGTTGTTTGATATTTATGGGGAAGCAGGACTTCCTGTAGAATTGGTTACATTAAATGTTTTAAGAACAATAATTTCGGGAATTGGCATTTTGTTCAATATTTCTTTGGTTTTTGTCACTGCAAAGACCAAGTTAGCTTAGTTTAATTTTTTGTTTATAAAATTTAAAACTTCTATTAGAAAAATATTTAAAAGGGAATCTAAAAAATCAGAGAAACCCTACAAAAATTCGCCGATAATTTACTCAATTATTTGTCATCTCTCAAATAATTACTCCTTCCCTTTTGGTTACCCCCTCCATAGTAAGATTTAAATAATAATTACACAGGCTATTTAATCGAGTAAATATCATTAGCAATTATATAAAAATGAGAATATTACTACCAGATTATTTCAATTCAATATTCTCAATTTTCTCAAAAATATTATTAAAATTTTTTAAAGAGCACTCAATTCTCCATGCCATTTACTGATAGCATTTGATTGTCTAGTCTCTGCTTGGTATCAATTAGCTAGTTTTCTTTCCATCACAGTTTTGTTTGGCCCAGGTCATCAATTTATTCCAATACGCCCCTGTTGTCTACAAATTCTTCCCCCTTTCCAATTCGGATTTACTGCTTCTTTTACCGCTATGTTTTTAATTTCATTGGATAGGCTTATTAGTGTTTTATTTCCATTATGGTTTGTTATTTCTACTAACCCTATTCCTTTTCTCCCCGTTCCCTTGGGGGGGGGGGCGAAGGCACGGGAATATCTCAACCATTACCAGTAGTAGAGAGTAAAGACCGCCCTAGTAACGGCAAGTTTAGATAACAGATCTGTTAATCAAGGTTTAGTGGCCAGTGTGAGAGAAAAACCAAGAGTGGCCTATTTCTTTCCTTGAGTTATTAGCATGGGACAAAAATATTTAAGTTATCAAGTTATCAAATTAATTTAAAGGTATAGCCTGCGAGAAATTGCAAAAAAATATTATTTAATACCAATGTTTATTTCAACATTAGTAAGTCCATCAATAATTATTTATGCGCAATATCAAGTTGTTTATACTGTTCCGGAATCTACGTAATTATATACATATATTTTATTATCTTTAAATATCCAAATTTAAGTCAAGTAATCTGTGTCCCCCACGAATGTTCTTGGGCATGGGCTGGAGATTTAATTTATGTAATATTTGTTTCATTCTATGGACTTACATTGGCCAACTATATAATTATTTGGATTGTTCTAAAATGGCATTCTTGGAAAAGTACTAATCAAAATTTAGGTAAAAATTGTTCAATGTTTCTTTCTGTTTATGGGGTCCAAAGTCCACAATTCCTCAAAAGGATTGTTAATATTTTTTGAAATATTTTACTAGACATTTTAAAAAAACCTCAACATAAGTCTGAGTCTAAACAATTGACTAAAAGACCTGAACGTCTCTAAGAGATTAATTAAAATAAACTTAAATTTTCAGCTTCACCATATGAGTGGACCCGCAGAATTTTAAAAACATTATCAATCATTCTTTTTTTAAATTTAATTGGGTTGTCAATGAATAGCATTATACGGTTAACAATTCCTCATCTTAATTTTAATGTTACACAAAGAGCATTAGCAATCCATGGTTTGAGTTGTTTAACTAATTTTGTTATGTCCACAAATGCTCCTATATTGTTCACATTTAAGTAAGTTTTAATATTGAAATGTAGGGTTGGTGGTTCTTAGAAAATCTTCTGATATCCGACAATCCTATTTACATGTCCTATAAATGATGATATTTTAATATAAATTACTCCTTAAAATATTTAAAGAATTTTTAGTGGGCTTGGAAAAATATTTGACAAAATTAATTTATATTTATTTTCAGTCAAGAATATAAAACTGCATTTATGTCAGCATTCAAAATAAAATCCGCCAACAAAACAGCAAAGGTTACAACTGTCAAAAGTTCGAATAACATAAAATTTATGCAAAATAATAATAATTTAAATTTAAAATTAACTCCAATTAATTAATTATTTTAATTTGTCTCGACGATAATACATGTATTATATATCCCTTTTTTATTGTTTAATCCGATAAAGTTATGACCAGTGTTTTATCCCTTCATATAGGTTGAGCTGAGTTTAACTTACCACATAGTCCTTTTAACCTAACAAATAAATCATTTTTTATCATTTATTGTCGAAATTTTTATTGTCGGAAAGTTTTGTAGATTAATTATTTAAATGAATAGGTATTACACTGCGTTAAAAAAGTATAAGCACCCCCAAATTTTTGTAAAAAAATACATGATCCTTAAAATATCATTTGTTTTATTTTTTCCTACATTAGCAGGGATCCAAAACATAACTAAAAATAAAGTTTCAGAAATTTTTATTGATTTAAAAATTTTAAAATTGAATTTTCTTGAAGTTAAAATGTTAAGAAAGTATAAGCACCCCAGTAAAAATTTAGTTTCTACGTATTGTAAAATTCTACAAAAAATTCAGTAAATTTGTCTATCGGTATTATAGAAAATAAAAAAAGAATTAGGCCCATATCTAATTTCAGTGTCGAGATCTCGATACCCTGAAAATCAACGTAAAACAGGGGTAAGCAACTTCAAAAAAAGCCCTTGAAATTTGCCTGAAAGTCCTTGAAATGTCTGAAAGCCCATGAAATTTGCTACAAGATACCAAAAATCTTATTTTTTTATTTTATAAATGAATTTTTTGAAGTTCTATTAATCGTCTTTAAAAATATTAATTCTTTTTAGAAATTTAAATAAAAAGGCTCAAAGTTATTGGCAACAAGACTGTTGAAAGTGACAGTTAAAAGTTGCAGACCGGTACAACCGAAAAGAATCTATTTCATTTAATTTAACTTTGCCTCTTAAAGATTTATTCAAAACAGTGTGAATTTTTGAAATGAATTAAATTTTTCTTTAAATTTTTTTTTGATTTGAATCAATTTTTTAAATTGTTTATTTTCTCGAATTCAGTTTCTCAATCATATTTTCTCAACTACATTTTCCTCCTGGCATGCAAAATTGTGAACAACACGGGGGTTTGTCTTTTCCACATCCATTTCCACTATCTATACATTTTGTGCATTTGAGCTTAAAACAATAATAGTTATCTCCACAACAATCTCTTTTATTTTCGGCATCTGGATCGCAATCTTGCCCATTACCAATACATGCTTCATTAATGATTATCATTTTAACAATCACAATGAGCATAATCATTAGAAATTTTGCATTAAATTTGTTGAACATTGTTTAAAGATTTCTATAAAATTCGGGAAAATACGAAATTTGTAGTAAAATAAGGTTTGTTAGCGAGATTTTAAACATTTTTTATTACTCCCACATATGCAAACACGTCCAATATAGAATTTTTTGCTGGATTCCTGATAAGGGAGTAATTCATATACATATAGAATTTTCGAGAGACTAAAAGCCATGTATTTTGATAAAATCTGGTTGTCGGAGTTTGATCTGGATAACCCGACCCGGGCTAGTTTGGATAATCCGACCTCGGCCAGTTTGAAAGAAAAACTGATCCCGAGCCGGACAATTTGGAAGTAACCAAATCCAAATATATAATGTATCGGCATATAGGGTTTCTGTAAATATTAGTAAATATAGCTGTAAATTAGCTGAAAAAATAATAAACTGCTAAATTTTAAGAAAATTTAATCTTTTTAAAGCATTTGTAAAAAATAAAATACCTAACCTTTACTATTTGTTTAATTTTTATTTTTGATTATAAAATCCACCAACGACAATAAATATTTTCAAATTTCAAAACAAACTTTATATCAACAACTTGTTTTTCAATATAAAATAAAAATATTTTTATTAGCTAAAAAAACTTTTATTTGTTTATACTTATGCTATACTCAACAAAATTTTATAATTTTTAGTCTTACAAAATACTCTATATGTTTATCAGAAATAAGATTGTTTTTCTTGTTTTATCGTCCCACGTTGAGTTAAATTATTATTAACTTTGATAAACAAACAGATTTACAAATAATTCTTGAGCTAAAATTGTTTTTGGATCATAAAATAAATAAAATATAGGTTTATTACTTAGAGGTTCAATAAAATACAGGTTTATTACTTAATGGTTCGTGATTGGTACGGCAAATTGTGTTATGTATTAACATTGAAAATAACAAAAATATTTTGATATAATATAAAATAAATTAAAGAATAATATAAAAAAATCTAAGCTTAGCAGATATGGAAGCAGGCGAAGTACCGCGAGGCCAATAACTCGTTCAAAATTATCGAAGCATGGACGATCTGGTATGTTTCAATACAGCTCGTCGAGGTGCATCAGACGATACCAGGCATCCCGAAAGAATTTCACTAAAATACTTATTCACTCAGATCAAGAATACATAGTTATTTATCTATTTGTTATAAAAGTTGTTCCACCTCTCAGGGCAATCTTCTCCATTCTTGGAACAACTTTCTTCAGTGTTAGGATAACTTTAGAAACATCCCTGTTATTGTAGCAATTCCTGTTATTGTCATTGTAGCAATTCTCATAGCCACTGGAACTAGTGTTCTAGATGACTAGCGAAAGTACCGAATAAGTACTTTTAAGACTACGGGTGCCGGTACGGTACCGATGTTAGATGTTGTTCCTTATTTGGAACAACATCGCCGTTGTCTCTAGTTGGTGTTAGATAACTTTCAAACATAACATTACGATTCTATTAAATATTTACTATTTTGTTTTTAAAGTTTTTAAAATTATTAATTTTTAAAATATAAATTTGTTTTTCCTTTAATATTTATTTTATTTATTTATGAATCAAACAGCTTTTACTATTTCTATTAGCCAAATCACCCGAGTTAAATAGCTTTAAAGAAACAAATCAATAAATGATCCATTTAATCAATTTTTTTATTTTAAACTTTTAAATATTATTTTTATTTAAATATTTTTAAATAAAAATTTTTTTTTAATTTTTTATTTGCGATAAAGAGAAACAATCAATTTAGTGTTACCTTTAATTATTTAATTAAATATACATATAATCAATTAGTAGATTACATATAAAGAATTAATTGTTTATGTTTTAAATTAATTTCTTCAAAAGGTTATTATAAATTTGTAAAATTATTTAGAAATTTTCATATAATTTTACACTCAATTAAATTACCTAGTTTGCTTTAGCAAATCCGGAGGTTTTAGTATTTTTGTAAATACCGTATTTATTCGATTAATTCCCCTGGAGAATTAATTTTTCAACCCATCCGTGGCATGGGGAAGTATTCGAAGGAGAGGGGAATTATTTTTTCAACTCATCTCTGGCATGAGGAATTATTCGAGGGAGAGGAATTAATCGAGTAAATACAGTATGTAATTTCCTTGAACGAATTTAACAATGATTTTTAAACGATCTAAAAAATTAAATTAATTTTTAAACTTAACCATTTTTAAAATATTAAACTAACCAATTAACCTATTTTTAAACTCTTTCTGATCACTTATCCAAAAATAACTACTTACCTAGCTTTATGTTTTGTAAAACTTTTTCTAAACAAAAAATATAAAAATTATACTTAACTTGTAATTATTTCGCAATCAGCTTTTCCTCTTTTATTTGTTTAAACAAAAATATTTTTTTAGTAAAAGAGCAAATAAATATTTAAATAATTAAATACTTAAAAAAATTTTTTTAAGTTTAAGACTTGTTCACTTATAATTTTTTAAAATAAATTTGAGTAAAACTTTAAATTATTATATTTTGTATTGACATTAATTAATTCTGAATTATTTTTATTTTTTTCATAATTTTTAGGCCCTCATTTCTTCTTTATTCTACCCATTCTTTCTCATATATTTCTAGACTTCCATTTACAATAAATGTAAAAAATTTGTTTGTTTAGGTTTAAATTTCCTTTCCCAAAATAATTTTATTTTAGTAAAATGCCATAAGAATTTTTTTATTTTACTTCTAAAAATATTATCCCCGAATTAATGATTATACATATAAATACTTTAGATAAATAAGTCTATTTACCTAAATTAGTATTACCTAAAATTTAATGGAACTATCTATTTATTTCTATAATTTAATTAAAACTATTATTGTTACTAAGGTTGGCGGATCCGGATATCCGGAAATTTCCGGTTCGTATGCCGGATCTGGATCCGGATATCCGAAGATTTTCAACTATCCGCTAACCTTAGTTGTTACTGCTATCCCTCACTCCTTCCCCAAAATTTAATTTTATAAAAAAATTATTTTATATTATTTTATTAAATTAATGCAATCGTTTGATAACAATCACGGTCTGATCTCGGTTTTAAATAAATACCCCGAACTTTTAAATACGATTTCTTCAAAATCAAAATCTGTTTAAAACTGAGACCGACTATTTATTTTAATTTAAATTTAAGTCTACTCAAAAAATATTATAAAATATTTTTAATAAAAATTAAATTATGCCCAATTGTAATTGTGATAACAAACAACAAAGAGTTTTCAATGGTCTAGGATATAATGCTGCACCTTCAGCTCCATCTCTAGAAATTAATATTAATCAAGTTTGTTTTTGAGACAGACATAGTAGTAACTAAAATTCTAAAATAGTCTCTATTTATTCTTAAATATCCTAATAAATCACCAAACTTGCTTTTTAAAGAAGATTAGTATATTTTTAGAATATTTTTAGAATAACCCAAGTCCTTGTCAATCCTACATTGATGGCTATACCCCAACTCCAATCTCTTCACCCATAACGAAATCAATTCGGCGCCCTCCAAATTCACCTCCTCCACCTCCACCATCTGCCCCCTTTTTAGAAAATGAATATTCAACTCCTAGTTATTTAATTAATGATAATAATAGGTATTTTTAATATCAAGAATTAATTCTCTTAAAAATAATTATAGAAGAGAAGGTTGGCGACAATTAGGCAGAAATGCATCAATTAAGGCTGTAAAAGCAGGAGAGGCTATTCGTAATAAATTTAATAATGAAAGGAATTGGGCTATATTTAAATTAAGTTTATGCGAATTATTATTTTCAAGTAAATTTTAAATTAAATTCATTTATCATTTAATATTTTTAAAATTAAATTTAAAAAATTAAAATTAATTTTAAGCAATTCTTCTTTCACTTGGCATTGTTTGCGTTTGTAAAACAAAAGAATTTTGTCCCTATTATTCGGCTATTTGGACTTCAATAATTTTCATTTTAAATTCATTAATTGGATTAATTACCTCAAAAACTAATTTTGTTGATCATTATATTACTCATTTAATTCTTTCATTAATTTCCATTGTTTTAACTTTTGTTGGAGGAACAATTTCTTTAATGTAAATTTATTTAAATATTTAATTAAAAATTAAAAAAAAGAAATTGGCAATTAATTGGAACACTTCCTGTAGAATTGGTTACATTAAATGTTTTAAGAACAATAATTTCGGGAATTGGCATTTTGTTCAATATTTCTTTGGTTTTTGTCACTGCAAAGACCAAGTTAGCTTAGTTTAATTTTTTGTTTATAAAATTTAAAACTTCTATTAGAAAAATATTTAAAAGGGAATCTAAAAAATCAGAGAAACCCTACAAAAATTCGCCGATAATTTACTCAATTATTTGTCATCTCTCAAATAATTACTCCTTCCCTTTTGGTTACCCCCTCCATAGTAAGATTTAAATAATAATTACACAGGCTATTTAATCGAGTAAATATCATTAGCAATTATATAAAAATGAGAATATTACTACCAGATTATTTCAATTCAATATTCTCAATTTTCTCAAAAATATTATTAAAATTTTTTAAAGAGCACTCAATTCTCCATGCCATTTACTGATAGCATTTGATTGTCTAGTCTCTGCTTGGTATCAATTAGCTAGTTTTCTTTCCATCACAGTTTTGTTTGGCCCAGGTCATCAATTTATTCCAATACGCCCCTGTTGTCTACAAATTCTTCCCCCTTTCCAATTCGGATTTACTGCTTCTTTTACCGCTATGTTTTTAATTTCATTGGATAGGCTTATTAGTGTTTTATTTCCATTATGGTTTGTTATTTCTACTAACCCTATTCCTTTTCTCCCCGTTCCCTTGGTGGGGGGGGCGAAGGCACGGGAATATCTCAACCATTACCAGTAGTAGAGAGTAAAGACCGCCCTAGTAACGGCAAGTTTAGATAACAGATCTGTTAATCAAGGTTTAGTGGCCAGTGTGAGAGAAAAACCAAGAGTGGCCTATTTCTTTCCTTGAGTTATTAGCATGGGACAAAAATATTTAAGTTATCAAGTTATCAAATTAATTTAAAGGTATAGCCTGCGAGAAATTGCAAAAAAATATTATTTAATACCAATGTTTATTTCAACATTAGTAAGTCCATCAATAATTATTTATGCGCAATATCAAGTTGTTTATACTGTTCCGGAATCTACGTAATTATATACATATATTTTATTATCTTTAAATATCCAAATTTAAGTCAAGTAATCTGTGTCCCCCACGAATGTTCTTGGGCATGGGCTGGAGATTTAATTTATGTAATATTTGTTTCATTCTATGGACTTACATTGGCCAACTATATAATTATTTGGATTGTTCTAAAATGGCATTCTTGGAAAAGTACTAATCAAAATTTAGGTAAAAATTGTTCAATGTTTCTTTCTGTTTATGGGGTCCAAAGTCCACAATTCCTCAAAAGGATTGTTAATATTTTTTGAAATATTTTACTAGACATTTTAAAAAAACCTCAACATAAGTCTGAGTCTAAACAATTGACTAAAAGACCTGAACGTCTCTAAGAGATTAATTAAAATAAACTTAAATTTTCAGCTTCACCATATGAGTGGACCCGCAGAATTTTAAAAACATTATCAATCATTCTTTTTTTAAATTTAATTGGGTTGTCAATGAATAGCATTATACGGTTAACAATTCCTCATCTTAATTTTAATGTTACACAAAGAGCATTAGCAATCCATGGTTTGAGTTGTTTAACTAATTTTGTTATGTCCACAAATGCTCCTATATTGTTCACATTTAAGTAAGTTTTAATATTGAAATGTAGGGTTGGTGGTTCTTAGAAAATCTTCTGATATCCGACAATCCTATTTACATGTCCTATAAATGATGATATTTTAATATAAATTACTCCTTAAAATATTTAAAGAATTTTTAGTGGGCTTGGAAAAATATTTGACAAAATTAATTTATATTTATTTTCAGTCAAGAATATAAAACTGCATTTATGTCAGCATTCAAAATAAAATCCGCCAACAAAACAGCAAAGGTTACAACTGTCAAAAGTTCGAATAACATAAAATTTATGCAAAATAATAATAATTTAAATTTAAAATTAACTCCAATTAATTAATTATTTTAATTTGTCTCGACGATAATACATGTATTATATATCCCTTTTTTATTGTTTAATCCGATAAAGTTATGACCAGTGTTTTATCCCTTCATATAGGTTGAGCTGAGTTTAACTTACCACATAGTCCTTTTAACCTAACAAATAAATCATTTTTTATCATTTATTGTCGAAATTTTTATTGTCGGAAAGTTTTGTAGATTAATTATTTAAATGAATAGGTATTACACTGCGTTAAAAAAGTATAAGCACCCCCAAATTTTTGTAAAAAAATACATGATCCTTAAAATATCATTTGTTTTATTTTTTCCTACATTAGCAGGGATCCAAAACATAACTAAAAATAAAGTTTCAGAAATTTTTATTGATTTAAAAATTTTAAAATTGAATTTTCTTGAAGTTAAAATGTTAAGAAAGTATAAGCACCCCAGTAAAAATTTAGTTTCTACGTATTGTAAAATTCTACAAAAAATTCAGTAAATTTGTCTATCGGTATTATAGAAAATAAAAAAAGAATTAGGCCCATATCTAATTTCAGTGTCGAGATCTCGATACCCTGAAAATCAACGTAAAACAGGGGTAAGCAACTTCAAAAAAAGCCCTTGAAATTTGCCTGAAAGTCCTTGAAATGTCTGAAAGCCCATGAAATTTGCTACAAGATACCAAAAATCTTATTTTTTTATTTTATAAATGAATTTTTTGAAGTTCTATTAATCGTCTTTAAAAATATTAATTCTTTTTAGAAATTTAAATAAAAAGGCTCAAAGTTATTGGCAACAAGACTGTTGAAAGTGACAGTTAAAAGTTGCAGACCGGTACAACCGAAAAGAATCTATTTCATTTAATTTAACTTTGCCTCTTAAAGATTTATTCAAAACAGTGTGAATTTTTGAAATGAATTAAATTTTTCTTTAAATTTTTTTTTGATTTGAATCAATTTTTTAAATTGTTTATTTTCTCGAATTCAGTTTCTCAATCATATTTTCTCAACTACATTTTCCTCCTGGCATGCAAAATTGTGAACAACACGGGGGTTTGTCTTTTCCACATCCATTTCCACTATCTATACATTTTGTGCATTTGAGCTTAAAACAATAATAGTTATCTCCACAACAATCTCTTTTATTTTCGGCATCTGGATCGCAATCTTGCCCATTACCAATACATGCTTCATTAATGATTATCATTTTAACAATCACAATGAGCATAATCATTAGAAATTTTGCATTAAATTTGTTGAACATTGTTTAAAGATTTCTATAAAATTCGGGAAAATACGAAATTTGTAGTAAAATAAGGTTTGTTAGCGAGATTTTAAACATTTTTTATTACTCCCACATATGCAAACACGTCCAATATAGAATTTTTTGCTGGATTCCTGATAAGGGAGTAATTCATATACATATAGAATTTTCGAGAGACTAAAAGCCATGTATTTTGATAAAATCTGGTTGTCGGAGTTTGATCTGGATAACCCGACCCGGGCTAGTTTGGATAATCCGACCTCGGCCAGTTTGAAAGAAAAACTGATCCCGAGCCGGACAATTTGGAAGTAACCAAATCCAAATATATAATGTATCGGCATATAGGGTTTCTGTAAATATTAGTAAATATAGCTGTAAATTAGCTGAAAAAATAATAAACTGCTAAATTTTAAGAAAATTTAATCTTTTTAAAGCATTTGTAAAAAATAAAATACCTAACCTTTACTATTTGTTTAATTTTTATTTTTGATTATAAAATCCACCAACGACAATAAATATTTTCAAATTTCAAAACAAACTTTATATCAACAACTTGTTTTTCAATATAAAATAAAAATATTTTTATTAGCTAAAAAAACTTTTATTTGTTTATACTTATGCTATACTCAACAAAATTTTATAATTTTTAGTCTTACAAAATACTCTATATGTTTATCAGAAATAAGATTGTTTTTCTTGTTTTATCGTCCCACGTTGAGTTAAATTATTATTAACTTTGATAAACAAACAGATTTACAAATAATTCTTGAGCTAAAATTGTTTTTGGATCATAAAATAAATAAAATATAGGTTTATTACTTAGAGGTTCAATAAAATACAGGTTTATTACTTAATGGTTCGTGATTGGTACGGCAAATTGTGTTATGTATTAACATTGAAAATAACAAAAATATTTTGATATAATATAAAATAAATTAAAGAATAATATAAAAAAATCTAAGCTTAGCAGATATGGAAGCAGGCGAAGTACCGCGAGGCCAATAACTCGTTCAAAATTATCGAAGCATGGACGATCTGGTATGTTTCAATACAGCTCGTCGAGGTGCATCAGACGATACCAGGCATCCCGAAAGAATTTCACTAAAATACTTATTCACTCAGATCAAGAATACATAGTTATTTATCTATTTGTTATAAAAGTTGTTCCACCTCTCAGGGCAATCTTCTCCATTCTTGGAACAACTTTCTTCAGTGTTAGGATAACTTTAGAAACATCCCTGTTATTGTAGCAATTCCTGTTATTGTCATTGTAGCAATTCTCATAGCCACTGGAACTAGTGTTCTAGATGACTAGCGAAAGTACCGAATAAGTACTTTTAAGACTACGGGTGCCGGTACGGTACCGATGTTAGATGTTGTTCCTTATTTGGAACAACATCGCCGTTGTCTCTAGTTGGTGTTAGATAACTTTCAAACATAACATTACGATTCTATTAAATATTTACTATTTTGTTTTTAAAGTTTTTAAAATTATTAATTTTTAAAATATAAATTTGTTTTTCCTTTAATATTTATTTTATTTATTTATGAATCAAACAGCTTTTACTATTTCTATTAGCCAAATCACCCGAGTTAAATAGCTTTAAAGAAACAAATCAATAAATGATCCATTTAATCAATTTTTTTATTTTAAACTTTTAAATATTATTTTTATTTAAATATTTTTAAATAAAAATTTTTTTTTAATTTTTTATTTGCGATAAAGAGAAACAATCAATTTAGTGTTACCTTTAATTATTTAATTAAATATACATATAATCAATTAGTAGATTACATATAAAGAATTAATTGTTTATGTTTTAAATTAATTTCTTCAAAAGGTTATTATAAATTTGTAAAATTATTTAGAAATTTTCATATAATTTTACACTCAATTAAATTACCTAGTTTGCTTTAGCAAATCCGGAGGTTTTAGTATTTTTGTAAATACCGTATTTATTCGATTAATTCCCCTGGAGAATTAATTTTTCAACCCATCCGTGGCATGGGGAAGTATTCGAAGGAGAGGGGAATTATTTTTTCAACTCATCTCTGGCATGAGGAATTATTCGAGGGAGAGGAATTAATCGAGTAAATACAGTATGTAATTTCCTTGAACGAATTTAACAATGATTTTTAAACGATCTAAAAAATTAAATTAATTTTTAAACTTAACCATTTTTAAAATATTAAACTAACCAATTAACCTATTTTTAAACTCTTTCTGATCACTTATCCAAAAATAACTACTTACCTAGCTTTATGTTTTGTAAAACTTTTTCTAAACAAAAAATATAAAAATTATACTTAACTTGTAATTATTTCGCAATCAGCTTTTCCTCTTTTATTTGTTTAAACAAAAATATTTTTTTAGTAAAAGAGCAAATAAATATTTAAATAATTAAATACTTAAAAAAATTTTTTTAAGTTTAAGACTTGTTCACTTATAATTTTTTAAAATAAATTTGAGTAAAACTTTAAATTATTATATTTTGTATTGACATTAATTAATTCTGAATTATTTTTATTTTTTTCATAATTTTTAGGCCCTCATTTCTTCTTTATTCTACCCATTCTTTCTCATATATTTCTAGACTTCCATTTACAATAAATGTAAAAAATTTGTTTGTTTAGGTTTAAATTTCCTTTCCCAAAATAATTTTATTTTAGTAAAATGCCATAAGAATTTTTTTATTTTACTTCTAAAAATATTATCCCCGAATTAATGATTATACATATAAATACTTTAGATAAATAAGTCTATTTACCTAAATTAGTATTACCTAAAATTTAATGGAACTATCTATTTATTTCTATAATTTAATTAAAACTATTATTGTTACTAAGGTTGGCGGATCCGGATATCCGGAAATTTCCGGTTCGTATGCCGGATCTGGATCCGGATATCCGAAGATTTTCAACTATCCGCTAACCTTAGTTGTTACTGCTATCCCTCACTCCTTCCCCAAAATTTAATTTTATAAAAAAATTATTTTATATTATTTTATTAAATTAATGCAATCGTTTGATAACAATCACGGTCTGATCTCGGTTTTAAATAAATACCCCGAACTTTTAAATACGATTTCTTCAAAATCAAAATCTGTTTAAAACTGAGACCGACTATTTATTTTAATTTAAATTTAAGTCTACTCAAAAAATATTATAAAATATTTTTAATAAAAATTAAATTATGCCCAATTGTAATTGTGATAACAAACAACAAAGAGTTTTCAATGGTCTAGGATATAATGCTGCACCTTCAGCTCCATCTCTAGAAATTAATATTAATCAAGTTTGTTTTTGAGACAGACATAGTAGTAACTAAAATTCTAAAATAGTCTCTATTTATTCTTAAATATCCTAATAAATCACCAAACTTGCTTTTTAAAGAAGATTAGTATATTTTTAGAATATTTTTAGAATAACCCAAGTCCTTGTCAATCCTACATTGATGGCTATACCCCAACTCCAATCTCTTCACCCATAACGAAATCAATTCGGCGCCCTCCAAATTCACCTCCTCCACCTCCACCATCTGCCCCCTTTTTAGAAAATGAATATTCAACACCTAATTATTTAATTAATGATAATAATAGGTATTTTTAATATCAAGAATTAATTCTCTTAAAAATAATTATAGAAGAGAAGGTTGGCGACAATTAGGCAGAAATGCATCAATTAAGGCTGTAAAAGCAGGAGAGGCTATTCGTAATAAATTTAATAATGAAAGGAATTGGGCTATATTTAAATTAAGTTTATGCGAATTATTATTTTCAAGTAAATTTTAAATTAAATTCATTTATCATTTAATATTTTTAAAATTAAATTTAAAAAATTAAAATTAATTTTAAGCAATTCTTCTTTCACTTGGCATTGTTTGCGTTTGTAAAACAAAAGAATTTTGTCCCTATTATTCGGCTATTTGGACTTCAATAATTTTCATTTTAAATTCATTAATTGGATTAATTACCTCAAAAACTAATTTTGTTGATCATTATATTACTCATTTAATTCTTTCATTAATTTCCATTGTTTTAACTTTTGTTGGAGGAACAATTTCTTTAATGTAAATTTATTTAAATATTTAATTAAAAATTAAAAAAAAGAAATTGGCAATTAATTGGAACATACAAACAAAATAATGAAAGAGGACGGCAATTAATTAATCCAAAAGCAGATGAGGAACAAATGTATAGAGCCTTTTGTCTTTTAGGAGAACACGATTCTCGAAGGATTAGTTATATTTATTCACATATGAATGAATATAATTTTAGAGAGGTAATTAAATTAATTATAAAGGTGTTAAATAATTAGTGGGGCTATTTAATGAACTGATTTTTAACCCTAAAAATTCTATAAAATTAATAATAACTTCGAGAATTCTTCACAAAATAAAATTATTATTTTAAAATCAAAACAAAATTCATAGGAATAATTAAGATTGGTTGTTTAATTATTTGACATCAGAATTAGGGCTGCCGTTTTCGATTCGGGCCGACGGTCAAGGCATTTTTTCGGGCTTGTTTTTATCGAGTCGGGCTTGTACGAGTCACTTTCGGGCCAAAACTCCTAACCCGACTGGATCCTTCGGTTCGAATCCACCTTGGCAACCCTAATTAAAATCCTTATTCTAATTTATAAATTAAACAAAAGAGATTTCAAATTTATTCATTTACTTAAAAATATTTACTTAAATTATAAATAAAAACTTTAAATATTTTTAGTGTCTTATTGGAGTTAAAATTGGCATTGCTGTTAATAGCTTACAATTTTTAATTACAGCATTACTGGGTAAGAGTGGAAAAATAATTTTTTCAATTAAGATTAACTAAATATTTAGGAATTCTTTTTCTTGTTTCAATTGTTCTTTGTTTATTTCGAATATGTACTAAATATGTTGGTGGTGAAGATAATAAAAAATGATTTTTAGTTAATTAAAATCGGAGAAAAAATGATTATTTAATAGGGAAATAAATCTAAAATAATTAAAATCTCATTGTTTTTATAAAAATACATATTTGCTAAAAGTAAATGATATTTCTATTAGAGTCAAAAGGGTTTACCTGGATATTATGTATTAATTCCGATAATAGGTAGTTTGGCTGAGCATCCCCTTTTTCCCGTTCTATTTTTTTAGAATTTTTTCCTCAGTTTATGGTAAATTATATGTCATTCAAAAGAGCTCTTCAAGCTGAATCGGTTGAAAATGAAATCAACGTAATCCGATTTAAATTAACAAAGTTATAACCGTTCATTTTAAGCCCTTGCAGCAACGCAAAAAGCTTTTCCAACGAGAATTTTGCTTCTTAATTTTGTTTAGAATCATCAAATATAGCCGATTTTAGTATCATTCTGCCCAGCTCAGAGTTCTTTCGAATGAAAAGCAAAAAAGTTCAAAATGGACAGGAAAAAAAGGGGCATGGTCAGCCAAACTTTAATTCCAAATCGTTTCGTTAACAAATTATGGTTATTTCATAACAAGTTGAAAAATTTTTACAAAACAAGCAAACAAAAAAGACGAAAGCTCACGTTGGTATAATTTTGAAAAAAAATGTGGAGAAGAATTTCCGTTTAAAGAGTTTAGTGGTAAATGGGTATTATTTTATACAAGATGTGTCGTAGAAAATTGTAGCCTATTTTATAAAAGCTTAATAAAATTGTCATATTTCCCTCGCAATAGACGAAAATCATATGCCTGACTTTAATAATGCTTGCCTTTAAATTGAGAAATGTAAATTGGGAAATGCTCATTTTAAAATTTTTTAATTTTTAATAATTTTTATATGCTTTATATTTTAAATAAATTCATTAAATAAATAAATTCATAAAAATCTCTCTACAGTTTAATAGAGAGAAAGTTTAGTAAAGTGGAATAAGCGAACTATTGTAATTATTAATTATTCTCGAAGAAATATAGTAAAAAATATTAAAACAAATACCTATCTCATGGTTAAAAAATATCTTATGTTTGCGAATAAAAATCTGGTAATTAGTAAGGGATAAGTAAAAGTTTCGCCGCGGGTAAGCATTGATCCTGCGACTATAGAGGTTTCTGATATATATACAAACTTCGCCTATTTCAATCATGTGCCATAGTGATTATTATGGAGTTGATCCGGGCTTTCACTTTTAATAGATTTTAAACTCACATAGTTTTACTGCTATCCCGTTGAATGAATCTCCCTTCATCCTAATAATAGACAAGGAATTTTGACTAGTAAAGCTTACCTACTTCTCATGAATCATCCAAACAATTATGTACTCCCCTGTATAGATGTAAAATTTCTCAAGAGCAAATGTAAAATTTTTTTGATATGAATATTAAATTTCTCAAGCTATTAAGTAGGTTATGAGCCTCTTGATCACATGAAAATCTACCGTTTTAGCTATAATGCTGAAAATTATAATCTATCTATAATCTAACAATCCAAATTTTAAATTTCTTATTTCAACTGCATTCAAATAAATTTAATTTAATTATTTCAAGACATAGACAATCATGAATTTTTTTACCTTTTTTATATTAATTTATTATTTCGTCGGATTAATTGCAGCAACGAGAGATTTCCTCAAAACCGAGGAATATAAAAAATTTGTGGAAAAAGAAAAGGGGGAACTATTAGAAATGTATAAAAAATACTTTGAAAATGATCATGAGGGAATGGATGATGAAATTTTTCTAGAACTGACAATTGGATCATTTAATAAGTATTTTCAACTTTTACTTGAAGATGTTGCTGGGAGATTTGCGGAAAATGACGATAATGAAGAAATAATTTTTATTCAATTAATGACTGGAATGATGAAGAATGAGGGAAAAGAAGATAAATTAAAGAAAATAGAAAATGAAAATTTTGGGTGGAATGATGAATTTGGCGATGCATTTAAAGAATCGCATGAAGATGCCTTAAAATTATTAAAAGAGCTTTTTAAAATGAAGATTTGTCTCCAGTAAAGAAATTTTGTAAAATTTATAATTTAGTAGATTATTGGGCGAAAAATGAAGAACTTACAAAAAACAATTATTGGAATGATCTTATAAACAAGTTTAATTATGTAAGTATATCATTAATCTAAAAACGTAGTTTTTTAATTAATTTTTAAATATTTCAGAAGAAAAATTTTGAAAATCAAATTTTGTGTGAAAATGAAAAACAAATTATTGAGATACTCAAAAAATGGTTAAAAAATGAAGAATTTAAAGCTACGATTAATTCAGTACATTTACAGTTTATAGTTAGTTTTCAAGAAGATTTACAAATTTTTATTTATGGAACAAAGGGAACAAAAAACAAAGTAATAAATTTGATAGGACAAAAAAATTTTGAAAAAATTAAGAAAAAGTTTTTAAAAGTAATGCACGATCAGTTGCAACAAGGTAAGAAAATTTATTTAAATTTTAACAGTTATTTTTTGTTGTTAAATAAATGTTCGATGATTAAATTAAATTAATACAAGAGATTGGGTTAGACAAATGTTTGTCTTCGAAAATTCAAATATTTGTTTATCAGATTTTAAATGATCACATTTTTCAAATATTCTCAAATAATTTGATCAAATATTTGATTTTGTCATTTGTCTGATCACTAATTAATCAGAACTCAAAATTTAAGCCATATTGAATAAAACAACTCAATGGAAACATTATGAAAAGATATTTAATTTGAATGAACCAGAAGAGATACATAATTACAGCAATGTAACTAATGAAGAAAGGCTTATATATATTGGAATGTTTTCTAGAAGGGTTGATAAAATTGAGAAAAATCTAGATTCGAAGGAATTAGAAGATTTGTTTCTTAGAATAAAATCGGTTATATACGAAAAATTTGAAACAGATCGTGTAGCTCAATTTTTATTTGTTATTGCAAAGCTTTTGAAAGAAAAGGAAGCTCTATATAAAAATTATGTTAATGAAGGGGAAACAGAAAAAATAATCGAGGAGGTCGATTCAGAAATTGAAAATTTTACATTAAATGATAGTATAGAACCATATGTAAAAATGAGAAAATTTCTGGCTGAAGAAAATATGGAATTCTTGAAACCAAAATTAAACGATCAAAATATAATAAATAAATTCAAGAAGAAAGATGGCTCGACATTTTGTTTATTTATGCTATTGCTAGATTATCAGACTGATCTCTATAAAATTTTGGATAAGAATGGATTATTCAAAATGGAAAGTAATGATATTTACACTTTTATTTATAGTTGTGTCATTAATTTAAGTTTATAGTCCATCTTTTTTGATTAATAATCCATATAAATTATAACTAGGGATGGGATTTATATGGACTAAAAATCTCAAAATATGGACTGAAATATGGACTAAAATCCAAAATATGGATCAAATATGGACCGAAAAATGAAAATTTTTAACGGAAAAATGAATTTTCACAGATAAATAATTTGATTTTGTTCATTTAAAGTGTTTTCTAAAGGCTTTTTGTCCATTAAAGGTACATTTAAAGTGTTTCCAGGGGAAATAATTTTATAATAGTTGATCAGAAAATTTTTTAGAAAAATTTTTACAAAAAACGTTTTTTTATTTTTTTCAAAAAAATTTTTTTATTTCTGACAAAAAAATTCCAAAATTTTCAAAATTTTGACCAATTTTTGGCAAAATTTTACGAAAAATGACGAAATATGGACTGATAACTCAAAAACGACCGTATCACCATATGCTAAAATAACGTTTTTCGTGCGTTTCATGACCCAACTAGGCCAGGAAAAAAATATGGAAATCCATATAAATCCCATCCCTAATTATAACACAAATAATTTAAAAAATAATGATATAAAATAATGAAATACTATTTAAACTCAATAAAAAAATATTAAAACAGTTTTAATTTTATTTTGCCAATTTAGATTTTCTAGAAGATGAGAAGATAATAAAATACTATATAGTATATTTCCAATCATCAAAGGATGTAATTAACCAAAAAACAAACAAGATTATAGTTGATTATCTTGCTTGGTTCAGATGGGCATGTGGCTCGATTAGTGTAGGAAAAAATTGGAAAACAAAAAATAATAGAGAAAACATGTTGGAAGTTTTCGAAGCGCAGAAAATATTTTTTAAATTAAGTTATGAAAAGCTTTTCTATATCAACAAAGAAAATATTGAAATTGATATTACAGAATTGGTTTGCAAAATATATAAGTTGAAATTATTTATCGAAGGGAAGAAAAACAATAAACTTAAAGTAAATAAGTTTATAACCATTTTAAAGATATTAAATAGTAGAGCTGTCCGAGACTCTTGGTCTTGGTCTTGGAACCAAGACTTGGTTTTTTTTCGGTCTTGGTCTTGGTCTTGGGGTGTTTGTCTTGGTCTTGTCTTGGTTTTATTTTTTGGTCTTGGTTTTTTGGCCTCTTTGGATCTAGTGCTTGGCCTTCCAAAATCCTCAAAATTTTCGCCTGCGGCCCTGAAAAAGTGAATTTTTTTGGCCTACCGCCTTCTAAAATTCACAAAATTTTCGCCTGCGGCGCAGGAAAAGGAAGATTTTTGGCTTCTTGGCCTTAATAATTTCCAAAATTTTCGCCTGCGGCGCTAGAAAAGGAAAAATTCTGGCTTCTTGGCCTTCCAACACTTTCGAAATTTTTGCCTGCTAATATCCCATTGATCCACCCAAATCCTCTGAAATAATATAACTCATTTTGATTTTCCACCCGGATAAATTCCTCAAAATTCTTTGAATTTCGGATAAATTCTTTGTATTTCGGATAAATTCTTTGAATTTCGCATAGATTTTTCGAAATTATAGGTGATTGTACTGAAGTTGACTGTGATCGTGTCAAAATAACAAAAAATAAACCAAAAATTTGACCTATGGGACCTAAAAATTGTCTCGAGTTTTGTATTATTTTTGGTCTTGAGTCTTGGAGTTTTGGTCTTGGTCTTGAGTCTTGGTCTTGGAAAAAATTTTGTCTTGGGTCTTGAGTCTTGGAAAAATTTCGGTCTCTGACATCTCTATTAAATAGGGCTACAAAAATACACAAAAATAAAGGTCAAAAGTAGATTTTTTTGAGTAAGTCTTATAAAAGTTGAGAAGTAAATTTCCCTAAGTAAAAGGCCGCAACTGTAGAATGTCAAAAATAAAAACACAGTGATCTTAACTGTTTAATCTTTGTTTTACAGAAAAATAATTTGTTTTTAATATAAATATTAGTTCGTTAATGAATATAAAGTTTTGAATAGATCAGTTATTCTTAATTAAAGCATCCAGCAGAGATCTAGTCTCAATTTCCGACTCAAAAATCGGGAATGCCCTAGTTCCCAATTTCGAAATCGGTATATGTTAGTGATGTTCGGGAGAAGAAAAAACTCGGGAATCGTGAGTCAGGTCGGGAAGTGACCTCGGGAGTCGGGATCGGGATACCCGAACATCGCTTGCTAGTGATGTTCGGATATCCCGATCCCGACTCCCGATGTCAGCTAGATGCTAGATAGTGAGCGTAAAATTTAGGTAATAAACGTAAAATTGTTGTCCGAATGTTATAAATATACTTAATAAAAGATATTGTATTCGATCCCTGTGTGGGTACTTTTAATTAAATCAACTAATATAGGTAATTAATATTCTCATTTTATTAAGACAAAAAGAGAACCCAATGAGATTACTATTGATTGGATCAAAAAATGGAGTGATATAGCGAATGAAACTAAATTTAACACTGAAAACCACGAAATTAAAGAGATGCCGATTGAAGAACAAGGCAAAATTAAATCGGAAATTGCAGAACTTAAAAAAAGTTTTGACGTTTGGATAAAAGATGAACATTATCAAATTATAAATAAATTGATAATTGATAAAAATAACAAATTGTCAGAATTTTTGATAGAAGGTAACTCTAAATATCAACTAAGTTTTGTGGAACATACTTTTAATTAAATCAAATAATATACCGTATTTTCTCGATTAATTCTCCCGGGGAATTATTTTTTCAACCCATCCGTGGCATGGGGAATTATTCGATGGAGGGAAATTATTCGAGAAAATGCGGTAATTAATATTCTCATTTTATCAAGACAAATAGACAATCCTCTGAGATCTGTTATCCATCGTTGAAATTTTCTTTGGGAGTAAACGTCAAATAAAAACTTGACGATTTGTGTAATCTTTAAAATGTATGTATATATCAAACATAAATGCTGTAAGCCGGCGAAGTTTCCTCGAATACTAACAAATGAGTAATAATGAAAATGATCAGTAGGCGGTGGGATAGTTAATCAGTTTCATTGTAGAGCTCTCAGCAGCAATTCCCATCCAATCTTCTATTATTTTATGAGATGGTTTCGACTGTTTTAATTTGATAATGCTATTTGCCTAATAAGATATAGTAATAAAAAAGTAAACGTGAGACTTCGTAAAAGCGGAGACCTTATTCCTTTTAAGTGCTTAAAATAAAATTAAAAATTATTTTTTAAATAAAGAAATCAACAATAAGGGAGAAAAAGTAGTTTTTGGCCAAGCAATCTTCTCTTTGATCTATTTGTGCCCGCTCGCGCACAAATAGTCTTTTCTCTTCAGTCGGGTCTGACTAGTTGGCAGTCATCCCCGACCATTCCATTTGATCACCAACCCACTTGATCACCTATCTATTTTCTCTCTATTAATCACCCTTATTTATATTATTTTATATTAAATAAATAATTTTATTTGTGTTTAATTGTGTTTGGTGGATTTGTCTTCTGGAGATTAAATATCTCCGTCGACCCTTTCATATAAGGAATAAACTCGCGTGAGCCCGAGATATTCCTGTCCCTCCTCTACAGAACTAACGAGGAATTGTGCACACTACATTTTCCGCACATTAAAATTGGAGCCGCGTACGGGTCCCGCAGTCCAATCGCACTGCACCCGTCATAACCAGTAGAGGCCAACTTATCTGTTGCCCTCTTTACATCAACAATAAAAAAGTGATTGCCGCCCGTTCCGGGTCATCACTTCAGCTTTAGTCAGGTGATCCGCACCGGGCTATCACAACCAACTCATCAGTGCCTGCCGCCTTACCTGGCCGCAATCGTTTGTCTTAAAGGCGACAAACGAGGGCACGAAACCTTTAATAGTGTCTGCCGCCTACCTGGCCGCAATTGTTTTGTCTTAAAGGTGACAAACAAGGACACGAAACCAGGCGATTGCACCTCCCGTTTGGGACATCGCCATACATTCCGCCGCCTTTTGAGGCCGCGTCCTACATTTCGCCGCCTTACCTTGGCCGCGCCATTTTTGGTTGTGATACCTCCGCCCCGTGCCGAGCCATCGATCCTCACCTTCATCAAAGCGTTTGCGCTTACACCACCGCCCCGAGCAGGGCCTTAACACACATTTCAAGTGATTTGCCGCCCCGCGCCGGGCCGTCACTTTTCTTTGGCCTATAGCCTGCCAAACCTATTTCAATCACATTAAGGTGATCTTCTGCCCCTAGTTGGGCCATCACTCTTTTTTAACCGTTCACCCACCAAACACATTTTCAATAGCCAACTTTTTTACTTGCCTTCAGTGTACTTTGGCCAACTTTTTGTTGCCCATATACACATTCATTAGTGTTTTCTGCCCGTGCCTGGCAGTCACTAGTTTTGCCCCCTAAGTGGCAATAACAACATCTGCAGTCAACTTTGCCTTTGACTGCACATTCCAATCAACACATCAACTTTTTCCTAGCCAGCCAGCCCTAAACAAAGCGATTGCGCAAGTTTTAGGGCCAACTTCTTTTCTTCTCTCTTCCTGCCCTTTGGAACGACCAAAGCGCAGAGAACGTTCATTAACTCATCTTTTCGGCCCAAGCCGGCCAAAAGCATTTTTTACAAAAAGCGATTGCACATTCCTTTTGGAACATCGCTTTTCCTTCTTTCGTCCTGCCCTTTGGAAAGATCAAAGCGCAGTACAAGTTCAATAACTCATTCTTTTCGGCCCAAGCCGGCCAAACTACATTTAAAAAAGCGATTACATTTCCCTGAGGGGACATCGCATTTTTTCCTTCTATAGACACTGCCTTACCGTATCAGTCTCTTTTCACCAATCAATCATCAACAGAAAACATCCACTTCAATTTAATAAACTCCTTGTTAAACTTACAAGCGGTTTTACTTTTCCGTATTTGGTCTACAAAAAGCCATTTTGATCCCATAGCTTATCAAAATGCCTTCCTCCAAACCAATCACCAGTCAATTAGGACCGGCCATAAAGGTCCTCAAGCAACATCTCGCCGCAGCCAATGCTTTGTTGAGAGCCGGCTCCGGTCGAGACATTGCACAACTAAGAGCTATGTCCCACCATCTCAGTCGTACCCTGGATCGGGTAAACGCACTCAACGAGAAATGGACTAGTCTCATTGATCGTCTCGAGGGACAAGCCCTTGCGATCGAGGAGCGAATTTACCGAGAATTCCCTCCATTACCACCCGAGGAAGGACAACAACCCAGACCAAAACATTTTATGGAAATTGCTGAGCAAGCCCGAAGGGCACTCAACCAAATCAACACTCTCCTCGAGCCATCTACTATTGCCTCGAGCAGTGATCAGACCCCATGTTCTGATCAGACCTTGTCAAACCAAAAGCCGGAACAGCACAAATATGTTCCCGCACATCAACAAATAAATCAACAACTCAATAAACAAATCATTCAACAGATCAATCAGCAATCATACATTCGGTTGCCCGAACTTCGTTTGGACCCCTTCAGCGGTGATCCAAAGAAGTGGCCAACCTTTTGGCAATTATTCTCTGCCAACATCCATCAAAGTTCACTGAGCAAGATTAGCAAGATGAGCTATCTGCTCACCTTCCTAAAAGGACCTGCAAAAGACTTAGTCGCAGGCTTTATCCTATCCAACGAGAACTACGATCAAGTTCTCGATCTGCTTCAGTCACGGTATGGAGATACTCGTGCCATCACCGAGGCTTTAGAAGCCGAGCTGATGAATCTACAACAAACCAATGAGAGCCCTAAGTCTCTCCGAACATTCGTGGATACAATAGAAACAATCTGTCGTCAACTCGAAGCTTTTGGGCACGTTGATACGTCCCCATTTATCTCCACAGTTATCAAGTCAAGACTTCCCGAGTCAATTCTCGGCAAGCTAATTGAAAAAGAACGTAGTTCAGGACTACGTTGGAACTGCGCCCAACTCCGTGGAGAGTTGCGCGAGCTCGTTGAAATACAAGAAGAGGTTCAACGATGCACTACATTACACCAGGTCACACAAGATATATCAATGCCTACACCACCAATAAAGCTGAGTGACGCAGCCCCCAAGGAAAATCATGAACCAATTGATACCTTCAGGGCACACTCACATCAAATACAGAAAACCAACTGTCCGACCAGAGGGTCGCGCAGTTGCTCGCTGTGTGGAAATCCCGGCCATTCACCTTCGAAATGCCCGGAATATTCCACACCTCAAGACCGCAAATGCCGTCTAGAGGAGCAAAACCGCTGCTTACGTTGCCTAAGGGAAGGTCATGTGGCTCTGGGATGCCCTTCTCTTATACCATGTATGCACTGCCAAGGGAGCCACCACTTGCTCGTATGCATGAAAGCCTCCTTGAGCATCCATGGTAAGACAAGCAACAACCAAGAAAATCATTCACAACCAAGCGCGACTCTTGAATCGAGTCCCGCCAACCATTTAATTACGACCAAACAATTGACCCCTCAAGCGGTCAAACAACCAAATCAACCATTTTCTTCTAAGGCCAATCAGAATAAAGGCCAGGAGCCAGGCGCTTGTCGTAAAACCAAAAAGACCGCGCCTGCCTCAACCTCAAGACTCGTTGAAGATTTCTCTTCTCAACCAGTCTTAGAGCTATCAGAACACAATAGCTATATAGCTCAATCCATTCTAGAGCATCTACGCCCTTCGATCCCAGTTCGCAAGGGCCTAGAATCCAAGAGGGCAACTACAGTCTCAGCCACTCTCTCATCAATAACGGAGGTGCCTGCCCTCTCTCACATACTTGCCTCAGGGAAGAATAAGCCAACTGGCTCGAAGTGTCTAGCACCTCCCAGTCAGGCATCAACGATGGCTACAGTAACCTCCAATATGGTTACTCCAACCAATCAAAAGCCACACGTTGCCCTCACTGTTGGCCGACCTGTCTCCCTCAACACTCAAGACTCAAAGTGCATGGATCCAATAGTTATCCATCCACCTCAATCTACCCTTATCCAAGAAGGGATTTACGAGTCAAACCAAAATACTAATCACGAAAAGGCTGAGTTTAACACAATAAACTCACCCAACCAAGAGCAAAATATGGCCTCGCGCAAAAGTCATCAGCGATTGACTAGCCCGAGGTCATTTGACAATTCAAGGCTTTTCAACATCAATACACTCCAATCTATCAGTCTTATACTCGGGAAAGCGGAAGCTTCACCCTTCGTCTCAAAACTGGTCTCAGAACATAGACCGCTTACTACCGAAGTTTTAAAACTCTTTCTATTAGTTAGAGAGAAATTTCTCTCAGCCTGGACCGTACAATGTTCCAGCCCGTCTAACAATCAATGCCGCTTACCATCCATAGGATTAGCCGCATATTTTTGTTATTTGTTAACATTCTTGATAAAGGCATATATACTTCTCTGCCACACGGTTGCGACTCTAATAGTCCCAACATTTCTTCACACATTGGCAGATGGGGAAGGGGATGCCAACCCAAATGATAAAAGGGTTGCCATCCCACCCATCATAAATCCTGCTCAAATTACCGCCCAATCAGAGTGGCTTATGCAATCATACCGTACCCCACTCATCAATAATTTTGAAAAATTTTCACATACAAAGAAGTCCCTTTTTGAAGGCACTTCAATAATATGGCGCCCTAAATGGCCTGCGTCCATTCGCCATGAATTATCAAATATAACAGACATGGTCGTCTGTACCATCTCTTCCCACAATAATCGGCCATTCCTAGAAATGCCCGTAATAATTAAATTAATCATCATCTTTAAAAGGCTGTTGAGCCAACTTAGTCGTGCAATTCCAAATTGGAAAACACGCAAAAAACGCTTAAAGGCTCAACCGACCCTTAAGCAAACATTACCAGGCACTACGGAACTGACAAACAATTATCTGATAATTCCGCTCGCCTTTAAAATATCATCAAGGCCAGCGGGAACTCGACCTTCATCTCACAAGCTTGAGCTAGGTCGTCCTCAGGGTAACTCTTACCCTCAGGCTATCTTCAAGTATTACCGGATTGCCCGTGGCAAAAGCCCGGTCAGACAAAGGTATCAACATCAACCCGGCCAAAAGCCCGGAACTTCGAGAAATGATTCCGCCTCAGGGCGCAATACGATCTTCATTCCGCTAGATCGTTCTCCAAGCACCCAGCCACTAAAGGCTCGGCCTTTCCTGACTCAAGGAGGATTAAGAGTGAACAAGCATGAGGAATTTCGGCGGATACTAATCCCCGCATACCGCGCCTTAACAAATCAATAATAACCACTTTCCATGTGGCTCTCGAAATTCCCACTCTTACCTCGAACCTTTTATGTTTTCAATCCATTTCTTGCCTTACAACAACAAGCCAACAAAAGTTGTACTACATGAAATCCATATCAACAAAAGAATCATCAAGCATCAATAAAGATAAATACAACCAGCAAGAAATTCATTTATTTATTCCCGGTCTAATACCGGTCATCAATGCAATCATCAAAGACCCGAAGGGTCAACACTTCAGACAACGATCCGATTGGATCATTCAAATTCAAATTGCCGCAGGCAATTCATCATCAACAAGTCTTGGAATGCCAACAATCAGCAAAATAGCCAATCATCAAGGTACTTCAACTACAGAACCATCGTTACCAACACACCTAGCAATTCAACAATCAGCCTTCAATCAATTTCTACCTAAGGCAAGTTGTGGTGTTGAAAGCGAGATAGTTAGAGATTTGAATGGCATTCCACCCGAGACCCATATTCAAGATAATCAGCCAAGGAGCGTTTCAGTCCCTCCTTGCCTGCTTTTGAAGTTGAGTGAAATAAATCCATGGCATTTGTGCCATCGATCAATCCAATTAGGCGCGCCATAATCTGTTCCTCATCCTGGAACGCCACCACCCAAAAGGCTGGTGCCGCCTCTTTAATCACGTATACGTTCGTTCTGGTTCTTGGAGCACCCTCTATCTACATGACAATTGGAGCTCAACCATGTTCGATGCAAATGAACGCGGAACTCAACAATGGCAATCAACTGAGGAAGAAGAATAAACTGAAGAGCCGATGATCAATAAGAAATTTTGTGATTATTTTGTGCCCTCTGTTTCTCTTCCCTCTTCTTTTCTCTCGAGAGGGGAATGTGCCGAAAGGCACAATTTTGCCTCAAAATTATTATTTTAATTAATTTTATTTAATTTTATTTATTTTCCATATTGATTGCCTACCCGCCCACTTTGTTCATTTATCATCATTTTCACACTTTTTAGCTTTGTACCGCCAAACTTCTTTCCCTATATAACCATTTGACTTTTATGAGAAAAGTCAGTTTTTGAACTACACAAAAGTTTTTGAACTATCAGTTATTGAACTACCCAGTTTTTGAACTAGCAGTTTTTGAACTTCATTCCTATCTAGGACCTGCTAAGCACTAGCTTACCAGCTCCTCTTCTCTTCTTCTGACTTGCCTATATCGGCCAAGTCTTTTCTCTTCGGCTGGCTAGAAGCTGTGCTTGCCCACGTTTGGCCAAGCTCTCTTCTCTTTGATCTATTTGTGCCCGCTCGCGCACAAATAGTTTTTTCTGGGCCTGACTAGTTGGCAGTCATCCCCGACCATTCCATTTGATCACCAACCCACTTGATCACCTATTTATTTTCTCTATTAATCACCCTTATTTATATTATTTATATTAAATAAATATTTTAATTGTTTGTGTTTGGTGGATTTGTTTCTGGAGATTAAATATCTCCGTCGACCCTTTCATATAAGGAATACTCGCGTGCGAGCCCGAGTTATTCCTGTCCCTCCTCTACAGAACTAACGAGGAATTGTGCACTACATTTTCCGCACATTAAACTTGGAGCCCCGTACGGGTCCCGCAGTCCAATCGCACTGCACCCGTTCTAACCAGAAGAGGCCAACCTATTTGTTGCCCTCTTCCCATCAACTATCAATCGAGTGATTGCCGCCCGTTCCGGGTCATCACTTCGGCTTTAATCAGGTGATCCGCGCCGGGCTATCACAACCACCTCATCAGTGCCTGCCGCCTTACTTGGCCGCAATTGTTTGTCTTAAAGGCGACAAACGAGGGCACGAAACCTTCATTAGTGTCTGCCGCCTACCTTTGGCCGCAATTGTTTATCTTAAAGGCGATAAACAAGGACACGAAACTAGGCGATTGCACTTCCCGTTTGGGACATCGCCATACATTCAGCCGCCTTTTGAGGCCGCGCCATACCTTTCGCCGCCTTTTGAGGCCGCGCCTTACATTTCGCCGCCTTACCTTGGCCGCGCCATTTTTGGTTGTGATACCTCGCCCGAGTGCCGAGCCATCAATTTTACACTTTCATCAAAGCGTTTGCGCTTACACCACCGCCCCGAGCAGGGCCTTAACACACATTTCAAGTGATTTGCCGCCCCGCGCCGGGCCGTCACTTTTCTTTGGCCTATAGCCTGCCAAACCTATTTCAATCACATTAAGGTGATCTTCTGCCCCTAGTTGGGCCATCACTCTTTTTTAACCGTTCACCCACCAAACACATTTTCAATAGCCAACTTTTTTACTTGCCTTCAGTGTACTTTGGCCAACTTTTTGTTGCCCATATACACATTCATTAGTGTTTTCTGCCCGTGCCTGGCAGTCACTAGTTTTGCCCCCTAAGTGGCAATAACAACATCTGCAGTCAACTTTGCCTTTGACTGCACATTCCAATCAACACATCAACTTTTTCCTAGCCAGCCAGCCCTAAACAAAGCGATTGCGCAAGTTTTAGGGCCAACTTCTTTTCTTCTCTCTTCCTGCCCTTTGGAACGACCAAAGCGCAGAGAACGTTCATTAACTCATCTTTTCGGCCCAAGCCGGCCAAAAGCATTTTTTACAAAAAGCGATTGCACATTCCTTTTGGAACATCGCTTTTCCTTCTTTCGTCCTGCCCTTTGGAAAGATCAAAGCGCAGTACAAGTTCAATAACTCATTCTTTTCGGCCCAAGCCGGCCAAACTACATTTAAAAAAGCGATTACATTTCCCTGAGGGGACATCGCATTTTTCCTTCTATAGACACTGCCTTACCGTATCAGTCTCTTTTCACCAATCAATCATCAACAGAAAACATCCACTTCAATTTAATAAACTCCTTGTTAAACTTACAAGCGGTTTTACTTTTCCGTATTTGGTCTACAAAAAGCCATTTTGATCCCATAGCTTATCAAAATGCCTTCCTCCAAACCAATCACCAGTCAATTAGGACCGGCCATAAAGGTCCTCAAGCAACATCTCGCCGCAGCCAATGCTTTGTTGAGAGCCGGCTCCGGTCGAGACATTGCACAACTAAGAGCTATGTCCCACCATCTCAGTCGTACCCTGGATCGGGTAAACGCACTCAACGAGAAATGGACTAGTCTCATTGATCGTCTCGAGGGACAAGCCCTTGCGATCGAGGAGCGAATTTACCGAGAATTCCCTCCATTACCACCCGAGGAAGGACAACAACCCAGACCAAAACATTTTATGGAAATTGCTGAGCAAGCCCGAAGGGCACTCAACCAAATCAACACTCTCCTCGAGCCATCTACTATTGCCTCGAGCAGTGATTAGACCCCATGTTCTGATCAGACCTTGTCAAACCAAAAGCCGGAACAGCACAAATATGTTCCCGCACATCAACAAATAAATCAACAACTCAATCAACAAATCATTCAACAGATCAATCAGCAATCATACATTCGGTTGCCCGAACTTCGTTTGGACCCCTTCAGCGGTGATCCAAAGAAGTGGCCAACCTTTTGGCAATTATTCTCTGCCAACATCCATCAAAGTTCACTGAGCAAGATTAGCAAGATGAGCTATCTGCTCACCTTCCTAAAAGGACCTGCAAAAGACTTAGTCGCAGGCTTTATCCTATCCAACGAGAACTACGATCAAGTTCTCGATCTGCTTCAGTCACGGTATGGAGATACTCGTGCCATCACCGAGGCTTTAGAAGCCGAGCTGATGAATCTACAACAAACCAATGAGAGCCCTAAGTCTCTCCGAACATTCGTGGATACAATAGAAACAATCTGTCGTCAACTCGAAGCTTTTGGGCACGTTGATACGTCCCCATTTATCTCCACAGTTATCAAGTCAAGACTTCCCGAGTCAATTCTCGGCAAGCTAATTGAAAAAGAACGTAGTTCAGGACTACGTTGGAACTGCGCCCAACTCCGTGGAGAGTTGCGCGAGCTCGTTGAAATACAAGAAGAGGTTCAACGATGCACTACATTACACCAGGTCACACAAGATATATCAATGCCTACACCACCAATAAAGCTGAGTGACGCAGCCCCCAAGGAAAATCATGAACCAATTGATACCTTCAGGGCACACTCACATCAAATACAGAAAACCAACTGTCCGACCAGAGGGTCGCGCAGTTGCTCGCTGTGTGGAAATCCCGGCCATTCACCTTCGAAATGCCCGGAATATTCCACACCTCAAGACCGCAAATGCCGTCTAGAGGAGCAAAACCGCTGCTTACGTTGCCTAAGGGAAGGTCATGTGGCTCTGGGATGCCCTTCTCTTATACCATGTATGCACTGCCAAGGGAGCCACCACTTGCTCGTATGCATGAAAGCCTCCTTGAGCATCCATGGTAAGACAAGCAACAACCAAGAAAATCATTCACAACCAAGCGCGACTCTTGAATCGAGTCCCGCCAACCATTTAATTACGACCAAACAATTGACCCCTCAAGCGGTCAAACAACCAAATCAACCATTTTCTTCTAAGGCCAATCAGAATAAAGGCCAGGAGCCAGGCGCTTGTCGTAAAACCAAAAAGACCGCGCCTGCCTCAACCTCAAGACTCGTTGAAGATTTCTCTTCTCAACCAGTCTTAGAGCTATCAGAACACAATAGCTATATAGCTCAATCCATTCTAGAGCATCTACGCCCTTCGATCCCAGTTCGCAAGGGCCTAGAATCCAAGAGGGCAACTACAGTCTCAGCCACTCTCTCATCAATAACGGAGGTGCCTGCCCTCTCTCACATACTTGCCTCAGGGAAGAATAAGCCAACTGGCTCGAAGTGTCTAGCACCTCCCAGTCAGGCATCAACGATGGCTACAGTAACCTCCAATATGGTTACTCCAACCAATCAAAAGCCACACGTTGCCCTCACTGTTGGCCGACCTGTCTCCCTCAACACTCAAGACTCAAAGTGCATGGATCCAATAGTTATCCATCCACCTCAATCTACCCTTATCCAAGAAGGGATTTACGAGTCAAACCAAAATACTAATCACGAAAAGGCTGAGTTTAACACAATAAACTCACCCAACCAAGAGCAAAATATGGCCTCGCGCAAAAGTCATCAGCGATTGACTAGCCCGAGGTCATTTGACAATTCAAGGCTTTTCAACATCAATACACTCCAATCTATCAGTCTTATACTCGGGAAAGCGGAAGCTTCACCCTTCGTCTCAAAACTGGTCTCAGAACATAGACCGCTTACTACCGAAGTTTTAAAACTCTTTCTATTAGTTAGAGAGAAATTTCTCTCAGCCTGGACCGTACAATGTTCCAGCCCGTCTAACAATCAATGCCGCTTACCATCCATAGGATTAGCCGCATATTTTTGTTATTTGTTAACATTCTTGATAAAGGCATATATACTTCTCTGCCACACGGTTGCGACTCTAATAGTCCCAACATTTCTTCACACATTGGCAGATGGGGAAGGGGATGCCAACCCAAATGATAAAAGGGTTGCCATCCCACCCATCATAAATCCTGCTCAAATTACCGCCCAATCAGAGTGGCTTATGCAATCATACCGTACCCCACTCATCAATAATTTTGAAAAATTTTCACATACAAAGAAGTCCCTTTTTGAAGGCACTTCAATAATATGGCGCCCTAAATGGCCTGCGTCCATTCGCCATGAATTATCAAATATAACAGACATGGTCGTCTGTACCATCTCTTCCCACAATAATCGGCCATTCCTAGAAATGCCCGTAATAATTAAATTAATCATCATCTTTAAAAGGCTGTTGAGCCAACTTAGTCGTGCAATTCCAAATTGGAAAACACGCAAAAAACGCTTAAAGGCTCAACCGACCCTTAAGCAAACATTACCAGGCACTACGGAACTGACAAACAATTATCTGATAATTCCGCTCGCCTTTAAAATATCATCAAGGCCAGCGGGAACTCGACCTTCATCTCACAAGCTTGAGCTAGGTCGTCCTCAGGGTAACTCTTACCCTCAGGCTATCTTCAAGTATTACCGGATTGCCCGTGGCAAAAGCCCGGTCAGACAAAGGTATCAACATCAACCCGGCCAAAAGCCCGGAACTTCGAGAAATGATTCCGCCTCAGGGCGCAATACGATCTTCATTCCGCTAGATCGTTCTCCAAGCACCCAGCCACTAAAGGCTCGGCCTTTCCTGACTCAAGGAGGATTAAGAGTGAACAAGCATGAGGAATTTCGGCGGATACTAATCCCCCGCATACCGCGCCTTAACAAATCAATAATAACCACTTTCCATGTGGCTCTCGAAATTCCCACTCTTACCTCGAACCTTTTATGTTTTCAATCCATTTCTTGCCTTACAACAACAAGCCAACAAAAGTTGTACTACATGAAATCCATATCAACAAAAGAATCATCAAGCATCAATAAAGATAAATACAACCAGCAAGAAATTCATTTATTTATTCCCGGTCTAATACCGGTCATCAATGCAATCATCAAAGACCCGAAGGGTCAACACTTCAGACAACGATCCGATTGGATCATTCAAATTCAAATTGCCTCTACAGAACTAACGAGGAATTGTGCACCCTACATTTTCCGCACATTAAAATCCCGCAGTCCAATCGCACTGCACCCGTCATAACCAGTAGAGGCCAACTTATCTGTTGCCCTCTTTACATCAACAATAAAAAAGTGATTGCCGCCCGTTCCGGGTCATCACTTCAGCTTTAGTCAGGTGATCCGCACCGGGCTATCACAACCAACTCATCAGTGCCTGCCGCATTACCTGGCCGCAATCATTTGTCTTAAAGGCGACAAACGAGGGCACGAAACCTTTAATAGTGTCTGCCGCCTACCTGGCCGCAATTGTTTTGTCTTAAAGGTGACAAACAAGGACACGAAACCAGGCGATTGCACCTCCCGTTTGGGACATCGCCATACATTCCGCCGCCTTTTGAGGCCGCGTCCTACATTTCGCCGCCTTACCTTGGCCGCGCCATTTTTGGTTGTGATACCTCCGCCCCGTGCCGAGCCATCGATCCTCACCTTCATCAAAGCGTTTGCGCTTACACCACCGCCCCGAGCAGGGCCTTAACACACATTTCAAGTGATTTGCCGCCCCGCGCCGGGCCGTCACTTTTCTTTGGCCTATAGCCTGCCAAACCTATTTCAATCACATTAAGGTGATCTTCTGCCCCTAGTTGGGCCATCACTCTTTTTTAACCGTTCACCCACCAAACACATTTTCAATAGCCAACTTTTTTACTTGCCTTCAGTGTACTTTGGCCAACTTTTTGTTGCCCAAATACACATTCTTTAGTGTTTTCTGCCCGTGCCTGGCAGTCACTAGTTTTGCCCCCAAAGTGGCAATAACAACATCTGCAGTGCTGCAGATGTTGTTATGGCAATAACAACATCTGCAGCACTACTAAGAGGTATGTCCCACCATCTTAGTCGTACCCTGGATCGGGTAGACAAACTCAATGAGAAATGGACTACCCTCATCAATCGTCTTGAGGGACAAGCCCTTACGATCGAGGAGCGAATTTACCGAGAATTCCCTCCAATACCACCAGAGGAAGTACCAATAACCAGACCAAAGCATTTTATGGAAATTGCTGAGCAAGCCCGAAGGGCACTCAACCAAATCAACACTTTCCTCGAGCCATCTACGATTGCCTCGAGCAGTGATCAGACCCCAAGTTCTGATCATACCTTGTCAAACCAAAAGCCGGAACAGCACAAATATGTTCCCGCACATCAACAAATAGATCAACAAGTCAATCAGGAATTCAATCAGCAATCCTACATACGGTTGCCCGAACTTCGTTTGGACCCATTCAGCGGTGATCCGAGGAAGTGGCCAACCTTCTGGCAATTATTTTCTGCCAATATCCATCAAAGTCCACTGAGCAAGGTTAGCAAGATGAGCTATCTGCTCACCTTCCTAAAGGGACCTGCCAAAGACTTAGTCGCAGGTTTCATTTTATCAAACGAGAACTACGATCAAGTTCTCGATCTACTTCAGTCACGGTATGGAGATACTCGTGCCATCACCGAGGCATTAGAAGCCGAGCTGATGAATCTACAACCAACCAATGAGAGCCCTAAGTCTCTCCGAACATTCGTGGACACAATAGAAACAATCTGCCGTCAACTCGAAGCTTTTGGGCACGTTGATACGTCCCCTTTTATCTCCACAGTCATCAAGTCAAGACTTCCCGAGTCAATTCTCGGCAAGCTAATTGAAAAAGAACGTAGTTCAGGACTACGCTGGAATTGCGTCCAACTCCGGGGAGAGTTGCGCGAGCTCGTTGAAATCCAAGAAGAGGTTCAACGATGCACAACATTACATCAAGTCACACAAGAACTTACAACAATGCCTCCACATTCAACACAGCCGAGTGACATAGCTTCCGAGGAAACCCATGAATTAATTCATGCCCTCGGGACACACTCACCTCAAATACAGAAATCCAACCGTCCGACCAGAGGGTCGCGCAGTTGCTCGCTGTGTGGAAATCCCGGCCATTCACCTTCGAAATGCCCGGAATATTCCTCACCTCAAGACCGCAAATGCCGTCTAGAGGAGCAAAACCGCTGCTTACGTTGCCTAAGGGAAGGTCATGTGGCTCTGGGATGCCCTTCTCTTATACCATGCAGTCAGTGCCAAGGGAGCCACCACTTGCTAGTATGCATGAATGCCTCCTTGACTCTCCATGGTAAGACAAGCAAATGCCAAGAAAATCATTCTCAAGCAAGCGTGACTATTATTATCCTAACCCCTTTTTCAGGGGGTTAGTCGGCGTTGGGCCCCAAGAGTGGTAACCCACCCTTGGGGCGCGCCGATCCACCAAGAAAAAGGAAAGCTTTCTTTTTAACTTTTTATTCAACAAATATATTTAATAAAATAAGGGAGGAAGAACCGGCCAACCTTTGGGTCGGTTGTAAAACTTGAGATTGAATGAGCATATTTGGCCGATTCTTTCTCGCCTTTTATGGGGCATTCAAAATGGGCGTTAAATAATTTTTCTTAACTATGACATTCTATACGCGGGGGGTGGGGGATACGACAGGAGAAGCGGATATGGCAAGAAAAGTGTGAAAAATATTATCATTAATTTTTAAAATTTTTTATCTATCTTTCTGTTCCAATGTTTCTCTCCTGCTAATCTCATCATCTCAATTTCTTCACTTCCATTCTTTTTCCATCAAAACTAATCGCGCCAAAATGTCGCTTCAGTTTAACACATTCCTGCTCGTGAATGTATTTCCCCTGCTCGTGTATGGATCAGTAAACGTAAAGTATGGAGGTGAAATTTTTTAGTGAATATCGAAAAATATATAGCAACAGAGCGTTCATCCAAGAAAATGTCATAGAGCTGGGTTAAAATAAAGGCCAAAATCCACTTTTCTTCCTCTCCTGGGGGCGGGGGGGGGGCAACAGCAAAATAAGCATAACGAAAAAGTTGAGTTTTAAAACCATCACCAATTATTTTTTTTTTCCTCAATAGTCATCAAATCTTGCTTGATCTGTGGGCCAGTATTGATCACCTTGATCATCGAAACAACAAAAATCATTGCCAAATTGATCTTGATATTCTTCCTCTCCCCAATACTCATTATTTTCATTTGGCATCCATTGGCATTCTTCATCGACATAATTTTGCTCATGGTCATAATATTGGTCATGGTCATTATAATATTCATCATAGTATGGGCCAAAATTTTGGTCAATCTGTTCGTCGCCCCAGTCATTATCCGGATCTGCATTTATCTCACCTACTTCATTAACTTCCGCTAGCGCCGCATTAACCTCTATTTCCTCCATTTTCCAAGTATCCGCTTTAATTGTTAAATTTAACTCTTCCACTCTTTTCGCTTGCGACACTGCTTCGGCTAAAGAAGAGGGTACTTTCATAAAGATGATTTTCTCCCTAATTTCGGGCAGCAGTCCGTATTTAAATCTTTCCATGCAGATTTCCTCTCTAAATCCTTTGGCCATTTTTTCATTCTCGATTTTCAAACTCTTTTTCTGATCATCATCTAAATTAAGTGCCGAAATATTCAGTTCAAATGACGCATCTGGATAAGCTCGTTCCACCAGATTTTTCAAATCATTGGAAAATTCTTCCAGTGATTCTCCAAATTCCTGCCTTCTTTCAGCCAGCTTCACGAGAGCCATCTCTTTAGTTGACGTCCTTCTCAATCTGCTGGCTAAGCCTTCAACAAGTACCTTCCAGGAATTTTTCTCCCTATCTGGTATTCCTTCATATATCGCCAAAGCTGAGCCCGTTAAATAGAGCGGCAAAATTTGCGCACATCTTGCCGGCATCCATCCGTGAGCTGTAGCTACCCGATTGAAAGTCTTCAGATAAGAAACAAAATCTTCTGAACCATCATAGGTTTTAGGATATGGTAGTCCCAAAACATTTCCTCCGCTGTTATCTTCAACATTTTTCCTTTTTATTCCAAGTTCTGGTTTCTTTTCATCCTTCATTGCGAGCTCTCTAATCCCAAACCAGCCCTCAGATTTTTCTTTTAATTTTATTTATTTCCCAAATTTACCTAACACTTTAATTTTTATTCTTCTCTTTTCTTTTTCTCTTTTTATTTATATAGCGCTTTTTGCCCTTAATACGGGATTTAGTAGACAACCGGCCGAGTTAGTCCACTAAACTGTTAGGCAGGGATTCGGGATTCTTTTCTTAATCAATCAAAATTTTCTTCAATTTTTTTTTAACGTGCACGTTTCAACTCTAATTCCGAGGCACTGTTTAAAATTTAGAGGCTCGTCTAAAAGTTTAAGGTCCAGGAACTTTGAATTAGGTCCACGAGTAAGTGGCTTCCTTCCAGAAAATCCAAAATCTTTCCTCCTATTCAATGTCTCAGCTTTAGCAACAACTGCAAACTTCAGAATGCTTTTATCCAAAATTCGGCAGATGAAATTGAGATCAGCCAAAAAACAGTCAAAGGTCGACCAGATCAAATCCAAATCAACTGGTTCCCCTTCAGAATATTCAAGCCAAAAATCCGCCAACTAATCCGCCAAAAAGCCAATAGGGATCGGCCAAATCAAATTAATCAACCCAAGTCAGATCAGCCCGCTCAAAGCTCAGTCAAACCGGATCAGCCAACTCAAAGCTCAGTCAAACCAAACAGAGCCAATCAGATCAGCCGACTCAATCAAATTAGCCAACGTTCAGCCAAATCGCTGAAAATGGAGATTAGCCAAATCAGCAGTCAGCCCAAATCAGATCAGCCAGATCAAAGCTCAGCCAAACCAAATAAGATCAGCCGAATCAAAGTTTTTAAAAATCCAATAATTAAAACTTTGATTGACTATTGTTTGCAAAGCTTCCTCAATTTGACTTCCCTCTCAGTTTATTCTTCCTCCAAAATTATTCTGGCTCTTCAGATTAGGCTGTGTAGACTGCTTGTTTGCTTGAGGCTCTTCTTTGAAATGATCCAAATTGGTGACCGATGTGTTCATATTTATGGGAATTTTTCTTTCACTTGAGCGCATGATCACGCCCAAATAAAAGATTGACTCGCCAAAAAAAAACCACAATTTGGCGAATTTGATGTGTAATATTTTTAGGCGTTTTTCCTTTTTCCTTCATATTTGACCATTTCCGGCCACAAGATCACAAGAAATTGAAGAAGAAAAAATTAGTTTAATAACCAAAAAAATCTTTTTTAGTTAATAAACAATTTTTTCTTCGCCGAATTAATTTGATTGATGACAAGGAATAAAATTTTTTAAATAAAATATTTTTTGAAGTATTTTTAGAAAATAATTTTTTTTTTAAATTAAGGTGGGAAATGTGAATATTTTTTGGGTGGAGATAAAAAGAATCTTGGGAGCACCATATTATTATCCTAACCCCTTTTTCAGGGGGTTAGTCGGCGTTGGGCCCCAAGAGTGGTAACCCACCCTTGGGGCGCGCCGATCCACCAAGAAAAAGGAAAGCTTTCTTTTTAACTTTTTATTCAACAAATATATTTAATAAAATAAGGGAGGAAGAACCGGCCAACCTTTGGGTCGGTTGTAAAACTTGAGATTGAATGAGCATATTTGGCCGATTCTTTCTCGCCTTTTATGGGGCATTCAAAATGGGCGTTAAATAATTTTTCTTAACTATGACAGTGACTCTTGAATCGAGTCCCGCCAAACATTCAATCATAACCGGACAATTGACCCCTCAAGCGGTCAAACAACCAAATCAACCATTCTCTTCTAAGGCCAATCAGAATAAAGGCCAGGAGCCAGGCGCTCGTCATAAAACTAAAAAGACCGCGCCTGCCTCAACCTCAAGACTCGTTGAAGATACTCAACCAGTCTTAGAGCTATCAGAACATAATAGCTGTATTGCTCAATCCATTCTAGAGCATCTACGCCCTCCGATCCCAGTTCGCAAGGGCCTAGAATCCAAGAGGGCAGATAAAGCCTTAGCCACTTCCTCATCAATAAAGGAAGTGTCTGCCCTCTCTCACATACTTGCCTCAGGGAAGAATAAGCCAATTGACTCGGAGTGTCTAGCACTTCCCAGTCAGGCATCAAAAATGGCTACAGTAAACTTGAACAGTCAAGTTACTCCACCCAATCAAAAGCCACGTTTTGCCCTTACCATTGGCCGACCTGTCTCCCTCAACACTCAGGACTCAAAGTGCATGGATCCAATAGTTATCCATCCACCTCAATCTACCCTTATCCAAGAAGGGATTTACGAGTCAAACCAAAATACCAATCACGAAAAGGCTGAGTTTAACACATTAAACTCACCCAACCAAGAGCAAAAAGTGACCTCGCGCAAAAGTCATCAGCGATTGACTAGCCCGAGCTCGTTCACAAATTCAAAGCTCATAAACATCAATACACTCCAAACTATCCATATTATACTCGGGAAAGCAAAAGCTTCACCCTTCGCCTCAAAATCGGTCGCCGACCATAGACCGCTTACCAACAAAGTTTTAAAACTTATCCTTTTAATTAGAGAACAATTTCTCTCGGCCTGGATCTTAAAATGTTCCAGCCTGTCTAACAATCAATGCCGCTTACCATCCATACAATTAGCCGCATATTTTTGTTATTTGACAACATTCATGCTAAAGACATACATACTTCTCTGCCATATGGTTGCGACTCTAATAGTCCCAACATTTCTTCACTCATTGGCAGATGGGGAAGGCCTTTTAAAGATGATGATTAATTTAATTATTACGGGCATTTCTAGGAATGGCCGATTATTGTGGGAAGAGATGGTACAGACGACCATGTCTGTTATATTTGATAATTCATGGCGAATGGACGCAGGCCATTTAGGGCGCCATATTATTGAAGTGCCTTCAAAAAGGGACTTCTTTGTATGTGAAAATTTTTCAAAATTATTGATGAGTGGGGTACGGTATGATTGCATAAGCCACTCTGATTGGGCGGTAATTTGAGCAGGATTTATGATGGGTGGGTTGGCAACCCTTTTATCATTTGGGTTGGCAACCCCTTCCCCATCTGCCAATGAGTGAAGAAATGTTGGGACTATTAGAGTCGCAACCATATGGCAGAGAAGTATGTATGTCTTTAGCATGAATGTTGTCAAATAACAAAAATATGCGGCTAATTGTATGGATGGTAAGCGGCATTGATTGTTAGACAGGCTGGAACATTTTAAGATCCAGGCCGAGAGAAATTGTTCTCTAATTAAAAGGATAAGTTTTAAAACTTTGTTGGTAAGCGGTCTATGGTCGGCGACCGATTTTGAGGCGAAGGGTGAAGCTTTTGCTTTCCCGAGTATAATATGGATAGTTTGGAGTGTATTGATGTTTATGAGCTTTGAATTTGTGAACGAGCTCGGGCTAGTCAATCGCTGATGACTTTTGCGCGAGGTCACTTTTTGCTCTTGGTTGGGTGAGTTTAATGTGTTAAACTCAGCCTTTTCGTGATTGGTATTTTGGTTTGACTCGTAAATCCCTTCTTGGATAAGGGTAGATTGAGGTGGATGGATAACTATTGGATCCATGCACTTTGAGTCCTGAGTGTTGAGGGAGACAGGTCGGCCAATGGTAAGGGCAAAACGTGGCTTTTGATTGGGTGGAGTAACTTGACTGTTCAAGTTTACTGTAGCCATTTTTGATGCCTGACTGGGAAGTGCTAGACACTCCGAGTCAATTGGCTTATTCTTCCCTGAGGCAAGTATGTGAGAGAGGGCAGACACTTCCTTTATTGATGAGGAAGTGGCTAAGGCTTTATCTGCCCTCTTGGATTCTAGGCCCTTGCGAACTGGGATCGGAGGGCGTAGATGCTCTAGAATGGATTGAGCAATACAGCTATTATGTTCTGATAGCTCTAAGACTGGTTGAGTATCTTCAACGAGTCTTGAGGTTGAGGCAGGCGCGGTCTTTTTAGTTTTATGACGAGCTGTGGAGATAAAATGGGACGTATCAACGTGCCCAAAAGCTTCGAGTTGACGGCAGATTGTTTCTATTGTGTCCACGAATGTTCGGAGAGACTTAGGGCTCTCATTGGTTGGTTGTAGATTCATCAGCTCGGCTTCTAATGCCTCGGTGATGGCACGAGTATCTCCATACCGTGACTGAAGTAGATCGAGAACTTGATCGTAGTTCTCGTTTGATAAAATGAAACCTGCGACTAAGTCTTTGGCAGGTCCCTTTAGGAAGGTGAGCAGATAGCTCATCTTGCTAACCTTGCTCAGTGGACTTTGATGGATATTGGCAGAAAATAATTGCCAGAAGGTTGGCCACTTCCTCGGATCACCGCTGAATGGGTCCAAACGAAGTTCGGGCAACCGTATGTAGGATTGCTGATTGAATTCCTGATTGACTTGTTGATCTATTTGTTGATGTGCGGGAACATATTTGTGCTGTTCCGGCTTTTGGTTTGACAAGGTATGATCAGAACTTGGGGTCTGATCACTGCTCGAGGCAATCGTAGATGGCTCGAGGAAAGTGTTGATTTGGTTGAGTGCCCTTCGGGCTTGCTCAGCAATTTCCATAAAATGCTTTGGTCTGGTTATTGGTACTTCCTCTGGTGGTATTGGAGGGAATTCTCGGTAAATTCGCTCCTCGATCGTAAGGGCTTGTCCCTCAAGACGATTGATGAGGGTAGTCCATTTCTCATTGAGTTTGTCTACCCGATCCAGGGTACGACTGAGATGGTGGGACATACCTCTTAGTAGTGCAAGATCTCGACCGGAGCCGGCTCTCAACAAAGCATTGGCTGCGGCGAGATGTTGCTTGAGGACCTTTATGGCCGGTCCTAATTGACTGGTGATTGGTTTGGAGGAAGGCATTTTGATAAGCTAATGGGATCAAAATGGCTTTTTGCAGACCAAATATGGAAATGAAAAACTGCTTGTAAGTTTAACAAGGAGTTTATTAAATTGAAGTTGATGTTTTCTGTTGATGATGTCTGATTGGTGAAAAGAGACTGCTACGGTAAAGCAGTGTCTATAGAAGGAAAAAATGCGATGTCCCCTCGGGGGAAATGTAATCGCTTTTTTGAATGTAGTTTGGCCGGCTTGGGCCGATAAAATAAGTTAATGAACTTGTGCTGCGCTTTGATCTTTTCAAAGAGCAGGACGGAAAGAAGAAAAAAAGTTGGCCCTAAAACTTGCGCAATCGCTTTGTTTAGGGCTGGCTGGCTAGGAAAAATTGATGTGTTAAAGGAATCTGCAGTCAAAAGCAAAGTTGACTGCAGATGTTGTTATTGCCACTTTGGGGGCAAAACTAGTGACTGCCAGGCACGGGCAGAAAACACTAAAGAATGTGTATTTGGGCAACAAAAAGTTGGCCAAAGTACACTGAAGGCAAGTAAAAAAGTTGGCTATTGAAAATGTGTTTGGTGGGTGAACGGTTAAAAAAGAGTGATGGCCCAACTAGGGGCAGAAGATCACCTTAATGTGATTGAAATAGGTTTGGCAGGCTATAGGCCAAAGAAAAGTGACGGCCAGGCGCGGGGCGGCAAATCACTTGAAATGTGTGTTAAGGCCCTGCTCGGGGCGGTGGTGTAAGCGCAAACGCTTTGATGAAGGTGAGGATCGATGGCTCGGCACGGGGCGGAGGTATCACAACCAAAAATGGCGCGGCCAAGGTAAGGCGGCGAAATGTAGGACGCGGCCTCAAAAGGCGGCGGAATGTATGGCGATGTCCCAAACGGGAGGTGCAATCGCCTGGTTTCGTGTCCTTGTTTGTCACCTTTAAGACAAAACAATTGCGGCCAGGTAGGCGGCAGACACTATTAAAGGTTTCGTGCCCTCGTTTGTCGCCTTTAAGACAAACGATTGCGGCCAGGTAAGGCGGCAGGCACTGATGAGTTGGTTGTGATAGCCCGGTGCGGATCACCTGACTAAAGCTGAAGTGATGACCCGGAACGGGCGGCAATCACTTTTTTATTGTTGATGTAAAGAGGGCAACAGATAAGTTGGCCTCTACTGGTTATGACGGGTGCAGTGCGATTGGACTGCGGGATTTTAATGTGCGGAAAATGTAGGGTGCACAATTCCTCGTTAGTTCTGTAGAGGCAATTTGAATTTGAATGATCCAATCGGATCGTTGTCTGAAGTGTTGACCCTTCGGGTCTTTGATGATTGCATTGATGACCGGTATTAGACCGGGAATAAATAAATGAATTTCTTGCTGGTTGTATTTATCTTTATTGATGCTTGATGATTCTTTTGTTGATATGGATTTCATGTAGTACAACTTTTGTTGGCTTGTTGTTGTAAGGCAAGAAATGGATTGAAAACATAAAAGGTTCGAGGTAAGAGTGGGAATTTCGAGAGCCACATGGAAAGTGGTTATTATTGATTTGTTAAGGCGCGGTATGCGGGGATTAGTATCCGCCGAAATTCCTCATGCTTGTTCACTCTTAATCCTCCTTGAGTCAGGAAAGGCCGAGCCTTTAGTGGCTGGGTGCTTGGAGAACGATCTAGCGGAATGAAGATCGTATTGCGCCCTGAGGCGGAATCATTTCTCGAAGTTCCGGGCTTTTGGCCGGGTTGATGTTGATACCTTTGTCTGACCGGGCTTTTGCCACGGGCAATCCGGTAATACTTGAAGATAGCCTGAGGGTAAGAGTTACCCTGAGGACGACCTAGCTCAAGCTTGTGAGATGAAGGTCGAGTTCCCGCTGGCCTTGATGATATTTTAAAGGCGAGCGGAATTATCAGATAATTGTTTGTCAGTTCCGTAGTGCCTGGTAATGTTTGCTTAAGGGTCGGTTGAGCCTTTAAGCGTTTTTTGCGTGTTTTCCAATTTGGAATTGCACGACTAAGTTGGCTCAACAGCCTTTTAAAGATGATGATTAATTTAATTATTACGGGCATTTCTAGGAATGGCCGATTATTGTGGGAAGAGATGGTACAGACGACCATGTCTGTTATATTTGATAATTCATGGCGAATGGACGCAGGCCATTTAGGGCGCCATATTATTGAAGTGCCTTCAAAAAGGGACTTCTTTGTATGTGAAAATTTTTCAAAATTATTGATGAGTGGGGTACGGTATGATTGCATAAGCCACTCTGATTGGGCGGTAATTTGAGCAGGATTTATGATGGGTGGGATGGCAACCCTTTTATCATTTGGGTTGGCATCCCCTTCCCCATCTGCCAATGTGTGAAGAAATGTTGGGACTATTAGAGTCGCAACCGTGTGGCAGAGAAGTATATATGCCTTTATCAAGAATGTTAACAAATAACAAAAATATGCGGCTAATCCTATGGATGGTAAGCGGCATTGATTGTTAGACGGGCTGGAACATTGTACGGTCCAGGCTGAGAGAAATTTCTCTCTAACTAATAGAAAGAGTTTTAAAACTTCGGTAGTAAGCGGTCTATGTTCTGAGACCAGTTTTGAGACGAAGGGTGAAGCTTCCGCTTTCCCGAGTATAAGACTGATAGATTGGAGTGTATTGATGTTGAAAAGCCTTGAATTGTCAAATGACCTCGGGCTAGTCAATCGCTGATGACTTTTGCGCGAGGCCATATTTTGCTCTTGGTTGGGTGAGTTTATTGTGTTAAACTCAGCCTTTTCGTGATTAGTATTTTGGTTTGACTCGTAAATCCCTTCTTGGATAAGGGTAGATTGAGGTGGATGGATAACTATTGGATCCATGCACTTTGAGTCTTGAGTGTTGAGGGAGACAGGTCGGCCAACAGTGAGGGCAACGTGTGGCTTTTGATTGGTTGGAGTAACCATATTGGAGGTTACTGTAGCCATCGTTGATGCCTGACTGGGAGGTGCTAGACACTTCGAGCCAGTTGGCTTATTCTTCCCTGAGGCAAGTATGTGAGAGAGGGCAGGCACCTCCGTTATTGATGAGAGAGTGGCTGAGACTGTAGTTGCCCTCTTGGATTCTAGGCCCTTGCGAACTGGGATCGAAGGGCGTAGATGCTCTAGAATGGATTGAGCTATATAGCTATTGTGTTCTGATAGCTCTAAGACTGGTTGAGAAGAGAAATCTTCAACGAGTCTTGAGGTTGAGGCAGGCGCGGTCTTTTTGGTTTTACGACAAGCGCCTGGCTCCTGGCCTTTATTCTGATTGGCCTTAGAAGAAAATGGTTGATTTGGTTGTTTGACCGCTTGAGGGGTCAATTGTTTGGTCGTAATTAAATGGTTGGCGGGACTCGATTCAAGAGTCGCGCTTGGTTGTGAATGATTTTCTTGGTTGTTGCTTGTCTTACCATGGATGCTCAAGGAGGCTTTCATGCATACGAGCAAGTGGTGGCTCCCTTGGCAGTGCATACATGGTATAAGAGAAGGGCATCCCAGAGCCACATGACCTTCCCTTAGGCAACGTAAGCAGCGGTTTTGCTCCTCTAGACGGCATTTGCGGTCTTGAGGTGTGGAATATTCCGGGCATTTCGAAGGTGAATGGCCGGGATTTCCACACAGCGAGCAACTGCGCGACCCTCTGGTCGGACAGTTGGTTTTCTGTATTTGATGTGAGTGTGCCCTGAAGGTATCAATTGGTTCATGATTTTCCTTGGGGGCTGCGTCACTCAGCTTTATTGGTGGTGTAGGCATTGATATATCTTGTGTGACCTGGTGTAATGTAGTGCATCGTTGAACCTCTTCTTGTATTTCAACGAGCTCGCGCAACTCTCCACGGAGTTGGGCGCAGTTCCAACGTAGTCCTGAACTACGTTCTTTTTCAATTAGCTTGCCGAGAATTGACTCGGGAAGTCTTGACTTGATAACTGTGGAGATAAATGGGGACGTATCAACGTGCCCAAAAGCTTCGAGTTGACGACAGATTGTTTCTATTGTATCCACGAATGTTCGGAGAGACTTAGGGCTCTCATTGGTTTGTTGTAGATTCATCAGCTCGGCTTCTAAAGCCTCGGTGATGGCACGAGTATCTCCATACCGTGACTGAAGCAGATCGAGAACTTGATCGTAGTTCTCGTTGGATAGGATAAAGCCTGCGACTAAGTCTTTTGCAGGTCCTTTTAGGAAGGTGAGCAGATAGCTCATCTTGCTAATCTTGCTCAGTGAACTTTGATGGATGTTGGCAGAGAATAATTGCCAAAAGGTTGGCCACTTCTTTGGATCACCGCTGAAGGGGTCCAAACGAAGTTCGGGCAACCGAATGTATGATTGCTGATTGATCTGTTGAATGATTTGTTGATTGAGTTGTTGATTTATTTGTTGATGTGCGGGAACATATTTGTGCTGTTCCGGCTTTTGGTTTGACAAGGTCTGATCAGAACATGGGGTCTGATCACTGCTCGAGGCAATAGTAGATGGCTCGAGGAGAGTGTTGATTTGGTTGAGTGCCCTTCGGGCTTGCTCAGCAATTTCCATAAAATGTTTTGGTCTGGGTTGTTGTCCTTCCTCGGGTGGTAATGGAGGGAATTCTCGGTAAATTCGCTCCTCGATCGCAAGGGCTTGTCCCTCGAGACGATCAATGAGACTAGTCCATTTCTCGTTGAGTGCGTTTACCCGATCCAGGGTACGACTGAGATGGTGGGACATAGCTCTTAGTTGTGCAATGTCTCGACCGGAGCCGGCTCTCAACAAAGCATTGGCTGCGGCGAGATGTTGCTTGAGGACCTTTATGGCCGGTCCTAATTGACTGGTGATTGGTTTGGAGGAAGGCATTTTGATAAGCTATGGGATCAAAATGGCTTTTTGTAGACCAAATACGGAAAAGTAAAACCGCTTGTAAGTTTAACAAGGAGTTTATTAAATTGAAGTGGATGTTTTCTGTTGATGATTGATTGGTGAAAAGAGACTGATACGGTAAGGCAGTGTCTATAGAAGGAAAAAATGCGATGTCCCCTCAGGGAAATGTAATCGCTTTTTTAAATGTAGTTTGGCCGGCTTGGGCCGAAAAGAATGAGTTATTGAACTTGTACTGCGCTTTGATCTTTCCAAAGGGCAGGACGAAAGAAGGAAAAGCGATGTTCCAAAAGGAATGTGCAATCGCTTTTTGTAAAAAATGCTTTTGGCCGGCTTGGGCCGAAAAGATGAGTTAATGAACGTTCTCTGCGCTTTGGTCGTTCCAAAGGGCAGGAAGAGAGAAGAAAAGAAGTTGGCCCTAAAACTTGCGCAATCGCTTTGTTTAGGGCTGGCTGGCTAGGAAAAAGTTGATGTGTTGATTGGAATGTGCAGTCAAAGGCAAAGTTGACTGCAGATGTTGTTATTGCCACTTAGGGGGCAAAACTAGTGACTGCCAGGCACGGGCAGAAAACACTAATGAATGTGTATATGGGCAACAAAAAGTTGGCCAAAGTACACTGAAGGCAAGTAAAAAAGTTGGCTATTGAAAATGTGTTTGGTGGGTGAACGGTTAAAAAAGAGTGATGGCCCAACTAGGGGCAGAAGATCACCTTAATGTGATTGAAATAGGTTTGGCAGGCTATAGGCCAAAGAAAAGTGACGGCCCGGCGCGGGGCGGCAAATCACTTGAAATGTGTGTTAAGGCCCTGCTCGGGGCGGTGGTGTAAGCGCAAACGCTTTGATGAAAGTGTAAAATTGATGGCTCGGCACTCGGGCGAGGTATCACAACCAAAAATGGCGCGGCCAAGGTAAGGCGGCGAAATGTAAGGCGCGGCCTCAAAAGGCGGCGAAAGGTATGGCGCGGCCTCAAAAGGCGGCTGAATGTATGGCGATGTCCCAAACGGGAAGTGCAATCGCCTAGTTTCGTGTCCTTGTTTATCGCCTTTAAGATAAACAATTGCGGCCAAAGGTAGGCGGCAGACACTAATGAAGGTTTCGTGCCCTCGTTTGTCGCCTTTAAGACAAACAATTGCGGCCAAGTAAGGCGGCAGGCACTGATGAGGTGGTTGTGATAGCCCGGCGCGGATCACCTGATTAAAGCCGAAGTGATGACCCGGAACGGGCGGCAATCACTCGATTAATAGTTGATGGGAAGAGGGCAACAAATAGGTTGGCCTCTTCTGGTTAGAACGGGTGCAGTGCGATTGGACTGCGGGACCCGTACGGGGCTCCAAGTTTAATGTGCGGAAAATGTAGTGCACAATTCCTCGTTAGTTCTGTAGAGGAGGGACAGGAATAACTCGGGCTCGCACGCGAGTATTCCTTATATGAAAGGGTCGACGGAGATATTTAATCTCCAGAAACAAATCCACCAAACACAAACAATTAAAATATTTATTTAATATAAATAATATAAATAAGGGTGATTAATAGAGAAAATAAATAGGTGATCAAGTGGGTTGGTGATCAAATGGAATGGTCGGGGATGACTGCCAACTAGTCAGGCCCAGAAAAAACTATTTGTGCGCGAGCGGGCACAAATAGATCAAAGAGAAGAGAGCTTGGCCAAACGTGGGCAAGCACAGCTTCTAGCCAGCCGAAGAGAAAAGACTTGGCCGATATAGGCAAGTCAGAAGAAGAGAAGAGGAGCTGGTAAGCTAGTGCTTAGCAGGTCCTAGATAGGAATGAAGTTCAAAAACTGCTAGTTCAAAAACTGGGTAGTTCAATAACTGATAGTTCAAAAACTTTTGTGTAGTTCAAAAACTGACTTTTCTCATAAAAGTCAAATGGTTATATAGGGAAAGAAGTTTGGCGGTACAAAGCTAAAAAGTGTGAAAATGATGATAAATGAACAAAGTGGGCGGGTAGGCAATCAATATGGAAAATAAATAAAATTAAATAAAATTAATTAAAATAATAATTTTGAGGCAAAATTGTGCCTTTCGGCACATTCCCCTCTCGAGAGAAAAGAAGAGGGAAGAGAAACAGAGGGCACAAAATAATCACAAAATTTCTTATTGATCATCGGCTCTTCAGTTTATTCTTCTTCCTCAGTTGATTGCCATTGTTGAGTTCCGCGTTCATTTGCATCGAACATGGTTGAGCTCCAATTGTCATGTAGATAGAGGGTGCTCCAAGAACCAGAACGAACGTATACGTGATTAAAGAGGCGGCACCAGCCTTTTGGGTGGTGGCGTTCCAGGATGAGGAACAGATTATGGCGCGCCTAATTGGATTGATCGATGGCACAAATGCCATGGATTTATTTCACTCAACTTCAAAAGCAGGCAAGGAGGGACTGAAACGCTCCTTGGCTGATTATCTTGAATATGGGTCTCGGGTGGAATGCCATTCAAATCTCTAACTATCTCGCTTTCAACACCACAACTTGCCTTAGGTAGAAATTGATTGAAGGCTGATTGTTGAATTGCTAGGTGTGTTGGTAACGATGGTTCTGTAGTTGAAGTACCTTGATGATTGGCTATTTTGCTGATTGTTGGCATTCCAAGACTTGTTGATGATGAATTGCCTGCGGCAATTTGAATTTGAATGATCCAATCGGATCGTTGTCTGAAGTGTTGACCCTTCGGGTCTTTGATGATTGCATTGATGACCGGTATTAGACCGGGAATAAATAAATGAATTTCTTGCTGGTTGTATTTATCTTTATTGATGCTTGATGATTCTTTTGTTGATATGGATTTCATGTAGTACAACTTTTGTTGGCTTGTTGTTGTAAGGCAAGAAATGGATTGAAAACATAAAAGGTTCGAGGTAAGAGTGGGAATTTCGAGAGCCACATGGAAAGTGGTTATTATTGATTTGTTAAGGCGCGGTATGCGGGGATTAGTATCCGCCGAAATTCCTCATGCTTGTTCACTCTTAATCCTCCTTGAGTCAGGAAAGGCCGAGCCTTTAGTGGCTGGGTGCTTGGAGAACGATCTAGCGGAATGAAGATCGTATTGCGCCCTGAGGCGGAATCATTTCTCGAAGTTCCGGGCTTTTGGCCGGGTTGATGTTGATACCTTTGTCTGACCGGGCTTTTGCCACGGGCAATCCGGTAATACTTGAAGATAGCCTGAGGGTAAGAGTTACCCTGAGGACGACCTAGCTCAAGCTTGTGAGATGAAGGTCGAGTTCCCGCTGGCCTTGATGATATTTTAAAGGCGAGCGGAATTATCAGATAATTGTTTGTCAGTTCCGTAGTGCCTGGTAATGTTTGCTTAAGGGTCGGTTGAGCCTTTAAGCGTTTTTTGCGTGTTTTCCAATTTGGAATTGCACGACTAAGTTGGCTCAACAGCCTTTTAAAGATGATGATTAATTTAATTATTACGGGCATTTCTAGGAATGGCCGATTATTGTGGGAAGAGATGGTACAGACGACCATGTCTGTTATATTTGATAATTCATGGCGAATGGACGCAGGCCATTTAGGGCGCCATATTATTGAAGTGCCTTCAAAAAGGGACTTCTTTGTATGTGAAAATTTTTCAAAATTATTGATGAGTGGGGTACGGTATGATTGCATAAGCCACTCTGATTGGGCGGTAATTTGAGCAGGATTTATGATGGGTGGGATGGCAACCCTTTTATCATTTGGGTTGGCATCCCCTTCCCCATCTGCCAATGTGTGAAGAAATGTTGGGACTATTAGAGTCGCAACCGTGTGGCAGAGAAGTATATATGCCTTTATCAAGAATGTTAACAAATAACAAAAATATGCGGCTAATCCTATGGATGGTAAGCGGCATTGATTGTTAGACGGGCTGGAACATTGTACGGTCCAGGCTGAGAGAAATTTCTCTCTAACTAATAGAAAGAGTTTTAAAACTTCGGTAGTAAGCGGTCTATGTTCTGAGACCAGTTTTGAGACGAAGGGTGAAGCTTCCGCTTTCCCGAGTATAAGACTGATAGATTGGAGTGTATTGATGTTGAAAAGCCTTGAATTGTCAAATGACCTCGGGCTAGTCAATCGCTGATGACTTTTGCGCGAGGCCATATTTTGCTCTTGGTTGGGTGAGTTTATTGTGTTAAACTCAGCCTTTTCGTGATTAGTATTTTGGTTTGACTCGTAAATCCCTTCTTGGATAAGGGTAGATTGAGGTGGATGGATAACTATTGGATCCATGCACTTTGAGTCTTGAGTGTTGAGGGAGACAGGTCGGCCAACAGTGAGGGCAACGTGTGGCTTTTGATTGGTTGGAGTAACCATATTGGAGGTTACTGTAGCCATCGTTGATGCCTGACTGGGAGGTGCTAGACACTTCGAGCCAGTTGGCTTATTCTTCCCTGAGGCAAGTATGTGAGAGAGGGCAGGCACCTCCGTTATTGATGAGAGAGTGGCTGAGACTGTAGTTGCCCTCTTGGATTCTAGGCCCTTGCGAACTGGGATCGAAGGGCGTAGATGCTCTAGAATGGATTGAGCTATATAGCTATTGTGTTCTGATAGCTCTAAGACTGGTTGAGAAGAGAAATCTTCAACGAGTCTTGAGGTTGAGGCAGGCGCGGTCTTTTTGGTTTTACGACAAGCGCCTGGCTCCTGGCCTTTATTCTGATTGGCCTTAGAAGAAAATGGTTGATTTGGTTGTTTGACCGCTTGAGGGGTCAATTGTTTGGTCGTAATTAAATGGTTGGCGGGACTCGATTCAAGAGTCGCGCTTGGTTGTGAATGATTTTCTTGGTTGTTGCTTGTCTTACCATGGATGCTCAAGGAGGCTTTCATGCATACGAGCAAGTGGTGGCTCCCTTGGCAGTGCATACATGGTATAAGAGAAGGGCATCCCAGAGCCACATGACCTTCCCTTAGGCAACGTAAGCAGCGGTTTTGCTCCTCTAGACGGCATTTGCGGTCTTGAGGTGTGGAATATTCCGGGCATTTCGAAGGTGAATGGCCGGGATTTCCACACAGCGAGCAACTGCGCGACCCTCTGGTCGGACAGTTGGTTTTCTGTATTTGATGTGAGTGTGCCCTGAAGGTATCAATTGGTTCATGATTTTCCTTGGGGGCTGCGTCACTCAGCTTTATTGGTGGTGTAGGCATTGATATATCTTGTGTGACCTGGTGTAATGTAGTGCATCGTTGAACCTCTTCTTGTATTTCAACGAGCTCGCGCAACTCTCCACGGAGTTGGGCGCAGTTCCAACGTAGTCCTGAACTACGTTCTTTTTCAATTAGCTTGCCGAGAATTGACTCGGGAAGTCTTGACTTGATAACTGTGGAGATAAATGGGGACGTATCAACGTGCCCAAAAGCTTCGAGTTGACGACAGATTGTTTCTATTGTATCCACGAATGTTCGGAGAGACTTAGGGCTCTCATTGGTTTGTTGTAGATTCATCAGCTCGGCTTCTAAAGCCTCGGTGATGGCACGAGTATCTCCATACCGTGACTGAAGCAGATCGAGAACTTGATCGTAGTTCTCGTTGGATAGGATAAAGCCTGCGACTAAGTCTTTTGCAGGTCCTTTTAGGAAGGTGAGCAGATAGCTCATCTTGCTAATCTTGCTCAGTGAACTTTGATGGATGTTGGCAGAGAATAATTGCCAAAAGGTTGGCCACTTCTTTGGATCACCGCTGAAGGGGTCCAAACGAAGTTCGGGCAACCGAATGTATGATTGCTGATTGATCTGTTGAATGATTTGTTGATTGAGTTGTTGATTTATTTGTTGATGTGCGGGAACATATTTGTGCTGTTCCGGCTTTTGGTTTGACAAGGTCTGATCAGAACATGGGGTCTGATCACTGCTCGAGGCAATAGTAGATGGCTCGAGGAGAGTGTTGATTTGGTTGAGTGCCCTTCGGGCTTGCTCAGCAATTTCCATAAAATGTTTTGGTCTGGGTTGTTGTCCTTCCTCGGGTGGTAATGGAGGGAATTCTCGGTAAATTCGCTCCTCGATCGCAAGGGCTTGTCCCTCGAGACGATCAATGAGACTAGTCCATTTCTCGTTGAGTGCGTTTACCCGATCCAGGGTACGACTGAGATGGTGGGACATAGCTCTTAGTTGTGCAATGTCTCGACCGGAGCCGGCTCTCAACAAAGCATTGGCTGCGGCGAGATGTTGCTTGAGGACCTTTATGGCCGGTCCTAATTGACTGGTGATTGGTTTGGAGGAAGGCATTTTGATAAGCTATGGGATCAAAATGGCTTTTTGTAGACCAAATACGGAAAAGTAAAACCGCTTGTAAGTTTAACAAGGAGTTTATTAAATTGAAGTGGATGTTTTCTGTTGATGATTGATTGGTGAAAAGAGACTGATACGGTAAGGCAGTGTCTATAGAAGGAAAAAATGCGATGTCCCCTCAGGGAAATGTAATCGCTTTTTTAAATGTAGTTTGGCCGGCTTGGGCCGAAAAGAATGAGTTATTGAACTTGTACTGCGCTTTGATCTTTCCAAAGGGCAGGACGAAAGAAGGAAAAGCGATGTTCCAAAAGGAATGTGCAATCGCTTTTTGTAAAAAATGCTTTTGGCCGGCTTGGGCCGAAAAGATGAGTTAATGAACGTTCTCTGCGCTTTGGTCGTTCCAAAGGGCAGGAAGAGAGAAGAAAAGAAGTTGGCCCTAAAACTTGCGCAATCGCTTTGTTTAGGGCTGGCTGGCTAGGAAAAAGTTGATGTGTTGATTGGAATGTGCAGTCAAAGGCAAAGTTGACTGCAGATGTTGTTATTGCCACTTAGGGGGCAAAACTAGTGACTGCCAGGCACGGGCAGAAAACACTAATGAATGTGTATATGGGCAACAAAAAGTTGGCCAAAGTACACTGAAGGCAAGTAAAAAAGTTGGCTATTGAAAATGTGTTTGGTGGGTGAACGGTTAAAAAAGAGTGATGGCCCAACTAGGGGCAGAAGATCACCTTAATGTGATTGAAATAGGTTTGGCAGGCTATAGGCCAAAGAAAAGTGACGGCCCGGCGCGGGGCGGCAAATCACTTGAAATGTGTGTTAAGGCCCTGCTCGGGGCGGTGGTGTAAGCGCAAACGCTTTGATGAAGGTGAGGATCGATGGCTCGGCACGGGGCGGAGGTATCACAACCAAAAATGGCGCGGCCAAGGTAAGGCGGCGAAATGTAGGACGCGGCCTCAAAAGGCGGCGGAATGTATGGCGATGTCCCAAACGGGAGGTGCAATCGCCTGGTTTCGTGTCCTTGTTTGTCACCTTTAAGACAAAACAATTGCGGCCAGGTAGGCGGCAGACACTATTAAAGGTTTCGTGCCCTCGTTTGTCGCCTTTAAGACAAACGATTGCGGCCAGGTAAGGCGGCAGGCACTGATGAGTTGGTTGTGATAGCCCGGTGCGGATCACCTGACTAAAGCTGAAGTGATGACCCGGAACGGGCGGCAATCACTTTTTTATTGTTGATGTAAAGAGGGCAACAGATAAGTTGGCCTCTACTGGTTATGACGGGTGCAGTGCGATTGGACTGCGGGACCCGTACGGGGCTCCAATTTTAATGTGCGGAAAATGTAGTGTGCACAATTCCTCGTTAGTTCTGTAGAGGAGGGACAGGAATATCTCGGGCTCACGCGAGTTTATTCCTTATATGAAAGGGTCGACGGAGATATTTAATCTCCAGAAGACAAATCCACCAAACACAATTAAACACAAATAAAATTATTTATTTAATATAAAATAATATAAATAAGGGTGATTAATAGAGAGAGAAAATAGATAGGTGATCAAGTGGGTTGGTGATCAAATGGAATGGTCGGGGATGACTGCCAACTAGTCAGACCCGACTGAAGAGAAAAGACTATTTGTGCGCGAGCGGGCACAAATAGATCAAAGAGAAGATTGCTTGGCCAAAAACTACTTTTTCTCCCTTATTGTTGATTTCTTTATTTAAAAAATAATTTTTAATTTTATTTTAAGCACTTAAAAGGAATAAGGTCTCCGCTTTTACGAAGTCTCACGTTTACTTTTTTATTACTATATCTTATTAGGCAAATAGCATTATCAAATTAAAACAGTCGAAACCATCTCATAAAATAATAGAAGATTGGATGGGAATTGCTGCTGAGAGCTCTACAATGAAACTGATTAACTATCCCACCGCCTACTGATCATTTTCATTATTACTCATTTGTTAGTATTCGAGGAAACTTCGCCGGCTTACAGCATTTATGTTTGATATATACATACATTTTAAAGATTACACAAATCGTCAAGTTTTTATTTGACGTTTACTCCCAAAGAAAATTTCAACGATGGATAACAGATCTCAGAGGATTGTCTATTTGTCTTGATAAAATGAGAATATTAATTACCGCATTTTCTCGAATAATTTCCCTCCATCGAATAATTCCCCATGCCACGGATGGGTTGAAAAAATAATTCCCCGGGAGAATTAATCGAGAAAATACGGTATATTATTTGATTTAATTAAAAGTATGTTCCACAAAACTTAGTTGATATTTAGAGTTACCTTCTATCAAAAATTCTGACAATTTGTTATTTTTATCAATTATCAATTTATTTATAATTTGATAATGTTCATCTTTTATCCAAACGTCAAAACTTTTTTTAAGTTCTGCAATTTCCGATTTAATTTTGCCTTGTTCTTCAATCGGCATCTCTTTAATTTCGTGGTTTTCAGTGTTAAATTTAGTTTCATTCGCTATATCACTCCATTTTTTGATCCAATCAATAGTAATCTCATTGGGTTCTCTTTTTGTCTTAATAAAATGAGAATATTAATTACCTATATTAGTTGATTTAATTAAAAGTACCCACACAGGGATCGAATACAATATCTTTTATTAAGTATATTTATAACATTCGGACAACAATTTTACGTTTATTACCTAAATTTTACGCTCACTATCTAGCATCTAGCTGACATCGGGAGTCGGGATCGGGATATCCGAACATCACTAGCAAGCGATGTTCGGGTATCCCGATCCCGACTCCCGAGGTCACTTCCCGACCTGACTCACGATTCCCGAGTTTTTTCTTCTCCCGAACATCACTAACATATACCGATTTCGAAATTGGGAACTAGGGCATTCCCGATTTTTGAGTCGGAAATTGAGACTAGATCTCTGCTGGATGCTTTAATTAAGAATAACTGATCTATTCAAAACTTTATATTCATTAACGAACTAATATTTATATTAAAAACAAATTATTTTTCTGTAAAACAAAGATTAAACAGTTAAGATCACTGTGTTTTTATTTTTGACATTCTACAGTTGCGGCCTTTTACTTAGGGAAATTTACTTCTCAACTTTTATAAGACTTACTCAAAAAAATCTACTTTTGACCTTTATTTTTGTGTATTTTTGTAGCCCTATTTAATAGAGATGTCAGAGACCGAAATTTTTCCAAGACTCAAGACCCAAGACAAAATTTTTTCCAAGACCAAGACTCAAGACCAAGACCAAAACTCCAAGACTCAAGACCAAAAATAATACAAAACTCGAGACAATTTTTAGGTCCCATAGGTCAAATTTTTGGTTTATTTTTTGTTATTTTGACACGATCACAGTCAACTTCAGTACAATCACCTATAATTTCGAAAAATCTATGCGAAATTCAAAGAATTTATCCGAAATACAAAGAATTTATCCGAAATTCAAAGAATTTTGAGGAATTTATCCGGGTGGAAAATCAAAATGAGTTATATTATTTCAGAGGATTTGGGTGGATCAATGGGATATTAGCAGGCAAAAATTTCGAAAGTGTTGGAAGGCCAAGAAGCCAGAATTTTTCCTTTTCTAGCGCCGCAGGCGAAAATTTTGGAAATTATTAAGGCCAAGAAGCCAAAAATCTTCCTTTTCCTGCGCCGCAGGCGAAAATTTTGTGAATTTTAGAAGGCGGTAGGCCAAAAAAATTCACTTTTTCAGGGCCGCAGGCGAAAATTTTGAGGATTTTGGAAGGCCAAGCACTAGATCCAAAGAGGCCAAAAAACCAAGACCAAAAAATAAAACCAAGACAAGACCAAGACAAACACCCCAAGACCAAGACCAAGACCGAAAAAAAACCAAGTCTTGGTTCCAAGACCAAGACCAAGAGTCTCGGACAGCTCTACTATTTAATATCTTTAAAATGGTTATAAACTTATTTACTTTAAGTTTATTGTTTTTCTTCCCTTCGATAAATAATTTCAACTTATATATTTTGCAAACCAATTCTGTAATATCAATTTCAATATTTTCTTTGTTGATATAGAAAAGCTTTTCATAACTTAATTTAAAAAATATTTTCTGCGCTTCGAAAACTTCCAACATGTTTTCTCTATTATTTTTTGTTTTCCAATTTTTTCCTACACTAATCGAGCCACATGCCCATCTGAACCAAGCAAGATAATCAACTATAATCTTGTTTGTTTTTTGGTTAATTACATCCTTTGATGATTGGAAATATACTATATAGTATTTTATTATCTTCTCATCTTCTAGAAAATCTAAATTGGCAAAATAAAATTAAAACTGTTTTAATATTTTTTTATTGAGTTTAAATAGTATTTCATTATTTTATATCATTATTTTTTAAATTATTTGTGTTATAATTAGGGATGGGATTTATATGGATTTCCATATTTTTTTCCTGGCCTAGTTGGGTCATGAAACGCACGAAAAACGTTATTTTAGCATATGGTGATACGGTCGTTTTTGAGTTATCAGTCCATATTTCGTCATTTTTCGTAAAATTTTGCCAAAAATTGGTCAAAATTTTGAAAATTTTGGAATTTTTTTGTCAGAAATAAAAAAAATTTTTTTGAAAAAAATAAAAAAACGTTTTTTGTAAAAATTTTTCTAAAAAATTTTCTGATCAACTATTATAAAATTATTTCCCCTGGAAACACTTTAAATGTACCTTTAATGGACAAAAAGCCTTTAGAAAACACTTTAAATGAACAAAATCAAATTATTTATCTGTGAAAATTCATTTTTCCGTTAAAAATTTTCATTTTTCGGTCCATATTTGATCCATATTTTGGATTTTAGTCCATATTTCAGTCCATATTTTGAGATTTTTAGTCCATATAAATCCCATCCCTAGTTATAATTTATATGGATTATTAATCAAAAAAGATGGACTATAAACTTAAATTAATGACACAACTATAAATAAAAGTGTAAATATCATTACTTTCCATTTTGAATAATCCATTCTTATCCAAAATTTTATAGAGATCAGTCTGATAATCTAGCAATAGCATAAATAAACAAAATGTCGAGCCATCTTTCTTCTTGAATTTATTTATTATATTTTGATCGTTTAATTTTGGTTTCAAGAATTCCATATTTTCTTCAGCCAGAAATTTTCTCATTTTTACATATGGTTCTATACTATCATTTAATGTAAAATTTTCAATTTCTGAATCGACCTCCTCGATTATTTTTTCTGTTTCCCCTTCATTAACATAATTTTTATATAGAGCTTCCTTTTCTTTCAAAAGCTTTGCAATAACAAATAAAAATTGAGCTACACGATCTGTTTCAAATTTTTCGTATATAACCGATTTTATTCTAAGAAACAAATCTTCTAATTCCTTCGAATCTAGATTTTTCTCAATTTTATCAACCCTTCTAGAAAACATTCCAATATATATAAGCCTTTCTTCATTAGTTACATTGCTGTAATTATGTATCTCTTCTGGTTCATTCAAATTAAATATCTTTTCATAATGTTTCCATTGAGTTGTTTTATTCAATATGGCTTAAATTTTGAGTTCTGATTAATTAGTGATCAGACAAATGACAAAATCAAATATTTGATCAAATTATTTGAGAATATTTGAAAAATGTGATCATTTAAAATCTGATAAACAAATATTTGAATTTTCGAAGACAAACATTTGTCTAACCCAATCTCTTGTATTAATTTAATTTAATCATCGAACATTTATTTAACAACAAAAAATAACTGTTAAAATTTAAATAAATTTTCTTACCTTGTTGCAACTGATCGTGCATTACTTTTAAAAACTTTTTCTTAATTTTTTCAAAATTTTTTTGTCCTATCAAATTTATTACTTTGTTTTTTGTTCCCTTTGTTCCATAAATAAAAATTTGTAAATCTTCTTGAAAACTAACTATAAACTGTAAATGTACTGAATTAATCGTAGCTTTAAATTCTTCATTTTTTAACCATTTTTTGAGTATCTCAATAATTTGTTTTTCATTTTCACACAAAATTTGATTTTCAAAATTTTTCTTCTGAAATATTTAAAAATTAATTAAAAAACTACGTTTTTAGATTAATGATATACTTACATAATTAAACTTGTTTATAAGATCATTCCAATAATTGTTTTTTGTAAGTTCTTCATTTTTCGCCCAATAATCTACTAAATTATAAATTTTACAAAATTTCTTTACTGGAGACAAATCTTCATTTTAAAAAGCTCTTTTAATAATTTTAAGGCATCTTCATGCGATTCTTTAAATGCATCGCCAAATTCATCATTCCACCCAAAATTTTCATTTTCTATTTTCTTTAATTTATCTTCTTTTCCCTCATTCTTCATCATTCCAGTCATTAATTGAATAAAAATTATTTCTTCATTATCGTCATTTTCCGCAAATCTCCCAGCAACATCTTCAAGTAAAAGTTGAAAATACTTATTAAATGATCCAATTGTCAGTTCTAGAAAAATTTCATCATCCATTCCCTCATGATCATTTTCAAAGTATTTTTTATACATTTCTAATAGTTCCCCCTTTTCTTTTTCCACAAATTTTTTATATTCCTCGGTTTTGAGGAAATCTCTCGTTGCTGCAATTAATCCGACGAAATAATAAATTAATATAAAAAAGGTAAAAAAATTCATGATTGTCTATGTCTTGAAATAATTAAATTAAATTTATTTGAATGCAGTTGAAATAAGAAATTTAAAATTTGGATTGTTAGATTATAGATAGATTATAATTTTCAGCATTATAGCTAAAACGGTAGATTTTCATGTGATCAAGAGGCTCATAACCTACTTAATAGCTTGAGAAATTTAATATTCATATCAAAAAAATTTTACATTTGCTCTTGAGAAATTTTACATCTATACAGGGGAGTACATAATTGTTTGGATGATTCATGAGAAGTAGGTAAGCTTTACTAGTCAAAATTCCTTGTCTATTATTAGGATGAAGGGAGATTCATTCAACGGGATAGCAGTAAAACTATGTGAGTTTAAAATCTATTAAAAGTGAAAGCCCGGATCAACTCCATAATAATCACTATGGCACATGATTGAAATAGGCGAAGTTTGTATATATATCAGAAACCTCTATAGTCGCAGGATCAATGCTTACCCGCGGCGAAACTTTTACTTATCCCTTACTAATTACCAGATTTTTATTCGCAAACATAAGATATTTTTTAACCATGAGATAGGTATTTGTTTTAATATTTTTTACTATATTTCTTCGAGAATAATTAATAATTACAATAGTTCGCTTATTCCACTTTACTAAACTTTCTCTCTATTAAACTGTAGAGAGATTTTTATGAATTTATTTATTTAATGAATTTATTTAAAATATAAAGCATATAAAAATTATTAAAAATTAAAAAATTTTAAAATGAGCATTTCCCAATTTACATTTCTCAATTTAAAGGCAAGCATTATTAAAGTCAGGCATATGATTTTCGTCTATTGCGAGGGAAATATGACAATTTTATTAAGCTTTTATAAAATAGGCTACAATTTTCTACGACACATCTTGTATAAAATAATACCCATTTACCACTAAACTCTTTAAACGGAAATTCTTCTCCACATTTTTTTTCAAAATTATACCAACGTGAGCTTTCGTCTTTTTTGTTTGCTTGTTTTGTAAAAATTTTTCAACTTGTTATGAAATAACCATAATTTGTTAACGAAACGATTTGGAATTAAAGTTTGGCTGACCATGCCCCTTTTTTCCTGTCCATTTTGAACTTTTTTGCTTTTCATTCGAAAGAACTCTGAGCTGGGCAGAATGATACTAAAATCGGCTATATTTGATGATTCTAAACAAAATTAAGAAGCAAAATTCTCGTTGGAAAAGCTTTTTGCGTTGCTGCAAGGGCTTAAAATGAACGGTTATAACTTTGTTAATTTAAATCGGATTACGTTGATTTCATTTTCAACCGATTCAGCTTGAAGAGCTCTTTTGAATGACATATAATTTACCATAAACTGAGGAAAAAATTCTAAAAAAATAGAACGGGAAAAAGGGGATGCTCAGCCAAACTACCTATTATCGGAATTAATACATAATATCCAGGTAAACCCTTTTGACTCTAATAGAAATATCATTTACTTTTAGCAAATATGTATTTTTATAAAAACAATGAGATTTTAATTATTTTAGATTTATTTCCCTATTAAATAATCATTTTTTCTCCGATTTTAATTAACTAAAAATCATTTTTTATTATCTTCACCACCAACATATTTAGTACATATTCGAAATAAACAAAGAACAATTGAAACAAGAAAAAGAATTCCTAAATATTTAGTTAATCTTAATTGAAAAAATTATTTTTCCACTCTTACCCAGTAATGCTGTAATTAAAAATTGTAAGCTATTAACAGCAATGCCAATTTTAACTCCAATAAGACACTAAAAATATTTAAAGTTTTTATTTATAATTTAAGTAAATATTTTTAAGTAAATGAATAAATTTGAAATCTCTTTTGTTTAATTTATAAATTAGAATAAGGATTTTAATTAGGGTTGCCAAGGTGGATTCGAACCGAAGGATCCAGTCGGGTTAGGAGTTTTGGCCCGAAAGTGACTCGTACAAGCCCGACTCGATAAAAACAAGCCCGAAAAAATGCCTTGACCGTCGGCCCGAATCGAAAACGGCAGCCCTAATTCTGATGTCAAATAATTAAACAACCAATCTTAATTATTCCTATGAATTTTGTTTTGATTTTAAAATAATAATTTTATTTTGTGAAGAATTCTCGAAGTTATTATTAATTTTATAGAATTTTTAGGGTTAAAAATCAGTTCATTAAATAGCCCCACTAATTATTTAACACCTTTATAATTAATTTAATTACCTCTCTAAAATTATATTCATTCATATGTGAATAAATATAACTAATCCTTCGAGAATCGTGTTCTCCTAAAAGACAAAAGGCTCTATACATTTGTTCCTCATCTGCTTTTGGATTAATTAATTGCCGTCCTCTTTCATTATTTTGTTTGTATGTTCCAATTAATTGCCAATTTCTTTTTTTTAATTTTTAATTAAATATTTAAATAAATTTACATTAAAGAAATTGTTCCTCCAACAAAAGTTAAAACAATGGAAATTAATGAAAGAATTAAATGAGTAATATAATGATCAACAAAATTAGTTTTTGAGGTAATTAATCCAATTAATGAATTTAAAATGAAAATTATTGAAGTCCAAATAGCCGAATAATAGGGACAAAATTCTTTTGTTTTACAAACGCAAACAATGCCAAGTGAAAGAAGAATTGCTTAAAATTAATTTTAATTTTTTAAATTTAATTTTAAAAATATTAAATGATAAATGAATTTAATTTAAAATTTACTTGAAAATAATAATTCGCATAAACTTAATTTAAATATAGCCCAATTCCTTTCATTATTAAATTTATTACGAATAGCCTCTCCTGCTTTTACAGCCTTAATTGATGCATTTCTGCCTAATTGTCGCCAACCTTCTCTTCTATAATTATTTTTAAGAGAATTAATTCTTGATATTAAAAATACCTATTATTATCATTAATTAAATAATTAGGTGTTGAATATTCATTTTCTAAAAAGGGGGCAGATGGTGGAGGTGGAGGAGGTGAATTTGGAGGGCGCCGAATTGATTTCGTTATGGGTGAAGAGATTGGAGTTGGGGTATAGCCATCAATGTAGGATTGACAAGGACTTGGGTTATTCTAAAAATATTCTAAAAATATACTAATCTTCTTTAAAAAGCAAGTTTGGTGATTTATTAGGATATTTAAGAATAAATAGAGACTATTTTAGAATTTTAGTTACTACTATGTCTGTCTCAAAAACAAACTTGATTAATATTAATTTCTAGAGATGGAGCTGAAGGTGCAGCATTATATCCTAGACCATTGAAAACTCTTTGTTGTTTGTTATCACAATTACAATTGGGCATAATTTAATTTTTATTAAAAATATTTTATAATATTTTTTGAGTAGACTTAAATTTAAATTAAAATAAATAGTCGGTCTCAGTTTTAAACAGATTTTGATTTTGAAGAAATCGTATTTAAAAGTTCGGGGTATTTATTTAAAACCGAGATCAGACCGTGATTGTTATCAAACGATTGCATTAATTTAATAAAATAATATAAAATAATTTTTTTATAAAATTAAATTTTGGGGAAGGAGTGAGGGATAGCAGTAACAACTAAGGTTAGCGGATAGTTGAAAATCTTCGGATATCCGGATCCAGATCCGGCATACGAACCGGAAATTTCCGGATATCCGGATCCGCCAACCTTAGTAACAATAATAGTTTTAATTAAATTATAGAAATAAATAGATAGTTCCATTAAATTTTAGGTAATACTAATTTAGGTAAATAGACTTATTTATCTAAAGTATTTATATGTATAATCATTAATTCGGGGATAATATTTTTAGAAGTAAAATAAAAAAATTCTTATGGCATTTTACTAAAATAAAATTATTTTGGGAAAGGAAATTTAAACCTAAACAAACAAATTTTTTACATTTATTGTAAATGGAAGTCTAGAAATATATGAGAAAGAATGGGTAGAATAAAGAAGAAATGAGGGCCTAAAAATTATGAAAAAAATAAAAATAATTCAGAATTAATTAATGTCAATACAAAATATAATAATTTAAAGTTTTACTCAAATTTATTTTAAAAAATTATAAGTGAACAAGTCTTAAACTTAAAAAATTTTTTTAAGTATTTAATTATTTAAATATTTATTTGCTCTTTTACTAAAAAAATATTTTTGTTTAAACAAATAAAAGAGGAAAAGCTGATTGCGAAATAATTACAAGTTAAGTATAATTTTTATATTTTTTGTTTAGAAAAAGTTTTACAAAACATAAAGCTAGGTAAGTAGTTATTTTTGGATAAGTGATCAGAAAGAGTTTAAAAATAGGTTAATTGGTTAGTTTAATATTTTAAAAATGGTTAAGTTTAAAAATTAATTTAATTTTTTAGATCGTTTAAAAATCATTGTTAAATTCGTTCAAGGAAATTACATACTGTATTTACTCGATTAATTCCTCTCCCTCGAATAATTCCTCATGCCAGAGATGAGTTGAAAAAATAATTCCCCTCTCCTTCGAATACTTCCCCATGCCACGGATGGGTTGAAAAATTAATTCTCCAGGGGAATTAATCGAATAAATACGGTATTTACAAAAATACTAAAACCTCCGGATTTGCTAAAGCAAACTAGGTAATTTAATTGAGTGTAAAATTATATGAAAATTTCTAAATAATTTTACAAATTTATAATAACCTTTTGAAGAAATTAATTTAAAACATAAACAATTAATTCTTTATATGTAATCTACTAATTGATTATATGTATATTTAATTAAATAATTAAAGGTAACACTAAATTGATTGTTTCTCTTTATCGCAAATAAAAAATTAAAAAAATTTTTATTTAAAAATATTTAAATAAAAATAATATTTAAAAGTTTAAAATAAAAAAATTGATTAAATGGATCATTTATTGATTTGTTTCTTTAAAGCTATTTAACTCGGGTGATTTGGCTAATAGAAATAGTAAAAGCTGTTTGATTCATAAATAAATAAAATAAATATTAAAGGAAAAACAAATTTATATTTTAAAAATTAATAATTTTAAAAACTTTAAAAACAAAATAGTAAATATTTAATAGAATCGTAATGTTATGTTTGAAAGTTATCTAACACCAACTAGAGACAACGGCGATGTTGTTCCAAATAAGGAACAACATCTAACATCGGTACCGTACCGGCACCCGTAGTCTTAAAAGTACTTATTCGGTACTTTCGCTAGTCATCTAGAACACTAGTTCCAGTGGCTATGAGAATTGCTACAATGACAATAACAGGAATTGCTACAATAACAGGGATGTTTCTAAAGTTATCCTAACACTGAAGAAAGTTGTTCCAAGAATGGAGAAGATTGCCCTGAGAGGTGGAACAACTTTTATAACAAATAGATAAATAACTATGTATTCTTGATCTGAGTGAATAAGTATTTTAGTGAAATTCTTTCGGGATGCCTGGTATCGTCTGATGCACCTCGACGAGCTGTATTGAAACATACCAGATCGTCCATGCTTCGATAATTTTGAACGAGTTATTGGCCTCGCGGTACTTCGCCTGCTTCCATATCTGCTAAGCTTAGATTTTTTTATATTATTCTTTAATTTATTTTATATTATATCAAAATATTTTTGTTATTTTCAATGTTAATACATAACACAATTTGCCGTACCAATCACGAACCATTAAGTAATAAACCTGTATTTTATTGAACCTCTAAGTAATAAACCTATATTTTATTTATTTTATGATCCAAAAACAATTTTAGCTCAAGAATTATTTGTAAATCTGTTTGTTTATCAAAGTTAATAATAATTTAACTCAACGTGGGACGATAAAACAAGAAAAACAATCTTATTTCTGATAAACATATAGAGTATTTTGTAAGACTAAAAATTATAAAATTTTGTTGAGTATAGCATAAGTATAAACAAATAAAAGTTTTTTTAGCTAATAAAAATATTTTTATTTTATATTGAAAAACAAGTTGTTGATATAAAGTTTGTTTTGAAATTTGAAAATATTTATTGTCGTTGGTGGATTTTATAATCAAAAATAAAAATTAAACAAATAGTAAAGGTTAGGTATTTTATTTTTTACAAATGCTTTAAAAAGATTAAATTTTCTTAAAATTTAGCAGTTTATTATTTTTTCAGCTAATTTACAGCTATATTTACTAATATTTACAGAAACCCTATATGCCGATACATTATATATTTGGATTTGGTTACTTCCAAATTGTCCGGCTCGGGATCAGTTTTTTCTTTCAAACTGGCCGAGGTCGGATTATCCAAACTAGCCCGGGTCGGGTTATCCAGATCAAACTCCGACAACCAGATTTTATCAAAATACATGGCTTTTAGTCTCTCGAAAATTCTATATGTATATGAATTACTCCCTTATCAGGAATCCAGCAAAAAATTCTATATTGGACGTGTTTGCATATGTGGGAGTAATAAAAAATGTTTAAAATCTCGCTAACAAACCTTATTTTACTACAAATTTCGTATTTTCCCGAATTTTATAGAAATCTTTAAACAATGTTCAACAAATTTAATGCAAAATTTCTAATGATTATGCTCATTGTGATTGTTAAAATGATAATCATTAATGAAGCATGTATTGGTAATGGGCAAGATTGCGATCCAGATGCCGAAAATAAAAGAGATTGTTGTGGAGATAACTATTATTGTTTTAAGCTCAAATGCACAAAATGTATAGATAGTGGAAATGGATGTGGAAAAGACAAACCCCCGTGTTGTTCACAATTTTGCATGCCAGGAGGAAAATGTAGTTGAGAAAATATGATTGAGAAACTGAATTCGAGAAAATAAACAATTTAAAAAATTGATTCAAATCAAAAAAAAATTTAAAGAAAAATTTAATTCATTTCAAAAATTCACACTGTTTTGAATAAATCTTTAAGAGGCAAAGTTAAATTAAATGAAATAGATTCTTTTCGGTTGTACCGGTCTGCAACTTTTAACTGTCACTTTCAACAGTCTTGTTGCCAATAACTTTGAGCCTTTTTATTTAAATTTCTAAAAAGAATTAATATTTTTAAAGACGATTAATAGAACTTCAAAAAATTCATTTATAAAATAAAAAAATAAGATTTTTGGTATCTTGTAGCAAATTTCATGGGCTTTCAGACATTTCAAGGACTTTCAGGCAAATTTCAAGGGCTTTTTTTGAAGTTGCTTACCCCTGTTTTACGTTGATTTTCAGGGTATCGAGATCTCGACACTGAAATTAGATATGGGCCTAATTCTTTTTTTATTTTCTATAATACCGATAGACAAATTTACTGAATTTTTTGTAGAATTTTACAATACGTAGAAACTAAATTTTTACTGGGGTGCTTATACTTTCTTAACATTTTAACTTCAAGAAAATTCAATTTTAAAATTTTTAAATCAATAAAAATTTCTGAAACTTTATTTTTAGTTATGTTTTGGATCCCTGCTAATGTAGGAAAAAATAAAACAAATGATATTTTAAGGATCATGTATTTTTTTACAAAAATTTGGGGGTGCTTATACTTTTTTAACGCAGTGTAATACCTATTCATTTAAATAATTAATCTACAAAACTTTCCGACAATAAAAATTTCGACAATAAATGATAAAAAATGATTTATTTGTTAGGTTAAAAGGACTATGTGGTAAGTTAAACTCAGCTCAACCTATATGAAGGGATAAAACACTGGTCATAACTTTATCGGATTAAACAATAAAAAAGGGATATATAATACATGTATTATCGTCGAGACAAATTAAAATAATTAATTAATTGGAGTTAATTTTAAATTTAAATTATTATTATTTTGCATAAATTTTATGTTATTCGAACTTTTGACAGTTGTAACCTTTGCTGTTTTGTTGGCGGATTTTATTTTGAATGCTGACATAAATGCAGTTTTATATTCTTGACTGAAAATAAATATAAATTAATTTTGTCAAATATTTTTCCAAGCCCACTAAAAATTCTTTAAATATTTTAAGGAGTAATTTATATTAAAATATCATCATTTATAGGACATGTAAATAGGATTGTCGGATATCAGAAGATTTTCTAAGAACCACCAACCCTACATTTCAATATTAAAACTTACTTAAATGTGAACAATATAGGAGCATTTGTGGACATAACAAAATTAGTTAAACAACTCAAACCATGGATTGCTAATGCTCTTTGTGTAACATTAAAATTAAGATGAGGAATTGTTAACCGTATAATGCTATTCATTGACAACCCAATTAAATTTAAAAAAAGAATGATTGATAATGTTTTTAAAATTCTGCGGGTCCACTCATATGGTGAAGCTGAAAATTTAAGTTTATTTTAATTAATCTCTTAGAGACGTTCAGGTCTTTTAGTCAATTGTTTAGACTCAGACTTATGTTGAGGTTTTTTTAAAATGTCTAGTAAAATATTTCAAAAAATATTAACAATCCTTTTGAGGAATTGTGGACTTTGGACCCCATAAACAGAAAGAAACATTGAACAATTTTTACCTAAATTTTGATTAGTACTTTTCCAAGAATGCCATTTTAGAACAATCCAAATAATTATATAGTTGGCCAATGTAAGTCCATAGAATGAAACAAATATTACATAAATTAAATCTCCAGCCCATGCCCAAGAACATTCGTGGGGGACACAGATTACTTGACTTAAATTTGGATATTTAAAGATAATAAAATATATGTATATAATTACGTAGATTCCGGAACAGTATAAACAACTTGATATTGCGCATAAATAATTATTGATGGACTTACTAATGTTGAAATAAACATTGGTATTAAATAATATTTTTTTGCAATTTCTCGCAGGCTATACCTTTAAATTAATTTGATAACTTGATAACTTAAATATTTTTGTCCCATGCTAATAACTCAAGGAAAGAAATAGGCCACTCTTGGTTTTTCTCTCACACTGGCCACTAAACCTTGATTAACAGATCTGTTATCTAAACTTGCCGTTACTAGGGCGGTCTTTACTCTCTACTACTGGTAATGGTTGAGATATTCCCGTGCCTTCGCCCCCCCCAAGGGAACGGGGAGAAAAGGAATAGGGTTAGTAGAAATAACAAACCATAATGGAAATAAAACACTAATAAGCCTATCCAATGAAATTAAAAACATAGCGGTAAAAGAAGCAGTAAATCCGAATTGGAAAGGGGGAAGAATTTGTAGACAACAGGGGCGTATTGGAATAAATTGATGACCAGGGCCAAACAAAACTGTGATGGAAAGAAAACTAGCTAATTGATACCAAGCAGAGACTAGACAATCAAATGCTATCAGTAAATGGCATGGAGAATTGAGTGCTCTTTAAAAAATTTTAATAATATTTTTGAGAAAATTGAGAATATTGAATTGAAATAATCTGGTAGTAATATTCTCATTTTTATATAATTGCTAATGATATTTACTCGATTAAATAGCCTGTGTAATTATTATTTAAATCTTACTATGGAGGGGGTAACCAAAAGGGAAGGAGTAATTATTTGAGAGATGACAAATAATTGAGTAAATTATCGGCGAATTTTTGTAGGGTTTCTCTGATTTTTTAGATTCCCTTTTAAATATTTTTCTAATAGAAGTTTTAAATTTTATAAACAAAAAATTAAACTAAGCTAACTTGGTCTTTGCAGTGACAAAAACCAAAGAAATATTGAACAAAATGCCAATTCCCGAAATTATTGTTCTTAAAACATTTAATGTAACCAATTCTACAGGAAGTCCTGCTTCCCCATAAATATCAAACAACTTCAAAATTAAAAAGAAATTAATATTTACAAATTAATAAAATAAACTAACCGTTTGTTGTTGTTGTACACTCATTCTCAACACTTTTATTCAGTTTTTAATTATTTAAATAAATTTTATTTTTAAATTATTTTTATCAAAGACGATTCTATTTTTATATTTTTTAATTAATATTTATTTAATTTTACACCTAAATGGTTGTCAATTTATAATTATTTGCTACAAAAATTAATTAAAACATCTAATCGTCTTATTAAAATTTTTATTTTATTTTAAAAAAAATATTGTATTTAGCTTTTTTACGTATCTTGTGAATTTTTTTGAATTTTTGAATAAAATATTTAATTATTTTATATAACTGAAACAAATTAATTAAAACTAAATTTTTCTAATTTTTTTATAATTTGTATTAATTTTAAATTAAATTCTCAGAAAAAGAAAAGATTTCCAGATGTTTGTAGTTTCTTTATTTAAATTTTCTTTCCTTCTAAAAGGATATTGTATCAATGTTGGGAATTTTTTTATGAATTTTTTTAAACATAAATCAAAGTTTATTTGGAGAAAAAATTAAATAAAAAAAAATAATATTTAATTATCTAAATTTAGATATCTAAATGGGTACATAAATATTAATAAAAAGAAATCTATCACGCTAATAATAAATGTAAATTAAATACCATTTATTAATTCACCAATATTTTAGTCGAGAAAAATTAAACTAAACATCTGCTCTCATATTTAGAGAAAAACAAAGGTGTACTGAAACTAAATTTCTTAATTAAACCCCGAAAAGTAAGATTAAAAATCTTGAAAAGCGGAAGTTGCACCAAAGATTAATTTACTACAAAGTGCAATATAATAATGTTGAGAGACTGGAACTAGTCTCTGGAACTAGTCCAGTCTAGTTCCAGGAACTAGTCCAGTCTCTGGAACTAGTCCCACGAACTAGTCTCTGGAACTAGTTCCAGTTCCAGAACTAGGTTTTTAATTTTAGTAGTTCTAGTTCCAGTTCCGGAACTCCATTTTTGAAATTCATTAGTTCCAGTTGCAGTTCTGGAACTAGTTCCAAGCTAGCTCTAGTTCCAAATTTTTAAATTTTTTTTGAATATGAAAAGATTTATCAATTTTAACAAATAAAGGAATACTTTAAAAAATCATTTAGTGTGCAGCAAAATCGCATTCACAGGATCCCGTAGCGGGGTTTTGAGTAATATCGAAGGATTTAAGGAGATTGGAGGATAAACTAGACGATTAAGAGGCGTAAAAATTTATTTTCTCAGCGCCGCAGGCGAAAATTTTGAGAATTTTGAAAGACCAATTCACCAGATTTCTTCCATTTTTAGTGCGCTGCAGTAATTTACAACAATATTAAAAATCCCGTAAACTTCGTCGAAGAAATTTTATCAAAATTATACCCACAAGAATAATTTTTCCCCCCAAGAAAGAACTAGTTCCAGAACTAGTTCCTAGTGATGTTCGAGACTCTCGGTCTCGACTCTCGAGTCGAGAAATTTCTCGGGTTTTTTGGGCTCTCGGTCTCGGTGTTTTAGTCTCGGAAAACGAGACTAAATTTACACCCCTAATGACGGAAATTTTTGATCATCTAAACTTCAAAAATTTTTTGGCTGTGGTTCTTACAATTGAATTTTTCCTACTAAGGCCTTCCAAATTTTTCAAAATTTTCGCCTGCGGCGCAAAAAATGGAAAAAATCTGACATAAGGACCTTCAAAATTCTCAAAATTTTCGCCTGCGGCGCAAAAAAAGATTTTATGGAAGAAGGGGGTTTCGAGCCGGGTTTTGAAAAATTCACAGGTCGGGGGTTCGGATGAAAAATACTGGGAATCTTATTAATTTTTAATTTAATAAGATTAAAAAGATTAAGAGGGATACTGGGGATTCTCAAGGATTAAATTTAATATCAATGGACTTGTGCGTGGCATCGAGGGATCAAGGAGATATCGTCGGATTTGGGAGGGATATTGAGGTATATGAGGGGATTTTAAGAGATTAATGTGAATATCAGTGGATAAATATTGTGGGTATATATTATGAGGGATATAAATGGATTTTTGGGGATTAGGAGGGACATCAAGTGATATCCCTCTTAATCTCTCGGTCTCGACTCTCGGTCTCGACTCTCGGTTTAGTCTCGGTCTCGGGGTTGATTCTCGGTCTCGGGTCTCGGTCTCGACTCTCGGCTTTTTTGACTCTCGAACATCACTACTAGTTCCAAGCTAGTTCCAGGCATTTACTAGTTCCGTAGTTCTAGTTCCAAACTAGTTCCAGATAATCATTAGTTCTAGTTCTGGAACCGGAACTAGAACTAATTAGTTCCGAAACTGGAACTGGAACTTTGACATCACTATTCATGAGACGACATTTTTGGGGCAGTTTTGAGAGTACTATCTGACATTTATTCTATGAAAAATTTTTATGTTTTCTGAACCAAAATTAGTGCTAAATATGATTATGAACGAATTCTGTTGTAATAATCAATGTTTAAACCCAATAATTGAAATTATAAAAATTCCGAGAACTTTTACTCACCATGTACACATCATTCCTCAATTTCGTTAAATGGTTAATGATATTTTGTGGATATAGAATGATTTGAAGAAAAAACTGTGTGTATAGAGAAAATTAAAAAATTTTGATGAAATAAAAATATTTTCATTTCGTCTCGTGTTTAATGTTAAAATTCTATGGTTTAGAATCCACTAAAGATTCATTTATTATTTATGCTTTTCCTGATAAATTATTTTAGGTGTTTATATTATATTTATATTTATATTTATTTTATTTATATTTATATGTATATTTATATTATAATTATATTATATTTATATATTATTTATATTTTATAAAATATTCATCTAAAATATTTTTATTACCTATATAATTTTTAAACCCCGTCAGCTTTGTACTTTTTAATGATATTTTTAACTAGGATTTTCAAAACAGAAATTTTTTTAAATTAATTGTTAAAATTTTTTTATCAAATTTATTTACAATAAAAATTATTAATAAAAGTAAAGTAATTAATTAATTAATAGGAGCTAATTTTAAATTTGTATTATTAATTTGCATTAATTTTATGTTATTCAGACTATTGACAGGGCTAACTTTTGTTGTTTTGACATTAGCTTTAAATTTGAATGTAGACAAAAATGCACTTTTGTATTCTTGACTGAAATTTAAAATAAAAAATAAATTTTTAAAAATAAATATTACTTAAATGTAAACAATATAGGGGCATTTGAGGACATAACCAAGCAAGTTATACAGCTTAACCCGTGGATTGTTATTGTTTTTTGTGTAAGATTAAAATTTAGACGAGGAACAATTATTCTCGTAGTGTAATTCATTGATAATCCAATTATATTTAATAAAAGAATTATTGATAAAGTTTTTAATATTCGGCGTGTCCAGTCATGTGATGGAGCTGAAAAATTAATTTAAATTATTCGACAAAGAAAATTTTAATTAATTCAAAATTTCTATTAAAATATAACTATTTCCGTTCTAATTCTTTATAAAGGAAGTTGAATTTTAGTTAAAATAATTTAATAAAACATCTGTAAATATTTATTTTTAGACGATTAATTTTAAATTTTTGAGTTGAGAATAGTAAGAAAAAATTTGAATATATACTTAGTATATACGTGAATTAAATATAAGTATTCCAAAAATGGAGAAAAAATAGTTTAGGGGAAGGAAAAATAAATTTAAACAATTTTTACCTAAATTTTGATTAATACTTTTCCAAGAATGCCATTTTAGAACAATCCAAATAATTATATAGTTGGCCAAAGTAAGTACATAGAACGAAACGAATATTGCATAAATTAAATCTCCAGCCCATCCCCAAGAACATTCATGTGAGACACAAATTACTTGACTTAAATTTGGATAGTTAAAGAATATTGAATTATGTATATGCATATAAAATTAACAAAGTCGGTGTTTAACAAAGTTTCTGGCCCGAACGGGAATCTGAGACTTTTGAAAGTAAATTGGTTGGAAAAATCCGTGGGGAATTATTGACTTTTCCCTGGGAGTCTCTTCCCACCAAATAGGAACTTGGAACTTTTCAGCCCCTTGCCCGGCAGGCCAAAATAAATTTCTAGTCGTCCGACAGGCTTTCCAAAGGCAACTCAAATTGAATATCTCAGATTATTGCAATCCTCACCCGCATAAATATCGTATATTATCACTAGTTAATAATATAAATATATTTACGTAGATTCCGGAACAGTATAAACAACTTGATATTGCGCATAAGTAATTATTGCTGGACATATCAATGTTGAAATAAGCATTGGAAGCAAATAATATCTCTTTTTAATTTCTCTTTGGCTATACCTTTAAATAGAGGAATTAAGTATTTAAAAGATTATTTTATACAAACCAGAATGGAAATACAATACTCATTAGTCGATCTAAAGATATTAAATACATAGCTGAAATTGATGCTATAAATCCAAATTGGAAAGGAGGAAGGATTTGTAGACAACAGGGGCGTATTGGAATAAATTGATGTCCAGGGCCAAACAAAACGGTGATGGAAACAAAACTAGCTAATTGATACCAAGCAGAGACTAGACAATCAAAAGCTATCAGTAAATGGCATGGAGCATTGAGTGCTCTAAAACAAAATTGTTAAAGAATTTTTAACATATTTATTTATTTTTTAATAATTTTATAATAATTCAATCTGCATATTTATTATACACTCAAATTTACAAATTGGAAAAAATTAAATTGAATAATTTGGCTCGAGTATTTAATGCTTAATTATTTCAATTTCCTTTTGTGGGAGGGGGGTGGGACTTTTTGGTACATTTCTGAATCATAAATTCAGATTTATTTTTAAAAAAATAGCTAAACAAACTTGGTCCTTGCAGTAACAAAAACCAAAGAAGAATTAAACAAAATGCCGATTATCGAAATTATTGTTCTTAAAACATTTAAAGTAACCAATTCTATAGGAAGTCCTGCTTCCCCATAAATATCAAACAACTTAAAATTAAATTTTTGTTTTTAAATTTTAAAAATGGTCTTTATTAGAATTTTTGTTTAATAAAAAATATGTAAATATTCAATAGTTCAAAATTTTCAAATTGCCGGCCCGGTGTCCGGGATTTTCCCTTAACTTGAAATTTTCTTATTTTAAATAGAAAATTATCGAGAATTAAACAAATAGCCGGCTTTTTTTCTTTTTTTAAAAAATTCGGGTCGGTATCAAACTTTAAAATAAATATTTAATTCCATCTTGTTAACCCCTACACAATCCCTACATATCCCCCCCCCCCCCCAATTATTAGAATACTATAAAACAACAACAAACCGTTTGTTGCTTTTGTTGTTGTTGATCACTCATTTTATTTAATTTTTTTTTTGAAAGTATTTTATTTAAAATTAAGATAATAATTTTATTAAAATTTATTTAATTAAAATAATTTTTAAGCAAAAATTTCTTTCATTTTATACCAAATAATTTTGGAAAAATTTTCAGAAAATTAGCAGGTGATATATTTTATTTGTATCGTTTCTGTTTTATTTTTACATTTTAATGAATTATTTAATCATTTTGGAGTATTCCGTGAATTAATTACTTCAATTAATTAAAGTTTATTTGAAAGAAAAATTATTTTTAAAATTTTTTTATAAGATTTTATTAAGGATCTCACGCAATTGTAAAAATAAAAGTTACTTTTATTTTATAAAAATTGGTACTTTATTTCCTTGTACTTAAAATAAAAATTCTTAAATTGTGTTTATTTATAGAGTAAATTTCTGCAAAAAGAATTTTAAATATTAATTTTAAAAATTTAAGTTATTTTGTAAAAGGAATTTTTAATTTTAAAAATTAAAGACTAATCAGACGATTAATAAAATATGTAAGTTTATACAGAATAAATAAAAAATAAATATAAATTAAAAATATATACATAAATAAAATATTTATAATGAAAAATATCTGGTGGCTTAATTACAGTTTATTAGTTCATTGGAAGAATTACGAATAATAATTCTTTCTAATAATTTAATTCTTTCTAATAATTCTAATAATTAATAATAATAATTCTAAATGTACTGATTCTTTTTTTACAAATAAATATTTTAATTGAACTAATGAACTATAATTGAAGGGCCATAAATTTATCTTTTAAAATCGAAAATATTTAATTTTCATTTTTTAAAACAATTTCTTCAAAATTTTCAAATTCCAAATTGTCAGTATCAATCGAACAATACCCTTTCCAGTTTTGAAATATACTTTCAATGAATGAGTGACAGTCTTTTGAAACATTTGGTAAATTGTTCTTGCATTTTTCATAAAGATAGTTCTTGATAACTTCTTTTGTTGATTTATAAAAACTTAAAAATATTTTTTTCAATAATTTTTTAAAAATTTTGGAAGTAAAAATTAATTTTAAGTAAATAATTACTTTATATCCAAAGTATTATTTTTAACAATTTTAGCAAGTTTTTGAGCATATTTTTGTAGTAATTGGTTGTCTATGAATGCTTTAATGTTAACACCTCCATCTTCATTAAATGCCTCAAGAAATCGTTGGGAAAGACAATACCCAACAAATTGATGTCCAGAATTCTTAAAAATATTTTTAATTTCTTTAACATCTTCTTTATCTCCCAAAATATCCTCGAATATTTTCTCCCAATTTTGTAAAAGAAATTTCATCTTTTCCTCGAGTATGTCGGCAAAATTATTTTGGTATAATTCATTTTTAAGCGATTTATTCTTTCCCATATATTTTTTAATATCCACAAGTTTTTTTCCAAATTTTTTAGTTTTTGCTGTTATATCATCCAAATTTTCAAAAAATTTATTGACAGCAACTTCATGTTGATTAAGAAGAGGAATTGATTGAGGATTTGTGTGACTTTTATTGGATTGTTGTCCTTTGTTTATTGAAAATGATTGTTGGTGTGTTGCATCACCGTGAGGCTTTTTACGGCGAATAACATCAACAAAGTTTATGTATTGAGTGTTTAGATCAGTAATTACTTTCTTGAAATTTTCATATTCTTTTGGTTTGTGTTGATAATTGAATCTTAAATTTATGAAAAAAAATAATTTTCATTCTAACACCATTTTTATTAATGGCGAGATTGGATTGGTGATAGTTAAAGTTATTAAAAAATATGTGTTTAAAATTTGCTTCAGAAAAATAAATTTTATATTTAATTATTTTTATTTCCAAATAGAGTTGTACCCCGACCCCGTACCCCGAACCCCCACCCCCTTTCCGGACGATTTTTTTACGATTCCCCCCGACCCGAACCCCGCCCCGAAACAATTCGAAAACCCCGTACCCCGACCCGAAAAGTTTCGGGGTTATCGGGGTTTTATACACCCAAAAAATGTCGTTTTTGGGAGAATTTTAAGAGAAAAATTTTAAAAATTTCCTCTGAATTTACTTTGCCTTTATTATTTTTGAAAGAAAAATGAATGAAATATCAAAATTTTCTTTTACTATTTATTAAGAGACTTGTGGTTGAGTGGGTTAGATGTTGGTTTTAGCCTATATTTTATTAATATAGGATTGGGTTCGGATCCATATAAGGATAACTCTTTTGTTTTTATATTTCTTTACAAAAACATATTATTAACGAGTGAAATTTTAATTTTAAAATATTAATTTTATTTTTAACTGATATCCCTCGAACGACCTTAATCCTTCAAACCACCAGTAAGGGGTTCCCAAACATAACAGCTGGAAAACTATCGAGGTCCTGCTAACTGGAATCAGAGATATAAAGGGATTTGTAGGATATCAAAGAATTAAGGAGGTAAAGGGATTTAAATGGATATAATGTGTAGATTACAATGGATTTGAAAGTATTATGTGAATTTAGCGGATATATGTAGATGAATTAACAATATTTCGTGGGAGATTTAAGGATTAATCCGAGATATTTCCTGATATCCGTCCAAATACCCTTATCCGCAATACTTCAATATCCTTATGAATCACTGATATCCCTTGAACCAACAAAAATCACTCCAGATCACCTTGCATCCCTAGATATACCATTTAATCCCTAAAAATCCCATTTAATCCCTCCAGATCCACTTATATCCCAAGTTATACACTCTAATCCCTTCAAATACCCACTAATTTCTCCAAATCCTACTTAATTTTTGAATAAATTAGCGAAAATATACCAAGATCTGATTATTTTTGAGCATTTTTTTTTCTAAAAATTTTTTCCTGAAAACCCCGTACCCCGACCCGAACCCCGGCCATATTTTGCTCCCCCGACCCGAACCCCGCCCCGAAACAATTGGAAAACCCCGTACCCCGATATACCCGCCCCCGAACGTTCGGGGTACAACCCTATTTCCAAATAACCTTCTTAAATAGACGCTCTACTATTAAAAACATAAATTTAATAATATGTAGGATTTTGAGTATTTTTTCGGACTTCATTCTTCGAGACTTTTTCAGGCCAAAATTCTATGCACGACTCGATCTTTCAGACCGGATCGAGCCCCCAACCCTAATTAATAATAAACAAGTATCTAAAACACATTTCAAATAAAAATTAATTATTTTACGTGTAATCTAGCGATTTACGATACAAATCATTTTGCCATTCAACAATAAATTTGCATTTTTCAACAACATTTTTACTTAAATCTTTTACAAATTCATAAATTTCATTTTTCTCTCCATCACTAAAATAGCTATTCTCTTCACGATTTAGACATTTAATATTAAAAATATTCCAATTATTTCCTTGGTGCTTTTTGTATTTTGAAACTATTAAGCTAAAAGCAAATAATGTTTGGCGACATTTTTCTAAAGATTTTTGGATATTAAATTGATGTTGATCTTCAATATTTGATTGTTTGATATCTTTATTTTTTAACTGAAAGTTTTGGTTAATTAATTAAAATTTAATAAAAAAAAATAATTTTAATTGAAAGTTTCTGAAGTGATATGTAAAGAATTTTAGAAAATACATAAATCAGTTATTGAAGCAAAAATTAATTATTTTATATTATAAATTAGTTTACTTTTTTAATTACAACTTTCATTCCACTATATATACAATTACTATTTAGTTCTTCAAGATTTTTTGAAATAAAATTGAGGACATAATGAGCCTCTGTAAATGTCATTTTATGTTGAGAATGAACTTGCACTTTGAGTGAAAAAATATTTTATTAAAATATTTTTATTAAAAAATTTATTTTATAAGTTTTATTTTCAATATATTTTGGCTGTTTCCAAAATAAAAAGTTGTGTTGAACTTTATAAGTTTATATTTTTTTGTTGGCATTTTTAATTAAAGTTAATTTAGGATAAATCTAATAATCATTTAAATGGTTATTCATTTTGGATAGAAAAATCCTTTATTACCCAAACAAAAAATTAGACCTGTTAAAAAATTTTTATTCATAAAAATTGCAACAAATATTGGCCATTTTTACAGTTAAAAACGGCCATTTTTATTTGCGTTAGAAATTCAAAATTTAATGACTAAAAATATTTTTTCCAGAAAAAATAGAATGCTCGAGATAAGCTTCCCAAAATTATAACTAAACATTTTTGATCATTTAACTTTTTCAACACTTTAATTTAAACAGAATTGTTATTTAAAATTAAAGTTTATGTTTGTTTATTAATTTTAAATTAAATCCAAACTAAATGCTTTTTTAAATTGTTCCAATTCCTCTGATGTTATTCCAGGAATTTTTGGGATTTTAATTCCAATCATTTCCAACGTCGCAAGATGAAATCCATCTTGTTGTAATGAATGGGCTTTAAATATAGGCAATTAAAAATATTATTTTATAAAATGGAAGTTAAAATCTTTTACCTAAAAGAAGGAAAAGTCCAAACAAGTTAAGGAAATTAACATTTAAATACATATGTAAGTTTTAAATAAAATTTAATTTTTTGGGCAATGCATATAGGGGGACTTTTAATTATACTTTATATAAAAAGGCAATAATCAATTGTTACACGTGCCTAAATAATTTAAATTTATACAGTCATATGCCTTTTTTCAAAGTCATATGCCCTTTTTTTAATTTAAATAAATTTATTTGGAATTTTTACAACAAATGTTTGCCTTCTTGTCTAGATTCTAGCAAGTCTGGAAATTTTAGACTTGTAATAATTTTTTCCCAAAAATTTTGAAATGTTGTTAACGCTTCATCATAACTTATATTTGTGATTTCAACAAATGTCTGACTTAATAAATTTTTATTATAACTTGTGGACTAGGGCAATTGTGTGTTTAAGGTAGAATTAAATAAACATTTAAAAATCTTATTTTAATTAATTTAAAATTAATTTAAACTTACAATATTGTAACTTCCATTCATTAGGCCTCTCAAATTTGAAATTTTGTTTATCAATATAACAATATTTTGGCCAGTTTATTGACAATTTAAATTTTATATTTTTTGTGCAATAATATTTATCCCCATCTTCATTAATGTTACTACAATAGTTAATTAGTTCTTCAACTATGTTATCGCGTATTTTCAAATAAAAACTGGAAATTTATTTTTATTAATTAAAAAATATTTAAAAAAAAGGAAGTAAAGTTTAAACAATTTTTTGAGGGAAACTTTGTTTTTAAAAAGTCCCTCAATCTCTCTTCGCTTTGATCTTGCGGAAACATGTCCAAAAAAATTTAGGTAAAAATTCCCCTTACGGAATCTCGCAAACATTATTTTGTCGATCACTAATATACCTAATATTCCAAAATTTCTACAAAAATTTTCGTGGACATTTTTATTGAATTTAAAATTTCGATTTTAAATTTAATAATCCCTACATTTTATCCAAACTTTTGTTTCCCAATATTTCATTCAATTCAGCAGCAAATTCAAGTAAATTTACATTTGTTTGATTTTTAATTAAATTATCAATATCGGGCTTTCCTTCTTCATTAAAAATAATTATAAAACGATTAACTAAACAATAACTAATATTTAAAATTGAAATTTTATTTAAAGGATTATTTGAAGATTTTAGGGTTTTTGTTTGGATTTTTTGTTGCTTTTTCCAGTTTTTTACTAAAAATAAAAGTTTTTGCATTATTCGTTGAATATAATCTGAAGTAGATTCTTTTATTATTTTGGAGAAATAATCGAAGGATTTTGAATTAGTAAATTGTTTATCTAAATTATAATTAATTAAGATTATATAAATTGCTGTGCATAGTTACAGATTAAAATAATTATTTTTACGTCAGGCCCATAATGAGATTTCTTAATATTTTCGTGAAATAAGTACTAATTCTTAACTTAAAAGTTGGGCACGAATAATAAATATAAATAAAATAATAGCTCCACATATATGCTATTAAAATTAAAAATATTAATATTTATAAAATACCATTTGAATCAATCATTTTAAATTTCTCCAAAATCAACTTGTTCAAATTCAATTCATCAACTAATTTGTTCAAAGAATACTCGAATTTATCCACTGCAACAAAAAGATTGTCAAAATAATCCTTCAAATTTAGTATTTCCTTATCTACTTTCAATTGACTAAAAAATTCAAATTGTTTGGCAAAATTCAAAAAAGATGTCTTTATTGTTTCCAACATCATTTCTTCAAGCCCCTTTTTGTTATTATTGTTTTTGTTAAAATCACACAAACTTGTAAAATTGTAAAAAACCTCGAAATTATTTTAGATTATTACGTAAGGTGTGTTAATAAATTATAATGCCATTAAACTCGAATTATCCGTTAATCTTGAGTATTTTTAATGTAATCCCAACTCTCTAAAGGCAACTATTTATTTCGAATTGATTCTGAGCTTGGTTTTTTAAGTTTGTATATCAATGGAGATCTAAACTCGATTCAAGTGGTTTACTCGATAAAACCCGATTGAGTAAAAACAATTTTTTTTAATTCCTTCATTACAAACCTTAATTAAAAATGCGGCCTTTTTTTCAATTTCGTTAAATTTAGTTTCACTATTTTCTGTTGATTTGCCGTTTAATTTATTTTGTAAAATCTTTAGGAAATTTTGTTGCTCAGTTATATCTTTTAGATTTAAATTTATATTGGCTAAAGTAAATTTTAGCAAATAAGCGGCAAGTAAACATTGTTGGATGTGCACACGAAGCTGGATATTTGTTTCCAATTTGGCAAATTTTTCTTTGACAATTTCAAGTTGATTTATATTGTTTGGATGTTTAATCAACTGAATATATTTATTATATTATTACACTCAAATCCAAATATAACGTCTCTCCGTTATCCAATAAGTATATCCCCCTAATATGTCAACTCAATTCGGTCCCAAGGGATGTATTTAGTGAGAGTTGATAAAAATTTATTGATAACAATTTTAGTAAATAACAATTTTATTTACGGGTTATCTAGGCATTTCTGTATAAATTCAAAAAATAATAATAAATTTAAATTAACAATTTCGAGGACATTAATTTATTGATGCAATATATTAAGGATCTATTTTAAGGGTTAAAGAAAAATCGTGAACAAGATCGTTAAATAATGATTTTCAATAAATATTTATTTTATATCCAAACCTCAATTAATTCTTCATTTATTTCATAATTAATTGTTGTTTTATTTAATGAATCTTCTATAATTTTAATATTAAAGTCCTTCTCATGGAGTACCCCAGACACTGAAACTAGAATGTGATGCGCTTCAGTAAATGTTAGTTTATGCATATAAAAACGATCAACTATGAATTTTAATAAATTTACAAAAAATCAGAGATTAATTTAAATACGTGCATCATTATATAATCCTGCCCATTCCTTGCTTTGTCTGACCATTCCCGGCATTTTTAACATATTTATTCCCATAAAACTTGAATCAGCGAGGCTAAAGCCATCCTCATAAATATATTTATCTAAAATTATTTAATTATAATATTTTTTCATAATTTGTCCAAGTCTTCGAAAACTCTTTTTTTAACTTACTATGCATTAAAGCCCATTCTTCTGGACGTTCAAAAGTTGTATTCTTCCTTTCTATTGAACAATATCCTGCCCAATCATTTATTAAGTTATTTACGTAATTTTTACAAAAATTTTCATATTCGGCATTCCCAGTTTTGCATTTTTTATATATTTTTGCTTCAATTTGTATCAGAATTCTTTTATAGTATCTTAAAACAATGTAGCCTTTTATTTTTATTTTAAAGAATCTTAAGAGGATTTTATGAATTTATTAAATTATTTTTAATTTTGGCATCGGAGGATTAAATTATTTAATTTATTTTAATTTTGTAGTAAGAGAGAAATAACTGTTTAGTTTTAGTCCCCCTATTTTCCCCTTTTTGAGAGGACATGCCCCCTTTTGGTGGTTTGGAAAGGGCCACTCTGATTGTCTTCGATATCCAGATCCAAAGTAAATACCTCTCAGTTCTTTCGTTCGGACCCATTCTGAACCGACAACCCTAATTGTGTGCCACTTTAGTCTTTAGCAATTACTTCTTGGAGTAATTACTAACGACTAAATAATTATTTTAATAATCCCTACTCAATATCCACACTTCTTTTGCCCAAAACATTTCCAATTAGAGCTGCATGTTCAAACATAAATGACTGATTTCCTTTAAAAATTCTTATTTTGGGCTTTCCTTCATCATTAAAGAAAATAATAAATTGTTTAACCAAACAATAACCAACAAAAAGGTAACTAATATTTTTAAATTGCTCAACCTTCTCATCATCATTTCCTTTTATTTCTATAAAGACATGCATATTTTCTATTAAATATTTAAATTTTTCTGTCAATTGTTTTAAATAAATTTTATTTTCTTTATTTGCTAATTCCCTCAAAATATTTCTGTCCTCAACTAGAAACTTTTCTTTATTTTCTGAAAATATAAAAATTAAACTACAAATTTTAAGAGTTTTCATTTACTATTTGTCTAAGCTATTTAATTTCGGATAAATGAATATTTCTCTAAAGCATTTATTAAATTGAACTTTGATAATCAAGGATAGGTTTTACCTCCCCGCCACTCCACCCAGACCCTACAAACATTGTGATTAGTTGTTGTATTCCAAAATTATTTCCAACCTTTGTAAATTTCCCCCTAAACCTTTACTTAATAACTCCAACTTACTTTTATTCATTCTCTCCACTAATTCACTAAATAAATTAATTTTATCTAAATTTTCATTCATTTTTTTAATAAATTTTTGAAATTCATAAACTTTTTCCCCAACTTTATTCAAATATTTTTTTATATTTTGTGAATTATTTTTAGTCTCTTTAATAAATTTATCGTTAATGAAAATTTCAACGTTTTCGTAAGCCTTTTCTATATTTTTTATAATATTCTTTATTGCTTTTAATTTAATCTAAATTATTTTATAATATTTAAAAATATTCTTTAAATAATTATGGAAGGATTGTGAAAGCTTATATAAAAATTGAATAGATTTTCGATGGAAACAATTATTTGCTCAACATGAATTTATTTTTAAATAAATATTTAGGTATTGTAGAAAAGGGAGCTAGCATTTAAAATGCTTAATAAGCAGAGCTCCGTAGCTCAGTCGGTAGCCACGAGTTTGCAATATCTATGCCTGCTCAGGGCTACACCTCGATCCCTTTAATTTTTATATCCCACCCACACTCCCTAATTTAAGTCCTCTAATATAAGCGATGAAAAATAAATGCATATGTGTCTTATTAAAAAAATTTCGGTAGTATATGCAAGCATTAATTTGTGAATAGGATTGTTGGTTTCACCAGATTCTTCAGTTAACCTAACCGAACCGAAAACACACACCGAAAATCTTCGGTTTTTCGGCTTGGTTCGGGCTGAAACCGGCAACCTATTATTTGTGACAAAGATCTTAAACTTTTCATTGGAGAATATGAGTTCCCCAACTGTTTTAAAAATGTTTGTTTTCTAATTTAAATTCCAAACTACCAACCTCAATATCTTCATTATAATATTTATTTTTAAAATCGCATTCTGTTCGGAAATTTCCAATTATTTCAACAATAAAATTAACAGATTTATTATCACTTTTATTCCAAGTTTGCAATGTATTATTTAAATTATTGAGAAAATTTTTTGGATTTTCATTGCTGTTTATATTAAATAATGTAAACTTTAATACTTTTGTAGTAAATAAACATTTTTTTATATTTTCTTTTAATTCATTATTTGTTTTAAATCCGTTAGAATTTCTTTTTAATTCTTCTAAATTATTGAAATTGGATGGGTTTTCTAGCTGTAAATTTTTAAATTTAATTTTATAAATTTTAATTTTCTTTTTACTTTTTTCAACGAATTATAAAAATATTTGTTTATTTTAATTTTTGTTATTTTTTCGTTTAATTGTCTGAGAAATTCTTCGTTATTTGTTATTTCTTTAATATTTATTGTTTTGGAGAGAATTGTTATAAAATGATGGGCTTCAGTAAATGTTAGTTTGTGCAAATAAAATGAGGAAGCTGAAAAATATTTTTGTTATTACTGATTTTCTAATCTATTTTTAAATGGCTACACAATAATTACCCGTCCCTATTTACCTTCGAGTAAAGGAGGGAATGTGAGACCATTTTCTTCCCTTTCCGCGAAATTATTATATGCTATCCGGAAAAATCAGAATTATTAAATATCCTTTCCGGAAACATCAGAATTATTACATATACTTTCCGGAAACATAGAATTATTAAATATATTTTTCCGGAAAAATCATAATTATTAAATATACTTTCCGGAAAAATAAGAATTTCCGGAAAAATCATATTTAAATATTCCGGAAAAATCAGAATTATTAAATAATTATTAAATATATTTTTCCGGAAACAGCAGAATTATTAATTATATTTTTCCGGAAACATCAGAATTATTAAATATACTTTCCGGAAAAATCAGAATTATTAAATATATTTTTCCGGAAACATCAGAATTATTAAATATACTTTCCGGAAAAATCAGAATTATTAAATATATTTTTCCGGAAAAATCAGAATTATTAAATATACTTTCCGGAAACATCAGAATTATTAAATATATTTTTCCGGAAACATCAGAATTATTAAATATACTTTCCGGAAAAATCAGAATTTCCGGAAAAATCATATTTAAATATTCCGGAAAAATCAGAATTATTAAATAATTATTAAATATATTTTTCCGGAAACATCAGAATTATTAAATATACTTTCCGGAAAAATCAGAATTATTAAATTATTTTTCCGGAATCATTAGAATTATTAAATATACTTTCCGGAAAAATCAGAATTTCCGGAAAAATCATATTTAAATATTCCGGAAAAATCAGAATTATTAAATAATTATTAAATATATTTTTCCGGAAACAGCAGAATTATTAATTATATTTTTCCGGAAACATCAGAATTATTAAATATACTTTCCGGAAAAATCAGAATTATTAAATATATTTTTCCGGAAACATCAGAATTATTAAATATACTTTCCGGAAAAATCAGAATTATTAAATATACTTTCCGGAAACATCAGAATTATTAAATATATTTTTCCGGAAACATCAGAATTATTAAATATACTTTCCGGAAGCATCAGAATTTCCGGAAAAATCATATTTAAATATTCCGGAAAAATCAGAATTATTAAATAATTATTAAATATATTTTTCCGGAAACAGCAGAATTATTAAATATATTTTTCCGGAAACATCAGAATTATTAAATATACTTTCCGGAAACAATATACTTTCCAGAAAGATCAGAATTATTAAATATATTTTTCCGGAAACATTAGAATTATTAAATATACTTTCCGGAAACATCAGAATTATTAAATATATCTTTCCGGAGACATCTGAATTATAAAATATACTTTCCGGAAAAATCAGAATTATTAAATATATTTTTCCGGAAACATTAGAATTATTAAATATACTTTCCGGAAACATCAGAATTATTAAATATATTTTTCCGGAATCATTAGAATTATTAAATATACTTTCCGGAAACATCAGAATTATTAAATATACTTTCCGGAAACATCAGAATTATTAAATATATCTTTCCGGAGACATCTGAATTATTAAATATGCTTTCCGGAAAAATCAGAATTATTAAATATATTTTTCCGGAAACATTAGAATTATTAAATATACTTTCCGGAAACATCAGAATTATTAAATATATTTTTCCGGAATCATTAGAATTATTAAATATACTTTCCGGAAACATCAGAATTATTAAATATATTTTTCCGGAACATCAGAATTATTAAATATACTTACCGGAAAAATCAGAATTATTAAATATACTTTCCGGAAACGTCAGATTTATTAAATATCCTTTCCGGAAACATCAGAATTATTAAATATATTTTTCCGGAAACATCAGAATTATTAAATATACTTACCGGAAAAATCAGAATTATTAAATATACTTTCCGGAAACGTCAGATTTATTAAATATCCTTTCCGGAAACATCAGAATTATTAAATATACTTTCCGGAAACGTCAGATTTATTAAATATCCTTTCCGGAAACATGTGAATTATTAAATATACTTTCCGGAAACGTCAGATTTATTAAATATATTTTTCCGGAAAAATCAGAATTATTGAATATATTTTTCCGGAAACATCAGAATTATTAAATATACTTTCCGGAAAAATCAGAATTTCCGGAAAAATCATATTTAAATATTCCGGAAAAATCAGAATTATTAAATAATTATTAAATATATTTTTTCGGAATCATTAGAATTATTAAATATACTTTCCGGAAACATCAGAATTATTAAATATATTTTTCCGGAAACATCAGAATTATTAAATATACTTACCGGAAAAATCAGAATTATTAAATATACTTTCCGGAAACGTCAGATTTATTAAATATCCTTTCCGGAAACATCAGAATTATTAAATATACTTTCCGGAAACGTCAGAATTATTACATATACTTTCCGGAAACATCAGAATTATTAAATATATTTTTCCGGAAACAGCAGAATTATTAAATATATTTTTCCGGAAACATCAGAATTATTAAATATATTTTTCCGGAAACATCAGAATTATTACATATACTTTCCGGAAACATCAGAATTATTAAATATATTTTTCCGGAAACATCAGAATTATTAAATATACTTTCCGGAAAAATGAGAATTATTAAATATACTTTCCGGAAACGTCAGATTTATTAAATATATTTTTCCGGAAACAGCAGAATTATTAAATATATTTTTCCGGAAACATCAGAATTATTACATATACTTTCCGGAAACATCAGAATTATTAAATATACTTACCGGAAAAATAAGAATTATTAAATATATTTTTTCGGAATCATTAGAATTATTAAATATACTTTCCGGAAACATCAGAATTATTAAATATATTTTCCCGGAATCATTAGAATTATTAAATATACTTTCCGGAAACATCAGAATTATTAAATATATTTTTCCGGAACATCAGAATTATTAAATATACTTACCGGAAAAATCAGAATTATTAAATATACTTTCCGGAAACGTCAGATTTATTAAATATCCTTTCCGGAAACATCAGAATTATTAAATATACTTTCCGGAAACATCAGAATTATTAAATATATTTTTCCGGAAACATCAGAATTATTAAATATACTTACCGGAAAAATCAGAATTATTAAATATACTTTCCGGAAACGTCAGATTTATTAACTATCCTTTCCGGAAACATCAGAATTATTAAATATACTTTCCGGAAACGTCAGAATTATTACATATACTTTCCGGAAACATCAGAATTATTAAATATATTTTTCCGGAAACAGCAGAATTATTAAATATATTTTTCCGGAAACATCAGAATTATTAAATATATTTTTCCGGAAACATCAGAATTATTACATATACTTTCCGGAAACATCAGAATTATTAAATATATTTTTCCGGAAACATCAGAATTATTAAATATACTTTCCGGAAAAATCAGAATTATTAAATATACTTTCCGGAAACGTCAGATTTATTAAATATATTTTTCCGGAAACAGCAGAATTATTAAATATATTTTTCCGGAAACATCAGAATTATTAAATATATTTTTCCGGAAACATCAGAATTATTAAATATATTTTAACGGAAACATCAGAATTATTAAATATACTTTCCGGAAAAATAAGAATTATTAAATATATTTTTTCGGAATCATTAGAATTATTAAATATACTTTCCGGAAACATCAGAATTATTAAATATATTTTCCCGGAATCATTAGAATTATTAAATATACTTTCCGGAAACATCAGAATTATTAAATATATTTTTCCGGAACATCAGAATTATTAAATATACTTACCGGAAAAATCAGAATTATTAAATATACTTTCCGGAAACGTCAGATTTATTAAATATCCTTTCCGGAAACATCAGAATTATTAAATATATTTTTCCGGAAACATCAGAATTATTAAATATACTTACCGGAAAAATCAGAATTATTAAATATACTTTCCGGAAACGTCAGATTTATTAAATATCCTTTCCGGAAACATCAGAATTATTAAATATACTTTCCGGAAACGTCAGATTTATTAAATATCCTTTCCGGAAACATGTGAATTATTAAATATACTTTCCGGAAACGTCAGATTTATTAAATATATTTTTCCGGAAAAATCAGAATTATTGAATATATTTTTCCGGAAACATCAGAATTATTAAATATACTTTCCGGAAAAATCAGAATTTCCGGAAAAATCATATTTAAATATTCCGGAAAAATCAGAATTATTAAATAATTATTAAATATATTTTTTCGGAATCATTAGAATTATTAAATATACTTTCCGGAAACATCAGAATTATTAAATATATTTTTCCGGAAACATCAGAATTATTAAATATACTTACCGGAAAAATCAGAATTATTAAATATACTTTCCGGAAACGTCAGATTTATTAAATATCCTTTCCGGAAACATCAGAATTATTAAATATACTTTCCGGAAACGTCAGAATTATTACATATACTTTCCGGAAACATCAGAATTATTAAATATATTTTTCCGGAAACAGCAGAATTATTAAATATATTTTTCCGGAAACATCAGAATTATTAAATATATTTTTCCGGAAACATCAGAATTATTACATATACTTTCCGGAAACATCAGAATTATTAAATATATTTTTCCGGAAACATCAGAATTATTAAATATACTTTCCGGAAAAATCAGAATTATTAAATATACTTTCCGGAATCATTAGAATTATTAAATATACTTTCCGGAAACATCAGAATTATTAAATATACTTTCCGGAAACATCAGAATTATTAAATATATTTTTCCGGAAACATCAGAATTATTAAATATACTTACCGGAAAAATCAGAATTATTAAATATACTTTCCGGAAACGTCAGATTTATTAAATATCCTTTCCGGAAACATCAGAATTATTAAATATACTTTCCGGAAACGTCAGAATTATTACATATACTTTCCGGAAACATCAGAATTATTAAATATATTTTTCCGGAAACAGCAGAATTATTAAATATATTTTTCCGGAAACATCAGAATTATTAAATATATTTTTCCGGAAACATCAGAATTATTACATATACTTTCCGGAAACATCAGAATTATTAAATATATTTTTCCGGAAACATCAGAATTATTAAATATACTTTCCGGAAAAATCAGAATTATTAAATATACTTTCCGGAAACGTCAGATTTATTAAATATATTTTTCCGGAAACAGCAGAATTATTAAATATATTTTTCCGGAAACATCAGAATTATTAAATATATTTTTCCGGAAACATCAGAATTATTACATATACTTTCCGGAAACATCAGAATTATTAAATATACTTACCGGAAAAATAAGAATTATTAAATATATTTTTTCGGAATCATTAGAATTATTAAATATACTTTCCGGAAACATCAGAATTATTAAATATATTTTCCCGGACTCATTAGAATTATTAAATATACTTTCCGGAAAAATCAGAATTATTAAATATACTTTCCGGAAACGTCAGATTTATTAAATATCCTTTCCGGAAACATCAGAATTATTAAATATACTTTCCGGAAACGTCAGAATTATTACATATACTTTCCGGAAACATCAGAATTATTAAATATATTTTTCCGGAAACAGCAGAATTATTAAATATATTTTTCCGGAAACATCAGAATTATTAAATATATTTTTCCGGAAACATCAGAATTATTACATATACTTTCCGGAAACATCAGAATTATTAAATATATTTTTCCGGAAACATCAGAATTATTAAATATACTTTCCGGAAAAATCAGAATTATTAAATATACTTTCCGGAAACGTCAGATTTATTAAATATATTTTTCCGGAAACAGCAGAATTATTAAATATATTTTTCCGGAAACATCAGAATTATTAAATATATTTTTCCGGAAACATCAGAATTATTACATATACTTTCCGGAAACATCAGAATTATTAAATATACTTACCGGAAAAATAAGAATTATTAAATATATTTTTTCGGAATCATTAGAATTATTAAATATACTTTCCGGAAACATCAGAATTATTAAATATATTTTCCCGGAATCATTAGAATTATTAAATATACTTTCCGGAAACATCAGAATTATTAAATATATTTTTCCGGAACATCAGAATTATTAAATATACTTACCGGAAAAATCAGAATTATTAAATATACTTTCCGGAAACGTCAGATTTATTAAATATCCTTTCCGGAAACATCAGAATTATTAAATATACTTTCCGGAAACATCAGAATTATTAAATATATTTTTCCGGAAACATCAGAATTATTAAATATACTTACCGGAAAAATCAGAATTATTAAATATACTTTCCGGAAACGTCAGATTTATTAACTATCCTTTCCGGAAACATCAGAATTATTAAATATACTTTCCGGAAACGTCAGAATTATTACATATACTTTCCGGAAACATCAGAATTATTAAATATATTTTTCCGGAAACAGCAGAATTATTAAATATATTTTTCCGGAAACATCAGAATTATTAAATATATTTTTCCGGAAACATCAGAATTATTACATATACTTTCCGGAAACATCAGAATTATTAAATATATTTTTCCGGAAACATCAGAATTATTAAATATACTTTCCGGAAAAATAAGAATTATTAAATATATTTTAACGGAAACATCAGAATTATTAAATATACTTTCCGGAAACATCAGAATTATTAAATATATTTTAACGGAAACATCAGAATTATTAAATATATTTTAACGGAAACATCAGAATTATTAAATATACTTTCCGGAAAAATAAGAATTATTAAATATATTTTTCGGAATCATTAGAATTATTAAATATACTTTCCGGAAACATCAGAATTATTAAATATATTTTAACGGAAACATCAGAATTATTAAATATACTTTCCGGAAAAATAAGAATTATTAAATATATTTTTTCGGAATCATTAGAATTATTAAATATACTTTCCGGAAACATCAGAATTATTAAATATATTTTAACGGAAACATCAGAATTATTAAATATACTTTCCGGAAAAATAAGAATTATTAAATATATTTTTCGGAATCATTAGAATTATTAAATATACTTTCCGGAAACATCAGAATTATTAAATATATTTTTCCGGAAACATCAGAATTATTAAATATACTTACCGGAAAAATCAGAATTATTAAATATACTTTCCGGAAACGTCAGATTTATTAACTATCCTTTCCGGAAACATCAGAATTATTAAATATACTTTCCGGAAACGTCAGAATTATTACATATACTTTCCGGAAACATCAGAATTATTAAATATATTTTTCCGGAAACAGCAGAATTATTAAATATATTTTTCCGGAAACATCAGAATTATTAAATATATTTTTCCGGAAACATCAGAATTATTACATATACTTTCCGGAAACATCAGAATTATTAAATATATTTTTCCGGAAACAGCAGAATTATTAAATATATTTTTCCGGAAACATCAGAATTATTAAATATATTTTTTCGGAATCATTAGAATTATTAAATATACTTTCCGGAAACATCAGAATTATTAAATATATTTTTCCGGAAACATCAGAATTATTAAATATACTTTCCGGAAAAATAAGAATTATTAAATATATTTTTTCGGAATCATTAGAATTATTAAATATACTTTCCGGAAACATCAGAATTATTAAATATATTTTAACGGAAACATCAGAATTATTAAATATACTTTCCGGAAAAATAAGAATTATTAAATATATTTTTTCGGAATCATTAGAATTATTAAATATACTTTCCGGAAACATCAGAATTATTAAATATATTTTTCCGGAAACATCAGAATTATTAAATATACTTACCGGAAAAATCAGAATTATTAAATATACTTTCCGGAAACGTCAGATTTATTAAATATCCTTTCCGGAAACATCAGAATTATTAAATATACTTTCCGGAAACGTCAGAATTATTACATATACTTTCCGGAAACATCAGAATTATTAAATATATTTTTCCGGAAACAGCAGAATTATTAAATATATTTTTCCGGAAACATCAGAATTATTAAATATATTTTTCCGGAAACATCAGAATTATTACATATACTTTCCGGAAACATCAGAATTATTAAATATATTTTTCCGGAAACATCAGAATTATTAAATATACTTTCCGGAAAAATCAGAATTATTAAATATACTTTCCGGAAACGTCAGATTTATTAAATATATTTTTCCGGAAACAGCAGAATTATTAAATATATTTTTCCGGAAACATCAGAATTATTAAATATATTTTTCCGGAAACATCAGAATTATTACATATACTTTCCGGAAACATCAGAATTATTAAATATATTTTTCCGGAAACATCAGAATTATTAAATATACTTTCCGGAAAAATCAGAATTATTAAATATCCTTTCCGGAAACATCAGAATTATTAAATATACTTTCCGGAAACGTCAGATTTATTAAATATATTTTTCCGGAAACAGCAGAATTATTAAATATATTTTTCCGGAAACATCAGAATTATTAAATATATTTTTCCGGAAACATCAGAATTATTACATATACTTTCCGGAAACATCAGAATTATTAAATATATTTTTCCGGAAACATCAGAATTATGAAATATATTTTTCCGGAAAAGGCAGAATTATTAAATATACTTTCCGGAAAAATCAGAATTATTAAATATATTTTTCCGGAAACATCAGAATTATTAAATATACTTTCCGGAAACGGCAGATTTATTAAATATCCTTTCCGGAAACATCAGAATTATTAAATATACTTTCCGGAAACGTCAGATTTATTAAAAATCCTTTCCGGAAACATCAGAATTATTAAATATATTTTTCCGGAAACATCAGAATTATTAAATATACTTTCCGGAAACGTCAGATTTATTAAATATCCTTTCCGGAAACATCAGAATTATTAAATATACTTTCCGGAAACGTCAGATTTATTAAATATCCTTTCCGGAAACATCAGAATTATTAAATATATTTTTCCGGAAACATCAGAATTATTAAATATACTTTCCGGAAACGTCAGATTTATTAAATAATCTTTCCGGAAACATCAGAATTATTAAATATATTTTTCCGGAATCAGCAGATTTATTAAATATCCTTTCCGGAAACATCAGAATTATAAAATATTAGTTTTCCCCTCTCACCGTTTTTTTGAAACCACTAACTTACATGTTTCTTTGTAAAAGCTCTCCCATTTATCAGAATCCATTCCAGGCATTTCTCTCAATTTCAACTGCAAATCATCCAGTTTAGCTTGAAAGAAGCCGGAATCCTCTATTTCTTCTTCTAAATTATATTAAATTATTTTTTAATTATTATAACTTTAAAATGTTAAAAGTTTTTGTGAATTCTAAGTAATTTTTAATTAAAATTTTTAATTAAAATTTTTAATTAAAATTTACCATTAAACAAATCCAAAGCAATTTTGCTTAAATTTATTTGTTCGAACAATTTCAATTTAAATTTTTTCCCCGTCAAAAAAGCATAACCTTTTTTCAATTTTCTTTTCATCCAATTCATTATTTTAACAACTCCTTTACCATACCCATAAGTTATAGTCATTTTTGGATGATAAATATCATAAACTTCCTTTTCTGTTATTTCTACCAAATTTTTATTTTTTCCATTTAATCTTTTAATTGAACGATCAAAAATTAATTTAATCATTTCTTTGTTTCTAATTGTATCTGTAGACCAAAAGTTTTCAAAAAACTCACTTCCAAAGTGATTAGCAGTTATATAACCTATTTCGAATTTGAGAAGTTGTGTTGAAGGATTAAACAAAATTCCAATAATTTTTTTAAATAAACTTGATACGGTAATAAAATGTGAGGGAATAGAGGTTAGTAGAAACCCAAAAAGACTTAAAACTGATCCAATCCCCATTGCGTTGATGGTCATTGAGGAATTTTTTTCTATATCCATTGAAGCACTGACCTGCAAAGTAAAAAAACTTTTATTCTGTATATTACAGTCAGAGTGTGTGTGTCGGGCCAACGGTCGAGGCATTTTTCGAGCTTGTTTTTATGAATTCAGGCCTGTGTGAGTCTCTTACGGACCTAATTTATCGAGACGGGCCTGTACGAGTCATTTTCGGGCCAAATATCTTAGGCCGACTCGATCTTCTGGTCCGAGTCGTTCCATTTTGGCAACCCTAATTACATTATAGTTTTGGATTTTGGCTCCCTTGTTTCATCAAAAATTTCCCTTAATCCAACTTAGACGAATCGAGAATATTCAAGAATAAATTTATTTACTCGAATAAATTATAGATAATAACCTTATGTTTAATATATTTACTGAAAGCAACATTTCTTTCCTCGTTAGTAATTCCCATTCCCGATGTTAAAGAATGAGGAGGTTTATTAATTACAAATAATTTTTGAACAATTTCTTTACATATTTCTTTGTTTTTAGAATTTTCCTCAATTCTACGTTCTAAAACAAGTTGTTCAATACTAGGTTTTGGAAAAAAGCCTTTCTTGTATTTATAATATACCCCAGCACGTAATAAATCTTTCATTACAGAAAATTCAAAAGGCAAAATTGCACTAGATGTAGATGAAGCAATCTAAAAATGAATAGGGTTTTCTAAACAAAATTCTATTTTTTTACCTCATTCGAAAGAATATCTATTCCCAACATATCCCAATTCGTATCCATTTGTATCAAATTATTCAACAAAGAACCTCCAACAGCTATATTTTTTACATTCCAAGAATCCCTAAGATTATTCAAAAATCCTTCCAAAGTTGTTGGGGTAAAATTTCCTCCCTCAATCATTATTAAAAATCTTTGAAGAAATAACGAGTTAGCTATGTTAACAAATAAATTTGTTATAACAGAATATAATATAACAGATAAAGGAATATATAATGGTGGACAAGATATTGCTACAATTGCTAATAATGGAGGCCAAACAAAAACATCCAAAATTGTGCTGATTAGGCCAGAGCCTGCTAAATTTATTAGCATGCTGTTTGCTATTTCCTTTGTCACTTCCTTTGCGTTATAGACGGAAAGGAGAATTTGAGCTCCGAGTCGACCACGAAATTCTTTATGCATTTCGTCATCATCTTCTGTAAATTTGTTTAAATAAAAAAATTAAAATGTAAATATATTTGTCAGTTAAATTAAGCAAGTCAATTGTTTTTAAGGGATATTATTTTCCCAAATCATCTCAACCAAAACAAAATTAGTACTATTTTTTATCAAACACTTCAGTTTATTAATATGTTTAGGGAAATTTTTCCTGATTCTTAATTTGGGATTCGGAATGTAATATTAATTTATAATATTTGATTGAGACTTGCCTTTAATTTCTTCAGAAATTACAATCTCAATTGCTTCTTTTAACTTATAACAACTTTTAATGTCTTTATCAATATTCAAGAGCTCCTTTTTAAATTTAAAATAAACGTCGGTATCAAATTTTTCTTTATTTTCATTTTTATCCATTTTAGAGTTAATCCAATTCCATGCTTCGTTAAATATATTTTTTTGTTTGTTTCTGAATTCATTATTGAGATAATTTAATGAATTAATTATTTTGTTATTTTCAACTTTATTCTTTTTTAAATTAATTTTGATCTATTAAAAAATAATTAATTATTCAGTTAATAATTAATTTAAATTACTACTTTATTTTTTCTTCTATAATTTTTAGTCTTCTCCAATATTTTTTTAATTTCTTTAAATTCTTTATATAAAAATTCTACAGAATTTTCTCTCAATTTTCTTTTCTCATTTTTTATAAAAATATCTGGATTGTTAAAATATTCAACAATTTCCTCATATTCTTGTCCGCCAAGCTTTTCAAAGCGTTTATTTAAAGGCTTTATTTTAACATTATAAACAACATTTTGGAGAAAATCAAAGGGATGAATTTTAATTTTTGCTAAATTCTCGAAGATTTTCTCATCTATTTCCACTTTAATTTCTTCATCTAATTGTTTTTGCCCATCCTCCTCAAATTTTCTTATGTAACCTAAAATTGGGTAGATTAATTTTAATTATTATAAAGTGGAGTGAGGTTCACAATAATTAATTTGACAAACTTTATGAACAGTTAGAGGTTATCTTCCAGTGGTGGATGCCGAGCATTTTGGAAGGATTGCGAAGTAAGGCCCTTCCGTAGCGACGCAAAATAAGTTTCCAAGGAGGTTTTTAAGTAGATTAGACCCAGAAGGTTAACCAAACTCGGCACTTTTTAGACAAACAGATAACCGAAAACCGCGGTATCGGTTATAATCGGTTGTGTACCCTATATATTTTTAACTGGTTATAATTTTGTTTAGAAGCACTCAATCATTCTTATTTTCTAAAAAGAATTTATACTTTTAAATTCTTCAATTCGTTTTTCCTTCAATTTTATATCAGATAATTTATTCAACTCTTCTATTAAATTATCTTCTAGCTTTTTTGATTTTTCAGAAATTTCTATTAAAATTTTTTGTTCAATTGAAGTTTTTCCCAGCTTTTCCAAAGACTTTAATTTCTCAAAATTTTCATCCAAAATTTGTTCTATTTCTTCAAATTCTTCTTTCTCATCAATCAAATCATCATTTTTAGTTTTTTTATTTAAATTTTTAGTAAATAACCTCACAAACCACAAATTTTCCAACCAAATTTTTCTTTCAATACTTTTAAGTATTTTCCATAAATGTGAACATATTTTATCAAAAATACGTTTTTCTGTCTTTTTTATTAATTTAAGACGTTTTTTCTCTAAATCAGTTTTAATTTTTAATATATTCGACCAGTCAAGATAAATTTCTTCTCCTTCACCAAATCCACTTCTTCCTTTGTAGATTGCTTCTAAAAATAAAGAATATTTAAATTTATTATTTAAACTAGGGATCGGAGGTTTTAAAACCTTGGTCTAATCTTGATACTTGATTTTGGTTGAGTACTTTGACAAGATTCTTGTCCTCGAATCAAGGAAGAATCAAGGTCAAGGGGAAATCAAGTGACCCTGTAAAATGCCATATCTTGACTCTGGATCAGGAGAAATCAAGATCTGGATCCAGGTCCAGCCCTCATCTTTAATTAAAACAAAGAATTGGAAGTAAAAGATTAATTATTATTTAAATATGTTTTTTATCCTCTGCTCTAAATTTTTTGAAAGTTGGGATTTAAAGTTTAAAGTTTAGGGATTTTTTGCACATTTAAAATTGTTCTTCCATCAAATACCTAAAATCGCAAATGTCCCCAAATGCGCATTTCCTTCCCCCTCCTCAACTTCAACATGTTTTTCTTCACTTTTAGGCATTTTTTCTTCATTTTCTTCTTCTTCCTTTTTATTAAAAAATATTATTTTTTCTTCCCCACTTTTTAATTTTTCTAATTCTTCCTTCATAACAGTAGTCCCTTCTCGAAAAAGAAATGCCCAAACAAAAATATCTTTTTCCAAAGAAAATTCAACAAAACATTCTTCTTCTTCCTCTATTCCCCAGAGGTGTTTCGAAACAAAAAAATCTTCGAAAATCGGAAATCGAAAATCGAAAGAAATCCAAAAATATCGAAATCGAAAATCGAAAGAAAAATAACCTCGAAAAACGAAAATCGAAAATCGAAAAAAATTTTTTAATAAAAAAATTGGAAAATAAATTTTTATGTTGGAACTTTTGCTTGAACTCTAAATAAGGAATTGGGGAAAACTAATGACTAGAATCGGAGATCCAGGGAGATTACGGATATCCAAACACAAAATTTTGCATATCAGAATCTACGGCACCGGCTCCGACCTATTCAAATCTTGGTCCGATGCCGGTGATTTTCTGAGCCGTTTCATGTTGTCTCCAGATTAAGAGGGATTAAGAGAGAGATAAAATCCTCCATTATTAAGAGGGATAATGGAGGATTTGAGTAAAATCCCCTGATCTAGTAAAGCAGAGCTAGGCCGCTTTACTCATAGGTTGGGGCGGTACCTGGCATAGGGTTCAAGCATGGAGGGGGGCTTCCAAATCCACCTTACTTCAGGCAAATCCTCCAATATACTCCAATATACCGGAGCCAAAGCATAATATTGTTAAGAGACTACGGATTCCTCCATTTTGTGTCGCAGGCGAAAATTTTGAAAAATTTGGACGATCCTTAAGCCAAAAATCTTCCTTTTTCAGCGCCGCAGGCGAAAATTTTGAGAATTTTGGAAGATCCTTAAGCCAAAAATTTTACTTTTTCTGCGCCGCAGGCGAAAATTTTGAAAATTTATGATGGCCGATAAGCCAAAAATCATCAAATTTGGCGCCAAAAATTTAAATTTTTTCAAAAATTCGGAAATCGAAAATCGAAAATATCACAAAATTTCGAAAATCGGAAATCGAAAATCGAAAGGAAAAAACCCTCGAAAATCGAAAATCGAAATCGAAAATCGAAATTTCGAAACAGCTCTGCTATTCCCCCTTCTTCCTCAAATTTTTTTAAAATAAATTTATTATTTATTTTTAACCAAATATATTCCAAAATTTTGTTAATTGTTTTATTTTCAGAAATAAATTGTTTTGTTTTTAAATCTTTTTTAACTTTTCCCCTTATAATTTCGGGAAGAAAAAATAAATTTTTCTTGACAAGTTTTGAGGCATATTCTGATGAAATAAATTCTTTGACATTTTTTATTCTTTAAAAAAATAAATAAAAATATTTTTAATTATTTTTTTTGTTTAATTTTAAATTTACTTGAATTGTTTTTGAGAATTTTCTTCTTCCAAAGATTTTTTAAATTTTGTTGATTTTCTCAAATTTTCGATAAATTCTGTTTGTTCTTGTGGTTCGTTTAATTCAATATTTAATGAACAATTAATTACAAAAAATAAAAATAATTTAAATTTAAACATTTACTAAATTACAAAATTAAATTTTAAATGAAACTTTTTAGAACGTTTAGGCAGCTCGAAATAGTACCTCGAAGTACTCCTAGTGCTCCTATTTTTGTTTGTGGTTCATCGCCTCCTAACAAGTACGATTAAGAATTTTGATTAGAGCATCCAAGCATCGGTTATAAGTGACCGGAGGATAAACTTGTTATAATAATTTTTTATATCCACTGAATGATAATTAAATTTTCGGCATTTTTTAATAAAAACAAAAAAGAAATTTTATTTAAATTATAAAAAATAATTTAAATTAAAAATTAGTTTATAAATAAAAAATTATAAACGATAGGAATCTATATAATATTTTACATACATAGAGAATAATTAAATATTTATATTGAATTAATTAATTAATTATTCAGCCAATAAATGTCTATTAACAATGCTTAATAATGTCTATTAATGATTGTGTAGCCAAAAAAATGAAAAAGATGCTTTTATTTAATTGAAATTGACCTTTTATTAACTTAGAATGTTTAAATTAAATTAGATTGGAAGTTGAAAATGTTTAGTATCTATTTTTGATAGATAAAATATTTAAATTAAAAATTAACTTTTGGAATTAATTTAATTAATTAAATTTTTCTTTAAACAAATTACCTGTTCGGTTCCGGATGTCCAAAAAATTCCTAGAACAGACATCCCTAATTTTGAACATAAGAAAGAATAAAATAATAAAAAAAATATTTTTTTATTACTTTTACAAATTTATGTATGTCTAATATTTTTGCTTTTTAAAATTTATTTCCTTGTCTATCACAGTGTTATGTAATTCTCAATAATTTTCTTTAACATAAAAAAATACACTTTAAATAAATAACAAATGTCGAAATAAATAAATTTTTTGTAAAAATATATTGTAAGGGTTGGGGATATTCTTGGAATCACGTGAAGAGCAAACAAATGTTTATTTATTATTTAAATTTTTAAATTTATTAAAAAAATGTGGATATTCAATAACATACAAAATAAAATTTAAAAAAAGATTTAATATATTTTTCAATTATTCCTGAAAATATTTTTAATTAACAGGAATTTGTCCATTATTTTTATTTAAATTATTTTTAGAAATGTGTTTGACAGTAACTGCTGTTGCAACAGAATTTGTTTTTATTTTAAAAACTTTATGAAAAGCTTGTCTATATTCTTGGCTTTAAAAAAATAAAATTTGAATTGATAAAATATTTAAAGAATATACTTTGATAAGTAAAGTATAGGCCCATCACTAGCCATAACAAAATTAGTTAAGCAACTCAAAGAATGTGTAACTATTGTTGATTGTGTAATATCTAAATCGAGACGAGGAACTGTCATTCTAGCAATGCTATTCATTGAATGACCAACAAGATTAAATGCCATAAGCACTGCGAGGGTTTTTATTATTCGATGAGTCCATTCAAATGATGCTAAAAATATATTTTAGAATAATTATTTTTATCATTAAGCGGCCTTAAATTTGTAACAAAATCTCTCATAATATTAGTAGAATTAAGTGAAAGAGGTTTACTCAAAACTCTTAGGCATCTCGTTTCTTATACCAAAGTAAATCGTTGGAACTGTCTCTTATATGAGAGACTTTCACGATAGCAATAACGATAATACAACAATCTCTAAACTATTACTTATTTTTGGGGGAGAAGAGCAAATCAGAAGGCACGCCTAAGTAGGGGCGCGGCCAAGTAGAGTCACGGCAAGTAGGCGCAAAGCCATAACTACATGAAAATTTCTGGACCTTAACAATTTTGGTATTTTCAATTTCTTTAGCTCGATGAGAGTAATCGTTTAATAGTGAATTTGAAATATTCGGAAATCTTGAAGCAAGTTACGGCTTTGGGCCTATTTACTTGGCCGCGCGCGGGCTGTACCCCAAATCATCTACTACACCTTGATTCTGATTTTTACTAGCATGCCATTTAAGAGCAATCCAAACAATAATATAATTAACCAAAGTAAGGAAATTAATTACAGAAAAAATAAAATAAGACAAATCGCCTGCCCATCCCACAGTACATTCATGTGGAGCACAAATAACTTGTCTTTAAATTTAAAAAATATTTTTTAAAAAAAATAAAATAATTATTTACGAAGTTTCCGGCATTGTATTAACTATCTGATAAATAGCCCATATAATAATAGCCGGGCAAATAAATAATGTACAAATCAGTGGAATTAAATAAAATGTTCTTTTAACAATTCTTTGTAAATACCTTTTAATTAATTAATTATTTTTCCAAAAAAAAATAATTTTTCAGACCATAAGGGGAATAAAACACTTAAAAGTCTATCAAAAGAAACGAGTAATGCCGCTGTAAAAGAAGTTGTAAATCCAACAATAAAAATCAAAATTAATTGTTTACAACAAAATCTCATATCTATAAATTGATGTCCAGGGTTAAAAATAACAGTTATGGATAGCCAACTGTGGGTTTGAAAAACAGCATTCGAAAAGCATTCAAAAGCAAGTAAAAAATGGCAAGGGGATTTTAATGTTCTGAATTATTGAAAATAAATAAATTATTTAAATTTGATAAATTTTGTAAAATATTAATAATTAAATGAAACAAAAATTCTAATTTTTTTATGTTCAGATTTTATTTTAAATGAATAAAGAGAAATAAATTTAAAAGTAATATTAAAAAATACTAAACAAAATTATTTAATAAATACCGTATTTGCTAAAATAATTACTCTTGGTAATTATTGTTTCAACCTCTCGCTGGAGAGGATAATTAATAGGGAGGGGGTAATTATTTGAGAGAGGGACATTATTATAGCATTTACGGTAAATGAAAATCAGTTGATATACAAATTAAATATTTTTTTAATAATTTTTCCATAATTATTTAAAATTTATTTTTAACACATACTTGCACTTAACAGTCACATAGACAACAGAAGCATTTAAAAATATCCCAATAGTAGCAATGGCTATTCGAATAACATTAATCGTTATTAAATCTGCCGGAAGCCCTTTATCTCCATAAACATCAAAAAGCTAAATTTTGATAAAAAATATTTTAATATTTAATTTAAATAATTAAAAACTATACTGTTTGTTTTTGAATACTCATTATTTTATTTAGTAAATGTTGTTATTTGAAATAAAATAATTTTATTAAAATAAAAAAGTTAAAGTAATTCTAAAAGGAAATTATTTTTAAATAAAAAGAAATATATTTATTTGGTAAATGTCCAGCTCGCTATCTACCTGTTCCAATTAAAGCTTCTTATCCCCCGATCTTCTAGAAATTTATTTGCGAATGTTGTCAAAAGTTTACGTTGTATGATTATTTGTAAAATAAATATAGTTTTAATTATTTCTTATTTCTCTCCCTTTCCAAATGAAAACGTAGCAGTAAGTAGGAAAACTAGCAGGTAGACTAGCAGGCCTTTAAATATACAAATGGGATAAGATACTATTTGTGAATATGTAGTATTATTAAGGTCAATAAACCAGGCCTAAAGTCCAGGCCCTTGGGTCTCTGAAACCCTCGCTCACTAACAAATAAGTCGTGCAGCATCTTTAGATGCCGTATTTGTTCTATTAGTGCGACCAGTCGGTTTATTTTTCAACATTCCTCTAGAGGGTCGGTTTATTAGAAAGGGCCGGTCTAATAGAGAGAGTCGCACTATTAGACGAAATACGGTATTTGGGATCCTGCCATCACGACAGAATCCCAAATTGAGAATTTACTTTTTGTCGGCAGAATCCTCGTTAAGTGTTAATCTTTGGATATTAAGTATTATTCATAATTTAAAGTTTATTTTTTAAACTCACCGCTCTTCCATGAAATTTCTCAAATTTATCAACAAACACTTGTTTAACCATTACTGGATCACTAATAACTAATTCATTAAACCATCCATTTTTAATTCCATAAACACTTCCAAATTCTTTACTCCATATTTGTTTTTGTATTGCTGCTATATTTTTACCAAAAATTTGGTCAATATTTCCTTTTAAAGGTAAAGGTTTTGGGCCAGGAATTCCTTTCTTCTTCCAATAATTATTATTTCTTATTGCTGCCCAAAATAAGAAAAGAATGGAAATTGTGATAATTAATAATAGTAAAAGTAGCATCTTTAAATAATTAAAGAAGAATAATTTTTAATTAATTACTCCACACAAGTATGGGGAGTATAATGCAAATATTGCTGAGAATTAGGAAAAGTTTTTTAAGAATTTCCAAAATTTGTTGGAAATAGCATTTATTAGTCGAATTTAAAAATCATCAGAAAATATTCCAAATTTACATACTAACCAGTGCTTCGAAATTTCGATTTTGCTCGCACTCGTACTTTGTACCACCTCTTTTTTTGGCCTCGTACTCGTACCTCGCACTACCCTTATTTTAGGCCACGTACTCGTACACGTACTTCGTATCAAGTATGAGTACGAATTTTGGTACGAGCTTCGAAGCACTGATACTAACTCTTTTTCTAACTCGAAAATTATTAACTCGAAAACTGAAACTGAGTCACATGTAGGTTCTCAATTTCATTTCCTTTACTGGATATTTACACTGAATTCCAAATGATCTTATTTCTCAATTTTCGAACAGACTCAAATGAAGTTATTGATTTCCAATAACTGAACACTGGCTAGCTTTGTCTGTTTTTTCATTATACGTTTTTTACATAATATGTATATTTTTATTTAATTTTGTTAAAATGTTTAGGTTCTTAATTACTTAAAAGTACATAGTATCTTCATCAAGTTAATAATTCGGATAATTTCATTAATTTGAATGTACATACATAACTGTCAACAAAGTATAAGTTGAATAAATATTGGTTAACAGGTTGTGATTATTTTAATTTTTGTTTAATTGCGAATACTAAATTCAAAAGACACAAACATTTGTGGATGTTTGTGCATTATATTTTATTTAAAAACAATACATACATACATATTTAAAAAATAACAATTTAAAGAGCAATACTTATAAAGCCTCCGGCTGTATTACTGTACTCTTTTGTAGCTAGAGATCATACTTGGCTCCATTCCTTGAACCCTTTATGATAGAGTCATTCTAGAGCCTTCGGTCATCAACACATTTGTTGTTGTGTTGAGCCTGCCCAATCCTGCTCAATAACCCAGAATTCTGGGTACCGTTTCTCGATGTTATATTTTCAGCCTTCGGCCCTCTATTCCTTCTCCACAGATTAACGGTCCAAACCAGGACTGGAGTACACTTCCGTGCCTCGTGTAAAACTGAAAAATTCCAAGCCTAAAGTCGAATGGGGGTGAGCCGCATATTCAAGGCAAAATGTTTGAGCCCAGGTGTGGCTAATCAGCTACACAAAATGGCTAATCACAAACATACTCTGTTGGTAATACTGACCAGCCAGAGAAAGCTTAATGTTTTCTCTTTCACATTTTTTTAAGTTGGTTGGATCTTCTCTTACACTTCAATTTCTACATTTTTCTATCGTAAAGTCGATGAGTTTATGATTCAATGATATTTGCAGATAAGTTTCGGATATTCATGGATACGGATATTAGATCATTTCCTACGGATATGTTCGTATCCGTCGTTTTAAACCTCTAAATATATGTAAAATAGTTAATGTCCTTTCAAACTTTTATCATCTAATATTTTTAAATATTTAGCACGTTATAGTACATACTTTTGTGTCAGGGATGGGCCGTGTCCTGAAAGCGGGACAAAAAGAAAATAGATGCATTACTACATCTGTTTTCAAATTTAGGCTCAATTTAAATTTTTTTGACTGCCCTCTTCGACCTGATACAGGGATGTCACGGTTTTTTTACCCGAAACCCACACTTTTTTCGGCAATAGTTTGGAATTCGCCCCCCCCCCCCTCTTTTTTTCCTTTCTATTTTTTCCTAGTTTTTTCTCATTTTATGGCAAATTATATATCATTCGAAAGAGCTCTTCGAGCTGAGTCGAATGAGATTAAAATCAATGAAATCTGACATAAGTGAACAAAGTTGTGACCGTTTATTTTATCCACTTGCATTGGCACAAAAAGTTTACCCAAATATGATTTAGCTTCATAATTTTGGTAAGAATGATCAGATCTAGCCAATCATGGTATCATTCGATCGAGCTCGTAGAGCTTTCGAATGATATATTATAAATTATGTATCAAACAAAAAAGCTCAAAATGGTCAGGGAAATGGTGAAAAAAAGGGGGGGGGGGGCGAATTCCAAACTATTATCCTTTTTTCTCAACCTGTGACATCCCTGACCCGATACGAAGAAAATTTTGGAAACCCCGATTTTTTTAAAGATGGCTTTTCCTCGGAACCGTAAAATTTTGAAATTTGCTGGTACTCGTACTTTCATACAGGCCGTATTTTTTTCTCATACTCGTACTATGTACACAGGTACGAGTCGAATTTTGTATGAGCTTCCAACAAATGCTCGAAACTTTTTCCTTAAACGTCTATGTAAATCAAAGACTTTTCCACGCTATAATTATTCAAACTAAAAATTATTTAAAATAAATCCATTTTTGCCCCTTTTTCAATTTTAAGATTACATAAAATTAAATTTTATTAAATTTTATTAAACAAAATTCCTTAATGGAAATTGATAATTCTAAAAAACAAGACAACATTACTGAGAATATTTTAAAAGATGAAGGTAATCCAAATAAGGAGCCTTCTACTCAACCAATCGAAATTGTTGACGAAACTTCACATCTAGATAATAGTCAAGAAGCTCCAGAATTGGAGATGAGGGAAGAAGTTAATGCTTCGCCTATACAAGGAGATAGTGATCTTCAGGTAATTTGTATAAATTATTTTTGACCCGAAATTTTGTCAAGTCTGGTTTTCTCATCTCTCTCATATCCCGAACATTTTTTAAAATTTTGCTTAATTCAATTCTTGTTTTCTCGTAATTTTATCATTTCTATTTTTTCTTTTAACATATTTACGTACATTATGTACAATTAAAGTGGAATTTTTACCACATACATAACTGCTTTTGAAAAAAGAATTGACAATAAAAAAATTAAAAAAAAATTTTTCTTTACAGAAAATTTATCAGAAAACTTTAAAAACAAAGGAAAGTCTCAAGGCTTTGCCTTTATAGACTTTCTTCAATTTTAAATTTTTTTTCTTTGTCTCAAAATAAAACTAATATCTCTTTCAAAAAAAAATTTTTTACAAGAAAAATTTAAATTCTTTTTCCAATCTCTTCAAATATATATTCATCATTTTTGAAGGAATTGTTGTTGTTATTTTAATTTTATTTAATAAAAATTTTTTTGTAGATAATCGAAACAGATGTTTCTACTAATGATCTTTCTTTGGATGAGCCAATTCAAAGTACGGAAGAAATGAAGAAAATTATTTTAACTCAAGGGCAATTGAAACTTTTGGCTACCTCAGAACTTTATGTTTTTCGGCAAACAGTAATTGGAGCTTTTGTTCGTGTTAACATTCCTGGATTGCCTTCGAATTATTCTGATCGAGTTTTTGTAAGGGTTTTTTTAAAATTTTTTTATTTAGTATTGGGGAAGAATTGGGTGGGGATACGCTTAGGATTTTTTTTGAAGATCATTTTATATAAGTAATCAGGGTGGCCCTTTCCAAATCACCAAAAGGGGGCATGGCAAGGGCATGGCTTCCCAAAAAGGGGGCGAGAAGGTCAAAAAGGGACAAAATGCCATCCAAATGAGGCAAAAGGGCCATCCTTGTAAGTAAGGGAGGGGCACCCTGTAAGTAAACCACTCTGTAAGCTGATCACGAATCTGATCCCCAATTCTTCACCATTATCTTATATTTTTTAATTTTTTAAAAAAATTTAAAGATTGACCAAATAATTGATATAATCGAACCTTTGAGTTTCCAACATCTCTGGATTGATCGCCATTATCGACTGCGCTTTTTGGGTGATTTTGAAATTGAAAATATCGTTAGTTTGAAGGCCAATCATGATAGTGATGTTCGTCCATGGTTTGATTGTATGGAGGCTAAGGTTATTTTTTAATATTTAATTTTGGGTAGTTTTTTGTTCATGATCACTTTAGGATTCCCAAAAAATAATTTTTGGAACCTAGTCGATGCTAGAAGCCAAGGGCTTTGTTTTTTGATAACAATATCATACATACATATAGTAGTATCCGCCATTTGTCAGAAATAGCAATTGAAAAATATTGCAACAGAAACTGCCGTTTTTCTGGAAAATGACATGCCATTTGCCAATAATGACGATGGCAAACTATCGCAATAAAATGGTGATGGCAATTGGCGGATATTGCAATAGGCCCCTGGGTTTACTCTAATTTTAATGATTTCAAAATTTTATCTTTTTATTCGATTTTCAGGGCGAAATAATTCCAACGCTTCGTTTTGTTCGCCAGAAAGCTAATGAAATTCAAACACAATTGGACACTCTTTCGGCCAAGCAAACTTTGAAAGAACTTGACAAGCAAAAAATAACTTTTACACGTTCAAATTTGTCACAAATTGCTTTGAATCCTTCAACTCTTCGAAGTTTGTCAAAATTGGGATTTGAAAGATTTCGTCAAGTAGTCGTTGGATGTTTTGTTTGTATGACAGCAATTCGTAAAAATAAGGTTTTCTTTTATTTTTTTCGCTTAGAGGGATAATTATCGAGAGAGAGAAACTGAACCGTTTATATTTACTCTTTTCCATTAACACCAGACCTGGGCGAAACTCAAAATTTTTTTGGACGAAACAAAATTTTTTAAAAATCGTTTCGTTAAGAAACGAGACTAAACAAATTAAAAAGTGTTTCGTAACGGAACGACGTTATTCAAAAAACCCACGAAACAACGAAACGAAACGTTTCACCCACGTATGATTGACACTAAAATAGAATAGGATTTTCCTCAATTTACTCACTAGTGGTTATTTTCCCCTAATAATTACCTATTTGATTTTAGCCAAAAGACTGTCAATATCATATTGTTCGAGTTCTTGATTGTGTTAAAGGGCCTCGTAATTACAAAATTAAAAATGTTGCCAGAGTTAATTATCAATTGGTTTTGCCTTTCTATGGCCGGTATATTATAAATTGGATGAAAAGTTTTACGACTGTTACTGAACAAGGATTTCGAAATTGGATTGAAGATATGAAGGCTTGGGTATATTTTTTTAGAAAATTTCGAATTAGAAAAATTTCTAAAATTTCTTTTAGGATGAAAAATTGCCAACATTAGATGATATTCAAAATAAAGCTGCTGAACTTCAACTTGCTTTGAATGAAGCAGAAAATTTGCCTTCAATGATGGAGTTGGAAAGAATTCAGAAGGATGAAGAAGAAAAGGCTAAACGTGCAAAATTACCTGTTAAAACAGCAAAAGATTTGGAAAATTGTGTTTTAATTCGTGAATATCTTCAAAAATTGAGTAATTTTGAGGATTCTGAACCTTTAGTTAAATTGTTGACTGGTTGTTTTGTTCGTTTGACGTCCTCAGGTGGTTCTGAAACTGGCTTTGAGGTTTTCTTTTTCTTTAATTTTTGCTTAATTCCTTTATTTAATAGCTTGATAAAATTATGAGTGTCAAATTAAACGAGCAAAAAAAGAACATGCCAGCGGATATTGTTTTGGAATTAAAATTTATGGGAACTGTTTCCTTATCTGCACTTATTCGTCTTGTGAGTTCAACAAAAATTAATGAAAAAGAATTTAAAGAATGGGTTAAAAAGAATGAAAATGATGAGGTTGTTTTTTATTTTAAACTAAATTTTGGTTGTTCTTTGAAGATTTCTTTGGGAAATATTAAGGGATTTACAAAAATTTTTATTATTTTCCGTTTCTATGTTTCTGGTTTTGGGAAGTTCTCTGGTTCGGTTCCTTAATTTGTTGTTTCTAGCGTTAAATTATTTAAAAGATTTTTGATTCCTTTAAAATTTTAAAAGTTAGAAAATTATTTGATTTTATAGAAATTATTTATTCATTTTTCCGTTCTAATCTTTTTCTTAAATTTTCTTTTTAAATTTTAGGATGATCCTCTTCCTATAAATGAATTTGTTAGTGAAAAATATGCTGAATTAACAAAAGTATTGGGAATACCTCCACAACCTTACAAATCAGAAGTAATTTTACAAATTTTCTTTTGAACGTCAAAAAATAATTTTTTCTAGTCTTTACCTGTCAATGGTTTAAATGTTTCAAATTCTGTATCAAAAATTAAAAATGATGAAACTAATAACAATTCAGTAAATAAATCTGAGGAAGTTATTGTTACGAGGGAACCTTTTTCTTTACAAACAAAAGATGGGAAATTAACTACAATAAATGTTTGTTTATTTTAAAAATAAAAAAAATTTTTTGTTTTAGTTCCGGAAATGTTTAATGTCAAAAAATAAAATATTTGATATGATGTCTTGGGATAAAGAAACACTTGCTCGAGTTGTTAAAGGATTTTATGTTAGAATTGGTATTTTTTGAAAGTTTTTTGAATTTATTTTTTTAATTTAAAGGTGCAAGGCGTCCTGAAAAGGTTTTTTTTTATTAAAGAAAAAATATTTTTTTTAAAAAAATTTAGTCTTCGGAACATCAATTTTATGTTGATCAGATAACTGGTGTTAGTTGGGGAGGTACTCCATACAGGTTATTTTTTGATTTTAGGGAAATTAGTTCGGGTTTTTCAAGGTCGTATCCATTGTGGGGTGAAAATATCAACCCTGTGTTTGGTTTCATATTTTATTTCTATGTTATTAGATTCTCTATTAAGTATATTACTTTCGGATTGAATTAAATTTTTTAATTACTACAAAATTTGTTTCCCAGTGTAATCTTGAAATTCTCATTAAAAGAAGTTTAAAAGTGTCGAACATAAAATTATATCAATTATCTAAATTTAACAATAATTTTTTACCTTTTCTACTTTTTAATTAAAAACATTTTGACTAGCAAATCGTAAATAATTTTTTCCTTTTTTAGAATTAGAGGAAATGTTTTGACTGATATTCGGCTTCATCTTAAGAATTTGGAGGCTAAGACTTTACAGCAATTATATAGATCTTCAGGAGATGGTTTCAGTGATGATTCTTTAAAGATTTTTGATGAGGATATGAAAAAATGGGTTTTTATTTTTAAATTATTTTTTTATTTTTATTTATTTTTATTTAAGAATCAAAAACTTCCAACTTTGAATTTTATCGACTCTAAAAATAGAGAATTTATTAATGCTGTCTCTAAATTTTATAGAAATTCCAAAAATCTTTTTAATCGTCCTGAGCAGCGTGAGATGTCTTTTCTTGGCCGTCAGACAAAAGTTCAGGTAAATAAAAATATTTTTGTGCTTTTCTATTACGCATTTATGAGGAATAACTGTTTGAAAAATTCGGCCATTTTTATCCTTCCCTATAAATTTTATCGGTTTCCATTTTGGGAGTTTTCCCCCTCTTTATTTATACGGGAAAGATTTTTGTTGTATTTCATTTTTTTTCCTATACCCCCGGAAATTTTATCTTCAAATTTTTATCCTTTTTTAAATTAACACATATTTGCCTTTATTTTTTACTAAAAATCTACTAACAATAAAATATAGGATATCGGTGATTCTCCAAAATTGAATCCCGGCTATGAACAGCTCCAACAATATATACAAGCAAGATTATTGTTTACAAAAATTTAAATAAATTTAATATTTTTTAGAAACAAGTAGTTTCTTCTGTTTTAACAACACCAGGAATGGGGCAACATTTGTGGAATGATTCCCAATCAGACCAACCTCGATTTACTCCAATAGTTCAACAACCAACAAATATTAATAAGCCAACACCTTTACTTCATTATTTTAACACTCCTCGAGTTGAAGAAAATAATAATAATTGGAAGAAACAAACAGCTTCTTTTATTTCTTCTTCTGCAAGTAAAATTCAAGCATTGAGTGATTTGAAACCTGAACGAGAATCTTGGCGTCAACATTTTTCTTCTAATGAATTTGATGTAAAATAAATAATTTTTTGAATTTAAAAAATTTTTTATTTAGCGTATTAATGATCCTTATGGAACTTTTTCTGCTAAAAATCCATCTCCATATTTTCCTTCACCTTCGAGTGGAGAAAGTGCTTCGAGAAGTTTGATGAGTTTACGTGATTTTGCTACGGCTTCGAGTTCTCGATATTATCAGGCAATTTATTTTAGAAAAATATTTTTTACTAAAATTTTAACTTTAAAGGAAAGTAATTTGGTTGGAGGCAAAAATCGTTTTGGTTCTCCAACTTCAGCTTTACACCAATATAGCAACACATATTTACATGCAAAGCGTCCTCGTTTGTCACCTGAAGCGCCGCCTGTAGAACGCCTCTTTTGATTTATATTTTTTGTTTTATTTTGAATTTTCATTTTATTAGCGATTTAAATGGAAAAAATGAATTTAACTTTTTTTTTGGTAAAAATATTTTTAATAAATTTTGTGTTAAAATTTTTAACAATATTTTTGTGAAGAAAGTGGTACATATCAGGGGTGTGACAGTTTCGCCTTTCGCGGATTTTTGAACTTTCGCCTTTCGCTTTTTAAAATCTGTTTCGGCACACCCCTGGTACATATTTAAATTAGAGACCGGATCTCGATCAAAAATCTTTGTTATAGAGATCTCGATTCTCGTTTGACCCTCCCAGTCCGATCTCTAATTTAAAAAATGTCAAACAAATTTTTCTATTTTTTCTACATGTTGAGGATTATATGCATGATTTCCTCAATGATTTGTTTCTAAAACTATAATTGTTTAAATATGCTTCAATTTTTGAATCATTTGTCTTACTAAATAAGAATTAATTTTAATAATTTTTTATGTCGTTTACCTTATCATCGGTAATAACAGAATCGTTGTCATCATCATCTTCATCATTTTGTTCTAAAATAAAAACAAAATTTTATTAAGAATAATCCTCTTATATATGTGTAATATTGGGGGATGGGATTGGGGAGAGTATTAAATAGGTAAGTTTCGCCGAAGGCTCCGGTTGTCCTAGTCCATAGAAGGACTAGGGTCGGACACACCTCATATTACACGCCTCATGATTCACTTTTAAAATGCTTAGGCGGAGGTTAAACAAGCTAAAAGGATAAAGGAGAAAGCATTAGTCGATGCCACGGTAGCTCAGTGGTAGAGCTCCTGCATATGGTGAGCGAAAGCGCCTAGCGATAAATGTCAGGAGGTCGCAGGTTCAATCCTGCCCGGCTGCTAAACTTTTGCAAACTCTTATATTTCATAATTATTTTTTGCCTTGATTATTATTTTGATTTTGTTGATGGTCATCATTTCCTTGATCTAATTGGTTCATTATTGCTTGTAATTCTGCATTTAGTGCATTAATGTGATTTAATAAATTATTATTTTCCATATAAAAATTGTTTAGCCATTGAAAATTATCAAATATTAATTGAAAATTTATATTTCCAGCAGCCACTTGTTGATAAAAATTATGTCCATGGTGTTGAATTTGTAGTAACATGTTATTTAATAAATGATTTCCTTCATTTATTTGATTCAATATTAAATTTATTTGAACTTGGTGGTGAGGGTGAGGGGGGATATTAACTAAATTTTGGTTATTATTATGATGAATATTGTGTTGATGATGATGAAATTCTTCAAAATTATGGTAATGATTAATTAACAAATTAATAATTTCTGATTGTCTTTGATATTCATTAAAAGAATTAAAGAGAAGAATTTGTTGAGGATTATATACATGATTTCCTCCAAAGTTACAATTTACATGCAAAATAACATTGCCATCAAAAAATATAAGTAAATTATAAATCGAGGCTAATATGTTATTTAGATGGTTGTGTTGATCAATTGGACATTGAAAAGAAATTGACTAAATAAATAGAAATATTTAAAATAAAATGTGATTCCATTTTTGGCTTTAAATTTAACAACTGATTTTTGGGTAAAATTATAAATTCCCACTGAATAGTTACGGTCGCGGTGTGATAGATACCAGGGGCTATAGCTGCGTTCAAAATTGTCGAACCCGGGGCGCCTTGATATGGTTCGATGCGCCTTGACGAGCTGAATCGAACCATGCCAGGACGTCCAGGCTTCGATTTGCATTTTTTCGATAATGTATTCGAACCCAACCCTCTGCTAAAAGATTTCAAGGTCCATCAACTTAACTACTTAACCACACACTTCTTCTGGAATTAGGGGTGTAAATTTTTCCCGTTTTCCGAGACTAAAACACCGAGATCGAGACCGAAACGTTCAAAACCCTGAGAAATTTCTCGACACGGAAACCGAGACTCTCGAGCAGGACTACGATCTAGCATCTTCAGTTGATCTGACCGATGTGTTATCTATTACACACGCGCCTCCTGCATAGGAATTAAATAGCTATATGCTTTACAATATTTTTAAGTGTCCCTACTTACAATATATTGCACTGGATTAATTACCCAAGTTTAAGGTTTAAGAAAAAAGTTAAATAACTTATGGAAATCGATAATTTAACCTCAACATCAATGTCAACACCACTCACTACCTCTAATGTTAACAACAAAAAATTAAAACTTCATCAATTAAACAAAAAACTTTCTAATTTTTCCGAACAATTTTCTAATGACATGCCACCTTGGGCTGCAGCAATGCTTGAAATTGTAAATTCTGTAATGGATCTTTGTAAGGACATTCTTACAAATGAACCAGAACAACAAACAACAGAAAAAATTCCTAAATATCGATTTGGAGACCCATTTTCCGCTAGCAACAAACAACATAATCCTTTTCTAGAACAATCTCATTTCACCAATATTATAAACAACGCGATTTTGGACGCCGAAGAAATCAAGTCTAAATCAAAAAGAGTTGTTATTGAACGGGCCCCTGAAAATGTTGACATCACTTCTTTAGTTAAAAAAATTGCTTCTGATTGTGGAGTCTCTTCTGATCTTTTGGAAAATGACATTCATCGACATCCATCTCGTGAGTTATCAAATGATATAAATAAGAAACCAAGAATTGTCAAAATCCCATTTAACAATAAAAAATCTAGGGATATTTTTCTTTATAATTTTCGTAAATGTCTTAAGCAAAATCCATCTTTACCGCAGTTTTTAACTGCTAGACGTGATATGACTCGAAACGAATTAAATATTTTGTATAACTTGCGTAAGCAAGCATTTTCTATGAATCAGGTCGAGAACATGTTTAAGTACATTGTTGTCGATCTGTCAATCATTACACTTAAAAAACCACAACCGCTCAAGGCAACTAAAAATAAATAGGGGCACGCAGGCAAACCACAAACAAAAATAACAAACGGGAATATTTGCTCATATAGATGTATATTATTTAATTCTAGATCGCTTGCTAATAAAATACCAGATTTAAATTACCTAATTGAAAATTCTAAACCAGAGCTCATATTAATCAATGAAACATGGCTCAAAACAGATAATATAATAAATTCTGAACTATCATATAGGGGTAATTATGAAGTCATATTAGCTAATAGAATAGAAAAAAGAGGTGGAGGATCGGCAATCCTAGTAAAAAATAACATACCTTTTAAAATCATTTTCTCTGGCTCTAAATTTCAATCAGAGATTGTACATATAAAATTATTGCTTGAAAAAGAAATTAACATCATAAACATTTACCGACCACCAAATAGTTCAATTCTTAATACAAAAAAGTTATTTAAATTCCTTCTAAATCAAATCAATCAAAAAACTATATTATGTGGAGATTTCAACATTAGACACATAAATTGGGATTCCAACGAAATAATTGACAATTATGACAAGATCGCGAATATTTTTATAGAGTTTATAGGTCAGAATCAATTAAACCAACTTGTTACTGAACCAACTAGGGAAAATTCAATCCTTGACCTAGTACTTACATCTGATTCCGGTATTGTTAGAACTATTAAAGTTAGAGAGAATTTTTCAACTTCCGATCACAAAATGATAGAGTTTGAGCTAAATTATCGTGTTAAAATTATAAGGAAGCCCAAGATTTACGTAAGAGATTTTAGTAAATCCAATTTTATTAATTTAAATCAAGTTATATTCCGAAATAATTTAGACCTAGGTATATTAACGAAATTCACAGTGGAAGATAAATACATTTATCTAACAAAAGAACTTCTATGTCTTTATAACAAATATATACCGATGAGAGCACTAAATAAGATAATAAGAAAAGCATACCCTCAAAGAATTAAGGAATTACACAAAGAAAAACTTAGATTATTTAGGTTACTTAAAGAAAGAATATATGATAACAATCTAAGACTTAAGTATAAAATCGTTTCAAGAAACCTGAAAAAGCAATTAAAAATTCATAATAACACAAATGAAGAAAAATTAATCAATAAAGGTGGAAATTCGATACATAGGCATATTAGAAACAGACTTACGCAAGATACTAATATTCCCTGTCTAATTGATAAAGAAAATAAATTCTACTTCAGCGATAAAGAAAAATGTAATATTTTGGGAAAAGAGTTTCAAAAGAATTTTCAAAAAAGAAACATTAATCTCTCAGATAGCGATGGAAATATAATTCCAAAATCAAAGTTTACAGACATAGATTTAAGTACTAGTATTGTGTGGGATATCCTCAGATCACTTCCTAGCAAGAATTCTACTTCTCCAGACAATATACCTTATATATTACTTAAATATTGCGCTGATTCACTTGCAGAAATAATCACAGATATATTCCGATGTATTATTGATAATGGGCAAATTCCATCAATTTGGAAATCTTCACTTATTATACCTTTGTATAAAAAAGGGGAAAAATCAGATCCAACTAATTATCGTCCAATATCGTTAACATGCACCCTATGTAGGATTTTAGAAAGAATTATCGCAAAACAATTAATAAAATACCTAGAAGATAAAAAGTTCTTTAATCAAAATCAGTTTGGGTTTCTTAAATCAAGATCCACAACAACACAGTTATTATCCACAATGGATGATCTCTATAACGCAATACAAGATGGATATAACATAGATATCATTTACATCGACTTTGCTAAGGCATTTGACACTGTACCGACAAATATTCTTCTAGATAAGATAGTAAAAGCAGGCATTAGCGGAAAAGTCTATACATTTCTTAAAAATTTTCTATCTGATAGAAATTTCAAGATTAAGATTGGTGCCCAAATATCTTGCGAATATGAAACATTCTCAGGTGTACCTCAAGGTAGTGTCCTAGGACCTCTTCTATTTCTTATTTTTATAAATGATCTTCCAAATCAAATCCCTGAAAACATTGGAATAAAATTATATGCAGACGACGTAAAACTATATGTAGCTCATAAAAATGGCATAGAAAGGAATGAACTTAATAAGGCTCTATGGATACTTGAAAAATGGACAGAATTAAATGGTTTAGAAATATCTCGTCATAAGTGCTTTGCCTTATATCTAGGAAAAAATAACCTAAAAAGAGAGTATAACATTCATGGATTAAAAATACAAGAAACAGATTGTATTCGCGATCTTGGAATTTTAATAGATTCTAAAATGTCTTTTAATAATCATATAAATATGATTATAAAAAATGCATATCTAAAAAGTTATCAGATAACAAGAATCATTAAATCTAGAGATTTAAATCTCCTTGTTAATATATATAAAACTTATATAAGACCCCAGCTAGAATATGCAACTGAAGTATGGAATCCACACATGAAATATCAAATAGAGAAAATTGAAAGAATTCAAAAATTATTCACTAAAAATATTTACAAAAAATGTGGATTAATCAAGGTCCCATATGAAGAAAGATTAAATACCTGTAAACTCGAAAAGTTAATAGATAGAAGGAAAATTGCCGATCTTTCCACCGCTTTTAAAATTATAAAAGGGTTTACATCTCTTAATTCCCAAAAATATTTTAATTTTTCAAATAGATCACTTCGCAGGCCCCTACTTTTAAGGATTAAAAAACACACAAATAGAACAAAAAATAATTTTTTTCATAGAGTGGTAAATAAATGGAATAAACTTCCAAATGAATCATTTAAAATAAATGATCCCAAAAAATTTAGAAGTTTCATTAAAGTATCAGAATCTAAATAAAATTCTAGTAAAATTAACCTTGAGCGTTATTGGTGGTTTTTTTTAAGGTATAATATTAAATTTATCTATGTTTACTTTTCATTTTTTAATACATATAATTTTTTTTTTTGATGTTGTTTCATACATATATATTTTTTTTTGACATTAATTTATTTTTATGTTTTTTTTTGCACCACATTAATGTATTTTAAAATACCTGTGGTTTGCTGATAAATAAATAAATTATGGATTCTATAATGTAATTGAAGACGCATATGTTGACCTAATCCACAACGGCTTTCTGACAGACTCGGGCATGTTCTTTGAAAACCAATAGGAAAATAAGCATGTAAATCTGGGTTTTGTACATGTTGATTATCACAGGTAATTTTTTTAAATTCAAAAAAATGCCCTTGATCCTCAATATTAAATCGTAATAAAAAAGAATTAGTTAAATTAAATAAAAGAATAATTGTAGATAATAATATAATTAATAACATATGTATTTAAATAATAATTTTGTATATTTCCTTAAAAATAAATATATTTAATTCAAATAAGTTGAAGAAGCATTCTTAATAAAAATAAATCAAAGAAAGATAAAACTAACATTAAAATAAAAAGAATTTTTAATAATATTAATTTAAAAGAATTATTGAAAAATTATTTTAATTTAAAAATTAATTCAAATAGAATAGAAAATAGGTAAATAAATTTTATTGAATAACAAATTTTGAATACATTTGTAGTTTGTCTGTTTACAAGATTTTGGCAATAATTTCTCGGCAAAAGACTTTGATTTTAATTTTTCTTTAAAGTGTCACGATTTAATAAAAATAAATTTTTTATTTTAGCCTGGGAGAGGGGGAGGGAGGGAATGGAGGGAAGGAAGGGAAGGAAGGGAAGAGGGAGGGAGGGAGGGAAGGATAGAGGCACTTGTAGTGCCTCAAAATGCCTTGCCAGACATACAATATTTATTTTGTATGTCTCTGCTATTTAAAAATCTGTCTGGGAGTAAAAAAGTTTAAAAAAAGTAAATATTATTAAAGATATTTAATTAATATTTTAATAATTTATAAAATAAAAATTAAAAATCAGTCTATATTGTCTGGGCATCGTTTTTCACAAAAAAGCAACCGATCTAAAATTGATCTCACGGATGTTACCTTAAATATATTAATAAATAATTAATAATTATTAAAGTGCCTATTTAATAGATTGTGAAGATTACTTGGTGGGATAAAGAGGAGTTTTTTTATTTAATAATATACGATAGATTTTTTATGGATTGCTATGATGCTTTAAACAAGAATTTCTGGCGCCTGATGATATAACTATTAGATTTTAAAGCATTACAAATATTTTCTTATCTATGAGTGGTTTCTGAATTTAGTCTACATACTTAACAAGGAATACTAAAATAATTTTTTCCGCCACAACCCCGAAAATAATTTAAATTTTAAATAAAGTAAAGCAGCTGGGCTATAGCTATTTCTCTCCTTTAGCTAGTGCAAAAGGTTAATCAGCGGCTGGGAGCGAACCAGCATCTTCAGTAGACCGGACTGATGTGTTATCCATTACATCACGCCGCCTACTGCACAGCCTTAGGCTTTAGTAACACATTAAAATTTAAAGAAATCCTCAAAAAATTATTACAAAATATTTTCTTATTCCATTTATATACTTATTTCAATTTTCGGATTTAAAATAAAATTTTATATAAGTATAAAAATTTAATTAAAATATTTTAATTATTAAAAATTAAATTGCTCTTTTTTTTATTTCTTTAAATTATTTTCTTCATTATATTTTTCATCTTCAATTTCTGTTTCTTCAATTTCTAAATTTTTATTTAAATTATTATTTTGATTAATTTCTTCTAAATTATTATCATTAGTAAGCAAATTTTCTTCATTTATTTCTTCTTTTTCATCATTTTCTGTTTTACATGTAGAAGAAGATTCGGCACAATTTTCTTCTTAGAAAAATGAGAAATTATTTTTTAGTTAATAAAAAATCTATTTTAAATTATTTTTTGAATGACTAAAATAATTATTTGAGGTTAATTACCATATTTCTTCTAATAAAATGCCCGGGCATTCTATTTTTCAATTAGTATCTTCCAAGGGGGGGGACATTCTAATTTAAGGGGGCATTCTAATGTATGGGGGGGGGGATTCTATTAGAGGAGATACTGTAATATTGTTTCGAACTTTTTAATGGAAGGGGAATAATAATAATTAAATTAGAAATAAATATTTATTTTACCTAATTTTGTTTGTTTTTGTAAATTTCTCATCTGCATAATTGTTTGTAACAAATTTGGATTCATTAATAAAAAATTTGGCGAAAAATTATTCAATGGATTTAATAATTTTGTTTGAATATTATTTAATTGTTTTTGAAATAAATTATTTGAAAATATATTTGGTGTTGGTGAATTTGCTTTAAAATTAGAAATTAATTAATTTTGAAGGGGTAGAAAAAAGTTTGAGAATTTGAGACGATTTTTAAAGATAGCTCTGATTTCTAAGAGAAAGTTTTGGAAAATGTTTAAAGACAATCATTTTCTAAAAATCATTTCTCGGTATGTATTTTTTGCTTAATTGATAATTTTCCAAAAATGTTTAGATATCCAAAATGTTTTTTAATTTTTATATTAATAAATATTTATATTAAAAATTAAAAAAAAATTTCTCCTAAAAATTATTTCTTTCTTCTAAAAATAATTTCCAAATTTTCTATTAAATAATTACCAAAACAATTTTTTAAAGACGCTGCTTGCATATTTAAAAGAGGAGGGAAAATTGGTGAAATATTATTAAAAGATTCTTTAGAAAATAATGTAGTATTAGAGGTTGTTGATGAATTATTACAAGATTCTTGATTAATTTTAAAAATTCCTTTTAAAGTTAAAAGTTCTGATTTGTTAACACAATTCTAAAAAATATATTTTTTAATTAAATTTTATACATATTTTGCTAATTTACTTTAAGATCTTCAGGTATAGAGCCAGTCAATGCTCTTCTAACTTCTTGTGCCGCAGCAACCCTTAATTCATTGTGTGATTCTTGGCAATACCAACCAATTTTTGGAGTACATATTACATTGGGCATTGAACAAAGAATATCTTTTTATAAAATTATATTTTAATATGATTAATATTATAAACAGATAATTTTATTACATTCATTATTAGTATTTTTAATTTCATTGTGCTTTATTACAGTCTCTTATTTGTTAATTAAACGAAATTTTGAAAACAGACTCTCTGTAAATATTTAATATAAAATATGGAATGGGTCGCATATGGGATGGTTCGTCATACGTTCAGCATTCGCTGAACCATCCAGTGCTACCAGTAAAGTAGCTCGACTATAGCATAGCTATTTCTCCTCTTAAGCTAGAGCAAAAGGTTAATCGGCGCCTGGATGCGAACCAGCATCTTTAGTAGACCGGACTGAGCCATTATACCACGCACAGCCTTAGGAATTAAATAGCTACAAATGTATGTACTTTACATTATTTTTTAGACATTCTCAATTTTAAATAATCATAATTTACTCATTAAATAATTAATTTTTACCATAATTTTCCCTTTCAAAAATATTTTTAGGTTGATCACAATCGATTGCAAAGCTCCGAATATTCCCACTTTTTAATGCGGAAATTAAAGAATTAGATTCTATTAAATCAAATTCTGAAGTATTTACAAGAAAAGCTCCAAATTTTAAAAATTTAATTGTTTCCTTAAAAAATTAGATTAATTTAATATTAGAATTATTAATATACTAAATTAATTAAATGTTTATTTTCTGAAGTTAAAGGGCAATGAAGTGTTAGACAATCTGATTGACTAAATAATTCTGTTAAATTAGAACATCTTTCCATTCCAAGGGCATTTTCCATACCTAGAAAAATTTAACAAAATTGGCAAAAAGGGTTTGATTAAATTAAGATATAAAATCTTTTCAGAAAATTGACAAGTCTTAATTAATAGAAATTTTTCTTGTTAATTAAAAGATATGTGAATAGAAAAAGTTTAGGTAAAGTTTAGCCACCGGGCAGGATTACCTTCGACCTCCTCGTAGTATTGCTAGGCGCTTTGCTCACCACATACAGTAGCTCTACCCCTGAGATACCTGGACATCGAATAATCATTCTCTTTTCACTTTTTAGATAGTTTAATCCCCACCGACAAAGCGTTTTTAGGTGAATCATCCTTAAAAATCTTAGTTCGGGGCAACTATTACGCCACTATTTTCTTATGTAAAAGGATAATTATTAAAGTTACATATATTTTTATAGTTATTCTTTTATTTTTTAAAAGATATTAGAATTATCCAAAGTGAAAATTAAAATAATTTAAAAATAATTTATTAGTATAAAGAACATTTTGAACATTTTGGAAGAAATTAAGAAAAAGAGAAATGTTTTAAGGTCAAAGATGAAGGAAGCTAAAATTATGAGAATGTTAAGATTTGAAATTCCAAGGAATGATTTTGGAAAGGATTTTGAATGTGGATTTTTGAAAAGAAAAATCACGGGACGATTTTTTCTCGGAGTTCGGAGGTGTTTGAACTTTGAAAAACTGGTCACGCTGATCAGAGTCCCGAAACGTTCTAAGAACTTTCTGAAGGAAACGGACCGTCAAATGCTTGATGTGAAACCGATGAAGGTCTTGCAAATTGTCTCGGTGACAAAACAAGACGTAATTCAAGTACCAAAAGATGTTGAAATTGAAAAAGACTGGAAGAAAAGGAAACGGAAGCAAGAAAAGGGACTGGTAGAATCGGTTTCGGTGACCGAATTTCTCACCATTGGAGTCCGATTGGAAAATTTTCATCGAAGATCGGGTTCCTTAAATCGAGTCGGTCTCGAGAACCCCTTGATCACCTTGACACTGACTAGTCCCAAGAGCAAAGAAAGATCAACCTCGCCACCCAAAACCTTTCGCGGAAAACAGGCCGAGATCGAAGAACTTATTCTGACGTCGAGGACGCCGTCATCTGAAGCGAGCGGGATGTGATGCTAAAAAGAAATAGCACACGTTTTTCTTTCGTTCTCTCCCCATTTATTGACCCCATCCAATTATTCTCTCCCCTCATTTAATGTAAACCCCATTTTCCCTCTTAAATGTTCGTTCGTTCGTTCATTCATAGTTTATGTTTATTTTGTTTGAAAAGGAAAAGTAAAAGGATATTTTTTTATATTTTGTATTTGTCTCTAAATTGATTTGAAAAGAGAAAGAGAGTTTAATTTTATTATTACTTGGAGCTCCTGGGTGGATGGTTGTTCTTTGTGTGAGAGAATTTATTTACGAATTGACTTTATTTTTTGTTCTTCAATTGGCCCTCGGTGGACCAAATTTATTTGATTTGTTTGGCAACACTGGTCTTTGGATAGACCAACAACAAAATTTGTTTGAAAGTTATTCCTCGGTGGGATAGTTTTCGGATTGACAACTTTTTTTGAGATTTTTAAAAAAAAAATCTTATTCAGTTTTCCCTCGGTGGGTTGATTGAATTTTCTTCTTGTCAAATTCTAGCCTCGGTGGATAGGATTTGAAATTTCGTCAACAAAATGGAAGCGACTCATCAAAATTCGAACCAATATTTCCCTCATCAACTTTATTCAGTCTACCCTCCACCTATGAATATGCCAATCAATACACAATTAGGGCACCCTAGCAGTCAATTCTACGGCTTCCCAAATTTGTTTTGCCATCAAAATTATGCCTTTCCTCAACAAATGATATACCATCCTTCTTCTTTCATCCCACAACAATCGATTAATCCAATTGAACAGAATGCTAATTTCCTTTCCAAAACTACGTCACAAGCTGACATCGAAAGATTACTGCTGGAAATGATTCCCGATTTAGACGGAACCGAAGGAAATTTTGAGATAAGAAAATTCTTCAAGAAATTCGATGCATATTTACAAGACTGGTCGGATAAAAAGAAAATTTTTGCCCTAAAATCCAAGCTGTATGGCAAGGCAAAGAGTTTCTTCATTCTTGCAATCAAGTCCAAACGCTACAACTATAAATCGATTAAGAATTTCATCCTTTGTCAACTCCTTCCATCTGAGTACAAAGTCGAGGAGTCAATCGATTTAGCTAAAAAGCGAACCAATTCCTCTCAACAAAAGAAAAATTTGAAAACACCTGAGAAAAGTCACAAACCTGAGAAAATTCCCACGCCATCTTTCATAAATAAGGTCAACATTCAATTTGAAAAAGAAGAATTTTCAAAAGAAATTCTGGAATTTTTTGAAAAGCCAATCGACCAAGATTCGGCCAAAGACGAAAGCGAAATTGAAAATTTGGAAAAAGGAAAATTTTCGGAAAATTTGGTACCAATGGTTGAAAAAGAATTTAAATTTGAATTATTGAAAGATTTTGGGAAGGATCAATTTTGTGAATTGGATGTGGAACTTAAATGCTCCTTAGATGGAGAACAGGATTTTGCATCTGTTGAATTTCCTATTCCAACAGAAATCCATGTGTTTCAAGAAATTGTTCCACTGGATATTCCTGTTTCCCATGAAGAAAGTGTATGTTCTGAAGAAAAAGAATGTGAAGAGAGTGAAGAGTTGCAAGTGATAAGGGAAGAAGGAGGTGAAGAATATGTTGATTTAGAGGAGAAAGAAGGCGAGGAATGTTTGGAATTGAAAGAAAAAGGAAGTGAAGTTTGTGTTGATTTGAAAGAGAAAGAAAGCGAGGAGTGTTTTGATTTGAAGGAAATTGATGAATATCGTGATGATTTGGAAATTATTTTGGAAGAAAAAGAGTGTGATAATTTGAAAGTGATAGGAGAAGGAAGTGATTATTGTTATGGTTTGGAAGCAGAAGAAAATGTTGATGAAAAAGGAATTTTGGAATTTAAATTGGATGTATTTGAAAAGGATCCTGAAAAGGAAATCCTTCCAACACGAGACAAATTGAACATTTTGGAAGAAATTAAGAAAAAGAGAAATGTTTTAAGGTCAAAGATGAAGGAAGCTAAAATTATGAGAATGTTAAGATTTGAAATTCCAAGGAATGATTTTGGAAAGGATTTTGAATGTGGATTTTTGAAAAGAAAAATCACGGGACGATTTTTTCTCGGAGTTCGGAGGTGTTTGAACTTTGAAAAACTGGTCACGCTGATCAGAGTCCCGAAACGTTCTAAGAACTTTCTGAAGGAAACGGACCGTCAAATGCTTGATGTGAAACCGATGAAGGTCTTGCAAATTGTCTCGGTGACAAAACAAGACGTAATTCAAGTACCAAAAGATGTTGAAATTGAAAAAGACTGGAAGAAAAGGAAACGGAAGCAAGAAAAGGGACTGGTAGAATCGGTTTCGGTGACCGAATTTCTCACCATTGGAGTCCGATTGGAAAATTTTCATCGAAGATCGGGTTCCTTAAATCGAGTCGGTCTCGAGAACCCCTTGATCACCTTGACACTGACTAGTCCCAAGAGCAAAGAAAGATCAACCTCGCCACCCAAAACCTTTCGCGGAAAACAGGCCGAGATCGAAGAACTTATTCTGACGTCGAGGACGCCGTCATCTGAAGCGAGCGGGATGTGATGCTAAAAAGAAATAGCACACGTTTTTCTTTCGTTCTCTCCCCATTTATTGACCCCATCCAATTATTCTCTCCCCTCATTTAATGTAAACCCCATTTTCCCTCTTAAATGTTCGTTCGTTCGTTCATTCATAGTTTATGTTTATTTTGTTTGAAAAGGAAAAGTAAAAGGATATTTTTTTATATTTTGTATTTGTCTCTAAATTGATTTGAAAAGAGAAAGAGAGTTTAATTTTATTATTACTTCTCTATTAAATTTTATTATTCAAAACACTTAATATAATTTGGTAGAGATGATCAACTGATAAAATATTTATTTTTAAAATTAGTTTTGAGTAGCTGATAAAACAAAAAATTATTTTTTATTTGACCTTCACATTTAGGGGAATTGTAATTTTATTTGGTTGTAAAAGGATAGATTAATTGTTTAGATTTTATAATTAAACACTAATTAGTAATTTTTATATATTTGTAGTTGGCAAGTCTTTTTTGTGGAGTTGTTCTAATGTTTGTTAATTAAATTCGAGTTTTTTAAATATCTTTGTTGAGGAAATTTTTGTTGAAAAAATTTTCAACCTCTCTAAAGATTTCCAGGCAGAATATATTTTTAATCAAAGTTAAATACTCGCCCAGATCCACTATAGACTTGAATTGACTCCAATCCTTTATTTTTTCTCAAGCTTAAAATAAACTTTATTCAATATTATTTACAAGTATAAGATTGCCAGATCGCTCGAATGGTTTCTCAAAAGATGAGCGATTAAGCAGTCGGAACTGAAGATTCTCGAAATTCCGGCAGTTATTAATAAATTTTTCCCATTATTAATATTATTTTTTTCTACAAAAAATATTCCCAGTTCATATTTCTTTAATTTATCACGCAATAGAGGGAATAATTGAGGCAAATTACTCCCAAAAACACGTTAATTTACTTGTATTTTCTAAACAATTTCCCCCAATTTCCCATGCCACTCATCTAACCGCAAAAATTACAACACATCTGCATAAATATTTTCTCATGACCTGAGATACGTAAAAAAATATTTATTTATCCTTATATTATTTTATATATTTATTCATTAAACGTTTTTGTGATAAAAAACAAAAATTAATTCATTCTGTATTTAAAATAAAATAAAATTTATAATTAATCTTAATTTATTTCTGTACGAATTTTTGATATCTATATCTAATAATATTTTAAGAATTCTATGGAAATTTTGAGAAAATAATTTTAGCAATTCATCAAAAAATATTAATGAAATTATTTAAGATTTTAGTATCTAATTTTTTTGTATTTGTTTTTATATTTGTGATTAATGGCAAAGTAATTTGGCTATTTCAAAGAGCTAACATTTGTATAATCGAAATTTTGACCTTAATCGCCCCTATGGTTTTTGACCATTTCGATCCCCATATTTCGGCGAGAACTTGTTCGATCATGTTGATTTTGGTGTCAGCTTGAGGAGCTATTTTGAATAAGCTAACATTAAAAAAAAAACAAATTTTTCACCCAAAAATCGAGCTTATTCCTCCCCCTATGGTTTTTTATTTTCCAATATCTAAAGGCCCTCTATATCCCCTTAATCTCTCGATATCTCTCTAATATTCGCTCAAATCCCTCGATGCCCTTTTTACCCCTTGATAATATCTCCAGCTCTTGATTTCGGATTGAACTTCTTTTTATGCACATAATTTGACACTTAACAATTTTATATACATATTAATTTAGTATTAAAAATAAAAATTTTATTTCAATATATTTAAATTTTATTATTTAGAAATTTTATTTCCGATTTCCGGCGTTTTTTTCCTTCCGATTTCCGAAAAAAATTTTGATTTTCAGTTCCGACTTTTGAGCCAGTTTCAATTTCCGGCTCTTCCAATTTCAGACACCTCTAACTGTTCGACCCACCTCTGCTTTTGGTCAAATAAAAAAGCCCTTTTAAAAAATTATTTTAAGGGCAGCTGTTCTCTTCATCCAATTTCTTTTCAAGATTGTCAAATACCAAAAGAGAAAGGACAAGAGGAGGAGGGAGACAAAGAATTTTGCTAAAATAAGCAAACTGGGCGGGATTTAATAAAAAAAGAGAGATGAAGGAAGGTTGGTGGTTACTCTCTCCCTCTCTCCCCTCTCTCGCATTTAATCCCCAAAAACATTCATTATTCTCTCAACATTTGTCAGTCCAAATACCTTTATTTATTTCTCGTTTATATATTTTTTATATATTTATTTTTTTATTTTTGTTTAATAAATAATGATTAAATTTATTTAAAAAAATTTTTTTTTTACGTTTAGTTAAATTTTTAAGAAAGCCCTACTTTTTACTAAATTTAAAATTTTTTTTTCAGAAAATTTTCAAAAAAAATGTTTACAAATCAACAACAAAATATACCAACAACAACAAATCCAAAAAAACAAAAAAATAATAAAATTTCGAAAATTTCCTTTTTCAACAACAAAAATTCTTCGAAAAAATTTAATTTTAAAAGAAAGAAAAATTAAAAATAAAAATACTAAAAATTATTTTTTAAAAGAAGAAAGAAAAGAAATTTTGGAAAAATTAAGAAAAATGGTTGGAGAAAAAATTGGTTGTGGACAATTACAAATTGTTAATGTAAATTTTAATTTTTATTTTTTAAATTTAAGAAAAACTCTTAAATAAATATTCTTTCGATCATTTATAAGTTTTTTTAATGAACGGGTTTGATGAACGGAATTAATTTTTATTTGAATAAATTTTTAAAAATAAATTCTAACCCCAGAACTAGATATAGGCAATAAGGTTGTCTGATCCGGATCTGAAAAAAGGCGGAATATCCGGAAATTTCCGGATATTAAAAAAATTTCCTGATAAAAAAAATTTAAAATTTATAAAATATAAAATTTAAATTTAAAAAAATATAAAATTTCCTGATCCGGATATCCGAAGATTTCCAAGTATCTGACAACCTTAATAGGTCTACCGCTTCCCTTTTCAAAAAAAAATTTATTTTTTTTCTAATTTTTAGTCGGTTATTAAACATATTAATCGACTTAATCAAAAAATTCTTCAAACTACACCATCATCAAATGTTAATACAAAATTCCCCTTAGTGCATCGAACTTGTTGAGGAAAGTTTGGATGAGAAAATTTGAAAAAATATGCGGGTATTAAATAGATATTTTTTAGATAAAAGGATTTTCTTTCTTGTATTTATTTGGTAATAGTTTGGAAGTCGCCCCCCCTCCTTTTTCCCCGTTTCTCTGACAATTTTGAGCTATTTTTGTTTGATATAAAATCTATTATATATCATTCAAAAGAGCCAAGATTAGCTGGATCTGTTGATTCTTACCAAAATTATAAAGCTAAATACTCGTAGGGAAAACTTTTAGAACAGCTTTATTCACTTAGGTCAGTTTCGTTGATTTTAATGTAATTCGACTCAATTCGAAGGGCTCTTTCGAATGAAATAATTTACCATAAAACGAGAAAAACTAAGAAAAAATAGAAAGGAAAAAGGAGGGGGGGGGGCTAACTCCAAACTATTACCTTTTATTTTAATAGACAAATAAAGCTAATAAGTAAAATTTTGATTTTTTTAGAATTTGTTTTTAAAAATTTTTTTCTATTACATAAAATAAATATTCTAATAGTTTGTAAATTTTTTAACTTTTTTTATTCAAAAAGCCCCCTAAATTATTTTTGATTTAAAGTAAGGGCAGTTTTTATACAAGAGTTTATAATATTTCCCACCAATAATTTCTTTATTTTCTATATTATTAGAGACACCTTTTTGACAATTAAATGGGGGGGGGGGTTTTAAATGATATTTTAATCAGAGTTAATTAATTTTTATTTAAGAAACTTGTTTAAATTTTATTTTTATATTCATTAAAATATTCCTTTTAAATTATTTAGTAATAAATAGATATAATTTTTTTTAAACATTTTTCTTTAATTTCGCGCTAAGTTTTACCTCAAATAAATCCAATCAAATTATAACCAGTCGAGTGTTTTTACTTTCAATTATTTTCACTCTTCACATATACATTCAGCCAGATGTGGATGTGTAGGCCAAGAATGGCCGTGGCATTTGGCCGCTGGCTATGAATTCAAGGGGCAGATGGCCGGAAGACTAGGACGGGGCTAAAATGTACTAACTGACAAAGTAGCCTTGTTTAAGGCTGTTTAAAGCTTGGACAGCTGTGGCAGATGTTCTACTGTCAAATCTGCCTTTTCTGAAATGGCCAAGGCTTTTGGCCCAGAAGTGCCCGTTGTGTAAGCAATCAGGCAAAATGGTTAGCAGCTGCCAAGGAGTAAAAAAAAGAGTAAATTAGCATGAAAATCTGTTTGTTGTGGTTACTGATTATGATTTTATAAAAATATTTTTATAGAAACAGCTGCTATTTAATTTAAATCTTTGTTATTCTTTTAAATAAATTAATAAATATATTTTATTAAAAATAAATACATATTTATGGTTTTTTAATAATTTAAATTTCACAATATTTTTATTTTTTACACACAATACACAATATTTTTATATTTTTTTTAATTAATAATTCTTAAATCAATTTTTGCCGTCCTATAATCAATTTGGTTCTAAGGATAATTATTAATTATACTTAAATACAGCAAAATGATGTCAATTAAAATTTTAAGGAAGTATATGTAATTATTTTATCAATTATTTTTAGAATTGAGAAAATCTAAATTTTTAAATTTAATATTTCTATTTATAGGCACCTTGTTTCGCTTATTGTAGTATATTTTCAAAAATATATTCTCCTGTAATAAATAGTTATCCTTTCCATAAGGTTTAATAAGCTGAGTTTTTTAAAATTTATTTTAAAAAATTTAAAGCAAAGTTAATGGAAATAAGTGATCAAAAAATTTTTTTTAGAAATTATTAAAGACAAACAAACAAACAAAAAAACCTCAAAATTTTATAGTGATATGTTAGAAGTATTTCTGTAATTTTTTAAAATAAATTTTTACAAAATAATTTTAAAGGAGCAATCACTTAATGCTCAAATTCAAAAAATGTCTTCAAATCAAAATAATGCAGAAATGACTTAATGTTTCGTTCAAAAAATATTGAAAAGAAGACTCAACTGTTGAAAAACAATTTTCAAGTTTTAAGTGCTAGTTTGGAAAATATTAAGAAATCTTTAAATTAAAAAAACAAGGAAGTAATTTTTTAATAAATTTAAAAAATTTAGACAATTTAAAAAAATAATTGGATTTTTAATATTTAAATGGGATGAAATTTAATTTTTTTTGGAAATTTTTAATAAAAACCTGGGCTTTTCAATAAAATTTTTTTCTGATCCACATATATATGTATTTTCTTTTAAAAATTAGGGTGATCAGAATTGATTAAATATTATTTTTATATTTTGAAATTCTTTGATTATTTTCTTTGTTTTTGTATATAATTTCTGCATTTACTACTACGAGATTTAGTTCCTTTTATCTGAAGACATTTTCTTTTTACTAACTAATTGGCAAAGTTTTTATCAAGAAATTTTTAAATACATATTTTATCATTCTAATTTTGAGGAGAGCAAAAACTTTTTGCTCAAATTCAAAAAATAATTTAAAATAATAATCCCTAATAATTTAAAAATAACCATATCTAAATTTCGTCTTTTTTATGTTGAAATAAAATTAAAAAATTTTTTCTTAATTTATTTAATATAAAAAATAATCACAAAAAAGATGAGGCTCAAAAAAGATTTTTAATAAATTTATTTTCAAAAAATATTTTAATTAATTAGTTAAATTGAAAGGGGTGCTATTGTCTTTATTTTTGTTGTTGTTTTTGTTTTTATTTAAGCAGATGTCCCACACCAACCCAATACATCTGGCCAGCAAATCAACACTGAAGAAGGGTAACAGAAGGCAGAAATATATACAGACAGATGTTCTGCTGCTGCTCATTTTGGGCCCAGCAGGCTTGTGCCAAAAAGGGGTTTTCAAAGACCAGAAGCGCGAAATTTCCGTTTTAGCTTGTTATTGCATAAATTGTTTTTGAGGGGCTGATTTTCTTTAAAAAAAACCAAAAACATTTCTTTCACTCTCTCTATTATTTAGCAGGTGTTAAGCTTTATTAGCGGCAAAAATTCTTTAAAGTGAAATCTGAGGCTTTTAGGCATACTTATGTCAATGGCAGATGATGTGCCATACAAACAGAGAGAAAATAAAAATTTTAAAAAGATAAAAGTGACATCTGTAGGGAAATTGACAAAAATTTATATTTAATTTTTTAAATAAAATAATTAAATTTAGGGGTTGTTTAAGTCCCTTAATAATTTAAATAATTATTTTAATTTTTATAAAATTTCCCAGCTTTGTTTTGGCCACCAACGAATATATTTAAAAAAAGAGTGAAAGAAAAATATATTTAAGTGGATGAACAAAAGAATGTAAAAATATGTAAATTTCTTTATTTAATTCCGATTAAACCGGAAACGATTTTCTTTGATGAAATAATTTGTTTAGAGAATAAATAAATAGAAGTGGGGATCCGTGGGAAATTTTTAAAATTAATAGGTAAAATTTTTGAATAATTATATTCATGTGAGGATATAAATATTTATTTAAATTTAGGAGCAAATCTCGAAATTATTAAATAAAAAATTATAAATTTAAAAATTATACTTTAATTTTAAATTAATTTTCTAAAGAAACTTACAAAAATTTGTATCTTCCTCTAATTATATTTAGTTTATTTAGCTATATTTTACTCAAATATAGACTTTACAAGTTATTCTATTTTTATAAAATAATTAAATATTTTTTTAAAAACTTCAAAAAATGCCGAAAAAGAAATCGGCTGTTAAATTTTCTGTCATTTTATTGGGCATAACAAAAAAAGAAAAATTGAGTTGAAATGTTCGAGGAAATTGAATATTTAATTAGGTTTTGTCATCTTTGCTGTTATTGTTTTGTTGGTGTTTAATGCCGCGCAGTTCAAAAGAGAAAAATAAATAAGAGGAAATTGGCGAATTTTCGGAAATTGCATATTCCCCCGAGGGTTTTTATTTTAAATGAGAGAATAATGAAAATATAATTTTCCTTGATGTATAAAGAAATTGGAATTATTTATGATAAAAATTGAAAATTTGATTGAAATTATAAAATAAATATTAAAGTAATTTTAATTTATTAATAATATTTGGTGAATTAGTGAAAGTAATTATGCAGATCCCTATTACCTTTCATTCAATACATCGATGAACTCTCTAAAAATATCTATTTGTTGCATGTTTTTTTAATTTTTATAATTCTGGTTTGTACCAGAGAAAGTATAAACAAAATTTATCTATTAAATTATTAATTTAAAAATTAAACAAAATTAAAAATTTATATTTACTCTTACCGAGAATGATTTTCCTTTAATTTACCTTATAATTTTCTTTTCAAAAAAAACAAATTAATTGTTGCAGTTAAGTTTTTTTGGGTTTTATTTGATTTTTAATTCTTTTGTTTCTTAAATACAATTCACAATAGGAGATCTCTACGGGAACTTTTTAAAAAAATAAAAAGGTTCAAAAATCTTTTTTTCTCTTCTTTTTAATGCCCGATTAAACCTTTAAAAATTCAATTCTTTTTTAATCCTCAAAATTTTTCTTTTTGTGTTACCTCTAAAATAAAGAAACAATGAAAATCAAAAATGAAAATTTTTTCTCTAATTTCTTCATATTTTAATTTAAAAAAATTTTTGGAGAAAAAATAAATGAAAATTTGAGAATTTGGAACACAACAGTACCGAAAATCTTGATTGTGTAACTAAATCAATCAAAAGCAGCCTTTCTAGTCTTATAGCAAGAAAACCTCTAGGTGTTAATTGTTATAGTAATACAGAAAGGAAAGTTCAGTATTCAAAGTTGAAAATATAGAATTTTACAAGAAAAAAAGTCGGTTGAATTTCGAATATAGAATGGCCACCTCCATTTGAATGGCCTCCACAATTAAATAGCCCTTTTTGGGGGTATCAAAAAACTTTGAAATGTATTTAAGTACAGCAGAATAATTGTCAATCGTTCATCTGCAGAATTAACTTTTCCCATAATTACTGTCTAGTGTTAGATTGATAATAAAAAATTTATGATAAAATGATGAACATCCATATCAAGTTCAACAAAACGGATACCGGAAATAAACATAATTTTATTTATTTATAACATAATTTTTTTTCTTTTTTTATAATTTTTTTCTTTTATTATAACATAACTAAACATAATTTTTAGTCGTAAATTTTTAATTTAAATTGTACTCTCACGAATTGACATTTTTTATTGGAATAAAATATAAAGCAATTAGAAATTGTTAAACTTTTATTTAATATTTTTTGTATTTACACGCAATAAAATAAAATAACAGTTTAATTTACTACTTAATTATTTAGTTATATATTGGTATTGGGTGTTGCTATATGAACTTCCTTCTTTTGATTTTAATTTATGATGAAGTATTTTGCTTGTGGTCTTCGTCCTTATCAAATCACGGACAGACCCCAAATATGACACAAATAAATTTTTATGTTTCATACATTTACTAATTTATAAAGGCAAATAATTAGTCAAATACCTCAAAATAAAATTTCTATCAAATATGACATCAATTAATTCAACATCAACCATAAACCTAAATTCATTAGCTATTGATATAGAACAAAGCCTATTAAGTCCAGCTTATGCAATTATACTAAGAATAAATCTTTTAATTCTTTTTATAATTCTTATTTTAATTTTTGAGCTTATTAGACAATATTTAAAAACTCGAATTATAATTCATGGAAATCTAATGGTTTGTTTATATTTTTATAAATTAACAATTATTCAATAATGTAAAGCATATAGCTATTAATTTCCTAATTAATACGCTGTGCAGTAGGCGGCGTGGTGTAATGGCTAACACAACAGTCCGGTCTACTGAAGATGCTGGTTCGCTCCCAGCCGCCGAATAAACTTTTGCACTAGCTAAAGGTGAGAAATAGCTATAGCCTAGCTGCTTTGCTATAATTTGAATAAAGTTTCGTTTGATTAAAAATCCAAACCGGCTAAGTTGCGAAGCGAATTTCAAATGAAGGAACCAAAAAGAAAAATCGAAGAAAGAAGTTTCGGTTCGTGTCCAGTTAACCGAAGAATTTAATAAAACCGATACTTGGCTCACAATTTAAAAATTATAAAATTAAAATTAATTTAAAAAATTTCCTTAAAATATTTTAAACTTTTAGTTACTTTTTATGAGCATTGTCCTCATTTGCTTCATTAATACTTTTGCCCAATTCTTCACAGCTCTACGTTATTGTGTTAGTTTTAAAAATAAATACTTATTTGTTTACTTAAAATATGTATTTCTTTTAAAGTTAATTCTTCTTTTCTACAAGGATCCAAAAGAATTATTAACCCCCCTCTGGCTTGTTTGTTTTTTACTTGGACCGTTTTATATTCAAATTTTATGTTATCCTTCACTCCATTTTTGTATAATGCTTGAACGTTTGAGAGCAACATTATTTTTGGAGAAATATGAAAATGAGGGGAAAAAATTGGCTGTTTTTATGAATATTTTATGTGTGAGATTATAATTAAGTAAAGAATTTCTTTTTCAATTTTAGTGGGTTATTTCAATCGGTTATTCAATATATATAATATTAATGGCTTTTGCTGACCCAACAATGGCTATTCAAGGAGCAATATTTTTGTCAACAAAAAGTACTGCTAATTTAACAATTTATATTAGCATTTTAACTACTTTAATGGTTATTTTAACAGCTTTAAGTGATTGGAAAATAACAAAATTAAATAAAAAAATTAAACAAAGGAGGTTTATCTGTCTATAAAAATTAACAAAAAAATATTTTTTTATTTCAGTAGAAAGATATTTTTTGGTTATAATTTAAGTAAAAATTTTCAATTAAATGAGAATATTCTTGTAATGCGTTTAATCCTTCCAATGGATATTGCTTATGCAACAATTTATTTAATATATAATGCTCTAGTTGTATTAATTCGGATTTATAAAGATAAAATTTCTTCAACAAATTATGTGTTTTATTATAGTACTCTTGATACGGTAGGGCAAATTTTAGGGAAATATTTTGAAAAATTGTTCTAAATAAATATAGGATTTCCCCACAATTTTCCATCAATATTTAGAAATTTAAAATAAAAAAATTAATTTACTAAATTATTTCTAGTTGCTCTATCTATACACAACTGTTACAATTATTGTCTACATTAAACTAATCAAATTTATCAGAAATAATCAAAATATAACAATTGAAAGAACAACAAAATCTGATGAACAGACAAATATATACAGGGTGCGCCATAAGTAACCGGACACTTGTTTTCTCTCATAACTTTATTAAAACACAATCAAATAAAATCGAAATACAATCAAATGATAGAGAATTAAATAAGGAACAAAAATAATAAAGAAGATTCGGTATGCCCACCTTTGGCTTTGATACAGAGGCGAAGGCGCGAGGAAAAATTTTCGCAAATAGCACGCACCTCTTTGAGGGTAATTAAGTCCCACTCCCGGGTGAGAGAGTGTCGCAGAGACTCCAAACTTTTATGAGGCATAGAACAGGCCCTGAACTCCAAAATTGTCCAAACAGAATAATCCATCGGGTTTAAATCCGGGAAGTAGGGCGGCCATTCCTGAGCGCTAATGAACCCAGGAAAATTGGCCTTACACCAGTCATTAACTTCTTTCGATTTGTGTACCGGAGCAGAGTCCTGTTGTAAAATCGAGACTCTGCGGCCGAAATGGCTCTTGAACCGAGGCTTCAGAACACGCTAAAAAAATTGTCGCAATAATCTTTGTTGACTTGCAGAAAATATGGGGATAATTAAATAAAATACCTATTAATCGTTTCAATTATTTAATTCTTTTTGTAAAAACATTTAAAAATAAAAACATGCTTGTATAAATATTATAGAAGGAAACATGCCGACTTAAAAATAAATTCTCAAAGAAAATAGGCTATATCTGTGTTTTATAATTAATTCAGATACCAATTAGAAGTCTTATGTATAACTTTACAGTCAAGTTCTTGTAATTTTTTCATAAGGCACAGATTCAACAATGATATAAAATTTATCTTTCTAATCCAAATTATTAATTTAAATTTTTTGTGTATTTCTCAACTATAAATAAATATTTTAACCTATTTTTGAATAAATCTATAAAAACATAACTAATTTTCTATTAAAATAAACTGAAAGTAATTAAAAAGAGATAAATTTAGCAAAAACTAAAATTAATGAATCAATACGGCAATGTTTTCACCCATTATAATTATCAATATCTCAAAAAATAAATAAAATTTAAAATTGATATGACTATTTTAAAAATATTAATATTATTTATTTTTTATTTATTAATTGTAAATGCAAAAATTAATGACAAAAGAAGTGATGGAAATTTTGCTAACATACAACCTGGATACATCGGCTGAATTTTCAAGTCGAAAAATATATATTATTCTAGATACGTCCACCCTCTGATTAAAGACTATGAAACATATTTAGAATGGCACCTCCATTTGAATGCCTCTCCAATTGAATTGCCCCTTTTTGGAGGTATAGAAATATAGAATGGCGGCCATTCTATTATAATAAATTCGGTAAATATGTAAATGTAGAAATAATTAATTTACTCAATAAAAATATTTTTTAAGTTATTTTATTTACATATTTAAAAAAGTGAAAAAAATATTTTGTTAATTTACTTCCGACCTAATTTTGTTTGTGCAAATAAATCCAGAAAATACTAACAATAATAAAAATATACGAATAATGGAAAAATTTTGTAAATTAATTTTTAACAAAAATAAATAAAAGTTTTTAATAATTTTTTTAGAAATATCGTCTATTTAATTTAATTTTTTCTTAAAAATTAAAATTTTAAAATATTTATTTACCCAAAAATAAAATTTTCAACAAATTTATTTTCTTGAATGCCGCCTATCATCAAATGCCCTTTTTTGGATTGCCTTCCTTTTATTAATGTTTTTATATTTTTGTTTACTAAACATTTTTTTATCTTTACCGCTTGCATAACCATTCTTTCATTATTTTCTAAAAATTCCTTTTGTTCACCTTATATTCTATTTCCGTTTTTAAGAAATTTGCCCGCCTAAAATACTCTCCCTCCTTTTCCTTTTTTAACTAAAAAATGCCAAAATGTAAATTTATATAGCCTCTTAGCCGGCTAAGAGAATTATATTCTTCAAAAAAGAATCATCAATGTTTAAAAGGCCTCTCGATTCTTTTATTTTCCCTAAGGAGCGGCATTTGCCTTTTTTCTTTTTTTTTCACAAACACACCTGCAAATAGAAAAGAGATCCTGAAAAAAATTTTTTTGAGTTTTTTACTTTTAAAATTATTAATGATGTTGGGAATTGACGAATTTATAAATTTTACTTTGAAAAAATTTTCTTCATATCTATCAATCGTCGTGATTTTATTTAAATAATTTTTAGTTTTAATTTATCCAGTTAAATATAAACAAAAATTTATTTGAAAAATTATTTTAAATTTAAAAAATAAATATTTATTTTATGCCGTAATTCCTTTATTAGAGTGTCTCTTTCGAATGACATATCGTTTATCTGAATCGGTTTCTGGGCCTATGACGGAATTTTTTCAAATATATTTTTAATTCTCTAATTTTTTATTTAAATTGCCAAATGTTATCAGACATAAGTAAATTCTAATTAATTTATAAAAGTGCTTTCTATTAGAGAGGGTCATTTAATTAAAGGAAATAAAGTAAATAAATATTTTGTCCCATCTGCATTATTTTTATCTTTTTCCAATCCTTAATTTTGTTCTTGGAGATTTAATAAAAGAAGTAAACAGCTGCATTATCTAGAAAATAACCAAATGGCAAACAAATGTTGTCCAATAACTAAAAAATAGTTTTGCGCTTTTAAAAATATTTTCTGGATTGGCATATCCAAATACTAAATTATAAGGGGGAAAGTGGAGGAAGGAGGGTGGGGGTGAGGGTGGGGGGGGGGGGGAGGGTGTAGAAGTGTACAAATGTTTTTTTTAAATATATTTAATTTAAAACACATTTTTCTGATAACATTTGGTAATTTAAATAAAAATTGTAGAATTAAAAATAAATTTATTTGCAAGATAAAATTTGGAAATAAAAAAATAAATAAATTCTAAAAGGGAATATTGAAAAAATAATAAATATAAAAACATTTAAATATTCACTATTTATTTCACAAAAAAACAAAAAAAATTATTTAGCATTTAAAAAAGGAATGAAATACAGATTAATTAATTTAATAAAGATATTAAAGTTGTTCACAACTGATTTAAAAAAATCCACACAAGGCACATATATTATTTAACTAAAACAATAGGCCTCCAAAATTTCGAATAACTAAAAACAATGGAGTGTTTATTGAACTTATGTTGTTCTTAAATAAGAAACAAAAGGTGTAAATTTTCTTGTTTTTAGTAAAAAGCCAAACTTTCCTGGCTTTTTCATACCTCAAACAGAGTTTTTTACACATCATTGGACAGACTCGATAGAAGAAATATCAGACATAATTGGTAAAAACATAATTTTTTATGTTTATTTCTTTATAATACATAAGTTTATTCTCAATAATTGGGTTTACAAAAAGGTATTTTGATTGTTTGTCTTTTGATCCCTGTTGAAGATTAAACAGAATTGGTTCGGCATTTTATTAATCAAACATTAAATGAAGCTAATTCTAAAAACATTTCTGGAAATACAATAACTCCATTTGTACTTAAACGATTTGCAGAATTGAGTCAAGGAGAAAGTATAAAACTTAGTAAGTAAATTAATAGTAGAAATACATATAGTTTAATTTATTTATTCACTGAAAAGGACCTTATAAAAAGGCCACTAACAATCAGACAAATTATAAAAGAAACAAAAATATTGTAAAACACAAAAAAAACATATAGAAAACAGGCGTCAACAGACAATGGGTTTGGTAAACAAGTTGTTTAAACTGGGAGAATGTGGACGCTTGTTTGGTGTATTCATTTTTCAAGAAAAAGTGAATTGGAGAAATGCTTTGAAATAGTATCTAAAATTTATTTTGGTTTATTAATTTTTTATTTAATAAGGTAAAAAAGACCCTAATTTTAAAGTAATGAGCTCTTGAAAAATGACGAGTAAAAATAAGAAGGAAAAAAAATATATATAAATTATAAAAATGTCAAAAATACATGAATAAATTGTCAAGGTGTAAAATAAGAAAATGTATATGGAAAACAAAAACAAAAAAAAAATATTTTTTAAATGGAAAAACACAAAATGTAAATTATAAAAAGGTCAAAATTCAGAACAACCACATATATTATGCCAACACAAACAAATTAAAAGGTAATAGTCTAGTAGTAGATATAGAGGGGATTTGAGTTCTCCAAATTTATTAAATGCGTTCTAAGAGAATTCCAGAAAATTTTTGGGTTTGGTGAGTTTAATTGAGGCGGGTAATGTATTCCATTGATTTACAACTCTGTTAATGAGCCAATGTTCAGTTTTACTATTTCTTCTGTGAACTTTAATTTGGAAGTTGTGTCTACTGCGACTAGGCCTATCGTTAAGTTCAAATAGATTAGTAAAACATAAATGAGTATATTTAAAGATTATCCTATAGATAGTGGATAGATCATATAAAGCGCGTCTTAATGCTAATGATTCTAGATTAAAAAGAATTAATCTTTGAGAATAGTTTTTATAGGTAATTTTACATTTGGATAAAGCGATCCTAGTATACCATTTTTGTATTTTTTCGATTTTTTCTATAAAATACTTAGTTTTTGGACTCCAAATTACTGTGCCATATTCTAGTAGCGGTCTAACATATGATTTAAAGGCAAGAGCCCAGACTTTAGGGTTACTTGTGTGTATGTGATTTAAAACGGAAATAGCTCTAGCATAAGCTTTTCTAATAATAGTACTACAGTGTATATCAAAAGAAAGATCGTTGGAAAAAGTAATGCCAAGATCCTTTACTGAGGAAGTAATTTGTAATTCGGTTTCATTAAGAGTATATCTATATTTAGGGTTTTTGGTGCCTATATGGAGAATAGTTGTTTTTTGTATGGATATTTCAAGTGCCCAATCTGAACTCCACTTATAGACATTATTTAAAGCATTTTGCAGAGAATTAGTATTTTCTGTATTTTTAAAAATTTGGAAGATTTTGAGGTCATCAGCAAATAGACATTTATTAATGTTGTCAGGAATAACGGATGTTATATCGTTTATGTATATTAAAAATAAGATGGGTCCCAATATGGATCCTTGGGGAACACCAGAATGAATTTGAAATGAATTAGAAAATGTATTATTAATTTTAACTTTAGCTGTACGATCAGTGAGGAATGAGGAGATCCAGTTTAGTAATTTACCACGAATCCCTATGTTAAATAATTTATAAAGTAGGAATCTGACGGGAACGGAATCGAAAGCGTGCTTAAGATCTATGTAAGCGCAGTCTATGTTTTTACTTTCAAGAACTGCTTTGTACCAGTGCGAGAAGGTGAATATTAGTTGAGTAGTGGTTGAACGCTTTTTAAGGAAACCAAATTGGTTTTGACTAATAATATTGTTTTCTTCCAAATGTATTAGTAAACTGTTAAGTATAATCCGTTCTAATACTCTACATATAGTTGATGTAATGGAAATGGGCCTATAGTTTTCGGGATTATTTTTGTCCCCTTTTTTGAAAACAGGTGTAATATAAGAAACTTTCCAAGGTTGAGGTAGTATTCCTGTATCTAATGACAGTCTAAAAATATCGGATAGAAAGGGTGTAATAGATGAGTGACAAGCTTTGAGTAATGTATAGCTAATGCCATCCTCAGCACAGCAGTTATTGTTAGGTAAATTCTTTAATATATTATCGATATCTAGTAGATTAAATTCTATATCATCAAGTGCGTGCATAAATTTACATGGAATTAATTCAGGTGGATCAAAGGTAGGAAGATTTGAAAATGAACGTGCAAATACAGAAGCAAATAAATTGCATTTAGTTTTATCATCAAAAATAAAAATATTATTATTTTCTAAACATGGGATAGGAGAATATTTTTGAGATATGTTTTTCATATATTTGTAAATTCTATTGGTGTTACTTACTATTGATTTGATCCTTTGTGATTTATATGAGTTAATAAGATGTTTGATAGTTTTAGAAATCTTAATATATTCATCTAAGCCACAATTTGATTTTTTAAACTCCTTAAATAATTTTTTCTTATGTGTAATAAGTTTTCTGATATGTACGGGATAATAAATAGATTTTGGTTTTAACGTGGCTGTGCGTAATGGAGTATATTTTTCCATGAGATTTGAGACAAGTGTAATTAGATATTCATATTTATCTGATATGTAGAATTTTTCAAAAATTGATTAAATTGCGAAATAAGATAAGTGTTTAATAAATTTAGATTGCTATAATCCCTATAATAGATTTTCTGTGGTTTAGGCTTTGCCAAGTTAAGGGTAAAAAGAATAGAAAAGTGATCGGAAGTGGATAAACCTGCACAAATTTGACTGAAGCAGATTGAAGTAGGATTATTTGTGAGTAATAGGTCAAGGATAGAACCTTTATTATGTGTAGGCGATGTGATAACATTTGAGAATTTAAAGTTATTAATAAATTCAAGGAACTCTTTTCCACATTTAGTGAATGCGGTATTATTATCCCAGTTTATATTATTGGCACTAAAATTAAAATCACCTACAATAATAACATCATCTTCACAAAGACTTTGAAGGTATTTTAAAAGTTTGTATGTAAGGGAACTAGCTATGTTAGGTGGCCTATATACCAAAATTACCCTTATTTTATCTTTAGAAGTTACAGAAAAATCTACAGCGATAATATCAATGCCTAAAATTTTTTTAGAAGGTAGTTGTTTATATGAGATACCCTTTTTTATGAGCATAGCAACACCACCACCATTACCTTTGTATTTAGTATCGCGATTAGAGGTAAGGATATAAAAACTATTAGATGCATTTAAATTGTTAAGATGGGTATCATGCTCCTCGAGCCAGGTCTCAGATAAAAGCACAAGGTCCGGAGTTAAATCTAATATTTGAATGTCCAGTTCATGGATTTTATTGCGAATAGAACGGCAATTTTCATATAGACAAGTTAAATTTTTTAGGGGTTTATAATTTGAGTAATTTCCTTGTGAGAAAACATTTAATTGATTTGGAGAATTCAAGGACGGGTTATGTGGGAATATATTTTTTGAATAGTTTGTTTGTGTATGGCATTGCTTGAGTGGCGAAATCCCTAAATTGGTTGAAAATTTGTTTTATTATTTAGAGTAAGTTTGAATTTAGGGATTTCGCTACGCAAAAGAATTGTACCGGCGTAAACAATATAATCAAGTTTAGTGGTGTCACGTTTTTGCTTACACAATTCTATGAGTTTACTACGCTCATCTAGTTCTTGCTTAGTTAAACTCTTACGAACAACAATATTTTTAAATTTCCCACCCAGTTTCTTCTTGTTTCGAAGGGCCTCAGTTACCGCTGCTGAACATGGAAAAAGAATTTTAAGTGGTTATTAAGATCAATTATAAATGGATTTGGGGAATTAACAGAGGTATTAAGGGAATTTAGGACTAACAGAGTTATCGATGTGAGTAATGAGTTATTTGGGGAATTAATAGAGACATCGGGTATTTTCTTACATTTAAGATTGGTGGATTAAGGGCTGGAGGTTGGGAATTACGAGAGATATTGAGGGATTTATTGCTTAATCCCCTATATCCCCTCTAATCCCAATATCCTTCAAGGGCGTATCCAGGGGGTTAGCTTCGGGGGGGGGGCATTTGAGTTTTTACAACTGTTTACATCTCTTTCTCTTTTAGCGCCGCAGGCGAAAATTTTGGGAATTTTGGAGGTCCTTAAGCTAGATTTCTTCATTTCCTGCGCCGCAGGCGAAAATTTTGAGAATTTTGGAGGTCCTTAAGCTAGATTTCTTCCAATTTTCAGCGCCGCAAGCGAAAATTTTGGGAATTTTGGAAGGCCAAGAAGCCTGATTTCTCCCATTATCAGCGCCGCAGGCGAAAATTTTGGGAATTTTGGAAGACCAATGGGCAAGATTTCACCCTTTTTTTCGTAATTCTAGGATCCGAACCGAAATTTTCGGATATCCGGATCCGGATCCGATATCCGAACCGAAAATTTCGGATATCCGGATCCGGATCCGGTATCCGAACCGAAAATTTCCGGATATCCGGCCTTTTTTCGGATCCGGATATCCGGATCCGACAACCTTATTTACAAAGAGCAGGAGGTATTTCTTGCTCGTTTAGGAATTGATGTTGTTTTATTTTCTGCTTTTAGCACAGATTTAAATGGAAAGAATTTTGGAGCTGATTTTCTTTTAAAAAAGTTGGAGGGATTAAAAAACTTGGTTTTTTAAAACAAATGTAAAAAAATTTTTAATTAAAAAAGGATTTCTCTCATTCATTATTTTGTGAATATTTGCAAACTTTACAAAAATAAATTTTGTAAACACTTCTATTTCAATTAGCAATTCTTCTAAAGTAAAAATTTGATATCTGAAGAATATTTTAAAACAATTTTAGGGAATTATACAAGGATTTATTTCTGCAGACGAACTTCTAGCAAAATGGATTCTGAATATATAATTATAACATAAATTTATTAAAATTATATTTTTAGCCTCCCTCAGAAATTGCTTTCAATTGCTTTCATTTCTACAATTTATACCTGCGGTAAAACAAATTTTTTAAATGTTTAGCTTTATAACCAAAACGCGAAACGCGGAATCAAAAACTCAAAAAGCGAGACCCCCTTTAATTGTCATAAAAGTGTTTCTAATAATATAGAGAATAAAGAATTTATAGGTGGGAAATATTAAGAACTCTAGTATCAAAACTGTCCTTAAATTAATTTATAATCGAAGATAATTTAGGAGCTTTTTGAATAAAAAATAAAAATAAAAATTTACAAACTTTTATTAAATAAGATATTTATTTTAATAGAAAAAAAAAGTTAAAACAAATTCTTAAAAAATCCAATAAAATATACAAAAGAAAATCATTTGATTAAAAAACATCTAATACCCGCATGTTATCTTCAAAATTTCTTATCCATACTTTCCTCAATAAGTTCTATGTACCAGAGGAAATGGTTTAGTAGATGATGATGTTGTTTGAAGTTTTTTTTCAAGTAGATCAATATAATTGATAACTGACTAAAAAATAAAAAAATTATTTTAATTTATGTGATTTTAAATGGTAAGCGGTTTGCCTAATTGGGTTTAGAATGTATATTGGCGGATTTGCTTGAATTAAGGTGGATTCGGAAGCCCCTTTTCGTTTTTCGATTTCGAAGATTTTGAAAAATATTTTCAATTTCATATTTATGAATTTCTTTCGATTTCCGATTTTTGGAGATTTTTTTGTTTCGAAACATCTCTGACAAATGAGAGGGGGGGGGGGGGGGGTCTCATCCAAAGTATTAGATGTTTATTTTTAAAAATTTATTCAAATAAAAATTAACTAAAAAAAGAATTTTTCCTTAATTTAAACAAAGAAATATTTCCTAAAATATTTATTCTATTTATTTTATTTTTTTAGCTATATTTCTTTAGGGGCCTTCTTTTTTAAATTTAAAAAATAAAAATTAAAATTTACATTAACAATTTGTAATTGTCCACAACCAATTTTTTCTCCAACCATTTTTCTTAATTTTTCTAAAATTTCTTTTCTTTCTTCTTTTAAAAAATAATTTTTTTTATTTTTATTTTTAATTTTTCTTTCTTTTAAAATTAAATTTTTTCGAAGAATTTTTGTTGTTGAAAAAGGAAATTTTCGAAATTTTATTATTTTTTTATTTTTTGGATTTGTTGTTGTTGTTGTTGGTATATTTTGTTGTTGATTTGGAAACATTTTTTATTTGAAAATTTTCTGAAAAAAAAATTTTTTTTTAATAAATATTTAAAAAACTTTTAATTAAATAATAAAATAAATATGTGCTTATTTCAGGTGTAAAAAGAAAAAAAGGATAAAAATTTTTAAAGAATGAATGTGTTTTTGGATTAAATTAAGGGGCGGATCTTTTCTTTTCTTTCATATGAAAGAAGAATTATTGGGTGAGGGGTAAAACGAGGAATTCCAAAACACGGAACAGACAGAACACGGACTTACCAAAACACGGAACGGCCAAAAGGCGGAACGACCAAAACACGGTCCAGGTAAATAATAATTCTTTATGATTTTAACATATTTTAAATTTATCAAAAAAATATTTAAAATAATGGGTTTATAAATCAGAAATAATCTTAAAACCAGAATTTTTTAAAATCAAAATATTTCTTTAAATCAGAATTTTTAAATCAAAATATTCAGAATATTTCTTGCAATCAGAATTTTTTAAAAATCAGAATTTTTTAAACCAGAATATTTTTTAAAATCAATTTTTTAACATCAAAATTCTTTAAAAATCAGAAATATTTTAAAAATTTATAAAAAATTCTGAAAAATTCTGATTTTTAAAAATATTTTGATTGTTTTTTATTTGCCTGGACCGTGTTTTGGTCGTTCCGCCTTTTGGCCGTTCCGTGTTTTGGTAAGTCCGTGTTCTATGTGTTCCTCGTTTTGGTATGGTCCGTATTTTGGTCGTTCCTCGTTTTGGTAATTCCTCGTTTTGTCGTTCCGTGTTCTGTCTGTTCCGTGTTTTGGAATTCCTCGTTTTAGCCCGATACGGAATTATTGTTTATTTTTTATTCATATTCATCGGACACGCCCAAAAAATAAATTTTAATTTTAAATTTAATTTCTATCAGGCATAATCAAAATTTAAATTAAATTTTAAACAAAAACACAATTAAATTCTTCATTTTAATAATTTTATTTTAAAAATAAAATTTGTAACGGTTATTCTTTCCTATAGAAATAGATGAATATGAGGATGTATAGCAGGGTTAGGCTAATTTCGCGTTTCGCATATTTCACATTTTTCTTTGCGAAAAATTTCGCATTTCGCTTTTTATTTTTAGATTTCGCCCATCCTTGATGTATAGCAGATAAAAGTAAATATTTTATAAAAATATATCGAAGAAATTTCATAAAAAATCTAAAATAATAATAATTTTTTTTTGAAAAAGTGCAAGAAAAATTTATAATAAAAAGGATGCGCTCATTTTTGATGACCATGAAAAGACCAATTATTTTATATATATCTATTGTTATTGAAGGCAATGCCGCGCAAACACAAAGGGACTCCCGGCGGATCCAAAAAAAGTAAATGACCTTCATATATTTTTAATGAACAAAAACTTTGTTGGATAGAAAAAAAAGTTTTTTTGTTAAAATAAATAATAATACAAATTATTTTGGATTCAAATTACTGGAATTGAAAATAATGGGGGGGGGGGGGAAAGAAAAATATGAAAAAAGGGGTTTTGGTGGACTAATAAATATGTTAAGTATTAATAGGGAAAGATATTTTAAATATAATTTAATTTAAAAATAAAATTTAATTAAAATAAATAAATTAGAAAATGGAAGATATAATGGATATATTTTGTAATAAATTATGAAATATTTTGTAACATAATATATAAAAATGAAGGTATTTTTAAAGGAATTTCTTTGATTCGAAATAAACTCCAAGTGAAAACTTTATCAAAAGAAATAAATATAATCTTTATTTAAATTTATTTTTTTTACTTAAAATAATCAACATAACTCAACAAAAAACACTGGTGTTCCAATTAGACACTTAGAATTATTAAAGAATAATTTAAATTAGTTTTAGTTAGATAATTAAGTTATAAAATTCACTGACATGTCTTTACTTTATTTCCTTCAAGAGCAATAATTATTTGAGGAATAATTATCAGTTTTAGGTATTTCAGAAACACTATCCAGATAAAAAAAATCCCCAGCCATTTGTATTTTTAAAATTGGAGTAATTGCAAATCTAATTCTTGAAAAATAAAATTGTTTTTGTGGGCCATAACAATTAGGATAAAAATAATTTTAATGTAAGATTTAATACTCCTGCAGTACTTTCGAAAGTATTGACTCGGTACTTTTCGTTACTCCCGGTATTGTTATTGAAAAATCTATTTGCCGAACACTAATAGAAAGTAGTAATGAAAGTTTAGAAATACACATTAAATGAATTTAAAAATTATTTATAAAACTACAAATAATATCCACATTTTGTGTCAATGTCCATTAATTTTAGGAGAGAGGTATTCGTAAATTCACTGATCCATACCTTCTGTTTATTACGTAAGAAGACACGCGAATTATTTTATTTTTACCAGAATTTAGGTTTATTATTAAGTAAAAAATAATAATAATTGATTCTCTCTCCCTACTTTTTACATAAGGGATAAGTCTAGAAAGGAAGTAAATTATGGCGAGATTGAAAACAAAAAATGGAAAAAAAGGATTAGTTAAATAAATAAATCAACTTCTTTAATTCTACTCATATTTCTACCAACAGATATTTTTTGAAAATATTTAAAATTATTCTAAAAAATGGATGAAGCTATTCCAAATTATTTCGATTAAATTAAAAATATAAGAAAAAATATGTGAAACTCTAAATAATAAATTTAATCTAAGTTACAAATTTTTTATCATTTTTTTAAAAATTTTCATTCAAATTACAAAAGAGGCCTGTAAATTTATCTAAAAATTTTTAAACCAATTATTGTTCTCACAATATCATTTCTTTACAAAAACAAACAATAATTAAAGTTTTGGTTAATTTATTTTGATAAAAATCTGTTTAAAACGGATGCTTTCCCACACACATTAAATATTCTTTTTTATTTTGGTTATTTTCACTAATATATTTTCACAATTTATTCCCCACATTTTTCTCAATTTTCCAAAAATTTCTCAACAGCAGGACGTCGGAAAATAAAAGAAAATGAACACACACAGAACAACAAAATAGGACCCAGCCGCGTGTTTTTATTTTCTCTCTCTCATTCTCACCTGCTTTTTGGCATTCATCGCGCACCATTTGTGTGATACTTTATTTTTAAATATATAAATTACTTTCCCATGCTTTGTTGTCAACCGACTAATATATTAAAGCATGAGAACATGGAAAGAATGGATATAAAAAAGTAAAAATTGGAATTTAAAAGAATATATTAGAGATCGGACAAGATAAAATTTGATCAAAATTTCTACATGAAACTTTACAATGTCAAAAGTCCAATCCCTACTAAATACAGTATATTATATAAATTTTTAATAAAAATTTAAAAGATAAATTTTTAAATAATCTTATATAAATTCTAAAATCAATTTTTAATGTAAGACTAGAAAATATTATTCAAAAAATAATTAAATAAGAATAAACAATAAAAATTAACTTAAGGTCTCTCTCGATCTTAAACCTATATAGATTATAAAATAACTAGAGGAATTGTTTGTGAATTGGATAAGAATAATCTATTGTATATTTAAGGACGAGAAATAATTTTTATTGTCCTCATCTTTGGTAAACAAATAAATTCTATTGAAAATTTTTCTCCATTCAACGAATTTTTTTAAAATTAGCTACAATATTATTTAATTTTTTTTCAAAAAGGAAAGGAAAATGTTGAAGGAAAATATAATTTTATGAAGAAATAATTTAAAAAATATATTTAATTTTTTATATTTAATATCAATAATCTTAGATTATAGATGGAAACAGAGGTGGGTCGGAATTCCGATGGCCGACAGTTCCGATTTCCGACACCCCTGTCTGTTCCGACCCACCTCTGGATGGAAACAAAACTGCACTGAAGTTTTGATGTTCGATTACCTCATTATCCACAGATATTTATCTAAAATTTTGTTAGCTTTTGGCACTAGTTTTGGTTTACTTTTGTTTTTTTATTATTTAATAATAAATTTAATTCTTTTTTAAAATATTTCTCATTTTATTAATTTTAAATATAAAATGATTTTAATTTTTAGACTAGACAATCATTTTATTATTATATTTTTTTATTTATATTTTTAATTTATTTAAATAAATTAAAATATTTAAATAATTATTTGAATAATTAAAGTTTTTTTCGATAAAAAAATTTTTTTACCTTTTAAAGTAAAAACTTTTGATTTATATATTTTAAATTTATTTAAATCATTTTAAATTGAATATAGTATTTATTTAAAAAATAAAAAATAGACATTTTAAAATCTTTTATTTATTTTTTATAATTTTATTTAAGATATTAAAAATTAATTTATTTTAAATTTAATATATTTTACTAATCATAAAATAATTATAAAAAATAGTGAGAACATATAAATATAATAATTATGCTGATACAAATTGTGATTGTTAATGAATGCACGTCAACGCTCAAGAATTTAGGCTTATAAAATTTATTTATTTTTTAATAAAATAAGTTAAAATTAAAAATATGTATATAAATTCATAAATATTATAATTAAAATTAGCTTAAAAATTAAAAAATTATTTTCCCATATTTTTTCCAAAAGATTAGTCCCTTCTTAAATATTCTTAATTTTGTTACCAATCCCAGTCTGAAGATGAAGCCCAACTTAAATAAAAAATATTATGGATGAAATAATTTAAATATTTACCCCAACGTCCAACGATCAACATGAAAATAATCAAAAACTGATTGCCATAATATTTCCCAAAAGCAAAGTTTTGAGTGGCTGGAGGTTTAGGTGGAAGAGGTTCAGCAATCACAACAGAGTTTGGAGGGTTTGTAGCAACTTCAACTTGAGTTTCGGTCTTAGTATTATTTAACTTTTCAATAACAGAATTGCACATATCCTTGTCACACATATAGCAATCGCATATTGTGTTATCGTCCATTTGAACTTTAGCAGCTGTACAATAACCACAATCCGTCAAAAAGAAACCTAATAAGTTATTTAGCCATTTTTTAAAAATTTAAAATATTTTTAACTCAAAGCTTAAATATGTATAAATTTATTAGCATTAATTAATACCTGTACACTTAAGTACAGTACACACAAGACTACCATCCGCCTTACATTCGCCAAGTTTCACTGGTGCAGGTTTATTCCGATTCGTTTCAACGACGCATTGAAGGCCTTGAAATATCAAAATATAAATTCTAATAGAAAAAATTTTTTGCCTTCAACATTCTGGATTAAGACGAAAAATATGAAAATAATGATAATTTTGATGAACATTTTTAAATTAAAAAATAAATAAATTCTTTTAATATAGAAAATAATTAAAAAATTAATTTAAAAAATTAAATAAATTAAATTAAAAATATTAAAATATTAAAATAAAAATATTAATAAATAAATTAAAAATAAAAAAGGAAAAATTTAAAATGAAAACAGCAATTCTATGAATAAATAAATTTTTTACAAGCCATATATGTAGTTAAAAAATTTTTTTATGATGAATCAAAATTTATTATTTAATTTTGTATTAATATTATATTTAATTTTAAATAAATTTATAAATATTTATGGTGAATCAGGTAATATAATTTAATTTAATTAAAAAAATTCCAAATTTTTCAATATAGTTTGGATATGTATAATTGATGCAAATTAATAATTTTATAAATTTTATTTTATATTACCAAGAGGAGGAGCAGGAAATCGGAAATTAATAAAAAAGTAATTAATCAAAAATTAAAAATACTAAATCAGAGTAAAAAATGTCAGCACTCAGAATGTCGACCTAATTCTGATTCTGAGCTATTTAATACCAAAAGCTATTCTTTAAAATGCTTTTTTTAAATAAAGTTAAAATAAAAATTTCAATTATTTTTTAGATTTTTTATAACAGATTATGTAATGCTAAAAAATTTTCTTAGAGATTACTCACCTTCTATTGAAATAAATAAATTTTGATAAAAATGAAATAAAAAGGCAATAAAACAGGGTTCTCATCGACAAAATGCCAATCAAAAGTACAAAAATCTCGATTTAAAAGTACATTGGGACTAAATTTCCAAATCAAAAGTACACTCCAAGTTAAATTAGAAAATATTTATTCGTGCTCAAATCTTTTATATTTCTCTCATAAATTAATCTTTTCTATTAAATTCTTGCTTCTACTGATTGGTGCCCGAAGACGCCAAAAAGTCTTCCATTTTTTGCGACAGCAGGCGAAAATTTTGAGAATTTTGTCGTACTTAAGCCAGATTTCTGCCAATGTTGATTTAAAGTACTACATACTTTCAATAAAGTACGAATGAGAACCCTGCAATAAAATAATTTGTCATTAATTCATTCCTAAGGCATCGATTTGTATGATCTTAATTTTAAAATATTTATGAATATATTTTTTTTATTTGACTCACTAATAAATACTTAACTATTATATTCCAAAAATATTAAAAAAATTATTTTAATAAAAAGTATCTTTATTTTTTCAATTTAAAACAATCAATTTGAAATTAAATATTTTAATTAAAAAATAATAAAAAATAAAAGCTATCTTTCGTTTATAAATAAGGGATATGGAGCATAGAGATCGGACTAATCCAAATTTTGTCAAATAAAAAAATTATTTTAATAATTCCGATCTTGTTTATTTCAAAAAACAATTTAATGATCACAATTTTTATTTAAATTTCAACCAAAAAAGCTTGAAATTGTATTGCCAATCTTATCTAGAACACCTCCATCTTTCAAAAGATAATCAGCAGCAGCTCCAGCAACGTATTTACCAACAAGCTTTCCCGCAAATCCACCAGCTGCAGTTCCAATTGGTCCATATGCAGATCCGATTGAGGCATTGTTTACGGCACCACCATACTCACCACCCTAAAAAAGATTAATTATAGAAATATAATAAAAAATAATTTAAAAAATTAATAAAAAAATAATAAAATTAATAAAATTAGTAAATTAATAAAAAAATAATTATTTTTCAACTTTTGGACTAATAAATGGAAAAAATTTTTTTTACAAAATATTAAAATAAAAATTTAAAAATAAAGTTACGTTTACGATGGCATTTCTAGCGGCTTCTTTTCCTTTATTTATGATGGGGCCAGCAATCTTGATCGCTTCCTTAGCTAGATTAATTTGATCTTTTACACCTTTAGTAGCTTGACCGCTTAAAATGTTAGTTGGCATGATGTTTGCTTCACCAACAAAGCATTTTTGTTTAGTTGTTGTGGTCAAACTTGATATACACCGATTCAATTGCCTAAAAAATTAATAAAATAAATTTCCAAGTTTAATGTATAACGCACATATCACATTTACATAACTCCCTTTGACATAAACTCGAAGCCTTTCCACAACGGAACGAAGTTTCATTGCATTCCTTTGGATACCCTTGAGGAGTTTTACACCCTTCAAAGCTTAGTAGTTCTATATCGCATTCATGTCGAGATTGACAACAACTATTTTTTAAAAATTTAAAAAATATTTTGGTGATTAACCTATCGATGGCATCGATAGCTGCCATTACAATATTTGGCTGTATATGGAACGGGTAATATTCACCGCAACTGAAAAAATAAAATATTAGATAAATTTTAAATTAAATAAAAAATTAAATTTTTAATTATTTTTTTTTAAAAACAAGTAGAAAATTCGAATTGCTTCGGGGCGGGGTTCGGGTCGGGGTCAAACCCTAGTGGAAACTCTTACAAGCAGCCATGTCTAACATTACTGTCATTACCAATTCCATGTTTCTGTATTTTATCACAAATAGGATAAGCGAATGTGGCTGATGTTTGAGCTGCAATATAAATTATAATTTACATTTTGCCTTCAAAAAAAATTTTTTTTACCCTCCACTTGTTTATTCATTAAATTTTCCAATTCCTTCATTTCTTTAATAGCCTCCATTCCTTTTTCAGCATTTTCAGCAATTTGTCTTCCAAGCTTTGCTGCTTCTACTCCAGTTCGACTAGCTTTAACAGAAATTCTATCAACATTTTCCCAATCCTCATTTGAATTTGATTTTTCAGCCTTAACAATGGCATCCTCCAATTCATTTTCAACCCTTTTTATTTGCTTCTTCATATTTTCCATTGCATCAATAGAAGCCTTTTGATCTGCTTTCAACGCTGCAGATGTTTCATTTAATAATTTTTGTCCTTCATTTAAATCTATTTTTTTATCAGATTTTAATAATTTTTTGATATCATTCAACGATTTTGTTAAGGCATTAGTTTTGGAATTGACAATTTTTAAAGGTGAATTTTTGCCATCTTCTTTAGACATGAGGAGATTCCAGCAAATTTGTTTAACGTTAGGTTTATCAAACTCGGCTAGGCACTCAATCAATTTTCTTAATTATAAGAAATTATTTAAAAACTGTTTTTATCTGCCTTAATTATATCATAAAACTAGGTCGAAAATAAAGTTTAATTTAATTCAATTTAATAAATAATTTTTTTAATTCAATTTAAGCCAAAATGCATTGCATAGACTTACTTATCACAATTGCAGATTTCTTTATTACAAGTTTCCTTATCAATGCAATGCATGTTGGCTTTTCCTTTATTATTCCATTGACAACGCCAATCATAATTTGTTTGATTTAATTTTTGCTCATAAATTTCAAAAATCTTAATGTTGGCACATTCTTTCTTTTGTTTAATTTTCAAAAAACATTTAATCCGAGTTTTACAACAACTGTAAAAATTAGTAAATTACCGTAATAGATTAAACTAAGCTAGGTAGCTTGCAACTTAGGCAAGGGGTTAAGATTATTAATAGGGTTGTTCCCCATGGCCCTCCCCCTCCGTGGCGCTGCCTCCCCGAAAATTTTCCCCGTGGCCCTCCCCCGTCGAGGAACAACCATAATTATTAAATGAAGAAAGAGTTAGTTGTCTCTGTGGCTTAGTCAGTAAAGCATTTGGAGTTGGCCTAGGGGTTGGAGGTTCGGTGCTACACTGTTCTTTGTCTTTTTATTTTTTTAAATTCACTATGATTAAACTATTTTTGATTTTTTATTCGTATTAAAATATAAAAAATAATATCGAACCGATCAACATCATCAACAGGCGCACGAACATCATGGTCAATATCGGTATTATTCTAAAGGCTTGAGCAACTGAAAAAAACAATTTTGTGAAATAAAAAAAATTTCAACTTACTGGCAACCATATAAATTAAAATCAGAAGGACTACTCTTGAGTTCACAATGTTTTCCTTAAATAATTATGTTAATTTTTTCAATTAAAAAGTGTTACCTTTAGTGGTCGTCATTATAGTAGTAGTAGTTGATGTTGTTTTAAAGATTGTTGGTGTTGTCGTTGTTTTTAAGATTGTTGGTGTTGTCGTTGTTTTTAATTTTGTTGTTGTTGTGATTGTTTTTACTGTCGTTGGTGTTGTCGTTGGTACAATTTTATTCGCAGTCTGAAAATTTTTTATTTAATCCATTTATCTTTTTAATTTATCATCTTTATAGAGGTCGATTATCAGCTAGTACCAAGAGCTTTTAAATCGGTTCACATTTTCTGAAGTTATAGCGTACTACTGTTAACAAATCAACACAATTGTACTCTTTACCTTTTCGCAAACAGAAGAAATCCAAGAATCACCATTTCCAGCAATCATGCTAATCTTAAGCATGAACGCACCAGGAAATTCAGAAAGCAATGGATTTTGATTGTTTTTCATTAAATTAATATATTCTTTGTCAATGGTGCTTGCATCATATATTTTCTCTATTAAAATAATTTAAAAATTATCTTTTTAAAAATTTTCATTTTTACAAAATATTAATTTTTATTCAAAGTTATTTTTGTTGATTAATTTAATTTAAATTAATTAAAATGCTAACTTGCATATTCTTTTCCTCCTTTAAGAAACTTCAAAAAATCGAGTGTACCAACACTTTTTAACTTCATAATATAGCTTAAAAAATTTATTTTATCTTAAAGGCTATTAATTAAATAAAGCTATTACCGTATTTCCTGTATTATAGCCCCCTCCGAATTAGAGCCCTCCCCCTCCTTAAGAGCCACCGTTTCGAGGATAGTTGAAAAATAGAGCCCCCCTCTTTAACAGAGCCCCCCTATTTGTCAGATGTCAAATAGGTAATTTACAACCTAATCTGATTTTCTTTCTGTGCTAAAATTTTTATTTTAAAAGTTAGGTTGTAAATAAATTTGAAAAACCTGTTGCTTAATTTGAAAAAATAGGTTGAAAAATAGAGCCCCCGTCTGAATTAGAGCCCCCTCTTTAATATAGCCCCCCTTTCCGGGAAAGTTGAAAAATAGAGCCCCATGGGGCTCTAATACAGTAAATACGGCATTTAATAATAATAAAAAATTAGAATAATTAATTACTTGCTAGGGTAGACATCAGCCTTTATATGTAAAGAACCATCAACTTGTTTAGCTTCAATACCTCGCCAAGCATTTGATTCTTTACATATTTTCTCTTTAGAAGTATTGCTTTTTACGGCGAAACGTGCGTTTGTCTTTAAATTTCTCTTAGCAGATATATCGTAGCAAATGATGACACTTAATAATTAATTTTAATTATTTTATTTGTTTTTTTTAGTTAATTTATTTTTTTATAAGCAAATTTACTTTGAGCAAGAATTAATCACTTTTTGGATGTCTTGTGTGATGGATCCACTCCATTTTATAAATGGATTGCCTCCTAATGCTGCATTGAATAATAATGATAATAATAAAATTAGAAAATTCATTATTAAGATAATTCTTTAAAAAATGAATTTACATAAATCAAAAAATTAAAGAAATTTAATTACCATTTAAAAAATAGGTTATGCTTCTAATAAAAATTAATTATGAGAAATTCCTTAACAATAGCAATAAGTCTAATAAAAATTAATTACCTAGCATCTTCACTTAACTCTATAAGCTTTACATTTTTTAAAAAGATTTGAAAAATAAAATTGTTAAAAAAATAAATTTGAAAAATAAATAAACTAAACATAGTATATATGTGTGGTATAATTTAATTTTATTAACTGGTTAATGCCTAATGTGATTAATCCGTTATAAAATAAATTATTTTATTTAAAGTAAACAGAATAAATGTATGAATTTCATTAAAAAATAAATATTTCTGTTAATGATAGAAGCCCAACATGAATAATCATCAAATATTAAATTAAATTAAAACATTAGATAAAAAATTTAAATAATTTAAGGATGATTCACCCAGCAGCATTAAAACGCTCAGGCGGGGGTTAAACGATCTAAAAAGGAAAAAAGATAAAGCATTAGTCGATGTCCCGGTAGCTCAGAGGTAGACTCCTGCATATAGTGAGCGAAAGTGAGCGAAAGGTGGTCGCAGGTTCAATCCTGCCCGGTGGCTAAACTTTTGCAAACTCTTTCTATAATAAAAAATTAAATTAAGTCTAATAAAGGATAAAAGAAAAAATTAACCCATTTTTACAGCCATTTTTAAAAATTAAACATTAAAGCTATATTAGAGTGGAACAAATTTTTTAAAAGTCTTATCTTCTGCTAATCTTAAGAAAATCAAATCATTAACATATAATGGATAAACAAAATAATAGCGCTAAAATAACAAATTTTATAAAATTTGTTAGAGAAAAATATTTTTATAAATTTATAGTGACCTTAATTTATCTTGAAAAAATTTTAAACCTTAATTTATCTTAGTGAAGCAAATTAATTTTTAAAATTTTAAAAAATTATATTTTATTAATTATTTCAAATTAATTTATTTATAAAGTAATTTATGTATATTAATTTATTATTTTTATTAAATTCATTTATAGAATGCCTTAACAATAGCAATAAGTCCATCCTTTATAAAAAAATTTAATTGAAATCAAAATTAAATTTAAAAATTTTTTAATTATTTTATTTTATTATTACCTTTATACCTAAAGAATTAAAAAATTAATAAGTTAAAAATAAAAAAAATAATGATTTATTTACAAAAATAATTTCCTTTTTTTATTTTTATTTTATTAAAATCCCAATAATGAATTTAAATTTAATTTAAATTTAAAAATTTAAAAGAGCTGAAAGTTTTGGAAATTTAATTTTATTATCAACACCTATTATTGTATTTATTTTTTTTATTAAATTAAATATTAAATTAATAGGATACAGCAAATACTTTTTATTGGAAGTCATCATATTCTTCAATTTTTTGATTTATGGCAAATGGATTCTTTAATGTTACAATATTTACAAAATAAATCCTACTCATTATAAACATATTTATCTGAAATTTTGTTACCTTTTGGTACTATTTTTGTTTGACTTTGTAAAATTTGTTTCGATTTATTTTTGTGACAGTTCAGGAAAAAATTAAAAATAAAATTATTCAAAAGATGTTTTTGTCAAAATTAAAAACATATGTTTTATTCAATAGCCATAAGGACTCATTAAAACAGATGGCTTTTACACTCTAATTTTTCCTAAAAACCTTTGGAGTATCTTTATTTCTGGATTTTATTTTAGAAAGAATTTGGCAGGTGTTTGTTACTCAAGTAATTTCCTAGTAAATTTTTGTATGAGTCCTTTTGTCTTGCAAAGGTTGACAGAAGATTTAAGTAATTATATTTATTTTTTATTTAATTAAATTTCATTTATAATTTTAAATTAAAATAATATAAAATTTATAAATAAAATAACTATTTATCTAGAAATAAATATAAAAAATTAAAATTATACATTAACTGAAGACAATCACTTATATTCAATAATTTTTATTTGTATAGGTACATTGTTATTTAATATAAATTATAATTTTATTGTATTTTTTTATTAATAATAAATTAAAAATATATTTGATAAAAGAAAGTTAAATAAAAATAAAATAATATTTAATCTTTCAACAATAATAAATGGAGAATAAAATATACCTATTTTCTTATTTTTGTAAACTTTTGTTTAATTTGCCATAATTTTTTTTCAAATTCTGTATCATTTTATAGACAATTATTAGCTATTTTTTACACACTTTAATCTTTTTTTGTATCATTTTTATCAATAACTTTATGCATAATTTAACGGAATTTATTCCAAAAAAAGAAACGCCTCGATTTAATGTAAATAAATAATACTTTAATAGTATTATAATATTTTATTTATTATATTTATTTATATAATCATTGTACATAATATATAAAGGATTGGAGCTAACAAATAAATAAAATACGTTCTCTAATAATTTCAATTCCTTTATATTAGTTTAAAAGCAGATTTATTTTCAAAATAATATTTAAAATAACTACAAACTTATCTGGTAAATAAATTATTTTAAAATATATTTATTTTATTAAAAATATTTATTTAATTTATTTTGTAGTTTATATATTTTTTAAATTATTTCAAAATTAAATTTAATCAATCATTTCTTTCAAGTTTTATTTCCGTCTCAGCCAGATTAAATAAATAAAATTATTGCAAATTAAACTGAAAAAAAGTACCGAAAATGTATAAAAATTTATTTAAACAAGTTTTTATATATTATAGTCTATATTTAGTTTTTTGTTGAAATTGTAGTTAATGTTTAATGTTTTAAAATTTATGGCCTTTAAAAAAAGAAACCTTAATTAGATTATTTAGCAACTCATGATTTTATATAATTTATATATTTGTTTATTTAAAAGTACCTCGTAATTAGTCGTACTTGAGAAAAAAGCAAAAAAATTAAAAATTTTCGGTCAGTTGCCAAAAATTAAGATTTATATAATTCTCCTATATCCCGAAGGCTTCACTAATATCCAAAGGAATGTTCTCTTATACACGATTACATAAGGTAAACTTGACTTTATTTACATATTGCCAACCCTATTGTTGTTAGACTCCCTAATTTTATAAAAAACTACTATTATTCTAATTAACATATATAATTTAAGAAAATAAATAAAATTAAAAAACACAAACATTCATTTCAAATATGCAATCAATTAACAGTATTTACTTCAAAAATTATCTTATTTTTATTCATTTATTCCAGTTAAGTAACAACGTATTTGGCACAATATCAGAACCATTTAGTTCTTTCATCAGAGAAAATTTCGGAAATGAAGCAGAGAAATTATTAGCAAGAAGAGATTTAGGCCCAGGAGGAAGTTTTGGAGGTGGAGAAATAAGGCTAGAACGCAGCAGTAATTTTGATATAGAAAAATTATTTAAAAAGTCTAGAATACATCATAGACCTGTTATTTTAGTCCACGGATTAAGTACAATAGCTGGTGAATACGAAAATATTAGACAATATTTTCTGTTTAACGGATATAGTGATAATGAAGTTTTTGGAACTAGTTATTCATTTGGAAAGCTACATTGGACAAAAGATTCAATGGAGTGTAAACATGTAAAATTGGTAAGTTCAATGTTTATACAGTTAATTCAAATACTCTATATTTCCCCTCTAAATAACTTGGAAATGGCGATCGGATACAGAGATGGGCAGCGATAAATGAAAAAAAAGAATATATGATATTTCCGTATCTATAGAATTTTATGTTTTTTTTACAGATTTATTAGCTAGGGTTGGATATCCATTAGGCATAACATTGCCCAAATTTATCAAATGTTGATCTCATATATAGAATTGTGTCAAAAATTTTTTAGATAAGGCTAATGCTTCAGGCAGTGACAACCTATTCAAATTCTCAAGTTGATGTTATTGGATATAGTATGGGGAGTCCAATTGCAAGAAAAGTATTTCTTAAAATAATTTATAATAAATTGTAAAATTTCTTTAAAAAGGCAATACTCGGTGGCCGTTGTGTTGATACAGAAGAGGAATTAGGCCCTCCTCTAACTCATTTAGTTCATTCATTTCTTGGAGTAGCTGGTGCTAACAGAGATGCTGTTTATCTTTGTAAATTACTTCAATATAGTTATAAACATGGATATGGACCTTGCAATAATGTGACTGGAATAAGATGTCATTCTCGTTTTCTTGATGATTTAAATGGAGAAAATAGGTAAAAAATAATTATTAAATAAAAATTTTTAAATTTTAGATCGAGATTTGAGGCAAGTAAAAGAATTTATACAATTTATTCTGAAACTGATGAAATTGTTGGATTTAAAGATTGTGATGGAAAATATGTAAGCGAAATTAAAGGCCAAGACCATACTTTGAAGGTGAGAGATAGAAATAAGAATAAAATGAAAATAATAGTAAAAATAAATAAATTAAATTTTAAGCATGATTTTAGAATAGTAATAGCAAATTAATTTTCATAAATTTTTCTTACAAGCTTCGGGGCTGGGTCGAATATAGTTACCAGAGACCGGATCGATAATTTTCCGATATTAATTTCTTTTAAATTTTAATATATTGGCATAATGATTTATTCTTTTTTAAATTAAATATACTGACCAGAACCGGATGGAACTTCGGCCGGATTTTCCGGAGTACGGGTCCCATATCCGGGTTTTTTCAATCCGATCGGATCCGGTCCGGCTCTAGTTGCCAACGGCAGTATAGTCTGCACGTTGTCTCCTTTGTGTCTCCTCCTCCTCCATAGTTTAATGGGATTTAAAATTCATAAGAGGGATATCAGGGTATTTGGAGGGATTAAAGTTAAGTTCAAGGGACCTGTACTTGACATCGAGGGATCAAAATTAAGGTTTCGCCAGCCATGGTATTTAGTAAATAATATATATTTAATTCTTTAAATTTTAGCTAGAAGCACATACACATTTTACAACAATATTTTTAACACCACAACAACAAATGGAAATTTTAAGAGAAAAATATGATGAGCAGAATAAAAATTAAATATTTATTTTGTAAAATTAAAATCTTTTATTTTTGTAGAAAATAAAAAATTAACATCCCAAAATTTTACTAAAATATTGACAAAAACATATTAGCAATAATCGTAAAACTCATAAAACGGCAACAAAAGTTCCTACATTGAGTATCCTGAGGTATATATTTCAGTTGAGCCCCTGTTGGAATCTCGAAAGATTATAAGTAATTAATAAGTATTCAGAGATTAGCAGAGATATAGGGGGATTGTAATGCAGAGATGTGGAGTAATTAAGGAAGCACAAAAAACGCTTCAATTCAAAACTGAAGCACAGAAAATGCTTCAATTCAAAACTGAAGCACGGAAAATGCTTCAACTCAAAACTGAAGCACAGAAAATGCTTCATTTCAAAACTGAAGCACAGAAAATGCTTCAATTCAAAATTGAAGCACAGAAAATGCTTCAATTCAAAACTGAAGCACAGAAAATGCTTCAATTCAAAACTGAAGCACAGAAAATGCTTCAATTCAAAACTGAAGCACAGAAAATGCTTCAATTCAAAACTGAAGCACAGAAAATGCTTCAATTCAAAACTGAAGCACAGAAAATGCTTCAATTCAAAACTGAAGCACAGAAAATGCTTCAATTCAAAACTGAAGCACAGAAAATGCTTCAATTCAAAACTGAAGCACAAAAAATGCTTCAATTCAAAACTGAAGCACAGAAAATGCTTCAATTCAAAACTGAAGCACAGAAAATGCTTCAATTCAAAACTGAAGCACAGAAAATGCTTCAATTCAAAACTGAAGCACAGAAAATGCTTCAATTCAAAACTGAAGCCCAGAAAATGCTTCAATTCAAAACTGAAGCACAGAAAATGCTTCAATTCAAAACTGAAGCACAGAAAATGCTTCAATTCAAAACTGAAGCACAGAAAATGCTTAAATTCAAAACTGAAGCACAGAAAATGCTTCAACTCAAAACTGAAGCACAGAAAATTAAATAAATTTTTCATATTTTCAAGTATATTTTTGTTAACAATTTCCAAAATTGCACAGCGACAGATATTTGTGTTAAAATTAAGACTATTATAAAAACAAGTTATTTTCACTAATAAATATGTGATGATTCCACATTATCTGGGATCACAGAAAATTCTTCAATTCAAAACTGAAGCACAGAAAATGCTTCAATTCAAAACTGAAGCACAGAAAATGCTTCAATTCAAAACTGAATCACAGAAAATGCTTCAACTCAAAACTGAAGCACAGAAAATTAAATAAATTTTTTATATTTTCAAGTATATTTTTGTTAACAATTTCCAAAATTGCACAGCGACAGATATTTGTGTTAAAATTAAGACTATTATAAAAACAAGTTATTTTCACTAATAAATATGTGATGATTCCACATTATCTGGGATCACAGAAAATTCTTCAATTCAAAACTGAAGCACAGAAAATGCTTCAATTCAAAACTGAAGCACAGAAAATGCTTCAATTCAAAACTGAATCACAGAAAATGCTTCAACTCAAAACTGAAGCACAGAAAATTAAATAAATTTTTCATATTTTCAAGTATATTTTTGTTAACAATTTCCAAAATTGCACAGCGACAGTCATTTTGTGTTAAAATTAAACTATTATAAAAACAAGTTATTTTCACTAATAAATATGTGATGATTCCACATTATCTGGGATCACAGAAAATGCTTCAATTCAAAACTGAAGCACAGAAAATGCTTCAATTCAAAACTGAAGCACAGAAAATGCTTCAATTCAAAACTGAAGCACAGAAAATGCTTCAATTCAAAACTGAGCACAGAAAATGCTTCAATTTAAAACTGAAGCACAGAAAATGCTTCAATTCAAAACTGAAGCACAGAAAATGCTTCAATTCAAAACTGAAGCACAGAAAATGCTTCAATTCAAAACTGAAGCACAGAAAATGCTTTAATTCAAAACTGAAGCACAGAAAATGCTTCAATTCAAAACTGAAGCACAGAAAATGCTTCAATTCAAAACTGAAGCACAGAAAATGCTTCAATTCAAAATTGAAGCACAGAAAATGCTTCAATTCAAAACTGAAGCACAGAAAATGCTTCAATTCAAAACTGAAGCACAGAAAATGCTTCAATTCAAAACTGAAGCACAGAAAATGCTTCAATTCAAAACTGAAGCACAGAAAATGCTTCAATTCAAAACTGAAGCACAGAAAAGCTTCAATTCAAAACTGAAGCATCAGAAAATGCTTCAATTCAAAACTCAAGCACAGAAAATGCTTCAATTCAAAACTGAAGCTGCTTCAATTCAAAACTGAAGCACAGAAAATGCTTCAATTCAAAACTGAAGCATCAGAAAATGCTTCAATTCAAAACTGAAGCACAGAAAATGCTTCAATTCAAAACTGAAGCACAGAAAATGCTTCAATTCAAAACTGAAGCACAGAAAATGCTTCAATTCAAAACTGAAGCACAGAAAATGCTTCAATTCAAAACTGAAGCACGGAAAATGCTTCAATTCAAAACTGAAGCACAGAAAATGCTTCAATTCAAAACTGAAGAACAGAAAATGCTTCAATTCAGAACTGAAGCACAAAAAATGCTTCAACTCAAAACTGAAGCACAGAAAATGCTTCAATTCAAAACTGAAGCACAGAAAATGCTTCAATTCAAAACTGAAGCACAAAAAATGCTTCAACTCAAAACTGAAGCACAGAAAATGCTTCAATTCAAAACTGAAACACAGAAAATGCTTCAATTCAAAACTGAAGCACAGAAAATGCTTCAATTCAAAACTGAAGCACAGAAAATGCTTCAATTCAAAACTGAAGCACAGAAAATGCTTCAATTCAAAACTGAAGCACAGAAAATGCTTCAATTCAAAACTGAAGCACAGAAAATGCTTCAATTCAAAACTGAAGCACGGAAATGCTTCAACTCAAAACTGAAGCACAGAAAATGCTTCAATTCAAAACTGAAGCACAGAAAATTAAATAAATTTTTTATATTTTTAAGTATATTTTTGTTAACAATTTCCAAAATTGCACAGCGACAGATATTTCATGATAAAATTATGACTATTATATAAAGAAATTATTTTCACTAATAAATATGTGATGATTCCACATTATCTGGGATTACAGAAAATGCTTCAATTCAAAACTGAAGCACAGAAAATGCTTCAATTCAAAACTGAAGCACAGAAAATGCATCAATTCAAAACTGAAGCACAGAAAATGCTTCAATTCAAAACTGAATCACAGAAAATGCTTCAATTCAAAACTGAAGCACAGAAAATGCTTCAATTCAAAACTGATTATGACTATTATATAAAGAAATTATTTTCACTAATAAATATGTGATGATTCCACATTATCTGGGATTACAGAAAATGCTTCAATTCAAAACTGAAGCACAGAAAATGCTTCAATTCAAAACTAGATTCACAGAAAATGCATCAATTCAAAACTGAAGCACAGAAAATGCTTCAATTCAAAACTGAAGCACAGAAAATGCTTCAATTCAAAACTGAAGCACAGAAAATGCTTCAATTCAAAACTGAAGCAGAGAAAATGCTTCAATTCAAAACTGAAGCACAGAAAATGCTTCAATTCAAAACTGAAGCACAGAAAATGCTTCAATTCAAAACTGAAGCACAGAAAATGCTTCAATTCAAAACTGAAGCACAGAAAATGCTTCAATTCAAAACTGAAGCAGAGAAAATGCTTCAATTCAAAACTGAAGCACAGAAAATGCTTCAATTCAAAACTGAAGCACAGAAAATGCTTCAATTCAAAACTGAAGCACAGAAAATGCTTCAATTCAAAACTGAAGCACGGAAAATGCTTCAACTCAAAACTGAAGCACAGAAAATGCTTCAATTCAAAACTGAAGCACGGAAAATGCTTCAACTCAAAACTGAAGCACAGAAAATGCTTCAATTCAAAACTGAAGCACAGAAAATTAAATAAATTTTTTATATTTTCAAGTATATTTTTGTTAACAATTTCCAAAATTGCACAGCGACAGATATTTTATGATAAAATTATGACTATTATATAAAGAAATTATTTTCACTAACAAATATGTGATGATTCCACATTATCTGGGATTACAGAAAATGCTTCAATTCAAAACTGAAGCACAGAAAATGCTTCAATTCAAAACTGAAGCACAGAAAATGCTTCAATTCAAAACTGAAGCACAGAAAATGCTTCAATTCAAAACTGAAGCACAGAAAATGCTTCAATTCAAAACTGAAGCACAGAAAATGCTTCAATTCAAAACTGAAGCACAGAAAATGCTTCAATTCAAAACTGAAGCACAGAAAATGCTTCAATTTAAAACTGAAGCACAGAAAATGCTTCAATTCAAAACTGAAGCACAGAAAATGCTTCAATTCAAAACTGAAGCACAAAAAATGCTTCAATTCAAAACTGAAGCACAGAAAATGCTTCAATTCAAAACTGAAGCACAGAAAATGCTTCAATTCAAAACTGAAGCACAGAAAATGCTTCAATTCAAAACTGAAGCACAGAAAATGCTTCAATTCAAAACTGAAGCCCAGAAAATGCTTCAATTCAAAACTGAAGCACAGAAAATGCTTCAATTCAAAACTGAAGCACAGAAAATGCTTCAATTCAAAACTGAAGCACAGAAAATGCTTAAATTCAAAACTGAAGCACAGAAAATGCTTCAACTCAAAACTGAAGCACAGAAAATTAAATAAATTTTTCATATTTTCAAGTATATTTTTGTTAACAATTTCCAAAATTGCACAGCGACAGATATTTGTGTTAAAATTAAGACTATTATAAAAACAAGTTATTTTCACTAATAAATATGTGATGATTCCACATTATCTGGGATCACAGAAAATTCTTCAATTCAAAACTGAAGCACAGAAAATGCTTCAATTCAAAACTGAAGCACAGAAAATGCTTCAATTCAAAATTGAAGCACGGAAAATGCTTCAATTCAAAACTGAAGCACAGAAAATGCTTCAATTCAAAACTGAAGCACAGAAAATGCTTCAATTCAAAACTGAAGCACAAAAAATGCTTCAATTCAAAACTGAAGCACAGAAAATGCTTAAATTCAAAACTGAAGCACAGAAAATGCTTCAATTCAAAACTGAAGCACAGAAAATGCTTCAATTCAAAACTGAAGCACAGAAAATGCTTCAATTCAAAACTGAAGCATCAGAAAATGCTTCAATTCAAAACTGAAGCACAGAAAATGCTTCAATTCAAAACTGAAGCACAGAAAATGCTTCAATTTAAAACTGAAGCACAGAAAATGCTTCAATTCAAAACTGAAGCACAGAAAATGCTTCAATTCAAAATTGAAGCACGGAAAATGCTTCAATTCAAAACTGAAGCACAGAAAATGCTTCAATTCAAAACTGAAGCACAGAAAATGCTTCAATTCAAAACTGAAGCACAAAAAATGCTTCAATTCAAAACTGAAGCACGGAAAATGCTTCAACTCAAAACTGAAGCACAGAAAATGCTTCAATTCAAAACTGAAGCACGGAAAATGCTTCAACTCAAAACTGAAGCACAGAAAATGCTTCAATTCAAAACTGAAGCACAGAAAATTAAATAAATTTTTTATATTTTCAAGTATATTTTTGTTAACAATTTCCAAAATTGCACAGCGACAGATATTTTATGATAAAATTATGACTATTATATAAAGAAATTATTTTCACTAACAAATATGTGATGATTCCACATTATCTGGGATTACAGAAAATGCTTCAATTCAAAACTGAAGCACAGAAAATGCTTCAATTCAAAACTGAAGCACAGAAAATGCTTCAATTCAAAACTGAAGCACAGAAAATGCTTCAATTCAAAACTGAAGCACAGAAAATGCTTCAATTCAAAACTGAAGCACAGAAAATGCTTCAATTCAAAACTGAAGCACAGAAAATGCTTCAATTCAAAACTGAAGCACAGAAAATGCTTCAATTTAAAACTGAAGCACAGAAAATGCTTCAATTCAAAACTGAAGCACAGAAAATGCTTCAATTCAAAACTGAAGCACAAAAAATGCTTCAATTCAAAACTGAAGCACAGAAAATGCTTCAATTCAAAACTGAAGCACAGAAAATGCTTCAATTCAAAACTGAAGCACAGAAAATGCTTCAATTCAAAACTGAAGCACAGAAAATGCTTCAATTCAAAACTGAAGCCCAGAAAATGCTTCAATTCAAAACTGAAGCACAGAAAATGCTTCAATTCAAAACTGAAGCACAGAAAATGCTTCAATTCAAAACTGAAGCACAGAAAATGCTTAAATTCAAAACTGAAGCACAGAAAATGCTTCAACTCAAAACTGAAGCACAGAAAATTAAATAAATTTTTCATATTTTCAAGTATATTTTTGTTAACAATTTCCAAAATTGCACAGCGACAGATATTTGTGTTAAAATTAAGACTATTATAAAAACAAGTTATTTTCACTAATAAATATGTGATGATTCCACATTATCTGGGATCACAGAAAATTCTTCAATTCAAAACTGAAGCACAGAAAATGCTTCAATTCAAAACTGAAGCACAGAAAATGCTTCAATTCAAAATTGAAGCACGGAAAATGCTTCAATTCAAAACTGAAGCACAGAAAATGCTTCAATTCAAAACTGAAGCACAGAAAATGCTTCAATTCAAAACTGAAGCACAAAAAATGCTTCAATTCAAAACTGAAGCACAGAAAATGCTTAAATTCAAAACTGAAGCACAGAAAATGCTTCAATTCAAAACTGAAGCACAGAAAATGCTTCAATTCAAAACTGAAGCACAGAAAATGCTTCAATTCAAAACTGAAGCATCAGAAAATGCTTCAATTCAAAACTGAAGCACAGAAAATGCTTCAATTCAAAACTGAAGCACAGAAAATGCTTCAATTTAAAACTGAAGCACAGAAAATGCTTCAATTCAAAACTGAAGCACAGAAAATGCTTCAATTCAAAACTGAAGCACAAAAAATGCTTCAATTCAAAACTGAAGCACAGAAAATGCTTCAATTCAAAACTGAAGCACAGAAAATGCTTCAATTCAAAACTGAAGCACAGAAAATGCTTCAATTCAAAACTGAAGCACAGAAAATGCTTCAATTCAAAACTGAAGCCCAGAAAATGCTTCAATTCAAAACTGAAGCACAGAAAATGCTTCAATTCAAAACTGAAGCACAGAAAATGCTTCAATTCAAAACTGAAGCACAGAAAATGCTTAAATTCAAAACTGAAGCACAGAAAATGCTTCAACTCAAAACTGAAGCACAGAAAATTAAATAAATTTTTCATATTTTCAAGTATATTTTTGTTAACAATTTCCAAAATTGCACAGCGACAGATATTTGTGTTAAAATTAAGACTATTATAAAAACAAGTTATTTTCACTAATAAATATGTGATGATTCCACATTATCTGGGATCACAGAAAATTCTTCAATTCAAAACTGAAGCACAGAAAATGCTTCAATTCAAAACTGAAGCACAGAAAATGCTTCAATTCAAAATTGAAGCACGGAAAATGCTTCAATTCAAAACTGAAGCACAGAAAATGCTTCAATTCAAAACTGAAGCACAGAAAATGCTTCAATTCAAAACTGAAGCACAAAAAATGCTTCAATTCAAAACTGAAGCACAGAAAATGCTTAAATTCAAAACTGAAGCACAGAAAATGCTTCAATTCAAAACTGAAGCACAGAAAATGCTTCAATTCAAAACTGAAGCACAGAAAATGCTTCAATTCAAAACTGAAGCATCAGAAAATGCTTCAATTCAAAACTGAAGCACAGAAAATGCTTCAATTCAAAACTGAAGCACAGAAAATGCTTCAATTCAAAACTGAAGCACAGAAAATGCTTCAATTCAAAACTGAAGCACAGAAAATGCTTCAATTCAAAACTGAAGCACAGAAAATGCTTCAATTCAAAACTGAAGCACAGAAAATGCTTCAATTCAAAACTGAAGCACAGAAAATGCTTCAATTCAAAACTGAAGCACAGAAAATGCTTCAATTCAAAACTGAAGCACAGAAAATGCTTCAATTCAAAACTGAAGCACAGAAAATGCTTCAATTCAAAACTGAAGCACAGAAAATGCTTCAATTCATAACTGAAGCACAGAAAATGCTTCAATTCAAAATAAAGCACAGAAAATGCTTCAATTCAAAACTGAAGCACAAAAAATGCTTCAATTCAAAACTGAAGCACAGAAAATGCTTCAATTCAAAACTGAAGCACAGAAAATGCTTCAATTCAAAACTGAAGCACAGAAAATGCTTCAATTCAAAACTGAAGCACAGAAAATCTTCAATTCAAAACTGAAGCACAGAAAATGCTTCAATTCAGAACTGAAGCACAGAAAATGCTTCATTTCAAAACTGAAGCACAGAAAATGCTTCAATTCAAAACTGAAGCACAAAAAATGCTTCAACTCAAAACTGAAGCACAGAAAATGCTTCAATTCAAAACTGAAACACAGAAAATGCTTCAATTCAAAACTGAAGCACAGAAAATGCTTCAATTCAAAACTGAAGCACAGAAAATGCTTCAATTCAAAACTGAAGCACAGAAAATGCTTCAATTCAAAACTGAAGCACAGAAAATGCTTCAATTCAAAACTGAAGCACAGAAAATGCTTCAATTCAAAACTGAAGCACGGAAATGCTTCAACTCAAAACTGAAGCACAGAAAATGCTTCAATTCAAAACTGAAGCACAGAAAATTAAATAAATTTTTTATATTTTTAAGTATATTTTTGTTAACAATTTCCAAAGTTGCACAGCGACAGATATTTTATGATAAAATTATGACTATTATATAAAGAAATTATTTTCACTAATAAATATGTGATGATTCCACATTATCTGGGATTACAGAAAATGCTTCAATTCAAAACTGAAGCACAGAAAATGCTTCAATTCAAAACTGAAGCACAGAAAATGCATCAATTCAAAACTGAAGCACAGAAAATGCTTCAATTCAAAACTGAAGCACAGAAAATGCTTCAATTCAAAACTGAAGCACAGAAAATGCTTCAATTCAAAAATGAAGCAGAGAAAATGCTTCAATTCAAAACTGAAGCACAGAAAATGCTTCAATTCAAAACTGAAGCACAGAAAATGCTTCAATTCAAAACTGAAGCACAGAAAATGCTTCAATTCAAAACTGAAGCACAGAAAATGCTTCAATTCAAAACTGAAGCACAGAAAATGCTTCAATTCAAAACTGAAGCACAGAAAATGCTTCAATTCAAAACTGAAGCACAGAAAATGCTTCAATTCAAAACTGAAGCACAGAAAATGCTTCAATTCAAAACTGAAGCACAGAAAATGCTTCAATTCAAAACTGAAGCACAGAAAATGCTTCAATTCAAAACTGAAGCACAGAAAATGCTTCAATTCAAAACTGAAGCACAGAAAATGCTTCAATTCATAACTGAAGCACAGAAAATGCTTCAATTCAAAATAAAGCACAGAAAATGCTTCAATTCAAAACTGAAGCACAAAAAATGCTTCAATTCAAAACTGAAGCACAGAAAATGCTTCAATTCAAAACTGAAGCACAGAAAATGCTTCAATTCAAAACTGAAGCACAGAAAATGCTTCAATTCAAAACTGAAGCACAGAAAATCTTCAATTCAAAACTGAAGCACAGAAAATGCTTCATTTCAAAACTGAAGCACAGAAAATGATTCATTTCAAAACTGAAGCACAGAAAATGCTTCAATTCAAAACTGAAGCACAGAAAATGCTTCAATTCAAAACTGAAGCACAGAAAATGCTTCAATTCAAAACTGAAGCACAGAAAATGCTTCAATTCAAAACTGAAGCACAGAAAAAGCTTCAATTCAAAACTGAAGCACGGAAAATGCTTCAACTCAAAACTGAAGCACAGAAAATGCTTCAATTCAAAACTGAAGCACAGAAAATGCTTCAATTCAAAACTGAAGCACAGAAAATACTTCAATTCAAAACTGAAGCACGGAAAATGCTTCAACTCTAAACTGAAGCACAGAAAATGCTTCAATTCAAAACTGAAGCACAGAAAATGCTTCATTTCAAAACTGAAGCACAGAAAATGCTTCAATTCAAAACTGAAGCACAGAAAATGCTTCAATTCAAAACTGAAGCACAAAAAATGCTTCAATTCAAAACTGAAGCACAGAAAATGCTTCAATTCAAAACTGAAGCACAGAAAATGCTTCAATTCAAAACTGAAGCACAGAAAATGCTTCAATTCAAAACTGAAGCACAGAAAATCTTCAATTCAAAACTGAAGCACAGAAAATGCTTCATTTCAAAACTGAAGCACAGAAAATGATTCATTTCAAAACTGAAGCACAGAAAATGCTTCAATTCAAAACTGAAGCACAGAAAATGCTTCAATTCAAAACTGAAGCACAGAAAATGCTTCAATTCAAAACTGAAGCACAGAAAATGCTTCAATTCAAAACTGAAGCACAGAAAAAGCTTCAATTCAAAACTGAAGCACGGAAAATGCTTCAACTCAAAACTGAAGCACAGAAAATGCTTCAATTCAAAACTGAAGCACAGAAAATGCTTCAATTCAAAACTGAAGCACAGAAAATGCTTCAATTCAAAACTGAAGCACAGAAAATCTTCAATTCAAAACTGAAGCACAGAAAATGCTTCATTTCAAAACTGAAGCACAGAAAATGATTCATTTCAAAACTGAAGCACAGAAAATGCTTCAATTCAAAACTGAAGCACAGAAAAAGCTTCAATTCAAAACTGAAGCACGGAAAATGCTTCAACTCAAAACTGAAGCACAGAAAATGCTTCAATTCAAAACTGAAGCACAGAAAATGCTTCAATTCAAAACTGAAGCACAGAAAATGCTTCAATTCAAAACTGAAGCACAGAAAATCTTCAATTCAAAACTGAAGCACAGAAAATGCTTCAATTCAAAACTGAAGCACAGAAAATGCTTCAATTCAAAACTGAAGCACAGAAAATGCTTCAATTCAAAACTGAAGCACGGAAATGCTTCAACTCAAAACTGAAGCACAGAAAATGCTTCAATTCAAAACTGAAGCACAGAAAATTAAATAAATTTTTTATATTTTTAAGTATATTTTTGTTAACAATTTCCAAAGTTGCACAGCGACAGATATTTTATGATAAAATTATGACTATTATATAAAGAAATTATTTTCACTAATAAATATGTGATGATTCCACATTATCTGGGATTACAGAAAATGCTTCAATTCAAAACTGAAGCACAGAAAATGCTTCAATTCAAAACTGAAGCACAGAAAATGCATCAATTCAAAACTGAAGCACAGAAAATGCTTCAATTCAAAACTGAAGCACAGAAAATGCTTCAATTCAAAACTGAAGCACAGAAAATGCTTCAATTCAAAAATGAAGCAGAGAAAATGCTTCAATTCAAAACTGAAGCACAGAAAATGCTTCAATTCAAAACTGAAGCACAGAAAATGCTTCAATTCAAAACTGAAGCACAGAAAATGCTTCAATTCAAAACTGAAGCACAGAAAATGCTTCAATTCAAAACTGAAACACAGAAAATGCTTCAATTCAAAACTGAAGCACAGAAAATGCTTCAATTCAAAACTGAAGCACAGAAAATGCTTCAATTCAAAACTGAAGCACAGAAAATGCTTCAATTCAAAACTGAAGCACAGAAAATGCTTCAATTGAAAACTGAAGCACAGAAAATGCTTCAATTCAAAACTGAAGCACAGAAAATGCTTCAATTCAAAACTGAAGCACAGAAAATGCTTCAATTCAAAACTGAAGCACAGAAAATGCTTCAATTCATAACTGAAGCACAGAAAATGCTTCAATTCAAAATAAAGCACAGAAAATGCTTCAATTCAAAACTGAAGCACAGAAAATGCTTCAATTCAAAACTGAAAGCACAGAAAATGCTTCAATTCAAAACTGAAGCACAGAAAATGCTTCAATTCAAAACTGAAGCACAGAAAATGCTTCAATTCAAAACTGAAGCACAGAAAATACTTCAATTCAAAACTGAAGCACGGAAAATGCTTCAACTCTAAACTGAAGCACAGAAAATGCTTCAATTCAAAACTGAAGCACAGAAAATGCTTCATTTCAAAACTGAAGCACAGAAAATGCTTCAATTCAAAACTGAAGCACAGAAAATGCTTCAATTCAAAACTGAAGCACAAAAAATGCTTCAATTCAAAACTGAAGCACAGAAAATGCTTCAATTCAAAACTGAAGCACAGAAAATGCTTCAATTCAAAACTGAAGCACAGAAAATGCTTCAATTCAAAACTGAAGCACAGAAAATGCTTCAATTCAAAACTGAAGCACAGAAAATCTTCAATTCAAAACTGAAGCACAGAAAATGCTTCATTTCAAAACTGAAGCACAGAAAATGATTCATTTCAAAACTGAAGCACAGAAAATGCTTCAATTCAAAACTGAAGCACAGAAAATGCTTCAATTCAAAACTGAAGCACAGAAAATGCTTCAATTCAAAACTGAAGCACAGAAAATGCTTCAATTCAAAACTGAAGCACAGAAAAAGCTTCAATTCAAAACTGAAGCACGGAAAATGCTTCAACTCAAAACTGAAGCACAGAAAATGCTTCAATTCAAAACTGAAGCACAGAAAATGCTTCAATTCAAAACTGAAGCACAGAAAATGCTTCAATTCAAAACTGAAGCACAGAAAATCTTCAATTCAAAACTGAAGCACAGAAAATGCTTCATTTCAAAACTGAAGCACAGAAAATGATTCATTTCAAAACTGAAGCACAGAAAATGCTTCAATTCAAAACTGAAGCACAGAAAATGCTTCAATTCAAAACTGAAGCACAGAAAATGCTTCAATTCAAAACTGAAGCACAGAAAATGCTTCAATTCAAAACTGAAGCACAGAAAAAGCTTCAATTCAAAACTGAAGCACGGAAAATGCTTCAACTCAAAACTGAAGCACAGAAAATGCTTCAATTCAAAACTGAAGCACAGAAAATGCTTCAATTCAAAACTGAAGCACGGAAAATGCTTCAACTCTAAACTGAAGCACAGAAAATGCTTCAATTCAAAACTGAAGCACAGAAAATGCTTCATTTCAAAACTGAAGCACAGAAAATGCTTCAATTCAAAACTGAAGCACAGAAAATGCTTCAATTCAAAACTGAAGCACAAAAAATGCTTCAATTCAAAACTGAAGCACAGAAAATGCTTCAATTCAAAACTGAAGCACAGAAAATGCTTCAATTCAAAACTGAAGCACAGAAAATGCTTCAATTCAAAACTGAAGCACAGAAAATGCTTCAATTCAAAACTGAAGCACAGAAAATCTTCAATTCAAAACTGAAGCACAGAAAATGCTTCATTTCAAAACTGAAGCACAGAAAATGATTCATTTCAAAACTGAAGCACAGAAAATGCTTCAATTCAAAACTGAAGCACAGAAAATGCTTCAATTCAAAACTGAAGCACAGAAAATGCTTCAATTCAAAACTGAAGCACAGAAAATGCTTCAATTCAAAACTGAAGCACAGAAAAAGCTTCAATTCAAAACTGAAGCACGGAAAATGCTTCAACTCAAAACTGAAGCACAGAAAATGCTTCAATTCAAAACTGAAGCACAGAAAATGCTTCAATTCAAAACTGAAGCACAGAAAATGCTTCAATTCAAAACTGAAGCACAGAAAATCTTCAATTCAAAACTGAAGCACAGAAAATGCTTCATTTCAAAACTGAAGCACAGAAAATGCTTCAATTCAAAAATGAAGCAGAGAAAATGCTTCAATTCAAAACTGAAGCACAGAAAATGCTTCAATTCAAAACTGAAGCACAGAAAATGCTTCAATTCAAAACTGAAGCACAGAAAATGCTTCAATTCAAAACTGAAGCACAGAAAATGCTTCAATTCAAAACTGAAGCACAGAAAATGCTTCAATTCAAAACTGAAGCACAGAAAATGCTTCAATTCAAAACTGAAGCACAGAAAATGCTTCAATTCAAAACTGAAGCACAGAAAATGCTTCAATTCAAAACTGAAGCACAGAAAATGCTTCAATTCAAAACTGAAGCACAGAAAATGCTTCAATTCAAAACTGAAGCACAGAAAATTAAATAAATTTTTTATATTTTTAAGTATATTTTTGTTAACAATTTCCAAAGTTGCACAGCGACAGATATTTTATGATAAAATTATGACTATTATATAAAGAAATTATTTTCACTAATAAATATGTGATGATTCCACATTATCTGGGATTACAGAAAATGCTTCAATTCAAAACTGAAGCACAGAAAATGCTTCAATTCAAAACTGAAGCACAGAAAATGCATCAATTCAAAACTGAAGCACAGAAAATGCTTCAATTCAAAACTGAAGCACAGAAAATGCTTCAATTCAAAACTGAAGCACAGAAAATGCTTCAATTCAAAAATGAAGCAGAGAAAATGCTTCAATTCAAAACTGAAGCACAGAAAATGCTTCAATTCAAAACTGAAGCACAGAAAATGCTTCAATTCAAAACTGAAGCACAGAAAATGCTTCAATTCAAAACTGAAGCACAGAAAATGCTTCAATTCAAAACTGAAACACAGAAAATGCTTCAATTCAAAACTGAAGCACAGAAAATGCTTCAATTCAAAACTGAAGCACAGAAAATGCTTCAATTCAAAACTGAAGCACAGAAAATGCTTCAATTCAAAACTGAAGCACAGAAAATGCTTCAATTGAAAACTGAAGCACAGAAAATGCTTCAATTCAAAACTGAAGCACAGAAAATGCTTCAATTCAAAACTGAAGCACAGAAAATGCTTCAATTCAAAACTGAAGCACAGAAAATGCTTCAATTCATAACTGAAGCACAGAAAATGCTTCAATTCAAAATAAAGCACAGAAAATGCTTCAATTCAAAACTGAAGCACAGAAAATGCTTCAATTCAAAACTGAAAGCACAGAAAATGCTTCAATTCAAAACTGAAGCACAGAAAATGCTTCAATTCAAAACTGAAGCACAGAAAATGCTTCAATTCAAAACTGAAGCACAGAAAATACTTCAATTCAAAACTGAAGCACGGAAAATGCTTCAACTCTAAACTGAAGCACAGAAAATGCTTCAATTCAAAACTGAAGCACAGAAAATGCTTCATTTCAAAACTGAAGCACAGAAAATGCTTCAATTCAAAACTGAAGCACAGAAAATGCTTCAATTCAAAACTGAAGCACAAAAAATGCTTCAATTCAAAACTGAAGCACAGAAAATGCTTCAATTCAAAACTGAAGCACAGAAAATGCTTCAATTCAAAACTGAAGCACAGAAAATGCTTCAATTCAAAACTGAAGCACAGAAAATGCTTCAATTCAAAACTGAAGCACAGAAAATCTTCAATTCAAAACTGAAGCACAGAAAATGCTTCATTTCAAAACTGAAGCACAGAAAATGATTCATTTCAAAACTGAAGCACAGAAAATGCTTCAATTCAAAACTGAAGCACAGAAAATGCTTCAATTCAAAACTGAAGCACAGAAAATGCTTCAATTCAAAACTGAAGCACAGAAAATGCTTCAATTCAAAACTGAAGCACAGAAAAAGCTTCAATTCAAAACTGAAGCACGGAAAATGCTTCAACTCAAAACTGAAGCACAGAAAATGCTTCAATTCAAAACTGAAGCACAGAAAATGCTTCAATTCAAAACTGAAGCACAGAAAATGCTTCAATTCAAAACTGAAGCACAGAAAATCTTCAATTCAAAACTGAAGCACAGAAAATGCTTCATTTCAAAACTGAAGCACAGAAAATGATTCATTTCAAAACTGAAGCACAGAAAATGCTTCAATTCAAAACTGAAGCACAGAAAATGCTTCAATTCAAAACTGAAGCACAGAAAATGCTTCAATTCAAAACTGAAGCACAGAAAATGCTTCAATTCAAAACTGAAGCACAGAAAAAGCTTCAATTCAAAACTGAAGCACGGAAAATGCTTCAACTCAAAACTGAAGCACAGAAAATGCTTCAATTCAAAACTGAAGCACAGAAAATGCTTCAATTCAAAACTGAAGCACGGAAAATGCTTCAACTCTAAACTGAAGCACAGAAAATGCTTCAATTCAAAACTGAAGCACAGAAAATGCTTCATTTCAAAACTGAAGCACAGAAAATGCTTCAATTCAAAACTGAAGCACAGAAAATGCTTCAATTCAAAACTGAAGCACAAAAAATGCTTCAATTCAAAACTGAAGCACAGAAAATGCTTCAATTCAAAACTGAAGCACAGAAAATGCTTCAATTCAAAACTGAAGCACAGAAAATGCTTCAATTCAAAACTGAAGCACAGAAAATGCTTCAATTCAAAACTGAAGCACAGAAAATCTTCAATTCAAAACTGAAGCACAGAAAATGCTTCATTTCAAAACTGAAGCACAGAAAATGATTCATTTCAAAACTGAAGCACAGAAAATGCTTCAATTCAAAACTGAAGCACAGAAAATGCTTCAATTCAAAACTGAAGCACAGAAAATGCTTCAATTCAAAACTGAAGCACAGAAAATGCTTCAATTCAAAACTGAAGCACAGAAAAAGCTTCAATTCAAAACTGAAGCACGGAAAATGCTTCAACTCAAAACTGAAGCACAGAAAATGCTTCAATTCAAAACTGAAGCACAGAAAATGCTTCAATTCAAAACTGAAGCACAGAAAATGCTTCAATTCAAAACTGAAGCACAGAAAATCTTCAATTCAAAACTGAAGCACAGAAAATGCTTCATTTCAAAACTGAAGCACAGAAAATGCTTCAATTCAAAAATGAAGCAGAGAAAATGCTTCAATTCAAAACTGAAGCACAGAAAATGCTTCAATTCAAAACTGAAGCACAGAAAATGCTTCAATTCAAAACTGAAGCACAGAAAATGCTTCAATTCAAAACTGAAGCACAGAAAATGCTTCAATTCAAAACTGAAGCACAGAAAATGCTTCAATTCAAAACTGAAGCACAGAAAATGCTTCAATTCAAAACTGAAGCACAGAAAATGCTTCAATTCAAAACTGAAGCACAGAAAATGCTTCAATTCAAAACTGAAGCACAGAAAATGCTTCAATTCAAAACTGAAGCACAGAAAATGCTTCAATTCAAAACTGAAGCACAGAAAATGCTTCAATTCAAAACTGAAGCACAGAAAATGCTTCAATTCAAAACTGAAGCACAGAAAATGCTTCAATTCAAAATAAAGCACAGAAAATGCTTCAATTCAAAACTGAAGCACAGAAAATGCTTCAATTCAAAACTGAAGCACAGAAAATGCTTCAATTCAAAACTGAAGCACAGAAAATACTTCAATTCAAAACTGAAGCACGGAAAATGCTTCAACTCTAAACTGAAGCACAGAAAATGCTTCAATTCAAAACTGAAGCACAGAAAATGCTTCATTTCAAAACTGAAGCACAGAAAATGCTTCAATTCAAAACTGAAGCACAGAAAATGCTTCAATTCAAAACTGAAGCACAGAAAATGCTTCAATTCAAAACTGAAGCACAGAAAATGCTTCAATTCAAAACTGAAGCACAGAAAATGCTTCAATTCAAAACTGAAGCACAGAAAATGCTTCAATTCAAAATAAAGCACAGAAAATGCTTCAATTCAAAACTGAAGCACAGAAAATGCTTCAATTCAAAACTGAAGCACAGAAAATGCTTCAATTCAAAACTGAAGCACAGAAAATACTTCAATTCAAAACTGAAGCACGGAAAATGCTTCAACTCTAAACTGAAGCACAGAAAATGCTTCAATTCAAAACTGAAGCACAGAAAATGCTTCATTTCAAAACTGAAGCACAGAAAATGCTTCAATTCAAAACTGAAGCACAGAAAATGCTTCAATTCAAAACTGAAGCACAAAAAATGCTTCAATTCAAAACTGAAGCACAGAAAATGCTTCAATTCAAAACTGAAGCACAGAAAATGCTTCAATTCAAAACTGAAGCACAGAAAATGCTTCAATTCAAAACTCAAGCACAGAAAATCTTCAATTCAAAACTGAAGCACAGAAAATGCTTCATTTCAAAACTGAAGCACAGAAAATGCTTCAATTCAAAACTGAAGCACAGAAAATGCTTCAATTCAAAACTGAAGCACAGAAAATGCTTCAATTCAAAACTGAAGCACAGAAAATGCTTCAATTCAAAACTGAAGCACAGAAAATGCTTCAATTCAAAACTGAAGCACAGAAAATGCTTCAATTCAAAACTGAAGCACAGAAAATGCTTCAATTCAAAACTGAAGCACAGAAAATGCTTCAATTCAAAACTGAAGCACAGAAAATGCTTCAATTCAAAACTGAAGCACAGAAAATGCTTCAATTCAAAACTGAAGCACAGAAAATGCTTCAATTCAAAACTGAAGCACAGAAAATGCTTCAATTCAAAACTGAAGCACAGAAAATGCTTCAATTCAAAACTGAAGCACAGAAAATGCTTCAATTCAAAACTGAAGCACAGAAAATGCTTCAATTCAAAAATGAAGCACAGAAAATGCTTCAATTCAAAACTGAAGCACAGAAAATGCTTCAATTCAAAACTGAAGCACAGAAAATGCTTCAATTCAAAACTGAAGCACAGAAAATGCTTCAATTCAAAACTGAATCATCAGAAAATGCTTCAATTCAAAACTGAAGCACAGAAAATGCTTCAACTCTAAACTGAAGCACAGAAAATGCTTCAATTCAAAACTGAAGCACAGAAAATGCTTCATTTCAAAACTGAAGCACAGAAAATGCTTCAATTCAAAACTGAAGCACAGAAAATGCTTCAATTCAAAACTGAAGCACAAAAAATGCTTCAATTCAAAACTGAAGCACAGAAAATGCTTCAATTCAAAACTGAAGCACAGAAAATGCTTCAATTCAAAACTGAAGCACAGAAAATGCTTCAATTCAAAACTCAAGCACAGAAAATCTTCAATTCAAAACTGAAGCACAGAAAATGCTTCATTTCAAAACTGAAGCACAGAAAATGCTTCAATTCAAAACTGAAGCACAGAAAATGCTTCAATTCAAAACTGAAGCACAGAAAATGCTTCAATTCAAAACTGAAGCACAGAAAATGCTTCAATTCAAAACTGAAGCACAGAAAATGCTTCATTTCAAAACTGAAGCACAGAAAATGCTTCAATTCAAAACTGAAGCACAGAAAATGCTTCAATTCAAAACTGAAGCACAAAAAATGCTTCAATTCAAAACTGAAGCACAGAAAATGCTTCAATTCAAAACTGAAGCACAGAAAATGCTTCAATTCAAAACTGAAGCACAGAAAATGCTTCAATTCAAAACTGAAGCACAGAAAATGCTTCAATTCAAAACTGAAGCACAGAAAATGCTTCAATTCAAAACTGAAGCACAAAAAATGCTTCAATTCAAAACTGAAGCACAGAAAATGCTTCAATTCAAAACTGAAGCACAGAAAATGCTTCAATTCAAAACTGAAGCACAGAAAATGCTTCAATTCAAAACTCAAGCACAGAAAATCTTCAATTCAAAACTGAAGCACAGAAAATGCTTCATTTCAAAACTGAAGCACAGAAAATGCTTCAATTCAAAACTGAAGCACAGAAAATGCTTCAATTCAAAACTGAAGCACAGAAAATGCTTCAATTCAAAACTGAAGCACAGAAAATGCTTCAATTCAAAACTGAAGCACAGAAAATGCTTCAATTCAAAACTGAAGCACAGAAAATGCTTCAATTCAAAACTGAAGCACAGAAAATGCTTCAATTCAAAACTGAAGCACAGAAAATGCTTCAATTCAAAACTGAAGCACAGAAAATGCTTCAATTCAAAACTGAAGCACAGAAAATGCTTCAATTCAAAACTGAAGCACAGAAAATGCTTCAATTCAAAACTGAAGCACAGAAAATGCTTCAATTCAAAACTGAAGCACAGAAAATGCTTCAATTCAAAACTGAAGCACAGAAAATGCTTCAATTCAAAACTGAAGCACAGAAAATGCTTCAATTCAAAAATGAAGCACAGAAAATGCTTCAATTCAAAACTGAAGCACAGAAAATGCTTCAATTCAAAACTGAAGCACAGAAAATGCTTCAATTCAAAACTGAAGCACAGAAAATGCTTCAATTCAAAACTGAAGCACAGAAAATGCTTCAATTCAAAACTGAAGCACAGAAAATGCTTCAATTCAAAACTGAAGCACAGAAAATGCTTCAATTCAAAACTGAAGCACAGAAAATGCTTCAATTCAAAACTGAAGCACAGAAAATGCTTCAATTCAAAAATAAAGCACAGAAAATGCTTCAATTCAAAACTGAAGCACAGAAAATGCTTCAATTCAAAACTGAAGCACAGAAAATGCTTCAATTCAAAACTGAAGCACAGAAAATGCTTCAATTCAAAACTGAAGCACAGAAAATGCTTCAATTCAAAACTGAAGCACAGAAAATGCTTCAATTCAAAACTGAAGCACAGAAAATGCTTCAATTCAAAACTGAAGCACAGAAAATGCTTCAATTCAAAACTGAAGCACAGAAAATGCTTCAATTCAAAATAAAGCACAGAAAATGCTTCAATTCAAAACTGAAGCACAGAAAATGCTTCAATTCAAAACTGAAGCACAGAAAATGCTTCAATTCAAAACTGAAGCACAGAAAATACTTCAATTCAAAACTGAAGCACGGAAAATGCTTCAACTCTAAACTGAAGCACAGAAAATGCTTCAATTCAAAACTGAAGCACAGAAAATGCTTCATTTCAAAACTGAAGCACAGAAAATGCTTCATTTCAAAACTGAAGCACAGAAAATGCTTCAATTCAAAACTGAAGCACAAAAAATGCTTCAATTCAAAACTGAAGCACAGAAAATGCTTCAATTCAAAACTGAAGCACAGAAAATGCTTCAATTCAAAACTGAAGCACAGAAAATGCTTCAATTCAAAACTGAAGCACAGAAAATCTTCAATTCAAAACTGAAGCACAGAAAATGCTTCATTTCAAAACTGAAGCACAGAAAATGATTCATTTCAAAACTGAAGCACAGAAAATGCTTCAATTCAAAACTGAAGCACAGAAAATGCTTCAATTCAAAACTGAAGCACAGAAAATGCTTCAATTCAAAACTGAAGCACAGAAAATGCTTCAATTCAAAACTGAAGCACAGAAAAAGCTTCAATTCAAAACTGAAGCACTGAAAATGCTTCAACTCAAAACTGAAGCACAGAAAATGCTTCAATTCAAAACTGAAGCACAGAAAATGCTTCATTTCAAAACTGAAGCACAGAAAATGATTCATTTCAAAACTGAAGCACAGAAAATGCTTCAATTCAAAACTGAAGCACAGAAAAAGCTTCAACTCAAAACTGAAGCACAGAAAATGCTTCAATTCAAAACTGAAGCACAGAAAATGCTTCAATTCAAAACTGAAGCACAGAAAATGCTTCAATTCAAAACTGAAGCACAGAAAATGATTCATTTCAAAACTGAAGCACAGAAAATGCTTCAATTCAAAACTGAAGCACAGAAAATGCTTCAATTCAAAACTGAAGCACAGAAAATGCTTCAATTCAAAACTGAAGCACAGAAAATGCTTCAATTAAAAACTGAAGCACAGAAAATGCTTCAATTCAAAAATGAAGCACAGAAAATGCTTCAATTCAAAACTGAAGCACAGAAAATGCTTCAATTCAAAACTGAAGCACAGAAAATGCTTCAATTCAAAACTGAAGCACAGAAAATGCTTCAATTCAAAACTGAAGCACAGAAAATGCTTCAATTCAAAACTGAAGCACAGAAAATGCTTCAATTCAAAACTGAAGCACAGAAAATGCTTCAATTCAAAACTGAAGCACAGAAAATGCTTCAATTCAAAACTGAAGCACAGAAAATGCTTCAATTCAAAATAAAGCACAGAAAATGCTTCAATTCAAAACTGAAGCACAGAAAATGCTTCAATTCAAAACTGAAGCACAGAAAATGCTTCAATTCAAAACTGAAGCACAGAAAATACTTCAATTCAAAACTGAAGCACGGAAAATGCTTCAACTCTAAACTGAAGCACAGAAAATGCTTCAATTCAAAACTGAAGCACAGAAAATGCTTCATTTCAAAACTGAAGCACAGAAAATGCTTCATTTCAAAACTGAAGCACAGAAAATGCTTCAATTCAAAACTGAAGCACAAAAAATGCTTCAATTCAAAACTGAAGCACAGAAAATGCTTCAATTCAAAACTGAAGCACAGAAAATGCTTCAATTCAAAACTGAAGCACAGAAAATGCTTCAATTCAAAACTGAAGCACAGAAAATCTTCAATTCAAAACTGAAGCACAGAAAATGCTTCATTTCAAAACTGAAGCACAGAAAATGATTCATTTCAAAACTGAAGCACAGAAAATGCTTCAATTCAAAACTGAAGCACAGAAAATGCTTCAATTCAAAACTGAAGCACAGAAAATGCTTCAATTCAAAACTGAAGCACAGAAAATGCTTCAATTCAAAACTGAAGCACAGAAAAAGCTTCAATTCAAAACTGAAGCACTGAAAATGCTTCAACTCAAAACTGAAGCACAGAAAATGCTTCAATTCAAAACTGAAGCACAGAAAATGCTTCATTTCAAAACTGAAGCACAGAAAATGATTCATTTCAAAACTGAAGCACAGAAAATGCTTCAATTCAAAACTGAAGCACAGAAAAAGCTTCAACTCAAAACTGAAGCACAGAAAATGCTTCAATTCAAAACTGAAGCACAGAAAATGCTTCAATTCAAAACTGAAGCACAGAAAATGCTTCAATTCAAAACTGAAGCACAGAAAATGATTCATTTCAAAACTGAAGCACAGAAAATGCTTCAATTCAAAACTGAAGCACAGAAAATGCTTCAATTCAAAACTGAAGCACAGAAAATGCTTCAATTCAAAACTGAAGCACAGAAAATGCTTCAATTCAAAACTGAAGCACAGAAAATGCTTCAATTCAAAACTGAAGCACAGAAAATGCTTCAATTCAAAACTGAAGCACAGAAAATCTTCAATTCAAAACTGAAGCACAGAAAATGCTTCATTTCAAAACTGAAGCACAGAAAATGATTCATTTCAAAACTGAAGCACAGAAAATGCTTCAATTCAAAACTGAAGCACAGAAAATGCTTCAATTCAAAACTGAAGCACAGAAAATGCTTCAATTCAAAACTGAAGCACAGAAAATGCTTCAATTCAAAACTGAAGCACAGAAAATGATTCATTTCAAAACTGAAGCACAGAAAATGCTTCAATTCAAAACTGAAGCACAGAAAATGCTTCAATTCAAAACTGAAGCACAGAAAATGCTTCAATTCAAAACTGAAGCACAGAAAATGCTTCAATTCAAAACTGAAGCACAGAAAATGCTTCAATTCAAAAATGAAGCACAGAAAATGCTTCAATTCAAAACTGAAGCACAGAAAATGCTTCAATTCAAAACTGAAGCACAGAAAATGCTTCAATTCAAAACTGAAGCACAGAAAATGCTTCAATTCAAAACTGAAGCACAGAAAATGCTTCAATTCAAAACTGAAGCACAGAAAATGCTTCAATTCAAAACTGAAGCACAGAAAATGCTTCAATTCAAAACTGAAGCACAGAAAATGCTTCAATTCAAAACTGAAGCACAGAAAATGCTTCAATTCAAAATAAAGCACAGAAAATGCTTCAATTCAAAACTGAAGCACAGAAAATGCTTCAATTCAAAACTGAAGCACAGAAAATGCTTCAATTCAAAACTGAAGCACAGAAAATACTTCAATTCAAAACTGAAGCACGGAAAATGCTTCAACTCTAAACTGAAGCACAGAAAATGCTTCAATTCAAAACTGAAGCACAGAAAATGCTTCATTTCAAAACTGAAGCACAGAAAATGCTTCATTTCAAAACTGAAGCACAGAAAATGCTTCAATTCAAAACTGAAGCACAAAAAATGCTTCAATTCAAAACTGAAGCACAGAAAATGCTTCAATTCAAAACTGAAGCACAGAAAATGCTTCAATTCAAAACTGAAGCACAGAAAATGCTTCAATTCAAAACTGAAGCACAGAAAATCTTCAATTCAAAACTGAAGCACAGAAAATGCTTCATTTCAAAACTGAAGCACAGAAAATGATTCATTTCAAAACTGAAGCACAGAAAATGCTTCAATTCAAAACTGAAGCACAGAAAATGCTTCAATTCAAAACTGAAGCACAGAAAATGCTTCAATTCAAAACTGAAGCACAGAAAATGCTTCAATTCAAAACTGAAGCACAGAAAAAGCTTCAATTCAAAACTGAAGCACTGAAAATGCTTCAACTCAAAACTGAAGCACAGAAAATGCTTCAATTCAAAACTGAAGCACAGAAAATGCTTCATTTCAAAACTGAAGCACAGAAAATGATTCATTTCAAAACTGAAGCACAGAAAATGCTTCAATTCAAAACTGAAGCACAGAAAAAGCTTCAACTCAAAACTGAAGCACAGAAAATGCTTCAATTCAAAACTGAAGCACAGAAAATGCTTCAATTCAAAACTGAAGCACAGAAAATGCTTCAATTCAAAACTGAAGCACAGAAAATGATTCATTTCAAAACTGAAGCACAGAAAATGCTTCAATTCAAAACTGAAGCACAGAAAATGCTTCAATTCAAAACTGAAGCACAGAAAATGCTTCAATTCAAAACTGAAGCACAGAAAATGCTTCAATTCAAAACTGAAGCACAGAAAATGCTTCAATTCAAAACTGAAGCACAGAAAATGCTTCAATTCAAAACTGAAGCACAGAAAATCTTCAATTCAAAACTGAAGCACAGAAAATGCTTCATTTCAAAACTGAAGCACAGAAAATGATTCATTTCAAAACTGAAGCACAGAAAATGCTTCAATTCAAAACTGAAGCACAGAAAATGCTTCAATTCAAAACTGAAGCACAGAAAATGCTTCAATTCAAAACTGAAGCACAGAAAATGCTTCAATTCAAAACTGAAGCACAGAAAATGCTTCAATTCAAAACTGAAGCACGGAAAATGCTTCAATTCAAAACTGAAGCACAGAAAATGCTTCAATTCAAAACTGAAGCACAGAAAATGCTTCAATTCAAAACTGAAGCACAGAAAATGCTTCAATTCAAAACTGAAGCACAGAAAATGCTTCAATTCAAAACTGAAGCACAGAAAATGCTTCAATTCAAAACTGAAGCACAGAAAATGCTTCAATTCAAAACTGAAGCCCAGAAAATGCTTCAATTCAAAACTGAAGCACAGAAAATGCTTCAATTCAAAACTGAAGCACAGAAAATGCTTCAATTCAAAACTGAAGCACAGAAAATGCTTAAATTCAAAACTGAAGCACAGAAAATGCTTCAACTCAAAACTGAAGCACAGAAAATTAAATAAATTTTTCATATTTTCAAGTATATTTTTGTTAACAATTTCCAAAATTGCACAGCGACAGATATTTGTGTTAAAATTAAGACTATTATAAAAACAAGTTATTTTCACTAATAAATATGTGATGATTCCACATTATCTGGGATCACAGAAAATTCTTCAATTCAAAACTGAAGCACAGAAAATGCTTCAATTCAAAACTGAAGCACAGAAAATGCTTCAATTCAAAACTGAATCACAGAAAATGCTTCAACTCAAAACTGAAGCACAGAAAATTAAATAAATTTTTTATATTTTCAAGTATATTTTTGTTAACAATTTCCAAAATTGCACAGCGACAGTCATTTTGTGTTAAAATTAAACTATTATAAAAACAAGTTATTTTCACTAATAAATATGTGATGATTCCACATTATCTGGGATCACAGAAAATGCTTCAATTCAAAACTGAAGCACAGAAAATGCTTCAATTCAAAACTGAAGCACAGAAAATGCTTCAATTCAAAACTGAAGCACAGAAAATGCTTCAATTCAAAACTGAAGCACAGAAAAAGCTTCAATTCAAAACTGAAGCACGGAAAATGCTTCAACTCAAAACTGAAGCACAGAAAATGCTTCAATTCAAAACTGAAGCACAGAAAATGCTTTAATTCAAAACTGAAGCACAGAAAAAGCTTCAACTCAAAACTGAAGCACAGAAAATGCTTCAATTCAAAACTGAAGCACAGAAAATGCTTCAATTCAAAACTGAAGCACAGAAAATGCTTCAATTCAAAACTGAAGCACAGAAAATGATTCATTTCAAAACTGAAGCACAGAAAATGCTTCAATTCAAAACTGAAGCACAGAAAATGCTTCAATTCAAAACTGAAGCACAGAAAATGCTTCAATTCAAAACTGAAGCACAGAAAATGCTTCAATTCAAAACTGAAGCACAGAAAATGCTTCAATTCAAAACTGAAGCACAGAAAATGCTTCAATTCAAAACTGAAGCACAGAAAATCTTCAATTCAAAACTGAAGCACAGAAAATGCTTCATTTCAAAACTGAAGCACAGAAAATGATTCATTTCAAAACTGAAGCACAGAAAATGCTTTAATTCAAAACTGAAGCACAGAAAATGCTTCAATTCAAAACTGAAGCACAGAAAATGCTTCAATTCAAAACTGAAGCACAGAAAATGCTTCAATTCAAAACTGAAGCACAGAAAATGCTTCAATTCAAAACTGAAGCACGGAAAATGCTTCAATTCAAAACTGAAGCACGGAAAATGCTTCAACTCAAAACTGAAGCACAGAAAATGCTTCAATTCAAAACTGAAGCACAGAAAATTAAATAAATTTTTTATATTTTCAAGTATATTTTTGTTAACAATTTCCAAAATTGCACAGCGACAGATATTTTATGATAAAATTATGACTATTATATAAAGAAATTATTTTCACTAATAAATATGTGATGATTCCACATTATCTGGGATTACAGAAAATGCTTCAATTCAAAACTGAAGCACAGAAAATGCTTCAATTCAAAACTGAAGCACAGAAAATGCTTCAATTCAAAACTGAAGCACAGAAAATGCTTCAATTCAAAACTGAAGCACAGAAAATGCTTCAATTCAAAACTGAAGCACAGAAAATGCTTCAATTCAAAACTGAAGCACAGAAAATGCTTCAATTCAAAACTGAAGCACATAAAATGCTTCAATTCAAAACTGAAGCACAGAAAATGCTTCAATTCAAAATGAAGCACAGAAAATGCTTCAATTCAAAACTGAAGGACAGAAAATGCTTCAATTCAAAACTGAAGCACAGAGAATGCTTCAATTCAAAACTGAAGCACAGAAAATGCTTCAATTCAAAACTGAAGCACAGAAAATGCTTCAATTTAAAACTGAAGCACAGAAGATGCTTCAATTCAAAACTGAAGCACAGAAAATGCTTCAATTCAAAACTGAAGCACAGAAAATGCTTCAATTCAAAACTGAAGCACAGAAAATGCTTCAATTCAAAACTGAAGCACAGAAAATGCTTCAATTTAAAACTGAAGCACAGAAAATGCTTCAATTCAAAACTGAAGCACAGAAAATGCTTCAATTCAAAACTGAAGCACAGAAAATGCTTCAATTCAAAACTGAAGCACAGAAAATGCTTCAATTCAAAACTGAAGCACAGAAAATGCTTCAATTCAAAACTGAAGCACAGAAAATGCTTCAATTCAAAACTGAAGCACAGAAAATGCTTCAATTCAAAACTGAAGCACAGAAAATGCTTCAATTCAAAACTGAAGCACAGAAAATGCTTCAATTCAAAACTGAAGCACAGAAAATGCTTCAATTCAAAACTGAAGCACAGAAAATGCTTCAATTCAAAACTGAAGCACAGAAAAGCTTCAATTCAAAACTGAAGCATCAGAAAATGCTTCAATTCAAAACTCAAGCACAGAAAATGCTTCAATTCAAAACTGAAGCTGCTTCAATTCAACAATGAAGCACAGAAAATGCTTCAATTCAAAACTGAAGCACAGAAAATGCTTCAATTCAAAACTGAAGCACGGAAAATGCTTCAACTCAAAACTGAAGCACAGAAAATGCTTCAATTCAAAACTGAAGCACGGAAAATGCTTCAACTCAAAACTGAAGCACAGAAAATGCTTCAATTCAAAACTGAAGCACAGAAAATTAAATAAATTTTTTATATTTTCAAGTATATTTTTGTTAACAATTTCCAAAATTGCACAGCGACAGATATTTTATGATAAAATTATGACTATTATATAAAGAAATTATTTTCACTAATAAATATGTGATGATTCCACATTATCTGGGATTACAGAAAATGCTTCAATTCAAAACTGAAGCACAGAAAATGCTTCAATTCAAAACTGAAGCACAGAAAATGCTTCAATTCAAAACTGAAGCACAGAAAATGCTTCAATTCAAAACTGAAGCACAGAAAATGCTTCAATTCAAAACTGAAGCACAGAAAATGCTTCAATTCAAAACTGAAGCACAGAAAATGCTTCAATTCAAAACTGAAGGACAGAAAATGCTTCAATTCAAAACTGAAGCACAGAAAATGCTTCAATTCAAAACTGAAGCACAGAAAATGCTTCAATTCAAAACTGAAGCACAGAAAATGCTTCAATTCAAAACTGAAGCACGGAAAATGCTTCAATTCAAAACTGAAACACAGAAAATGCTTCAATTCAAAACTGAATCACAGAAAATGCTTCAATTCAAAACTGAAGCACAGAAAATGCTTCAATTCAAAACTGAAGCACAGAAAATGCTTCAATTCAAAACTGAAGCACAGAAAATGCTTCAATTCAAAACTGAAGCACAGAAAATGCTTCAATTCAAAACTGAAGCACAGAAAATGCTTCAATTCAAAACTGAAGCACAGAAAATGCTTCAATTCAAAACTGAAGGACAGAAAATGCTTCAATTCAAAACTGAAGCACAGAAAATGCTTCAATTCAAAACTGAAGCACAGAAAATGCTTCAATTCAAAACTGAAGCACAGAAAATGCTTCAATTCAAAACTGAAGCACGGAAAATGCTTCAATTCAAAACTGAAACACAGAAAATGCTTCAATTCAAAACTGAATCACAGAAAATGCTTCAATTCAAAACTGAAGCACAGAAAATGCTTCAATTCAAAACTGAAGCACAGAAAAGCTTCAATTCAAAACTGAAGGACAGAAAATGCTTCAATTCAAAACTGAAGCACAGAAAATGCTTCAATTCAAAACTGAAGCACAGAAAATGCTTCAATTCAAAACTGAAGCACAGAAAATGCTTCAATTCAAAACTGAAGCACAGAAAATGCTTCAATTCAAAACTGAAGCACAGAAAATGCTTCAATTCAAAACTGAAGCACAGAAAATGCTTCAATTCAAAACTGAAGGACAGAAAATGCTTCAATTCAAAACTGAAGCACAGAAAATGCTTCAATTCAAAACTGAAGCACAGAAAATGCTTCAATTCAAAACTGAAGCACAGAAAATGCTTCAATTCAAAACTGAAGCACGGAAAATGCTTCAATTCAAAACTGAAACACAGAAAATGCTTCAATTCAAAACTGAATCACAGAAAATGCTTCAATTCAAAACTGAAGCACAGAAAATGCTTCAATTCAAAACTGAAGCACAGAAAATGCTTCAATTCAAAACTGAAGCACAGAAAATGCTTCAATTCAAAACTGAAGCACAGAAAATGCTTCAATTCAAAACTGAAGCACAGAAAATGCTTCAATTCAAAACTGAAGCACAGAAAATGCTTCAATTCAAAACTGAAGGACAGAAAATGCTTCAATTCAAAACTGAAGCACAGAAAATGCTTCAATTCAAAACTGAAGCACAGAAAATGCTTCAATTCAAAACTGAAGCACAGAAAATGCTTCAATTCAAAACTGAAGCACGGAAAATGCTTCAATTCAAAACTGAAACACAGAAAATGCTTCAATTCAAAACTGAATCACAGAAAATGCTTCAATTCAAAACTGAAGCACAGAAAATGCTTCAATTCAAAACTGAAGCACAGAAAAGCTTCAATTCAAAACTGAAGCATCAGAAAATGCTTCAATTCAAAACTCAAGCACAGAAAATGCTTCAATTCAAAACTGAAGCTGCTTCAATTCAAAACTGAAGCACAGAAAATGCTTCAATTCAAAACTGAAGCATCAGAAAATGCTTCAATTCAAAACTGAAGCACAGAAAATGCTTCAATTCAAAACTGAAGCACAGAAAATGCTTCAATTCAAAACTGAAGCACAGAAAATGCTTCAATTCAAAACTGAAGCACGGAAAATGCTTCAATTCAAAACTGAAGCACAGAAAATGCTTCAATTCAAAACTGAAGAACAGAAAATGCTTCAATTCAGAACTGAAGCACAGAAAATGCTTCAATTCAAAACTGAAGCACAGAAAATGCTTCAATTCAAAACTGAAGCACAGAAAATGCTTCAATTCAAAACTGAAGCACGGAAAATGCTTCAATTCAAAACTGAAGCACAGAAAATGCTTCAATTCAAAACTGAAGCACGGAAAATGCTTCAACTCTAAACTGAAGCACAGAAAATGCTTCAATTCAAAACTGAAGCACAGAAAATGCTTCAATTCAAAACTGAAGCACAGAAAATGCTTCAATTCAAAACTGAAGCACGGAAATGCTTCAACTCAAAACTGAAGCACAGAAAATGCTTCAATTCAAAACTGAAGCACAGAAAATTAAATAAATTTTTTATATTTTTAAGTATATTTTTGTTAACAATTTCCAAAATTGCACAGCGACAGATATTTCATGATAAAATTATGACTATTATATAAAGAAATTATTTTCACTAATAAATATGTGATGATTCCACATTATCTGGGATTACAGAAAATGCTTCAATTCAAAACTGAAGCACAGAAAATGCTTCAATTCAAAACTGAAGCACAGAAAATGCATCAATTCAAAACTGAAGCACAGAAAATGCTTCAATTCAAAACTGAAGCACAGAAAATGCTTCAATTCAAAACTGAAGCACAGAAAATGCTTCAATTCAAAACTGAAGCAGAGAAAATGCTTCAATTCAAAACTGAAGCACAGAAAATGCTTCAATTCAAAACTGAAGCACAGAAAATGCTTCAATTCAAAACTGAAGCACAGAAAATGCTTCAATTCAAAACTGAAGCACAGAAAATGCTTCAATTCAAAACTGAAGCACAGAAAATGCTTCAATTCAAAACTGAAGCACAGAAAATGCTTCAATTCAAAACTGAAGCACAGAAAATGCTTCAATTCAAAACTGAAGCACAGAAAATGCTTCAATTCAAAACTAAAGCACGGAAAATGCTTCAACTCAAAACTGAAGCACAGAAAATGCTTCAATTCAAAACTGAAGCACGGAAAATGCTTCAACTCAAAACTGAAGCACAGAAAATGCTTCAATTCAAAACTGAAGCACAGAAAATTAAATAAATTTTTTATATTTTCAAGTATATTTTTGTTAACAATTTCCAAAATTGCACAGCGACAGATATTTTATGATAAAATTATGACTATTATATAAAGAAATTATTTTCACTAATAAATATGTGATGATTCCACATTATCTGGGATTACAGAAAATGCTTCAATTCAAAACTGAAGCACAGAAAATGCTTCAATTCAAAACTGAAGCACAGAAAATGCTTCAATTCAAAACTGAAGCACAGAAAATGCTTCAATTCAAAACTGAAGCACAGAAAATGCTTCAATTCAAAAATGAAGCAGAGAAAATGCTTCAATTCAAAACTGAAGCACAGAAAATGCTTCAATTCAAAACTGAAGCAAAGAAAATGCTTCAATTCAAAACTGAAGCACAGAAAATGCTTCAATTTAAAACTGAAGCACAGAAGATGCTTCAATTCAAAACTGAAGCACAGAAAATGCTTCAATTCAAAACTGAAGCACAGAAAATGCTTCAATTCAAAACTGAAGCACAGAAAATGCTTCAATTCAAAACTGAAGCACAGAAAATGCTTCAATTCAAAACTGAAGCACAGAAAATGCTTCAATTCAAAACTGAAGCACAGAAAATGCTTCAATTCAAAACTGAAGCACAGAAGATGCTTCAATTCAAAACTGAAGCACAGAAAATGCTTCAATTCAAAACTGAAGCACAGAAAATGCTTCAATTCAAAACTGAAGCACAGAAAATGCTTCAATTCAAAACTGAAGCACAGAAAATGCTTCAATTCAAAACTGAAGCACAGAAAATGCTTCAATTCAAAACTGAAGCACAGAAAAGCTTCAATTCAAAACTGAAGCATCAGAAAATGCTTCAATTCAAAACTCAAGCACAGAAAATGCTTCAATTCCAAACTGAAGCTGCTTCAATTCAACACTGAAGCACAGAAAATGCTTCAATTCAAAACTGAAGCACAGAAAATGCTTCAATTCAAAACTGAAGCACGGAAAATGCTTCAACTCAAAACTGAAGCACAGAAAATGCTTCAATTCAAAACTGAAGCACGGAAAATGCTTCAACTCAAAACTGAAGCACAGAAAATGCTTCAATTCAAAACTGAAGCACAGAAAATTAAATAAATTTTTTATATTTTCAAGTATATTTTTGTTAACAATTTCCAAAATTGCACAGCGACAGATATTTTATGATAAAATTATGACTATTATATAAAGAAATTATTTTCACTAATAAATATGTGATGATTCCACATTATCTGGGATTACAGAAAATGCTTCAATTCAAAACTGAAGCACAGAAAATGCTTCAATTCAAAACTGAAGCACAGAAAATGCTTCAATTCAAAACTGAAGCATCAGAAAATGCTTCAATTCAAAACTCAAGCACAGAAAATGCTTCAATTCCAAACTGAAGCTGCTTCAATTCAACACTGAAGCACAGAAAATGCTTCAATTCAAAACTGAAGCACAGAAAATGCTTCAATTCAAAACTGAAGCACGGAAAATGCTTCAACTCAAAACTGAAGCACAGAAAATGCTTCAATTCAAAACTGAAGCACGGAAAATGCTTCAACTCAAAACTGAAGCACAGAAAATGCTTCAATTCAAAACTGAAGCACAGAAAATTAAATAAATTTTTTATATTTTCAAGTATATTTTTGTTAACAATTTCCAAAATTGCACAGCGACAGATATTTTATGATAAAATTATGACTATTATATAAAGAAATTATTTTCACTAATAAATATGTGATGATTCCACATTATCTGGGATTACAGAAAATGCTTCAATTCAAAACTGAAGCACAGAAAATGCTTCAATTCAAAACTGAAGCACAGAAAATGCTTCAATTCAAAACTGAAGCACAGAAAATGCTTCAATTCAAAACTGAAGCACAGAAAATGCTTCAATTCAAAACTGAAGCACAGAAAATGCTTCAATTCAAAACTGAAGCACATAAAATGCTTCAATTCAAAACTGAAGCACAGAAAATGCTTCAATTCAAAATGAAGCACAGAAAATGCTTCAATTCAAAACTGAAGGACAGAAAATGCTTCAATTCAAAACAAAAGCACAGAAAATGCTTCAATTCAAAACTGAAGCACAGAAAATGCTTCAATTCAAAACTGAAGCACAGAAAATGCTTCAATTTAAAACTGAAGCACAGAAGATGCTTCAATTCAAAACTGAAGCACAGAAAATGCTTCAATTCAAAACTGAAGCACAGAAAATGCTTCAATTCAAAACTGAAGCACAGAAAATGCTTCAATTCAAAACTGAAGCACAGAAAATGCTTCAATTCAAAACTGAAGCACAGAAAATGCTTCAATTCAAAACTGAAGCACAGAAAATGCTTCAATTCAAAACTGAAGCACAGAAAATGCTTCAATTCAAAACTGAAGCACAGAAAATGCTTCAATTCAAAACTGAAGCACAGAAAATGCTTCAATTCAAAACTGAAGCACAGAAAATGCTTCAATTCAAAACTGAAGCACAGAAAATGCTTCAATTCAAAACTGAAGCACAGAAAATGCTTCAATTCAAAACTGAAGCACAGAAAATGCTTCAATTCAAAACTGAAGCACAGAAAATGCTTCAATTTAAAACTGAAGCACAGAAACGCTTCAATTCAAAACTGAAGCACAGAAAATGCTTCAATTCAAAACTGAAGCACAGAAAATGCTTCAATTCAAAACTGAAGCACAGAAAATGCTTTAATTCAAAACTGAAGCACAGAAAATGCTTCAATTCAAAACTGAAGCACAGAAAATGCTTCAATTCAAAACTGAAGCACAGAAAATGCTTCAATTCAAAACTGAAGCACAGAAAATGCTTCAATTCAAAAGTGAAGCACAGAAAATGCTTCAATTCAAAACTGAAGCACAGAAAAGCTTCAATTCAAAACTGAAGCATCAGAAAATGCTTCAATTCAAAACTCAAGCACAGAAAATGCTTCAATTCAAAACTGAAGCACGGAAAATGCTTCAACTCAAAACTGAAGCACAGAAAATGCTTCAATTCAAAACTGAAGCACGGAAAATGCTTCAACTCAAAACTGAAGCACAGAAAATGCTTCAATTCAAAACTGAAGCACAGAAAATGCTTCAATTCAAAACTGAAGCACGGAAAATGCTTCAACTCAAAACTGAAGCACAGAAAATGCTTCAATTCAAAACTGAAGCACGGAAAATGCTTCAACTCAAAACTGAAGCACAGAAAATGCTTCAATTCAAAACTGAAGCACAGAAAATTAAATAAATTTTTTATATTTTCAAGTATATTTTTGTTAACAATTTCCAAAATTGCACAGCGACAGATATTTTATGATAAAATTATGACTATTATATAAAGAAATTATTTTCACTAATAAATATGTGATGATTCCACATTATCTGGGATTACAGAAAATGCTTCAATTCAAAACTGAAGCACAGAAAATGCTTCAATTCAAAACTGAAGCACAGAAAATGCTTCAATTCAAAACTGAAGCATCAGAAAATGCTTCAATTCAAAACTCAAGCACAGAAAATGCTTCAATTCCAAACTGAAGCTGCTTCAATTCAACACTGAAGCACAGAAAATGCTTCAATTCAAAACTGAATCACAGAAAATGCTTCAATTCAAAACTGAAGCACGGAAAATGCTTCAACTCAAAACTGAAGCACAGAAAATGCTTCAATTCAAAACTGAAGCACAGAAAAAGCTTCAATTCAAAACTGAAGCACAGAAAATGCTTTAATTCAAAACTGAAGCACAGAAAATGCTTCAATTCAAAACTGAAGCACAGAAAATGCTTCAATTCAAAACTGAAGCACAGAAAATGCTTCAATTCAAAATTGAAGCACAGAAAATGCTTCAATTCAAAACTGAAGCACAGAAAATGCTTCAATTCAAAACTGAAGCACAGAAATGCTTCAATTCAAAACTGAAGCACAGAAAATGCTTCAATTCAAAACTGAAGCACAGAAAATGCTTTAATTCAAAACTGAAGCACAGAAAATGCTTCAATTCAAAACTGAAGCACAGAAAATGCTTCAATTCAAAACTGAAGCACAGAAAATGCTTCAATTCAAAATTGAAGCACAGAAAATGCTTCAATTCAAAACTGAAGCACAGAAAATGCTTCAATTCAAAACTGAAGCACAGAAAATGCTTCAATTCAAAACTGAAGCACAGAAAATGCTTCAATTCAAAACTGAAGCACAGAAAATGCTTCAATTCAAAACTGAAGCACAGAAAATGCTTCAATTCAAAACTGAAGCACAGAAAATGCTTCAATTCAAAACTGAAGCACAGAAAATGCTTCAATTCAAAACTGAAGCACAGAAAATGCTTCAATTCAAAACTGAAGCACAGAAAATGCTTCAATTCAAAACTGAAGCACAGAAAATGCTTCAATTTAAAACTGAAGCACAGAAGATGCTTCAATTCAAAACTGAAGCACAGAAAATGCTTCAATTCAAAACTGAAGCACAGAAAATGCTTCAATTCAAAACTGAAGCACAGAAAATGCTTCAATTCAAAACTGAAGCACAGAAAATGCTTCAATTCAAAACTGAAGCACAGAAAATGCTTCAATTCAAAACTGAAGCACAGAAAATGCTTCAATTCAAAACTGAAGCACAGAAAATGCTTCAATTCAAAACTGAAGCACAGAAAATGCTTCAATTCAAAACTGAAGCACAGAAAATGCTTCAATTCAAAACTGAAGCACAGAAAATGCTTCAATTCAAAACTGAAGCACAGAAAATGCTTCAATTCAAAACTGAAGCACAGAAAATGCTTCAATTCAAAACTGAAGCACAGAAAATGCTTCAATTTAAAACTGAAGCACAGAAGATGCTTCAATTCAAAACTGAAGCACAGAAAATGCTTCAATTCAAAACTGAAGCACAGAAAATGCTTCAATTCAAAACTGAAGCACAGAAAATGCTTCAATTCAAAACTGAAGCACAGAAAATGCTTCAATTCAAAACTGAAGCACAGAAAATGCTTCAATTCAAAACTGAAGCACAGAAAATGCTTCAATTCAAAACTGAAGCACAGAAAATGCTTCAATTCAAAACTGAAGCACAGAAAATGCTTCAATTCAAAACTGAAGCACAGAAAAGCTTCAATTCAAAACTGAAGCATCAGAAAATGCTTCAATTCAAAACTCAAGCACAGAAAATGCTTCAATTCAAAACTGAAGCTGCTTCAATTCAACACTGAAGCACAGAAAATGCTTCAATTCAAAACTGAAGCACAGAAAATGCTTCAATTCAAAACTGAAGCAAAGAAAATGCTTCAATTCAAAACTGAAGCACAGAAAATGCTTCAATTTAAAACTGAAGCACAGAAGATGCTTCAATTCAAAACTGAAGCACAGAAAATGCTTCAATTCAAAACTGAAGCACAGAAAATGCTTCAATTCAAAACTGAAGCACAGAAAATGCTTCAATTCAAAACTGAAGCACAGAAAATGCTTCAATTCAAAACTGAAGCACAGAAAATGCTTCAATTCAAAACTGAAGCACAGAAAATGCTTCAATTCAAAACTGAAGCACAGAAAATGCTTCAATTCAAAACTGAAGCACAGAAAATGCTTCAATTCAAAACTGAAGCACAGAAAAGCTTCAATTCAAAACTGAAGCATCAGAAAATGCTTCAATTCAAAACTCAAGCACAGAAAATGCTTCAATTCAAAACTGAAGCTGCTTCAATTCAACACTGAAGCACAGAAAATGCTTCAATTCAAAACTGAAGCACAGAAAATGCTTCAATTCAAAACTGAAGCACGGAAAATGCTTCAACTCAAAACTGAAGCACAGAAAATGCTTCAATTCAAAACTGAAGCACGGAAAATGCTTCAACTCAAAACTGAAGCACAGAAAATGCTTCAATTCAAAACTGAAGCACAGAAAATTAAATAAATTTTTTATATTTTCAAGTATATTTTTGTTAACAATTTCCAAAATTGCACAGCGACAGATATTTTATGATAAAATTATGACTATTATATAAAGAAATTATTTTCACTAATAAATATGTGATGATTCCACATTATCTGGGATTACAGAAAATGCTTCAATTCAAAACTGAAGCACAGAAAATGCTTCAATTCAAAACTGAAGCACAGAAAATGCTTCAATTCAAAACTGAAGCACAGAAAATGCTTCAATTCAAAACTGAAGCACAGAAAATGCTTCAATTCAAAACTGAAGCACAGAAAATGCTTCAATTCAAAACTGAAGCACATAAAATGCTTCAATTCAAAACTGAAGCACAGAAAATGCTTCAATTCAAAATGAAGCACAGAAAATGCTTCAATTCAAAACTGAAGGACAGAAAATGCTTCAATTCAAAACTGAAGCACAGAAAATGCTTCAATTCAAAACTGAAGCACAGAAAATGCTTCAATTCAAAACTGAAGCACAGAAAATGCTTCAATTTAAAACTGAAGCACAGAAGATGCTTCAATTCAAAACTGAAGCACAGAAAATGCTTCAATTCAAAACTGAAGCACAGAAAATGCTTCAATTCAAAACTGAAGCACAGAAAATGCTTCAATTCAAAACTGAAGCACAGAAAATGCTTCAATTCAAAACTGAAGCACAGAAAATGCTTCAATTCAAAACTGAAGCACAGAAAATGCTTCAATTCAAAACTGAAGCACAGAAAATGCTTCAATTCAAAACTGAAGCACAGAAAATGCTTCAATTCAAAACTGAAGCACAGAAAATGCTTCAATTCAAAACTGAAGCACAGAAAATGCTTCAATTCAAAACTGAAGCACAGAAAATGCTTCAATTCAAAACTGAAGCACAGAAAATGCTTCAATTCAAAACTGAAGCACAGAAAATGCTTCAATTCAAAACTGAAGCACGGAAAATGCTTCAATTCAAAACTGAAACACAGAAAATGCTTCAATTCAAAACTGAATCACAGAAAATGCTTCAATTCAAAACTGAAGCACAGAAAATGCTTCAATTCAAAACTGAAGCACAGAAAAGCTTCAATTCAAAACTGAAGCATCAGAAAATGCTTCAATTCAAAACTCAAGCACAGAAAATGCTTCAATTCAAAACTGAAGCTGCTTCAATTCAAAACTGAAGCACAGAAAATGCTTCAATTCAAAACTGAAGCATCAGAAAATGCTTCAATTCAAAACTGAAGCACAGAAAATGCTTCAATTCAAAACTGAAGCACAGAAAATGCTTCAATTCAAAACTGAAGCACAGAAAATGCTTCAATTCAAAACTGAAGCACGGAAAATGCTTCAATTCAAAACTGAAGCACAGAAAATGCTTCAATTCAAAACTGAAGAACAGAAAATGCTTCAATTCAGAACTGAAGCACAGAAAATGCTTCAATTCAAAACTGAAGCACAGAAAATGCTTCAATTCAAAACTGAAGCACAAAAAATGCTTCAACTCAAAACTGAAGCACAGAAAATGCTTCAATTCAAAACTGAAACACAGAAAATGCTTCAATTCAAAACTGAAGCACAGAAAATGCTTCAATTCAAAACTGAAGCACAGAAAATGCTTCAATTCAAAACTGAAGCACAGAAAATGCTTCAATTCAAAACTGAAGCACAGAAAATGCTTCAATTCAAAACTGAAGCACAGAAAATGCTTCAATTCAAAACTGAAGCACGGAAATGCTTCAACTCAAAACTGAAGCACAGAAAATGCTTCAATTCAAAACTGAAGCACAGAAAATTAAATAAATTTTTTATATTTTTAAGTATATTTTTGTTAACAATTTCCAAAATTGCACAGCGACAGATATTTCATGATAAAATTATGACTATTATATAAAGAAATTATTTTCACTAATAAATATGTGATGATTCCACATTATCTGGGATTACAGAAAATGCTTCAATTCAAAACTGAAGCACAGAAAATGCTTCAATTCAAAACTGAAGCACAGAAAATGCTTCAATTCAAAACTGAAGCACAGAAAATGCTTCAATTCAAAACTGAAGCACAGAAAATGCTTCAATTCAAAACTGAAGCACAGAAAATGCTTCAATTCAAAACTGAAGCACGGAAAATGCTTCAACTCAAAACTGAAGCACAGAAAATGCTTCAATTCAAAACTGAAGCACGGAAAATGCTTCAACTCAAAACTGAAGCACAGAAAATGCTTCAATTCAAAACTGAAGCACAGAAAATTAAATAAATTTTTTATATTTTCAAGTATATTTTTGTTAACAATTTCCAAAATTGCACAGCGACAGATATTTTATGATAAAATTATGACTATTATATAAAGAAATTATTTTCACTAATAAATATGTGATGATTCCACATTATCTGGGATTACAGAAAATGCTTCAATTCAAAACTGAAGCACAGAAAATGCTTCAATTCAAAACTGAAGCACAGAAAATGCTTCAATTCAAAACTGAAGCACAGAAAATGCTTCAATTCAAAACTGAAGAACAGAAAATGCTTCAATTCAGAACTGAAGCACAGAAAATGCTTCAATTCAAAACTGAAGCACAGAAAATGCTTCAATTCAAAACTGAAGCACAAAAAATGCTTCAACTCAAAACTGAAGCACAGAAAATGCTTCAATTCAAAACTGAAACACAGAAAATGCTTCAATTCAAAACTGAAGCACAGAAAATGCTTCAATTCAAAACTGAAGCACAGAAAATGCTTCAATTCAAAACTGAAGCACAGAAAATGCTTCAATTCAAAACTGAAGCACAGAAAATGCTTCAATTCAAAACTGAAGCACAGAAAATGCTTCAATTCAAAACTGAAGCACGGAAATGCTTCAACTCAAAACTGAAGCACAGAAAATGCTTCAATTCAAAACTGAAGCACAGAAAATTAAATAAATTTTTTATATTTTTAAGTATATTTTTGTTAACAATTTCCAAAATTGCACAGCGACAGATATTTCATGATAAAATTATGACTATTATATAAAGAAATTATTTTCACTAATAAATATGTGATGATTCCACATTATCTGGGATTACAGAAAATGCTTCAATTCAAAACTGAAGCACAGAAAATGCTTCAATTCAAAACTGAAGCACAGAAAATGCTTCAATTCAAAACTGAAGCACAGAAAATGCTTCAATTCAAAACTGAAGCACAGAAAATGCTTCAATTCAAAACTGAAGCACAGAAAATGCTTCAATTCAAAACTGAAGCACGGAAAATGCTTCAACTCAAAACTGAAGCACAGAAAATGCTTCAATTCAAAACTGAAGCACGGAAAATGCTTCAACTCAAAACTGAAGCACAGAAAATGCTTCAATTCAAAACTGAAGCACAGAAAATTAAATAAATTTTTTATATTTTCAAGTATATTTTTGTTAACAATTTCCAAAATTGCACAGCGACAGATATTTTATGATAAAATTATGACTATTATATAAAGAAATTATTTTCACTAATAAATATGTGATGATTCCACATTATCTGGGATTACAGAAAATGCTTCAATTCAAAACTGAAGCACAGAAAATGCTTCAATTCAAAACTGAAGCACAGAAAATGCTTCAATTCAAAACTGAAGCACAGAAAATGCTTCAATTCAAAACTGAAGAACAGAAAATGCTTCAATTCAGAACTGAAGCACAGAAAATGCTTCAATTCAAAACTGAAGCACAGAAAATGCTTCAATTCAAAACTGAAGCACAAAAAATGCTTCAACTCAAAACTGAAGCACAGAAAATGCTTCAATTCAAAACTGAAACACAGAAAATGCTTCAATTCAAAACTGAAGCACAGAAAATGCTTCAATTCAAAACTGAAGCACAGAAAATGCTTCAATTCAAAACTGAAGCACAGAAAATGCTTCAATTCAAAACTGAAGCACAGAAAATGCTTCAATTCAAAACTGAAGCACAGAAAATGCTTCAATTCAAAACTGAAGCACGGAAATGCTTCAACTCAAAACTGAAGCACAGAAAATGCTTCAATTCAAAACTGAAGCACAGAAAATTAAATAAATTTTTTATATTTTTAAGTATATTTTTGTTAACAATTTCCAAAATTGCACAGCGACAGATATTTCATGATAAAATTATGACTATTATATAAAGAAATTATTTTCACTAATAAATATGTGATGATTCCACATTATCTGGGATTACAGAAAATGCTTCAATTCAAAACTGAAGCACAGAAAATGCTTCAATTCAAAACTGAAGCACAGAAAATGCTTCAATTCAAAACTGAAGCACAGAAAATGCTTCAATTCAAAACTGAAGCACAGAAAATGCTTCAATTCAAAACTGAAGCACAGAAAATGCTTCAATTCAAAACTGAAGCACGGAAAATGCTTCAACTCAAAACTGAAGCACAGAAAATGCTTCAATTCAAAACTGAAGCACGGAAAATGCTTCAACTCAAAACTGAAGCACAGAAAATGCTTCAATTCAAAACTGAAGCACAGAAAATTAAATAAATTTTTTATATTTTCAAGTATATTTTTGTTAACAATTTCCAAAATTGCACAGCGACAGATATTTTATGATAAAATTATGACTATTATATAAAGAAATTATTTTCACTAATAAATATGTGATGATTCCACATTATCTGGGATTACAGAAAATGCTTCAATTCAAAACTGAAGCACAGAAAATGCTTCAATTCAAAACTGAAGCACAGAAAATGCTTCAATTCAAAACTGAAGCACAGAAAATGCTTCAATTCAAAACTGAAGCACAGAAAATGCTTCAATTCAAAACTGAAGCACAGAAAATGCTTCAATTCAAAAATGAAGCACAGAAAATGCTTCAATTCAAAACTGAAGCACAGAAAATGCTTCAATTCAAAATTGAAGCACGGAAAATGCTTCAATTCAAAACTGAAGCACAGAAAATACTTCAATTCAAAACTGAAGCACAGAAAATGCTTCAATTCAAAACTGAAGCACAGAAAATGCTTCAATTCAAAACTGAAGCACAGAAAATGCTTCAATTCAAAACTGAAGCACAGAAAATGCTTCAATTCAAAACTGAAGCACGGAAAATGCTTCAATTCAAAACTGAAGCACAGAAAATGCTTCAATTCAAAACTGAAGCACAGAAAATGCTTCAATTCAAAACTGAAGCACAGAAAATGCTTCAATTCAAAACTGAAGCACAGAAAATGCTTCAATTCAAAACTGAAGCACGGAAAATGCTTCAATTCAAAACTGAAGCACAGAAAATGCTTCAATTCAAAACTGAAGCACAGAAAATGCTTCAATTCAAAACTGAAGCACAGAAAATGCTTCAATTCAAAACTGAAGCACAGAAAATGCTTCAATTCAAAACTGAAGCACAGAAAATGCTTCAATTCAAAACTGAAGCACAGAAAATGCTTCAATTCAAAACTGAAGCAAAGAAAATGCTTCAATTCAAAACTGAAGCACAGAAAATGCTTCAATTTAAAACTGAAGCACAGAAAATGCTTCAATTCAAAACTGAAGCACAGAAAATGCTTCAATTCAAAACTGAAGCACAGAAAATGCTTCAATTCAAAACTGAAACACAGAAAATGCTTCAATTCAAAACTGAAGCACAGAAAATGCTTCAATTCAAAACTGAAGCACAGAAAATGCTTCAATTCAAAACTGAAGCACAGAAAATGCTTCAATTCAAAACTGAAGCACAGAAAATGCTTCAATTCAAAACTGAAGCACAGAAAATGCTTCAATTCAAAACTGAAGCACAGAAAATGCTTCAATTCAAAACTGAAGCACAGAAAATGCTTCAATTCAAAACTGAAGCACAGAAAATGCTTCAATTCAAAACTGAAGCACAGAAAATGCTTCAATTCAAAACTGAAGCACAGAAAATGCTTCAATTCAAAACTGAAGCACAGAAAAGCTTCAATTCAAAACTGAAGCATCAGAAAATGCTTCAATTCAAAACTCAAGCACAGAAAATGCTTCAATTCCAAACTGAACTGCTTCAATTCAACACTGAAGCACAGAAAATGCTTCAATTCAAAACTGAAGCACAGAAAATGCTTCAATTCAAAACTGAAGCACGGAAAATGCTTCAACTCAAAACTGAAGCACAGAAAATGCTTCAATTCAAAACTGAAGCACGGAAAATGCTTCAACTCAAAACTGAAGCACAGAAAATGCTTCAATTCAAAACTGAAGCACAGAAAATGCTTCAATTCAAAACTGAAGCACGGAAAATGCTTCAACTCAAAACTGAAGCACAGAAAATGCTTCAATTCAAAACTGAAGCACGGAAAATGCTTCAATTCAAAACTGAAGCACAGAAAATGCTTCAATTCAAAACTGAAGCACAGAAAATGCTTCAATTCAAAACTGAAGCACAGAAAATGCTTCAATTCAAAAATGAAGCAGAGAAAATGCTTCAATTCAAAACTGAAGCACAGAAAATGCTTCAATTCAAAACTGAAGCAAAGAAAATGCTTCAATTCAAAACTGAAGCACAGAAAATGCTTCAATTTAAAACTGAAGCACAGAAGATGCTTCAATTCAAAACTGAAGCACAGAAAATGCTTCAATTCAAAACTGAAGCACAGAAAATGCTTCAATTCAAAACTGAAGCACAGAAAATGCTTCAATTCAAAACTGAAACACAGAAAATGCTTCAATTCAAAACTGAAGCACAGAAAATGCTTCAATTCAAAACTGAAGCACAGAAAATGCTTCAATTCAAAACTGAAGCACAGAAAATGCTTCAATTCAAAACTGAAGCACAGAAAATGCTTCAATTCAAAACTGAAGCACAGAAAATGCTTCAATTCAAAACTGAAGCACAGAAAATGCTTCAATTCAAAACTGAAGCACAGAAAATGCTTCAATTCAAAACTGAAGCACAGAAAATGCTTCAATTCAAAACTGAAGCACAGAAAATGCTTCAATTCAAAACTGAAGCACAGAAAATGCTTCAATTCAAAACTGAAGCACAGAAAAGCTTCAATTCAAAACTGAAGCATCAGAAAATGCTTCAATTCAAAACTCAAGCACAGAAAATGCTTCAATTCCAAACTGAAGCTGCTTCAATTCAACACTGAAGCACAGAAAATGCTTCAATTCAAAACTGAAGCACAGAAAATGCTTCAATTCAAAACTGAAGCACGGAAAATGCTTCAACTCAAAACTGAAGCACAGAAAATGCTTCAATTCAAAACTGAAGCACGGAAAATGCTTCAACTCAAAACTGAAGCACAGAAAATGCTTCAATTCAAAACTGAAGCACAGAAAATGCTTCAATTCAAAACTGAAGCACGGAAAATGCTTCAACTCAAAACTGAAGCACAGAAAATGCTTCAATTCAAAACTGAAGCACAGAAAATTAAATAAATTTTTTATATTTTCAAGTATATTTTTGTTAACAATTTCCAAAATTGCACAGCGACAGATATTTTATGATAAAATTATGACTATTATATAAAGAAATTATTTTCACTAATAAATATGTGATGATTCCACATTATCTGGGATTACAGAAAATGCTTCAATTCAAAACTGAAGCACAGAAAAGCTTCAATTCAAAACTGAAGCATCAGAAAATGCTTCAATTCAAAACTCAAGCACAGAAAATGCTTCAATTCCAAACTGAAGCTGCTTCAATTCAACACTGAAGCACAGAAAATGCTTCAATTCAAAACTGAAGCACAGAAAATGCTTCAATTCAAAACTGAAGCACGGAAAATGCTTCAACTCAAAACTGAAGCACAGAAAATGCTTCAATTCAAAACTGAAGCACGGAAAATGCTTCAACTCAAAACTGAAGCACAGAAAATGCTTCAATTCAAAACTGAAGCACAGAAAATTAAATAAATTTTTTATATTTTCAAGTATATTTTTGTTAACAATTTCCAAAATTGCACAGCGACAGATATTTTATGATAAAATTATGACTATTATATAAAGAAATTATTTTCACTAATAAATATGTGATGATTCCACATTATCTGGGATTACAGAAAATGCTTCAATTCAAAACTGAAGCACAGAAAAGCTTCAATTCAAAACTGAAGCATCAGAAAATGCTTCAATTCAAAACTCAAGCACAGAAAATGCTTCAATTCCAAACTGAAGCTGCTTCAATTCAACACTGAAGCACAGAAAATGCTTCAATTCAAAACTGAAGCACAGAAAATGCTTCAATTCAAAACTGAAGCACGGAAAATGCTTCAACTCAAAACTGAAGCACAGAAAATGCTTCAATTCAAAAATGAAGCAGAGAAAATGCTTCAATTCAAAACTGAAGCACAGAAAATGCTTCAATTCAAAACTGAAGCAAAGAAAATGCTTCAATTCAAAACTGAAGCACAGAAAATGCTTCAATTTAAAACTGAAGCACAGAAGATGCTTCAATTCAAAACTGAAGCACAGAAAATGCTTCAATTCAAAACTGAAGCACAGAAAATGCTTCAATTCAAAACTGAAGCACAGAAAATGCTTCAATTCAAAACTGAAACACAGAAAATGCTTCAATTCAAAACTGAAGCACAGAAAATGCTTCAATTCAAAACTGAAGCACAGAAAATGCTTCAATTCAAAACTGAAGCACAGAAAATGCTTCAATTCAAAACTGAAGCACAGAAAATGCTTCAATTCAAAACTGAAGCACAGAAAATGCTTCAATTCAAAACTGAAGCACAGAAAATGCTTCAATTCAAAACTGAAGCACAGAAAATGCTTCAATTCAAAACTGAAGCACAGAAAATGCTTCAATTCAAAACTGAAGCACAGAAAATGCTTCAATTCAAAACTGAAGCACAGAAAATGCTTCAATTCAAAACTGAAGCACAGAAAAGCTTCAATTCAAAACTGAAGCATCAGAAAATGCTTCAATTCAAAACTCAAGCACAGAAAATGCTTCAATTCCAAACTGAAGCTGCTTCAATTCAACACTGAAGCACAGAAAATGCTTCAATTCAAAACTGAAGCACAGAAAATGCTTCAATTCAAAACTGAAGCACGGAAAATGCTTCAACTCAAAACTGAAGCACAGAAAATGCTTCAATTCAAAACTGAAGCACGGAAAATGCTTCAACTCAAAACTGAAGCACAGAAAATGCTTCAATTCAAAACTGAAGCACAGAAAATGCTTCAATTCAAAACTGAAGCACGGAAAATGCTTCAACTCAAAACTGAAGCACAGAAAATGCTTCAATTCAAAACTGAAGCACAGAAAATTAAATAAATTTTTTATATTTTCAAGTATATTTTTGTTAACAATTTCCAAAATTGCACAGCGACAGATATTTTATGATAAAATTATGACTATTATATAAAGAAATTATTTTCACTAATAAATATGTGATGATTCCACATTATCTGGGATTACAGAAAATGCTTCAATTCAAAACTGAAGCACAGAAAAGCTTCAATTCAAAACTGAAGCATCAGAAAATGCTTCAATTCAAAACTCAAGCACAGAAAATGCTTCAATTCCAAACTGAAGCTGCTTCAATTCAACACTGAAGCACAGAAAATGCTTCAATTCAAAACTGAAGCACAGAAAATGCTTCAATTCAAAACTGAAGCACGGAAAATGCTTCAACTCAAAACTGAAGCACAGAAAATGCTTCAATTCAAAACTGAAGCACGGAAAATGCTTCAACTCAAAACTGAAGCACAGAAAATGCTTCAATTCAAAACTGAAGCACAGAAAATTAAATAAATTTTTTATATTTTCAAGTATATTTTTGTTAACAATTTCCAAAATTGCACAGCGACAGATATTTTATGATAAAATTATGACTATTATATAAAGAAATTATTTTCACTAATAAATATGTGATGATTCCACATTATCTGGGATTACAGAAAATGCTTCAATTCAAAACTGAAGCACAGAAAAGCTTCAATTCAAAACTGAAGCACAGAAAATGCTTCAATTCAAAACTGAAGCATCAGAAAATGCTTCAATTCAAAACTCAAGCACAGAAAATGCTTCAATTCCAAACTGAAGCTGCTTCAATTCAACACTGAAGCACAGAAAATGCTTCAATTCAAAACTGAAGCACAGAAAATTAAATAAATTTTTTATATTTTCAAGTATATTTTTGTTAACAATTTCCAAAATTGCACAGCGACAGATATTTTATGATAAAATTATGACTATTATATAAAGAAATTATTTTCACTAATAAATATGTGATGATTCCACATTATCTGGGATTACAGAAAATGCTTCAATTCAAAACTGAAGCACAGAAAAGCTTCAATTCAAAACTGAAGCATCAGAAAATGCTTCAATTCAAAACTGAAGCACGGAAAATGCTTCAACTCAAAACTGAAGCACAGAAAATGCTTCAATTCAAAACTGAAGCACAGAAAATTAAATAAATTTTTTATATTTTCAAGTATATTTTTGTTAACAATTTCCAAAATTGCACAGCGACAGATATTTTATGATAAAATTATGACTATTATATAAAGAAATTATTTTCACTAATAAATATGTGATGATTCCACATTATCTGGGATTACAGAAAATGCTTCAATTCAAAACTGAAGCACAGAAAATGCTTCAATTCAAAACTGAAGCACAGAAAATGCTTCAATTCAAAACTGAAGCATCAGAAAATGCTTCAATTCAAAACTCAAGCACAGAAAATGCTTCAATTCCAAACTGAAGCTGCTTCAATTCAACACTGAAGCACAGAAAATGCTTCAATTCAAAACTGAAGCACAGAAAATGCTTCAATTCAAAACTGAAGCACGGAAAATGCTTCAACTCAAAACTGAAGCACAGAAAATGCTTCAATTCAAAACTGAAGCACGGAAAATGCTTCAACTCAAAACTGAAGCACAGAAAATGCTTCAATTCAAAACTGAAGCACAGAAAATTAAATAAATTTTTTATATTTTCAAGTATATTTTTGTTAACAATTTCCAAAATTGCACAGCGACAGATATTTTATGATAAAATTATGACTATTATATAAAGAAATTATTTTCACTAATAAATATGTGATGATTCCACATTATCTGGGATTACAGAAAATGCTTCAATTCAAAACTGAAGCACAGAAAAGCTTCAATTCAAAACTGAAGCATCAGAAAATGCTTCAATTCAAAACTCAAGCACAGAAAATGCTTCAATTCCAAACTGAAGCTGCTTCAATTCAACACTGAAGCACAGAAAATGCTTCAATTCAAAACTGAAGCACAGAAAATGCTTCAATTCAAAACTGAAGCACGGAAAATGCTTCAACTCAAAACTGAAGCACAGAAAATGCTTCAATTCAAAACTGAAGCACGGAAAATGCTTCAACTCAAAACTGAAGCACAGAAAATGCTTCAATTCAAAACTGAAGCACAGAAAATTAAATAAATTTTTTATATTTTCAAGTATATTTTTGTTAACAATTTCCAAAATTGCACAGCGACAGATATTTTATGATAAAATTATGACTATTATATAAAGAAATTATTTTCACTAATAAATATGTGATGATTCCACATTATCTGGGATTACAGAAAATGCTTCAATTCAAAACTGAAGCACAGAAAATGCTTCAATTCAAAACTGAAGCACAGAAAATGCTTCAATTCAAAACTGAAGCATCAGAAAATGCTTCAATTCAAAACTGAAGCACGGAAAATGCTTCAACTCAAAACTGAAGCACAGAAAATGCTTCAATTCAAAACTGAAGCACAGAAAATTAAATAAATTTTTTATATTTTCAAGTATATTTTTGTTAACAATTTCCAAAATTGCACAGCGACAGATATTTTATGATAAAATTATGACTATTATATAAAGAAATTATTTTCACTAATAAATATGTGATGATTCCACATTATCTGGGATTACAGAAAATGCTTCAATTCAAAACTGAAGCACAGAAAATGCTTCAATTCAAAACTGAAGCACAGAAAATGCTTCAATTCAAAACTGAAGCATCAGAAAATGCTTCAATTCAAAACTCAAGCACAGAAAATGCTTCAATTCCAAACTGAAGCTGCTTCAATTCAACACTGAAGCACAGAAAATGCTTCAATTCAAAACTGAAGCACAGAAAATGCTTCAATTCAAAACTGAAGCACGGAAAATGCTTCAACTCAAAACTGAAGCACAGAAAATGCTTCAATTCAAAACTGAAGCACAGAAAATTAAATAAATTTTTTATATTTTCAAGTATATTTTTGTTAACAATTTCCAAAATTGCACAGCGACAGATATTTTATGATAAAATTATGACTATTATATAAAGAAATTATTTTCACTAATAAATATGTGATGATTCCACATTATCTGGGATTACAGAAAATGCTTCAATTCAAAACTGAAGCACAGAAAAGCTTCAATTCAAAACTGAAGCATCAGAAAATGCTTCAATTCAAAACTCAAGCACAGAAAATGCTTCAATTCCAAACTGAAGCTGCTTCAATTCAACACTGAAGCACAGAAAATGCTTCAATTCAAAACTGAAGCACAGAAAATGCTTCAATTCAAAACTGAAGCACGGAAAATGCTTCAACTCAAAACTGAAGCACAGAAAATGCTTCAATTCAAAACTGAAGCACGGAAAATGCTTCAACTCAAAACTGAAGCACAGAAAATGCTTCAATTCAAAACTGAAGCACAGAAAATTAAATAAATTTTTTATATTTTCAAGTATATTTTTGTTAACAATTTCCAAAATTGCACAGCGACAGATATTTTATGATAAAATTATGACTATTATATAAAGAAATTATTTTCACTAATAAATATGTGATGATTCCACATTATCTGGGATTACAGAAAATGCTTCAATTCAAAACTGAAGCACAGAAAATGCTTCAATTCAAAACTGAAGCACAGAAAATGCTTCAATTCAAAACTGAAGCATCAGAAAATGCTTCAATTCAAAACTCAAGCACAGAAAATGCTTCAATTCAAAACTGAAGCACGGAAAATGCTTCAACTCAAAACTGAAGCACAGAAAATGCTTCAATTCAAAACTGAAGCACGGAAAATGCTTCAACTCAAAACTGAAGCACAGAAAATGCTTCAATTCAAAACTGAAGCACAGAAAATTAAATAAATTTTTTATATTTTCAAGTATATTTTTGTTAACAATTTCCAAAATTGCACAGCGACAGATATTTTATGATAAAATTATGACTATTATATAAAGAAATTATTTTCACTAATAAATATGTGATGATTCCACATTATCTGGGATTACAGAAAATGCTTCAATTCAAAACTGAAGCACAGAAAATGCTTCAATTCAAAACTGAAGCACAGAAAATGCTTCAATTCAAAACTGAAGCACAGAAAATGCTTCAATTCAAAACTGAAGCACAGAAAATGCTTCAATTCAAAACTGAAGCACAGAAAATGCTTCAATTCAAAACTGAAGCACGGAAAATGCTTCAACTCAAAACTGAAGCACAGAAAATGCTTCAATTCAAAACTGAAGCTGCTTCAATTCAACACTGAAGCACAGAAAATGCTTCAATTCAAAACTGAAGCACAGAAAATGCTTCAATTCAAAACTGAAGCACGGAAAATGCTTCAACTCAAAACTGAAGCACAGAAAATGCTTCAATTCAAAACTGAAGCACGGAAAATGCTTCAACTCAAAACTGAAGCACAGAAAATGCTTCAATTCAAAACTGAAGCACAGAAAATTAAATAAATTTTTTATATTTTCAAGTATATTTTTGTTAACAATTTCCAAAATTGCACAGCGACAGATATTTTATGATAAAATTATGACTATTATATAAAGAAATTATTTTCACTAATAAATATGTGATGATTCCACATTATCTGGGATTACAGAAAATGCTTCAATTCAAAACTGAAGCACAGAAAATGCTTCAATTCAAAACTGAAGCACAGAAAATGCTTCAATTCAAAACTGAAGCACAGAAAATGCTTCAATTCAAAACTGAAGCACAGAAAATGCTTCAATTCAAAACTGAAGCACAGAAAATGCTTCAATTCAAAACTGAAGCACGGAAAATGCTTCAACTCAAAACTGAAGCACAGAAAATGCTTCAATTCCAAACTGAAGCTGCTTCAATTCAACACTGAAGCACAGAAAATGCTTCAATTCAAAACTGAAGCACAGAAAATGCTTCAATTCAAAACTGAAGCACGGAAAATGCTTCAACTCAAAACTGAAGCACAGAAAATGCTTCAATTCAAAACTGAAGCACGGAAAATGCTTCAACTCAAAACTGAAGCACAGAAAATGCTTCAATTCAAAACTGAAGCACAGAAAATTAAATAAATTTTTTATATTTTCAAGTATATTTTTGTTAACAATTTCCAAAATTGCACAGCGACAGATATTTTATGATAAAATTATGACTATTATATAAAGAAATTATTTTCACTAATAAATATGTGATGATTCCACATTATCTGGGATTACAGAAAATGCTTCAATTCAAAACTGAAGCACAGAAAATGCTTCAATTCAAAACTGAAGCACAGAAAATGCTTCAATTCAAAACTGAAGCACAGAAAATGCTTCAATTCAAAACTGAAGCACAGAAAATGCTTCAATTCAAAACTGAAGCACAGAAAATGCTTCAATTCAAAACTGAAGCACATAAAATGCTTCAATTCAAAACTGAAGCACAGAAAATGCTTCAATTCAAAATGAAGCACAGAAAATGCTTCAATTCAAAACTGAAGGACAGAAAATGCTTCAATTCAAAACTGAAGCACAGAAAATGCTTCAATTCAAAACTGAAGCACAGAAAATGCTTCAATTCAAAACTGAAGCACAGAAAATGCTTCAATTTAAAACTGAAGCACAGAAGATGCTTCAATTCAAAACTGAAGCACAGAAAATGCTTCAATTCAAAACTGAAGCACAGAAAATGCTTCAATTCAAAACTGAAGCACAGAAAATGCTTCAATTCAAAACTGAAGCACAGAAAATGCTTCAATTCAAAACTGAAGCACAGAAAATGCTTCAATTCAAAACTGAAGCACAGAAAATGCTTCAATTCAAAACTGAAGCACAGAAAATGCTTCAATTCAAAACTGAAGCACAGAAAATGCTTCAATTCAAAACTGAAGCACAGAAAATGCTTCAATTCAAAACTGAAGCACAGAAAATGCTTCAATTCAAAACTGAAGCACAGAAAATGCTTCAATTCAAAACTGAAGCACAGAAAATGCTTCAATTCAAAACTGAAGCACAGAAAATGCTTCAATTCAAAACTGAAGCACAGAAAATGCTTCAATTTAAAACTGAAGCACAGAAACGCTTCAATTCAAAACTGAAGCACAGAAAATGCTTCAATTCAAAACTGAAGCACAGAAAATGCTTCAATTCAAAACTGAAGCACAGAAAATGCTTTAATTCAAAACTGAAGCACAGAAAATGCTTCAATTCAAAACTGAAGCACAGAAAATGCTTCAATTCAAAACTGAAGCACAGAAAATGCTTCAATTCAAAATTGAAGCACAGAAAATGCTTCAATTCAAAACTGAAGCACAGAAAATGCTTCAATTCAAAACTGAAGCACAGAAAATGCTTCAATTCAAAACTGAAGCACAGAAAATGCTTCAATTCAAAACTGAAGCACAGAAAATGCTTCAATTCAAAACTGAAGCACAGAAAAGCTTCAATTCAAAACTGAAGCATCAGAAAATGCTTCAATTCAAAACTCAAGCACAGAAAATGCTTCAATTCAAAACTGAAGCACAGAAAAGCTTCAATTCAAAACTGAAGCACAGAAAATGCTTCAATTCAAAACTGAAGCACAGAAAATGCTTCAATTCAAAACTGAAGCACGGAAAATGCTTCAACTCAAAACTGAAGCACAGAAAATGCTTCAATTCAAAACTGAAGCACGGAAAATGCTTCAACTCAAAACTGAAGCACAGAAAATGCTTCAATTCAAAACTGAAGCACAGAAAATTAAATAAATTTTTTATATTTTCAAGTATATTTTTGTTAACAATTTCCAAAATTGCACAGCGACAGATATTTTATGATAAAATTATGACTATTATATAAAGAAATTATTTTCACTAATAAATATGTGATGATTCCACATTATCTGTGATTACAGAAAATGCTTCAATTCAAAACTGAAGCACAGAAAATGCTTCAATTCAAAACTGAAGCACAGAAAATGCTTCAATTCAAAACTGAAGCACAGAAAATGCTTCAATTCAAAGCTGAAGCACAGAAAATGCTTCAATTCAAAACAGAAGCACAGAAAATGCTTCAATTCAAAACTGAAGCACATAAAATGCTTCAATTCAAAACTGAAGCACAGAAAATGCTTCAATTCAAAATGAAGCACAGAAAATGCTTCAATTCAAAACTGAAGGACAGAAAATGCTTCAATTCAAAACTGAAGCACAGAAAATGCTTCAATTCAAAACTGAAGCACAGAAAATGCTTCAATTCAAAACTGAAGCACAGAAAATGCTTCAATTTAAAACTGAAGCACAGAAGATGCTTCAATTCAAAACTGAAGCACAGAAAATGCTTCAATTCAAAACTGAAGCACAGAAAATGCTTCAATTCAAAACTGAAGCACAGAAAATGCTTCAATTCAAAACTGAAGCACAGAAAATGCTTCAATTCAAAACTGAAGCACAGAAAATGCTTCAATTCAAAACTGAAGCACAGAAAATGCTTCAATTCAAAACTGAAGCACAGAAAATGCTTCAATTCAAAACTGAAGCACAGAAAATGCTTCAATTCAAAACTGAAGCACAGAAAATGCTTCAATTCAAAACTGAAGCACAGAAAATGCTTCAATTCAAAACTGAAGCACAGAAAATGCTTCAATTCAAAACTGAAGCACAGAAAATGCTTCAATTCAAAACTGAAGCACAGAAAATGCTTCAATTCAAAACTGAAGCACAGAAAATGCTTCAATTTAAAACTGAAGCACAGAAACGCTTCAATTCAAAACTGAAGCACAGAAAATGCTTCAATTCAAAACTGAAGCACAGAAAATGCTTCAATTCAAAACTGAAGCACAGAAAATGCTTTAATTCAAAACTGAAGCACAGAAAATGCTTCAATTCAAAACTGAAGCACAGAAAATGCTTCAATTCAAAACTGAAGCACAGAAAATGCTTCAATTCAAAATTGAAGCACAGAAAATGCTTCAATTCAAAACTGAAGCACAGAAAATGCTTCAATTCAAAACTGAAGCACAGAAAATGCTTCAATTCAAAACTGAAGCACAGAAAATGCTTCAATTCAAAACTGAAGCACAGAAAATGCTTCAATTCAAAACTGAAGCACAGAAAAGCTTCAATTCAAAACTGAAGCATCAGAAAATGCTTCAATTCAAAACTCAAGCACAGAAAATGCTTCAATTCAAAACTGAAGCACAGAAAAGCTTCAATTCAAAACTGAAGCACAGAAAATGCTTCAATTCAAAACTGAAGCATCAGAAAATGCTTCAATTCAAAACTGAAGCACAGAAAATGCTTCAATTCAAAACTGAAGCACAGAAAATGCTTCAATTCAAAACTGAAGCACAGAAAATGCTTCAATTCAAAACTGAAGCACAGAAAATGCTTCAATTCAAAACTGAAGCACGGAAAATGCTTCAATTCAAAACTGAAGCACAGAAAATGCTTCAATTCAAAACTGAAGAACAGAAAATGCTTCAATTCAGAACTTAAGCACAGAAAATGCTTCAATTCAAAACTGAAGCACAGAAAATGCTTCAATTCAAAACTGAAGCACAAAAAATGCTTCAACTCAAAACTGAAGCACAGAAAATGCTTCAATTCAAAACTGAAACACAGAAAATGCTTCAATTCAAAACTGAAGCACAGAAAATGCTTCAATTCAAAACTGAAGCACAGAAAATGCTTCAATTCAAAACTGAAGCACAGAAAATGCTTCAATTCAAAACTGAAGCACAGAAAATGCTTCAATTCAAAACTGAAGCACAGAAAATGCTTCAATTCAAAACTGAAGCACAGAAAATGCTTCAATTCAAAAATGAAGCAGAGAAAATGCTTCAATTCAAAACTGAAGCACAGAAAATGCTTCAATTCAAAACTGAAGCAAAGAAAATGCTTCAATTCAAAACTGAAGCACAGAAAATGCTTCAATTTAAAACTGAAGCACAGAAGATGCTTCAATTCAAAACTGAAGCACAGAAAATGCTTCAATTCAAAACTGAAGCACAGAAAATGCTTCAATTCAAAACTGAAGCACAGAAAATGCTTCAATTCAAAACTGAAGCACAGAAAATGCTTCAATTCAAAACTGAAGCACAGAAAATGCTTCAATTCAAAACTGAAGCACAGAAAATGCTTCAATTCAAAACTGAAGCACAGAAAATGCTTCAATTCAAAACTGAAGCACAGAAAATGCTTCAATTCAAAACTGAAGCACAGAAAATGCTTCAATTCAAAACTGAAGCACAGAAAATGCTTCAATTCAAAACTGAAGCACAGAAAATGCTTCAATTCAAAACTGAAGCACAGAAAATGCTTCAATTCAAAACTGAAGCACAGAAAATGCTTCAATTCAAAACTGAAGCACAGAAAATGCTTCAATTCAAAACTGAAGCACAGAAAATGCTTCAATTCAAAACTGAAGCACAGAAAAGCTTCAATTCAAAACTGAAGCATCAGAAAATGCTTCAATTCAAAACTCAAGCACAGAAAATGCTTCAATTCAAAACTGAAGCTGCTTCAATTCAAAACTGAAGCACAGAAAATGCTTCAATTCAAAACTGAAGCACAGAAAATGCTTCAATTCAAAACTGAAGCACGGAAAATGCTTCAACTCAAAACTGAAGCACAGAAAATGCTTCAATTCAAAACTGAAGCACGGAAAATGCTTCAACTCAAAACTGAAGCACAGAAAATGCTTCAATTCAAAACTGAAGCACAGAAAATTAAATAAATTTTTTATATTTTCAAGTATATTTTTGTTAACAATTTCCAAAATTGCACAGCGACAGATATTTTATGATAAAATTATGACTATTATATAAAGAAATTATTTTCACTAATAAATATGTGATGATTCCACATTATCTGGGATTACAGAAAATGCTTCAATTCAAAACTGAAGCACAGAAAATGCTTCAATTCAAAACTGAAGCACAGAAAATGCTTCAATTCAAAACTGAAGCACAGAAAATGCTTCAATTCAAAACTGAAGCACAGAAAATGCTTCAATTCAAAACTGAAGCACAGAAAATGCTTCAATTCAAAACTGAAGCACATAAAATGCTTCAATTCAAAACTGAAGCACAGAAAATGCTTCAATTCAAAATGAAGCACAGAAAATGCTTCAATTCAAAACTGAAGGACAGAAAATGCTTCAATTCAAAACTGAAGCACAGAAAATGCTTCAATTCAAAACTGAAGCACAGAAAATGCTTCAATTCAAAACTGAAGCACAGAAAATGCTTCAATTTAAAACTGAAGCACAGAAGATGCTTCAATTCAAAACTGAAGCACAGAAAATGCTTCAATTCAAAACTGAAGCACAGAAAATGCTTCAATTCAAAACTGAAGCACAGAAAATGCTTCAATTCAAAACTGAAGCACAGAAAATGCTTCAATTCAAAACTGAAGCACAGAAAATGCTTAAATTCAAAACTGAAGCACAGAAAATGCTTCAATTCAAAACTGAAGCACAGAAAATGCTTCAATTCAAAACTGAAGCACAGAAAATGCTTCAATTCAAAACTGAAGCACAGAAAATGCTTCAATTCAAAACTGAAGCACAGAAAATGCTTCAATTCAAAACTGAAGCACAGAAAATGCTTCAATTCAAAACTGAAGCACAGAAAATGCTTCAATTCAAAACTGAAGCACAGAAAATGCTTCAATTTAAAACTGAAGCACAGAAACGCTTCAATTCAAAACTGAAGCACAGAAAATGCTTCAATTCAAAACTGAAGCACAGAAAATGCTTCAATTCAAAACTGAAGCACAGAAAATGCTTTAATTCAAAACTGAAGCACAGAAAATGCTTCAATTCAAAATGAAGCACAGAAAATGCTTCAATTCAAAACTGAAGGACAGAAAATGCTTCAATTCAAAACTGAAGCACAGAAAATGCTTCAATTCAAAACTGAAGCACAGAAAATGCTTCAATTCAAAACTGAAGCACAGAAAATGCTTCAATTTAAAACTGAAGCACAGAAGATGCTTCAATTCAAAACTGAAGGACAGAAAATGCTTCAATTCAAAACTGAAGCACAGAAAATGCTTCAATTCAAAACTGAAGCACAGAAAATGCTTCAATTCAAAACTGAAGCACAGAAAATGCTTCAATTTAAAACTGAAGCACAGAAGATGCTTCAATTCAAAACTGAAGCACAGAAAATGCTTCAATTCAAAACTGAAGCACAGAAAATGCTTCAATTCAAAACTGAAGCACAGAAAATGCTTCAATTCAAAACTGAAGCACAGAAAATGCTTCAATTCAAAACTGAAGCACAGAAAATGCTTCAATTCAAAACTGAAGCACAGAAAATGCTTCAATTCAAAACTGAAGCACAGAAAATGCTTCAATTCAAAACTGAAGCACAGAAAATGCTTCAATTCAAAACTGAAGCACAGAAAATGCTTCAATTCAAAACTGAAGCACAGAAAATGCTTCAATTCAAAACTGAAGCACAGAAAATGCTTCAATTCAAAACTGAAGCACAGAAAATGCTTCAATTCAAAACTGAAGCACAGAAAATGCTTCAATTCAAAACTGAAGCACAGAAAATGCTTCAATTTAAAACTGAAGCACAGAAACGCTTCAATTCAAAACTGAAGCACAGAAAATGCTTCAATTCAAAACTGAAGCACAGAAAATGCTTCAATTCAAAACTGAAGCACAGAAAATGCTTTAATTCAAAACTGAAGCACAGAAAATGCTTCAATTCAAAACTGAAGCACAGAAAATGCTTCAATTCAAAACTGAAGCACAGAAAATGCTTCAATTCAAAATTGAAGCACAGAAAATGCTTCAATTCAAAACTGAAGCACAGAAAATGCTTCAATTCAAAACTGAAGCACAGAAAATGCTTCAATTCAAAACTGAAGCACAGAAAATGCTTCAATTCAAAACTGAAGCACAGAAAATGCTTCAATTCAAAACTGAAGCACAGAAAAGCTTCAATTCAAAACTGAAGCATCAGAAAATGCTTCAATTCAAAACTCAAGCACAGAAAATGCTTCAATTCAAAACTGAAGCACAGAAAAGCTTCAATTCAAAACTGAAGCACAGAAAATGCTTCAATTCAAAACTGAAGCATCAGAAAATGCTTCAATTCAAAACTGAAGCACAGAAAATGCTTCAATTCAAAACTGAAGCACAGAAAATGCTTCAATTCAAAACTGAAGCACAGAAAATGCTTCAATTCAAAACTGAAGCACAGAAAATGCTTCAATTCAAAACTGAAGCACGGAAAATGCTTCAATTCAAAACTGAAGCACAGAAAATGCTTCAATTCAAAACTGAAGAACAGAAAATGCTTCAATTCAGAACTGAAGCACAGAAAATGCTTCAATTCAAAACTGAAGCACAGAAAATGCTTCAATTCAAAACTGAAGCACAAAAAATGCTTCAACTCAAAACTGAAGCACAGAAAATGCTTCAATTCAAAACTGAAACACAGAAAATGCTTCAATTCAAAACTGAAGCACAGAAAATGCTTCAATTCAAAACTGAAGCACAGAAAATGCTTCAATTCAAAACTGAAGCACAGAAAATGCTTCAATTCAAAACTGAAGCACAGAAAATGCTTCAATTCAAAACTGAAGCACGGAAATGCTTCAACTCAAAACTGAAGCACGGAAAATGCTTCAATTCAAAACTGAAGCACAGAAAATGCTTCAATTCAAAACTGAAGAACAGAAAATGCTTCAATTCAGAACTTAAGCACAGAAAATGCTTCAATTCAAAACTGAAGCACAGAAAATGCTTCAATTCAAAACTGAAGCACAAAAAATGCTTCAACTCAAAACTGAAGCACAGAAAATGCTTCAATTCAAAACTGAAACACAGAAAATGCTTCAATTCAAAACTGAAGCACAGAAAATGCTTCAATTCAAAACTGAAGCACAGAAAATGCTTCAATTCAAAACTGAAGCACAGAAAATGCTTCAATTCAAAACTGAAGCACAGAAAATGCTTCAATTCAAAACTGAAGCACAGAAAATGCTTCAATTCAAAACTGAAGCACAGAAAATGCTTCAATTCAAAAATGAAGCAGAGAAAATGCTTCAATTCAAAACTGAAGCACAGAAAATGCTTCAATTCAAAACTGAAGCAAAGAAAATGCTTCAATTCAAAACTGAAGCACAGAAAATGCTTCAATTTAAAACTGAAGCACAGAAGATGCTTCAATTCAAAACTGAAGCACAGAAAATGCTTCAATTCAAAACTGAAGCACAGAAAATGCTTCAATTCAAAACTGAAGCACAGAAAATGCTTCAATTCAAAACTGAAGCACAGAAAATGCTTCAATTCAAAACTGAAGCACAGAAAATGCTTCAATTCAAAACTGAAGCACAGAAAATGCTTCAATTCAAAACTGAAGCACAGAAAATGCTTCAATTCAAAACTGAAGCACAGAAAATGCTTCAATTCAAAACTGAAGCACAGAAAATGCTTCAATTCAAAACTGAAGCACAGAAAATGCTTCAATTCAAAACTGAAGCACAGAAAATGCTTCAATTCAAAACTGAAGCACAGAAAATGCTTCAATTCAAAACTGAAGCACAGAAAATGCTTCAATTCAAAACTGAAGCACAGAAAATGCTTCAATTCAAAACTGAAGCACAGAAAATGCTTCAATTCAAAACTGAAGCACAGAAAAGCTTCAATTCAAAACTGAAGCATCAGAAAATGCTTCAATTCAAAACTCAAGCACAGAAAATGCTTCAATTCAAAACTGAAGCTGCTTCAATTCAACACTGAAGCACAGAAAATGCTTCAATTCAAAACTGAAGCACAGAAAATGCTTCAATTCAAAACTGAAGCACGGAAAATGCTTCAACTCAAAACTGAAGCACAGAAAATGCTTCAATTCAAAACTGAAGCACGGAAAATGCTTCAACTCAAAACTGAAGCACAGAAAATGCTTCAATTCAAAACTGAAGCACAGAAAATTAAATAAATTTTTTATATTTTCAAGTATATTTTTGTTAACAATTTCCAAAATTGCACAGCGACAGATATTTTATGATAAAATTATGACTATTATATAAAGAAATTATTTTCACTAATAAATATGTGATGATTCCACATTATCTGGGATTACAGAAAATGCTTCAATTCAAAACTGAAGCACAGAAAATGCTTCAATTCAAAACTGAAGCACAGAAAATGCTTCAATTCAAAACTGAAGCACAGAAAATGCTTCAATTCAAAACTGAAGCACAGAAAATGCTTCAATTCAAAACTGAAGCACAGAAAATGCTTCAATTCAAAACTGAAGCACATAAAATGCTTCAATTCAAAACTGAAGCACAGAAAATGCTTCAATTCAAAATGAAGCACAGAAAATGCTTCAATTCAAAACTGAAGGACAGAAAATGCTTCAATTCAAAACTGAAGCACAGAAAATGCTTCAATTCAAAACTGAAGCACAGAAAATGCTTCAATTCAAAACTGAAGCACAGAAAATGCTTCAATTTAAAACTGAAGCACAGAAGATGCTTCAATTCAAAACTGAAGCACAGAAAATGCTTCAATTCAAAACTGAAGCACAGAAAATGCTTCAATTCAAAACTGAAGCACAGAAAATGCTTCAATTCAAAACTGAAGCACAGAAAATGCTTCAATTCAAAACTGAAGCACAGAAAATGCTTAAATTCAAAACTGAAGCACAGAAAATGCTTCAATTCAAAACTGAAGCACAGAAAATGCTTCAATTCAAAACTGAAGCACAGAAAATGCTTCAATTCAAAACTGAAGCACAGAAAATGCTTCAATTCAAAACTGAAGCACAGAAAATGCTTCAATTCAAAACTGAAGCACAGAAAATGCTTCAATTCAAAACTGAAGCACAGAAAATGCTTCAATTCAAAACTGAAGCACAGAAAATGCTTCAATTTAAAACTGAAGCACAGAAACGCTTCAATTCAAAACTGAAGCACAGAAAATGCTTCAATTCAAAACTGAAGCACAGAAAATGCTTCAATTCAAAACTGAAGCACAGAAAATGCTTTAATTCAAAACTGAAGCACAGAAAATGCTTCAATTCAAAATGAAGCACAGAAAATGCTTCAATTCAAAACTGAAGGACAGAAAATGCTTCAATTCAAAACTGAAGCACAGAAAATGCTTCAATTCAAAACTGAAGCACAGAAAATGCTTCAATTCAAAACTGAAGCACAGAAAATGCTTCAATTTAAAACTGAAGCACAGAAGATGCTTCAATTCAAAACTGAAGGACAGAAAATGCTTCAATTCAAAACTGAAGCACAGAAAATGCTTCAATTCAAAACTGAAGCACAGAAAATGCTTCAATTCAAAACTGAAGCACAGAAAATGCTTCAATTTAAAACTGAAGCACAGAAGATGCTTCAATTCAAAACTGAAGCACAGAAAATGCTTCAATTCAAAACTGAAGCACAGAAAATGCTTCAATTCAAAACTGAAGCACAGAAAATGCTTCAATTCAAAACTGAAGCACAGAAAATGCTTCAATTCAAAACTGAAGCACAGAAAATGCTTCAATTCAAAACTGAAGCACAGAAAATGCTTCAATTCAAAACTGAAGCACAGAAAATGCTTCAATTCAAAACTGAAGCCAGAAAATGCTTCAATTCAAAACTGAAGCACAGAAAATGCTTCAATTCAAAACTGAAGCACAGAAAATGCTTCAATTCAAAACTGAAGCACAGAAAATGCTTCAATTCAAAACTGAAGCACAGAAAATGCTTCAATTCAAAACTGAAGCACAGAAAATGCTTCAATTCAAAACTGAAGCACAGAAAATGCTTCAATTTAAAACTGAAGCACAGAAACGCTTCAATTCAAAACTGAAGCACAGAAAATGCTTCAATTCAAAACTGAAGCACAGAAAATGCTTCAATTCAAAACTGAAGCACAGAAAATGCTTTAATTCAAAACTGAAGCACAGAAAATGCTTCAATTCAAAACTGAAGCACAGAAAATGCTTCAATTCAAAACTGAAGCACAGAAAATGCTTCAATTCAAAATTGAAGCACAGAAAATGCTTCAATTCAAAACTGAAGCACAGAAAATGCTTCAATTCAAAACTGAAGCACAGAAAATGCTTCAATTCAAAACTGAAGCACAGAAAATGCTTCAATTCAAAACTGAAGCACAGAAAATGCTTCAATTCAAAACTGAAGCACAGAAAAGCTTCAATTCAAAACTGAAGCATCAGAAAATGCTTCAATTCAAAACTCAAGCACAGAAAATGCTTCAATTCAAAACTGAAGCACAGAAAAGCTTCAATTCAAAACTGAAGCACAGAAAATGCTTCAATTCAAAACTGAAGCATCAGAAAATGCTTCAATTCAAAACTGAAGCACAGAAAATGCTTCAATTCAAAACTGAAGCACAGAAAATGCTTCAATTCAAAACTGAAGCACAGAAAATGCTTCAATTCAAAACTGAAGCACAGAAAATGCTTCAATTCAAAACTGAAGCACGGAAAATGCTTCAATTCAAAACTGAAGCACAGAAAATGCTTCAATTCAAAACTGAAGAACAGAAAATGCTTCAATTCAGAACTGAAGCACAGAAAATGCTTCAATTCAAAACTGAAGCACAGAAAATGCTTCAATTCAAAACTGAAGCACAAAAAATGCTTCAACTCAAAACTGAAGCACAGAAAATGCTTCAATTCAAAACTGAAACACAGAAAATGCTTCAATTCAAAACTGAAGCACAGAAAATGCTTCAATTCAAAACTGAAGCACAGAAAATGCTTCAATTCAAAACTGAAGCACAGAAAATGCTTCAATTCAAAACTGAAGCACAGAAAATGCTTCAATTCAAAACTGAAGCACAGAAAATGCTTCAATTCAAAACTGAAGCACGGAAATGCTTCAACTCAAAACTGAAGCACAGAAAATGCTTCAATTCAAAACTGAAGCACAGAAAATTAAATAAATTTTTTATATTTTTAAGTATATTTTTGTTAACAATTTCCAAAATTGCACAGCGACAGATATTTCATGATAAAATTATGACTATTATATAAAGAAATTATTTTCACTAATAAATATGTGATGATTCCACATTATCTGGGATTACAGAAAATGCTTCAATTCAAAACTGAAGCACAGAAAATGCTTCAATTCAAAACTGAAGCACAGAAAATGCATCAATTCAAAACTGAAGCACAGAAAATGCTTCAATTCAAAACTGAAGCACAGAAAATGCTTCAATTCAAAACTGAAGCACAGAAAATGCTTCAATTCAAAACTGAAGCAGAGAAAATGCTTCAATTCAAAACTGAAGCACAGAAAATGCTTCAATTCAAAACTGAAGCACAGAAAATGCTTCAATTCAAAACTGAAGCACAGAAAATGCTTCAATTCAAAACTGAAGCACAGAAAATGCTTCAATTCAAAACTGAAGCACAGAAAATGCTTCAATTCAAAACTGAAGCACAGAAAATGCTTCAATTCAAAACTGAAGCACAGAAAATGCTTCAATTCAAAACTGAAGCACAGAAAATGCTTCAATTCAAAACTGAAGCACGGAAATGCTTCAACTCAAAACTGAAGCACAGAAAATGCTTCAATTCAAAACTGAAGCACAGAAAATTAAATAAATTTTTTATATTTTTAAGTATATTTTTGTTAACAATTTCCAAAATTGCACAGCGACAGATATTTCATGATAAAATTATGACTATTATATAAAGAAATTATTTTCACTAATAAATATGTGATGATTCCACATTATCTGGGATTACAGAAAATGCTTCAATTCAAAACTGAAGCACAGAAAATGCTTCAATTCAAAACTGAAGCACAGAAAATGCATCAATTCAAAACTGAAGCACAGAAAATGCTTCAATTCAAAACTGAAGCACAGAAAATGCTTCAATTCAAAACTGAAGCACAGAAAATGCTTCAATTCAAAACTGAAGCAGAGAAAATGCTTCAATTCAAAACTGAAGCACAGAAAATGCTTCAATTCAAAACTGAAGCACAGAAAATGCTTCAATTCAAAACTGAAGCACAGAAAATGCTTCAATTCAAAACTGAAGCACAGAAAATGCTTCAATTCAAAACTGAAGCAGAGAAAATGCTTCAATTCAAAACTGAAGCACAGAAAATGCTTCAATTCAACACTGAAGCACAGAAAATGCTTCAATTCAAAACTGAAGCACAGAAAATGCTTCAATTCAAAACTGAAGCACGGAAAATGCTTCAACTCAAAACTGAAGCACAGAAAATGCTTCAATTCAAAACTGAAGCACGGAAAATGCTTCAACTCAAAACTGAAGCACAGAAAATGCTTCAATTCAAAACTGAAGCACAGAAAATTAAATAAATTTTTTATATTTTCAAGTATATTTTTGTTAACAATTTCCAAAATTGCACAGCGACAGATATTTTATGATAAAATTATGACTATTATATAAAGAAATTATTTTCACTAATAAATATGTGATGATTCCACATTATCTGGGATTACAGAAAATGCTTCAATTCAAAACTGAAGCACAGAAAATGCTTCAATTCAAAACTGAAGCACAGAAAATGCTTCAATTCAAAACTGAAGCACAGAAAATGCTTCAATTCAAAACTGAAGCACAGAAAATGCTTCAATTCAAAACTGAAGCACAGAAAATGCTTCAATTCAAAACTGAAGCACAGAAAATGCTTCAATTCAAAACTGAAGCACAGAAAATGCTTCAATTCAAAACTGAAGCACAGAAAATGCTTCAATTCAAAACTGAAGCACAGAAAATGCTTCAATTCAAAACTGAAGCACAGAAAATGCTTCAATTCAAAACTGAAGCACAGAAAATGCTTCAATTCAAAACTGAAGCACAGAAAATGCTTCAATTCAAAACTGAAGCACAGAAAATGCTTCAATTTAAAACTGAAGCACAGAAACGCTTCAATTCAAAACTGAAGCACAGAAAATGCTTCAATTCAAAACTGAAGCACAGAAAATGCTTCAATTCAAAACTGAAGCACAGAAAATGCTTTAATTCAAAACTGAAGCACAGAAAATGCTTCAATTCAAAACTGAAGCACAGAAAATGCTTCAATTCAAAACTGAAGCACATAAAATGCTTCAATTCAAAATTGAAGCACAGAAAATGCTTCAATTCAAAACTGAAGCACAGAAAATGCTTCAATTCAAAACTGAAGCACAGAAAATGCTTCAATTCAAAACTGAAGCACAGAAAATGCTTCAATTCAAAACTGAAGCACAGAAAATGCTTCAATTCAAAACTGAAGCACAGAAAAGCTTCAATTCAAAACTGAAGCATCAGAAAATGCTTCAATTCAAAACTCAAGCACAGAAAATGCTTCAATTCAAAACTGAAGCACAGAAAAGCTTCAATTCAAAACTGAAGCACAGAAAATGCTTCAATTCAAAACTGAAGCATCAGAAAATGCTTCAATTCAAAACTGAAGCACAGAAAATGCTTCAATTCAAAACTGAAGCACAGAAAATGCTTCAATTCAAAACTGAAGCACAGAAAATGCTTCAATTCAAAACTGAAGCACAGAAAATGCTTCAATTCAAAACTGAAGCACGGAAAATGCTTCAATTCAAAACTGAAGCACAGAAAATGCTTCAATTCAAAACTGAAGAACAGAAAATGCTTCAATTCAGAACTGAAGCACAGAAAATGCTTCAATTCAAAACTGAAGCACAGAAAATGCTTCAATTCAAAACTGAAGCACAAAAAATGCTTCAACTCAAAACTGAAGCACAGAAAATGCTTCAATTCAAAACTGAAACACAGAAAATGCTTCAATTCAAAACTGAAGCACAGAAAATGCTTCAATTCAAAACTGAAGCACAGAAAATGCTTCAATTCAAAACTGAAGCACAGAAAATGCTTCAATTCAAAACTGAAGCACAGAAAATGCTTCAATTCAAAACTGAAGCACAGAAAATGCTTCAATTCAAAACTGAAGCACGGAAATGCTTCAACTCAAAACTGAAGCACAGAAAATGCTTCAATTCAAAACTGAAGCACAGAAAATTAAATAAATTTTTTATATTTTTAAGTATATTTTTGTTAACAATTTCCAAAATTGCACAGCGACAGATATTTCATGATAAAATTATGACTATTATATAAAGAAATTATTTTCACTAATAAATATGTGATGATTCCACATTATCTGGGATTACAGAAAATGCTTCAATTCAAAACTGAAGCACAGAAAATGCTTCAATTCAAAACTGAAGCACAGAAAATGCATCAATTCAAAACTGAAGCACAGAAAATGCTTCAATTCAAAACTGAAGCACAGAAAATGCTTCAATTCAAAACTGAAGCACAGAAAATGCTTCAATTCAAAACTGAAGCAGAGAAAATGCTTCAATTCAAAACTGAAGCACAGAAAATGCTTCAATTCAAAACTGAAGCACAGAAAATGCTTCAATTCAAAACTGAAGCACAGAAAATGCTTCAATTCAAAACTGAAGCACAGAAAATGCTTCAATTCAAAACTGAAGCAGAGAAAATGCTTCAATTCAAAACTGAAGCACAGAAAATGCTTCAATTCAACACTGAAGCACAGAAAATGCTTCAATTCAAAACTGAAGCACAGAAAATGCTTCAATTCAAAACTGAAGCACGGAAAATGCTTCAACTCAAAACTGAAGCACAGAAAATGCTTCAATTCAAAACTGAAGCACGGAAAATGCTTCAACTCAAAACTGAAGCACAGAAAATGCTTCAATTCAAAACTGAAGCACAGAAAATTAAATAAATTTTTTATATTTTCAAGTATATTTTTGTTAACAATTTCCAAAATTGCACAGCGACAGATATTTTATGATAAAATTATGACTATTATATAAAGAAATTATTTTCACTAATAAATATGTGATGATTCCACATTATCTGGGATTACAGAAAATTCTTCAATTCAAAACTGAAGCACAGAAAATGCTTCAATTCAAAACTGAAGCACAGAAAATGCTTCAATTCAAAACTGAAGCACAGAAAATGCTTCAATTCAAAACTGAAGCACAGAAAATGCTTCAATTCAAAACTGAAGCACAGAAAATGCTTCAATTCAAAACTGAAGCACATAAAATGCTTCAATTCAAAACTGAAGCACAGAAAATGCTTCAATTCAAAATGAAGCACAGAAAATGCTTCAATTCAAAACTGAAGGACATAAAATGCTTCAATTCAAAACTGAAGCACAGAAAATGCTTCAATTCAAAACTGAAGCACAGAAAATGCTTCAATTCAAAACTGAAGCACAGAAAATGCTTCAATTTAAAACTGAAGCACAGAAAATGCTTCAATTCAAAACTGAAGCACAGAAAATGCTTCAATTCAAAACTGAAGCACAGAAAATGCTTCAATTCAAAACTGAAGCACAGAAAATGCTTCAATTCAAAACTGAAGCACAGAAAATGCTTCAATTCAAAACTGAAGCACAGAAAATGCTTCAATTCAAAACTGAAGCACAGAAAATGCTTCAATTCAAAACTGAAGCACAGAAAATGCTTCAATTCAAAACTGAAGCACAGAAAATGCTTCAATTCAAAACTGAAGCACAGAAAATGCTTCAATTCAAAACTGAAGCACAGAAAATGCTTCAATTCAAAACTGAAGCACAGAAAATGCTTCAATTCAAAACTGAAGCACAGAAAATGCTTCAATTCAAAACTGAAGCACGGAAAATGCTTCAATTCAAAACTGAAGCACAGAAAATGCTTCAATTCAAAACTGAAGAACAGAAAATGCTTCAATTCAGAACTGAAGCACAGAAAATGCTTCAATTCAAAACTGAAGCACAGAAAATGCTTCAATTCAAAACTGAAGCAGAGAAAATGCTTCAATTCAAAACTGAAGCACAGAAAATGCTTCATTTCAAAACTGAAGCACAGAAAATGCTTCAATTCAAAACTGAAGCACGGAAATGCTTCAACTCAAAACTGAAGCACAGAAAATGCTTCAATTCAAAACTGAAGCACAGAAAATTAAATAAATTTTTTATATTTTTAAGTATATTTTTGTTAACAATTTCCAAAGTTGTACAGCGACAGATATTTTATGATAAAATTATGACTATTATATAAAGAAATTATTTTCACTAATAAATATGTGATGATTCCACATTATCTGTGATTACAGAAAATGCTTCAATTCAAAACTGAAGCACAGAAAATGCTTCAATTCAAAACTGAAGCACAGAAAATGCATCAATTCAAAACTGAAGCACAGAAAATGCTTCGTTTCAAAACTGAAGCACAGAAAATGCTTCAATTCAAAACTGAAGCACAGAAAATGCTTCAATTCAAAACTGAAGCACAGAAAATGCTTCAATTCAAAACTGAAGCACAGAAAATGCTTCAATTCAAAACTGAAGCACAGAAAATGCTTCAATTCAAAACTGAAGCACAGAAAATGCTTCAATTCAAAACTGAAGCACAGAAAATGCTTCAATTCAAAACTGAAGCACAGAAAATGCTTCAATTCAAAACTGAAGCACAGAAAATGCTTCAATTCAAAACTGAAGCACAGAAAATGCTTCAATTCAAAACTGAAGCACAGAAAATGCTTCAATTCAAAACTGAAGCACAGAAAATGCTTCAATTCAAAACTGAAGCACAGAAAATGCTTCAATTCAAAACTGAAGCACAGAAAATGCTTCAATTCAAAACTGAAGCACAGAAAATGCTTCAATTCAAAACTGAAGCACAGAAAATGCTTCAATTCAAAACTGAAGCACAGAAAATGCTTCAATTCAAAACTGAAGCACAGAAAATGCTTCAATTCAAAACTGAAGCACAGAAAATGCTTCAATTCAAAACTGAAGCACAGAAAATGCTTCAATTCAAAACTGAAGCACAGAAAATGCTTCAATTCAAAACTGAAGCACAGAAAATGCTTCAATTCAAAACTGAAGCACAGAAAATGCTTCAATTCAAAACTGAAGCACAGAAAATGCTTCAATTCAAAACTGAAGCACAGAAAATGCTTCAATTCAAAACTGAAGCACGGAAAATGCTTCAATTCAAAACTGAAGCACAGAAAATGCTTCAATTCAAAACTGAAGCACAGAAAATGCTTCAATTCAAAACTGAAGCACAGAAAATGCTTCAATTCAAAACTGAAGCACAGAAAATGCTTCAATTCAAAACTGAAGCACATAAAATGCTTCAATTCAAAACTGAAGCACAGAAAATGCTTCAATTCAAAATGAAGCACAGAAAATGCTTCAATTCAAAACTGAAGGACAGAAAATGCTTCAATTCAAAACTGAAGCACAGAAAATGCTTCAATTCAAAACTGAAGCACAGAAAATGCTTCAATTCAAAACTGAAGCACAGAAAATGCTTCAATTTAAAACTGAAGCACAGAAAATGCTTCAATTCAAAACTGAAGCACAGAAAATGCTTCAATTCAAAACTGAAGCACAGAAAATGCTTCAATTCAAAACTGAAGCACAGAAAATGCTTCAATTCAAAACTGAAGCACAGAAAATGCTTCAATTCAAAACTGAAGCACAGAAAATGCTTCAATTCAAAACTGAAGCACAGAAAATGCTTCAATTCAAAACTGAAGCACAGAAAATGCTTCAATTCAAAACTGAAGCACAGAAAATGCTTCAATTCAAAACTGAAGCACAGAAAATGCTTCAATTCAAAACTGAAGCACAGAAAATGCTTCAATTCAAAACTGAAGCACAGAAAATGCTTCAATTCAAAACTGAAGCACAGAAAATGCTTCAATTCAAAACTGAAGCACGGAAAATGCTTCAATTCAAAACTGAAGCACAGAAAATGCTTCAATTCAAAACTGAAGAACAGAAAATGCTTCAATTCAGAACTGAAGCACAGAAAATGCTTCAATTCAAAACTGAAGCACAGAAAATGCTTCAATTCAAAACTGAAGCAGAGAAAATGCTTCAATTCAAAACTGAAGCACAGAAAATGCTTCATTTCAAAACTGAAGCACAGAAAATGCTTCAATTCAAAACTGAAGCACGGAAATGCTTCAACTCAAAACTGAAGCACAGAAAATGCTTCAATTCAAAACTGAAGCACAGAAAATTAAATAAATTTTTTATATTTTTAAGTATATTTTTGTTAACAATTTCCAAAGTTGTACAGCGACAGATATTTTATGATAAAATTATGACTATTATATAAAGAAATTATTTTCACTAATAAATATGTGATGATTCCACATTATCTGTGATTACAGAAAATGCTTCAATTCAAAACTGAAGCACAGAAAATGCTTCAATTCAAAACTGAAGCACAGAAAATGCATCAATTCAAAACTGAAGCACAGAAAATGCTTCGTTTCAAAACTGAAGCACAGAAAATGCTTCAATTCAAAACTGAAGCACAGAAAATGCTTCAATTCAAAACTGAAGCACAGAAAATGCTTCAATTCAAAACTGAAGCACAGAAAATGCTTCAATTCAAAACTGAAGCACAGAAAATGCTTCAATTCAAAACTGAAGCACAGAAAATGCTTCAATTCAAAACTGAAGCACAGAAAATGCTTCAATTCAAAACTGAAGCACAGAAAATGCTTCAATTCAAAACTGAAGCACAGAAAATGCTTCAATTCAAAACTGAAGCACAGAAAATGCTTCAATTCAAAACTGAAGCACAGAAAATGCTTCAATTCAAAACTGAAGCACAGAAAATGCTTCAATTCAAAACTGAAGCACAGAAAATGCTTCAATTCAAAACTGAAGCACAGAAAATGCTTCAATTCAAAACTGAAGCACAGAAAATGCTTCAATTCAAAACTGAAGCACAGAAAATGCTTCAATTCAAAACTGAAGCACAGAAAATGCTTCAATTCAAAACTGAAGCACAGAAAATGCTTCAATTCAAAACTGAAGCACAGAAAATGCTTCAATTCAAAACTGAAGCACAGAAAATGCTTCAATTCAAAACTGAAGCACAGAAAATGCTTCAATTCAAAACTGAAGCACAGAAAATGCTTCAATTCAAAACTGAAGCACAGAAAATGCTTCAATTCAAAACTGAAGCACAGAAAATGCTTCAATTCAAAACTGAAGCACAGAAAATGCTTCAATTCAAAACTGAAGCACAGAAAATGCTTCAATTCAAAACTGAAGCACAGAAAATGCTTCAATTCAAAACTGAAGCACAGAAAATGCTTCAATTCAAAACTGAAGCACGGAAAATGCTTCAATTCAAAACTGAAGCACAGAAAATGCTTCAATTCAAAACTGAAGCACAGAAAATGCTTCAATTCAAAACTGAAGCACAGAAAATGCTTCAATTCAAAACTGAAGCACAGAAAATGCTTCAATTCAAAACTGAAGCACATAAAATGCTTCAATTCAAAACTGAAGCACAGAAAATGCTTCAATTCAAAATGAAGCACAGAAAATGCTTCAATTCAAAACTGAAGGACAGAAAATGCTTCAATTCAAAACTGAAGCACAGAAAATGCTTCAATTCAAAACTGAAGCACAGAAAATGCTTCAATTCAAAACTGAAGCACAGAAAATGCTTCAATTTAAAACTGAAGCACAGAAAATGCTTCAATTCAAAACTGAAGCACAGAAAATGCTTCAATTCAAAACTGAAGCACAGAAAATGCTTCAATTCAAAACTGAAGCACAGAAAATGCTTCAATTCAAAACTGAAGCACAGAAAATGCTTCAATTCAAAACTGAAGCACAGAAAATGCTTCAATTCAAAACTGAAGCACAGAAAATGCTTCAATTCAAAACTGAAGCACAGAAAATGCTTCAATTCAAAACTGAAGCACAGAAAATGCTTCAATTCAAAACTGAAGCACAGAAAATGCTTCAATTCAAAACTGAAGCACAGAAAATGCTTCAATTCAAAACTGAAGCACAGAAAATGCTTCAATTCAAAACTGAAGCACAGAAAATGCTTCAATTCAAAACTGAAGCACGGAAAATGCTTCAATTCAAAACTGAAGCACAGAAAATGCTTCAATTCAAAACTGAAGAACAGAAAATGCTTCAATTCAGAACTGAAGCACAGAAAATGCTTCAATTCAAAACTGAAGCACAGAAAATGCTTCAATTCAAAACTGAAGCAGAGAAAATGCTTCAATTCAAAACTGAAGCACAGAAAATGCTTCATTTCAAAACTGAAGCACAGAAAATGCTTCAATTCAAAACTGAAGCACGGAAATGCTTCAACTCAAAACTGAAGCACAGAAAATGCTTCAATTCAAAACTGAAGCACAGAAAATTAAATAAATTTTTTATATTTTTAAGTATATTTTTGTTAACAATTTCCAAAGTTGTACAGCGACAGATATTTTATGATAAAATTATGACTATTATATAAAGAAATTATTTTCACTAATAAATATGTGATGATTCCACATTATCTGTGATTACAGAAAATGCTTCAATTCAAAACTGAAGCACAGAAAATGCTTCAATTCAAAACTGAAGCACAGAAAATGCATCAATTCAAAACTGAAGCACAGAAAATGCTTCGTTTCAAAACTGAAGCACAGAAAATGCTTCAATTCAAAACTGAAGCACAGAAAATGCTTCAATTCAAAACTGAAGCACAGAAAATGCTTCAATTCAAAACTGAAGCACAGAAAATGCTTCAATTCAAAACTGAAGCACAGAAAATGCTTCAATTCAAAACTGAAGCACAGAAAATGCTTCAATTCAAAACTGAAGCACAGAAAATGCTTCAATTCAAAACTGAAGCACAGAAAATGCTTCAATTCAAAACTGAAGCACAGAAAATGCTTCAATTCAAAACTGAAGCACAGAAAATGCTTCAATTCAAAACTGAAGCACAGAAAATGCTTCAATTCAAAACTGAAGCACAGAAAATGCTTCAATTCAAAACTGAAGCACAGAAAATGCTTCAATTCAAAACTGAAGCACAGAAAATGCTTCAATTCAAAACTGAAGCACAGAAAATGCTTCAATTCAAAACTGAAGCACAGAAAATGCTTCAATTCAAAACTGAAGCACAGAAAATGCTTCAATTCAAAACTGAAGCACAGAAAATGCTTCAATTCAAAACTGAAGCACAGAAAATGCTTCAATTCAAAACTGAAGCACAGAAAATGCTTCAATTCAAAACTGAAGCACAGAAAATGCTTCAATTCAAAACTGAAGCACAGAAAATGCTTCAATTCAAAACTGAAGCACAGAAAATGCTTCAATTCAAAACTGAAGCACAGAAAATGCTTCAATTCAAAACTGAAGCACAGAAAATGCTTCAATTCAAAACTGAAGCACGGAAAATGCTTCAATTCAAAACTGAAGCACAGAAAATGCTTCAATTCAAAACTGAAGCACAGAAAATGCTTCAATTCAAAACTGAAGCACAGAAAATGCTTCAATTCAAAACTCAAGCACAGAAAATGCATCAATTCAAAACTGAAGCACAGAAAATGCTTCGTTTCAAAACTGAAGCACAGAAAATGCTTCAATTCAAAACTGAAGCACAGAAAATGCTTCAATTCAAAACTGAAGCACAGAAAATGCTTCAATTCAAAACTGAAGCACAGAAAATGCTTCAATTCAAAACTGAAGCACAGAAAATGCTTCAATTCAAAACTGAAGCACAGAAAATGCTTCAATTCAAAACTGAAGCACAGAAAATGCTTCAATTCAAAACTGAAGCACAGAAAATGCTTCAATTCAAAACTGAAGCACAGAAAATGCTTCAATTCAAAACTGAAGCACAGAAAATGCTTCAATTCAAAACTGAAGCACAAAAATGCTTCAATTCAAAACTGAAGCACAGAAAATGCTTCAATTCAAAACTGAAGCACAGAAAATGCTTCAATTCAAAACTGAAGCACAGAAAATGCTTCAATTCAAAATAAAGCACAGAAAATGCTTCAATTCAAAACTGAAGCACAGAAAATGCTTCAATTCAAAACTGAAGCACAGAAAATACTTCAATTCAAAACTGAAGCACGGAAAATGCTTCAACTCTAAACTGAAGCACAGAAAATGCTTCAATTCAAAACTGAAGCACAGAAAATGCTTCATTTCAAAACTGAAGCACAGAAAATGCTTCAATTCAAAACTGAAGCACAGAAAATGCTTCAATTCAAAACTGAAGCACAAAAAATGCTTCAATTCAAAACTGAAGCACAGAAAATGCTTCAATTCAAAACTGAAGCACAGAAAATGCTTCAATTCAAAACTGAAGCACAGAAAATGCTTCAATTCAAAACTGAAGCACAGAAAATCTTCAATTCAAAACTGAAGCACAGAAAATGCTTCATTTCAAAACTGAAGCACAGAAAATGATTCATTTCAAAACTGAAGCACAGAAAATGCTTCAATTCAAAACTGAAGCACAGAAAATGCTTCAATTCAAAACTGAAGCACAGAAAATGCTTCAATTCAAAACTGAAGCACAGAAAAAGCTTCAATTCAAAACTGAAGCACGGAAAATGCTTCAACTCAAAACTGAAGCACAGAAAATGCTTCATTTCAAAACTGAAGCACAGAAAATGCTTCAATTCAAAACTGAAGCACAGAAAATGCTTCAATTCAAAACTGAAGCACAAAAAATGCTTCAATTCAAAACTGAAGCACAGAAAATGCTTCAATTCAAAACTGAAGCACAGAAAATGCTTCAATTCAAAACTGAAGCACAGAAAATGCTTCAATTCAAAACTGAAGCACAGAAAATCTTCAATTCAAAACTGAAGCACAGAAAATGCTTCATTTCAAAACTGAAGCACAGAAAATGATTCATTTCAAAACTGAAGCACAGAAAATGCTTCAATTCAAAACTGAAGCACAGAAAATGCTTCAATTCAAAACTGAAGCACAGAAAATGCTTCAATTCAAAACTGAAGCACAGAAAAAGCTTCAATTCAAAACTGAAGCACGGAAAATGCTTCAACTCAAAACTGAAGCACAGAAAATGCTTCAATTCAAAACTGAAGCACAGAAAATGCTTCAATTCAAAACTGAAGCACAGAAAATGCTTCAATTCAAAACTGAAGCACAGAAAATGCTTCAATTCAAAATAAAGCACAGAAAATGCTTCAATTCAAAACTGAAGCACAGAAAATGCTTCAATTCAAAACTGAAGCACAGAAAATACTTCAATTCAAAACTGAAGCACGGAAATGCTTCAACTCTAAACTGAAGCACAGAAAATGCTTCAATTCAAAACTGAAGCACAGAAAATGCTTCATTTCAAAACTGAAGCACAGAAAATGCTTCAATTCAAAACTGAAGCACAGAAAATGCTTCAATTCAAAACTGAAGCACAAAAAATGCTTCAATTCAAAACTGAAGCACAGAAAATGCTTCAATTCAAAACTGAAGCACAGAAAATGCTTCAATTCAAAACTGAAGCACAGAAAATGCTTCAATTCAAAACTGAAGCACAGAAAATCTTCAATTCAAAACTGAAGCACAGAAAATGCTTCAATTCAAAACTGAAGCACAGAAAATGCTTCAATTCAAAACTGAAGCACAGAAAATGCTTCAATTCAAAACTGAAGCACAGAAAATGCTTCAATTCAAAACTGAAGCACAGAAAATGCTTCAATTCAAAACTGAAGCACAGAAAATGCTTCAATTCAAAACTCAAGCACAGAAAATGCATCAATTCAAAACTGAAGCACAGAAAATGCTTCGTTTCAAAACTGAAGCACAGAAAATGCTTCAATTCAAAACTGAAGCACAGAAAATGCTTCAATTCAAAACTGAAGCACAGAAAATGCTTCAATTCAAAACTGAAGCACAGAAAATGCTTCAATTCAAAACTGAAGCACAGAAAATGCTTCAATTCAAAACTGAAGCACAGAAAATGCTTCAATTCAAAACTGAAGCACAGAAAATGCTTCAATTCAAAACTGAAGCACAGAAAATGCTTCAATTCAAAACTGAAGCACAGAAAATGCTTAAATTCAAAACTGAAGCACAGAAAATGCTTCAATTCAAAACTGAAGCACAGAAAATGCTTCAATTCAAAACTGAAGCACAGAAAATGCTTCAATTCAAAACTGAAGCACAGAAAATGCTTCAATTCAAAACTGAAGCACAGAAAATGCTTCAATTCAAAACTGAAGCACAGAAAATGCTTCAATTCAAAACTGAAGCACAGAAAATGCTTCAATTCAAAACTGAAGCACAGAAAATGCTTCAATTCAAAACTGAAGCACAGAAAATGCTTCAATTCAAAACTGAAGCACAGAAAATGCTTCAATTCAAAACTGAAGCACAGAAAATGCTTCAATTCAAAACTGAAGCACAGAAAATGCTTCAATTCAAAACTGAAGCACAGAAAATGCTTCAATTCAAAACTGAAGCACAGAAAATGCTTCAATTCAAAACTGAAGCACAAAAATGCTTCAATTCAAAACTGAAGCACAGAAAATGCTTCAATTCAAAACTGAAGCACAGAAAATGCTTCAATTCAAAACTGAAGCACAGAAAATGCTTCAATTCAAAACTGAAGCACAGAAAATGCTTCAATTCAAAACTGAAGCACAGAAAATGCTTCAATTCAAAACTGAAGCACAGAAAATGCTTCAATTCAAAACTGAAGCACAGAAAATGCTTCAATTCAAAACTGAAGCACAGAAAATGCTTCAATTCAAAACTGAAGCACAGAAAATGCTTCAATTCAAAACTGAAGCACAGAAAATGCTTCAATTCAAAACTGAAGCACAGAAAATGCTTCAATTCAAAACTGAAGCACAGAAAATGCTTCAATTCAAAACTGAAGCACAGAAAATGCTTCAATTCAAAACTGAAGCACAGAAAATGCTTCAATTCAAAACTGAAGCACAAAAATGCTTCAATTCAAAACTGAAGCACAGAAAATGCTTCAATTCAAAACTGAAGCACAGAAAATGCTTCAATTCAAAACTGAAGCACAGAAAATGCTTCAATTCAAAACTGAAGCACAGAAAATGCTTCAATTCAAAACTGAAGCACAGAAAATGCTTCAATTCAAAACTGAAGCACAGAAAATGCTTCAATTCAAAACTGAAGCACAGAAAATGCTTCAATTCAAAACTGAAGCACAGAAAATGCTTCAATTCAAAACTGAAGCACAGAAAATGCTTCAATTCAAAACTGAAGCACAGAAAATGCTTCAATTCAAAACTGAAGCACAGAAAATGCTTCAATTCAAAACTGAAGCACAAAAATGCTTCAATTCAAAACTGAAGCACAGAAAATGCTTCAATTCAAAACTGAAGCACAGAAAATGCTTCAATTCAAAACTGAAGCACAGAAAATGCTTCAATTCAAAATAAAGCACAGAAAATGCTTCAATTCAAAACTGAAGCACAGAAAATGCTTCAATTCAAAACTGAAGCACAGAAAATACTTCAATTCAAAACTGAAGCACGGAAAATGCTTCAACTCTAAACTGAAGCACAGAAAATGCTTCAATTCAAAACTGAAGCACAGAAAATGCTTCATTTCAAAACTGAAGCACAGAAAATGCTTCAATTCAAAACTGAAGCACAGAAAATGCTTCAATTCAAAACTGAAGCACAAAAAATGCTTCAATTCAAAACTGAAGCACAGAAAATGCTTCAATTCAAAACTGAAGCACAGAAAATGCTTCAATTCAAAACTGAAGCACAGAAAATGCTTCAATTCAAAACTGAAGCACAGAAAATCTTCAATTCAAAACTGAAGCACAGAAAATGCTTCATTTCAAAACTGAAGCACAGAAAATGATTCATTTCAAAACTGAAGCACAGAAAATGCTTCAATTCAAAACTGAAGCACAGAAAATGCTTCAATTCAAAACTGAAGCACAGAAAATGCTTCAATTCAAAACTGAAGCACAGAAAAAGCTTCAATTCAAAACTGAAGCACGGAAAATGCTTCAACTCAAAACTGAAGCACAGAAAATGCTTCATTTCAAAACTGAAGCACAGAAAATGCTTCAATTCAAAACTGAAGCACAGAAAATGCTTCAATTCAAAACTGAAGCACAAAAAATGCTTCAATTCAAAACTGAAGCACAGAAAATGCTTCAATTCAAAACTGAAGCACAGAAAATGCTTCAATTCAAAACTGAAGCACAGAAAATGCTTCAATTCAAAACTGAAGCACAGAAAATCTTCAATTCAAAACTGAAGCACAGAAAATGCTTCATTTCAAAACTGAAGCACAGAAAATGATTCATTTCAAAACTGAAGCACAGAAAATGCTTCAATTCAAAACTGAAGCACAGAAAATGCTTCAATTCAAAACTGAAGCACAGAAAATGCTTCAATTCAAAACTGAAGCACAGAAAAAGCTTCAATTCAAAACTGAAGCACGGAAAATGCTTCAACTCAAAACTGAAGCACAGAAAATGCTTCAATTCAAAACTGAAGCACAGAAAATGCTTCAATTCAAAACTGAAGCACAGAAAATGCTTCAATTCAAAACTGAAGCACAGAAAATGCTTCAATTCAAAATAAAGCACAGAAAATGCTTCAATTCAAAACTGAAGCACAGAAAATGCTTCAATTCAAAACTGAAGCACAGAAAATACTTCAATTCAAAACTGAAGCACGGAAATGCTTCAACTCTAAACTGAAGCACAGAAAATGCTTCAATTCAAAACTGAAGCACAGAAAATGCTTCATTTCAAAACTGAAGCACAGAAAATGCTTCAATTCAAAACTGAAGCACAGAAAATGCTTCAATTCAAAACTGAAGCACAAAAAATGCTTCAATTCAAAACTGAAGCACAGAAAATGCTTCAATTCAAAACTGAAGCACAGAAAATGCTTCAATTCAAAACTGAAGCACAGAAAATGCTTCAATTCAAAACTGAAGCACAGAAAATGCTTCAATTCAAAACTGAAGCACAGAAAAGCTTCAATTCAAAACTGAAGCATCAGAAAATGCTTCAATTCAAAACTGAAGCACAAAAAATGCTTCAATTCAAAACTGAAGCACAGAAAATGCTTCAATTCAAAACTGAAGCACAGAAAATGCTTCAATTCAAAACTGAAGCACAGAAAATGATTCAATTCAAAACTGAAGCACAGAAAATGCTTCAATTCAAAACTGAAGCACAGAAAATCTTCAATTCAAAACTGAAGCACAGAAAATGCTTCAATTCAAAACTGAAGCACAGAAAATGCTTCAATTCAAAACTGAAGCACAGAAAATGCTTCAATTCAAAACTGAAGCACAGAAAATGCTTCAATTCAAAACTGAAGCACAGAAAATGCTTCAATTCAAAACTGAAGCACAGAAAATGCTTCAATTCAAAACTGAAGCACAGAAAATGCTTCAATTCAAAACTGAAGCACAGAAAATGCTTCAATTCAAAACTGAAGCACAGAAAATGCTTCAATTCAAAACTGAAGCACAGAAAATGCTTCAATTCAAAACTGAAGCACAGAAAATGCTTCAATTCAAAACTGAAGCACAGAAAATGCTTCAATTCAAAACTGAAGCACAGAAAATGCTTCAATTCAAAACTGAAGCACAAAAATGCTTCAATTCAAAACTGAAGCACAGAAAATGCTTCAATTCAAAACTGAAGCACAGAAAATGCTTCAATTCAAAACTGAAGCACAGAAAATGCTTCAATTCAAAACTGAAGCACAGAAAATGCTTCAATTCAAAACTGAAGCACAGAAAATGCTTCAATTCAAAACTGAAGCACAGAAAATGCTTCAATTCAAAACTGAAGCACAGAAAATGCTTCAATTCAAAACTGAAGCACAGAAAATGCTTCAATTCAAAACTGAAGCACAGAAAATGCTTCAATTCAAAACTGAAGCACAGAAAATGCTTCAATTCAAAACTGAAGCACAGAAAATGCTTCAATTCAAAACTGAAGCACAAAAATGCTTCAATTCAAAACTGAAGCACAGAAAATGCTTCAATTCAAAACTGAAGCACAGAAAATGCTTCAATTCAAAACTGAAGCACAGAAAATGCTTCAATTCAAAACTGAAGCACAGAAAATGCTTCAATTCAAAACTGAAGCACAGAAAATGCTTCAATTCAAAACTGAAGCACAGAAAATACTTCAATTCAAAACTGAAGCACGGAAAATGCTTCAACTCTAAACTGAAGCACAGAAAATGCTTCAATTCAAAACTGAAGCACAGAAAATGCTTCATTTCAAAACTGAAGCACAGAAAATGCTTCAATTCAAAACTGAAGCACAGAAAATGCTTCAATTCAAAACTGAAGCACAAAAAATGCTTCAATTCAAAACTGAAGCACAGAAAATGCTTCAATTCAAAACTGAAGCACAGAAAATGCTTCAATTCAAAACTGAAGCACAGAAAATGCTTCAATTCAAAACTGAAGCACAGAAAATGCTTCAATTCAAAACTGAAGCACAGAAAATCTTCAATTCAAAACTGAAGCACAGAAAATGCTTCAATTCAAAACTGAAGCACAGAAAATGCTTCAATTCAAAACTGAAGCACAGAAAATGCTTCAATTCAAAACTGAAGCACAGAAAATGCTTCAATTCAAAACTGAAGCACAGAAAATGCTTCAATTCAAAACTGAAGCACAGAAAATGCTTCAATTCAAAACTGAAGCACAGAAAATGCTTCAATTCAAAACTGAAGCACAGAAAATGCTTCAATTCAAAACTGAAGCACAGAAAATGCTTCAATTCAAAACTGAAGCACAGAAAATGCTTCAATTCAAAACTGAAGCACAGAAAATGCTTCAATTCAAAACTGAAGCACAGAAAATGCTTCAATTCAAAACTGAAGCACAGAAAATGCTTCAATTCAAAACTGAAGCACAGAAAATGCTTCAATTCAAAACTGAAGCACAGAAAATACTTCAATTCAAAACTGAAGCACGGAAAATGCTTCAACTCTAAACTGAAGCACAGAAAATGCTTCAATTCAAAACTGAAGCACAGAAAATGCTTCATTTCAAAACTGAAGCACAGAAAATGCTTCAATTCAAAACTGAAGCACAGAAAATGCTTCAATTCAAAACTGAAGCACAAAAAATGCTTCAATTCAAAACTGAAGCACAGAAAATGCTTCAATTCAAAACTGAAGCACAGAAAATGCTTCAATTCAAAACTGAAGCACAGAAAATGCTTCAATTCAAAACTGAAGCACAGAAAATCTTCAATTCAAAACTGAAGCACAGAAAATGCTTCATTTCAAAACTGAAGCACAGAAAATGATTCATTTCAAAACTGAAGCACAGAAAATGCTTCAATTCAAAACTGAAGCACAGAAAATGCTTCAATTCAAAACTGAAGCACAGAAAATGCTTCAATTCAAAACTGAAGCACAGAAAAAGCTTCAATTCAAAACTGAAGCACGGAAAATGCTTCAACTCAAAACTGAAGCACAGAAAATGCTTCAATTCAAAACTGAAGCACAGAAAATGCTTCAATTCAAAACTGAAGCACAGAAATGCTTCAATTCAAAACTGAAGCACAGAAAATGCTTCAATTCAAAACTGAAGCACAGAAAATGCTTCAATTCAAAACTGAAGCACAGAAAATGCTTCAATTCAAAACTGAAGCACAGAAAATGCTTCAATTCAAAACTGAAGCACAGAAAATGCTTCAATTCAAAACTGAAGCACAGAAAATGCTTCAATTCAAAACTGAAGCACAGAAAATGCTTCAATTCAAAACTGAAGCACAGAAAATGCTTCAATTCAAAACTGAAGCACAGAAAATGCTTCAATTCAAAACTGAAGCACAGAAAATGCTTCAATTCAAAACTGAAGCACAGAAAATGCTTCAATTCAAAACTGAAGCACAGAAAATGCTTCAATTCAAAACTGAAGCACAGAAAATACTTCAATTCAAAACTGAAGCACGGAAAATGCTTCAACTCTAAACTGAAGCACAGAAAATGCTTCAATTCAAAACTGAAGCACAGAAAATGCTTCATTTCAAACTGAAGCACAGAAAATGCTTCAATTCAAAACTGAAGCACAGAAAATGCTTCAATTCAAAACTGAAGCACAAAAAATGCTTCAATTCAAAACTGAAGCACAGAAAATGCTTCAATTCAAAACTGAAGCACAGAAAATGCTTCAATTCAAAACTGAAGCACAGAAAATGCTTCAATTCAAAACTGAAGCACAGAAAATCTTCAATTCAAAACTGAAGCACAGAAAATGCTTCATTTCAAAACTGAAGCACAGAAAATGATTCATTTCAAAACTGAAGCACAGAAAATGCTTCAATTCAAAACTGAAGCACAGAAAATGCTTCAATTCAAAACTGAAGCACAGAAAATGCTTCAATTCAAAACTGAAGCACAGAAAAAGCTTCAATTCAAAACTGAAGCACGGAAAATGCTTCAACTCAAAACTGAAGCACAGAAAATGCTTCAATTCAAAACTGAAGCACAGAAAATGCTTCAATTCAAAACTGAAGCACAGAAAATGCTTCAATTCAAAACTGAAGCACAGAAAATGCTTCAATTCAAAACTGAAGCACAGAAAATGCTTCATTTCAAAACTGAAGCACAGAAAATGATTCATTTCAAAACTGAAGCACAGAAAATGCTTCAATTCAAAACTGAAGCACAGAAAATGCTTCAATTCAAAACTGAAGCACAGAAAATGCTTCAATTCAAAACTGAAGCACAGAAAATGCTTCAATTCAAAAATGAAGCAGAGAAAATGCTTCAATTCAAAACTGAAGCACAGAAAATGCTTCAATTCAAAACTGAAGCACAGAAAATGCTTCAATTCAAAACTGAAGCACAGAAAATGCTTCAATTCAAAACTGAAGCACAGAAAATGCTTCAATTCAAAACTGAAGCACAGAAAATGCTTCAATTCAAAACTGAAGCACAGAAAATGCTTCAATTCAAAACTGAAGCACAGAAAATGCTTCAATTCAAAACTGAAGCACAGAAAATGCTTCAATTCAAAACTGAAGCACAGAAAATGCTTCAATTCAAAACTGAAGCACAGAAAATGCTTCAATTCAAAACTGAAGCACAGAAAATGCTTCAATTCAAAACTGAAGCACAGAAAATGCTTCAATTCAAAACTGAAGCACAGAAAATGCTTCAATTCAAAACTGAAGCACAGAAAATGCTTCAATTCAAAACTGAAGCAAAGAAAATGCTTCAATTCAAAACTGAAGCACAAAAAATGCTTCAATTCAAAACTGAAGCACAGAAAATGCTTCAATTCAAAACTGAAGCACAGAAAATGCTTCAATTCAAAACTGAAGCACAGAAAATGCTTCAATTCAAAACTGAAGCACATAAAATGCTTCAATTCAAAACTGAAGCAGAGAAAATGCTTCAATTCAAAACTGAAGCACAGAAAATGCTTCAATTCAAAACTGAAGCACAGAAAATGCTTCAATTCAAAACTGAAGCACAGAAAATGCTTCAATTCAAAACTGAAGCACAGAAAATGCTTCAATTCAAAACTGAAGCACAGAAAATGCTTCAATTCAAAACTGAAGCACAGAAAATGCTTCAATTCAAAACTGAAGCACAGAAAATACTTCAATTCAAAACTGAAGCACGGAAAATGCTTCAACTCTAAACTGAAGCACAGAAAATGCTTCAATTCAAAACTGAAGCACAGAAAATGCTTCATTTCAAAACTGAAGCACAGAAAATGCTTCAATTCAAAACTGAAGCACAGAAAATGCTTCAATTCAAAACTGAAGCACAAAAAATGCTTCAATTCAAAACTGAAGCACAGAAAATGCTTCAATTCAAAACTGAAGCACAGAAAATGCTTCAATTCAAAACTGAAGCACAGAAAATGCTTCAATTCAAAACTGAAGCACAGAAAATCTTCAATTCAAAACTGAAGCACAGAAAATGCTTCATTTCAAAACTGAAGCACAGAAAATGATTCATTTCAAAACTGAAGCACAGAAAATGCTTCAATTCAAAACTGAAGCACAGAAAATGCTTCAATTCAAAACTGAAGCACAGAAAATGCTTCAATTCAAAACTGAAGCACAGAAAAAGCTTCAACTCAAAACTGAAGCACAGAAAATGCTTCAATTCAAAACTGAAGCACAGAAAATGCTTCAATTCAAAACTGAAGCACAGAAAATGCTTCAATTCAAAACTGAAGCACAGAAAATGCTTCAATTCAAAACTGAAGCACAGAAAATGCTTCATTTCAAAACTGAAGCACAGAAAATGATTCATTTCAAAACTGAAGCACAGAAAATGCTTCAATTCAAAACTGAAGCACAGAAAATGCTTCAATTCAAAACTGAAGCACAGAAAATGCTTCAATTCAAAACTGAAGCACAGAAAATGCTTCAATTCAAAAATGAAGCAGAGAAAATGCTTCAATTCAAAACTGAAGCACAGAAAATGCTTCAATTCAAAACTGAAGCACAGAAAATGCTTCAATTCAAAACTGAAGCACAGAAAATGCTTCAATTCAAAACTGAAGCACAGAAAATGCTTCAATTCAAAACTGAAGCACAGAAAATGCTTCAATTCAAAACTGAAGCACAGAAAATGCTTCAATTCAAAACTGAAGCACAGAAAATGCTTCAATTCAAAACTGAAGCACAGAAAATGCTTCAATTCAAAACTGAAGCACAGAAAATGCTTCAATTCAAAACTGAAGCACAGAAAATGCTTCAATTCAAAACTGAAGCACAGAAAATGCTTCAATTCAAAACTGAAGCACAAAAATGCTTCAATTCAAAACTGAAGCACAGAAAATGCTTCAATTCAAAACTGAAGCACAGAAAATGCTTCAATTCAAAACTGAAGCACAGAAAATGCTTCAATTCAAAATAAAGCACAGAAAATGCTTCAATTCAAAACTGAAGCACAGAAAATGCTTCAATTCAAAACTGAAGCACAGAAAATACTTCAATTCAAAACTGAAGCACGGAAAATGCTTCAACTCTAAACTGAAGCACAGAAAATGCTTCAATTCAAAACTGAAGCACAGAAAATGCTTCATTTCAAAACTGAAGCACAGAAAATGCTTCAATTCAAAACTGAAGCACAGAAAATGCTTCAATTCAAAACTGAAGCACAAAAAATGCTTCAATTCAAAACTGAAGCACAGAAAATGCTTCAATTCAAAACTGAAGCACAGAAAATGCTTCAATTCAAAACTGAAGCACAGAAAATGCTTCAATTCAAAACTGAAGCACAGAAAATCTTCAATTCAAAACTGAAGCACAGAAAATGCTTCATTTCAAAACTGAAGCACAGAAAATGATTCATTTCATAACTGAAGCACAGAAAATGCTTCAATTCAAAACTGAAGCACAGAAAATGCTTCAATTCAAAACTGAAGCACAGAAAATGCTTCAATTCAAAACTGAAGCACAGAAAAAGCTTCAATTCAAAACTGAAGCACGGAAAATGCTTCAACTCAAAACTGAAGCACAGAAAATGCTTCAATTCAAAACTGAAGCACAGAAAATGCTTCAATTCAAAACTGAAGCACAGAAAATGCTTCAATTCAAAACTGAAGCACAGAAAATCTTCAATTCAAAACTGAAGCACAGAAAATGCTTCATTTCAAAACTGAAGCACAGAAAATGATTCATTTCAAAACTGAAGCACAGAAAATGCTTCAATTCAAAACTGAAGCACAGAAAATGCTTCAATTCAAAACTGAAGCACAGAAAATGCTTCAATTCAAAACTGAAGCACAGAAAATGCATCAATTCAAACCTGAAGCACAGAAAATGCTTCAATTCAAAACTGAAGCACAGAAAATGCTTCAATTCAAAACTGAAGCACAGAAAATGCTTCAATTCAAAAATGAAGCAGAGAAAATGCTTCAATTCAAAACTGAAGCACAGAAAATGCTTCAATTCAAAACTGAAGCACAGAAAATGCTTCAATTCAAAACTGAAGCACAGAAAATGCTTCAATTCAAAACTGAAGCACAGAAAATGCTTCAATTCAAAACTGAAGCACAGAAAATGCTTCAATTCAAAACTGAAGCACAGAAAATGCTTCAATTCAAATCTGAAGCACAGAAAATGCTTCAATTCAAAACTGAAGCACAGAAAATGCTTCAATTCAAAACTGAAGCACAGAAAATGCTTCAATTCAAAACTGAAGCACAGAAAATGCTTCAATTCAAAACTGAAGCACAGAAAATGCTTCAATTCAAAACTGAAGCACAGAAAATGCTTCAATTCAAAACTGAAGCACAGAAAATGCTTCAATTCAAAACTGAAGCACAAAAAATGCTTCAATTCAAAACTGAAGCACAGAAAATGCTTCAATTCAAAACTGAAGCACAGAAAATGCTTCAATTCAAAACTGAAGCATAGAAAATGCTTCAATTCAAAACTGAAGCACAGAAAATCTTCAATTCAAAACTGAAGCACAGAAAATGCTTCATTTCAAAACTGAAGCACAGAAAATCTTCAATTCAAAACTGAAGCACAGAAAATGCTTCAATTCAAAACTGAAGCACAGAAAATGCTTCAATTCAAAACTGAAGCATAGAAAATGCTTCAATTCAAAACTGAAGCACAGAAAATCTTCAATTCAAAACTGAAGCACAGAAAATGCTTCATTTCAAAACTGAAGCACAGAAAATCTTCAATTCAAAACTGAAGCACAGAAAATGCTTCAATTCAAAACTGAAGCACAGAAAATGCTTCAATTCAAAACTGAAGCACAGAAAATGCTTCAATTCAAAACTGAAGCACAGAAAATGCTTCAATTCAAAACTGAAGCACAGAAAAAGCTTCAATTCAAAACTGAAGCACGGAAAATGCTTCAACTCAAAACTGAAGCACAGAAAATGCTTCAATTCAAAACTGAAGCACAGAAAATGCTTCAATTCAAAACTGAAGCACAGAAAATGCTTCAATTCAAAACTGAAGCACAGAAAATCTTCAATTCAAAACTGAAGCACAGAAAATGCTTCATTTCAAAACTGAAGCACAGAAAATGATTCATTTCAAAACTGAAGCACAGAAAATGCTTCAATTCAAAACTGAAGCACAGAAAATGCTTCAATTCAAAACTGAAGCACAGAAAATGCTTCAATTCAAAACTGAAGCACAGAAAATGCATCAATTCAAAACTGAAGCACAGAAAATGCTTCAATTCAAAACTGAAGCACAGAAAATGCTTCAATTCAAAACTGAAGCACAGAAAATGCTTCAATTCAAAAATGAAGCAGAGAAAATGCTTCAATTCAAAACTGAAGCACAGAAAATGCTTCAATTCAAAACTGAAGCACAGAAAATGCTTCAATTCAAAACTGAAGCACAGAAAATGCTTCAATTCAAAACTGAAGCACAGAAAATGCTTCAATTCAAAACTGAAGCACAGAAAATGCTTCAATTCAAAACTGAAGCACAGAAAATGCTTCAATTCAAAACTGAAGCACAGAAAATGCTTCAATTCAAAACTGAAGCACAGAAAATGCTTCAATTCAAAACTGAAGCACAGAAAATGCTTCAATTCAAAACTGAAGCACAGAAAATGCTTCAATTCAAAACTGAAGCACAGAAAATGCTTCAATTCAAAACTGAAGCACAGAAAATGCTTCAATTCAAAACTGAAGCACAGAAAATGCTTCAATTCAAAACTGAAGCACAGAAAATGCTTCAATTCAAAATAAAGCACAGAAAATGCTTCAATTCAAAACTGAAGCACAGAAAATGCTTCAATTCAAAACTGAAGCACAGAAAATGCTTCAATTCAAAACTGAAGCACAGAAAATACTTCAATTCAAAACTGAAGCACGGAAAATGCTTCAACTCTAAACTGAAGCACAGAAAATCTTCAATTCAAAACTGAAGCACAGAAAATGCTTCATTTCAAAACTGAAGCACAAAAAATGCTTCAATTCAAAACTGAAGCACAGAAAATGCTTCAATTCAAAACTGAAGCACAGAAAATGCTTCAATTCAAAACTGAAGCACAGAAAATGCTTCAATTCAAAACTGAAGCACAGAAAATCTTCAATTCAAAACTGAAGCACAGAAAATGCTTCATTTCAAAACTGAAGCACAGAAAATGATTCATTTCAAAACTGAAGCACAGAAAATGCTTCAATTCAAAACTGAAGCACAGAAAATGCTTCAATTCAAAACTGAAGCACAGAAAATGCTTCAATTCAAAACTGAAGCACAGAAAATGCTTCAATTCAAAACTGAAGCACAGAAAAAGCTTCAATTCAAAACTGAAGCACGGAAAATGCTTCAACTCAAAACTGAAGCACAGAAAATGCTTCAATAAATTTTTTATATTTTCAAGTATATTTTTGTTAACAATTTCCAAAATTGCACAGCGACAGATATTTTATGATAAAATTATGACTATTATATAAAGAAATTATTTTCATTAATAAATATGTGATGATTCCACATTATCTGAGATTACAGAAAATGCTTCAATTTAAAACTGAAGCACAGAAAATGCTTCAATTCAAAACTGAAGCACAGAAAATGCTTCAATTCAAAACTGAAGCACAGAAAATGCTTCAATTTAAAACTGAAGCACAGAAAATGCTTCAATTCAAAACTGAAGCACAGAAAATGCTTCAATACAAAACTGAAGCACAGAAAATGCTTCAATTCAAAACTAAAGCAGAGAAAATGCTTCAATTCAAACTGAAGCACAGAAAATGCTTCAATTCAAAACTGAAACACAGAAAATGCTTCAATTCAAAACTGAAGCACAGAAAATGCTTCAATTCAAAACTGAAGCACAGAAAATGCTTCAATTCAAAACTGAATCATCAGAAAATGCTTCAATTCAAAACTGAAGCACAGAAAATGCTTCAATTCAAAACTGAAGCACAGAAAATGCTTCAATTCAAAACTGAAGCACAGAAAAAGCTTCAATTCAAAACTGAAGCACGGAAAATGCTTCAACTCAAAACTGAAGCACAGAAAATGCTTCAATAAATTTTTTATATTTTCAAGTATATTTTTGTTAACAATTTCCAAAATTGCACAGCGACAGATATTTTATGATAAAATTATGACTATTATATAAAGAAATTATTTTCATTAATAAATATGTGATGATTCCACATTATCTGAGATTACAGAAAATGCTTCAATTTAAAACTGAAGCACAGAAAATGCTTCAATTCAAAACTGAAGCACAGAAAATGCTTCAATTCAAAACTGAAGCACAGAAAATGCTTCAATTCAAAACTGAAGCACAGAAAATGCTTCAATTCAAAACTGAAGCACAGAAAATGCTTCAATTCAAAACTGAAGCACAGAAAATGCTTCAATTCAAAACTGAAGCACAGAAAATGCTTCAATTTAAAACTGAAGCACAGAAAATGCTTCAATTCAAAACTGAAGCACAGAAAATGCTTCAATACAAAACTGAAGCACAGAAAATGCTTCAATTCAAAACTGAAGCAGAGAAAATGCTTCAATTCAAACTGAAGCACAGAAAATGCTTCAATTCAAAACTGAAACACAGAAAATGCTTCAATTCAAAACTGAAGCACAGAAAATGCTTCAATTCAAAACTGAAGCACAGAAAATGCTTCAATTCAAAACTGAATCATCAGAAAATGCTTCAATTCAAAACTGAAGCACAGAAAATGCTTCAATTCAAAACTGAAGCACAGAAAATGCTTCAATTCAAAACTGAAGCACAGAAAATGCTTCAATTCAAAACTGAAGCACAGAAAATGCTTCAATTCAAAACTGAAGCACAGAAAATGCTTCAATTCAAAACTGAAGCACGGAAAATGCTTCAATTCAAAACTGAAGCACAGAAAATGCTTCAATTCAAAACTGAAGAACAGAAAATGCTTCAATTCAGAACTGAAGCACAGAAAATGCTTCAATTCAAAACTGAAGCACAGAAAATGCTTCAATTCAAAACTGAAGCACAAAAATGCTTCCATTCCAAACCGGAGGCCCAAAAATGCTTCAACTCAAAACTGAAGCACAGAAAATGCTTCAATTCAAAACTGAAACACAGAAAATGCTTCAATTCAAAACTGAAGCACAGAAAATGCTTCAATTCAAAACTGAAGCACAGAAAATGCTTCAATTCAAAACTGAAGCACAGAAAATGCTTCAATTCAAAACTGAAGCACAGAAAATGCTTCAATTCAAAACTGAAGCACAGAAAATGCTTCAATTCAAAACTGAAGCACAGAAAATGCTTCAATTCAAAACTGAAGCACAGAAAATGCTTCAATTCAAAACTGAAGCACAGAAAATGCTTCAATTCAAAACTGAAGCACAGAAAATGCTTCAATTCAAAACTGAAGCACAGAAAATGCTTCAATTCAAAACTGAAGCAAAGAAAATGCTTCAATTCAAAACTGAAGCACAGAAAATGCTTCAATTCAAAACTGAAGCACAGAAAATGCTTCAATTCAAAACTGAAGCACAGAAAATGCTTCAATTCAAAACTGAAGCACAGAAAATGCTTCAATTCAAAACTGAAGCACAGAAAATGCTTCAATTCAAAACTGAAGCACAGAAAATGCTTCAATTCAAAACATGAAGCACAGAAAATGCTTCAATTCAAAACTGAAGCACAGAAAATGCTTCAATTCAAAACTGAAGCACGGAAAATGCTTCAACTCAAAACTGAAGCACAGAAAATGCTTCAATTCAAAACTGAAGCACAGAAAATTAAATAAATTTTTTATATTTTCAAGTATATTTTTGTTAACAATTTCCAAAATTGCACAGCGACAGATATTTTATGATAAAATTATGACTATTATATAAAGAAATTATTTTCACTAATAAATATGTGATGATTCCACATTATCTGGGATTACAGAAAATGCTTCAATTCAAAACTGAAGCACAGAAAATGCTTCAATTCAAAACTGAAGCACAGAAAATGCTTCAATTCAAAACTGAAGCAGAGAAAATGCTTCAATTCAAAACTGAAGCACAGAAAATACTTCAATACAAAACTGAAGCACAGAAAATGCTTCAATTCAAAACTGAAGCACAGAAAATGCTTCAATTCAAAACTGAAGCAGAGAAAATGCTTCAATTCAAACTGAAGCACAGAAAATGCTTCAATTCAAAACTGAAACACAGAAAATGCTTCAATTCAAAACTGAAGCACAGAAAATGCTTCAATTCAAAACTGAAGCACAGAAAATGCTTCAATTCAAAACTGAAGCACAGAAAATACTTCAATACAAAACTGAAGCACAGAAAATGCTTCAATACAAAACTGAAGCACAGAAAATGCTTCAATTCAAAACTGAAGCAGAGAAAATGCTTCAATTCAAACTGAAGCACAGAAAATGCTTCAATTCAAAACTGAAACACAGAAAATGCTTCAATTCAAAACTGAAGCAGAGAAAATGCTTCAATTCAAACTGTCGCACAGAAAATGCTTCAATTCAAAACTGAAACACAGAAAATGCTTCAATTCAAAACTGAAGCACAGAAAATGCTTCAATTCAAAACTGAAGCACAGAAAATGCTTCAATTCAAAACTGAAGCACAGAAAAAGCTTCAATTCAAAACTGAAGCACGGAAAATGCTTCAACTCAAAACTGAAGCACAGAAAATGCTTCAATAAATTTTTTATATTTTCAAGTATATTTTTGTTAACAATTTCCAAAATTGCACAGCGACAGATATTTTATGATAAAATTATGACTATTATATAAAGAAATTATTTTCATTAATAAATATGTGATGATTCCACATTATCTGAGATTACAGAAAATGCTTCAATTTAAAACTGAAGCACAGAAAATGCTTCAATTCAAAACTGAAGCACAGAAAATGCTTCAATACAAAACTGAAGCACAGAAAATGCTTCAATTCAAAACTGAAGCAGAGAAAATGCTTCAATTCAAACTGAAGCACAGAAAATGCTTCAATTCAAAACTGAAACACAGAAAATGCTTCAATTCAAAACTGAAGCACAGAAAATGTGTCAATTCAAAACTGAAGCACAGAAAATGCTTCAATTCAAAACTGAATCATCAGAAAATGCTTCAATTCAAAACTGAAGCACAGAAAATGCTTCAATTCAAAACTGAAGCACAGAAAATGCTTCAATTCAAAACTGAAGCACAGAAAATGCTTCAATTCAAAACTGAAGCACAGAAAATGCTTCAATTCAAAACTGAAGCACAGAAAATGCTTCAATTCAAAACTGAAGCACATAAAATGCTTCAATTCAAAACTGAAGCACAGAAAATGCTTCAATTCAAAACTGAAGCACAGAAAATGCTTCAATTCAAAACTGAAGCACAGAAAATGCTTCAATTCAAAACTGAAGCACAGAAAATGCTTCAATTCAAAACTGAAGCACAGAAAATGCTTCAATTCAAAACTGAAGCACAGAAAATGCTTCAATTCAAAACTGAAGCACAGAAAATGCTTCAATTCAAAACTGAAGCACAGAAAATGCTTCAATTCAAAACTGAAGCACAGAAAATGCTTCAATTCAAAACTGAAGCAAAGAAAATGCTTCAATTCAAAACTGAAGCACAGAAAATGCTTCAATTCAAAACTGAAGCACAGAAAATGCTTCAATTCAAAACTGAAGCACAGAAAATGCTTCAATTCAAAACTGAAGCACAGAAAATGCTTCAATTCAAAACTGAAGCACAGAAAATGCTTCAATTCAAAACTGAAGCACAAAAATGCTTCAATTCAAAACATGAAGCACAGAAAATGCTTCAATTCAAAACTGAAGCACAGAAAATGCTTCAATTCAAAACTGAAGCACGGAAAATGCTTCAACTCAAAACTGAAGCACAGAAAATGCTTCAATTCAAAACTGAAGCACAGAAAATTAAATAAATTTTTTATATTTTCAAGTATATTTTTGTTAACAATTTCCAAAATTGCACAGCGACAGATATTTTATGATAAAATTATGACTATTATATAAAGAAATTATTTTCACTAATAAATATGTGATGATTCCACATTATCTGGGATTACAGAAAATGCTTCAATTCAAAACTGAAGCACAGAAAATGCTTCAATTCAAAACTGAAGCACAGAAAATGCTTCAATTCAAAACTGAAGCAGAGAAAATGCTTCAATTCAAAACTGAAGCACAGAAAATACTTCAATACAAAACTGAAGCACAGAAAATGCTTCAATTCAAAACTGAAGCAGAGAAAATGCTTCAATTCAAAACTGAAGCACAGAAAATGCTTCAATTCAAAACTGAAACACAGAAAATGCTTCAATTCAAAACTGAAGCACAGAAATGCTTCAATTCAAAACTGAAGCACAGAAAATGCTTCAATTCAAAACTGAATCATCAGAAAATGCTTCAATTCAAAACTGAAGCACAGAAAATGCTTCAATTCAAAACTGAAGCACAGAAAATGCTTCAATTCAAAACTGAAGCACAGAAAATGCTTCAATTCAAAACTGAAGCACAGAAAATGCTTCAATTCAAAACTGAAGCACAGAAAATGCTTCAATTCAAAACTGAAGCACGGAAAATGCTTCAATTCAAAACTGAAGCACAGAAAATGCTTCAATTCAAAACTGAAGCACAGAAAATGCTTCAATTCAAAACTGAAGCAGAGAAAATGCTTCAATTCAAAACTGAAGCACAGAAAATGTGTCAATTCAAAACTGAAGCACAGAAAATGCTTCAATTCAAAACTGAATCATCAGAAAATGCTTCAATTCAAAACTGAAGCACAGAAAATGCTTCAATTCAAAACTGAAGCACAGAAAATGCTTCAATTCAAAACTGAAGCACAGAAAATGCTTCAATTCAAAACTGAAGCACAGAAAATGCTTCAATTCAAAACTGAAGCACAGAAAATGCTTCAATTCAAAACTGAAGCACATAAAATGCTTCAATTCAAAACTGAAGCACAGAAAATGCTTCAATTCAAAACTGAAGCACAGAAAATGCTTCAATTCAAAACTGAAGCACAGAAAATGCTTCAATTCAAAACTGAAGCACAGAAAATGCTTCAATTCAAAACTGAAGCACAGAAAATGCTTCAATTCAAAACTGAAGCACAGAAAATGCTTCAATTCAAAACTGAAGCACAGAAAATGCTTCAATTCAAAACTGAAGCACAGAAAATGCTTCAATTCAAAACTGAAGCACAGAAAATGCTTCAATTCAAAACTGAAGCAAAGAAAATGCTTCAATTCAAAACTGAAGCACAGAAAATGCTTCAATTCAAAACTGAAGCACAGAAAATGCTTCAATTCAAAACTGAAGCACAGAAAATGCTTCAATTCAAAACTGAAGCACAGAAAATGCTTCAATTCAAAACTGAAGCACAGAAAATGCTTCAATTCAAAACTGAAGCACAAAAATGCTTCAATTCAAAACATGAAGCACAGAAAATGCTTCAATTCAAAACTGAAGCACAGAAAATGCTTCAATTCAAAACTGAAGCACGGAAAATGCTTCAACTCAAAACTGAAGCACAGAAAATGCTTCAATTCAAAACTGAAGCACAGAAAATTAAATAAATTTTTTATATTTTCAAGTATATTTTTGTTAACAATTTCCAAAATTGCACAGCGACAGATATTTTATGATAAAATTATGACTATTATATAAAGAAATTATTTTCACTAATAAATATGTGATGATTCCACATTATCTGGGATTACAGAAAATGCTTCAATTCAAAACTGAAGCACAGAAAATGCTTCAATTCAAAACTGAAGCACAGAAAATGCTTCAATTCAAAACTGAAGCAGAGAAAATGCTTCAATTCAAAACTGAAGCACAGAAAATACTTCAATACAAAACTGAAGCACAGAAAATGCTTCAATTCAAAACTGAAGCAGAGAAAATGCTTCAATTCAAAACTGAAGCACAGAAAATGCTTCAATTCAAAACTGAAACACAGAAAATGCTTCAATTCAAAACTGAAGCACAGAAATGCTTCAATTCAAAACTGAAGCACAGAAAATGCTTCAATTCAAAACTGAATCATCAGAAAATGCTTCAATTCAAAACTGAAGCACAGAAAATGCTTCAATTCAAAACTGAAGCACAGAAAATGCTTCAATTCAAAACTGAAGCACAGAAAATGCTTCAATTCAAAACTGAAGCACAGAAAATGCTTCAATTCAAAACTGAAGCACAGAAAATGCTTCAATTCAAAACTGAAGCACGGAAAATGCTTCAATTCAAAACTGAAGCACAGAAAATGCTTCAATTCAAAACTGAAGAACAGAAAATGCTTCAATTCAGAACTGAAGCACAGAAAATGCTTCAATTCAAAACTGAAGCACAGAAAATGCTTCAATTCAAAACTGAAGCACGGAAAATGCTTCAACTCAAAACTGAAGCACAGAAAATGCTTCAATTCAAAACTGAAGCACAGAAAATGCTTCAATTCAAAACTGAAGCACAGAAAATGCTTCAATTCAAAACTGAAGCACGGAAAATGCTTCAACTCAAAACTGAATCACAGAAAATGCTTCAATTCAAAACTGAAACACAGAAAATGCTTCAATTCAAAACTGAAGCACAGAAAATGCTTCAATTCAAAACTGAAGCACAGAAAATGCTTCAATTCAAAACTGAAGCACAGAAAATGCTTCAATTCAAAACTGAAGCACAGAAAATGCTTCAATTCAAAACTGAAGCACAGAAAATGCTTCAATTCAAAACTGAAGCAGAGAAAATGCTTCAATTCAAAACTGAAGCACAGAAAATGCTTCAATTCAACACTGAAGCACAGAAAATGCTTCAATTCAAAACTGAAGCACAAAAATGCTTCAATTCAAAACATGAAGCACAGAAAATGCTTCAATTCAAAACTGAAGCACAGAAAATGCTTCAATTCAAAACTGAAGCACGGAAAATGCTTCAACTCAAAACTGAAGCACAGAAAATGCTTCAATTCAAAACTGAAGCACAGAAAATTAAATAAATTTTTTATATTTTCAAGTATATTTTTGTTAACAATTTCCAAAATTGCACAGCGACAGATATTTTATGATAAAATTATGACTATTATATAAAGAAATTATTTTCACTAATAAATATGTGATGATTCCACATTATCTGGGATTACAGAAAATGCTTCAATTCAAAACTGAAGCACAGAAAATGCTTCAATTCAAAACTGAAGCACAGAAAATGCTTCAATTCAAAACTGAAGCAGAGAAAATGCTTCAATTCAAAACTGAAGCACAGAAAATACTTCAATACAAAACTGAAGCACAGAAAATGCTTCAATTCAAAACTGAAGCAGAGAAAATGCTTCAATTCAAAACTGAAGCACAGAAAATGCTTCAATTCAAAACTGAAACACAGAAAATGCTTCAATTCAAAACTGAAGCACAGAAATGCTTCAATTCAAAACTGAAGCACAGAAAATGCTTCAATTCAAAACTGAATCATCAGAAAATGCTTCAATTCAAAACTGAAGCACAGAAAATGCTTCAATTCAAAACTGAAGCACAGAAAATGCTTCAATTCAAAACTGAAGCACAGAAAATGCTTCAATTCAAAACTGAAGCACAGAAAATGCTTCAATTCAAAACTGAAGCACAGAAAATGCTTCAATTCAAAACTGAAGCACGGAAAATGCTTCAATTCAAAACTGAAGCACAGAAAATGCTTCAATTCAAAACTGAAGAACAGAAAATGCTTCAATTCAGAACTGAAGCACAGAAAATGCTTCAATTCAAAACTGAAGCACAGAAAATGCTTCAATTCAAAACTGAAGCACGGAAAATGCTTCAACTCAAAACTGAAGCACAGAAAATGCTTCAATTCAAAACTGAAGCACAGAAAATGCTTCAATTCAAAACTGAAGCACAGAAAATGCTTCAATTCAAAACTGAAGCACGGAAAATGCTTCAACTCAAAACTGAATCACAGAAAATGCTTCAATTCAAAACTGAAACACAGAAAATGCTTCAATTCAAAACTGAAGCACAGAAAATGCTTCAATTCAAAACTGAAGCACAGAAAATGCTTCAATTCAAAACTGAAGCACAGAAAATGCTTCAATTCAAAACTGAAGCACAGAAAATGCTTCAATTCAAAACTGAAGCACAGAAAATGCTTCAATTCAAAACTGAAGCACAGAAAATGCTTCAATTCAAAACTGAAGCACAGAAAATGCTTCAATTCAAAACTGAAGCACAGAAAATGCTTCAATTCAAAACTGAAGCACAGAAAATGCTTCAATTCAAAACTGAAGCACAGAAAATGCTTCAATTCAAAACATGAAGCACAGAAAATGCTTCAATTCAAAACTGAAGCACAGAAAATGCTTCAATTCAAAACTGAAGCACGGAAAATGCTTCAACTCAAAACTGAAGCACAGAAAATGCTTCAATTCAAAACTGAAGCACAGAAAATGCTTCAATTCAAAACTGAAGCACGGAAAATGCTTCAACTCAAAACTGAAGCACAGAAAATGCTTCAATTCAAAACTGAAGCACAGAAAATGCTTCAATTCAAAACTGAAGCACGGAAAATGCTTCAACTCAAAACTGAAGCACAGAAAATGCTTCAATTCAAAACTGAAGCACAGAAAATTAAATAAATTTTTTATATTTTCAAGTATATTTTTGTTAACAATTTCCAAAATTGCACAGCGACAGATATTTTATGATAAAATTATGACTATTATAAAAAAAATTATTTTCACTAATAAATATGTGATGATTCCACATTATCTGGGATTACAGAAAATGCTTCAATTCAAAACTGAAGCACAGAAAATGCTTCAATTCAAAACTGAAGCACAGAAAATGCTTCAATTCAAAACTGAAGCAGAGAAAATGCTTCAATTCAAAACTGAAGCACAGAAAATGCTTCAATTCAAAACTGAAGCACAGAAAATGCTTCAATTCAAAACTGAAGCACATAAAATGCTTCAATTCAAAACTGAAGCACAGAAAATGCTTCAATTCAAAATGAAGCACAGAAAATGCTTCAATTCAAAACTGAAGGACAGAAAATGCTTCAATACAAAACTGAAGCACAGAAAATGCTTCAATTCAAAACTGAAGCAGAGAAAATGCTTCAATTCAAAACTGAAGCACAGAAAATGCTTCAATTCAAAACTGAAGAACAGAAAATGCTTCAATTCAGAACTGAAGCACAGAAAATGCTTCAATTCAAAACTGAAGCACAGAAAATGCTTCAATTCAAAACTGAAGCACAGAAAATGCTTCAATTCAAAACTGAAGCACAAAAAATGCTTCAACTCAAAACTGAATCACAGAAAATGCTTCAATTCAAAACTGAAACACAGAAAATGCTTCAATTCAAAACTGAAGCACAGAAAATGCTTCAATTCAAAACTGAAGCACAGAAAATGCTTCAATTCAAAACTGAAGCACAGAAAATGCTTCAATTCAAAACTGAAGCACAGAAAATGCTTCAATTCAAAACTGAAGCACAGAAAATGCTTCAATTCAAAACTGAAGCACAGAAAATGCTTCAATTCAAAACTGAAGCACAGAAAATGCTTCAATTCAAAACTGAAGCACAGAAAATGCTTCAATTCAAAACTGAAGCACAGAAAATGCTTCAATTCAAAACTGAAGCACAGAAAATGCTTCAATTCAAAACTGAAGCACAGAAAATGCTTCAATTCAAAACTGAAGCACAGAAAATGCTTCAATTCAAAACATGAAGCACAGAAAATGCTTCAATTCAAAACTGAAGCACAGAAAATGCTTCAATTCAAAACTGAAGCACGGAAAATGCTTCAACTCAAAACTGAAGCACAGAAAATGCTTCAATTCAAAACTGAAGCACAGAAAATTAAATAAATTTTTTATATTTTCAAGTATATTTTTGTTAACAATTTCCAAAATTGCACAGCGACAGATATTTTATGATAAAATTATGACTATTATAAAAAAATTATTTTCACTAATAAATATGTGATGATTCCACATTATCTGGGATTACAGAAAATGCTTCAATTCAAAACTGAAGCACAGAAAATGCTTCAATTCAAAACTGAAGCACAGAAAATGCTTCAATTCAAAACTGAAGCAGAGAAAATGCTTCAATTCAAAACTGAAGCACAGAAAATGCTTCAATACAAAACTGAAGCACAGAAAATGCTTCAATTCAAAACTGAAGCAGAGAAAATGCTTCAATTCAAAACTGAAGCACAGAAAATGCTTCAATTCAAAACTGAAACACAGAAAATGCTTCAATTCAAAACTGAAGCACAGAAAATGCTTCAATTCAAAACTGAAGCACAGAAAATGCTTCAATTCAAAACTGAATCATCAGAAAATGCTTCAATTCAAAACTGAAGCACAGAAAATGCTTCAATTCAAAACTGAAGCACAGAAAATGCTTCAATTCAAAACTGAAGCACAGAAAATGCTTCAATTCAAAACTGAAGCACAGAAAATGCTTCAATTCAAAACTGAAGAACAGAAAATGCTTCAATTCAGAACTGAAGCACAGAAAATGCTTCAATTCAAAACTGAAGCACAGAAAATGCTTCAATTCAAAACTGAAGCACAAAAAATGCTTCAACTCAAAACTGAAGCACAGAAAATGCTTCAATTCAAAACTGAAGCACAGAAAATGCTTCAATTCAAAACTGAAGCACAGAAAATGCTTCAATTCAAAACTGAAGCACAGAAAATGCTTCAATTCAAAACATGAAGCACAGAAAATGCTTCAATTCAAAACTGAAGCACAGAAAATGCTTCAATTCAAAACTGAAGCACGGAAAATGCTTCAACTCAAAACTGAAGCACAGAAAATGCTTCAATTCAAAACTGAAGCACAGAAAATTAAATAAATTTTTTATATTTTCAAGTATATTTTTGTTAACAATTTCCAAAATTGCACAGCGACAGATATTTTATGATAAAATTATGACTATTATAAAAAAAATTATTTTCACTAATAAATATGTGATGATTCCACATTATCTGGGATTACAGAAAATGCTTCAATTCAAAACTGAAGCACAGAAAATGCTTCAATTCAAAACTGAAGCACAGAAAATGCTTCAATTCAAAACTGAAGCAGAGAAAATGCTTCAATTCAAAACTGAAGCACAGAAAATGCTTCAATTCAAAACTGAAGCACAGAAAATGCTTCAATTCAAAACTGAAGCACATAAAATGCTTCAATTCAAAACTGAAGCACAGAAAATGCTTCAATTCAAAATGAAGCACAGAAAATGCTTCAATTCAAAACTGAAGGACAGAAAATGCTTCAATACAAAACTGAAGCACAGAAAATGCTTCAATTCAAAACTGAAGCAGAGAAAATGCTTCAATTCAAAACTGAAGCACAGAAAATGCTTCAATTCAAAACTGAAGAACAGAAAATGCTTCAATTCAGAACTGAAGCACAGAAAATGCTTCAATTCAAAACTGAAGCACAGAAAATGCTTCAATTCAAAACTGAAGCACAGAAAATGCTTCAATTCAAAACTGAAGAACAGAAAATGCTTCAATTCAGAACTGAAGCACAGAAAATGCTTCAATTCAAAACTGAAGCACAGAAAATGCTTCAATTCAAAACTGAAGCACAAAAAATGCTTCAACTCAAAACTGAATCACAGAAAATGCTTCAATTCAAAACTGAAACACAGAAAATGCTTCAATTCAAAACTGAAGCACAGAAAATGCTTCAATTCAAAACTGAAGCACAGAAAATGCTTCAATTCAAAACTGAAGCACAGAAAATGCTTCAATTCAAAACTGAAGCACAGAAAATGCTTCAATTCAAAACTGAAGCACAGAAAATGCTTCAATTCAAAACTGAAGCACAGAAAATGCTTCAATTCAAAACTGAAGCACAGAAAATGCTTCAATTCAAAACTGAAGCACAGAAAATGCTTCAATTCAAAACTGAAGCACAGAAAATGCTTCAATTCAAAACTGAAGCACAGAAAATGCTTCAATTCAAAACATGAAGCACAGAAAATGCTTCAATTCAAAACTGAAGCACAGAAAATGCTTCAATTCAAAACTGAAGCACGGAAAATGCTTCAACTCAAAACTGAAGCACAGAAAATGCTTCAATTCAAAACTGAAGCACAGAAAATTAAATAAATTTTTTATATTTTCAAGTATATTTTTGTTAACAATTTCCAAAATTGCACAGCGACAGATATTTTATGATAAAATTATGACTATTATAAAAAAATTATTTTCACTAATAAATATGTGATGATTCCACATTATCTGGGATTACAGAAAATGCTTCAATTCAAAACTGAAGCACAGAAAATGCTTCAATTCAAAACTGAAGCACAGAAAATGCTTCAATTCAAAACTGAAGCAGAGAAAATGCTTCAATTCAAAACTGAAGCACAGAAAATGCTTCAATTCAAAACTGAAGCACAGAAAATGCTTCAATTCAAAACTGAAGCACATAAAATGCTTCAATTCAAAACTGAAGCACAGAAAATGCTTCAATTCAAAATGAAGCACAGAAAATGCTTCAATTCAAAACTGAAGGACAGAAAATGCTTCAATACAAAACTGAAGCACAGAAAATGCTTCAATTCAAAACTGAAGCAGAGAAAATGCTTCAATTCAAAACTGAAGCACAGAAAATGCTTCAATTCAAAACTGAAGAACAGAAAATGCTTCAATTCAGAACTGAAGCACAGAAAATGCTTCAATTCAAAACTGAAGCACAGAAAATGCTTCAATTCAAAACTGAAGCACAGAAAATGCTTCAATTCAAAACTGAAGAACAGAAAATGCTTCAATTCAGAACTGAAGCACAGAAAATGCTTCAATTCAAAACTGAAGCACAGAAAATGCTTCAATTCAAAACTGAAGCACAGAAAATGCTTCAATTCAAAACTGAAGAACAGAAAATGCTTCAATTCAGAACTGAAGCACAGAAAATGCTTCAATTCAAAACTGAAGCACAGAAAATGCTTCAATTCAAAACTGAAGCACAAAAAATGCTTCAACTCAAAACTGAAGCACAGAAAATGCTTCAATTCAAAACTGAAGCACAGAAAATGCTTCAATTCAAAACTGAAGCACAGAAAATTAAATAAATTTTTTATATTTTCAAGTATATTTTTGTTAACAATTTCCAAAATTGCACAGCGACAGATATTTTATAATAAAATTATGACTATTATATAAAGAAATTATTTTCACTAATAAATATGTGATGATTCCACATTATCTGGGATTACAGAAAATGCTTCAATTCAAAACTGAAGCACATAAAATGCTTCAATTCAAAACTGAAGCACAGAAAATGCTTCAATTCAAAACTGAAGCACAGAAAATGCTTCAATTCAAAACTGAAGCACAGAAAATGCTTCAATTCAAAACTGAAGCACAAAAAATGCTTCAATTCAAAACTGAAGCACAGAAAATGCTTCAATTCAAAACTGAAGCACATAAAATGCTTCAATTCAAAACTGAAGCACAGAAAATGCTTCAATTCAAAACTGAAGCACAGAAAATGCTTCAATTCAAAACTGAAGCACAGAAAATGCTTCAATTCAAAACTGAAGCACAAAAAATGCTTCAATTCAAAACTGAAGCACAGAAAATGCTTCAATTCAAAACTGAAGCACAGAAAATGCTTCAATTCAAAACTGAAGCACAGAAAATGCTTCAATTCAAAACTGAAGCACAGAAAATGCTTCAATTCAAAACTGAAGCACAGAAAATGCTTCATTTCAAAACTGAAGCACAGAAAATGCTTCAATTCAAAACTGAAGCACAGAAAAAGCTTCAATTCAAAACTGAAGCACAGAAAATGCTTCAATTCAAAACTGAACACAGAAAATGCTTCAATTCAAAACTGAATCACAGAAAATGCTTCAATTCAAAACTGAAGCACAGAAAATTAAATAAATTTTTTATATTTTCAAGTATATTTTTGTTAACAATTTCCAAAATTGCACAGCGACAGATATTTTATGATAAAATTATGACTATTATATAAAGAAATTATTTTCACTAATAAATATGTGATGATTCCACATTATCTGGGATTACAGAAAATGCTTCAATTCAAAACTGAAGCACAGAAAATGCTTCAATTCAAAACTGAAGCACAGAAAATGCTTCAATTCAAAACTGAAGCACAGAAAATGCTTCAATTCAAAACTGAAGCACAGAAAATGCTTCAATTCAAAACTGAAGCACAGAAAATGCTTCAATTCAAAACTGAAGCACAGAAAATGCTTCAATTCAAAACTGAAGCACAGAAAATGCTTCAATTCAAAACTGAAGCACAGAAAATGCTTCAATTCAAAACTGAAGCACAGAAAATGCTTCAATTCAAAACTGAAGCACAGAAAATTAAATAAATTTTTTATATTTTCAAGTATATTTTTGTTAACAATTTCCAAAATTGCACAGCGACAGATATTTTATGATAAAATTATGACTATTATATAAAGAAATTATTTTCACTAATAAATATGTGATGATTCCACATTATCTGGGATTACAGAAAATGCTTCAATTCAAAACTGAAGCACAGAAAATGCTTCAATTCAAAACTGAAGCACAGAAAATGCTTCAATTCAAAACTGAAGCACAGAAAATGCTTCAATTCAAAACTGAAGCACAGAAAATGCTTCAATTCAAAACTGAAGCACAAAAAATGCTTCAATTCAAAACTGAAGCACAGAAAATGCTTCAATTCAAAACTGAAGCACAGAAAATGCTTCAATTCAAAACTGAAGCACAGAAAATGCTTCAATTCAAAACTGAAGCACAAAAAATGCTTCAATTCAAAACTGAAGCACAGAAAATGCTTCAATTCAAAACTGAAGCACAGAAAATGCTTCAATTCAAAACTGAAGAACAGAAAATGCTTCAATTCAGAACTGAAGCACAGAAAATGCTTCAATTCAAAACTGAAGCACAGAAAATGCTTCAATTCAAAACTGAAGCACAAAAAATGCTTCAACTCAAAACTGAATCACAGAAAATGCTTCAATTCAAAACTGAAACACAGAAAATGCTTCAATTCAAAACTGAAGCACAGAAAATGCTTCAATTCAAAACTGAAGCACAGAAAATGCTTCAATTCAAAACTGAAGCACAGAAAATGCTTCAATTCAAAACTGAAGCACAGAAAATGCTTCAATTCAAAACTGAAGCACAGAAAATGCTTCAATTCAAAACTGAAGCACAGAAAATGCTTCAATTCAAAACTGAAGCACAGAAAATGCTTCAATTCAAAACTGAAGCACAGAAAATGCTTCAATTCAAAACTGAAGCACAGAAAATGCTTCAATTCAAAACTGAAGCACAGAAAATGCTTCAATTCAAAACTGAAGCACAGAAAATGCTTCAATTCAAAACATGAAGCACAGAAAATGCTTCAATTCAAAACTGAAGCACAGAAAATGCTTCAATTCAAAACTGAAGCACGGAAAATGCTTCAACTCAAAACTGAAGCACAGAAAATGCTTCAATTCAAAACTGAAGCACAGAAAATTAAATAAATTTTTTATATTTTCAAGTATATTTTTGTTAACAATTTCCAAAATTGCACAGCGACAGATATTTTATGATAAAATTATGACTATTATATAAAAAAATTATTTTCACTAATAAATATGTGATGATTCCACATTATCTGGGATTACAGAAAATGCTTCAATTCAAAACTGAAGCACAGAAAATGCTTCAATTCAAAACTGAAGCACAGAAAATGCTTCAATTCAAAACTGAAGCAGAGAAAATGCTTCAATTCAAAACTGAAGCACAGAAAATGCTTCAATACAAAACTGAAGCACAGAAAATGCTTCAATTCAAAACTGAAGCAGAGAAAATGCTTCAATTCAAAACTGAAGCACAGAAAATGCTTCAATTCAAAACTGAAACACAGAAAATGCTTCAATTCAAAACTGAAGCACAGAAAATGCTTCAATTCAAAATTGAAGCACAGAAAATGCTTCAATTCAAAACTGAATCATCAGAAAATGCTTCAATTCAAAACTGAAGCACAGAAAATGCTTCAATTCAAAACTGAAGCACAGAAAATGCTTCAATTCAAAACTGAAGCACAGAAAATGCTTCAATTCAAAACTGAAGCACAGAAAATGCTTCAATTCAAAACTGAAGAACAGAAAATGCTTCAATTCAGAACTGAAGCACAGAAAATGCTTCAATTCAAAACTGAAGCACAGAAAATGCTTCAATTCAAAACTGAAGCACAAAAAATGCTTCAACTCAAAACTGAAGCACAGAAAATGCTTCAATTCAAAACTGAAACACAGAAAATGCTTCAATTCAAAACTGAAGCACAGAAAATGCTTCAATTCAAAACTGAAGCACAGAAAATGCTTCAATTCAAAACTGAAGCACAGAAAATGCTTCAATTCAAAACTGAAGCACGGAAAATGCTTCAACTCAAAACTGAAGCACAGAAAATGCTTCAATTCAAAACTGAAGCACAGAAAATTAAATAAATTTTTTATATTTTCAAGTATATTTTTGTTAACAATTTCCAAAATTGCACAGCGACAGATATTTTATAATAAAATTATGACTATTATATAAAGAAATTATTTTCACTAATAAATATGTGATGATTCCACATTATCTGGGATTACAGAAAATGCTTCAATTCAAAACTGAAGCACATAAAATGCTTCAATTCAAAACTGAAGCACAGAAAATGCTTCAATTCAAAACTGAAGCACAGAAAATGCTTCAATTCAAAACTGAAGCACAGAAAATGCTTCAATTCAAAACTGAAGCACAAAAAATGCTTCAATTCAAAACTGAAGCACAGAAAATGCTTCAATTCAAAACATGAAGCACAGAAAATGCTTCAATTCAAAACTGAAGCACAGAAAATGCTTCAATTCAAAACTGAAGCACGGAAAATGCTTCAACTCAAAACTGAAGCACAGAAAATGCTTCAATTCAAAACTGAAGCACAGAAAATTAAATAAATTTTTTATATTTTCAAGTATATTTTTGTTAACAATTTCCAAAATTGCACAGCGACAGATATTTTATGATAAAATTATGACTATTATATAAAAAAATTATTTTCACTAATAAATATGTGATGATTCCACATTATCTGGGATTACAGAAAATGCTTCAATTCAAAACTGAAGCACAGAAAATGCTTCAATTCAAAACTGAAGCACAGAAAATGCTTCAATTCAAAACTGAAGCAGAGAAAATGCTTCAATTCAAAACTGAAGCACAGAAAATGCTTCAATACAAAACTGAAGCACAGAAAATGCTTCAATTCAAAACTGAAGCAGAGAAAATGCTTCAATTCAAAACTGAAGCACAGAAAATGCTTCAATTCAAAACTGAAACACAGAAAATGCTTCAATTCAAAACTGAAGCACAGAAAATGCTTCAATTCAAAATTGAAGCACAGAAAATGCTTCAATTCAAAACTGAATCATCAGAAAATGCTTCAATACAAAACTGAAGCACAGAAAATGCTTCAATTCAAAACTGAAGCACAGAAAATGCTTCAATTCAAAACTGAAGCACAGAAAATGCTTCAATTCAAAACTGAAGCACAGAAAATGCTTCAATTCAAAACTGAAGAACAGAAAATGCTTCAATTCAGAACTGAAGCACAGAAAATGCTTCAATTCAAAACTGAAGCACAGAAAATGCTTCAATTCAAAACTGAAGCACAAAAAATGCTTCAACTCAAAACTGAAGCACAGAAAATGCTTCAATTCAAAACTGAAACACAGAAAATGCTTCAATTCAAAACTGAAGCACAGAAAATGCTTCAATTCAAAACTGAAGCACAGAAAATGCTTCAATTCAAAACTGAAGCACAGAAAATGCTTCAATTCAAAACTGAAGCACGGAAAATGCTTCAACTCAAAACCGAAGCACAGAAAATGCTTCAATTCAAAACTGAAGCACAGAAAATTAAATAAATTTTTTATATTTTCAAGTATATTTTTGTTAACAATTTCCAAAATTGCACAGCGACAGATATTTTATAATAAAATTATGACTATTATATAAAGAAATTATTTTCACTAATAAATATGTGATGATTCCACATTATCTGGGATTACAGAAAATGCTTCAATTCAAAACTGAAGCACATAAAATGCTTCAATTCAAAACTGAAGCACAGAAAATGCTTCAATTCAAAACTGAAGCACAGAAAATGCTTCATTTCAAAACTGAAGCACAGAAAATGCTTCAATTCAAAACTGAAGCACAAAAAATGCTTCAATTCAAAACTGAAGCACAGAAAATGCTTCAATTCAAAACTGAAGCACATAAAATGCTTCAATTCAAAACTGAAGCACAGAAAATGCTTCAATTCAAAACTGAAGCACAGAAAATGCTTCAATTCAAAACTGAAGCACAAAAAATGCTTCAATTCAAAACTGAAGCACAGAAAATGCTTAAATTCAAAACTGAAGCACAGAAAATGCTTCAATTCAAAACTGAAGCACAGAAAATGCTTCAATTCAAAACTGAAGCACAGAAAATGCTTCAATTCAAAACTGAAGCACAGAAAATGCTTCATTTCAAAACTGAAGCACAGAAAATGCTTCAATTCAAAACTGAAGCACAGAAAAAGCTTCAATTCAAAACTGAAGCACAGAAAATGCTTCAATTCAAAACTGAACACAGAAAATGCTTCAATTCAAAACTGAAGCACAGAAAATGCTTCAATTCAAAACTGAAGCACAGAAAATTAAATAAATTTTTTATATTTTCAAGTATATTTTTGTTAACAATTTCCAAAATTGCACAGCGACAGATATTTTATGATAAAATTATGACTATTATATAAAGAAATTATTTTCACTAATAAATATGTGATGATTCCACATTATCTGGGATTACAGAAAATGCTTCAATTCAAAACTGAAGCACAGAAAATGCTTCAATTCAAAACTGAAGCACAGAAAATGCTTCAATTCAAAACTGAAGCACAGAAAATGCTTCAATTCAAAACTGAAGCACAGAAAATGCTTCAATTCAAAACTGAAGCACAGAAAATGCTTCAATTCAAAACTGAAGCACAGAAAATGCTTCAATTCAAAACTGAAGCACAGAAAATGCTTCAATTCAAAAACTGAAGCACAGAAAATGCTTCAATTCAAAACTGAAGCACGGAAAATGCTTCAACTCAAAACTGAGCACAGAAAATGCTTCAATTCAAAACTGAAGCACAGAAAATTAAATAAATTTTTTATATTTTCAGGTATATTTTTGTTAACAATTTCCAAAATTGCACAGCGACAGATATTTTATGATAAAATTATGACTATTATATAAAGAAATTATTTTCACTAATAAATATGTGATGATTCCACATTATCTGGGATTACAGAAAATGCTTCAATTCAAAACTGAAGCACAGAAAATGCTTCAATTCAAAACTGAAGCACAGAAAATGCTTCAATTCAAAACTGAAGCACAGAAAATGCTTCAATTCAAAACTGAAGCACAGAAAATGCTTCAATTCAAAACTGAAGCACAAAAAATGCTTCAATTCAAAACTGAAGCACAGAAAATGCTTCAATTCAAAACTGAAGCACAGAAAATGCTTCAATTCAAAACTGAAGCACAGAAAATGCTTCAATTCAAAACTGAAGCACATAAAATGCTTCAATTCAAAACTGAAGCACAGAAAATGCTTCAATTCAAAACTGAAGCACAGAAAATGCTTCAATTCAAAACTGAAGCACAGAAAATGCTTCAATTCAAAACTGAAGCACAAAAAATGCTTCAATTCAAAACTGAAGCACAGAAAATGCTTCAATTCAAAACTGAAGCACAGAAAATGCTTCAATTCAAAACTGAAGCACAGAAAATGCTTCAATTCAAAACTGAAGCACAGAAAATGCTTCAATTCAAAACTGAAGCACAGAAAATGCTTCATTTCAAAACTGAAGCACAGAAAATGCTTCAATTCAAAACTGAAGCACAGAAAAAGCTTCAATTCAAAACTGAAGCACAGAAAATGCTTCAATTCAAAACTGAACACAGAAAATGCTTCAATTCAAAACTGAAGCACAGAAAATGCTTCAATTCAAAACTGAAGCACAGAAAATTAAATAAATTTTTTATATTTTCAAGTATATTTTTGTTAACAATTTCCAAAATTGCACAGCGACAGATATTTTATGATAAAATTATGACTATTATATAAAGAAATTATTTTCACTAATAAATATGTGATGATTCCACATTATCTGGGATTACAGAAAATGCTTCAATTCAAAACTGAAGCACAGAAAATGCTTCAATTCAAAACTGAAGCACAGAAAATGCTTCAATTCAAAACTGAAGCACAGAAAATGCTTCAATTCAAAACTGAAGCACAGAAAATGCTTCAATTCAAAACTGAAGCACAGAAAATGCTTCAATTCAAAACTGAAGCACAGAAAATGCTTCAATTCAAAACATGAAGCACAGAAAATGCTTCAATTCAAAACTGAAGCACAGAAAATGCTTCAATTCAAAACTGAAGCACGGAAAATGCTTCAACTCAAAACTGAAGCACAGAAAATGCTTCAATTCAAAACTGAAGCACAGAAAATTAAATAAATTTTTTATATTTTCAAGTATATTTTTGTTAACAATTTCCAAAATTGCACAGCGACAGATATTTTATGATAAAATTATGACTATTATATAAAAAAATTATTTTCACTAATAAATATGTGATGATTCCACATTATCTGGGATTACAGAAAATGCTTCAATTCAAAACTGAAGCACAGAAAATGCTTCAATTCAAAAGTGAAGCACAGAAAATGCTTCAATTCAAAACTGAAGCAGAGAAAATGCTTCAATTCAAAACTGAAGCACAGAAAATGCTTCAATACAAAACTGAAGCACAGAAAATGCTTCAATTCAAAACTGAAGCAGAGAAAATGCTTCAATTCAAAACTGAAGCACAGAAAATGCTTCAATTCAAAACTGAAACACAGAAAATGCTTCAATTCGAAACTGAAGCACAGAAAATGCTTCAATTCAAAACTGAAGCACAGAAAATGCTTCAATTCAAAACTGAATCATCAGAAAATGCTTCAATTCAAAACTGAAGCACAGAAAATGCTTCAATTCAAAACTGAAGCACAGAAAATGCTTCAATTCAAAACTGAAGCACAGAAAATGCTTCAATTCAAAACTGAAGCACAGAAAATGCTTCAATTCAAAACTGAAGCACAGAAAATGCTTCAATTCAAAACTGAAGCACGGAAAATGCTTCAATTCAAAACTGAAGCACAGAAAATGCTTCAATTCAAAACTGAAGAACAGAAAATGCTTCATTTCAGAACTGAAGCACAGAAAATGCTTCAATTCAAAACTGAAGCACAGAAAATGCTTCAATTCAAAACTGAAGCACAAAAAATGCTTCAACTCAAAACTGAAGCACAGAAAATGCTTCAATTCAAAACTGAAACACAGAAAATGCTTCAATTCAAAACTGAAGCACAGAAAATGCTTCAATTCAAAACTGAAGCACAGAAAATGCTTCAATTCAAAACTGAAGCACAGAAAATGCTTCAATTCAAAACTGAAGCACAGAAAATGCTTCAATTCAAAACTGAAGCACAGAAAATGCTTCAATTCAAAACTGAAGCACGGAAAATGCTTCAACTCAAAACTGAAGCACAGAAAATGCTTCAATTCAAAACTGAAGCACAGAAAATTAAATAAATTTTTTATATTTTCAAGTATATTTTTGTTAACAATTTCCAAAATTGCACAGCGACAGATATTTTATGATAAAATTATGACTATTATATAAAGAAATTATTTTCACTAATAAATATGTGATGATTCCACATTATCTGGGATTACAGAAAATGCTTCAATTCAAAACTGAGGCACAGAAAATGCTTCAATTCAAAACTGAAGCACAGAAAATGCTTCAATTCAAAACTGAAGCACAGAAAATGCTTCAATTCAAAACTGAAGCACAGAAAATGCTTCAATTCAAAACTGAAGCACAGAAAATGCTTCAATTCAAAACTGAAGCACAGAAAATGCTTCAATTCAAAACATGAAGCACAGAAAATGCTTCAATTCAAAACTGAAGCACAGAAAATGCTTCAATTCAAAACTGAAGCACGGAAAATGCTTCAACTCAAAACTGAAGCACAGAAAATGCTTCAATTCAAAACTGAAGCACAGAAAATTAAATAAATTTTTTATATTTTCAAGTATATTTTTGTTAACAATTTCCAAAATTGCACAGCGACAGATATTTTATGATAAAATTATGACTATTATATAAAAAAATTATTTTCACTAATAAATATGTGATGATTCCACATTATCTGGGATTACAGAAAATGCTTCAATTCAAAACTGAAGCACAGAAAATGCTTCAATTCAAAAGTGAAGCACAGAAAATGCTTCAATTCAAAACTGAAGCAGAGAAAATGCTTCAATTCAAAACTGAAGCACAGAAAATGCTTCAATACAAAACTGAAGCACAGAAAATGCTTCAATTCAAAACTGAAGCAGAGAAAATGCTTCAATTCAAAACTGAAGCACAGAAAATGCTTCAATTCAAAACTGAAACACAGAAAATGCTTCAATTCGAAACTGAAGCACAGAAAATGCTTCAATTCAAAACTGAAGCACAGAAAATGCTTCAATTCAAAACTGAATCATCAGAAAATGCTTCAATTCAAAACTGAAGCACAGAAAATGCTTCAATTCAAAACTGAAGCACAGAAAATGCTTCAATTCAAAACTGAAGCACAGAAAATGCTTCAATTCAAAACTGAAGCACAGAAAATGCTTCAATTCAAAACTGAAGCACAGAAAATGCTTCAATTCAAAACTGAAGCACGGAAAATGCTTCAATTCAAAACTGAAGCACAGAAAATGCTTCAATTCAAAACTGAAGAACAGAAAATGCTTCATTTCAGAACTGAAGCACAGAAAATGCTTCAATTCAAAACTGAAGCACAGAAAATGCTTCAATTCAAAACTGAAACACAGAAAATGCTTCAATTCAAAACTGAAGCACAGAAAATGCTTCAATTCAAAACTGAAGCACAGAAAATGCTTCAATTCAAAACTGAAGCACAGAAAATGCTTCAATTCAAAACTGAAGCACAGAAAATGCTTCAATTCAAAACTGAAGCACAGAAAATGCTTCAATTCAAAACTGAAGCACGGAAAATGCTTCAACTCAAAACTGAAGCACAGAAAATGCTTCAATTCAAAACTGAAGCACAGAAAATTAAATAAATTTTTTATATTTTCAAGTATATTTTTGTTAACAATTTCCAAAATTGCACAGCGACAGATATTTTATGATAAAATTATGACTATTATATAAAGAAATTATTTTCACTAATAAATATGTGATGATTCCACATTATCTGGGATTACAGAAAATGCTTCAATTCAAAACTGAAGCACAGAAAATGCTTCAATTCAAAACTGAAGCACAGAAAATGCTTCAATTCAAAACTGAAGCACAGAAAATGCTTCAATTCAAAACTGAAACACAGAAAATGCTTCAATTCGAAACTGAAGCACAGAAAATGCTTCAATTCAAAACTGAAGCACAGAAAATGCTTCAATTCAAAACTGAATCATCAGAAAATGCTTCAATTCAAAACTGAAGCACAGAAAATGCTTCAATTCAAAACTGAAGCACAGAAAATGCTTCAATTCAAAACTGAAGCACAGAAAATGCTTCAATTCAAAACTGAAGCACAGAAAATGCTTCAATTCAAAACTGAAGCACAGAAAATGCTTCAATTCAAAACTGAAGCACGGAAAATGCTTCAATTCAAAACTGAAGCACAGAAAATGCTTCAATTCAAAACTGAAGCACAAAAAATGCTTCAACTCAAAACTGAAGCACAGAAAATGCTTCAATTCAAAACTGAAACACAGAAAATGCTTCAATTCAAAACTGAATCATCAGAAAATGCTTCAATTCAAAACTGAAGCACAGAAAATGCTTCAATTCAAAACTGAAGCACAGAAAATGCTTCAATTCAAAACTGAAGCACAGAAAATGCTTCAATTCAAAACTGAAGCACAGAAAATGCTTCAATTCAAAACTGAAGCACGGAAAATGCTTCAATTCAAAACTGAAGCACAGAAAATGCTTCAATTCAAAACTGAAGAACAGAAAATGCTTCATTTCAGAACTGAAGCACAGAAAATGCTTCAATTCAAAACTGAAGCAAAGAAAATGCTTCAATTCAAAACTGAAGCACAAAAAATGCTTCAACTCAAAACTGAAGCACAGAAAATGCTTCAATTCAAAACTGAAACACAGAAAATGCTTCAATTCAAAACTGAATCATCAGAAAATGCTTCAATTCAAAACTGAAGCACAGAAAATGCTTCAATTCAAAACTGAAGCACAGAAAATGCTTCAATTCAAAACTGAAGCACAGAAAATGCTTCAATTCAAAACTGAAGCACAGAAAATGCTTCAATTCAAAACTGAAGCACAGAAAATGCTTCAATTCAAAACTGAAGCACGGAAAATGCTTCAATTCAAAACTGAAGCACAGAAAATGCTTCAATTCAAAACTGAAGAACAGAAAATGCTTCATTTCAGAACTGAAGCACAGAAAATGCTTCAATTCAAAACTGAAGCACAGAAAATGCTTCAATTCAAAACTGAAGCACAGAAAATGCTTCAACTCAAAACTGAAGCACAGAAAATGCTTCAATTCAAAACTGAAACACAGAAAATGCTTCAATTCAAAACTGAAGCACAGAAAATGCTTCAATTCAAAACTGAAGCACAGAAAATGCTTCAATTCAAAACTGAAGCACAGAAAATGCTTCAATTCAAAACTGAAGCACAGAAAATGCTTCAATTCAAAACTGAAGCACAGAAAATGATTCAATTCAAAACTGAAGCACGGAAAATGCTTCAACTCAAAACTGAAGCACAGAAAATGCTTCAATTCAAAACTGAAGCACAGAAAATTAAATAAATTTTTTATATTTTCAAGTATATTTTTGTTAACAATTTCCAAAATTGCACAGCGACAGATATTTTATGATAAAATTATGACTATTATATAAAGAAATTATTTTCACTAATAAATATGTGATGATTCCACATTATCTGGGATTACAGAAAATGCTTCAATTCAAAACTGAAGCACAGAAAATGCTTCAATTCAAAACTGAAGCACAGAAAATGCTTCAATTCAAAACTGAATCATCAGAAAATACTTCAATTCAAAACTGAAGCACAGAAAATGCTTCAATTCAAAACTGAAGCACAGAAAATGCTTCAATTCAAAACTGAAGCACAGAAAATGCTTCAATTCAAAACTGAAGCACGGAAAATGCTTCAATTCAAAACTGAAGCACAGAAAATGCTTCAATTCAAAACTGAAGAACAGAAAATGCTTCAATTCAGAACTGAAGCACAGAAAATGCTTCAATTCAAAACTGAAGCACAGAAAATGCTTCAATTCAAAACTGAAGCACAAAAAATGCTTCAACTCAAAACTGAAGCACAAAAAATGCTTCAATTCAAAACTGAAGCACAGAAAATGCTTCAATTCAAAACTGAAGCACAGAAAATGCTTCAATTCAAAACTGAAGCACAGAAAATGCTTCAATTCAAAACTGAAGCACAGAAAATGCTTCAATTCAAAACTGAAGCACAAAAAATGCTTCAATTCAAAACTGAAGCACAGAAAATGCTTCAATTCAAAACTGAAGCACAGAAAATGCTTCAATTCAAAACTGAAGCACAGAAAATGCTTCAATTCAAAACTGAAGCACAGAAAATGCTTCATTTCAAAACTGAAGCACAGAAAATGCTTCAATTCAAACTGAAGCACAGAAAATGCTTCAATTCAAAACTGAAGCACAAAAAATGCTTCAACTCAAAACTGAAGCACAGAAAATGCTTCAATTCAAAACTGAAACACAGAAAATGCTTCAATTCAAAACTGAACACAGAAAATGCTTCAATTCAAAACTGAAGCACAGAAAATGCTTCAATTCAAAACTGAAGCACATAAAATGCTTCAATTCAAAACTGAAGCACAGAAAATGCTTCAATTCAAAACTGAAGCACAGAAAATGCTTCAATTCAAAACTGAAGCACAGAAAATGCTTCATTTCAAAACTGAAGCACAGAAAATGCTTCAATTCAAAACTGAAGCACAGAAAAAGCTTCAATTCAAAACTGAAGCACAGAAAATGCTTCAATTCAAAACTGAACACAGAAAATGCTTCAATTCAAAACTGAAGCACAGAAAATGCTTCAATTCAAAACTGAAGCACAGAAAATGCTTCAATTCAAAACTGAAGCACAGAAAATGCTTCAATTCAAAACTGAAGCACGGAAAATGCTTCAATTCAAAACTGAAGCACAGAAAATGCTTCAATTCAAAACTGAAGAACAGAAAATGCTTCAATTCAGAACTGAAGCACAGAAAATGCTTCAATTCAAAACTGAAGCACAGAAAATGCTTCAATTCAAAACTGAAGCACAAAAAATGCTTCAACTCAAAACTGAAGCACAAAAAATGCTTCAATTCAAAACTGAAGCACAGAAAATGCTTCAATTCAAAACTGAAGCACAGAAAATGCTTCAATTCAAAACTGAAGCACAGAAAATGCTTCAATTCAAAACTGAAGCACAGAAAATGCTTCAATTCAAAACTGAAGCACAAAAAATGCTTCAATTCAAAACTGAAGCACAGAAAATGCTTCAATTCAAAACTGAAGCACAGAAAATGCTTCAATTCAAAACTGAAGCACAGAAAATGCTTCAATTCAAAACTGAAGCACAGAAAATGCTTCAATTCAAAACTGAAGCACAGAAAATGCTTCATTTCAAAACTGAAGCACAGAAAATGCTTCAATTCAAAACTGAAGCACAGAAAAAGCTTCAATTCAAAACTGAAGCACAGAAAATGCTTCAATTCAAAACTGAACACAGAAAATGCTTCAATTCAAAACTGAAGCACAGAAAATGCTTCAATTCAAAACTGAAGCACATAAAATGCTTCAATTCAAAACTGAAGCACAGAAAATGCTTCAATTCAAAACTGAAGCACAGAAAATGCTTCAATTCAAAACTGAAGCACAGAAAATGCTTCAATTCAAAACTGAATCATCAGAAAATGCTTCAATTCAAAACTGAAGCACAGAAAATGCTTCAATTCAAAACTGAAGCACAGAAAATGCTTCAATTCAAAACTGAAGCACAGAAAATGCTTCAATTCAAAACTGAAGCACAGAAAATGCTTCAATTCAAAACTGAAGCACAGAAAATGCTTCAATTCAAAACTGAAGCACGGAAAATGCTTCAATTCAAAACTGAAGCACAGAAAATGCTTCAATTCAAAACTGAAGAACAGAAAATGCTTCAATTCAGAACTGAAGCACAGAAAATGCTTCAATTCAAAACTGAAGCACAGAAAATGCTTCAATTCAAAACTGAAGCACAAAAAATGCTTCAACTCAAAACTGAAGCACAGAAAATGCTTCAATTCAAAACTGAAACACAGAAAATGCTTCAATTCAAAACTGAAGCACAGAAAATGCTTCAATTCAAAACTGAAGCACGGAAAATGCTTCAATTCAAAACTGAAGCACAGAAAATGCTTCAATTCAAAACTGAAGAACAGAAAATGCTTCATTTCAGAACTGAAGCACAGAAAATGCTTCAATTCAAAACTGAAGCACAGAAAATGCTTCAATTCAAAACTGAAGCACAAAAAATGCTTCAACTCAAAACTGAAGCACAGAAAATGCTTCAATTCAAAACTGAAACACAGAAAATGCTTCAATTCAAAACTGAACACAGAAAATGCTTCAATTCAAAACTGAAGCACAGAAAATGCTTCAATTCAAAACTGAAGCACATAAAATGCTTCAATTCAAAACTGAAGCACAGAAAATGCTTCAATTCAAAACTGAAGCACAGAAAATGCTTCAATTCAAAACTGAAGCACAGAAAATGCTTCATTTCAAAACTGAAGCACAGAAAATGCTTCAATTCAAAACTGAAGCACAGAAAAAGCTTCAATTCAAAACTGAAGCACAGAAAATGCTTCAATTCAAAACTGAACACAGAAAATGCTTCAATTCAAAACTGAAGCACAGAAAATGCTTCAATTCAAAACTGAAGCACATAAAATGCTTCAATTCAAAACTGAAGCACAGAAAATGCTTCAATTCAAAACTGAAGCACAGAAAATGCTTCAATTCAAAACTGAAGCACAGAAAATGCTTCAATTCAAAACTGAATCATCAGAAAATGCTTCAATTCAAAACTGAAGCACAGAAAATGCTTCAATTCAAAACTGAAGCACAGAAAATGCTTCAATTCAAAACTGAAGCACAGAAAATGCTTCAATTCAAAACTGAAGCACAGAAAATGCTTCAATTCAAAACTGAAGCACAGAAAATGCTTCAATTCAAAACTGAAGCACGGAAAATGCTTCAATTCAAAACTGAAGCACAGAAAATGCTTCAATTCAAAACTGAAGAACAGAAAATGCTTCAATTCAGAACTGAAGCACAGAAAATGCTTCAATTCAAAACTGAAGCACAGAAAATGCTTCAATTCAAAACTGAAGCACAAAAAATGCTTCAACTCAAAACTGAAGCACAGAAAATGCTTCAATTCAAAACTGAAACACAGAAAATGCTTCAATTCAAAACTGAAGCACAGAAAATGCTTCAATTCAAAACTGAAGCACGGAAAATGCTTCAATTCAAAACTGAAGCACAGAAAATGCTTCAATTCAAAACTGAAGAACAGAAAATGCTTCATTTCAGAACTGAAGCACAGAAAATGCTTCAATTCAAAACTGAAGCACAGAAAATGCTTCAATTCAAAACTGAAGCACAAAAAATGCTTCAACTCAAAACTGAAGCACAGAAAATGCTTCAATTCAAAACTGAAACACAGAAAATGCTTCAATTCAAAACTGAAGCACAGAAAATGCTTCAATTCAAAACTGAAGCACAGAAAATGCTTCAATTCAAAACTGAAGCACAGAAAATGCTTCAATTCAAAACTGAAGCACAGAAAATGCTTCAATTCAAAACTGAAGCACAGAAAATGCTTCAATTCAAAACTGAAGCACGGAAAATGCTTCAACTCAAAACTGAAGCACAGAAAATGCTTCAATTCAAAACTGAAGCACAGAAAATTAAATAAATTTTTTATATTTTCAAGTATATTTTTGTTAACAATTTCCAAAATTGCACAGCGACAGATATTTTATGATAAAATTATGACTATTATATAAAGAAATTATTTTCACTAATAAATATGTGATGATTCCACATTATCTGGGATTACAGAAAATGCTTCAATTCAAAACTGAAGCACAGAAAATGCTTCAATTCAAAACTGAAGCACAGAAAATGCTTCAATTCAAAACTGAATCATCAGAAAATGCTTCAATTCAAAACTGAAGCACAGAAAATGCTTCAATTCAAAACTGAAGCACAGAAAATGCTTCAATTCAAAACTGAAGCACAGAAAATGCTTCAATTCAAAACTGAAGCACAGAAAATGCTTCAATTCAAAACTGAAGCACAGAAAATGCTTCAATTCAAAACTGAAGCACGGAAAATGCTTCAATTCAAAACTGAAGCACAGAAAATGCTTCAATTCAAAACTGAAGAACAGAAAATGCTTCATTTCAGAACTGAAGCACAGAAAATGCTTCAATTCAAAACTGAATCATCAGAAAATGCTTCAATTCAAAACTGAAGCACAGAAAATGCTTCAATTCAAAACTGAAGCACAGAAAATGCTTCAATTCAAAACTGAAGCACAGAAAATGCTTCAATTCAAAACTGAAGCACGGAAAATGCTTCAACTCAAAACTGAAGCACAGAAAATGCTTCAATTCAAAACTGAAGCACAGAAAATTAAATAAATTTTTTATATTTTCAAGTATATTTTTGTTAACAATTTCCAAAATTGCACAGCGACAGATATTTTATGATAAAATTATGACTATTATATAAAGAAATTATTTTCACTAATAAATATGTGATGATTCCACATTATCTGGGATTACAGAAAATGCTTCAATTCAAAACTGAAGCACAGAAAATGCTTCAATTCAAAACTGAAGCACAGAAAATGCTTCAATTCAAAACTGAATCATCAGAAAATGCTTCAATTCAAAACTGAAGCACAGAAAATGCTTCAATTCAAAACTGAAGCACAGAAAATGCTTCAATTCAAAACTGAAGCACAGAAAATGCTTCAATTCAAAACTGAAGCACAGAAAATGCTTCAATTCAAAACTGAAGCACAGAAAATGCTTCAATTCAAAACTGAAGCACGGAAAATGCTTCAATTCAAAACTGAAGCACAGAAAATGCTTCAATTCAAAACTGAAGAACAGAAAATGCTTCATTTCAGAACTGAAGCACAGAAAATGCTTCAATTCAAAACTGAATCATCAGAAAATGCTTCAATTCAAAACTGAAGCACAGAAAATGCTTCAATTCAAAACTGAAGCACAGAAAATGCTTCAATTCAAAACTGAAGCACAGAAAATGCTTCAACTCAAAACTGAAGCACAGAAAATGCTTCAATTCAAAACTGAAACACAGAAAATGCTTCAATTCAAAACTGAAGCACAGAAAATGCTTCAATTCAAAACTGAAGCACGGAAAATGCTTCAATTCAAAACTGAAGCACAGAAAATGCTTCAATTCAAAACTGAAGAACAGAAAATGCTTCATTTCAGAACTGAAGCACAGAAAATGCTTCAATTCAAAACTGAAGCACAGAAAATGCTTCAATTCAAAACTGAAGCACAAAAAATGCTTCAACTCAAAACTGAAGCACAGAAAATGCTTCAATTCAAAACTGAAACACAGAAAATGCTTCAATTCAAAACTGAACACAGAAAATGCTTCAATTCAAAACTGAAGCACAGAAAATGCTTCAATTCAAAACTGAAGCACATAAAATGCTTCAATTCAAAACTGAAGCACAGAAAATGCTTCAATTCAAAACTGAAGCACAGAAAATGCTTCAATTCAAAACTGAAGCACAGAAAATGCTTCATTTCAAAACTGAAGCACAGAAAATGCTTCAATTCAAAACTGAAGCACAGAAAAAGCTTCAATTCAAAACTGAAGCACAGAAAATGCTTCAATTCAAAACTGAACACAGAAAATGCTTCAATTCAAAACTGAAGCACAGAAAATGCTTCAATTCAAAACTGAAGCACATAAAATGCTTCAATTCAAAACTGAAGCACAGAAAATGCTTCAATTCAAAACTGAAGCACAGAAAATGCTTCAATTCAAAACTGAAGCACAGAAAATGCTTCAATTCAAAACTGAATCATCAGAAAATGCTTCAATTCAAAACTGAAGCACAGAAAATGCTTCAATTCAAAACTGAAGCACAGAAAATGCTTCAATTCAAAACTGAAGCACAGAAAATGCTTCAATTCAAAACTGAAGCACAGAAAATGCTTCAATTCAAAACTGAAGCACAGAAAATGCTTCAATTCAAAACTGAAGCACGGAAAATGCTTCAATTCAAAACTGAAGCACAGAAAATGCTTCAATTCAAAACTGAAGAACAGAAAATGCTTCAATTCAGAACTGAAGCACAGAAAATGCTTCAATTCAAAACTGAAGCACAGAAAATGCTTCAATTCAAAACTGAAGCACAAAAATGCTTCAACTCAAAACTGAAGCACAGAAAATGCTTCAATTCAAAACTGAAACACAGAAAATGCTTCAATTCAAAACTGAAGCACAGAAAATGCTTCAATTCAAAACTGAAGCACGGAAAATGCTTCAATTCAAAACTGAAGCACAGAAAATGCTTCAATTCAAAACTGAAGAACAGAAAATGCTTCATTTCAGAACTGAAGCACAGAAAATGCTTCAATTCAAAACTGAAGCACAGAAAATGCTTCAATTCAAAACTGAAGCACAAAAATGCTTCAACTCAAAACTGAAGCACAGAAAATGCTTCAATTCAAAACTGAAACACAGAAAATGCTTCAATTCAAAACTGAAGCACAGAAAATGCTTCAATTCAAAACTGAAGCACAGAAAATGCTTCAATTCAAAACTGAAGCACAGAAAATGCTTCAATTCAAAACTGAAGCACAGAAAATGCTTCAATTCAAAACTGAAGCACAGAAAATGCTTCAATTCAAAACTGAAGCACGGAAAATGCTTCAACTCAAAACTGAAGCACAGAAAATGCTTCAATTCAAAACTGAAGCACAGAAAATTAAATAAATTTTTTATATTTTCAAGTATATTTTTGTTAACAATTTCCAAAATTGCACAGCGACAGATATTTTATGATAAAATTATGACTATTATATAAAGAAATTATTTTCACTAATAAATATGTGATGATTCCACATTATCTGGGATTACAGAAAATGCTTCAATTCAAAACTGAAGCACAGAAAATGCTTCAATTCAAAACTGAAGCACAGAAAATGCTTCAATTCAAAACTGAATCATCAGAAAATGCTTCAATTCAAAACTGAAGCACAGAAAATGCTTCAATTCAAAACTGAAGCACAGAAAATGCTTCAATTCAAAACTGAAGCACAGAAAATGCTTCAATTCAAAACTGAAGCACAGAAAATGCTTCAATTCAAAACTGAAGCACAGAAAATGCTTCAATTCAAAACTGAAGCACGGAAAATGCTTCAATTCAAAACTGAAGCACAGAAAATGCTTCAATTCAAAACTGAAGAACAGAAAATGCTTCATTTCAGAACTGAAGCACAGAAAATGCTTCAATTCAAAACTGAAGCACAGAAAATGCTTCAATTCAAAACTGAAGCACAGAAAATGCTTCAATTCAAAACTGAAGCACAGAAAATGCTTCAATTCAAAACTGAAGCACATAAAATGCTTCAATTCAAAACTGAAGCACAGAAAATGCTTCAATTCAAAACTGAAGCACAGAAAATGCTTCAATTCAAAACTGAAGCACAGAAAATGCTTCAATTCAAAACTGAAGCACAAAAAATGCTTCAATTCAAAACTGAAGCACAGAAAATGCTTCAATTCAAAACTGAAGCACAGAAAATGCTTCAATTCAAAACTGAAGCACAGAAAATGCTTCAATTCAAAACTGAAGCACAGAAAATGCTTCAATTCAAAACTGAAGCACAGAAAATGCTTCATTTCAAAACTGAAGCACAGAAAATGCTTCAATTCAAAACTGAAGCACAGAAAAAGCTTCAATTCAAAACTGAAGCACAGAAAATGCTTCAATTCAAAACTGAACACAGAAAATGCTTCAATTCAAAACTGAAGCACAGAAAATGCTTCAATTCAAAACTGAAGCACATAAAATGCTTCAATTCAAAACTTAAGCACAGAAAATGCTTCAATTCAAAACTGAAGCACAGAAAATGCTTCAATTCAAAACTGAAGCACAGAAAATGCTTCAATTCAAAACTGAATCATCAGAAAATGCTTCAATTCAAAACTGAAGCACAGAAAATGCTTCAATTCAAAACTGAAGCACAGAAAATGCTTCAATTCAAAACTGAAGCACAGAAAATGCTTCAATTCAAAACTGAAGCACAGAAAATGCTTCAATTCAAAACTGAAGCACAGAAAATGCTTCAATTCAAAACTGAAGCACGGAAAATGCTTCAATTCAAAACTGAAGCACAGAAAATGCTTCAATTCAAAACTGAAGCACAGAAAATGCTTCAATTCAAAACTGAAGCACAGAAAATGCTTCAATTCAAAACTGAAGCACAGAAAATGCTTCAATTCAAAACTGAAGCACAGAAAATGCTTCATTTCAAAACTGAAGCACAGAAAATGCTTCAATTCAAAACTGAAGCACAGAAAAAGCTTCAATTCAAAACTGAAGCACAGAAAATGCTTCAATTCAAAACTGAACACAGAAAATGCTTCAATTCAAAACTGAAGCACAGAAAATGCTTCAATTCAAAACTGAAGCACATAAAATGCTTCAATTCAAAACTTAAGCACAGAAAATGCTTCAATTCAAAACTGAAGCACAGAAAATGCTTCAATTCAAAACTGAAGCACAGAAAATGCTTCAATTCAAAACTGAATCATCAGAAAATGCTTCAATTCAAAACTGAAGCACAGAAAATGCTTCAATTCAAAACTGAAGCACAGAAAATGCTTCAATTCAAAACTGAAGCACAGAAAATGCTTCAATTCAAAACTGAAGCACAGAAAATGCTTCAATTCAAAACTGAAGCACAGAAAATGCTTCAATTCAAAACTGAAGCACGGAAAATGCTTCAATTCAAAACTGAAGCACAGAAAATGCTTCAATTCAAAACTGAAGCACAGAAAATGCTTCAATTCAAAACTGAAGCACAGAAAATGCTTCAATTCAAAACTGAAGCACAGAAAATGCTTCAATTCAAAACTGAAGCACAGAAAATGCTTCATTTCAAAACTGAAGCACAGAAAATGCTTCAATTCAAAACTGAAGCACAGAAAAAGCTTCAATTCAAAACTGAAGCACAGAAAATGCTTCAATTCAAAACTGAACACAGAAAATGCTTCAATTCAAAACTGAAGCACAGAAAATGCTTCAATTCAAAACTGAAGCACATAAAATGCTTCAATTCAAAACTTAAGCACAGAAAATGCTTCAATTCAAAACTGAAGCACAGAAAATGCTTCAATTCAAAACTGAAGCACAGAAAATGCTTCAATTCAAAACTGAATCATCAGAAAATGCTTCAATTCAAAACTGAAGCACAGAAAATGCTTCAATTCAAAACTGAAGCACAGAAAATGCTTCAATTCAAAACTGAAGCACAGAAAATGCTTCAATTCAAAACTGAAGCACAGAAAATGCTTCAATTCAAAACTGAAGCACAGAAAATGCTTCAATTCAAAACTGAAGCACGGAAAATGCTTCAATTCAAAACTGAAGCACAGAAAATGCTTCAATTCAAAACTGAAGAACAGAAAATGCTTCATTTCAGAACTGAAGCACAGAAAATGCTTCAATTCAAAACTGAAGCACAGAAAATGCTTCAATTCAAAACTGAAGCACAGAAAATGCTTCAATTCAAAACTGAAGCACAGAAAATGCTTCAATTCAAAACTGAAGCACATAAAATGCTTCAATTCAAAACTGAAGCACAGAAAATGCTTCAATTCAAAACTGAAGCACAGAAAATGCTTCAATTCAAAACTGAAGCACAGAAAATGCTTCAATTCAAAACTGAAGCACAAAAAATGCTTCAATTCAAAACTGAAGCACAGAAAATGCTTCAATTCAAAACTGAAGCACAGAAAATGCTTCAATTCAAAACTGAAGCACAGAAAATGCTTCAATTCAAAACTGAAGCACAGAAAATGCTTCAATTCAAAACTGAAGCACAGAAAATGCTTCATTTCAAAACTGAAGCACAGAAAATGCTTCAATTCAAAACTGAAGCACAGAAAAAGCTTCAATTCAAAACTGAAGCACAGAAAATGCTTCAATTCAAAACTGAACACAGAAAATGCTTCAATTCAAAACTGAAGCACAGAAAATGCTTCAATTCAAAACTGAAGCACATAAAATGCTTCAATTCAAAACTTAAGCACAGAAAATGCTTCAATTCAAAACTGAAGCACAGAAAATGCTTCAATTCAAAACTGAAGCACAGAAAATGCTTCAATTCAAAACTGAATCATCAGAAAATGCTTCAATTCAAAACTGAAGCACAGAAAATGCTTCAATTCAAAACTGAAGCACAGAAAATGCTTCAATTCAAAACTGAAGCACAGAAAATGCTTCAATTCAAAACTGAAGCACAGAAAATGCTTCAATTCAAAACTGAAGCACAGAAAATGCTTCAATTCAAAACTGAAGCACGGAAAATGCTTCAATTCAAAACTGAAGCACAGAAAATGCTTCAATTCAAAACTGAAGAACAGAAAATGCTTCAATTCAGAACTGAAGCACAGAAAATGCTTCAATTCAAAACTGAAGCACAGAAAATGCTTCAATTCAAAACTGAAGCACAAAAAATGCTTCAACTCAAAACTGAAGCACAGAAAATGCTTCAATTCAAAACTGAAACACAGAAAATGCTTCAATTCAAAACTGAAGCACAGAAAATGCTTCAATTCAAAACTGAAGCACAGAAAATGCTTCAATTCAAAACTGAAGCACAGAAAATGCTTCAATTCAAAACTGAAGCACAAAAAATGCTTCAATTCAAAACTGAAGCACAGAAAATGCTTCAATTCAAAACTGAAGCACAGAAAATGCTTCAATTCAAAACTGAAGCACAGAAAATGCTTCAATTCAAAACTGAAGCACAGAAAATGCTTCAATTCAAAACTGAAGCACAGAAAATGCTTCATTTCAAAACTGAAGCACAGAAAATGCTTCAATTCAAAACTGAAGCACAGAAAAAGCTTCAATTCAAAACTGAAGCACAGAAAATGCTTCAATTCAAAACTGAACACAGAAAATGCTTCAATTCAAAACTGAAGCACAGAAAATGCTTCAATTCAAAACTGAAGCACATAAAATGCTTCAATTCAAAACTGAAGCACAGAAAATGCTTCAATTCAAAACTGAAGCACAGAAAATGCTTCAATTCAAAACTGAAGCACAGAAAATGCTTCAATTCAAAACTGAAGCACAAAAAATGCTTCAATTCAAAACTGAAGCACAGAAAATGCTTCAATTCAAAACTGAAGCACAGAAAATGCTTCAATTCAAAACTGAAGCACAGAAAATGCTTCAATTCAAAACTGAAGCACAGAAAATGCTTCAATTCAAAACTGAAGCACAGAAAATGCTTCATTTCAAAACTGAAGCACAGAAAATGCTTCAATTCAAAACTGAAGCACAGAAAAAGCTTCAATTCAAAACTGAAGCACAGAAAATGCTTCAATTCAAAACTGAACACAGAAAATGCTTCAATTCAAAACTGAAGCACAGAAAATGCTTCAATTCAAAACTGAAGCACATAAAATGCTTCAATTCAAAACTGAAGCACAGAAAATGCTTCAATTCAAAACTGAAGCACAGAAAATGCTTCAATTCAAAACTGAAGCACAGAAAAAGCTTCAATTCAAAACTGAAGCACAGAAAATGCTTCAATTCAAAACTGAACACAGAAAATGCTTCAATTCAAAACTGAAGCACAGAAAATGCTTCAATTCAAAACTGAAGCACAGAAAATGCTTCAATTCAAAACTGAAGCACAGAAAATGCTTCATTTCAAAACTGAAGCACAGAAAATGCTTCAATTCAAAACTGAAGCACAGAAAAAGCTTCAATTCAAAACTGAAGCACAGAAAATGCTTCAATTCAAAACTGAACACAGAAAATGCTTCAATTCAAAACTGAACACAGAAAATGCTTCAATTCAAAACTGAAGCACAGAAAATGCTTCAATTCAAAACTGAAGCACATAAAATGCTTCAATTCAAAACTGAAGCACAAAAAATGCTTCAACTCAAAACTGAAGCACAGAAAATGCTTCAATTCAAAACTGAAGCACAGAAAATGCTTCATTTCAAAACTGAAGCACAGAAAATGCTTCAATTCAAAACTGAAGCACAGAAAAAGCTTCAATTCAAAACTGAAGCACAGAAAATGCTTCAATTCAAAACTGAAGAACAGAAAATGCTTCAATTCAGAACTGAAGCACAGAAAATGCTTCAATTCAAAACTGAAGCACAGAAAATGCTTCAATTCAAAACTGAAGCACAAAAAATGCTTCAACTCAAAACTGAAGCACAGAAAATGCTTCAATTCAAAACTGAAACACAGAAAATGCTTCAATTCAAAACTGAAGCACAGAAAATGCTTCAATTCAAAACTGAAGCACGGAAAATGCTTCAATTCAAAACTGAAGCACAGAAAATGCTTCAATTCAAAACTGAAGAACAGAAAATGCTTCATTTCAGAACTGAAGCACAGAAAATGCTTCAATTCAAAACTGAAGCACAGAAAATGCTTCAATTCAAAACTGAAGCACAAAAAATGCTTCAACTCAAAACTGAAGCACAGAAAATGCTTCAATTCAAAACTGAAACACAGAAAATGCTTCAATTCAAAACTGAAGCACAGAAAATGCTTCAATTCAAAACTGAAGCACAGAAAATGCTTCAATTCAAAACTGAAGCACAGAAAATGCTTCAATTCAAAACTGAAGCACAGAAAATGCTTCAATTCAAAACTGAAGCACAGAAAATGCTTCAATTCAAAACTGAAGCACGGAAAATGCTTCAACTCAAAACTGAAGCACAGAAAATGCTTCAATTCAAAACTGAAGCACAGAAAATTAAATAAATTTTTTATATTTTCAAGTATATTTTTGTTAACAATTTCCAAAATTGCACAGCGACAGATATTTTATGATAAAATTATGACTATTATATAAAGAAATTATTTTCACTAATAAATATGTGATGATTCCACATTATCTGGGATTACAGAAAATGCTTCAATTCAAAACTGAAGCACAGAAAATGCTTCAATTCAAAACTGAAGCACAGAAAATGCTTCAATTCAAAACTGAATCATCAGAAAATGCTTCAATTCAAAACTGAAGCACAGAAAATGCTTCAATTCAAAACTGAAGCACAGAAAATGCTTCAATTCAAAACTGAAGCACAGAAAATGCTTCAATTCAAAACTGAAGCACAGAAAATGCTTCAATTCAAAACTGAAGCACAGAAAATGCTTCAATTCAAAACTGAAGCACGGAAAATGCTTCAATTCAAAACTGAAGCACAGAAAATGCTTCAATTCAAAACTGAAGAACAGAAAATGCTTCATTTCAGAACTGAAGCACAGAAAATGCTTCAATTCAAAACTGAAGCACAGAAAATGCTTCAATTCAAAACTGAAGCACAGAAAATGCTTCAATTCAAAACTGAAGCACAGAAAATGCTTCAATTCAAAACTGAAGCACATAAAATGCTTCAATTCAAAACTGAAGCACAGAAAATGCTTCAATTCAAAACTGAAGCACAGAAAATGCTTCAATTCAAAACTGAAGCACAGAAAATGCTTCAATTCAAAACTGAAGCACAAAAAATGCTTCAATTCAAAACTGAAGCACAGAAAATGCTTCAATTCAAAACTGAAGCACAGAAAATGCTTCAATTCAAAACTGAAGCACAGAAAATGCTTCAATTCAAAACTGAAGCACAGAAAATGCTTCAATTCAAAACTGAAGCACAGAAAATGCTTCATTTCAAAACTGAAGCACAGAAAATGCTTCAATTCAAAACTGAAGCACAGAAAAAGCTTCAATTCAAAACTGAAGCACAGAAAATGCTTCAATTCAAAACTGAACACAGAAAATGCTTCAATTCAAAACTGAAGCACAGAAAATGCTTCAATTCAAAACTGAAGCACATAAAATGCTTCAATTCAAAACTTAAGCACAGAAAATGCTTCAATTCAAAACTGAAGCACAGAAAATGCTTCAATTCAAAACTGAAGCACAGAAAATGCTTCAATTCAAAACTGAATCATCAGAAAATGCTTCAATTCAAAACTGAAGCACAGAAAATGCTTCAATTCAAAACTGAAGCACAGAAAATGCTTCAATTCAAAACTGAAGCACAGAAAATGCTTCAATTCAAAACTGAAGCACAGAAAATGCTTCAATTCAAAACTGAAGCACAGAAAATGCTTCAATTCAAAACTGAAGCACGGAAAATGCTTCAATTCAAAACTGAAGCACAGAAAATGCTTCAATTCAAAACTGAAGAACAGAAAATGCTTCAATTCAGAACTGAAGCACAGAAAATGCTTCAATTCAAAACTGAAGCACAGAAAATGCTTCAATTCAAAACTGAAGCACAAAAATGCTTCAACTCAAAACTGAAGCACAGAAAATGCTTCAATTCAAAACTGAAACACAGAAAATGCTTCAATTCAAAACTGAAGCACAGAAAATGCTTCAATTCAAAACTGAAGCACAGAAAATGCTTCAATTCAAAACTGAAGCACAGAAAATGCTTCAATTCAAAACTGAAGCACAAAAAATGCTTCAATTCAAAACTGAAGCACAGAAAATGCTTCAATTCAAAACTGAAGCACAGAAAATGCTTCAATTCAAAACTGAAGCACAGAAAATGCTTCAATTCAAAACTGAAGCACAGAAAATGCTTCATTTCAAAACTGAAGCACAGAAAATGCTTCAATTCAAAACTGAAGCACAGAAAAAGCTTCAATTCAAAACTGAAGCACAGAAAATGCTTCAATTCAAAACTGAACACAGAAAATGCTTCAATTCAAAACTGAAGCACAGAAAATGCTTCAATTCAAAACTGAAGCACATAAAATGCTTCAATTCAAAACTGAAGCACAGAAAATGCTTCAATTCAAAACTGAAGCACAGAAAATGCTTCAATTCAAAACTGAAGCACAGAAAATGCTTCAATTCAAAACTGAATCATCAGAAAATGCTTCAATTCAAAACTGAAGAACAGAAAATGCTTCAATTCAGAACTGAAGCACAGAAAATGCTTCAATTCAAAACTGAAGCACAGAAAATGCTTCAATTCAAAACTGAAGCACAAAAATGCTTCAACTCAAAACTGAAGCACAGAAAATGCTTCAATTCAAAACTGAAACACAGAAAATGCTTCAATTCAAAACTGAAGCACAGAAAATGCTTCAATTCAAAACTGAAGCACAGAAAATGCTTCAATTCAAAACTGAAGCACAGAAAATGCTTCAATTCAAAACTGAAGCACAAAAAATGCTTCAATTCAAAACTGAAGCACAGAAAATGCTTCAATTCAAAACTGAAGCACAGAAAATGCTTCAATTCAAAACTGAAGCACAGAAAATGCTTCAATTCAAAACTGAAGCACAGAAAATGCTTCAATTCAAAACTGAAGCACAGAAAATGCTTCATTTCAAAACTGAAGCACAGAAAATGCTTCAATTCAAAACTGAAGCACAGAAAAAGCTTCAATTCAAAACTGAAGCACAGAAAATGCTTCAATTCAAAACTGAACACAGAAAATGCTTCAATTCAAAACTGAAGCACAGAAAATGCTTCAATTCAAAACTGAAGCACATAAAATGCTTCAATTCAAAACTGAAGCACAGAAAATGCTTCAATTCAAAACTGAAGCACAGAAAATGCTTCAATTCAAAACTGAAGCACAAAAAATGCTTCAATTCAAAACTGAAGCACAGAAAATGCTTCAATTCAAAACTGAAGCACAGAAAATGCTTCAATTCAAAACTGAAGCACAGAAAATGCTTCAATTCAAAACTGAAGCACAGAAAATGCTTCAATTCAAAACTGAAGCACAGAAAATGCTTCATTTCAAAACTGAAGCACAGAAAATGCTTCAATTCAAAACTGAAGCACAGAAAAAGCTTCAATTCAAAACTGAAGCACAGAAAATGCTTCAATTCAAAACTGAACACAGAAAATGCTTCAATTCAAAACTGAAGCACAGAAAATGCTTCAATTCAAAACTGAAGCACAGAAAATGCTTCAATTCAAAACTGAAGCACGGAAAATGCTTCAATTCAAAACTGAAGCACAGAAAATGCTTCAATTCAAAACTGAAGAACAGAAAATGCTTCAATTCAGAACTGAAGCACAGAAAATGCTTCAATTCAAAACTGAAGAACAGAAAATGCTTCAATTCAAAACTGAAGCACAAAAATGCTTCAACTCAAAACTGAAGCACAGAAAATGCTTCAATTCAAAACTGAAACACAGAAAATGCTTCAATTCAAAACTGAAGCACAGAAAATGCTTCAATTCAAAACTGAAGCACAGAAAATGCTTCAATTCAAAACTGAAGCACAGAAAATGCTTCAATTCAAAACTGAAGCACAGAAAATGCTTCAATTCAAAACTGAAGCACAGAAAATGCTTCAATTCAAAACTGAAGCACGGAAAATGCTTCAACTCAAAACTGAAGCACAGAAAATGCTTCAATTCAAAACTGAAACACAGAAAATGCTTCAATTCAAAACTGAAGCACAGAAAATGCTTCAATTCAAAACTGAAGCACAGAAAATGCTTCAATTAAAAACTGAAGCACAGAAAATGCTTCAATTCAAAACTGAAGCACAGAAAATGCTTCAATTCAAAACTGAAGCACAGAAAATGCTTCAATTCAAAACTGAAGCACAGAAAATGCTTCAATTCAAAACTGAAGCACAGAAAATGCTTCAATTCAAAACTGAAGCACAGAAAATGCTTCAATTCAAAACTGAAGCACGGAAAATGCTTCAATTCAAAACTGAAGCACAGAAAATGCTTCATTTCAAAACTGAAGAACAGAAAATGCTTCATTTCAGAACTGAAGCACAGAAAATGCTTCAATTCAAAACTGAAGCACAGAAAATGCTTCAATTCAAAACTGAAGCACAGAAAATGCTTCATTTCAAAACTGAAGCACAGAAAATGCTTCAATTCAAAACTGAAGCACAGAAAAAGCTTCAATTCAAAACTGAAGCACAGAAAATGCTTCAATTCAAAACTGAACACAGAAAATGCTTCAATTCAAAACTGAAGCACAGAAAATGCTTCAATTCAAAACTGAAGCACATAAAATGCTTCAATTCAAAACTGAAGCACAGAAAATGCTTCAATTCAAAACTGAAGCACAGAAAATGCTTCAATTCAAAACTGAAGCACAGAAAATGCTTCAATTCAAAACTGAATCATCAGAAAATGCTTCAATTCAAAACTGAAGCACAGAAAATGCTTCAATTCAAAACTGAAGCACAGAAAATGCTTCAATTCAAAACTGAAGCACAGAAAATGCTTCAATTCAAAACTGAAGCACAGAAAATGCTTCAATTCAAAACTGAAGCACAGAAAATGCTTCAATTCAAAACTGAAGCACGGAAAATGCTTCAATTCAAAACTGAAGCACAGAAAATGCTTCAATTCAAAACTGAAGCACAGAAAATGCTTCAATTCAAAACTGAAGCACAGAAAATGCTTCAATTCAAAACTGAAGCACGGAAAATGCTTCAATTCAAAACTGAAGCACAGAAAATGCTTCAATTCAAAACTGAAGCACAGAAAATGCTTCATTTCAAAACTGAAGCACAGAAAATGCTTCAATTCAAAACTGAAGCACAGAAAAAGCTTCAATTCAAAACTGAAGCACAGAAAATGCTTCAATTCAAAACTGAACACAGAAAATGCTTCAATTCAAAACTGAAGCACAGAAAATGCTTCAATTCAAAACTGAAGCACATAAAATGCTTCAATTCAAAACTGAAGCACAGAAAATGCTTCAATTCAAAACTGAAGCACAGAAAATGCTTCAATTCAAAACTGAAGCACAGAAAATGCTTCAATTCAAAACTGAATCATCAGAAAATGCTTCAATTCAAAACTGAAGAACAGAAAATGCTTCAATTCAGAACTGAAGCACAGAAAATGCTTCAATTCAAAACTGAAGCACAGAAAATGCTTCAATTCAAAACTGAAGCACAAAAAATGCTTCAACTCAAAACTGAAGCACAGAAAATGCTTCAATTCAAAACTGAAACACAGAAAATGCTTCAATTCAAAACTGAAGCACAGAAAATGCTTCAATTCAAAACTGAAGCACAGAAAATGCTTCAATTCAAAACTGAAGCACAGAAAATGCTTCAATTCAAAACTGAAGCACAAAAAATGCTTCAATTCAAAACTGAAGCACAGAAAATGCTTCAATTCAAAACTGAAGCACAGAAAATGCTTCAATTCAAAACTGAAGCACAGAAAATGCTTCAATTCAAAACTGAAGCACAGAAAATGCTTCAATTCAAAACTGAAGCACAGAAAATGCTTCATTTCAAAACTGAAGCACAGAAAATGCTTCAATTCAAAACTGAAGCACAGAAAAAGCTTCAATTCAAAACTGAAGCACAGAAAATGCTTCAATTCAAAACTGAACACAGAAAATGCTTCAATTCAAAACTGAAGCACAGAAAATGCTTCAATTCAAAACTGAAGCACATAAAATGCTTCAATTCAAAACTGAAGCACAGAAAATGCTTCAATTCAAAACTGAAGCACAGAAAATGCTTCAATTCAAAACTGAAGCACAAAAAATGCTTCAATTCAAAACTGAAGCACAGAAAATGCTTCAATTCAAAACTGAAGCACAGAAAATGCTTCAATTCAAAACTGAAGCACAGAAAATGCTTCAATTCAAAACTGAAGCACAGAAAATGCTTCAATTCAAAACTGAAGCACAGAAAATGCTTCATTTCAAAACTGAAGCACAGAAAATGCTTCAATTCAAAACTGAAGCACAGAAAAAGCTTCAATTCAAAACTGAAGCACAGAAAATGCTTCAATTCAAAACTGAACACAGAAAATGCTTCAATTCAAAACTGAAGCACAGAAAATGCTTCAATTCAAAACTGAAGCACAGAAAATGCTTCAATTCAAAACTGAAGCACGGAAAATGCTTCAATTCAAAACTGAAGCACAGAAAATGCTTCAATTCAAAACTGAAGAACAGAAAATGCTTCAATTCAGAACTGAAGCACAGAAAATGCTTCAATTCAAAACTGAAGAACAGAAAATGCTTCAATTCAAAACTGAAGCACAAAAAATGCTTCAACTCAAAACTGAAGCACAGAAAATGCTTCAATTCAAAACTGAAACACAGAAAATGCTTCAATTCAAAACTGAAGCACAGAAAATGCTTCAATTCAAAACTGAAGCACAGAAAATGCTTCAATTCAAAACTGAAGCACAGAAAATGCTTCAATTCAAAACTGAAGCACAGAAAATGCTTCAATTCAAAACTGAAGCACAGAAAATGCTTCAATTCAAAACTGAAGCACGGAAAATGCTTCAACTCAAAACTGAAGCACAGAAAATGCTTCAATTCAAAACTGAAACACAGAAAATGCTTCAATTCAAAACTGAAGCACAGAAAATGCTTCAATTCAAAACTGAAGCACAGAAAATGCTTCAATTAAAAACTGAAGCACAGAAAATGCTTCAATTCAAAACTGAAGCACAGAAAATGCTTCAATTCAAAACTGAAGCACAGAAAATGCTTCAATTCAAAACTGAAGCACAGAAAATGCTTCAATTCAAAACTGAAGCACAGAAAATGCTTCAATTCAAAACTGAAGCACAGAAAATGCTTCAATTCAAAACTGAAGCACGGAAAATGCTTCAATTCAAAACTGAAGCACAGAAAATGCTTCAATTCAAAACTGAAGAACAGAAAATGCTTCATTTCAGAACTGAAGCACAGAAAATGCTTCAATTCAAAACTGAAGCACAGAAAATGCTTCAATTCAAAACTGAAGCACAGAAAATGCTTCATTTCAAAACTGAAGCACAGAAAATGCTTCAATTCAAAACTGAAGCACAGAAAAAGCTTCAATTCAAAACTGAAGCACAGAAAATGCTTCAATTCAAAACTGAACACAGAAAATGCTTCAATTCAAAACTGAAGCACAGAAAATGCTTCAATTCAAAACTGAAGCACATAAAATGCTTCAATTCAAAACTGAAGCACAGAAAATGCTTCAATTCAAAACTGAAGCACAGAAAATGCTTCAATTCAAAACTGAAGCACAGAAAATGCTTCAATTCAAAACTGAATCATCAGAAAATGCTTCAATTCAAAACTGAAGCACAGAAAATGCTTCAATTCAAAACTGAAGCACAGAAAATGCTTCAATTCAAAACTGAAGCACAGAAAATGCTTCAATTCAAAACTGAAGCACAGAAAATGCTTCAATTCAAAACTGAAGCACAGAAAATGCTTCAATTCAAAACTGAAGCACGGAAAATGCTTCAATTCAAAACTGAAGCACAGAAAATGCTTCAATTCAAAACTGAAGAACAGAAAATGCTTCAATTCAGAACTGAAGCACAGAAAATGCTTCAATTCAAAACTGAAGCACAGAAAATGCTTCAATTCAAAACTGAAGCACAAAAAATGCTTCAACTCAAAACTGAAGCACAGAAAATGCTTCAATTCAAAACTGAAACACAGAAAATGCTTCAATTCAAAACTGAAGCACAGAAAATGCTTCAATTCAAAACTGAAGCACAGAAAATGCTTCAATTCAAAACTGAAGCACAGAAAATGCTTCAATTCAAAACTGAAGCACAAAAAATGCTTCAATTCAAAACTGAAGCACAGAAAATGCTTCAATTCAAAACTGAAGCACAGAAAATGCTTCATTTCAAAACTGAAGCACAGAAAATGCTTCAATTCAAAACTGAAGCACAGAAAAAGCTTCAATTCAAAACTGAAGCACAGAAAATGCTTCATTTCAAAACTGAAGCACAGAAAATGCTTCAATTCAAAACTGAAGCACAGAAAATGCTTCAATTCAAAACTGAATCATCAGAAAATGCTTCAATTCAAAACTGAAGCACAGAAAATGCTTCAATTCAAAACTGAACACAGAAAATGCTTCAATTCAAAACTGAAGCACAGAAAATGCTTCAATTCAAAACTGAAGCACATAAAATGCTTCAATTCAAAACTGAAGCACAGAAAATGCTTCAATTCAAAACTGAAGCACAGAAAATGCTTCAATTCAAAACTGAAGCACAGAAAATGCTTCAATTCAAAACTGAATCATCAGAAAATGCTTCAATTCAAAACTGAAGAACAGAAAATGCTTCAATTCAGAACTGAAGCACAGAAAATGCTTCAATTCAAAACTGAAGCACAGAAAATGCTTCAATTCAAAACTGAAGCACAAAAAATGCTTCAACTCAAAACTGAAGCACAGAAAATGCTTCAATTCAAAACTGAAACACAGAAAATGCTTCAATTCAAAACTGAAGCACAGAAAATGCTTCAATTCAAAACTGAAGCACAGAAAATGCTTCAATTCAAAACTGAAGCACAGAAAATGCTTCAATTCAAAACTGAAGCACAAAAAATGCTTCAATTCAAAACTGAAGCACAGAAAATGCTTCAATTCAAAACTGAAGCACAGAAAATGCTTCAATTCAAAACTGAAGCACAGAAAATGCTTCATTTCAAAACTGAAGCACAGAAAATGCTTCAATTCAAAACTGAAGCACAGAAAAAGCTTCAATTCAAAACTGAAGCACAGAAAATGCTTCAATTCAAAACTGAACACAGAAAATGCTTCAATTCAAAACTGAAGCACAGAAAATGCTTCAATTCAAAACTGAAGCACATAAAATGCTTCAATTCAAAACTGAAGCACAGAAAATGCTTCAATTCAAAACTGAAGCACAGAAAATGCTTCAATTCAAAACTGAACACAGAAAATGCTTCAATTCAAAACTGAAGCACAGAAAATGCTTCAATTCAAAACTGAAGCACATAAAATGCTTCAATTCAAAACTGAAGCACAGAAAATGCTTCAATTCAAAACTGAAGCACAGAAAATGCTTCAATTCAAAACTGAAGCACAAAAAATGCTTCAATTCAAAACTGAAGCACAGAAAATGCTTCAATTCAAAACTGAAGCACAGAAAATGCTTCAATTCAAAACTGAAGCACAGAAAATGCTTCAATTCAAAACTGAAGCACAGAAAATGCTTCAATTCAAAACTGAAGCACAGAAAATGCTTCATTTCAAAACTGAAGCACAGAAAATGCTTCAATTCAAAACTGAAGCACAGAAAAAGCTTCAATTCAAAACTGAAGCACAGAAAATGCTTCAATTCAAAACTGAACACAGAAAATGCTTCAATTCAAAACTGAAGCACAGAAAATGCTTCAATTCAAAACTGAAGCACAGAAAATGCTTCAATTCAAAACTGAAGCACGGAAAATGCTTCAATTCAAAACTGAAGCACAGAAAATGCTTCAATTCAAAACTGAAGAACAGAAAATGCTTCAATTCAGAACTGAAGCACAGAAAATGCTTCAATTCAAAACTGAAGAACAGAAAATGCTTCAATTCAAAACTGAAGCACAAAAAATGCTTCAACTCAAAACTGAAGCACAGAAAATGCTTCAATTCAAAACTGAAGCACAGAAAATGCTTCAATTCAAAACTGAAACACAGAAAATGCTTCAATTCAAAACTGAAGCACAGAAAATGCTTCAATTCAAAACTGAAGCACAGAAAATGCTTCAATTCAAAACTGAAGCACAGAAAATGCTTCAATTCAAAACTGAAGCACAGAAAATGCTTCAATTCAAAACTGAAGCACAGAAAAAGCTTCAATTCAAAACTGAAGCACAGAAAATGCTTCAATTCAAAACTGAACACAGAAAATGCTTCAATTCAAAACTGAAGCACAGAAAATGCTTCAATTCAAAACTGAAGCACAAAAAATGCTTCAATTCAAAACTGAAGCACAGAAAATGCTTCAATTCAAAACTGAAGCACAGAAAATGCTTCAATTCAAAACTGAAGCACAGAAAATGCTTCAATTCAAAACTGAAGCACAGAAAATGCTTCAATTCAAAACTGAAGCACAGAAAAAGCTTCAATTCAAAACTGAAGCACAGAAAATGCTTCAATTCAAAACTGAAGCACAGAAAATGCTTCAATTCAAAACTGAAGCACAGAAAATGCTTCAATTCAAAACTGAAGCACAGAAAATGCTTCAATTCAAAACTGAAGCACAGAAAATGCTTCAATTCAAAACTGAAACACAGAAAATGCTTCAATTCAAAACTGAAGCACAGAAAATGCTTCAATTCAAAACTGAAGCACAGAAAATGCTTCAATTCAAAACTGAAGCACAGAAAATGCTTCAATTCAAAACTGAAGCACAGAAAATGCTTCAATTCAAAACTGAAACACAGAAAATGCTTCAATTCAAAACTGAAGCACAGAAAATGCTTCAATTCAAAACTGAAGCACAGAAAATGCTTCAATTCAAAACTGAAGCACAGAAAATGCTTCAATTCAAAACTGAAGCACAGAAAATGCTTCAATTCAAAACTGAAGCACAGAAAAAGCTTCAATTCAAAACTGAAGCACAGAAAATGCTTCAATTCAAAACTGAACACAGAAAATGCTTCAATTCAAAACTGAAGCACAGAAAATGCTTCAATTCAAAACTGAAGCACAGAAAATGCTTCAATTCAAAACTGAAGCACGGAAAATGCTTCAATTCAAAACTGAAGCACAGAAAATGCTTCAATTCAAAACTGAAGAACAGAAAATGCTTCAATTCAGAACTGAAGCACAGAAAATGCTTCAATTCAAAACTGAAGCACAGAAAATGCTTCAATTCAAAACTGAAGCACAGAAAATGCTTCATTTCAAAACTGAAGCACAGAAAATGCTTCAATTCAAAACTGAAGCACAGAAAAAGCTTCAATTCAAAACTGAAGCACAGAAAATGCTTCAATTCAAAACTGAACACAGAAAATGCTTCAATTCAAAACTGAAGCACAGAAAATGCTTCAATTCAAAACTGAAGCACAGAAAATGCTTCAATTCAAAACTGAAGCACGGAAAATGCTTCAATTCAAAACTGAAGCACAGAAAATGCTTCAATTCAAAACTGAAGAACAGAAAATGCTTCAATTCAGAACTGAAGCACAGAAAATGCTTCAATTCAAAACTGAAACACAGAAAATGCTTCAATTCAAAACTGAAGCACAGAAAATGCTTCAATTCAAAACTGAAGCACAGAAAATGCTTCAATTCAAAACTGAAGCACAGAAAATGCTTCAATTCAAAACTGAAGCACAGAAAATGCTTCAATTCAAAACTGAAACACAGAAAATGCTTCAATTCAAAACTGAAGCACAGAAAATGCTTCAATTCAAAACTGAAGCACAGAAAATGCTTCAATTCAAAACTGAAGCACAGAAAATGCTTCAATTCAAAACTGAAGCACAGAAAATGCTTCAATTCAAAACTGAAGCACAGAAAATGCTTCAATTCAAAACTGAAGCACGGAAAATGCTTCAACTCAAAACTGAAGCACAGAAAATGCTTCAATTCAAAACTGAAACACAGAAAATGCTTCAATTCAAAACTGAAGCACAGAAAATGCTTCAATTCAAAACTGAAGCACAGAAAATGCTTCAATTCAAAACTGAAGCACAGAAAATGCTTCATTTCAAAACTGAAGCACAGAAAATGCTTCAATTCAAAACTGAAGCACAGAAAAAGCTTCAATTCAAAACTGAAGCACAGAAAATGCTTCAATTCAAAACTGAACACAGAAAATGCTTCAATTCAAAACTGAAGCACAGAAAATGCTTCAATTCAAAACTGAAGCACAGAAAATGCTTCAATTCAAAACTGAAGCACGGAAAATGCTTCAATTCAAAACTGAAGCACAGAAAATGCTTCAATTCAAAACTGAAGAACAGAAAATGCTTCAATTCAGAACTGAAGCACAGAAAATGCTTCAATTCAAAACTGAAGAACAGAAAATGCTTCAATTCAAAACTGAAGCACAAAAATGCTTCAACTCAAAACTGAAGCACAGAAAATGCTTCAATTCAAAACTGAAACACAGAAAATGCTTCAATTCAAAACTGAAGCACAGAAAATGCTTCAATTCAAAACTGAAGCACAGAAAATGCTTCAATTCAAAACTGAAGCACAGAAAATGCTTCAATTCAAAACTGAAGCACAGAAAATGCTTCAATTCAAAACTGAAGCACAGAAAATGCTTCAATTCAAAACTGAAGCACGGAAAATGCTTCAACTCAAAACTGAAGCACAGAAAATGCTTCAATTCAAAACTGAAACACAGAAAATGCTTCAATTCAAAACTGAAGCACAGAAAATGCTTCAATTCAAAACTGAAGCACAGAAAATGCTTCAATTCAAAACTGAAGCACAGAAAATGCTTCAATTCAAAACTGAAGCACAGAAAATGCTTCAATTCAAAACTGAAGCACAAAAAATGCTTCAATTCAAAACTGAAGCACAGAAAATGCTTCAATTCAAAACTGAAGCACAGAAAATGCTTCAATTCAAAACTGAAGCACAGAAAATGCTTCAATTCAAAACTGAAGCACAGAAAATGCTTCAATTCAAAACTGAAGCACAGAAAATGCTTCATTTCAAAACTGAAGCACAGAAAATGCTTCAATTCAAAACTGAAGCACAGAAAAAGCTTCAATTCAAAACTGAAGCACAGAAAATGCTTCAATTCAAAACTGAACACAGAAAATGCTTCAATTCAAAACTGAAGCACAGAAAATGCTTCAATTCAAAACTGAAGCACATAAAATGCTTCAATTCAAAACTGAAGCACAGAAAATGCTTCAATTCAAAACTGAAGCACAGAAAATGCTTCAATTCAAAACTGAAGCACAAAAAATGCTTCAATTCAAAACTGAAGCACAGAAAATGCTTCAATTCAAAACTGAAGCACAGAAAATGCTTCAATTCAAAACTGAAGCACAGAAAATGCTTCAATTCAAAACTGAAGCACAGAAAATGCTTCAATTCAAAACTGAAGCACAGAAAATGCTTCATTTCAAAACTGAAGCACAGAAAATGCTTCAATTCAAAACTGAAGCACAGAAAAAGCTTCAATTCAAAACTGAAGCACAGAAAATGCTTCAATTCAAAACTGAACACAGAAAATGCTTCAATTCAAAACTGAAGCACAGAAAATGCTTCAATTCAAAACTGAAGCACAGAAAATGCTTCAATTCAAAACTGAAGCACGGAAAATGCTTCAATTCAAAACTGAAGCACAGAAAATGCTTCAATTCAAAACTGAAGAACAGAAAATGCTTCAATTCAGAACTGAAGCACAGAAAATGCTTCAATTCAAAACTGAAACACAGAAAATGCTTCAATTCAAAACTGAAGCACAGAAAATGCTTCAATTCAAAACTGAAGCACAGAAAATGCTTCAATTCAAAACTGAAGCACAGAAAATGCTTCAATTCAAAACTGAAGCACAGAAAATGCTTCAATTCAAAACTGAAGCACAGAAAATGCTTCAATTCAAAACTGAAGCACAGAAAATGCTTCAATTCAAAACTGAAGCACGGAAAATGCTTCAACTCAAAACTGAAGCACAGAAAATGCTTCAATTCAAAACTGAAGCACAGAAAATGCTTCATTTCAAAACTGAAGCACAGAAAATGCTTCAATTCAAAACTGAAACACAGAAAATGCTTCAATTCAAAACTGAAACACAGAAAATGCTTCAATTCAAAACTGAAGCACAGAAAATGCTTCAATTCAAAACTGAAGCACAGAAAATGCTTCAATTCAAAACTGAAGCACAGAAAATGCTTCAATTCAAAACTGAAGCACAGAAAATGCTTCAATTCAAAACTGAAGCACAGAAAATGCTTCAATTCAAAACTGAAGCACGGAAAATGCTTCAACTCAAAACTGAAGCACAGAAAATGCTTCAATTCAAAACTGAAACACAGAAAATGCTTCAATTCAAAACTGAAGCACAGAAAATGCTTCAATTCAAAACTGAAGCACAGAAAATGCTTCAATTCAAAACTGAAGCACAGAAAATGCTTCAATTCAAAACTGAAGCACAGAAAATGCTTCAATTCAAAACTGAAGCACAGAAAATGCTTCAATTCAAAACTGAAGCACAGAAAATGCTTCAATTCAAAACTGAAGCACGGAAAATGCTTCAACTCAAAACTGAAGCACAGAAAATGCTTCAATTCAAAACTGAAGCACAGAAAATTAAATAAATTTTTTATATTTTCAAGTATATTTTTGTTAACAATTTCCAAAATTGCACAGCGACAGATATTTTATGATAAAATTATGACTATTATATAAAGAAATTATTTTCACTAATAAATATGTGATGATTCCACATTATCTGGGATTACAGAAAATGCTTCAATTCAAAACTGAAGCACAGAAAATGCTTCAATTCAAAACTGAAGCACAGAAAATGCTTCAATTCAAAACTGAATCATCAGAAAATGCTTCAATTCAAAACTGAAGCACAGAAAATGCTTCAATTCAAAACTGAAGCACAGAAAATGCTTCAATTCAAAACTGAAGCACAGAAAATGCTTCAATTCAAAACTGAAGCACAGAAAATGCTTCAATTCAAAACTGAAGCACAGAAAATGCTTCAATTCAAAACTGAAGCACGGAAAATGCTTCAATTCAAAACTGAAGCACAGAAAATGCTTCAATTCAAAACTGAAGAACAGAAAATGCTTCATTTCAGAACTGAAGCACAGAAAATGCTTCAATTCAAAACTGAAGCACAGAAAATGCTTCAATTCAAAACTGAAGCACAGAAAATGCTTCAATGCAAAACTGAAGCACAGAAAATGCTTCAATTCAAAACTGAAGCACATAAAATGCTTCAATTCAAAACTGAAGCACAGAAAATGCTTCAATTCAAAACTGAAGCACAGAAAATGCTTCAATTCAAAACTGAAGCACAGAAAATGCTTCAATTCAAAACTGAAGCACAAAAAATGCTTAAATTCAAAACTGAAGCACAGAAAATGCTTCAATTCAAAACTGAAGCACAGAAAATGCTTCAATTCAAAACTGAAGCACAGAAAATGCTTCAATTCAAAACTGAAGCACAGAAAATGCTTCAATTCAAAACTGAAGCACAGAAAATGCTTCATTTCAAAACTGAAGCACAGAAAATGCTTCAATTCAAAACTGAAGCACAGAAAAAGCTTCAATTCAAAACTGAAGCACAGAAAATGCTTCAATTCAAAACTGAACACAGAAAATGCTTCAATTCAAAACTGAAGCACAGAAAATGCTTCAATTCAAAACTGAAGCACATAAAATGCTTCAATTCAAAACTGAAGCACAGAAAATGCTTCAATTCAAAACTGAAGCACAGAAAATGCTTCAATTCAAAACTGAAGCACAGAAAATGCTTCAATTCAAAACTGAATCATCAGAAAATGCTTCAATTCAAAACTGAAGCACAGAAAATGCTTCAATTCAAAACTGAAGCACAGAAAATGCTTCAATTCAAAACTGAAGCACAGAAAATGCTTCAATTCAAAACTGAAGCACAGAAAATGCTTCAATTCAAAACTGAAGCACAGAAAATGCTTCAATTCAAAACTGAAGCACGGAAAATGCTTCAATTCAAAACTGAAGCACAGAAAATGCTTCAATTCAAAACTGAAGAACAGAAAATGCTTCAATTCAGAACTGAAGCACAGAAAATGCTTCAATTCAAAACTGAAGCACAGAAAATGCTTCAATTCAAAACTGAAGCACAGAAAATGCTTCAACTCAAAACTGAAGCACAGAAAATGCTTCAATTCAAAACTGAAACACAGAAAATGCTTCAATTCAAAACTGAAGCACAGAAAATGCTTCAATTCAAAACTGAAGCACAGAAAATGCTTCAATTCAAAACTGAAGCACAGAAAATGCTTCAATTCAAAACTGAAGCACAGAAAATGCTTCAATTCAAAACTGAAGCACAGAAAATGCTTCAATTCAAAACTGAAGCACGGAAAATGCTTCAACTCAAAACTGAAGCACAGAAAATGCTTCAATTCAAAACTGAAACACAGAAAATGCTTCAATTCAAAACTGAAGCACAGAAAATGCTTCAATTCAAAACTGAAGCACAGAAAATGCTTCAATTCAAAACTGAAGCACAGAAAATGCTTCAATTCAAAACTGAAGCACAGAAAATGCTTCAATTCAAAACTGAAGCACAGAAAATGCTTCAATTCAAAACTGAAGCACGGAAAATGCTTCAACTCAAAACTGAAGCACAGAAAATGCTTCAATTCAAAACTGAAGCACAGAAAATGCTTCAATTCAAAACTGAAGCACAGAAAATGCTTCAATTCAAAACTGAAGCACAGAAAATGCTTCAATTCAAAACTGAAGCACGGAAAATGCTTCAATTCAAAACTGAAGCACAGAAAATGCTTCAATTCAAAACTGAAGAACAGAAAATGCTTCAATTCAGAACTGAAGCACAGAAAATGCTTCAATTCAAAACTGAAGCACAGAAAATGCTTCAATTCAAAATTGAAGCACAAAAAATGCTTCAACTCAAAACTGAAGCACAGAAAATGCTTCAATTCAAAACTGAAACACAGAAAATGCTTCAATTCAAAACTGAAGCACAGAAAATGCTTCAATTCAAAACTGAAGCACAGAAAATGCTTCAATTCAAAACTGAAGCACAGAAAATGCTTCAATTCAAAACTGAAGCACAGAAAATGCTTCAATTCAAAACTGAAGCACAGAAAATGCTTCAATTCAAAACTGAAGCACGGAAAATGCTTCAACTCAAAACTGAAGCACAGAAAATGCTTCAATTCAAAACTGAAACACAGAAAATGCTTCAATTCAAAACTGAAGCACAAAAAATGCTTCAACTCAAAACTGAAGCACAGAAAATGCTTCAATTCAAAACTGAAACACAGAAAATGCTTCAATTCAAAACTGAAGCACAGAAAATGCTTCAATTCAAAACTGAAGCACAGAAAATGCTTCAATTCAAAACTGAAGCACAGAAAATGCTTCAATTCAAAACTGAAGCACAGAAAATGCTTCAATTCAAAACTGAAGCACAGAAAATGCTTCAATTCAAAACTGAAGCACGGAAAATGCTTCAACTCAAAACTGAAGCACAGAAAATGCTTCAATTCAAAACTGAAGCACAGAAAATTAAATAAATTTTTTATATTTTCAAGTATATTTTTGTTAACAATTTCCAAAATTGCACAGCGACAGATATTTTATGATAAAATTATGACTATTATATAAAGAAATTATTTTCACTAATAAATATGTGATGATTCCACATTATCTGGGATTACAGAAAATGCTTCAATTCAAAACTGAAGCACAGAAAATGCTTCAATTCAAAACTGAAGCACAGAAAATGCTTCAATTCAAAACTGAAGCACAGAAAATGCTTCAATTCAAAACTGAAGCACAGAAAATGCTTCAATTCAAAACTGAAGCACAAAAAATGCTTCAATTCAAAACTGAAGCACAGAAAATGCTTCAATTCAAAACTGAAGCACAGAAAATGCTTCAATTCAAAACTGAAGCACAGAAAATGCTTCAATTCAAAACTGAAGCACAGAAAATGCTTCAATTCAAAACTGAAGCACAGAAAATGCTTCAATTCAAAACTGAAGCACAGAAAATGCTTCAATTCAAAACTGAAGCACGGAAAATGCTTCAACTCAAAACTGAAGCACAGAAAATGCTTCAATTCAAAACTGAAGCACAGAAAATTAAATAAATTTTTTATATTTTCAAGTATATTTTTGTTAACAATTTCCAAAATTGCACAGCGACAGATATTTTATGATAAAATTATGACTATTATATAAAGAAATTATTTTCACTAATAAATATGTGATGATTCCACATTATCTGGGATTACAGAAAATGCTTCAATTCAAAACTGAAGCACAGAAAATGCTTCAATTCAAAACTGAAGCACAGAAAATGCTTCAATTCAAAACTGAAGCACAGAAAATGCTTCAATTCAAAACTGAAGCACAGAAAATGCTTCAATTCAAAACTGAAGCACAAAAAATGCTTCAATTCAAAACTGAAGCACAGAAAATGCTTCAATTCAAAACTGAAGCACAGAAAATGCTTCAATTCAAAACTGAAGCACAGAAAATGCTTCAATTCAAAACTGAAGCACATAAAATGCTTCAATTCAAAACTGAAGCACAGAAAATGCTTCAATTCAAAACTGAAGCACAGAAAATGCTTCAATTCAAAACTGAAGCACAGAAAATGCTTCAATTCAAAACTGAAGCACAAAAAATGCTTCAATTCAAAACTGAAGCACAGAAAATGCTTCAATTCAAAACTGAAGCACAGAAAATGCTTCAATTCAAAACTGAAGCACAGAAAATGCTTCATTTCAAAACTGAAGCACAGAAAATGCTTCAATTCAAAACTGAAGCACAGAAAAAGCTTCAATTCAAAACTGAAGCACAGAAAATGCTTCAATTCAAACAGAAAATGCTTCAATTCAAAACTGAAGCACAAAAAATGCTTCAATTCAAAACTGAAGCACAGAAAATGCTTCAATTCAAAACTGAAGCACAGAAAATGCTTCAATTCAAAACTGAAGCACAGAAAATGCTTCAATTCAAAACTGAAGCACATAAAATGCTTCAATTCAAAACTGAAGCACAGAAAATGCTTCAATTCAAAACTGAAGCACAGAAAATGCTTCAATTCAAAACTGAAGCACAGAAAATGCTTCAATTCAAAACTGAAGCACAAAAATGCTTCAATTCAAAACTGAAGCACAGAAAATGCTTCAATTCAAAACTGAAGCACAGAAAATGCTTCAATTCAAAACTGAAGCACAGAAAATGCTTCATTTCAAAACTGAAGCACAGAAAATGCTTCAATTCAAAACTGAAGCACAGAAAAAGCTTCAATTCAAAACTGAAGCACAGAAAATGCTTCAATTCAAAACTGAACACAGAAAATGCTTCAATTCAAAACTGAAGCACAGAAAATGCTTCAATTCAAAACTGAAGCACATAAAATGCTTCAATTCAAAACTGAAGCACAGAAAATGCTTCAATTCAAAACTGAAGCACAGAAAATGCTTCAATTCAAAACTGAAGCACAGAAAATGCTTCAATTCAAAACTGAAGCACAGAAAATGCTTCAATTCAAAACTGAAGCACAGAAAATGCTTCAATTCAAAACTGAAGCACAGAAAATGCTACAATTCAAAACTGAAGCACAGAAAATGCTTCAATTCAAAACTGAAGCACAGAAAATGCTTCATTTCAAAACTGAAGCACGGAAAATGCTTCAGCTCAAAACTGAAGCACAGAAAATGCTACAATTCAAAACTGAAGCACGGAAAATGCTTCAACTCAAAACTGAAGCACAGAAAATGCTTCAATTCAAAACTGAAGCACAGAAAATTAAATAAATTTTTTATATTTTCAAGTATATTTTTGTTAACAATTTCCAAAATTGCACAGCGACAGATATTTTATGATAAAATTATGACTATTATATAAAGAAATTATTTTCACTAATAAATATGTGATGATTCCACATTATCTGGGATTACAGAAAATGCTTCAATTCAAAACTGAAGCACAGAAAATGCTTCAATTCAAAACTGAAGCACAGAAAATGCTTCAATTCAAAACTGAAGCACAGAAAATGCTTCAATTCAAAACTGAAGCACAGAAAATGCTTCAATTCAAAACTGAAGCACAGAAAATGCTTCAATTCAAAACTGAAGCACAGAAAATGCTTCAATTCAAAACTGAAGCACAGAAAATGCTTCAATTCAAAACTGAAGCACGGAAAATGCTTCAACTCTAAACTGAAGCACAGAAAATGCTTCAATTCAAAACTGAAGCACAGAAAATGCTTCAATTCAAAACTGAAGCACAGAAAATGCTTCAATTCAAAACTGAAGCACAGAAAATGCTTCAATTCAAAACTGAAGCACAGAAAATGCTTCAATTCAAAACTGAAGCACAGAAAATGCTTCAATTCAAAACTGAAGCACAGAAAATGCTTCAATTCAAAACTGAAGCACAGAAAATGCTTCAATTCAAAACTGAAGCACAGAAAATGCTTCAATTCAAAACTGAAGCACAGAAAATGCTTCAATTCAAAACTGAAGCACAGAAAATGCTACAATTCAAAACTGAAGCACAGAAAATGCTTCAATTCAAAACTGAAGCACAGAAAATGCTTCATTTCAAAACTGAAGCACGGAAAATGCTTCAGCTCAAAACTGAAGCACAGAAAATGTTTCAATTCAAAACTGAAGCACGGAAAATGCTTCAACTCAAAACTGAAGCACAGAAAATGCTTCAATTCAAAACTGAAGCACAGAAAATTAAATAAATTTTTTATATTTTCAAGTATATTTTTGTTAACAATTTCCAAAATTGCACAGCGACAGATATTTTATGATAAAATTATGACTATTATATAAAGAAATTATTTTCACTAATAAATATGTGATGATTCCACATTATCTGGGATTACAGAAAATGCTTCAATTCAAAACTGAAGCACAGAAAATGCTTCAATTCAAAACTGAAGCACAGAAAATGCTTCAATTCAAAACTGAAGCACAGAAAATGCTTCAATTCAAAACTGAAGCAAAGAAAATGCTTCAATTCAAAACTGAAGCACAAAAAATGCTTCAATTCAAAACTGAAGCACAGAAAATGCTTCAATTCAAAACTGAAGCACAGAAAATGCTTCAATTCAAAACTGAAGCACAGAAAATGCTTCAATTCAAAACTGAAGCACATAAAATGCTTCAATTCAAAACTGAAGCACAGAAAATGCTTCAATTCAAAACTGAAGCACAGAAAATGCTTCAATTCAAAACTGAAGCACAGAAAATGCTTCAATTCAAAACTGAAGCACAGAAAATGCTTCAATTCAAAACTGAAGCACAAAAAATGCTTCAATTCAAAACTGAAGCACAAAAAATGCTTCAATTCAAAACTGAAACACAGAAAATGCTTCAATTCAAAACTGAAGCACAGAAAATGCTTCAATTCAAAACTGAAGCACAGAAAATGCTTCAATTCAAAACTGAAGCACAAAAAATGCTTTAATTCAAAACTGAAGCACAGAAAATGCTTCAATTCAAAACTGAAGCACAGAAAATGCTTCAATTCAAAACTGAAGCACAGAAAATGCTTCAATTCAAAACTGAAGCACAGAAAATGCTTCAATTCAAAACTGAAGCACAGAAAATGCTTCATTTCAAAACTGAAGCACAGAAAATGCTTCAATTCAAAACTGAAGCACAGCAAAAGCTTCAATTCAAAACTGAAGCACAGAAAATGCTTCAATTCAAAACTGAAGCACAGAAAATGCTTCAATTCAAAACTGAAGCATAAAAAATGCTTCAATTCAAAACTGAAGCACAGAAAATGCTTCAATTCAAAACTGAAGCACAGAAAATGCTTCAATTCAAAACTGAAGCACAGAAAATGCTTCAATTCAAAACTGAAGCACAGAAAATGCTTCAATTCAAAACTGAAGCACAGAAAATGCTTCAATTCAAAACTGAAGCACAGAAAATGCTTCATTTCAAAACTGAAGCACAGAAAATGCTTCAATTCAAAACTGAAGCACAGAAAAAGCTTCAATTCAAAACTGAAGCACAGAAAATGCTTCAATTCAAAACTGAAGCACAGAAAATGCTTCAATTCAAAACTGAACACAGAAAATGCTTCAATTCAAAACTGAAGCACATAAAATGCTTCAATTCAAAACTGAAGCACAGAAAATGCTTCAATTCAAAACTGAAGCACAGAAAATGCTTCAATTCAAAACTGAAGCACAGAAAATGCTTCAATTCAAAACTGAAGCACAGAAAATGCTTCAATTCAAAACTGAAGCACAGAAAATGCTACAATTCAAAACTGAAGCACAGAAAATGCTTCAATTCAAAACTGAAGCACAGAAAATGCTTCATTTCAAAACTGAAGCACGGAAAATGCTTCAGCTCAAAACTGAAGCACAGAAAATGCTTCAATTCAAAACTGAAGCACAGAAAATGCTTCATTTCAAATCTGAAGCTCAGAAAATGCTTCAATTCAAAACTGAAGCACAGAAAATGCTTCAATTCAAAACTGAAGCACAGAAAATGCTTCAATTCAAAACTGAAGCACAGAAAATGCTTCAATTCAAAACTGAAGCACAGAAAATGCTTCAATTCAAAACTGAAGCACAGAAAATGCTTCAATTCAAAACTGAAGCACAGAAAATGCTTCAATTCAAAACTGAAGCACAGAAAATGCTTCAATTCAAAACTGAAGCACAGAAAATGCTTCAATTCAAAACTGAAGCACAGAAAATGCTTCAATTCAAAACTGAAGCACAGAAAATGCTTCAATTCAAAACTGAAGCACAGAAAATGCTTCAATTCAAAACTGAAGCACAGAAAATGCTTCAATTCAAAACATGAAGCACAGAAAATGCTTCAATTCAAAACTGAAGCACAGAGAATGCTTCAATTCAAAACTGAAGCACGGAAAATGCTTCAACTCAAAACTGAAGCACAGAAAATGCTTCAATTCAAAACTGAAGCACAGAAAATTAAATAAATTTTTTATATTTTCAAGTATATTTTTGTTAACAATTTCCAAAATTGCACAGCGACAGATATTTTATGATAAAATTATGACTATTATATAAAGAAATTATTTTCACTAATAAATATGTGATGATTCCACATTATCTGGGATTACAGAAAATGCTTCAATTCAAAACTGAAGCACAGAAAATGCTTCAATTCAAAACTGAAGCACAGAAAATGCTTCAATTCAAAACTGAAGCACAGAAAATGCTTCAATTCAAAACTGAAGCACAGAAAATGCTTCAATTCAAAACTGAAGCACAGAAAATGCTTCAATTCAAAACTGAAGCACAGAAAATGCTTCAATTCAAAACTGAAGCACAGAAAATGCTTCAATTCAAAACTGAAGCAGAGAAAATGCTTCAATTCAAAACTGAAGCACAGAAAATGCTTCAATTCAAAACTGAAGCACAGAAAATGCTTCAATTCAAAACTGAAGCAGAGAAAATGCTTCAATTCAAAACTGAAGCACAGAAAATGCTTCAATTCAAAACTGAAGCACAGAAAATGCTTCAATTCAAAACTGAAGCACAGAAAATGCTTCAATTCAAAAATGAAGCACGGAAAATGCTTCAACTCAAAACTGAAGCACAGAAAATGCTTCAATTCAAAACTGAAGCACAGAAAATGCTTCAATTCAAAACTGAAGCACGGAAAATGCTTCAATTCAAAACTGAAGCACAGAAAATACTTCAATTCAAAACTGAAGCACGGAAAATGCTTCAACTTTAAACTGAAGCACAGAAAATGCTTCAATTCAAAACTGAAGCACAGAAAATGCTTCATTTCAAAACTGAAGCACAGAAAATGCTTCAATTCAAAACTGAAGCACAGAAAATGCTTCAATTCAAAACTGAAGCACGGAAAATGCTTCAATTCAAAACTGAAGCACAGAAAATGCTTCAATTCAAAACTGAAGCACGGAAAATGCTTCAACTCTAAACTGAAGCACAGAAAATGCTTCAATTCAAAACTGAAGCACAGAAAATGCTACAATTCAAAACTGAAGCACAGAAAATGCTTCAATTCAAAACTGAAGCACAGAAAATGCTTCAATTCAAAACTGAAGCACGGAAAATGCTTCAACTCAAAACTGAAGCACAGAAAATGCTTCAATTCAAAACTGAAGCACAGAAAATGCTTCAATTCAAAACTGAAGCACAGAAAATGCTTCAATTCAAAACTGAAGCACGGAAAATGCTTCAACTCAAAACTGAAGCACAGAAAATGCTTCAATTCAAAACTGAAGCACAGAAAATGCTTCAATTCAAAACTGAAGCACAGAAAATGCTTCAATTCAAAACTGAAGCACAGAAAATGCTTCAATTCAAAACTGAAGCACAGAAAATGCTTCAATTCAAAACTGAAGCACAGAAAATGCTTCAATTCAAAACTGAAGCACAGAAAATGCTTCAATTCAAAACTGAAGCACAGAAAATGCTTCAATTCAAAACTGAAGCACAGAAAATGCTTCAATTCAAAACTGAAGCACAGAAAATGCTTCAATTCAAAACTGAAGCACAGAAAATGCTTCAATTCAAAACTGAAGCACAGAAAATGCTTCAATTCAAAACTGAAGCACAGAAAATGCTTCAATTCAAAACATGAAGCACAGAAAATGCTTCAATTCAAAACTGAAGCACAGAAAATGCTTCAATTCAAAACTGAAGCACGGAAAATGCTTCAACTCAAAACTGAAGCACAGAAAATGCTTCAATTCAAAACTGAAGCACAGAAAATTAAATAAATTTTTTATATTTTCAAGTATATTTTTGGTTAACAATTTCCAAAATTGCACAGCGACAGATATTTTATGATAAAATTATGACTATTATATAAAGAAATTATTTTCACTAATAAATAGAGATCGGACCGTACCGTACTACGGCCGTATTTTTCGGTATTTATCGGTATTCCGTATCGGTAATACGGCACGGAATACGGTACGGTAAAATTTTGAAGTTGATCGGTATTTTTCGGTATCGGTATTTTTCGGTATTCCGTACCGTTCTACGGTACGGAAAAATCTAAATACCGATAATACCGACCGATAAAAATTTTTGAGGTTTTATTTTATTTTAAGGGAAAAAAGTCTCTTTGGACTTTGATAATTTTCAAAATTTTCGCCTGCGGCGCTAAAAATGAAGAAATTTTGCTTCCTGGACTTACATCTTTTCAAAATTTTCGTCTGAGGATTTGAAATTTTGAGTTACAATTGAGGGTTATAGGGGGTTTTGGAGTAATTAAATAGATTTAGAAGATCTTTAGAGGATGCTAATTCACCTTCGCTCTAAATCCACTTATATCCACCTTAAACATCCGATATACGAATCCCACTTATCACTACAAAACTAACGATATCCCCTCAATCTCAAGATATTATCCATTCAACTTCTCTTAATCACTGAAAATCCACCATATCTCTCTAAATCCTTAGATATCCTTCCAAATCAATCTTAATCCATGCAACTCACTGATATACCTCTTTATCCCTCAAATTTATATATAAAAATAATTATTTTTAAATAAATTAATTTTTTTAAAATACGGTACGGAATACCGATAAATTTTTATCGGTATTTATCGGTATCGGTATTTTTCGGTATTCCGTACCGTTCTACGGAACGGTAAAATTTTAAATTTTATCGGTATTTATCGGTATCGGTATTATACGGTATTACGGTACGGAATACGGTACGGAACGAAATTCCGATCTCTACTAATAAATATGTGATGATTCCACATTATCTGGGATTACAGAAAATGCTTCAATTCAAAACTGAAGCACAGAAAATGCTTCAATTCAAAACTGAAGCACAGAAAATGCATCAATTCAAAACTGAAGCACAGAAAATGCTTCAATTCAAAACTGAAGCACAGAAAATGCTTCAATTCAAAACTGAAGCACAGAAAATGCTTCAATTCAAAACTGAAGCAGAGAAAATGCTTCAATTCAAAACTGAAGCACAGAAAATGCTTCAATTCAAAACTGAAGCACAGAAAATGCTTCAATTCAAAACTGAAGCACAGAAAATGCTTCAATTCAAAACTGAAGCACAGAAAATGCTTCAATTCAAAACTGAAGCAGAGAAAATGCTTCAATTCAAAACTGAAGCACAGAAAATGCTTCAATTCAAAACTGAAGCACAGAAAATGCTTCAATTCAAAACTGAAGCACAGAAAATGCTTCAATTCAAAACTGAAGCACAGAAAATGCTTCAATTCAAAACTGAAGCACAGAAAATGCTTCAATTCAAAACTGAAGCACAGAAAATGCTTCAATTCAAAACTGAAGCACAGAAAATGCTTCAATTCAAAACTGAAGCACGGAAAATGCTTCAACTCAAAACTGAAGCACAGAAAATGCTTCAATTCAAAACTGAAGCACGGAAAATGCTTCAACTCAAAACTGAAGCACAGAAAATGCTTCAATTCAAAACTGATGCACAGAAAATGCTTCAATTCAAAACTGAAGCACAGAAAATGCTTCAATTCAAAACTGAAGCACAGAAAATGCTTCAATTCAAAACTGAAGCACAGAAAATGCTTCAATTCAAAACTGAAGCACAGAAAATGCTTCAATTCAAAACTGAAGCACAGAAAATGCTTCAATTCAAAACTGAAGCACAGAAAATGCTTCAATTCAAAACTGAAGCACAGAAAATGCTTCAATTCAAAACATGAAGCACAGAAAATGCTTCAATTCAAAACTGAAGCACAGAAAATGCTTCAATTCAAAACTGAAGCACGGAAAATGCTTCAACTCAAAACTGAAGCACAGAAAATGCTTCAATTCAAAACTGAAGCACAGAAAATTAAATAAATTTTTTATATTTTCAAGTATATTTTTGGTTAACAATTTCCAAAATTGCACAGCGACAGATATTTTATGATAAAATTATGACTATTATATAAAGAAATTATTTTCACTAATAAATAGAGATCGGACCGTACCGTACTACGGCCGTATTTTTCGGTATTTATCGGTATTCCGTATCGGTAATACGGCACGGAATACGGTACGGTAAAATTTTGAAGTTGATCGGTATTTTTCGGTATCGGTATTTTTCGGTATTCCGTACCGTTCTACGGTACGGAAAAATCTAAATACCGATAATACCGACCGATAAAAATTTTTGAGGTTTTATTTTATTTTAAGGAAAAAAGTCTCTTTGGACTTTGATAATTTTCAAAATTTTCGCCTGCGGCGCTAAAAATGAAGAAATTTTGCTTCCTGGACTTACATCTTTTCAAAATTTTCGTCTGAGGATTTGAAATTTTGAGTTACAATTGAGGGTTATAGGGGGTTTTGGAGTAATTAAATAGATTTAGAAGATCTTTAGAGGATGCTAATTCACCTTCGCTCTAAATCCACTTATATCCACCTTAAACATCCGATATACGAATCCCACTTATCACTACAAAACTAACGATATCCCCTCAATCTCAAGATATTATCCATTCAACTTCTCTTAATCACTGAAAATCCACCATATCTCTCTAAATCCTTAGATATCCTTCCAAATCAATCTTAATCCATGCAACTCACTGATATACCTCTTTATCCCTCAAATTTATATATAAAAATAATTATTTTTAAATAAATTAATTTTTTTAAAATACGGTACGGAATACCGATAAATTTTTATCGGTATTTATCGGTATCGGTATTTTTCGGTATTCCGTACCGTTCTACGGAACGGTAAAATTTTAAATTTTATCGGTATTTATCGGTATCGGTATTATACGGTATTACGGTACGGAATACGGTACGGAACGAAATTCCGATCTCTACTAATAAATATGTGATGATTCCACATTATCTGGGATTACAGAAAATGCTTCAATTCAAAACTGAAGCACAGAAAATGCTTCAATTCAAAACTGAAGCACAGAAAATGCATCAATTCAAAACTGAAGCACAGAAAATGCTTCAATTCAAAACTGAAGCACAGAAAATGCTTCAATTCAAAACTGAAGCACAGAAAATGCTTCAATTCAAAACTGAAGCAGAGAAAATGCTTCAATTCAAAACTGAAGCACAGAAAATGCTTCAATTCAAAACTGAAGCACAGAAAATGCTTCAATTCAAAACTGAAGCACAGAAAATGCTTCAATTCAAAACTGAAGCACAGAAAATGCTTCAATTCAAAACTGAAGCAGAGAAAATGCTTCAATTCAAAACTGAAGCACAGAAAATGCTTCAATTCAAAACTGAAGCACAGAAAATGCTTCAATTCAAAACTGAAGCACAGAAAATGCTTCAATTCAAAACTGAAGCACAGAAAATGCTTCAATTCAAAACTGAAGCACAGAAAATGCTTCAATTCAAAACTGAAGCACAGAAAATGCTTCAATTCAAAACTGAAGCACAGAAAATGCTTCAATTCAAAACTGAAGCACGGAAAATGCTTCAACTCAAAACTGAAGCACAGAAAATGCTTCAATTCAAAACTGAAGCACGGAAAATGCTTCAACTCAAAACTGAAGCACAGAAAATGCTTCAATTCAAAACTGAAGCACGGAAAATGCTTCAACTCAAAACTGAAGCACAGAAAATGCTTCAATTCAAAACTGATGCACAGAAAATGCTTCATTTCAAAACTGAAGCTCAGAAAATGCTTCAATTCAAAACTGAAGCACAGAAAATGCTTCAATTCAAAACTGAAGCACAGAAAATGCTTCAATTCAAAACTGAAGCACAGAAAATGCTTCAATTCAAAACTGAAGCACAGAAAATGCTTCAATTCAAAACTGAAGCACAGAAAATGCTTCAATTCAAAACTGAAGCACAGAAAATGCTTCAATTCAAAACTGAAGCACAGAAAATGCTTCAATTCAAAACTGAATCATCAGAAAATGCTTCAATTCAAAACTGAAGCACAGAAAATGCTTCAATTCAAAACTGAAGCACAGAAAATGCTTCAATTCAAAACTGAAGCACAGAAAATGCTTCAATTCAAAACTGAAGCACAGAAAATGCTTCAATTCAAAACTGAAGCACAGAAAATGCTTCAATTCAAAACTGAAGCACAGAAAATGCTTCAATTCAAAACTGAAGCACAGAAAATGCTTCAATTCAAAACTGAAGCACAGAAAATGCTTCAATTCAAAACTGAAGCACAGAAAATGCTTCAATTCATAACATGAAGCACAGAAAATGCTTCAATTCAAAACTGAAGCACAGAAAATGCTTCAATTCAAAACTGAAGCACGGAAAATGCTTCAACTCAAAACTGAAGCACAGAAAATGCTTCAATTCAAAACTGAAGCACAGAAAATTAAATAAATTTTTTATATTTTCAAGTATATTTTTGTTAACAATTTCCAAAATTGCACAGCGACAGATATTTTATGATAAAATTATGACTATTATATAAAGAAATTATTTTCACTAATAAATATGTGATGATTCCACATTATCTGGGATTACAGAAAATGCTTCAATTCAAAACTGAAGCACAGAAAATGCTTCAATTCAAAACTGAAGCACAGAAAATGCATCAATTCAAAACTGAAGCACAGAAAATGCTTCAATTCAAAACTGAAGCACAGAAAATGCTTCAATTCAAAACTGAAGCACAGAAAATGCTTCAATTCAAAACTGAAGCAGAGAAAATGCTTCAATTCAAAACTGAAGCACAGAAAATGCTTCAATTCAAAACTGAAGCACAGAAAATGCTTCAATTCAAAACTGAAGCACAGAAAATGCTTCAATTCAAAACTGAAGCACAGAAAATGCTTCAATTCAAAACTGAAGCAGAGAAAATGCTTCAATTCAAAACTGAAGCACAGAAAATGCTTCAATTCAAAACTGAAGCACAGAAAATGCTTCAATTCAAAACTGAAGCACAGAAAATGCTTCAATTCAAAACTGAAGCACAGAAAATGCTTCAATTCAAAACTGAAGCACAGAAAATGCTTCAATTCAAAACTGAAGCACAGAAAATGCTTCAATTCAAAACTGAAGCACAGAAAATGCTTCAATTCAAAACTGAAGCACGGAAAATGCTTCAACTCAAAACTGAAGCACAGAAAATGCTTCAATTCAAAACTGAAGCACAGAAAATTAAATAAATTTTTTATATTTTCAAGTATATTTTTGTTAACAATTTCCAAAATTGCACAGCGACAGATATTTTATGATAAAATTATGACTATTATATAAAGAAATTATTTTCACTAATAAATATGTGATGATTCCACATTATCTGGGATTACAGAAAATGCTTCAATTCAAAACTGAAGCACAGAAAATGCTTCAATTCAAAACTGAAGCACAGAAAATGCTTCAATTCAAAACTGAAGCACAGAAAATGCTTCAATTCAAAACTGAAGCACAGAAAATGCATCAATTCAAAACTGAAGCAAAGAAAATGCTTCAATTCAAAACTGAAGCAGAGAAAATGCTTCAATTCAAAACTGAAGCACAGAAAATGCTTCAATTCAAAACTGAAGCACAGAAAATGCTTCAATTCAAAACTGAAGCACAGAAAATGCTTCAATTCAAAACTGAAGCACAGAAAGTGCTTCAATTCAAAACTGAAGCAGAGAAAATGCTTCAATTCAAAACTGAAGCACAGAAAATGCTTCAATTCAAAACTGAAGCACAGAAAATGCTTCAATTCAAAACTGAAGCACAGAAAATGCTTCAATTCAAAACTGAAGCACAGAAAATGCTTCAATTCAAAACTGAAGCACAGAAAATGCTTCAATTCAAAACTGAAGCACAGAAAATGCTTCAATTCAAAACTGAAGCACAGAAAATGCTTCAATTCAAAACTGAAGCAGAGAAAATGCTTCAATTCAAAACTGAAGCACAGAAAATGCTTCAATTCAAAACTGAAGCACAGAAAATGCTTCAATTCAAAACTGAAGCACAGAAAATGCTTCAATTCAAAACTGAAGCACAGAAAATGCTTCAATTCAAAACTGAAGCAGAGAAAATGCTTCAATTCAAAACTGAAGCACAGAAAATGCTTCAATTCAAAACTGAAGCACAGAAAATGCTTCAATTCAAAACTGAAGCACAGAAAATGCTTCAATTCAAAACTGAAGCACAGAAAATGCTTCAATTCAAAACTGAAGCACAGAAAATGCTTCAATTCAAAACTGAAGCACAGAAAATGCTTCAATTCAAAACTGAAGCACAGAAAATGCTTCAATTCAAAACTGAAGCACAGAAAATGCTTCAATTCAAAACTGAAGCACAGAAAGTGCTTCAATTCAAAACTGAAGCAGAGAAAATGCTTCAATTCAAAACTGAAGCACAGAAAATGCTTCAATTCAAAACTGAAGCACAGAAAATGCTTCAATTCAAAACTGAAGCACAGAAAATGCTTCAATTCAAAACTGAAGCACAGAAAATGCTTCAATTCAAAACTGAAGCACAGAAAATGCTTCAATTCAAAACTGAAGCACAGAAAATGCTTCAATTCAAAACTGAAGCACAGAAAATGCTTCAATTCAAAACTGAAGCAGAGAAAATGCTTCAATTCAAAACTGAAGCACAGAAAATGCTTCAATTCAAAACTGAAGCACAGAAAATGCTTCAATTCAAAACTGAAGCACAGAAAATGCTTCAATTCAAAACTGAAGCACAGAAAATGCTTCAATTCAAAACTGAAGCAGAGAAAATGCTTCAATTCAAAACTGAAGCACAGAAAATGCTTCAATTCAAAACTGAAGCACAGAAAATGCTTCAATTCAAAACTGAAGCACAGAAAATGCTTCAATTCAAAACTGAAGCACAGAAAATGCTTCAATTCAAAACTGAAGCACAGAAAATGCTTCAATTCAAAACTGAAGCACAGAAAATGCTTCAATTCAAAACTGAAGCACAGAAAATGCTTCAATTCAAAACTGAAGCACGGAAAATGCTTCAACTCAAAACTGAAGCACAGAAAATGCTTCAATTCAAAACTGAAGCACAGAAAATTAAATAAATTTTTTATATTTTCAAGTATATTTTTGTTAACAATTTCCAAAATTGCACAGCGACAGATATTTTATGATAAAATTATGACTATTATATAAAGAAATTATTTTCACTAATAAATATGTGATGATTCCACATTATCTGGGATTACAGAAAATGCTTCAATTCAAAACTGAAGCACAGAAAATGCTTCAATTCAAAACTGAAGCACAGAAAATGCTTCAATTCAAAACTGAAGCACAGAAAATGCTTCAATTCAAAACTGAAGCACAGAAAATGCATCAATTCAAAACTGAAGCAAAGAAAATGCTTCAATTCAAAACTGAAGCAGAGAAAATGCTTCAATTCAAAACTGAAGCACAGAAAATGCTTCAATTCAAAACTGAAGCACAGAAAATGCTTCAATTCAAAACTGAAGCACAGAAAATGCTTCAATTCAAAACTGAAGCACAGAAAGTGCTTCAATTCAAAACTGAAGCAGAGAAAATGCTTCAATTCAAAACTGAAGCACAGAAAATGCTTCAATTCAAAACTGAAGCACAGAAAATGCTTCAATTCAAAACTGAAGCACAGAAAATGCTTCAATTCAAAACTGAAGCACAGAAAATGCTTCAATTCAAAACTGAAGCACAGAAAATGCTTCAATTCAAAACTGAAGCACAGAAAATGCTTCAATTCAAAACTGAAGCACAGAAAATGCTTCAATTCAAAACTGAAGCATAGAAAATGCTTCAATTCAAAACTGAAGCACGGAAAATGCTTCAATTCAAAACTGAAGCACAGAAAATGCTTCAACTCAAAACTGAAGCACAGAAAATGCTTCAATTCAAAACTGAAGCACAGAAAATTAAATAAATTTTTTATATTTTCAAGTATATTTTTGTTAACAATTTCCAAAATTGCACAGCGACAGATATTTTATGATAAAATTATGACTATTATATAAAGAAATTATTTTCACTAATAAATATGTGATGATTCCACATTATCTGGGATTACAGAAAATGCTTCAATTCAAAACTGAAGCACAGAAAATGCTTCAATTCAAAACTGAAGCACAGAAAATGCTTCAATTCAAAACTGAAGCACAGAAAATGCTTCAATTCAAAACTGAAGCACAGAAATGCTTCAATTCAAAACTGAAGCACAAAAAATGCTTCAATTCAAAACTGAAGCACAAAAAATGCTTCAATTCAAAACTGAAGCACAGAAAATGCTTCAATTCAAAACTGAAGCACAGAAAATGCTTCAATTCAAAACTGAAGCACAGAAAATGCTTCATTCAAAACTGAAGCACAGAAAATGCTTCAATTCAAAACTGAAGCACAGAAAATGCTTCAATTCAAAACTGAAGCACAGAAAATGCTTCAATTCAAAACTGAAACACAGAAAATGCTTCAATTCAAAACTGAAGCACAGAAAATGCTTCAATTCAAAACTGAAGCACAGAAAATGCTTCAATTCAAAACTGAAGCACAGAAAATGCTTCAACTCAAAACTGAAGCAGAGAAAATGCTTCAATTCAAAACTGAAGCACAGAAAATGCTTCAATTCAAAATTGAAGCACGGAAAATGCTTCAATTCAAAACTGAAGCACAGAAAATACTTCAATTCAAAACTGAAGCACGGAAAATGCTTCAACTCTAAACTGAAGCACAGAAAATGCTTCAATTCAAAACTGAAGCACAGAAAATGCTTCAATTCAAAACTGAAGCACAGAAAATGCTTCAATTCAAAACTGAAGCACAGAAAATGCTTCAATTCAAAACTGAAGCACGGAAAATGCTTCAATTCAAAACTGAAGCACAGAAAATGCTTCAATTCAAAACTGAAGCACGGAAAATGCTTCAACTCTAAACTGAAGCACAGAAAATGCTTCAATTCAAAACTGAAGCACAGAAAGTGCTTCAATTCAAAACTGAAGCAGAGAAAATGCTTCAATTCAAAACTGAAGCACAGAAAATGCTTCAATTCAAAACTGAAGCACAGAAAATGCTTCAATTCAAAACTGAAGCACAGAAAATGCTTCAATTCAAAACTGAAGCACAGAAAATGCTTCAATTCAAAACTGAAGCACAGAAAATGCTTCAATTCAAAACTGAAGCACAGAAAATGCTTCAATTCAAAACTGAAGCACAGAAAATGCTTCAATTCAAAACTGAAGCATAGAAAATGCTTCAATTCAAAACTGAAGCACGGAAAATGCTTCAATTCAAAACTGAAGCACAGAAAATGCTTCAACTCAAAACTGAAGCACAGAAAATGCTTCAATTCAAAACTGAAGCACAGAAAATTAAATAAATTTTTTATATTTTCAAGTATATTTTTGTTAACAATTTCCAAAATTGCACAGCGACAGATATTTTATGATAAAATTATGACTATTATATAAAGAAATTATTTTCACTAATAAATATGTGATGATTCCACATTATCTGGGATTACAGAAAATGCTTCAATTCAAAACTGAAGCACAGAAAATGCTTCAATTCAAAACTGAAGCACAGAAAATGCTTCAATTCAAAACTGAAGCACAGAAAATGCTTCAATTCAAAACTGAAGCACAGAAATGCTTCAATTCAAAACTGAAGCACAAAAAATGCTTCAATTCAAAACTGAAGCACAAAAAATGCTTCAATTCAAAACTGAAGCAGAGAAAATGCTTCAATTCAAAACTGAAGCACAGAAAATGCTTCAATTCAAAACTGAAGCACAGAAAATGCTTCAATTCAAAACTGAAGCACAGAAAATGCTTCAATTCAAAACTGAAGCACAGAAAGTGCTTCAATTCAAAACTGAAGCAGAGAAAATGCTTCAATTCAAAACTGAAGCACAGAAAATGCTTCAATTCAAAACTGAAGCACAGAAAATGCTTCAATTCAAAACTGAAGCACAGAAAATGCTTCAATTCAAAACTGAAGCACAGAAAATGCTTCAATTCAAAACTGAAGCACAGAAAATGCTTCAATTCAAAACTGAAGCACAGAAAATGCTTCAATTCAAAACTGAAGCACAGAAAATGCTTCAATTCAAAACTGAAGCATAGAAAATGCTTCAATTCAAAACTGAAGCACGGAAAATGCTTCAATTCAAAACTGAAGCACAGAAAATGCTTCAACTCAAAACTGAAGCACAGAAAATGCTTCAATTCAAAACTGAAGCACAGAAAATTAAATAAATTTTTTATATTTTCAAGTATATTTTTGTTAACAATTTCCAAAATTGCACAGCGACAGATATTTTATGATAAAATTATGACTATTATATAAAGAAATTATTTTCACTAATAAATATGTGATGATTCCACATTATCTGGGATTACAGAAAATGCTTCAATTCAAAACTGAAGCACAGAAAATGCTTCAATTCAAAACTGAAGCACAGAAAATGCTTCAATTCAAAACTGAAGCACAGAAAATGCTTCAATTCAAAACTGAAGCACAGAAATGCTTCAATTCAAAACTGAAGCACAAAAAATGCTTCAATTCAAAACTGAAGCACAAAAAATGCTTCAATTCAAAACTGAAGCACAGAAAATGCTTCAATTCAAAACTGAAGCACAGAAAATGCTTCAATTCAAAACTGAAGCACAGAAAATGCTTCATTCAAAACTGAAGCACAGAAAATGCTTCAATTCAAAACTGAAGCACAGAAAATGCTTCAATTCAAAACTGAAGCACAGAAAATGCTTCAATTCAAAACTGAAACACAGAAAATGCTTCAATTCAAAACTGAAGCACAGAAAATGCTTCAATTCAAAACTGAAGCACAGAAAATGCTTCAATTCAAAACTGAAGCACAGAAAATGCTTCAACTCAAAACTGAAGCAGAGAAAATGCTTCAATTCAAAACTGAAGCACAGAAAATGCTTCAATTCAAAATTGAAGCACGGAAAATGCTTCAATTCAAAACTGAAGCACAGAAAATACTTCAATTCAAAACTGAAGCACGGAAAATGCTTCAACTCTAAACTGAAGCACAGAAAATGCTTCAATTCAAAACTGAAGCACAGAAAATGCTTCAATTCAAAACTGAAGCACAGAAAATGCTTCAATTCAAAACTGAAGCACAGAAAATGCTTCAATTCAAAACTGAAGCACGGAAAATGCTTCAATTCAAAACTGAAGCACAGAAAATGCTTCAATTCAAAACTGAAGCACGGAAAATGCTTCAACTCTAAACTGAAGCACAGAAAATGCTTCAATTCAAAACTGAAGCACAGAAAATGCTTCAATTCAAAACTGAAGCACAGAAAATGCTTCAATTCAAAACTGAAGCACAGAAAATGCTTCAATTCAAAACTGAAGCACGGAAAATGCTTCAATTCAAAACTGAAGCACAGAAAATGCTTCAATTCAAAACTGAAGCACGGAAAATGCTTCAACTCTAAACTGAAGCACAGAAAATGCTTCAATTCAAAACTGAAGCACAGAAAATGCTTCAATTCAAAACTGAAGCACAGAAAATGCTTCAATTCAAAACTGAAGCACAGAAAATGCTTCAATTCAAAACTGAAGCACAGAAAATGCTTCAATTCAAAACTGAAGCACAAAAAATGCTTCAATTCAAAACTGAAGCACAAAAAATGCTTCAATTCAAAACTGAAGCACAGAAAATGCTTCAATTCAAAACTGAAGCAAAGAAAATGCTTCAATTCAAAACTGAAGCACATAAAATGCTTAATTCAAAACTGAAGCACAGAAAATGCTTCAATTCAAAACTGAAGCACAGAAAATGCTTCAATTCAAAACTGAAGCACAGAAAGTGCTTCAATTCAAAACTGAAGCAGAGAAAATCTTCAATTCAAAACTGAAGCACAGAAAATGCTTCAATTCAAAACTGAAGCACAGAAAATGCTTCAATTCAGAACTGAAGCACAGAAAATGCTTCAATTCAAAACTGAAGCACAGAAAATGCTTCAATTCAAAACTGAAGCACAGAAAATGCTTCAATTCAAAACTGAAGCACAGAAAATGCTTCAATTCAAAACTGAAGCACAGAAAATGCTTCAATTCAAAACTGAAGCACAGAAAATGCTTCAATTCAAAACTGAAGCACAGAAAATGCTTCAATTCAAAACTGAAGCACAGAAAATGCTTCAATTCAAAACTGAAGCACAGAAAATGCTTCAATTCAAAACTGAAGCACAGAAAATGCTTCAATTCAAAACTGAAGCACAGAAAATGCTTCAATTCAAAACTGAAGCACAGAAAATGCTTCAATTCAAAACATGAAGCACAGAAAATGCTTCAATTCAAAACTGAAGCACAGAAAATGCTTCAATTCAAAACTGAAGCACGGAAAATGCTTCAACTCAAAACTGAAGCACAGAAAATGCTTCAATTCAAAACTGAAGCACAGAAAATGCTTCAACTCAAAACTGAAGCACAGAAAATGCTTCAATTCAAAACTGAAGCACAGAAAATGCTTCAATTCAAAATTGAAGCACGGAAAATGCTTCAATTCAAAACTGAAGCACAGAAAATACTTCAATTCAAAACTGAAGCACGGAAAATGCTTCAACTCTAAACTGAAGCACAGAAAATGCTTCAATTCAAAACTGAAGCACAGAAAATGCTTCAATTCAAAACTGAAGCACAGAAAATGCTTCAATTCAAAACTGAAGCACAGAAAATGCTTCAATTCAAAACTGAAGCACGGAAAATGCTTCAATTCAAAACTGAAGCACAGAAAATGCTTCAATTCAAAACTGAAGCACGGAAAATGCTTCAACTCTAAACTGAAGCACAGAAAATGCTTCAATTCAAAACTGAAGCACAGAAAATGCTTCAATTCAAAACTGAAGCACAGAAAATGCTTCAATTCAAAACTGAAGCACAGAAAATGCTTCAATTCAAAACTGAAGCACGGAAAATGCTTCAATTCAAAACTGAAGCACAGAAAATGCTTCAATTCAAAACTGAAGCACGGAAAATGCTTCAACTCTAAACTGAAGCACAGAAAATGCTTCAATTCAAAACTGAAGCACAGAAAATGCTTCAATTCAAAACTGAAGCACAGAAAATGCTTCAATTCAAAACTGAAGCACAGAAAATGCTTCAATTCAAAACTGAAGCACAGAAAATGCTTCAATTCAAAACTGAAGCACAAAAAATGCTTCAATTCAAAACTGAAGCACAAAAAATGCTTCAATTCAAAACTGAAGCACAGAAAATGCTTCAATTCAAAACTGAAGCAAAGAAAATGCTTCAATTCAAAACTGAAGCACATAAAATGCTTAATTCAAAACTGAAGCACAGAAAATGCTTCAATTCAAAACTGAAGCACAGAAAATGCTTCAATTCAAAACTGAAGCACAGAAAGTGCTTCAATTCAAAACTGAAGCAGAGAAAATGCTTCAATTCAAAACTGAAGCACAGAAAATGCTTCAATTCAAAACTGAAGCACAGAAAATGCTTCAATTCAAAACTGAAGCACAGAAAATGCTTCAATTCAAAACTGAAGCACAGAAAATGCTTCAATTCAAAACTGAAGCACAGAAAATGCTTCAATTCAAAACTGAAGCACAGAAAATGCTTCAATTCAAAACTGAAGCACAGAAAATGCTTCAATTCAAAACTGAAGCACAGAAAATGCTTCAATTCAAAACTGAAGCACAGAAAATGCTTCAATTCAAAACTGAAGCACAGAAAATGCTTCAATTCAAAACTGAAGCACAGAAAATGCTTCAATTCAAAACTGAAGCACAGAAAATGCTTCAATTCAAAACTGAAGCACAGAAAATGCTTCAATTCAAAACTGAAGCACAGAAAATGCTTCAATTCAAAACATGAAGCACAGAAAATGCTTCAATTCAAAACTGAAGCACAGAAAATGCTTCAATTCAAAACTGAAGCACGGAAAATGCTTCAACTCAAAACTGAAGCACAGAAAATGCTTCAATTCAAAACTGAAGCACAGAAAATTAAATAAATTTTTTATATTTTCAAGTATATTTTTGTTAACAATTTCCAAAATTGCACAGCGACAGATATTTTATGATAAAATTATGACTATTATATAAAGAAATTATTTTCACTAATAAATATGTGATGATTCCACATTATCTGGGATTACAGAAAATGCTTCAATTCAAAACTGAAGCACAGAAAATGCTTCAATTCAAAACTGAAGCACAGAAAATGCATCAATTCAAAACTGAAGCACAGAAAATGCTTCAATTCAAAACTGAAGCACAGAAAATGCTTCAATTCAAAACTGAAGCACAGAAAATGCTTCAATTCAAAACTGAAGCAGAGAAAATGCTTCAATTCAAAACTGAAGCACAGAAAATGCTTCAATTCAAAACTGAAGCACAGAAAATGCTTCAATTCAAAACTGAAGCACAGAAAATGCTTCAATTCAAAACTGAAGCACAGAAAATGCTTCAATTCAAAACTGAAGCAGAGAAAATGCTTCAATTCAAAACTGAAGCACAGAAAATGCTTCAATTCAAAACTGAAGCACAGAAAATGCTTCAATTCAAAACTGAAGCACAGAAAATGCTTCAATTCAAAACTGAAGCACAGAAAATGCTTCAATTCAAAACTGAAGCACAGAAAATGCTTCAATTCAAAACTGAAGCACAGAAAATGCTTCAATTCAAAACTGAAGCACAGAAAATGCTTCAATTCAAAACTGAAGCACGGAAAATGCTTCAACTCAAAACTGAAGCACAGAAAATGCTTCAATTCAAAACTGAAGCACAGAAAATTAAATAAATTTTTTATATTTTCAAGTATATTTTTGTTAACAATTTCCAAAATTGCACAGCGACAGATATTTTATGATAAAATTATGACTATTATATAAAGAAATTATTTTCACTAATAAATATGTGATGATTCCACATTATCTGGGATTACAGAAAATGCTTCAATTCATAACTGAAGCACAGAAAATGCTTCAATTCAAAACTGAAGCACAGAAAATGCTTCAATTCAAAACTGAAGCACAGAAAATGCATCAATTCAAAACTGAAGCAAAGAAAATGCTTCAATTCAAAACTGAAGCAGAGAAAATGCTTCAATTCAAAACTGAAGCACAGAAAATGCTTCAATTCAAAACTGAAGCACAGAAAATGCTTCAATTCAAAACTGAAGCACAGAAAATGCTTCAATTCAAAACTGAAGCACAGAAAGTGCTTCAATTCAAAACTGAAGCAGAGAAAATGCTTCAATTCAAAACTGAAGCACAGAAAATGCTTCAATTCAAAACTGAAGCACAGAAAATGCTTCAATTCAAAACTGAAGCACAGAAAATGCTTCAATTCAAAACTGAAGCACAGAAAATGCTTCAATTCAAAACTGAAGCACAGAAAATGCTTCAATTCAAAACTGAAGCACAGAAAATGCTTCAATTCAAAACTGAAGCACAGAAAATGCTTCAATTCAAAACTGAAGCATAGAAAATGCTTCAATTCAAAACTGAAGCACGGAAAATGCTTCAATTCAAAACTGAAGCACAGAAAATGCTTCAATTCAAAACTGAAGCACGGAAAATGCTTCAACTCTAAACTGAAGCACAGAAAATGCTTCAATTCAAAACTGAAGCACAGAAAATTAAATAAATTTTTTATATTTTCAAGTATATTTTTGTTAACAATTTCCAAAATTGCACAGCGACAGATATTTTATGATAAAATTATGACTATTATATAAAGAAATTATTTTCACTAATAAATATGTGATGATTCCACATTATCTGGGATTACAGAAAATGCTTCAATTCAAAACTGAAGCACAGAAAATGCTTCAATTCAAAACTGAAGCACAGAAAATGCTTCAATTCAAAACTGAAGCACAGAAAATGCTTCAATTCAAAACTGAAGCACAGAAAATGCTTCAATTCAAAACTGAAGCACAAAAAATGCTTCAATTCAAAACTGAAGCACAAAAAATGCTTCAATTCAAAACTGAAGCACAGAAAATGCTTCAATTCAAAACTGAAGCACAGAAAATGCTTCAATTCAAAACTGAAGCACAGAAAATGCTTCATTCAAAACTGAAGCACAGAAAATGCTTCAATTCAAAACTGAAGCACAGAAAATGCTTCAATTCAAAACTGAAGCACAGAAAATGCTTCAATTCAAAACTGAAACACAGAAAATGCTTCAATTCAAAACTGAAGCACAGAAAATGCTTCAATTCAAAACTGAAGCACAGAAAATGCTTCAATTCAAAACTGAAGCACAGAAAATGCTTCAACTCAAAACTGAAGCACAGAAAATGCTTCAATTCAAAACTGAAGCACAGAAAATGCTTCAATTCAAAATTGAAGCACGGAAAATGCTTCAATTCAAAACTGAAGCACAGAAAATACTTCAATTCAAAACTGAAGCACGGAAAATGCTTCAACTCTAAACTGAAGCACAGAAAATGCTTCAATTCAAAACTGAAGCACAGAAAATGCTTCAATTCAAAACTGAAGCACAGAAAATGCTTCAATTCAAAACTGAAGCACAGAAAATGCTTCAATTCAAAACTGAAGCACGGAAAATGCTTCAATTCAAAACTGAAGCACAGAAAATGCTTCAATTCAAAACTGAAGCACGGAAAATGCTTCAACTCTAAACTGAAGCACAGAAAATGCTTCAATTCAAAACTGAAGCACAGAAAATGCTTCAATTCAAAACTGAAGCACAGAAAATGCTTCAATTCAAAACTGAAGCACAGAAAATGCTTCAATTCAAAACTGAAGCACGGAAAATGCTTCAATTCAAAACTGAAGCACAGAAAATGCTTCAATTCAAAACTGAAGCACGGAAAATGCTTCAACTCTAAACTGAAGCACAGAAAATGCTTCAATTCAAAACTGAAGCACAGAAAATGCTTCAATTCAAAACTGAAGCACAGAAAATGCTTCAATTCAAAACTGAAGCACAGAAAATGCTTCAATTCAAAACTGAAGCACAGAAAATGCTTCAATTCAAAACTGAAGCACAAAAAATGCTTCAATTCAAAACTGAAGCACAAAAAATGCTTCAATTCAAAACTGAAGCACAGAAAATGCTTCAATTCAAAACTGAAGCAAAGAAAATGCTTCAATTCAAAACTGAAGCACATAAAATGCTTAATTCAAAACTGAAGCACAGAAAATGCTTCAATTCAAAACTGAAGCACAGAAAATGCTTCAATTCAAAACTGAAGCACAGAAAATGCTTCAATTCAAAACTGAAACACAGAAAATGCTTCAATTCAAAACTGAAGCACAGAAAATGCTTCAATTCAAAACTGAAGCACAGAAAATGCTTCAATTCAAAACTGAAGCACAGAAAATGCTTCAACTCAAAACTGAAGCACAGAAAATGCTTCAATTCAAAACTGAAGCACAGAAAATGCTTCAATTCAAAACTGAAGCACAGAAAATGCTTCAATTCAAAATTGAAGCACGGAAAATGCTTCAATTCAAAACTGAAGCACAGAAAATGCTTCAATTCAAAACTGAAGCACAGAAAATGCTTCAATTCAAAACTGAAGCACAAAAAATGCTTCAATTCAAAACTGAAGCACAAAAAATGCTTCAATTCAAAACTGAAGCACAGAAAATGCTTCAATTCAAAACTGAAGCACAGAAAATGCTTCAATTCAAAACTGAAGCACAGAAAATACTTCAATTCAAAACTGAAGCACGGAAAATGCTTCAACTCTAAACTGAAGCACAGAAAATGCTTCAATTCAAAACTGAAGCACAGAAAATGCTTCAATTCAAAACTGAAGCACAGAAAATGCTTCAATTCAAAACTGAAGCACAGAAAATGCTTCAATTCAAAACTGAAGCACGGAAAATGCTTCAATTCAAAACTGAAGCACAGAAAATGCTTCAATTCAAAACTGAAGCACGGAAAATGCTTCAACTCTAAACTGAAGCACAGAAAATGCTTCAATTCAAAACTGAAGCACAGAAAATGCTTCAATTCAAAACTGAAGCACAGAAAATGCTTCAATTCAAAACTGAAGCACAGAAAATGCTTCAATTCAAAACTGAAGCACGGAAAATGCTTCAATTCAAAACTGAAGCACAGAAAATGCTTCAATTCAAAACTGAAGCACGGAAAATGCTTCAACTCTAAACTGAAGCACAGAAAATGCTTCAATTCAAAACTGAAGCACAGAAAATGCTTCAATTCAAAACTGAAGCAAAGAAAATGCTTCAATTCAAAACTGAAGCACATAAAATGCTTAATTCAAAACTGAAGCACAGAAAATGCTTCAATTCAAAACTGAAGCACAGAAAATGCTTCAATTCAAAACTGAAGCACAGAAAATGCTTCAATTCAAAACTGAAGCACAGAAAATGCTTCAATTCAAAACTGAAGCACAGAAAATGCTTCAACTCAAAACTGAAGCACAGAAAATGCTTCAATTCAAAACTGAAGCACAGAAAATGCTTCAATTCAAAACTGAAGCACAGAAAATGCTTCAATTCAAAATTGAAGCACGGAAAATGCTTCAATTCAAAACTGAAGCACAGAAAATGCTTCAATTCAAAACTGAAGCACAGAAAATGCTTCAATTCAAAACTGAAGCAGAGAAAATGCTTCAATTCAAAACTGAAGCACAGAAAATGCTTCAATTCAAAACTGAAGCACAGAAAATGCTTCAATTCAAAACTGAAGCACAGAAAATGCTTCAATTCAAAACTGAAGCACAGAAAATGCTTCAATTCAAAACTGAAGCAGAGAAAATGCTTCAATTCAAAACTGAAGCACAGAAAATGCTTCAATTCAAAACTGAAGCACAGAAAATGCTTCAATTCAAAACTGAAGCACAGAAAATGCTTCAATTCAAAACTGAAGCACAGAAAATGCTTCAATTCAAAACTGAAGCACAGAAAATGCTTCAATTCAAAACTGAAGCACAGAAAATGCTTCAATTCAAAACTGAAGCACAGAAAATGCATCAATTCAAAACTGAAGCACAGAAAATGCTTCAATTCAAAACTGAAGCACAGAAAATGCTTCAATTCAAAACTGAAGCACAGAAAATGCTTCAATTCAAAACTGAAGCAGAGAAAATGCTTCAATTCAAAACTGAAGCACAGAAAATGCTTCAATTCAAAACTGAAGCACAGAAAATGCTTCAATTCAAAACTGAAGCACAGAAAATGCTTCAATTCAAAACTGAAGCACAGAAAATGCTTCAATTCAAAATTGAAGCAGAGAAAATGCTTCAATTCAAAACTGAAGCACAGAAAATGCTTCAATTCAAAACTGAAGCACAGAAAATGCTTCAATTCAAAACTGAAGCACAGAAAATGCTTCAATTCAAAACTGAAGCACAGAAAATGCTTCAATTCAAAACTGAAGCACAGAAAATGCTTCAATTCAAAACTGAAGCACAAAAAATGCTTCAATTCAAAACTGAAGCACAGAAAATGCTTCAATTCAAAACTGAAGCACAGAAAATGCTTCAATTCAAAACTGAAGCACAGAAAATGCTTCAATTCAAAACTGAAGCACATAAAATGCTTCAATTCAAAACTGAAGCACAGAAAATGCTTCAATTCAAAACTGAAGCACAGAAAATGCTTCAATTCAAAACTGAAGCACAGAAAATGCTTCAATTCAAAACTGAAGCACAAAAAATGCTTCAATTCAAAACTGAAGCACAGAAAATGCTTCAATTCAAAACTGAAGCACAGAAAATGCTTCAATTCAAAACTGAAGCACAGAAAATGCTTCATTTCAAAACTGAAGCACAGAAAATGCTTCAATTCAAAACTGAAGCACAGAAAAAGCTTCAATTCAAAACTGAAGCACAGAAAATGCTTCAATTCAAACAGAAAATGCTTCAATTCAAAACTGAAGCACAAAAAATGCTTCAATTCAAAACTGAAGCACAGAAAATGCTTCAATTCAAAACTGAAGCACAGAAAATGCTTCAATTCAAAACTGAAGCACAGAAAATGCTTCAATTCAAAACTGAAGCACATAAAATGCTTCAATTCAAAACTGAAGCACAGAAAATGCTTCAATTCAAAACTGAAGCACAGAAAATGCTTCAATTCAAAACTGAAGCACAGAAAATGCTTCAATTCAAAACTGAAGCACAAAAAATGCTTCAATTCAAAACTGAAGCACAGAAAATGCTTCAATTCAAAACTGAAGCACAGAAAATGCTTCAATTCAAAACTGAAGCACAGAAAATGCTTCATTTCAAAACTGAAGCACAGAAAATGCTTCAATTCAAAACTGAAGCACAGAAAAAGCTTCAATTCAAAACTGAAGCACAGAAAATGCTTCAATTCAAAACTGAACACAGAAAATGCTTCAATTCAAAACTGAAGCACAGAAAATGCTTCAACTCAAAACTGAAGCACAGAAAATGCTTCAATTCAAAACTGAAGCACAGAAAATGCTTCAATTCAAAATTGAAGCACGGAAAATGCTTCAATTCAAAACTGAAGCACAGAAAATACTTCAATTCAAAACTGAAGCACGGAAAATGCTTCAACTCTAAACTGAAGCACAGAAAATGCTTCAATTCAAAACTGAAGCACAGAAAATGCTTCAATTCAAAACTGAAGCACAGAAAATGCTTCAATTCAAAACTGAAGCACAGAAAATGCTTCAATTCAAAACTGAAGCACGGAAAATGCTTCAATTCAAAACTGAAGCACAGAAAATGCTTCAATTCAAAACTGAAGCACGGAAAATGCTTCAACTCTAAACTGAAGCACAGAAAATGCTTCAATTCAAAACTGAAGCACAGAAAATGCTTCAATTCAAAACTGAAGCACAGAAAATGCTTCAATTCAAAACTGAAGCACAGAAAATGCTTCAATTCAAAACTGAAGCACGGAAAATGCTTCAATTCAAAACTGAAGCACAGAAAATGCTTCAATTCAAAACTGAAGCACGGAAAATGCTTCAACTCTAAACTGAAGCACAGAAAATGCTTCAATTCAAAACTGAAGCACAGAAAATGCTTCAATTCAAAACTGAAGCACAGAAAATGCTTCAATTCAAAACTGAAGCACAGAAAATGCTTCAATTCAAAACTGAAGCACAGAAAATGCTTCAATTCAAAACTGAAGCACAAAAAATGCTTCAATTCAAAACTGAAGCACAAAAAATGCTTCAATTCAAAACTGAAGCACAGAAAATGCTTCAATTCAAAACTGAAGCAAAGAAAATGCTTCAATTCAAAACTGAAGCACATAAAATGCTTAATTCAAAACAGAAGCACAGAAAATGCTTCAATTCAAAACTGAAGCACAGAAAATGCTTCAATTCAAAACTGAAGCACAGAAAATGCTTCAATTCAAAACTGAAACACAGAAAATGCTTCAATTCAAAACTGAAGCACAGAAAATGCTTCAATTCAAAACTGAAGCACAGAAAATGCTTCAATTCAAAACTGAAGCACAGAAAATGCTTCAACTCAAAACTGAAGCACAGAAAATGCTTCAATTCAAAACTGAAGCACAGAAAATGCTTCAATTCAAAACTGAAGCACAGAAAATGCTTCAATTCAAAATTGAAGCACGGAAAATGCTTCAATTCAAAACTGAAGCACAGAAAATGCTTCAATTCAAAACTGAAGCACAGAAAATGCTTCAATTCAAAACTGAAGCAGAGAAAATGCTTCAATTCAAAACTGAAGCACAGAAAATGCTTCAATTCAAAACTGAAGCACAGAAAATGCTTCAATTCAAAACTGAAGCACAGAAAATGCTTCAATTCAAAACTGAAGCACATCAAATGCTTCAATTCAAAACTGAAGCAGAGAAAATGCTTCAATTCAAAACTGAAGCTCAGAAAATGCTTCAATTCAAAACTGAAGCACAGAAAATGCTTCAATTCAAAACTGAAGCACAGAAAATGCTTCAATTCAAAACTGAAGCACAGAAAATGCTTCAATTCAAAACTGAAGCACAGAAAATGCATCAATTCAAAACTGAAGCACAGAAAATGCTTCAATTCAAAACTGAAGCACAGAAAATGCTTCAATTCAAAACTGAAGCACAGAAAATGCTTCAATTCAAAACTGAAGCAGAGAAAATGCTTCAATTCAAAACTGAAGCACAGAAAATGCTTCAATTCAAAACTGAAGCACAGAAAATGCTTCAATTCAAAACTGAAGCACAGAAAATGCTTCAATTCAAAACTGAAGCACAGAAAATGCTTCAATTCAAAATTGAAGCAGAGAAAATGCTTCAATTCAAAACTGAAGCACAGAAAATGCTTCAATTCAAAACTGAAGCACAGAAAATGCTTCAATTCAAAACTGAAGCACAGAAAATGCTTCAATTCAAAACTGAAGCACAGAAAATGCTTCAATTCAAAACTGAAGCACAGAAAATGCTTCAATTCAAAACTGAAGCACAGAAAATGCTTCAATTCAAAACTGAAGCACAGAAAATGCTTCAATTCAAAACTGAAGCACGGAAAATGCTTCAACTCAAAACTGAAGCACAGAAAATGCTTCAATTCAAAACTGAAGCACAGAAAATTAAATAAATTTTTTATATTTTCAAGTATATTTTTGTTAACAATTTCCAAAATTGCACAGCGACAGATATTTTATGATAAAATTATGACTATTATATAAAGAAATTATTTTCACTAATAAATATGTGATGATTCCACATTATCTGGGATTACAGAAAATGCTTCAATTCAAAACTGAAGCACAGAAAATGCTTCAATTCAAAACTGAAGCACAGAAAATGCTTCAATTCAAAACTGAAGCACAGAAAATGCTTCAATTCAAAACTGAAGCACAGAAAATGCATCAATTCAAAACTGAAGCAAAGAAAATGCTTCAATTCAAAACTGAAGCAGAGAAAATGCTTCAATTCAAAACTGAAGCACAGAAAATGCTTCAATTCAAAACTGAAGCACAGAAAATGCTTCAATTCAAAACTGAAGCACAGAAAATGCTTCAATTCAAAACTGAAGCACAGAAAGTGCTTCAATTCAAAACTGAAGCAGAGAAAATGCTTCAATTCAAAACTGAAGCACAGAAAATGCTTCAATTCAAAACTGAAGCACAGAAAATGCTTCAATTCAAAACTGAAGCACAGAAAATGCTTCAATTCAAAACTGAAGCACAGAAAATGCTTCAATTCAAAACTGAAGCACAGAAAATGCTTCAATTCAAAACTGAAGCACAGAAAATGCTTCAATTCAAAACTGAAGCACAGAAAATGCTTCAATTCAAAACTGAAGCATAGAAAATGCTTCAATTCAAAACTGAAGCACGGAAAATGCTTCAATTCAAAACTGAAGCACAGAAAATGCTTCAATTCAAAACTGAAGCACGGAAAATGCTTCAACTCTAAACTGAAGCACAGAAAATGCTTCAATTCAAAACTGAAGCACAGAAAATTAAATAAATTTTTTATATTTTCAAGTATATTTTTGTTAACAATTTCCAAAATTGCACAGCGACAGATATTTTATGATAAAATTATGACTATTATATAAAGAAATTATTTTCACTAATAAATATGTGATGATTCCACATTATCTGGGATTACAGAAAATGCTTCAATTCAAAACTGAAGCACAGAAAATGCTTCAATTCAAAACTGAAGCACAGAAAATGCTTCAATTCAAAACTGAAGCACAGAAAATGCTTCAATTCAAAACTGAAGCACAGAAAATGCTTCAATTCAAAACTGAAGCACAAAAAATGCTTCAATTCAAAACTGAAGCACAAAAAATGCTTCAATTCAAAACTGAAGCACAGAAAATGCTTCAATTCAAAACTGAAGCACAGAAAATGCTTCAATTCAAAACTGAAGCACAGAAAATGCTTCATTCAAAACTGAAGCACAGAAAATGCTTCAATTCAAAACTGAAGCACAGAAAATGCTTCAATTCAAAACTGAAGCACAGAAAATGCTTCAATTCAAAACTGAAACACAGAAAATGCTTCAATTCAAAACTGAAGCACAGAAAATGCTTCAATTCAAAACTGAAGCACAGAAAATGCTTCAATTCAAAACTGAAGCACAGAAAATGCTTCAACTCAAAACTGAAGCACAGAAAATGCTTCAATTCAAAACTGAAGCACAGAAAATGCTTCAATTCAAAATTGAAGCACGGAAAATGCTTCAATTCAAAACTGAAGCACAGAAAATACTTCAATTCAAAACTGAAGCACGGAAAATGCTTCAACTCTAAACTGAAGCACAGAAAATGCTTCAATTCAAAACTGAAGCACAGAAAATGCTTCAATTCAAAACTGAAGCACAGAAAATGCTTCAATTCAAAACTGAAGCACAGAAAATGCTTCAATTCAAAACTGAAGCACGGAAAATGCTTCAATTCAAAACTGAAGCACAGAAAATGCTTCAATTCAAAACTGAAGCACGGAAAATGCTTCAACTCTAAACTGAAGCACAGAAAATGCTTCAATTCAAAACTGAAGCACAGAAAATGCTTCAATTCAAAACTGAAGCACAGAAAATGCTTCAATTCAAAACTGAAGCACAGAAAATGCTTCAATTCAAAACTGAAGCACGGAAAATGCTTCAATTCAAAACTGAAGCACAGAAAATGCTTCAATTCAAAACTGAAGCACGGAAAATGCTTCAACTCTAAACTGAAGCACAGAAAATGCTTCAATTCAAAACTGAAGCACAGAAAATGCTTCAATTCAAAACTGAAGCACAGAAAATGCTTCAATTCAAAACTGAAGCACAGAAAATGCTTCAATTCAAAACTGAAGCACAGAAAATGCTTCAATTCAAAACTGAAGCACAAAAAATGCTTCAATTCAAAACTGAAGCACAAAAAATGCTTCAATTCAAAACTGAAGCACAGAAAATGCTTCAATTCAAAACTGAAGCAAAGAAAATGCTTCAATTCAAAACTGAAGCACATAAAATGCTTAATTCAAAACTGAAGCACAGAAAATGCTTCAATTCAAAACTGAAGCACAGAAAATGCTTCAATTCAAAACTGAAGCACAGAAAATGCTTCAATTCAAAACTGAAACACAGAAAATGCTTCAATTCAAAACTGAAGCACAGAAAATGCTTCAATTCAAAACTGAAGCACAGAAAATGCTTCAATTCAAAACTGAAGCACAGAAAATGCTTCAACTCAAAACTGAAGCACAGAAAATGCTTCAATTCAAAACTGAAGCACAGAAAATGCTTCAATTCAAAACTGAAGCACAGAAAATGCTTCATTCAAAACTGAAGCACAGAAAATGCTTCAATTCAAAACTGAAGCACAGAAAATGCTTCAATTCAAAACTGAAGCACAGAAAATGCTTCAATTCAAAACTGAAACACAGAAAATGCTTCAATTCAAAACTGAAGCACAGAAAATGCTTCAATTCAAAACTGAAGCACAGAAAATGCTTCAATTCAAAACTGAAGCACAGAAAATGCTTCAACTCAAAACTGAAGCACAGAAAATGCTTCAATTCAAAACTGAAGCACAGAAAATGCTTCAATTCAAAATTGAAGCACGGAAAATGCTTCAATTCAAAACTGAAGCACAGAAAATACTTCAATTCAAAACTGAAGCACGGAAAATGCTTCAACTCTAAACTGAAGCACAGAAAATGCTTCAATTCAAAACTGAAGCACAGAAAATGCTTCAATTCAAAACTGAAGCACAGAAAATGCTTCAATTCAAAACTGAAGCACAGAAAATGCTTCAATTCAAAACTGAAGCACGGAAAATGCTTCAATTCAAAACTGAAGCACAGAAAATGCTTCAATTCAAAACTGAAGCACGGAAAATGCTTCAACTCTAAACTGAAGCACAGAAAATGCTTCAATTCAAAACTGAAGCACAGAAAATGCTTCAATTCAAAACTGAAGCACAGAAAATGCTTCAATTCAAAACTGAAGCACAGAAAATGCTTCAATTCAAAACTGAAGCACGGAAAATGCTTCAATTCAAAACTGAAGCACAGAAAATGCTTCAATTCAAAACTGAAGCACGGAAAATGCTTCAACTCTAAACTGAAGCACAGAAAATGCTTCAATTCAAAACTGAAGCACAGAAAATGCTTCAATTCAAAACTGAAGCACAGAAAATGCTTCAATTCAAAACTGAAGCACAGAAAATGCTTCAATTCAAAACTGAAGCACAGAAAATGCTTCAATTCAAAACTGAAGCACAAAAAATGCTTCAATTCAAAACTGAAGCACAAAAAATGCTTCAATTCAAAACTGAAGCACAGAAAATGCTTCAATTCAAAACTGAAGCAAAGAAAATGCTTCAATTCAAAACTGAAGCACATAAAATGCTTAATTCAAAACTGAAGCACAGAAAATGCTTCAATTCAAAACTGAAGCACAGAAAATGCTTCAATTCAAAACTGAAGCACAGAAAATGCTTCAATTCAAAACTGAAACACAGAAAATGCTTCAATTCAAAACTGAAGCACAGAAAATGCCTCAATTCAAAACTGAAGCACAGAAAATGCTTCAATTCAAAACTGAAGCACAGAAAATGCTTCAACTCAAAACTGAAGCACAGAAAATGCTTCAATTCAAAACTGAAGCACAGAAAATGCTTCAATTCAAAACTGAAGCACAGAAAATGCTTCAATTCAAAATTGAAGCACGGAAAATGCTTCAATTCAAAACTGAAGCACAGAAAATACTTCAATTCAAAACTGAAGCACGGAAAATGCTTCAACTCTAAACTGAAGCACAGAAAATGCTTCAATTCAAAACTGAAGCACAGAAAATGCTTCAATTCAAAACTGAAGCACAGAAAATGCTTCAATTCAAAACTGAAGCACAGAAAATGCTTCAATTCAAAACTGAAGCACGGAAAATGCTTCAATTCAAAACTGAAGCACAGAAAATGCTTCAATTCAAAACTGAAGCACGGAAAATGCTTCAACTCTAAACTGAAGCACAGAAAATGCTTCAATTCAAAACTGAAGCACAGAAAATTAAATAAATTTTTTATATTTTCAAGTATATTTTTGTTAACAATTTCCAAAATTGCACAGCGACAGATATTTTATGATAAAATTATGACTATTATATATAGAAATTATTTTCACTAATAAATATATGATGATTCCACATTATCTGGGATTAAAGAAAATGCTTCAATTCAAAACTGAAGCACAGAAAATGCTTCAATTCAAAACTGAAGCACAGAAAATGCTTCAATTCAAAACTGAAACACAGAAAATGCTTCAATTCAAAACTGAAGCACAGAAAATGCTTCAATTCAAAACTGAAGCACAGAAAATGCTTCAATTCAAAACTGAAGCACAGAAAATGCTTCAACTCAAAACTGAAGCACAGAAAATGCTTCAATTCAAAACTGAAGCACAGAAAATGCTTCAATTCAAAACTGAAGCACAGAAAATGCTTCAATTCAAAATTGAAGCACGGAAAATGCTTCAATTCAAAACTGAAGCACAGAAAATACTTCAATTCAAAACTGAAGCACAGAAAATACTTCAATTCAAAACTGAAGCACGGAAAATGCTTCAACTCTAAACTGAAGCACAGAAAATGCTTCAATTCAAAACTGAAGCACAGAAAATGCTTCAATTCAAAACTGAAGCACAGAAAATGCTTCAATTCAAAACTGAAGCACAGAAAATGCTTCAATTCAAAACTGAAGCACGGAAAATGCTTCAATTCAAAACTGAAGCACAGAAAATGCTTCAATTCAAAACTGAAGCACGGAAAATGCTTCAACTCTAAACTGAAGCACAGAAAATGCTTCAATTCAAAACTGAAGCACAGAAAATTAAATAAATTTTTTATATTTTCAAGTATATTTTTGTTAACAATTTCCAAAATTGCACAGCGACAGATATTTTATGATAAAATTATGACTATTATATAAAGAAATTATTTTCACTAATAAATATGTGATGATTCCACATTATCTGGGATTACAGAAAATGCTTCAATTCAAAACTGAAGCACAGAAAATGCTTCAATTCAAAACTGAAGCACAGAAAATGCTTCAATTCAAAACTGAAGCACAGAAAATGCTTCAATTCAAAACTGAAGCACAGAAAATGCTTCAATTCAAAACTGAAGCACGGAAAATGCTTCAATTCAAAACTGAAGCACAGAAAATGCTTCAATTCAAAACTGAAGCACGGAAAATGCTTCAACTCTAAACTGAAGCACAGAAAATGCTTCAATTCAAAACTGAAGCACAGAAAATTAAATAAATTTTTTATATTTTCAAGTATATTTTTGTTAACAATTTCCAAAATTGCACAGCGACAGATATTTTATGATAAAATTATGACTATTATATATAGAAATTATTTTCACTAATAAATATATGATGATTCCACATTATCTGGGATTACAGAAAATGCTTCAATTCAAAACTGAAGCACAGAAAATGCTTCAATTCAAAACTGAAGCACAGAAAATGCTTCAATTCAAAACTGAAACACAGAAAATGCTTCAATTCAAAACTGAAGCACAGAAAATGCTTCAATTCAAAACTGAAGCACAGAAAATGCTTCAATTCAAAACTGAAGCACAGAAAATGCTTCAACTCAAAACTGAAGCACAGAAAATGCTTCAATTCAAAACTGAAGCACAGAAAATGCTTCAATTCAAAACTGAAGCACAGAAAATGCTTCAATTCAAAATTGAAGCACGGAAAATGCTTCAATTCAAAACTGAAGCACAGAAAATACTTCAATTCAAAACTGAAGCACAGAAAATACTTCAATTCAAAACTGAAGCACGGAAAATGCTTCAACTCTAAACTGAAGCACAGAAAATGCTTCAATTCAAAACTGAAGCACAGAAAATGCTTCAATTCAAAACTGAAGCACAGAAAATGCTTCAATTCAAAACTGAAGCACAGAAAATGCTTCAATTCAAAACTGAAGCACGGAAAATGCTTCAATTCAAAACTGAAGCACAGAAAATGCTTCAATTCAAAACTGAAGCACGGAAAATGCTTCAACTCTAAACTGAAGCACAGAAAATGCTTCAATTCAAAACTGAAGCACAGAAAATTAAATAAATTTTTTATATTTTCAAGTATATTTTTGTTAACAATTTCCAAAATTGCACAGCGACAGATATTTTATGATAAAATTATGACTATTATATAAAGAAATTATTTTCACTAATAAATATGTGATGATTCCACATTATCTGGGATTACAGAAAATGCTTCAATTCAAAACTGAAGCACAGAAAATGCTTCAATTCAAAACTGAAGCACAGAAAATGCTTCAATTCAAAACTGAAGCACAGAAAATGCTTCAATTCAAAACTGAAGCACAGAAAATGCTTCAATTCAAAACTGAAGCACAGAAAATGCTTCAATTCAAAACTGAAGCACGGAAAATGCTTCAATTCAAAACTGAAGCACAGAAAATGCTTCAATTCAAAACTGAAGCACAGAAAATGCTTCAATTCAAAACTGAAGCAAAGAAAATGCTTCAATTCAAAACTGAAGCACAGAAAATGCTTCAATTCAAAACTGAAGCACAGAAAATGCTTCATTCAAAACTGAAGCACAGAAAATGCTTCAATTCAAAACTGAAGCACAGAAAATGCTTCAATTCAAAACTGAAGCACGGAAAATGCTTCAATTCAAAATTGAAGCACGGAAAATGCTTCAATTCAAAACTGAAGCACAGAAAATTAAATAAATTTTTTATATTTTCAAGTATATTTTTGTTAACAATTTCCAAAATTGCACAGCGACAGATATTTTATGATAAAATTATGACTATTATATAAAGAAATTATTTTCACTAATAAATATGTGATGATTCCACATTATCTGGGATTACAGAAAATGCTTCAATTCAAAACTGAAGCACAGAAAATGCTTCAATTCAAAACTGAAGCACAGAAAATGCTTCAATTCAAAACTGAAGCACAGAAAATGCTTCAATTCAAAACTGAAGCACAGAAAATGCTTCAATTCAAAACTGAAGCACAGAAAATGCTTCAATTCAAAACTGAAGCACAGAAAATGCTTCAATTCAAAACTGAAGCACAGAAAATGCTTCAATTCAAAACTGAAGCACAGAAAATGCTTCAATTCAAAACTGAAGCACAGAAAATGCTTCAATTCAAAACTGAAGCACAGAAAATGCTTCAATTCAAAACTGAAGCACGGAAAATGCTTCAATTCAAAACTGAAGCACGGAAAATGCTTCAATTCAAAACTGAAGCACAGAAAATGCTTCAATTCAAAACTGAAGCACGGAAAATGCTTCAATTCAAAACTGAAGCACAGAAAATGCTTCAATTCAAAACTGAAGCACAGAAAATGCTTCAATTCAAAACTGAAGCACAGAAAATGCTTCAATTCAAAACTGAAGCACAGAAAATGCTTCAATTCAAAACTGAAGCACAGAAAATGCTTCAATTCAAAACTGAAGCACAGAAAATGCTTCAATTCAAAACTGAAGCACAGAAAATGCTTCAATTCAAAACTGAAGCACGGAAAATGCTTCAATTCAAAACTGAAGCACGGAAAATGCTTCAATTCAAAACTGAAGCACAGAAAATGCTTCAATTCAAAACTGAAGCACAGAAAATGCTTCAATTCAAAACTGAAGCACGGAAAATGCTTCAATTCAAAACTGAAGCACAGAAAATGCTTCAATTCAAAACTGAAGCACAGAAAATGCTTCAATTCAAAACTGAAGCACGGAAAATGCTTCAATTCAAAACTGAAGCACGGAAAATGCTTCAATTCAAAACTGAAGCACGGAAAATGCTTCAATTCAAAACTGAAGCACAGAAAATGCTTCAATTCAAAACTGAAGCACAGAAAATGCTTCAATTCAAAACTGAAGCACAGAAAATGCTTCATTCAAAACTGAAGCACAGAAAATGCTTCAATTCAAAACTGAAGCACAGAAAATGCTTCAATTCAAAACTGAAGCACGGAAAATGCTTCAATTCAAAATTGAAGCACGGAAAATGCTTCAATTCAAAACTGAAGCACAGAAAATTAAATAAATTTTTTATATTTTCAAGTATATTTTTGTTAACAATTTCCAAAATTGCACAGCGACAGATATTTTATGATAAAATTATGACTATTATATAAAGAAATTATTTTCACTAATAAATATGTGATGATTCCACATTATCTGGGATTACAGAAAATGCTTCAATTCAAAACTGAAGCACAGAAAATGCTTCAATTCAAAACTGAAGCACAGAAAATGCTTCAATTCAAAACTGAAGCACAGAAAATGCTTCAATTCAAAACTGAAGCACAGAAAATGCTTCAATTCAAAACTGAAGCACAGAAAATGCTTCAATTCAAAACTGAAGCACGGAAAATGCTTCAATTCAAAACTGAAGCACAGAAAATGCTTCAATTCAAAACTGAAGCACGGAAAATGCTTCAATTCAAAACTGAAGCACAGAAAATGCTTCAATTCAAAACTGAAGCACAGAAAATGCTTCAATTCAAAACTGAAGCACAGAAAATGCTTCAATTCAAAACTGAAGCACAGAAAATGCTTCAATTCAAAACTGAAGCACAGAAAATGCTTCAATTCAAAACTGAAGCACAGAAAATGCTTCAATTCAAAACTGAAGCACAGAAAATGCTTCAATTCAAAACTGAAGCACGGAAAATGCTTCAATTCAAAACTGAAGCACGGAAAATGCTTCAATTCAAAACTGAAGCACAGAAAATGCTTCAATTCAAAACTGAAGCACAGAAAATGCTTCAATTCAAAACTGAAGCACGGAAAATGCTTCAATTCAAAACTGAAGCACAGAAAATGCTTCAATTCAAAACTGAAGCACAGAAAATGCTTCAATTCAAAACTGAAGCACGGAAAATGCTTCAATTCAAAACTGAAGCACGGAAAATGCTTCAATTCAAAACTGAAGCACGGAAAATGCTTCAATTCAAAACTGAAGCACAGAAAATGCTTCAATTCAAAACTGAAGCACAGAAAATGCTTCAATTCAAAACTGAAGCACAGAAAATGCTTCATTCAAAACTGAAGCACAGAAAATGCTTCAATTCAAAACTGAAGCACAGAAAATGCTTCAATTCAAAACTGAAGCACGGAAAATGCTTCAATTCAAAATTGAAGCACGGAAAATGCTTCAATTCAAAACTGAAGCACAGAAAATTAAATAAATTTTTTATATTTTCAAGTATATTTTTGTTAACAATTTCCAAAATTGCACAGCGACAGATATTTTATGATAAAATTATGACTATTATATAAAGAAATTATTTTCACTAATAAATATGTGATGATTCCACATTATCTGGGATTACAGAAAATGCTTCAATTCAAAACTGAAGCACAGAAAATGCTTCAATTCAAAACTGAAGCACAGAAAATGCTTCAATTCAAAACTGAAGCACAGAAAATGCTTCAATTCAAAACTGAAGCACAGAAAATGCTTCAATTCAAAACTGAAGCACAGAAAATGCTTCAATTCAAAACTGAAGCACAGAAAATGCTTCAATTCAAAACTGAAGCACAGAAAATGCTTCAATTCAAAACTGAAGCACAGAAAATGCTTCAATTCAAAACTGAAGCACAGAAAATGCTTCAATTCAAAACTGAAGCACAGAAAATGCTTCAATTCAAAACTGAAGCACGGAAAATGCTTCAATTCAAAACTGAAGCACGGAAAATGCTTCAATTCAAAACTGAAGCACAGAAAATGCTTCAATTCAAAACTGAAGCACGGAAAATGCTTCAATTCAAAACTGAAGCACAGAAAATGCTTCAATTCAAAACTGAAGCACAGAAAATGCTTCAATTCAAAACTGAAGCACAGAAAATGCTTCAATTCAAAACTGAAGCACAGAAAATGCTTCAATTCAAAACTGAAGCACAGAAAATGCTTCAATTCAAAACTGAAGCACAGAAAATGCTTCAATTCAAAACTGAAGCACAGAAAATGCTTCAATTCAAAACTGAAGCACGGAAAATGCTTCAATTCAAAACTGAAGCACGGAAAATGCTTCAATTCAAAACTGAAGCACAGAAAATGCTTCAATTCAAAACTGAAGCACAGAAAATGCTTCAATTCAAAACTGAAGCACGGAAAATGCTTCAATTCAAAACTGAAGCACAGAAAATGCTTCAATTCAAAACTGAAGCACAGAAAATGCTTCAATTCAAAACTGAAGCACGGAAAATGCTTCAATTCAAAACTGAAGCACGGAAAATGCTTCAATTCAAAACTGAAGCACGGAAAATGCTTCAATTCAAAACTGAAGCACAGAAAATGCTTCAATTCAAAACTGAAGCACAGAAAATGCTTCAATTCAAAACTGAAGCACAGAAAATACTTCAATTCAAAACTGAAGCACGGAAAATGCTTCAACTCTAAACTGAAGCACAGAAAATGCTTCAATTCAAAACTGAAGCACAGAAAATGCTTCAATTCAAAACTGAAGCACAGAAAATGCTTCAATTCAAAACTGAAGCACAGAAAATGCTTCAATTCAAAACTGAAGCACGGAAAATGCTTCAATTCAAAACTGAAGCACAGAAAATGCTTCAATTCAAAACTGAAGCACGGAAAATGCTTCAACTCTAAACTGAAGCACAGAAAATGCTTCAATTCAAAACTGAAGCTCAGAAAATTAAATAAATTTTTTATATTTTCAAGTATATTTTTGTTAACAATTTCCAAAATTGCACAGCGACAGATATTTTATGATAAAATTATGACTATTATATAAAGAAATTATTTTCACTAATAAATATGTGATGATTCCACATTATCTGGGATTACAGAAAATGCTTCAATTCAAAACTGAAGCACAGAAAATGCTTCAATTCAAAACTGAAGCACAGAAAATGCTTCAATTCAAAACTGAAGCACAGAAAATGCTTCAATTCAAAACTGAAGCACAGAAAATGCTTCAATTCAAAACTGAAGCACAGAAAATGCTTCAATTCAAAACTGAAGCACGGAAAATGCTTCAATTCAAAACTGAAGCACAGAAAATGCTTCAATTCAAAACTGAAGCACAGAAAATGCTTCAATTCAAAACTGAAGCACAGAAAATGCTTCAATTCAAAACTGAAGCACAGAAAATGCTTCAATTCAAAACTGAAGCACAGAAAATGCTTCATTCAAAACTGAAGCACAGAAAATGCTTCAATTCAAAACTGAAGCACAGAAAATGCTTCAATTCAAAACTGAAGCACGGAAAATGCTTCAATTCAAAATTGAAGCACGGAAAATGCTTCAATTCAAAACTGAAGCACAGAAAATTAAATAAATTTTTTATATTTTCAAGTATATTTTTGTTAACAATTTCCAAAATTGCACAGCGACAGATATTTTATGATAAAATTATGACTATTATATAAAGAAATTATTTTCACTAATAAATATGTGATGATTCCACATTATCTGGGATTACAGAAAATGCTTCAATTCAAAACTGAAGCACAGAAAATGCTTCAATTCAAAACTGAAGCACAGAAAATGCTTCAATTCAAAACTGAAGCACAGAAAATGCTTCAATTCAAAACTGAAGCACAGAAAATGCTTCAATTCAAAACTGAAGTACAGAAAATGCTTCAATTCAAAACTGAAGCACAGAAAATGCTTCAATTCAAAACTGAAGCACAGAAAATGCTTCAATTCAAAATTGAAGCACGGAAAATGCTTCAATTCAAAACTGAAGCACAGAAAATACTTCAATTCAAAACTGAAGCACGGAAAATGCTTCAACTCTAAACTGAAGCACAGAAAATGCTTCAATTCAAAACTGAAGCACAGAAAATGCTTCAATTCAAAACTGAAGCACAGAAAATGCTTCAATTCAAAACTGAAGCACAGAAAATGCTTCAATTCAAAACTGAAGCACGGAAAATGCTTCAATTCAAAACTGAAGCACAGAAAATGCTTCAATTCAAAACTGAAGCACGGAAAATGCTTCAACTCTAAACTGAAGCACAGAAAATGCTTCAATTCAAAACTGAAGCACAGAAAATTAAATAAATTTTTTATATTTTCAAGTATATTTTTGTTAACAATTTCCAAAATTGCACAGCGACAGATATTTTATGATAAAATTATGACTATTATATATAGAAATTATTTTCACTAATAAATATATGATGATTCCACATTATCTGGGATTACAGAAAATGCTTCAATTCAAAACTGAAGCACAGAAAATGCTTCAATTCAAAACTGAAGCACAGAAAATGCTTCAATTCAAAACTGAAACACAGAAAATGCTTCAATTCAAAACTGAAGCACAGAAAATGCTTCAATTCAAAACTGAAGCACAGAAAATGCTTCAATTCAAAACTGAAGCACAGAAAATGCTTCAACTCAAAACTGAAGCACAGAAAATGCTTCAATTCAAAACTGAAGCACAGAAAATGCTTCAATTCAAAACTGAAGCACAGAAAATGCTTCAATTCAAAATTGAAGCACGGAAAATTCTTCAATTCAAAACTGAAGCACAGACAATACTTCAATTCAAAACTGAAGCACGGAAAATGCTTCAACTCTAAACTGAAGCACAGAAAATGCTTCAATTCAAAACTGAAGCACAGAAAATGCTTCAATTCAAAACTGAAGCACAGAAAATGCTTCAATTCAAAACTGAAGCACAGAAAATGCTTCAATTCAAAACTGAAGCACGGAAAATGCTTCAATTCAAAACTGAAGCACAGAAAATGCTTCAATTCAAAACTGAAGCACAGAAAATGCTTCAATTCAAAACTGAAGCACAGAAAATGCTTCAATTCAAAACTGAAGCACAGAAAATGCTTCAATTCAAAACTGAAGCACAGAAAATGCTTCAATTCAAAACTGAAGCACAGAAAATGCTTCAATTCAAAACTGAAGCACAGAAAATGCTTCAATTCAAAACTGAAGCACAGAAAATGCTTCAATTCAAAACTGAAGCACGGAAAATGCTTCAATTCAAAACTGAAGCACAGAAAATGCTTCAATTCAAAACTGAAGCACAGAAAATGCTTCAATTCAAAACTGAAGCACAGAAAATGCTTCAATTCAAAACTGAAGCACAGAAAATGCTTCAATTCAAAACTGAAGCACAGAAAATGCTTCATTCAAAACTGAAGCACAGAAAATGCTTCAATTCAAAACTGAAGCACAGAAAATGCTTCAATTCAAAACTGAAGCACGGAAAATGCTTCAATTCAAAATTGAAGCACGGAAAATGCTTCAATTCAAAACTGAAGCACAGAAAATTAAATAAATTTTTTATATTTTCAAGTATATTTTTGTTAACAATTTCCAAAATTGCACAGCGACAGATATTTTATGATAAAATTATGACTATTATATAAAGAAATTATTTTCACTAATAAATATGTGATGATTCCACATTATCTGGGATTACAGAAAATGCTTCAATTCAAAACTGAAGCACAGAAAATGCTTCAATTCAAAACTGAAGCACAGAAAATGCTTCAATTCAAAACTGAAGCACAGAAAATGCTTCAATTCAAAACTGAAGCACAGAAAATGCTTCAATTCAAAACTGAAGCACAGAAAATGCTTCAATTCAAAACTGAAGCACAGAAAATGCTTCAATTCAAAACTGAAGCACAGAAAATGCTTCAATTCAAAACTGAAGCACAGAAAATGCTTCAATTCAAAACTGAAGCACAGAAAATGCTTCAATTCAAAACTGAAGCACAGAAAATGCTTCAATTCAAAATTGAAGCACGGAAAATGCTTCAATTCAAAACTGAAGCACAGAAAATACTTCAATTCAAAACTGAAGCACGGAAAATGCTTCAACTCTAAACTGAAGCACAGAAAATGCTTCAATTCAAAACTGAAGCACAGAAAATGCTTCAATTCAAAACTGAAGCACGGAAAATGCTTCAACTCTAAACTGAAGCACAGAAAATGCTTCAATTCAAAACTGAAGCACAGAAAATTAAATAAATTTTTTATATTTTCAAGTATATTTTTGTTAACAATTTCCAAAATTGCACAGCGACAGATATTTTATGATAAAATTATGACTATTATATATAGAAATTATTTTCACTAATAAATATATGATGATTCCACATTATCTGGGATTACAGAAAATGCTTCAATTCAAAACTGAAGCACAGAAAATGCTTCAATTCAAAACTGAAGCACAGAAAATGCTTCAATTCAAAACTGAAACACAGAAAATGCTTCAATTCAAAACTGAAGCACAGAAAATGCTTCAATTCAAAACTGAAGCACAGAAAATGCTTCAATTCAAAACTGAAGCACAGAAAATGCTTCAACTCAAAACTGAAGCACAGAAAATGCTTCAATTCAAAACTGAAGCACAGAAAATGCTTCAATTCAAAACTGAAGCACAGAAAATGCTTCAATTCAAAATTGAAGCACGGAAAATGCTTCAATTCAAAACTGAAGCACAGACAATACTTCAATTCAAAACTGAAGCACGGAAAATGCTTCAACTCTAAACTGAAGCACAGAAAATGCTTCAATTCAAAACTGAAGCACAGAAAATGCTTCAATTCAAAACTGAAGCACAGAAAATGCTTCAATTCAAAACTGAAGCACAGAAAATGCTTCAATTCAAAACTGAAGCACGGAAAATGCTTCAATTCAAAACTGAAGCACAGAAAATGCTTCAATTCAAAACTGAAGCACAGAAAATGCTTCAATTCAAAACTGAAGCACAGAAAATGCTTCAATTCAAAACTGAAGCACAGAAAATGCTTCAATTCAAAACTGAAGCACAGAAAATGCTTCAATTCAAAACTGAAGCACAGAAAATGCTTCAATTCAAAACTGAAGCACAGAAAATGCTTCAATTCAAAACTGAAGCACGGAAAATGCTTCAATTCAAAACTGAAGCACGGAAAATGCTTCAATTCAAAACTGAAGCACAGAAAATGCTTCAATTCAAAACTGAAGCACGGAAAATGCTTCAATTCAAAACTGAAGCACAGAAAATGCTTCAATTCAAAACTGAAGCACAGAAAATGCTTCAATTCAAAACTGAAGCACAGAAAATGCTTCAATTCAAAACTGAAGCACAGAAAATGCTTCAATTCAAAACTGAAGCACAGAAAATGCTTCAATTCAAAACTGAAGCACAGAAAATGCTTCAATTCAAAACTGAAGCACAGAAAATGCTTCAATTCAAATCTGAAGCACGGAAAATGCTTCAATTCAAAACTGAAGCACGGAAAATGCTTCAATTCAAAACTGAAGCACAGAAAATGCTTCAATTCAAAACTGAAGCACAGAAAATGCTTCAATTCAAAACTGAAGCACGGAAAATGCTTCAATTCAAAACTGAAGCACAGAAAATGCTTCAATTCAAAACTGAAGCACAGAAAATGCTTCAATTCAAAACTGAAGCACGGAAAATGCTTCAATTCAAAACTGAAGCACGGAAAATGCTTCAATTCAAAACTGAAGCACGGAAAATGCTTCAATTCAAAACTGAAGCACAGAAAATGCTTCAATTCAAAACTGAAGCACAGAAAATGCTTCAATTCAAAACTGAAGCACAGAAAATACTTCAATTCAAAACTGAAGCACGGAAAATGCTTCAACTCTAAACTGAAGCACAGAAAATGCTTCAATTCAAAACTGAAGCACAGAAAATGCTTCAATTCAAAACTGAAGCACAGAAAATGCTTCAATTCAAAACTGAAGCACAGAAAATGCTTCAATTCAAAACTGAAGCACGGAAAATGCTTCAATTCAAAACTGAAGCACAGAAAATGCTTCAATTCAAAACTGAAGCACGGAAAATGCTTCAACTCTAAACTGAAGCACAGAAAATGCTTCAATTCAAAACTGAAGCACAGAAAATTAAATAAATTTTTTATATTTTCAAGTATATTTTTGTTAACAATTTCCAAAATTGCACAGCGACAGATATTTTATGATAAAATTATGACTATTATATAAAGAAATTATTTTCACTAATAAATATGTGATGATTCCACATTATCTGGGATTACAGAAAATGCTTCAATTCAAAACTGAAGCACAGAAAATGCTTCAATTCAAAACTGAAGCACAGAAAATGCTTCAATTCAAAACTGAAGCACAGAAAATGCTTCAATTCAAAACTGAAGCACAGAAAATGCTTCAATTCAAAACTGAAGCACAGAAAATGCTTCAATTCAAAACTGAAGCACGGAAAATGCTTCAATTCAAAACTGAAGCACAGAAAATGCTTCAATTCAAAACTGAAGCACAGAAAATGCTTCAATTCAAAACTGAAGCACAGAAAATGCTTCAATTCAAAACTGAAGCACAGAAAATGCTTCAATTCAAAACTGAAGCACAGAAAATGCTTCATTCAAAACTGAAGCACAGAAAATGCTTCAATTCAAAACTGAAGCACAGAAAATGCTTCAATTCAAAACTGAAGCACGGAAAATGCTTCAATTCAAAATTGAAGCACGGAAAATGCTTCAATTCAAAACTGAAGCACAGAAAATTAAATAAATTTTTTATATTTTCAAGTATATTTTTGTTAACAATTTCCAAAATTGCACAGCGACAGATATTTTATGATAAAATTATGACTATTATATAAAGAAATTATTTTCACTAATAAAATTGTGATGATTCCACATTATCTGGGATTACAGAAAATGCTTCAATTCAAAACTGAAGCACAGAAAATGCTTCAATTCAAAACTGAAGCACAGAAAATGCTTCAATTCAAAACTGAAGCACAGAAAATGCTTCAATTCAAAACTGAAGCACAGAAAATGCTTCAATTCAAAACTGAAGCACAGAAAATGCTTCAATTCAAAACTGAAGCACAGAAAATGCTTCAATTCAAAATTGAAGCACGGAAAATGCTTCAATTCAAAACTGAAGCACAGAAAATACTTCAATTCAAAACTGAAGCACGGAAAATGCTTCAACTCTAAACTGAAGCACAGAAAATGCTTCAATTCAAAACTGAAGCACAGAAAATGCTTCAATTCAAAACTGAAGGACAGAAAATGCTTCAATTCAAAACTGAAGCACAGAAAATGCTTCAATTCAAAACTGAAGCACGGAAAATGCTTCAATTCAAAACTGAAGCACAGAAAATGCTTCAATTCAAAACTGAAGCACGGAAAATGCTTCAACTCTAAACTGAAGCACAGAAAATGCTTCAATTCAAAACTGAAGCACAGAAAATTAAATAAATTTTTTATATTTTCAAGTATATTTTTGTTAACAATTTCCAAAATTGCACAGCGACAGATATTTTATGATAAAATTATGACTATTATATATAGAAATTATTTTCACTAATAAATATATGATGATTCCACATTATCTGGGATTACAGAAAATGCTTCAATTCAAAACTGAAGCACAGAAAATGCTTCAATTCAAAACTGAAGCACAGAAAATGCTTCAATTCAAAACTGAAACACAGAAAATGCTTCAATTCAAAACTGAAGCACAGAAAATGCTTCAATTCAAAACTGAAGCACAGAAAATGCTTCAATTCAAAACTGAAGCACAGAAAATGCTTCAACTCAAAACTGAAGCACAGAAAATGCTTCAATTCAAAACTGAAGCACAGAAAATGCTTCAATTCAAAACTGAAGCACAGAAAATGCTTCAATTCAAAATTGAAGCACGGAAAATGCTTCAATTCAAAACTGAAGCACAGACAATACTTCAATTCAAAACTGAAGCACGGAAAATGCTTCAACTCTAAACTGAAGCACAGAAAATGCTTCAATTCAAAACTGAAGCACAGAAAATGCTTCAATTCAAAACTGAAGCACAGAAAATGCTTCAATTCAAAACTGAAGCACAGAAAATGCTTCAATTCAAAACTGAAGCACGGAAAATGCTTCAATTCAAAACTGAAGCACAGAAAATGCTTCAATTCAAAACTGAAGCACGGAAAATGCTTCAACTCTAAACTGAAGCACAGAAAATGCTTCAATTCAAAACTGAAGCACAGAAAATTAAATAAATTTTTTATATTTTCAAGTATATTTTTGTTAACAATTTCCAAAATTGCACAGCGACAGATATTTTATGATAAAATTATGACTATTATATAAAGAAATTATTTTCACTAATAAATATGTGATGATTCCACATTATCTGGGATTACAGAAAATGCTTCAATTCAAAACTGAAGCACAGAAAATGCTTCAATTCAAAACTGAAGCACAGAAAATGCTTCAATTCAAAACTGAAGCACAGAAAATGCTTCAATTCAAAACTGAAGCACAGAAAATGCTTCAATTCAAAACTGAAGCACAGAAAATGCTTCAATTCAAAACTGAAGCACGGAAAATGCTTCAATTCAAAACTGAAGCACAGAAAATGCTTCAATTCAAAACTGAAGCACAGAAAATGCTTCAATTCAAAACTGAAGCACAGAAAATGCTTCAATTCAAAACTGAAGCACAGAAAATGCTTCAATTCAAAACTGAAGCACGGAAAATGCTTCAATTCAAAACTGAAGCACAGAAAATGCTTCAATTCAAAACTGAAGCACGGAAAATGCTTAAACTCTAAACTGAAGCACAGAAAATGCTTCAATTCAAAACTGAAGCACAGAAAATTAAATAAATTTTTTATATTTTCAAGTATATTTTTGTTAACAATTTCCAAAATTGCACAGCGACAGATATTTTATGATAAAATTATGACTATTATATATAGAAATTATTTTCACTAATAAATATATGATGATTCCACATTATCTGGGATTACAGAAAATGCTTCAATTCAAAACTGAAGCACAGAAAATGCTTCAATTCAAAACTGAAGCACAGAAAATGCTTCAATTCAAAACTGAAACACAGAAAATGCTTCAATTCAAAACTGAAGCACAGAAAATGCTTCAATTCAAAACTGAAGCACAGAAAATGCTTCAATTCAAAACTGAAGCACAGAAAATGCTTCAACTCAAAACTGAAGCACAGAAAATGCTTCAATTCAAAACTGAAGCACAGAAAATGCTTCAATTCAAAACTGAAGCACAGAAAATGCTTCAATTCAAAATTGAAGCACGGAAAATGCTTCAATTCAAAACTGAAGCACAGACAATACTTCAATTCAAAACTGAAGCACGGAAAATGCTTCAACTCTAAACTGAAGCACAGAAAATGCTTCAATTCAAAACTGAAGCACAGAAAATGCTTCAATTCAAAACTGAAGCACAGAAAATGCTTCAATTCAAAACTGAAGCACAGAAAATGCTTCAATTCAAAACTGAAGCACGGAAAATGCTTCAATTCAAAACTGAAGCACAGAAAATGCTTCAATTCAAAACTGAAGCACAGAAAATGCTTCAATTCAAAACTGAAGCACAGAAAATGCTTCAACTCAAAACTGAAGCACAGAAAATGCTTCAATTCAAAACTGAAGCACAGAAAATGCTTCAATTCAAAACTGAAGCACAGAAAATGCTTCAATTCAAAATTGAAGCACGGAAAATGCTTCAATTCAAAACTGAAGCACAGACAATACTTCAATTCAAAACTGAAGCACGGAAAATGCTTCAACTCTAAACTGAAGCACAGAAAATGCTTCAATTCAAAACTGAAGCACAGAAAATGCTTCAATTCAAAACTGAAGCACAGAAAATGCTTCAATTCAAAACTGAAGCACAGAAAATGCTTCAATTCAAAACTGAAGCACGGAAAATGCTTCAATTCAAAACTGAAGCACAGAAAATGCTTCAATTCAAAACTGAAGCACGGAAAATGCTTCAACTCTAAACTGAAGCACAGAAAATGCTTCAATTCAAAACTGAAGCACAGAAAA